>CM028136.1:324227000-325578500 GCA_016271365.2 Neoceratodus forsteri
CCACCCTAACAGCTTTACAGATAGCTAACCTTAAGCTGTGTGCCAGATCTATTCTCTGCCTGGGCCAACAACCCGCCTCACATCCCTAACCATAACACACAATGGGTCACTAAGTTTTTTGGTTTTTTCTCCATCTTAGCCCCGCCCCCCCGCACACTGAAATATTTAATTTTGTTTAAGTGTTAGATGCAGAAGAGGCAGTGAAATATTAATATTTCTTTGTTTGCAAGAAATCAAAACCTCTTGTGGCATAGAAAAAAATGTTGGTTTTCCTTCCATAAAAATACGGAGTTTTGCAGGGTACAACAAGGAGAATGAGATACCTTGTTTCCTTAATTGATCCCTAACCCCATCATAAGCTTTTCATTTCAGAAGGCTTGAGGGCAGAAGGGTAGGGAAAGCCTGCAGCTTTATACCACTATAGCTCAGTCCTTTTTCAGTACGTGCTTTAGATAGAATTCTTTCTTTATCCTGAAAACATATGTGTTTAATATACATAAACCGTGTCTTTCCAATGTCCCTTCTTGGACTG
Source organism: Neoceratodus forsteri (assembly GCA_016271365.2). NCBI lineage: Eukaryota > Metazoa > Chordata > Ceratodontiformes > Ceratodontidae > Neoceratodus > Neoceratodus forsteri. The sequence continues at coordinate 324,227,533 of CM028136.1, forward strand.
AATGTCTATGGGATCTATCTAACTCAGTTTTTCTTCTGGATATTTTTGGCTCATAATAGAAGACAGCATTTGTTCACAGTAACTTAATGCCCCGTAGACTGCCAGTTTTTTAGTTTGCTCATCTTGATTCAAGGTCCTCCACCTTATTTTTCAGGGTATCTAATTCCTTCATAGCTACTGGTATATCTGTAGCTATGTTTGGGAGCTGATCTTCTACTTTCGATAGTCATTGTTCAGCTTGCTCAGTTCTTAAAGATACAGCTTCCAATCTTTTGGCCATTTCTGTAAATGTTTGATCTAAAGAGGAAATAGCTACAGTATTATTTCCAAAACCCACCCTTAGCTCCTTCAATGTGGTTTGTTGTGAGGAATCATAGTTTATTCCTCCATTCGCTGTGCCCTCCATATTATCTCCAAATTGCTGGGAAGATAAGTTCTCCGAATCTTTGGGGTGGGTGGGGGTGAAATCCGACCCACCTCTTGTGTAATATTTTTATCTTTTTTATTTAAACCTTCAGCTTTCTGCTGTCGAAGCTGTTTTTCTTGTTTATCCTGTTTTTCCATATTTTTAGCTGATCTAGTTTTTGGTAATGTCATTTTATGCAATAATAAATAACTCTTTTTACATACTGGGGACTCTAAATATGTAACAATTGATTGTTGAAACAAAGAGCAGGAACTTTTACTCGTTGTAGGACAAGGCGGCCTTAAATTCTCCCTTTGTCTTTTCTATGAAATTCGTGGTAGATTCACTTCCAAATTTACTTTACCTTCCGCTGCTCCTACTACTGAAAACAAGGAGTCACTTTGTTTCTTTTATTAAACCTTCACTCCTATTTAGAGGAGAAATGCGAGCTTCCAAAAAAACAGATTGAGCTAATCAAGGCAGCTCCGCATTTTGACCATTATTCACATTCAGGCCTGAGTATTCGAATAAAGAATGGGGCAAGTCAATACTTTTAGCACCTTTCTTCTGTAAAGTACTCTCTTGTGTTTGTGGGCTTGGGGATACAGTATATTGGGGTTCTAAATTCAGTAAAGCCGCCTTAGGAACATACCACTTATGCTGCTTGTTTTCACCTGATACTGTGGTGGTCTCCCCTGTCCCCAAACCCTCTTTGCTTACTTTCCTCTCCAGTGCCCCAACTCCCCCCATATACCTGCAGCGTAAAACATTGTAGAATCGCCAGAAGCTGTCTCCATCGAAAGGGCAGCTACCTGACAAAACAATAAATGACGGTCACCTGCTGAACACCTTACGTTGTCACTTCACCGTCCTCTGAAGTGCTGCCTCATCTCTTCTTTGCCGTGTAACTCGATTTCTCTGGTTCTTCTGTATTTTTTCCACATCATCAGCTACATTCCCCATTGGAAAAAAGAAGCTGGACAGGTGAAAAGCTCCCCATTACAACCAACTAGATAGTGGAGTGGGAGGAAGAACGCTGGCCCGGCATGCACACACAGCTGTTTCCCTCAGTTTGCCATCTTATGAGAGTTCTGCCCCCAAGATTTTGGTCTTAGTCGGGATGCTTTCTCTGCCCATATTCAACTGGAACCACACTGTGCAATTTTCATTTCCACCCAGTGGCTCCCTGGCCATTATTTCCTGTACATGCTCCCCATTTGTGAGCACCAGATCAAGAATTGCCTCCGTTCTTGTTGATTCAGTGATGCCCTGAGTATGGAACCCACTCTGCTGTCCTTTCAGGATCTCCTGACTCCTAGCACATGTTGTGGATGGTATGCTCCAGTCCACCTTGGGCAGGTTGAAGTCCCCCACAATTACCACCTCTCCTTTCCCCGTAGCTTCCAATATTTGTGAGCTCAGTTCCCTGTTCCTCTCTTCATCCTGACTTGGTGGTCTGTAAACCATCCCCAATCTCACCTTTCTTCCTCTGTTCAACCTTAACTGAACCCATAATGCCTCCACCGCCCCTTCCTCCAACTCCTCCCTTGTGCAAGTTATTCCCTTCCTGATATAAACTGTCACCCCTCCCCCCCTTCCTGACTACCCTGTCCCTCCTATATAGTTTATATCCAGGGATTGTAAGGTCTCAGTCATGGTATGATGTTGCCCAAGTCTCGGTTACTGCACCTGTGTCCACCGTCATGTCTGTTAATAGTGCCTGCAGGTCATCCATCTTATTTCCAAGACTCCGTGCATTCAGAGACACCACCCTCCACCTAGAATCTGACCTTCCTTCTCTTCCCTCTATTCTTCTATTCACATTTATCCCCTCTGTTCACCCCCTCCACGCACTTTGTTATGTGTTCCTCACCCTCCACCCTTGCTAACTGTGTTCTCGCCCTTTCCACCTCCTCCCTCCAGCCCTCTTCCATCACTGCGGGGATGACTGTGTGTAAGACTATGGGTGAGCTCAAACTCAAGAAAGTGAAGCAGTAAGAGTGGGCTAGAGAGAGGAGGGAAAGGGAGGGGAACAATTTGGAGGGTGGTCTTCTTGAATGCAAGGAGCATGGGAAACAAGGTTGCAGAGTTACAGGCAGTGTTGACCGAAGGAGAAGTGGACATAGCTGCCATAACTAAAACGTGGACCACCCAGTACTGTGACTGGGACCTGGTGATCCCAAGGTATAAATTGTACTGTAAGGATAAGGGGTTGGGGAAAGGTGGAAGGGTGGCATTATATGTGAAGGAAGCAATAACATGTAGCAGGGATGGGGGGGGGGACAGAGTGGAAGCCTTATAGGTACAGATACAGGACCCAAAAGGAAGGAGAGTGAGGCTTGGGGCGATGTACAGGCTACCAGCCCAAAGCAAAGAAGTAGGGAACTGGAGAACAGATAAGGAGGATCTGTGCAAAGTGCCACACCATGATAATGGAGGACTTTACCCTGCTGGGGGTGGAGTGGACTACTCCTGCTACCACAAATAGCAGGGAGCAGGTCCTCCTGGAAGCTTTCCAGGACAGCTTCTTGGTACAGTTGGTAGGGGAACCAACCAGCAAAGAAAACATACTGGATCTTGTGCTGACAAATGGGGAGAACGTGCATGGGTTGGAAGTGGGGGGGGGGTCCCTGTCAGGGAGTGACCACAATACAGTGTGGTTCCCACTTGGGATGGGTAAGGAGACAGCCAGTACAAGGACTAAGGTGACAGATTTCAGAAGGGCAGACTTTGAAAGGATGGGGGACATACTGGAGAGGCACATTGCCAAAATTCAACCACACATGGATGCAAATCAGAAATGGGAGATCATCAAAGCTGGATTAGCGGAGGCAACAAACTCATGTTCAAAGCTCCAAAGCAAGAAGGCCTGGACAAGAAAGCTGATCTGGTTAAACAGAGAGGTGTTAGTAAAAGTTAAGGGAAAAAGGGACACCTTCAGGAAATGCATGAGATCCAAAAGGAAGAACAGGGAGGAATACAGGAAGAAATCAAGGGAAGTGAGCAGATTGGTAAGGGCAGCCAAGTCAACAAGAGAACTTAGGTTTGCTCAAGGGACAGGCGAGGGGGAGAAGGATTTCTTCAGGTACATAAGAGAGAAAAGAACCTGCAAGCATCAAATTGTTAGGATCAAGGTGGGAGGGGTGGAAAAAGGGGAATAGGCAAAAGCGCTCAATAAGCAGGGGCCATTGCCACAGGGAAGGGGAGCAGTGGGATCGGGGGGTAGAACTTACAGAGGAGGATATCTCGTAGAGTAGAGTAGAGTGCTAGAAAGTCTTAGAGTCCTGAGAGTGGACAAGGCACCAGGACCGGACGACATCCATCCCAGGGTGCTGAGGGGGATGGCAGGGCCACTGATAGACTTGTTTAACACTTCTCTGACAACTGGCTACGTGCCTCAGGACTGAAGGGTGACGCATGTGGTGCCCATCCGTAAAAATGGGACCAAGGATGAGCCAGGGAACTATAGGCCAGTCAGCCTCATCTCCATCATGGGGAAACTGATGGAGACTATCCTCACGTGAGGCTTGTAGCCTTTCTGGAGGAGAATGGACTTCAGGACTGCCGACAACATGGGTTTGTCTCAGGAAGACTCTGCTAGACAAACCTGGTTGACTTCTGTGACTAGGTAACAAGGGCAATAGACAGGAGCCAGGTGGTAGATGTCCTGTACTTGGATTTCAGCAAGGCCTTAGATTCGGTGCTGCATGGGAGGCTGGTTAGCAAACTGGATCAACTGGGGATAGGGGGGAGAATGGTGGAGTGGGTCAGAAACTGCCTGCAGGATAGGAACAGAGGGTGGTGGTAAGGGGGACCTCTCATCTCCAAAAGCTGTAACAAGCGGGGTTCCACAAGGCTCAGTGCTGGGACCAGTGTTGTTTTACATCTTTATTGCTGACATCGCAGATGGGGTCAGCAATAAGATAAGCCTGTTTGCAGATGACGCAAAGATCATTGCAGTGGTGGACAACACAGAGGGATGCCTAAGACTGCAGGAGGGACCTGGATAAACTTCAGTGCTGCTCAGACACTTGGCAGCTTGGTTTCAACGCGAAAAGTGCAGTGTTATGCACATGGGAGCTAGAAACCAGAAGTTCATCTACACTATTGGGGGTGTTACAGTTATCCACTACAGAAGAGGAGAAAGATCTTGGGGTGGCGATCACAGGGCAAATGAACTACTTGGCGCAGTGCAGGAGGGCAACCGTTAAGGGAAACATGGTGATGGGGTGTATTGCTAGGGGAATCGCCTCACGAGGAGGGAGGTCATCCTACCTCTGTACAGGCCACTGGTCAGACCAAACCTGGAGTACTGCGTGTGGTTCTGGTGGCCCTACCTAAAGAGAGATGTAAAGTTACTGGAGGGGGGTCCAGTGCAGAGCCACCAGGATGATCACAGGAATGAAGGACAGACCCTGTGAAGACAGATTGAGGGAGCTCAGTATGTACTCCCTGGAGGTTAGGGGGGATATGATCAAACGCTCAAATATATGAGGGGTATAAACAAGGTTAGTACAGAGGGGATTTTTAGGTTGAAGGGTGGGAGAACCATGAAGGGACACAGCCAGAGATTGGCGGGGGGTAGGTTCAAGAGGGAGTTGAGAAGACACTACTTCACGGACAGGGTGGCTACCAGAGGAGGTGATAATGTCAAGAACAGTGTGCAGTTTTAAGAATGGGTGGGACAGGGTCAAGGGGAAGGTCAGTACCAGATTGTGGAGGGGGGACGGCAGCTGCACAATAGAACACTGATAGCTGCACAATCAAGCAGACTCGATAGACCCTAAGACCTGTATCTGCTGGCAATTTTTGTATGTTCATATGTTTGTAAGACCCTATTACTAAGAGTATCACTGTGTCCAACAATTTTCAAAACATTACTGACAGCCATTTTTGGCTCGCTTAGTGAGTGAAGGCGGCCCCTAACCCACCCCGCTCATGTAACAATCCAGCTGCAACCCTAAGTGCCCCACTAACCACAGGGAGTAATATGACTTCTAAGAAACGTAGAGATTTTTTTGGGGGGTAAGTAAAGCAGCAGTGTAGATCGGCCATTTTGTTTCACGCTTTAGTGCGGCAGGTTCCTCGTTCACCCCAGCTTTTAGCAGCAGTATGAAAGCTTAGAAGTACAAGCTTGCCAGTAGCAGAGGTACTGTGCGCAAATATTTCAACTGCTGTGCAATCTGTTACATTCCAGCTTCGATTGAGACCACACTGCAGTGACAGTTAGTAAACACAGGAAAACAGAGCACCCTCTGTGTGTCTGTGCTAGGCAGGAAACTCTCTTCATAGAAAGAAGTCGGAGTGACCGTGTGTGTGTGCAGGGGGTGGGGATACGTAGGAAACGTTCCCCAGGGAAGTGAGTCTGAAAGACTGCAATGCCCTCTACTGGCATACATACCAGTGGAGGGACAGTTTTACCACAAAAAACCTTTACAACAAGTTCTATACATTTTTTTTGTATTTTCTTGGCAGTTTTTATTTCTTCCACAAAAATGCCACATAGAGCCCGTTTTCTAAGTGCAATAATACCTTCCAGGGTGGGCAGTATTGGGATATACCGAACCTTCCAGGGGCTATAAGGCCCTCCACCTGCAGCGTTGGGCCTCATTACACCCCTGGTCTGGTATATTCCAATACTGCCTGTCCTGTTGTGTATTATTGTTTATTTGTTCATGTTCTGTGATCTTGTGCACCTGTGTCCCTGCTCACACTGACTCCTGCCTGGCAGCCCACTTTCATACGAACATACAAATGTGCCAGCAGAAACAGACCACCCGGTCTATCTAAGTCTGCTCAGTTGTGCAGCCAACACCCCTAGTTTGCAGCTGCCCCACTCCCCCTTTGTCATCCCTCTGCCACCTCCCACCTCCCCCACCTGCCCTGTTCCCTGTCCCATGCCCTTTTGAAGCTGTTCACAGATTTACATGATACCACCCATTCTGGTAGGGTGTTTCATTGTGCTGCCACCCTCTCTGTGAAATAGTGTCTCCTCATTTCCTTCCCTAATCTTCCCCCTCTATTCTTAGCCCATGCCCCCTGGTGACCCTCTCCTTAACTTAAAGACCCCATCCTTATTGATTCCCTCAGATACTTAATGTCTCTATCATGTCTCCCCGTCCCTTCTATCCTCCAGGGTGTACATATTCAGGTCTCCCAGCCTGCTGACACAGTCTCACCCCTCCATTCCACATATCACCTTTGTTGCCCTCCTCTGCACCCCCTCCAGTAGCTTGATATCACACTTTAGGAATGGCCTCCAAAACTGCACACAATACTCTTAAGTGCGGCCTTACCAGCGACTTGTAGAGGGGCAAGATAACCTCTCTTTGCCTGGACGAAACCACCCTCGCTATGCACCCCAGCATTTTGTTTGCTTTTGCAGCCACTCTCCTGCACTGGGCAGTGTTGGCCATGGTTCCTGTTATCATTACCCCTAGGTCCTTCTGCTCCTCAGTGATCCCCAGCTTAACCGCCCCCAGTCAGTATTCTCTCCTTGGGTTCTTTACCCCAAAGTGCATAACTTTACACTTCTTTGCATTGAACCCCAGCTGCCACCTCTCTGACCACTCGTCTAGTTTGCGTAGGTTCCCCTGCAGTTGCTTCCATCCCTTCTCTTCATCCACCACTGCTCTGATTTTGGTGTCGTCAGCGAACAGACTTACCTTGCTCACCACCCCGTGTGCAATGTCTGATATGAAGAGCCCAAACAATACTAGCCCTAACACAGAGCTCTGTGGCACCCCACTCGTCACTGGCCTTGGAGTTGAGAGCTTCCCTCTCACCACCACCCGTTACAGCCTGCCACTCAGCTAGCTTGTAATCCAATTCATCATTTTTGCCCCTACATCTACACCAGTTAGCTTCTCCCCAAGCTGCCCATGAGGCACCGAATCGAAGGCCTTGCTGAAATCCAAGTAAAGAACATCCACCACATGACCCTGATCCAGCTCACCTATCACTCAGTCATAATATTGTATGAGGTTGGTTTGACAAGACTTCCCTGAAACAAACCCATTCTGCCTGACATCCTGGAGGCCATTGTCCTTCAGGTGAGACACCAGTCTTTCCTTTAGTATCGTTTCCATGAGTTTGCAAACTATGGCGGTGAGAGCGTGCGGATGATAATTACCTGGTTCATCCTTTGGCCGGCTCTTGTGTAATGGTACTACGTGCGCAGCCTCCAGTCCATTGGCACACATCCCGACTCAGTGAGGGTGCTGTCACAGATCCGCCAGCGGCTCTGCCAACACCTCCACCATCTCCCTCAGTACCCTGGGATGGATACCATCCGGCCCCTGGTGCCTTGTCTCCCTTTAGTGCCCTCAGTCCCTCTAGGACTCTCTTGCCTCAATTCTTCCATCTGTTGCCTCCTCTCCCCTTGTCCCCACCCTCCCAGCCCATGCTGTTAGCAGTCCACCCTTTCTTCTGTGAACACTGAGCAAAAGTATTCATTCAGTGCTTCTGCCTGCTCCTCCCTTTCTATCCACTACCCACCCCTTTTATTCTCACTATTGTCTCCTTGCACTTCCTTTTCTCCTGATGTATCTGAAAGAGTCTTTCTCCCCAACCCATTAATTCCCTGTGCTAATCTCAGCTTCCTCTGGGCCTTGGCTTTCTCACTTTGTAGTCAACTCCCTGGACCATCTTGCATATCCATATCCCTGTCCACTTCCTTCCCTGTCCTCCTAAACCTCTGGCGCCACTGTTTTGCCCTCACCAGCTCCACAACCTCGCTGTTCAACCAGAATGGTTTTCTTGCTCTGCTCCTCTTACTCTTGTGCCTTGGTGCAGGCTTCTGTCCCCTGTAACCCCCCGTTTAATAATATCCCATTTCATTTTCACTGAGCACTCTGTTTGAGCACTCCAGCTTCCACTCACACTGACGTGTGCAGGCCACAGCCTGCCTTTGCAGCTGCACTAGCAGCTCATGATGCCTGCCATCAGTGTGTGAGGGGATTCCCCTCTGAACGTGGTGGCACTTACTCAGAAGAGCCGCTTCTCGGCTCACTCTCTGTCTATCTGTACCACTGCTGGGTGTCGCTTGCAGCTCCCACTCGCTAGTTCCCTCTATAAAACCATATACTATGAAAAATTAAATATGGGTGACCATACCCAACTGCCTTTTGTTTCCATCTTGGGTTGAGATGCCAACATCGACCTCTTAAGCTTTGCCCTCAAGCTCTCTATGCTAGTATCTCTCAGCCCCTCGATGGAAACACAGTCTCATTGCGTATTGTCACCCATACATTATTCCTTATATAATAACTGTGGACCCCCTTTATCACACTGATTATCAGTGTGATCAAACATAGTATTAAGCGGGTATGATATTATAGCCAGTTAATACATGCTTGGGAGTACTCCCACTTCACTTTCTCTATTGGGAAGCTTGATTTTGTGCTCATATGTCTGCACAAGTTATTATTAAAAAATAAAACATGCAACAGTGTGCATATGAAGGTTTTTTTTTTACACTTTTAACACATGCTTAGTGTGTAATGAACACACAAACTTCAAATGTGTATAAAAAAAAAACACAAACAAAAAAACTTATAATTAACGGGTCTCCCTTTTTGCTATAAGGAGACCATGGTGTAATTGCCGTTATAAAGGAGGCGTTTATAACGGCAAACACGTCGTGCTCTATCTCTGCGCGGCATCCACTGTAGTTTTCCCTTCTGGCTCCACGCTCTCTGCTCGACCACAACCTAGCCACCAAAGAATCACGGCACGGTAAGTCACATTTAAAAAAAAACTTATTTTCTACAGGATACAAGTTTTAATTATTAAAAAAACTACACGGAAACTCCGAAAATCTAAAATGTAAGAACCGGATCTAAAACCAAACTGAAGCTTCGATCGAGTGAAACTGCTATTTTATATAATTGCTGTGGCCAAAAGGGAGACCCAGCAATTATATAAAGATAGGTGGGTGGTGTATAAACTGAAGCTGACACCTCGGGTTAGATGACACAAACCCCGAGCCGCCTCTCAGGGTTTATTCAGCTTCTAACCCCGAGTGTGTAAACTTTCATTACACACACCACCCCATACTTTAGTCTATATATAATACACAGTCTGCTTATGCATTATTCTCTGTAGCAGATTTATCAACAATAAAAAGAATGAGGTAAAACACTACCGCCTCAGAGCATTGCAAATAACAGCACGACATGCAGTCTCACAAAGTGAACAGTGTTGTAAGAACTGGGGTAGATCTAGATGTCATAAGGAAGGGGGTGGGGTAGGGGAGGGACAAGTCCTGAACTGGTTCTGGTTATTTCTGTCAAACAGAATGTAGTGTGTTTGCCTGGGGAAATTTAAAGGGAGCAGTCAGCACAATGGGCTGCCGCACTCAAGTGTGGGGCTGGTCCCAATGTGCATTTTGTGTGCAAAAACATTTTGGTTTACTTGCCATTTGCTGTAGTATAGTAGATTGCATCAGACTAATTTTGGTTAGTTCTAGGCTTACAAATATCAGAATCCCCTGCAGCTCACATCAGAGCAGTAGGCAGCAGTGGGGTGATTAAATAGCTTGTAGTAGAAACATAGACTTTGACAGCAGATAAGGACCGCTTGGACCACCTAGTCTACCCATTTCCGTACCTACAGGATAAGCCGCAGATCCTAGTCAACCAACAGCCTATTTCTTCCTACTCCCCACAAGAACTGCCTTATGTCTGTCCCATGCATTCTTGAATTCTCCCACAGTTTTAGACCCCACAACCTCCTCAGGAAGGCTGTTCCATGCATCCACAACCCTCTCTGTGAAAACATACTTCCTCACATTGCCCCGGAACCATCCCCCCCCCCATCTTTAAATTGTGTCCCCTTGATCTTCGTGGACATAAGTCTCCACCACTCATTCACACTAGTGGGATTGGCGCCAGAGGCACTAAGACCCATCGGGAGCAAACTTTTTGCTGGAGGGTCGGCGCGAGAGACGGCGCCGAGAGACACGGCGCCGCGAGAAGCGGCTCGAGCGGTAATGACCATCTCGGCGACGACCCTCCAACCGCCTCAGTTCCTTTTTTCCCGCCGTCGAGTGCGCTTCAGTGACGACGTCGCTCGCCTGTCGGGAGTCAAACTTCAAACTAGCGCATAGTTTTCAGTTTGTTTTTTTGTAACATTATCACTATAGTAGTATCGCTTAGTTTTATTCTATTTTTCGTAAAATTTTTCTAATATTTAAATTTAACTTACTTGAAGAAGTCTCGGCCTACTGGACGGAGTCGACCATGAGCAGGTCAGGTGACGGTAGGGAGACTTCGTATGAAAGCTGTTCAGTCAGCCGGGCTGGGTCCGGTCAGCCTCCTTCTCCTCAGCGGGGTTCCGACTACGGTCAGTCCGATGCCGGGGGATGGGCGGTCCCCGCTGGCATAAAATAAGCGGTCGCATTCGGCGCCCGTTCGGCCTCGAGCTCTTCTTCGGCCCACAGGTCAAAAAAGAGAAGGCATCACTCGCGGTCGCCCTCTGGTATGTCTGCGCGTCGACGGTCGGTTATCGTTGCTAGTTGCCGGTCTCCTTCTTCGGAGTCGCCAACTTCCGATAATCGTCGTCCTCGACATCGGAGCCCCTCCCCGCCTATAGGTAGGGCTCCAGATGAGCAGTTTCATCAGTGGGCCGCTCTTATGGAGCGATGGGCTCGGAGGTTGGTTCTTCTGCCTGGCTCGGTTACCTCGGAGCCCTCGGGCTCCTCCGGCGATCAGGTAGGGCGGTTGGACCTTCCTAGTCGCGCGGCGCCTTCTTCGGTGCTAGCGACTCCGTGCTTAGGTGTTCCCCCTCATGGCTGCGGCGCGAGGGCCTCACCGATGCCCTTATCTCCTGTTTTTTTCCTCCTCTTGCTTTCCAGGTTCTCGGTGCTTTTCCGGCGCCTTCTGCAGGGTCTGTGGCCTTGTTGCAGGCCAGTTTGGGGCCTTCTGAGCTATGGCGTTATGGGCGGCGCCACAGAGCCCTCAAGGCCATATGTGCTGCTGGTCTCATGGGCGGCGCCTGTGGTGGTGCTGATCAGGGCGGCGCTGCTCATGCCAAGGTTCATGGGCGCTATGTTGCTGGCGTTAGGTTCGCGCGCTGGCTGGTTACAAGGCCAGTGCTGCCGCCGCTCGAGGCGCCGCTGGGCGGCGGGTTACAGGCTCTTCGGCGCCTGCAGCCCTCGGTGCCGCTCTTCAGCCTGCTGCCTCCTCGGCGCCTGCAGCCCTTGGGGACTCTCCTTGTTTTCCTGCCATTTCCTCCTCTCCTAATTTTCACTCCTTTCCTGTCCAAACAGTCCTTTCTGGACCATCAGGAGATGATGTTGAGCTTGACCCAGACCTTCGGGTTGCGTGATGAAGTGGAGGAAACAGGATCTTTCTTTGCACAGAGCCTGTGGTCGAGGACCTGTCCTTTAAGTCTCTGTTGAAGAACCTGGGATCCACTCTTCTCTCCAGACTACAGACATCGATCCCGAAGATATTAAGACTCCAGTATCTTCTATGTTTCTGGAGATCCCTACGGATTTGACTCCTCCGATTCAGCCTTCCTTCAGACGCTGTCTCAAATGGTATGGAATAACCCTGCTCTTATTCCTCAGTGGCTAAATCCATTGATAAGAAGTATTCAGCTCTCAAGGATCGTCCCATTTGGCATCCCATGCCTTTATGGATCCTATTGTAGTCCTGGCAGAGAATGACAAGGTCGTTTTCCTCAACTACTTACAGCTCTAATTTTATTAACAAAGAGTCTCGTAAGATTGATACATTAGGTAAGAGAGTCTTTGCTGCTCCACTCTAAGTATGCTTGCCAGTTATCAAGGCTATTTTTCTCAGTATGAGTATATCCTATGGCACTCTATGAAAAGAATGGTTGAAGCTCTTCCAGGTTCGGATTCCAAGTCAGAGCTCTTCTGACCGCTATTAGAGGTATTGAGTCCAATAACCAACAGGTCAAAGCCGCCATGGACGCTGACACTGCTTCTCGCCTCAGCAGCCGCGATTTGTACCGCGCCATTCCTGGCTGCGCATTCTGGCTTCAGTAATGATGCTCAGCAGCAGGTGATGGCGCTGCCTTTGATGGCTCCTTTCTTGGCCCTCAGGTGGAGCAAGCCTTAGAGGCCACTCAGAAGACTAGATCGGCCATTGTTGGCCAGACCTTCCGCCTGCCCTCTCGGGGCATGTGAACAGACGCTAGCTTCCATAGTCGCCAGTCCTTTCGAGGCAGAGGCAGGGGAAGCCTCCATAAAGCCAACCTGCCCAACCTCAAAAGAGATGAAGAGAGCGAGGGACCCAAAGCCCCAGCGCTACCTTATGAGTCGTTGGCCCAAGTTCCATCCACTCTGCCCGAGGTGGAACTTTCTCCTCCGGTGGGAGGTCGTCTGATGTACTTCTACAACCAGTGGAAGTCCATAACCTCAGACAAATGGGTCCTTCGGATAATTCGCGAGGGTTATTCTCTCAATTTCTTGGAAACCCCCCCGAATTGTCCTCCCATACGACAACCCAGGTTGTCGGCCTCTCAGTCAGACCTCCTCACCGCGGAGATCCAGGGCCTTCTGAACAACAGGGCAATAGAACTGGTGCCCCCGCATCTGCGAAACACAGGGTTCTACTCCCATTACTTTCTGGTTCCAAAGAAATCTGGGGGGATGCGCCCATTCTAGACCTCAGAAAGTTAAACAAATTCCTCCCAGGAGAAATTCAAGATGATTTCCTAGGTACCCTGTTACCCTTGCTGCATCAGCACGACTGGCTGGCCTCTCTGGATATGCAGGATGCTTACCAGCATATCCTCGTCCACCCGACCCACCGCAATTCTCAGGTTTGTAGCTTTGGGTCAGCATTATCAGTTCAGATCCTGCCCTTTGGGCTATCCTCGGCGCCTTGATTTTTACAAAGTGTTGTGCAGTTCTCATGCGCGCATCTCAGGAAAAGTCGGATCGAGTGTTTCTACCTGGACGATTGGCTTTAGCAAGCCCTTCTAGCCATGGGACTTTGGAAGCCGTGCAAACGACTCTCTGCCTCTCACGTCCATGGGAGTTCTGCTGAATTTGAAAAATCTCAACTGCAACCCTCCCAGAGGCTCCTTTTCATAGGGACGCTCTAGACACCCTTCAGCGAAGGCTTTCCTTCCAGAGGACAGAAGACTCGACATCCTCTCAGTGTGGCCTGCTACATCAGGAGAACCAATCGGTTACAGCTCTCTGGATGTAACGCATGTTGGGTCTCTTCATGGCGTCCTCGGTCTCACTGTCCCTCTGGCTCCGACTGCACATGAGAACCACCCAATGGATGCTCTCCACCAGTGGTCCCCGACCTTCACCCCAGTCTTATCCCATCAAAGGTGACGGAGCCCCTTCAAGGTCTCTCAACTGGTGGTCTCAAGAGAGCAATCTCCTGGAAGGATTCCTTTGTTCCCCGGATCATCAGATCTCCATCACCACAGATGCATCGCTAATGGGATGGGAGCTCACTTCTCTCCCTCCACATTTCAAGGTGTATGGACTCAGTTCAAACTCATCTCCACATAAATATCCTGGAGATGAAAGTGTCCTCTATGTAATCCGAGTGCTGGGATGTCCTTTGTCACAAGAAATATTCTCCTTCAAACGGACAACAAAGCAGTGATGTATTACATCAACAAGCAAGGCGGTGTTATTCTTATCCCCTTTCAGGGAAGCAATGAGGGTGGGAGTGGTGCTTGGAGCACAAGTCTCTGATTCAAGCGTTTATCTGCCAGGTATACAAACGACTCTAGCAGATCACCTCAGCAGAACGGAGGCAGACCTCACCGAGTGGTCTCGATCCAGCCGTAGCTCGGTCCCTGTTCAAAGAGTGGGGACTCCAGACCTGGACCTTTTGCATCCCCACCAACGTAAAACTGCCTCTCTTCTGCTCCAGAAATCCAGGGCCTGGCATTTTCTGTCAGGATGTTCAGGCTGCGGTGGACAAAACGCTTTACGCCTTTCCACCGCTTCCTCTAATCCAGAGAGTACTCTCAAGTTCGAGTCTCAGGGGACCAAGATGATTCTCATTGCTCCTTCCTGGCCTCGGCAACTATGGTTTCCTCTACTCAACAGTATGTTGGCAGCCTCTCCGAGACCACTCTTTGCAAATCAGTCTTTTGACTCAGGGTTCGTTGGTCCATCCCAACCTGAAATCACTTCACCTTCATGCTTGGCTCCTGAAGAGATAGAAGTGAATCGGTTCAACGCCCTCAGAGTCTCAGACATCCTTCTGGCTGCTCGAAGCTAGCCACCTTGAAAACGACGCTTCCAAATGGAAACGTTTTCTCTGGTGTGCAAAATCTCTGGAATCCTTTTCCTGTCCTCCTGGCAAAGTTCTGAGTATCTTTGGACCCATCAAACTTAGGGTCTTCAGTACTCCACAGTTAAAGTTCACCTTAGTGACATCTCAGCATTCCATGAGCCGTGTTTCTTCCTTAACTCTGGCTCAGTTACCTATGGTGAAGAGATTTCTAGGATTCTCCATACCAGACCCCTGTTAAACGTCCAGTTGCAGCCTGGGACATTAACCTGGTGCTGGACATGCTCACCGGAAGCCTTTTGAACCCTTAGCTACCTGTGAGCTAAAATCTTTACCTGGAAGACTGCCTTCCTGGTGGCCATTACTCTCAGCCCGCAGGGTCTCTGAGATACATGCCCTGGTTACGGACCCTCCGTGATACTGTATTCCATAACGCACAAGGTAATTCTCGCATCATCCTAAATTTCTTCCCAAGGTTGTGTCAGAATTCCATCTGAACCAACGCCTGGTACTTCCGCTACTTCCGCTAATTTCCAAAATGAAGGAACTAGCTCTTCATTCTTGGATGTGTTAAGAGAGCTCTCAGTCTCTATTTAGATAGAACCAAGGATGTTCACAAGACTCAGCAACTGTTCGCTTTCTTTCAGCGACACCCGCTGGTCAACCTGTCGCTATTAGATGCATCTCTTCATGGTTAGTGGCATGCCTCGTCATTGCTATTCCATGGCTCAAGTTAAATTAGAAGGTAGAGTGTACGCCACTCTACTAGGGCGGTCGCGGCATCCCTAGCGGAAATTGCAATGTTCCAATTACAGATATATGCAACGCCACCTGGAGCTCAGTGCATACTGCTACACTATGCACTGGATGTTCATGCCAGGCGACATTCCGCATTCGGCAGAACTATCCTTAGTGGGCTTCTATCTTAGGCCGTGAGCTCTGGCTCTGCCGCCCTTTGGGATTACTAGCTGGTACTCTCCACTAGTGGGACGAGTGGTGGAGACTTATGTCCAGGAAGAGGAACTACGTACTACCGTAATTCTTGATCTTCTTGGACGGTCTCCACCACTCATTCACACTCCCACCCTCCATCCCCGAGCTCACCGCTGTATTGGTCTTCACCCCTCAAATCTTTAGGCCGTGAGGACTTTTGCTGACCCTTCTTACGGGTCATACGGACTATCTTATGTCCGTTTTTTAATGTTGAGGTTTACTCTTCGTTGGTTACGCTGCACCTCCTTGGTAAAAAGGTACTAGGCAGTTTGGAGGTCGTCGCCGAGATGGTCAGTGCATCGAGCCGCTGCTCATGGGCGCATGGTCTCCAGTGGGGCGCTGCTCTGCTACCACCTCCAGCAAAAGTTTGCTCCCGATGGGTCTTAGTGCCTCCGGCGCCAATCCCACTAGTGTGAATGAGTGGTGGAGACTCGTCCAAGAAGATCAAGAATTACGGCAGGTACGTAATTTTCCTTTCTTGCATTTCTCTTTTTCTGAAAGATGCTACCCTCTTGGACTTTGTTGATTCCACTGAGGTACCTAAATGTTTCTATCATGTCCCCCCTCTCCCTCCTTCCCTCAAGGGTATACATATTAAGCTCTTTTAGTCTCTCCTCGTATGGCTTCTCTTGCAGACCCTGCACCATTCTAGTTGCCCTCCTCTGAACTGCCTCTGTCCTGTCTATGTCATTGCGGAGATGGGGTCTCCAGAACTGGACACAGTACTCCAGATGGGGTCTCACCAACTGTCTGTACAGAGGGATAACAACTTCCTGTTTTCTGCAGGTGATGCCTCTCGCTATGCATTCCAGTATACCCCCAGCTCTCCTTACTGCCTTCTCACATTGCTTGCTAACCTTAAGGTCATCTGATATGACTACCCCCAGGTCCTTTTCCTTTTTTGTTTTTGTTACTACCTCCCCGCCCATTGTGTAATCTTCTCCTGGGTTTTTGTTTCCCAGATGCATTATTTTGCACTTCTTTGCATTGAATCCTAGCTGCCATACTTCGACCATTCCTCCAACCTTGCCAAGTCCCTTCTCATCCTTTCCATGCCTCCTTGTGTATCAACCCTGTTGCAGATCTTTGTGTCATCTGCAAAGAGGCATACTTTTCCTTCCAGTCCCTCTGCAATGTCACTTATAAAGACATTAAAAAGGACTGGACCTAGTACTGAACCTCTATGGTACCCCACTAGTAACCCTCTTTCTTTAGAGTAGACTCCATTTACAATTACCTTCTGTGTCCTATTGTCCAACCAGTGTTTTACCCAGGCTACCACCCTGGGACCCACTCCCAGGCTGGTTAATTTGACTGTTAATCTTTTGTGTGGGACTGTGTCAGATGCCTTGCTAAAGTCTAGGGAGGCCATGTCCACAGCCCTTCACTGGTCTACTACTTTGGTCACCCAGTCAAAGAAATCAATTAGATTCGTCTGACATGACCTTCCCGTTGAGAACCCATGCTGCCTTGGGTCCTGTGCCTCATTGGCCTCTAGGTACTCAACAGTTCTTTCCTTCAGAAGTGATTCCATCATTTTCCCTACCACAGAGGTCAAACTGACAGGTCTGTAGTTTCCTGCCTCTGTCTTAGTCCCACTTTTGTGAAGGGGAATCACATCTGCCTTCCTCCAGTCCTCGGGTATCACACCATCCTCCCATGATTTGTTAAAAAGGGTAGTCAGTGGTTTCACTAGTTCGCCTTAATTGTTTTAGAATTCTGGGGTGAATTCCATCAGGCCCCATTGCTTTGTCCACCTTCAGTTTTAGGAGTTCTTTCAGAACCCTTTCTTCTGTGAAAGGACTGGGATCGACCCCTATCAAGAGTGCTTCTGTTAATTGGATTAGGCACTTCCCCTCCTCTTTTTGTGAATACTGAGCAGAAATATTTGTTCAGTATCCTGCTTTTCACTATCCCCTCTGCCCACCCACTGCTCATTCTATTCAGCCTCACTATCCCTCCCTTTGTCTTTCTACGCTCCCTGATGTACCTATAAAAGGTTTTACCCCCCTTCTTAACCGAGTTGGCTATCTTTTCTTCAGTTTGGGCCTTTGCTATTCTGACTTTCCTCCCTGCTTCCTTCTGCCTTAACTGGTACAGCTCTCTGTCCTGCTGCTTCTGTGTTTCCTTATACTTGCTGAATGCTAACTTTTTCTCCCTGACTTTCCCCGCCACCTCTTTTGAGAACCATAGTGGCTTCACACAAAGGCTTGTTGCCTCTGTGGTGGCAGTTTTGATGATTCCCCATTGTTGATCCACCCCTCCTTCTAGCCTGTTTGCTAGTGTTTTTCTGAGGCACTCTCCCATCTTGCCAAAGTCAGCTCTCCTGAAGTCCAGTACCCTCACTTTTGTATGGCTTGACTCTGTAGCTGAGTTAAACGTGAACCACACTGTTTGATGGTCACTTTTTCCAAGATGGCAACCCACTTCTAGGTCTGAGATCCTCTTACTGTCCCCATTTGAGAGTGCGAGGTCTAAGATTGCTCCCTCACGAGTGGGTTCTGAAACTAGCTGTCTGAGGCATGCCACCTGTAGGGCATTGAGAATGGCCCTGCTCTTGGATGTGGCTGCAGCAAGTGTGCTCCAGTTAACATCTGGCATATTCAGGTCTCCCATCAACAGTATCTCCCCTTTCTCTGCCATCCTAAGAATGCCTTCTATCATATCCTTGTCCATTCCCTCCCCCTGACCTGGGGGTCTGTATACAACCCCTGTGTGGATTGTGGTGCCACTTCCAGTCTCCAAGGTGACCCACAGTGCCTCCTCTCCTCCCTGTTTACTCTTTTGTTCAGTTGCTTTTATCCCTTCCTTTACATAGGAAGCTACTCCTCCCCCTCTTCTCCCCTCCCTGTCTCTCCTGTAGGTTACGTACCCTGGTATGTTAACATCCCAGTCATGGTTCTCTGTGTACCATGTTTTTGTGACTGCTACAATATTCAGGCATCCCTATTCCATCAAGGCCACCAGTTCAGGGAGCTTGTTGCCCAGGCTACAGGCATTGGTATTCATTATCCTCCATTTCCTGATGACCTTACTCCTTTTTGCCCCATCCCTGTCCTTCTTGCCTTTGTCATTTTCTCCATTTACCCCTGCCCTTCTCCTTGTTGACATCTCAAAGTAGTAGACCAGGGAGGGGCTGTGGACATGGCCTACCTAGACTTTAGCAAGGCATTTGACACAGTCCCACACAAAAGATTAATAGTCAAATTAACCAGCCTGGGAGTGGGTCCCAGGGTGGTAGTCTGGGTAAAACATTCGATGGACAACAGGACACAGAAGGTAATTGTAAATGGAGTCCACTCTGAAGAAAGAGGGTTACTAGTGGGTACTGCAGGGTTCAGTATTGGGTCCAGTCCTTTTAATGTCTTCATCAGTGACATTGCAGAGGGACTGAAGGAAAGGATGCCTTTTGCAGATGACACAAAGATCTGTAACAGGGTTGATACACAAGGAGGTGGTAGAAAGGATGAGAAGGGACTTGGCAAGGTTGGAGGAATGGTCAGAAGTATGGCAGCTTAGGATTCAATGCAAAGAAGTGCACAATGCACCTGGGAAACAAGCACCCAGGGAAGAATACAAATGGGGGAGGTAGTAACAACTAAAAAGGAAAGGGACCTGGGGTAATCATATCAGATGACCTTATAAGGCAAGCAATGTGAGAAGGTAGTAGGAAGGGCTGGGGGTATACTTGGATGCATAGGGAGAGGCATCAGCAGCAGAAAACAGGAAGTTGTAATCCCTCTGTACAGACAGTTGGTGAGACCCCATCTGGAGTACGGCGTCCAGTTCTGGAGACCCCATCTCTGCAAAGACATAGACAGGATAGAAGCAGTCCAGAGGAGGGCGACTAAAATGGTGCAGGGTCTGCAAGAGAAGCCATATGAGGAGAGACTAAAGGAGCTTAATATGTATAACCTTGAGGAAAGAAGGGAGAGGGGGGACATGATAGAAACTTTTAAGTACCTCAGTCCAATCAACAAAGTCCAAGAGGGTAACATCTTTCAGAAAAAGAGACATGCAAGAACAAAGGGACACAATTTAAAGATAGAGGGGGGGGGGGGGTTCAGGGGCAATGTGAGGAAGTATTATTTCACAGAGAGGGTAGAGGATGCATGGAACATCCTTCCTGAGGGGGTTGTGGGGTCTAAAACTGTGGGAGAATTCAAGAATGCATGGAACAGACACAAGGCAATTCTTTTGGGGGTAGGAAGAAATAGGCTGCTGGTTAACTAGGATCTGCGGCCTATCCTGTAGGTAGGGAAATGGGCAGACTAGATGGGCCAAGCGGTCCTTATCTGCCGTCAAAGTCCATGTTCTGTGTCTGTGTGTTTACTGCACTTACTACCGTGATTTTATTTTGTGGGGGGCCAGGATTTCCCTGCTCCTTTCCAGTGCCTCCCCCCATGGCTAGTTTAAACACTTGCCAATGAAGCATTTAAACCTATCACCTAGGATTCTGGTTCCCCTCCTGGACAGTTGCAGCCCATCGTGCCAGTATAGGCTTGCATCACTCCAGGTGGACCCCCAGTCCCCAAATGAAGCCAAATGCCTGAGCTCTGCACCAGTTTTTCAACCACTGATTGAATCCCATGGTGTGGAGCACCCTAGCCTCTTGTATACCATAGACAGGCAGCACCTCCGAGAAGGTTACCGTGCGTGCTACTTGTCTAAGGCCCCTCCCCAATTCCACAAACTCTTCCTGCACTGCTCTGATCCCTTTCGTAGCCAGGTCATTTGTCCCTAAGTGGACAGTGACATCCAGCTCCATCCCCTGTGCAGCTGCTCCGGCAATCCTGAGGATTCGCTCCCTGTCCCTCCAAGCCATGGCGCTAGGCAGGCACCTTACCTCCCTCTCCCCTTCCTCCCCCAGTTCTACCTTCTAACAGTGCATGTTAGAGCTTTTGTAATCTCTGATCAGATGTTTTCCAGGTCTGCTTTTCTCCAGGGGCTGAGTACAGTCCTCTGTGGCAGTACTTAGCCTAGGGAGGACAGTGGCACCAACAAACAAAAGATCAGAGCTTATATAAACTGTAACACGCTGTACAGTAAACGATAAGTAAACCAAAATGTTTTTGCACATAAAGTACACATTGGGACCAGCTCCACACTTGAGTGTGGGGCCCTTGGTGCTGACTGTTCCCCTTTAAATATACCCCAAGGCAAATGAACTGCATGGTGTTGTGGGTTGGTTCTGTTTCCAATGCTTTCCTATATCTAAATACTGCTGCTGGGGGAGATTATAAAGAAGTACAACTTGGGGTATCACAGTTATGCTGATGATACTCATTTGTATCTGTTAATAACATCTGACCCTGTCGGTGCTGTTAAATGCTTGTCCAGTTGCCTAGCTGAGATCAAGAAGTCAGTGGCAGATAGCTGGCTCCGATTAAACCTGGAGAAATCTGGAATAATTTTCCTGGGGTGGTGGAAAGAGGGTTAGGGAATTGCCATATGGTGGTTGTTCCCTCAACTAAGGGGATTCTCGTTAAGTCAAGAAGACTGAAGTGGTATGCAGTTTGAGTTCCCTATTCAACTCCAGGCTACTGTTGGAAAACCAGGTGGTAGCTGTAGTTGGAGCCATTTTTCTATCTGTGAATTATTTGGAAACCCTTTATCTTTTTAATGGGGGGCCACAGTAAAGACTCTAATGCGTTTGTGGAGACAGGTTAGTAAAGTAAATATATATGTATATATATATATAGCGCCTTTCCAGAACCAAGGTGCTTCACAATTAAAATACAATATACAAATATAAAATTTACACTAAATAAATACATCAGTGGATTAAAATTTGTCTGGGAAGGCTAAATTAAAAAGATATGTTTTCAGCACAGTTTTAAATCCTTCGATGGTCAGGCATTCTCTTAACCAGCGAGGTAGAGAATTCCACAGGGTAGGGTCTGCAAAAGGAAATGCACAAGCACCAGATGTTTTTAAACGAACCCTGGGAATCTCTAGCAATTCCTCATTGGTGTATCGGAGAGGGCAGACGGGGCAGTAGGGAGTCAGGAGATCTTGTGGGTAGCCGGATCCCTGTTCATGTAGGGCTTTAAAGGTTAGCAAGCCAACCTTAAAGATGATCTGCCACTGAACAGGCAGCCAGTGCAGGCACAATATGACTGGCTCTAGATGTACCAGTCAAAAGCCTGGCCGCAGCTTTCTGCACTAGCTGCAAGCGGCGGATGTCAACCCCAGGAAGCCCTAGGTAGAAGGCATTGCAGTAGTCAAGGTGGGTGGTGACGAAGGTGTGGACCAATGTTGGCAGGTCATCCGGAGGAACCAGGTGTTTCACCTTGGCGATATTCCTCAGATGGTAGAATGAGGATTTAACAGTGGCTGACACCTGAGATTTCAGGGTCAAGCCGTCATCAAAAATAATGCCCAGGTTACGCACCCGGTCTGAGGTAGTGAGCTGAACGCCATCAAGCCATAAGCCTGATGCCTGTCCAGTCCCCAGACTCATCCCCGGACAACCGAGCAGTATAGCGCAGTGGTTTAAGGCTATGAGCTGCAAACCAGGAGACCTGGGTTAGAATCCTACAGACCTCATTTGCATACTGTGTGTCCTAGAGCAAGTCACTTAACTTCCTTGTGCTCCCAGGTCGCCCCTGTAATCAAGCTTCAGCTTAGTGTGTCTCTCCTGGTTAAAAAAAACAAAAAAAAACTACCAACACTTTGGTCTTGTCCGGATTCAGTCTCAGCCTGCTAGTGCTCATCCAGTCCTTGATGTCGGAGGGACAGTTGTTTAGCACAAAGACTGCATCAACCTACCTGGGTAGAAAGGACATATACAGTTGAGTATCATCTGCATAGCAATGAAAAGTCAAACCGTAACACCGATGATATCTCCCAATGGCAGCATATACACTGCAAACAACCTGGGTGCCAATATGGAGCCCTGCGGCACCCCGCAGGACAGGGGAAGGGCGTCAGAGGAATAAATTCCAGTGACCACCCTCTGACACCTGTCCATGAGGAAGGATTGAAACCGTTCGAGGACTGTACCCAACAGTCCACAAAGAAGCCTCAAGCATGCCAAAAGCACACCATGGCCACAGTGTCAAACGCTGACGAGAGATCAAGGTGGACTGAGATGGTACAAGCCTTTCAATCTCTTGCTGTTAGGAGCTCATTCAGTACTCTGACAAGTACAGTCTCTGTGCTGCGTCTCTTCTAAATCCAGACTGGAGAGCATCATAGACATTGTGGGTCACAAGGTGATCGTCCAGTTGCAACACAACCACCTTCTCAATAACCTTACCCACAAAAGGCAGGTTAGAGACAGTCCAGTAGTTGGCTGGGCAGTCTGGATCCAAGGATTTTTTTTTAGGAGTGGTCATACGACTGCCTCTTTAAGGGATCGAGGAAGACCCCCCCCCGCAATGAACTCCAGACAATTTCAGCTAGGATCGGGCAGATAACATCTGCACAACTCACTAATGGGGTGTGGGGCACGGATCCGAACTATAACTGGTTGGGTGCCAATCTGGACGATCTTTACAATGTCTTTGAATTCCTGCCGGCTAAAGTCCGTCCAGACAGACAGAGTGCTCACCACCTCCCACCGACCTCCACAGTACCTCACAGGGAGAACCGGGCCGATGCCTGACCTGATACTGGCAACCTTATCTGTGAAGCATCGAGCAAACTCCTCACATTTAACCTGAGAAAAGCCTCCTCTGCGTTGGAGACAGGTTGGATTGCACAATCTATCAACAGTCCAGAAGAGCTGAGCCGGTCTGTTTTGTGCAGCAGAATTCTCCTTGGACAGGAATTCTGCCTTCTTACGGGTGATTTCTAATTGATAGCCCTTATAATGTTCCATCAGTCTAAGCCTGTCAACATCCAGGCTGGACCTCTGCCATGCTCTCTCCATCCTTCAACCAACTCACCTCAACTCCTTCAAGGAACCATCAAACCAAGGGGTCCTTGGGTGAAGAGTGAGTGGTCGAACACGAACAGGAGCAGTCATGTCCAGGGCATCTCCCACTGCCTTATTAAAAGCCAGTACAAGATTCCCTGTGCTCACTCATTCACCTGACAATCCCGATAGGTCCAGCACCGCTGATAGACCTCCTGAGGTAACCCCCTTTAAAGGGCGGTTCTGGACCATCTCCGTAGGGGCAGACCCATTGAGGAGAGCCCTGAAACTGAACCTTATGGTGTGATGGTCAGACCAACTGACTGGTTCCACCCCCAAATGTGTACTCTCCATCCCCAGGAGGAACACCAGATCCAACAAGTAACCCACTATGTGGGTAGCGGAGGTAACCACCTGTGTGAGGCCCAGCATCATCATTAGCTCGAGGAGATTTTGACCAAATTGTGAGAGTTCATCGTCGACCCAGGCATTGACGTCCCCCAGAATTAACCATGTGGGGGACTCCAGCACCATGTCGATGATGAAGTCTACTATCTCCTTCAGGAATTCTCCACCATCACCGGGTGGACAGTAGGTGAGGAGTATCCCTTCAACCTACACCCTCTCCCAAGATACACTCACAGTATCTGATGGGTCCCACTGGCACATCCACAAGGCCCAGTCCTGTCTTTAATATAATGGATATACCACCACCCCTACGATCCAGCCTCAGGCGGTGTATCACCGAGAATCTAGCCGGAAGATCAGATGCCAATACAGGGCCTGCATTTTCATCCAGCCAGTTCTCAGTGATGCATGCCAGATCTGCTGCTCCAACAAAGATCAGCTATAATAGCTGTCTTGTTCTTAATAGAGCTGGCGTTACATAACACCGGCCGACTAGGATGGATTGTTGAGGAAGACCTCAGCTCCTACCCACTTACTGCGGAGCCCTTGGGTATGGAGACAAGACAGGGGATACCTCTGTCCTGGCTTCATTTTGCCCCAGGGCATCTCCTGGTCCCCACTACTTCAATCCGCCCTCCTTCCCTTTCCCTTCCCCCACCAGGCCCAGTTCTCCCCCTTCTCATTCGCCTCCTAAGTATTCCTAAAACTCGACACCTTATATAGGTCTCTGATGGTAAAGGGGAAGATTCAAAAGAACGCAATTCCTTGAGCCTAGTTGGAGAATATTGCCTGACCATCTTTAAACCTTCCCAGCACATTCTCTGACACTATAAGAGCAGATGAAACTAAACCATCAAATTCACACACACTCACACTAACAATTTCCAAACCACTTGCAAATCGAACACACAGTTTCCACTCCAACCCAATAAAAAAACAATACCACACACAGTCATACACCACACAACCCCAACAACAATCCCACAAATCCCAACAAAACAAATAATGACTTCTGGTCTCTCCCGAACAAACTCAAAATTATTTACAAACAATAACTATATATAGAAATAAAATAAAAGTTTTATGGCAGAATATCTATGTTTACGGATCAGAGGTAGCCACTTAATTCTCTTAGATGATTTATGTCAAGTTCGTCCGAGCTCCCACCTCTTCAGGGCAATAAACTGAATAAAAGTTCAAGCCAGGGTCAAGCTCTCACTTTGACCTAACAGTAAGCAGGCAGAATTTACTTGAAATAAAAAAACTTCATAGGCACTCTCACTGCCTAAAAATGTATGCAGTTATATTAGCCCAAAAAGTCTGACCGGCAGTAGGCTGATATCAGTGGGTCGCACCCTGGGTCTCTGATATTCTTCTCCAGTAATTTGTCTCTCCATCATCTCTTCAGACCAGAATTCTTGCAGTAACAGCCCACTATATTTTATGGCTCTTACCCAATGATAGCTGCCTCCGCAGCCATTGCGGGTACCATACTGTAGCAGGCAGGAGCACTGGATTCAAAAACCAGGGAAGGGAACCTCCAATACTTGCCCCAGAAGGCAACCGCCACTTGGATAAACCTGCAGCAATGGCCCCCAGCCTGAGGTCGGCTCACCAGTAGACCTACTGATGTATAGAGTATTGCATGTCTTTGTGGGCATGCCTCTCAAGTCAGCAGATTTATCACTTGTAAGAAGATCAGAATGCTGCGACATGGGTCCTCTCTGTAGCTAGAAAATATATCTTCCTAATTATACAGGACTTTGGTGGGATACTAGTACTAGACAGGATTAAGTATAAACTATTTCTGTTTTGTTTTTTTGTCGTAGAGATTTTTGCCCTCAGAGCACCACCTGAGCCTCAGGCTTTTCTGGTGAACTCCCAACCCCATCAGCCACTTCCCCCACTGTTGGACCAGCAGAGATGCACATGGAGTGGAACATGAGACTACTGGCAGTCGTCATTACAGATGTCCAAGGAACCTGGTGTTTTTTCATCTTTTCTCCCCATCTCCATAACCCTCACCTCCCACTGATGCTGTGCAGGGCCCTGTGAGACCTCACATGCACTCAATGAACACCCCTTAGAGGAGACAAGCTCCCTGGCCCACCGTAGGGGTCACAGCAGTGGTGAAAGAGTTTTGGTTGCCTGACCTAGCTTCCAATTCTGATCTCAAACCAGGGTAGCTGGTGTGGGAGCATAACACGCTACCACTGGTTCATAAGGCAGCCCCTAGTCCTGGTCTTTAAGGCTATTTCTGGTCTGGGCCCATCAGATTGATAGATCTTCTAGTCCCGTATGCTCCATAAAGGCCTTTGAGATCATCTGAAGAGGGGCTGCTAGTGACGCTATGAGCCTGTAGTTGGAGACAGAACAGTTAAGGTTTTAGCTCCTAAACTATGGAATGCAATGCCTTAGTGTCTTTACATTGCCCGGTCTGTATGTTTTGAGCATGCACTGAAAAATCATATGCTAACAATGCTGTTTGGAAAATAATTTCTTGCACAGGGATTTGTTATACGCTTGTGAGCCCACTGTTATGTATTTTGCTGTACGTTCTGTATTCATTAATGTGTTTCTGTGTTGTAGACAGCATTTTATGAGGTTCTGAATGCTCACAGAAAGGAGCCTAAAACAAAATGAAATACAATATTCATTGTAGGGGACCCCCCCCACCACACACACACACACACTAATTTTGTATACTTGGACACTAGACTGGCTCTGATTTAAAATGGGGGTTCTAACTCTTGTGCAACCCCCTCCTTGATGTACATCACAGGCAACCCATTCAGCTGTTTCTGCTGTACTATCTTTTCAGCTTGCACCATATGATAACCCTCTGTAGGTATCAGCAGGGGATGGCCATTGCCCAGGGAGACTCTCTGTGTTTATGGGTAAGATTGTATGCTTGTAGAAACAATATAACATAGAAGTTGACAGCAGATAAGGACCGCAAGGCTCATCCAGTCTGCCCATTTTTTCTACCTCATGAATGTGCCATAGGCTTACTCTGTCACTGGCATATCTATTCATACTCATCTGTATAGCTCCTTTATGCCTGTCCCATGCCTTTTTGAAGGCCTGTACTGTATTTATATCCACCACTTCCTGAGGTAGACTGTTTCATGCAGCCACCATCCTTTCTGTGAAAAAGAACTCCGCTCCCCTAAAGTCTGTTACTACCGTATTGTTGTGATTGTCTCCCCCGCCCTCACCCCGGTACAGGAGAAACCAGACCGTGGCGTGGTCACTACCTGCCAGTGGGCTGCTCACCTCCAGGCCCCTAATCTGGTCACTGTCTGCTAGGACCACGTCCAATATCCGTCCCTCCCTAGTAGGCTCCCCTACCTGCTGAACTAGGAAGGC
Source organism: Neoceratodus forsteri (assembly GCA_016271365.2). Taxonomy (NCBI): domain Eukaryota; kingdom Metazoa; phylum Chordata; order Ceratodontiformes; family Ceratodontidae; genus Neoceratodus; species Neoceratodus forsteri. Next base: position 324,254,810 of record CM028136.1, read on the forward strand.
ATCCTGGAAGACATCCATTAGCCTCTGCTCCCTGGCCACCGAGGATGTCATAGTGGCCCAGTCTGCCCACGGCATGTTTAGGTCCCCCATGATCACCACCCTGTGCTTTCCCAGGTCACAGTGGCCCCGATATTCTCAACCAGATTGTCCTCCAGGTTCACTGCCATTGCAGGGGGTCTGTACACCGCCCCTATTTTCAATCTTTTACCCCTCCTTGTTTGAAGGGTCACCCAAATCACCTCCACATCCCCCCAGCCTCTTCCACTCCACTAACAGCATTGTCGCTTTTGACTATCAGCCACACTCCCCCCACCCCCACTCCTCTATCCTTCCTGAACATTGTATAGCCCTCCAAGTTTAGGTTCCAATCATGCCTCTGGGTGGAACACGTCTCAGTAATTGCTGCTCCCTCAACTAGCATTGCCTGGAGCTCGGGCATTTTATTGCCTATGCTCCTGGCATTGATTAGGACTGTCCTCCACCCTGTCCCCTCTGCCCTCCCCAGTCTTCATGTCCCTGTGCAGTCCCCTGTCCCACTTCCCTGCACAGTTCCCCTTGGCTTTGCAACGCAGCCCCCTTTGCTTGTCCTAGTCTTGAACCTTCAAGCAGCCCCCCTAGAGCTGTCATTATTTCCAACCCTCCCCGTTTTACAAGTTTAAATCCTGCCTCTCGCCTATGAATCCAGACAGTTTCAGTTTAAGGATCTCCCTTCCCTCCAAGTTGATGTGTAGCCTATCCCTTGTATATAGCCCATTATCCTCCCATGTATCACCCCAGTCCCCCACCAACCCATACCCCTCTGTCTTGCACCACTCCCTGAGCCACTGGTTCACCACTCTAAGTTTTTGCTTGTTCTCCCCACTCACCCATGGTACTAGCAGTATTTCAGAGAAGGAGACTGAGCATCCTATAGAGTGACAAACCCTGGCCAGCTCCTGGAATCTCGCCTGTATTTTTGGTTCACTGTTCCTGTCTAAATCGTTTGTTCCCAGGTACACCAGAAAGTCTGGGGATCCCCCACATTCCCATGCCATTGAGTATAGCTGGAATTTGGCCTTGTGTATGGATAGGCCTAAGATACATTTAGCCTTGACTGGGTTGCATTTTCCCTCCCCAACCCCCTCCCACTGGATACCCCTAATCATGGAGTTGCCCAACGGGAGCACCTCACCTCTCCCCCCAAGTTACTAACCCATTTGTGCCCTTCCAGGCTCCTTCTTCTGTCTATGGCCCCCAGTTTGATCCTCGCACCCCCCCACAGCCTGGGTGTCACAAGTCCCCCCCCAACTCTTCCCTGATCTCCCTGTTCGACCTGGTGCCATCGTAACCCCCAGCCAGGTTTCCCTTTACTGCTCTCTCTCTCTTCTCCCCACCTTAGGTTCTGCGCTATCCTAACCTTCTGCACGAGTGCTCCCTGCTACACCCTTCAAACAACATGAAGTCTTGCTATATTATGACATATGCAGTGAGTCCCAACCTTCGAACTGCTCCGGAGGTGAAAGAGTTAACTTTCCATGCCAGGCATGGAACCTTGAGCACGAGCTCGATTGAAAGCTCTGTCTGTTGTTCTTCAAACACAAACTGTCAGATTCTTTACTCCGCCTCACTGAACAGTCGCTCCGGAGATTTCTCCTTCTGCTCGGTTCATTTTGTCGGTTAAAGTATTACGTTTTTGTTTTTAACCGAATTTAAACGCAACTAGTCGGTTCAAGCTCTGTCTGTGGTACTGTAAGTACTAGATAGGTTTACATTATTTTCTGTGTGGAACTTGTAACGGTATTATCGGTTCGGTTTGAACCGATCAGGTTGTTGTAAAATTCATTAAATCTGTCTTTTAGAGTGCGGTTCCGGTTCTTATCGGTTCTAAAAAAGCCAGTTTCATTACGTTTTCCACGACCCGTGCACGGTTGGGAACCGATAAGAGGGTCTTGCTTGGCGGATTGCCGTAAACGGGGCAAGTTTTGGTTAGGCTGGCATTATGTCTGAGAAACCCAAAAAGAAAACCGGCCCACTGGTTTCAACACTGCAGTGTTTGTGGGGAAGCCTTTGCCAAGGCTGACCCCCACACCACCTGTGTTTATTGTCTGGGGTTTGACCACCTCAATGCAGAATGCCAGATTTGCAAAAATTTTCCTGCAGCTACCCTTGATAAGAGAGTTGGTAGGCTCAGGGAAAGAGAGGCCAAGAAGTCCGCTGACCCGGATGGCCAGCCCGGTTCTGTTGTAACCGAACCAGAGGGAGTGCCCTCTGACCAGGGCGAGACTTCCTCGGGCCAAAGGAGAGCCGACTCGGAGGAGTCAGTTCCAGCAAAAAGGACTAGAAAATCAGCAGGTGTGGAGCCAAAATTTCCATCTCCAACCGCTGAAGAAATAGCCAAAGCGATTAAAATTGTCCAGTCACTTTCCCCGGTTCCGACCGGACCGGCACCATCAGGTAAGCGTATAGTTCGGTCAGTTCCACCGGTTCAAGAATATGATTTAGAGGAATTTTATGAACCGGAGGAGGGGGAAGAGGAGTATAAGGAGAGTGAATGTGGATTTGAAAGTCTGGATGTGCCTATTGAACCGGACATCTCCCCAGACAGACCTTCAGGAGTGTCTCCCCCTAGGCTTTCTGAGTCCCCCTCTCATTTTATGTTTTATAAAAAAGTGGCTGAAACCCTCCAGCTCCCTATGGAGGAAGCTGTGGATGATCAGGAGGAGCCTGACTATGTAGAAATGATGGATATCCCAGAGTCTAGGAGACTGTCTATTCCTTTGCATAAATCTTTTGGGAAACAGTAAAAATTCTAAAAACTCCTCACACTATACCTCCTGTGGATAAAAGAATGGACAAGAGGTACACATTGTCAGGCTCTAATATGGAGTTCCTTACACAACAATGCAGCCATGTTGGGGTAGTGCAGGCTGCAGCCTGTGACAAGGCAAATATTCCCTTGGCCTCACACCCCCCTGACAAGGACTCCAGGAGGATTGATGCTATGGCAAAGAAATAGTACATGGCAGCATCCTTGGGACTCAGACAGGCAAATTATATGGCTTATGTTGCTAGATATCAGAAATCCAGATGGGATACTGTTATGGCTCTAGCAAAACAGGTCCCTGGCCAGCTTGCCAAGGAGCTGGAGCAGGTGGCTGCTGATGGTATTTGAGGCATCCAAGGTGCAATTCCATGCTGCAGTGGACTCTAATGATGTGTCATCAAGAGTCATGGCTACATCTGTGGCACTTCGCAGAATGGCTTGGCTCAGATGTACTAGTCTGTCACAGGATACCCAGACTAAGGCCATGGATTTTCCTGTTGTGGGTACTTCTCTGTTTGGGGAGCAGACAGAGAATACATGAAAAAATGGATGAGTATGGGACCACCTATAGGAGTGCACAGGCTAAGGAAAGGCAGGCCACTCCTCAAAGGCAGCCTTCCAGGGGCAGGGGCAGACCTTTTCATAGGCCTTTTTACCAAGCCCAGGCCTCCCCTTCAGCTTATGCCCAGAGGGGCTTCTTTAGAGGGAGAGGCAGACGGGGTACAAGCAGACCTGCTTCCACCCCTCAGCCTAAAGCCCCTGCCAAGCAGGCACCCTGATGGGGTGCCCAGGGCCGATTCTCCATTACCTGTAGGGGGTAGGCTGGCTTACTTTGTCCAGGACTGGAAGTCTTTAACATCAGACAAGTGGGTCCTGGAAGTAGTAAGCCAGGGACTGGTTCTCAGCTTCAAAAAATTTCCAAAGATGAGAACCAGGTCCTTTCCACCTGCAAATCCATCAGAGGCACTTGCCCTAGAAACAGAAGTTTCTACCTCCTGGCTCTCAGAGCTGTGGAAAGGTTCCACCCCTACACCAGGGCAAAGGGTTGTACTCCAGGTACTTCCTTACCCCAAAAAAGACAGGAGAATGGCGGCCCATCTTGGATCTCAGATACCTAAACAAGCACCTTTTAAAACCAAAATTCAAAATGGTGACTCTGGGAATTATTTTACTCTCTCTAAGGCCAGGGGACTGGCTAGCGTCCCTGGACCTCAAGGATGCCTACTTCCATGTTCTTATCAGAAGCCCCCATCGAAAGTACCTCAGATTCGAACTGCCCTCAGGCCATTACCAGTTCAGAGCAATGCCCTCGGCCTCACTTCTGCCCGAGGGTATTCACAAAATGCCTGGCAGTAGCAGTTGCCCACTTAAGAAGGCAAAGATTGCCATCTTTCCTTACCTGGACGACTGGCTCATAGTAGGCCAGTCTCCAGACCAAGTCAAACTACACCTTCAGGTAACTCAGCAACTGCTCACATCTCTAGGTTTCCTTCTCAATCTTAACAAAGTCAGTTCTAGAGCCTGTCCAGCTTCTCACCTTCATAGGTGCATAACTGAACACAAAAGAGGCCAGAGCCTTCCTTCCTCTGGAAAGAGCAAGGACCCTGGTCTCTCTGGCCTCTTCCTTCACCCTGCAGGTCTCTCAACCAGCAAGGCATTTTCTGCAGCTCCTGGGGCACATGGCTGCTTCTACAGCAGTGGTGCAGGGAGCAAGATTTCAGATGAGGGACATCCAGTTCCATTTGAGAGCCTTTTGGTCTCAAAGGAGAGACCCTCTAACCAAATTGATCCCAGTGACTCGAACCCTGATCCAAGCCCTTCAGTGGTGGCAGGACCAGAGCAATCTGAGACAGGGGGTCCCCTTCACCCCTCAGTCTCACTCCTTAATCCTTACTACAGATGCATCCCTCTTGGGGTGGGGAGCTCACATGGGTGACCTCACTACCCAGGGATTGTGGTCCCCTCAGGAATCTCTGCTCCACATCAACCTGTTGGAACTCAGAGCAGTTTTTCTAGCACTTCAAGTTTTTTCCACATCTGTTCAGAACAAAGTTGTACAGGTCAGAACAGACAACACCACTACAATGTGGTACATCAACAAGCAAGGAGGCACTCTGTCTACGGCCTTGTGCACCGAAGCAATGAAGTTGTGGTCTTGGGCTTATTCCCTGAACACCTCCCTTATGGCAGTTCACCTCCCAGGCAAGGACAATGTTCTGGCAGATGCTCTCAGCAGGATTTCCCAGGGCCATCACGAATGGTCACTGGATCCCCTAGTACTGGAGGTAGTATTTGCCAGATGGGGCACCCTGTAGATAGATCTTTTTGCAGCCCCAGACAGTCACCAACTTCCCCTTTTTTGTTGCAGACCCCCAGTGTTGGGCTCAGTCCCTCTGGATGCCTTCCTTCTCAGTTGGGAAGGGAAGTTTCTATATGCTTTTCCCCCCTTCCCTCTTCTGTTCAAGGTGCTAGTCAAAATCAGATCTCAACCCTGCAAGATGATCCTGATTGCTGCAGATTGGGCCAGACAGCCCTGGTACCCACTCCTTATGTCCTTAGCAGTCCACCTTCCCCTGTGCCTTCCCAGGAATCACAACCTGTTAACCTGTGCTCAGGGGAGAGTTTGGTACCCGAACCTCAAATCTCTCAATCTCAAGGCCTGGCTCTTGAAGAGTTAGAGTTTGCTGACCTACACCTTTCCCAAGGTGTACTGGATATCCTGGAGGCTTCTAGGAAGCCTTCCACCAGGGCCACTTATAATTCCAAATGGAAGAGGTTTTCCATATGGTGCTCTGGCAAGCACATTTCCCCAGAATCTGCTGACTTACCCACAGTCCTGGATTATATGGTGCATTTGAATACTTTGGGGCTGAGACCAGCTACCCTGAAGGTGCATCTGGCAGCCGTGTCTGCTTTTTTATCAGCAGGTAAACCCTCTTCTCTTTCAGCTCATCCTGTATTCTCCGAAGTTTTTCAAGGGGTTGCTTCACACCAACCCGCCATTCAGGGACCCTGCCCCTGCCTGGGATCTTAATATTTGCATTGCCCAGCTTATGCAACCCCCTTTTGAGCCCTTGTCTTCAGCAGAGCTTAAGTACTTGACTTGGAAAACTGTGTTTTTGGTAGCTATCACTTCTGCCCGGCGCATAAGTGAATTACAAGCATTGTCAGTGGAGCCTGATTTTATCTTCTTTCATAGAGATAAGGTGGTCCTCAGGACTAATAGAAAGTTCTTGCCTAAGGTGGTTTCAGACTTCCACCTTAATCAATCTATGTCTCTCCCTGTGTACTTCAGTGACCATTCCTCCTCTGGTGAGAGGAGACTGCACAGTTTAGATGTCAAAAGAGCCCTTAGTTACTACATAGAACGCACCAAGGGTCACAGGTTTGACTCCCTCCAACTGTTCCTCACTTATGGTGAGGTTGGTAAAGGGAAACCTGCCACTAAAAGATCCATTGCCAGGTGGATTGTCTCTTGTATCCAAGTTTGCTGTGAAAAACTGGGTAAGGTTCCTCCCTCAGGCCTGAGGGCTCACTCTACCAGAGGTACAGGTGCGTCTCTGGCTGCTGAGGGGACATCCTATCTTAGAGAATATGTCAAGCAGCTACCTGGAAAACAGTTCACACTTTTACAAGCATTACTCCCTGGACATCCAGGCTAGGAGTGATGCTCGGTTTGCACAGCTGTGCTTCAGAGCCTATTTCCTAAGTAGGTTCTGTCCCTCCTCCATGGAGGTACTGCTGTGTAGTCTGCATATGTCATAATATAGCAAGACTTCATGTTGTTTGAAGAAAAAATTACTCACCTTAGTAATGTTGTTTCTTCTAATGGAGTCTTGCTATATTATGACCTCCCCGCCTGCCCCTCTCAGAACCTCTGCTTTTGGGATGTGGGTGGGCAGTGCAGTGTTGGCACTTAGTAGATGCCCACCTTGTTTGTTTCACCCTTCTTTTTTGGGGTGTTTGGGTGTTGTGTTTTATTTTTTGGATCCCCTGACTTGAGTCTTTGTTTTGAGACCAAAAAATGTGTTCATATATTTAGTAGCCAGTTGGTTAGTGTAGATTTACAGCTTCCACACAGAACCTTAGTGAGTTTGCTCATAAAGATCTGACAGTTTGTGTTTGAAGAACAACAGACAGAGCTTTCAACCGAGCTCATGCTCAAGGTTCCATGCCTGGCATGGAAAGTTAACTCTTTCACCTCCGGAGCAGTTCGAAGGTTGGGACTCACTGCATATGTCATAATATAGCAAGACTCCATTAGAAGAAACAACATTACTAAGGTGAGTAATTTTTTCTTCTCCTCCCTACCCCCCCCTCCTCAGCTGATTTCTCCAGCCTCGAAACTGGCCTGTCCAGAGTGCTCCCTGCCACACCCTCCTCCTCCCTAACCCCCTTGGCTGATTTCTCCAGCCTTGAAACTGGCCTGTCCAAAGTCCTGCCCACTTCCACCCTGATTATGCTTTGTGTGCCCCTATCTGTTGTACCTCCCTCAAACCCAGGCTCATTCTCCCCACCCCGCCCTTCCGGTGCCCTGGTCTCATGTTCCTCATGCCCTCCCCTCCTTTGGATCTGGCTCCTTCTCCTGTCCCCTGCCCCCCTCTGCTTCCTGACCAATCCCTCCCTGTCAGCCAGCTCCCCCCACCCACCAGCCTCCTCCACCTTATCATCTGGGCGCAGCAGGTCAAAGCGATTTGTAAATGTGATGCCTGCTCCAAGGTTGCCCCCTCCTGTCTTCCCCCTCCTTGGCTCCTTCTGGGCAACCTCAGGGTTCTATTTAACTCTAAAAATGAATTAGCGTTTTGCTCATAAAAGTTCTAAAACATTGTGAAAATACATAGCACTTGCCTCACTCACTGTGTTTAGCAAACATAACACTTCTAGAAAACCTATATAAATGCTTTCTGTATAGTTAGTATTGTCTCAAGAAAAAAAAACTGCTAATCAGTTATTTAAAACCCTGAACCTTCTCCGTACGGAGTGATTTCTGTATGTTGCGTTTTTCGTGCCCCCCCCCCCGAGTGACCATGTAGCCCTAGTCCACCCATCCCCTGGGTTAGACCATTGTGTCTCTGTCTAGCATCATATGGTTCCTGTTCCCCCAACCCTCCCCCCTCCCACCCCCAGCTGCCTCCTAGTCCCCTTGACCTCCTCCCTAAGACCTGCCAACCGGAAACACACTGGGCATCCTCTGAACCTCCATGCCCAACCCAATATTATGGTCGCCCCGCACCCTGTACACCCAACAACCCTACCGAGGATGCCTGCTGTTGCGACTTGCAATCCCATCCCCATCCTAGGTCCCAAAACTAGCACGCAAGCAATTTGGCCCCCCACCAGCAATAACAGTTCCCACTCAATCAATACACATCAGTCAATTTGCTCCCTCCCCCAGCAGTAGTCAGCAGTACTCAATCAATCAAGACACAAATAACCAACCCTACCCAGTAGCAGTCAGTGTTAATACTGATTGGTCAGTCAATACAGTACAATCAGTTTGCCCCCTCCCACGGCTGTAGCCCAACAGTACCCATCAGTCAAGCCACAAATCCCAATTTGCCCCCTCCCCCCAGCAACAGTCAGCATCAAGTCCAGCAGACTCTTGGTGGCCCGGTTTACCCAATCCCAGTGTGCCCTCCTCCAAGGCTCCACCTCCACCAACTATTTAATAGAGGTCGGGGCCAGGGAGGCTGGGTGGGAAACAATTACATCTCTTCTCAGTCACTGTGTGGTGGCTGGGCTCCCCGGCTTGAATAGCCCAGCCAAGCTGTTCAGACTTGGCACCCTGTATGCCGATTGGCTGCCAGCTCTGTCCCTTCCTCCAGTGCAGCTTTGGCCTCCAATGCGCTCCCGGTTAACCTCCTTGCCGCGGATGCGGCCACCGGACACACTTGCCGCCGACATGGCCCCTGGATCCTCTGCTAGCCGCCGATGCAGCCCCCAGGCACTCCTGCCACCGACGTGGCCACAGACACAGCTTTCCTCAGTCTCTGTGTGGCGACTGGACCCCCTGGCTTAAATAGCTCAGCCGTGCTGTTCAAACTTGGCGCCCTGTGCGCCACTTGGCTGTCAGTTCTGACCCTTCCTCCGGTGCAGCTCCGGCCTCCGATGCATCCCCTGGTTAGCCTCCTTGCTGCCGATTCGGCCCCCAGATACATTTGTCACCGAGGCGGCCCCTGGATCCTCTGCTAGCTGCCAATGTGGCCCCTGGATACTCCTGCCGCCACCGAGGTCCCGGGCACAGCTCTCCTCAGTCTCATACTACGAACTACAAACATGCTGAACTCCTGTTTGATCACTAGCTGGGGTGTTCTTCCCATTCGATGTATTGGTTGCTGCACCCCTTTCCCCATTTTCTAGTTTAAATATTCTGCAAAGACGTGAGAGGGTTATCCGCGTATCAGATACACACCTCCCCAACTATGAAGTTAGCTCGGCTAAGACCTTTGTTCTGACGGAAAATATTTTACTTCAAGGGTGGTTTAAGCAGTAATCATGCTTTACTGAGCTTCTTTCAGTTACACACATGGGAGCCTGTTTCCAGCAAGCTCTCCTTGTTAGCGCTGTACAGACAGGTTTGATCCTGACTTCTGACATGAGTCAGGACTTTAGCGTCCCTGTATAAAGGTTGTACCCTCCATCTAAAATCCACTAAGATTAGGAGGCATGGTGATTGAAGCATTAGAGTGGACAGACACTCAGAAAAGACTTAATAAAGAACATCATGTGCTTTGGAGGACAGTAGACCAACACAATTTACAAAATAATTGTATGAGAAAAATGGAATACCACGTGTTCATTCAAATGAGTCAGAAGAAGAGAGTGTCAACTTAGCTGCTGTCAGATGGTTTTTCTCTTCTGATCTGGCTTCAGGATATACCATAGCATCACTACCTCCCTCTTTAGGCTCACTGACTCCATTCTTTGTGGCATGGACTGGGGGCTGGCCACCTCCGCCATCTTTGTCGAGCTGGCCAAAGCCTTTGACACTGTTGCCCACTACATCTTCCTGGGCAAGCTAAAAGAGCTGGGCTCTCCTCCTCCTCCTCTGAGTGGTTTCTTCATGCCTTGAGGGAAGCACCCAAGCCGTCTGTACTGTTAACACCATCATCCCTCCTTTCGTTATCTGCTCTGGCATCCCCCAGTGATTCATCCTTAGCCCCATCCTATTCTCCATTTTCCTAAATGACCTTCCCCTCACCTGCTCCTCTGTGCCTGTTCATATGTATGTAGAGGACACTGTTTTTTGTACCGCTGGTTTCTCTGCTTCTGACCTCACAACCTGTCTCCAACTGGATTTCAGCAACATCCAGCACTGGTTTTAGGTCAATCAGCTGTTCTTCAACACACACACACACACCAGTCTCAGTGACCTTTGGCACAAGGCAGAGATTTGCCAAGCTTTCCTCTAACCCCTTCTTCCACACCCTTGATGGTGGTGTGATTGAGGATGTCTCCTCCTTTAAATACCTTGGGGTATGGTTGGCTTGTCATCTGGACTTCTTTGCTGCTGTAGACAACACCCACAAGAAACTGCACCCTAAACTTGGGGCACGTTACAGGAACGAAATAAGTGTCCCATTTCCTGCTTGTAGACAGAGTCTTACAAAGATGACTCTGTCTTCTGCTACGGTGACATTTTATATAGCACTGCTTCCAAGTCCACCCTTGTCAGGCTGGATACCCCCTTTCAGTCCTTCTGCCACTTTGTCCTGGATTGCCTCCCCAGAACCCGCCCATGTTCCCCCTATTCCTCTCTTTCCTTGCCCTCTCTTAATGTCAGGCACCTTACTTGTTGTGCCGCCATCATTTCCAAATTCTAGCTAGGCTCCCCCTACCTTTCCTCTTTCCTTTCCTCTCCTCTCCTCTTTCCACCTTCTACTTCCTTCGCAGATCTGACACTTGCTATCTCACTCTCCCCCTCCGCAAAATCCTCTTCTGGTCAAGCTGCTTTTTCCTTCTACTTCCCCAAGGTTTAGAGCACCCTCCCTGTTGCTGTTTGCAGTGCTTCTTGTTCCCTGTTACTGAAATACCTTTTTCATGGCTTCACTACTCACTCCTGCAGTTGCTGCTGATCCTAGGTTAATCCCACTATTTCTCCCTCCATACTACTCTTCCCACCGCCACTGCTGTAGTTTATTGGTCCACTTTTCCCCTTTGAGTAGTCCCCCATTGTACTCACACTCTCACTTCCTTCTCCCATTTTGCTGAACTGTTGCTATTCGATGTGCTATGTTTGCACTACTTACGTTGTGCTCCCTTTCTGCTGTCTACTGTATAATTTTTATAATTATTATTCTTGTTTTGTAATTGTAACAATATTAATGCAACTTATTACTGCGTTCTCCACATCTCCTTCCTCTTGGGACACATTTGGAAACGAACTGTTAGCTCAGTATATTTTTCCTGGTGAAAATCTTGAAACAAATAAAATACATGAATAAGTCAGCATTAAGCCAAGTCCTTTTCCAGTGCGGCGAGAACGAGGGAAGAATGTGGAGCTGGAAATTTTGGAGACTAAGCTGTTGATGGTTATGAGGTCATTATAAGGAAATCACATTTCTGTGAGGCACGAGAGATCAAAGTATAGGTCCAGAGGGTGGTGGTTTAAACTGAGAGCTTTGCTGATGACAGCGTAGCAATTCAGCAGACCAGTTTTAGTAGTGATGCTAGTAGAGGCAAGTATAGATTTAGGCTTGATTTCAGTTAGATGAGAGTTCTTAATGCCTTAAAGGTATGAAGTGTTAGACTGAGAACAAGTCGATGACCTGCTATAGTGCTGATGTGCTGTGTTGGATTATTTCATTTTGTGGAACGGTTGGAATCCACGGAGGAACATTTGTTAGAGCAAGTTTACCAGCATGACTTGCGTGCAGCTTTCCTGAATATACCACGAATGTAGTCAAAGAAACCAGCACTCCAAAAAGGACCAACAGGCATACAGACACAGAAGCTTACTAGCTCCAGTGCTTCGACTCAAAACTGAGACCCCCCTGATAAAGACTCGGTTTTGAGTCGGAGCACTGTGGCTAGTAAGCTTCTATGTCTGTATGCCCGTTGGTCCTTTGTGCATGAGCACTAAATAAATGTTTGCTGATTTACATCTACTTGGATTGGACCTGGATTTTTCCTGCTATCAGGTTTGGATTGCTGGTTTCTTTGACCACATTCATTTGTGGCTGGCAGCCCTAACCTTTCAGCACCTCTCTTTGCCTTTTCACCGATCGCAGCACACCTGCTCTGCTAAACATACCACGTCTTTTGCTTTGAGAGTAAATGTCTGGGGAAGGTTTAAACAGGGATCTTAGAGGTCGGAGGGCACAAAGTAGGTGCATTTTATAGCAGAACATTTAGATGCCCTGTAAGGAAAGCAAAGGGCAGCCTAACAAGAGCCTATGCTACAAGTTTAGTAGTGAGATAGGTGACAACTACATGAGGAAGAGCGTTATACAAAGAGGTGTGAAGCGGTTGGTGAAGATGAAGGATGAAAATCGGTGAGGGGTGGATTAGAAAGATCAGTCACAGGGGACAACAAGCCTATTATTAAATCAGGATGTCAGTCACAGGGGAGAGCAATGATCCTGGGATGGTAGGCAGGATGTCAGCCACCAGAGACAGTGCTCAGATGGTGGCAGTTAGAATATCAGCTGCTGGGGAGAACAGTGCTCCCAGGTGGTAAGCAGGATATTCGCCACTGGGGAGACTGTGCTCTCTGGTTGGAGAGCATGAATATCAGTTGTGGAGGAAACATTGCTCCAAGATAGGGTAGTCAGAAGGTCAGCCGCTGGAGAGGTAACGCTCCCAGGATAGTAAACAGGCTAGCTGCCACAGGAGAGATTGTGCTTCCAGGATGAAGGACCAGAATTTCAGCCACAGATGAAGGCAAAGCACCCAGGAGATGGAGTAATAGTGACAAAGAAGATAAGGCTGCAAGCTGATTGACATTGAGGATTGACAGCCACAGGAAGAAGTGGGGCACCGAGAACTTGATGTGAGGGTGGCAACCCCAAAATTCAAACATAAAACTAGGTGCAGCTTGTTGTGTGTATAGCCACAGTCAGTATGCATTCATGGCGCCAACTATATACTTTCCCAGTTGAGGTATCGGTCAGGAGCAGGACTACAAACAGAGCAGGCAAGTACATATTGATCTTACTTCGAGTGGGAGCTCTTGCAGCAGGCTACACCATAAGGACTATGCCACCAGGCACTAGGACTCCACGGAAAAATTCTTAGCTAGCAGTACCCAGCAGAGACCACCCCCTGACATTGGACCGCCTCCTACGACTGCCAGTGGCATAAATAGGGCGGTCCCCAGCCACTCCCCACTTCTTTTACTGCCGTCGACCCGTTCACATCGGCTCCACAGATGCCGGCAAGCTAACAATCGATTGCCATTTTTGAAAAGATTTATAGTGATTTTATAGCTAATTGTTTAGCGCAAATTTTGGTGCATGTCTTCGCCGTTGTCATCTAACCAATCCCCAAAATCTAAGTGCAGGTGTGGGAACCAAATTCCAGCCTGAGACGGTCACTCTGCCTGGGACCCGGTCACAACACCGACTCCTGCCTGCACTGCAAGAAGTTCAGCCATCAAACTCGCTTCCATCATTTGAAGACTTACCTTCTTGAACAGCAGCTGGCCAACATGCAAAAGATCCCATCAGGCTTAGGATCCTCTTCTTCTTCGGGTTCGGGGACTTCTCACAAGAAGGAGGAAAAGTCCAGTGGAAAGCACCATCACCATGATAAGGACCACTCAGACTTCCGATCCAGGTCTCCGCATCGGAAGATGGCCCGCTCAATCCGGTCGGACTCTGGCCCCCGTCATGCGCTCCTCCATGTTGTCGGCTTGAAATACTGGTTTTGGTGCAGACATCAGGTGGTGTTTCCTCGGGGAACAGGCCTTCGGCGCCCTCCCTTAGTCTTAGGCCCTACAGCCATGCCTCCGTGTCTAAGGCCAAGGATTCCACCATTAAAGAGGCGGGTGACACCTAGTCTGCCGCCCATCTCCTGGCGAAGGCTTCCTCTTCCTTTTGTCGGATCGTCCGGCTGAACCCGGCGACAGGAAGTGATGCCTGGAAATGGTGTGTCACCCTGATGCCAGCTCTCCAAAGCATCGGGCGTCAGACTCCCTGCGCACCACCCCGACGTCTTCCACCTCTTCAAATTCGGGTCTTCCACACCGCTCGCACCTCCTAAACGGCTGTTGGAAGGGGCGCAGCCGCCAACCGAGGAGAAGCCTTGCCCAACCCATTACCGGTGGATGAGCAGATGCCAGTAGACCTGCCGTCAGCTCCGACACCACCTCAGGACCAGATGCCGGAGAAACCAAAATCTCCAGAACATGCGCTGGTCCCTGACAAGCCGCCAGGTCCGCCGCCCGAGGAGTCTGATGACAGGCCAGAGACGCCGGGTCCATTTGCTCCTGCTATGGTCTCCCTAGCCAAAGTAAAGGACCTTTTCAGTTCCTGGTGGGACACTGTCAGGAAGGACATCCTCCTTAAGGAACCACAGGCTCCCCTACCGCAACCTCTCCCAGTAGAATCCCCGCAGCCACCCCCGTGGGCACCATGGTCGCCACCTCCCCCTAGGGGCAAATTGCCTGCATCATCGCATGACAGGTCTCCAGAACAGAGTAGTCGCCATTCCAGGTCATCCTCCAGGCATTACAGGAGGCGGTACCGGTGTTCCCGCTCCAGATCTTCCTCGGGGTCATCCGACTCAAGGTCTTCTGCCTCCTCCAGATCCTCAGGAGAGTTTTCCTCTCCTCCCCACAACCCTAATCCTCCAGGGGACTCCCCCCGGGTGACCTTGGACATGATGCGTCACATCCAAGTTTTAAATCAGTGGGAAACCGCGGATCTTGATCCAGAAAGAAAGAGACCGGCTCATTTCCTGGGTATGAATGAGCCCAAACCCTTAGTTGTTCCACCCTTGGTAGCCCCCTTTCGGGACACTACCAGGCTGGCCTGGAGACACCCTTCAACAGCCCCCGCTATACCCAAGAAAGCAGACCGGCTGTACCGCACCCCAACGAGCGAGCCATTACTTGGTAACTAGCCAAGGCCAACTTGGTTGTACTGACGGCTGCTCACGGCAGGACCAAACAGCTCGGCACATGAGTTCCCAGCAGCCAAATAAGGAATCCAAACACCTGGACTAGTTCAGCAGGAAAGTTTACTTCTCTGCTACCTGCAGCAGTCGTTCACTCAACTTTTTGGCACACATGGTGCAGTACCAGAAATCCCTCTGAAAAGGCAATCGAGCTTGCCAAAAGGCAGCACAATTCTGAACACAAAATGGAGCTCTTGGACGTACTCCAGTCCGGTCTGAACATGGGAAAACACGTCTTGAGATCATCTTATTATTTGGTGGACACAGCAGCCAGGGCAGCAGCCACCGGGGTTTGTATGTGGAGATACTCTTGGCTCCGAGTTTCTGGATTTTGGCAGGACCTCCAGGTTGCCATCATTGATGCCCCATTCCATTGATCCTTGCCCTTCGGTCCAGACATTGAGAAAATGAACTCAGACCTCCAGGACTCAGGTAAGGCCATTCAGTCGGTACATCAGTTGTACAGGTCTATTTAGACCCCTGGCAAACATCGTCAGTTTCGTCGTCAGGGAGGGCAGAAGCCTAAAGGACAGCAACAAAGTGGAAACTTTCAACGTAAAGCTACCTCTCAACCCAGTGGAGCACAGGGACCCAGGAACACCAAACCCTCCCAGGTCTCCCTGCCCATCCCAGGCTCCCACGCCTGATTCCTTGCCCGACCCCATGCCACTTGCTGAGTCATTGGCAGAGGTAGTAGGGGGTCGGTTCTCACTTTAACTTGACGAAAGGACCTCAGTCATCAACGATGCATGGGTGCTCCAGTTGATAGAGCGGGGTCATGTGCTGGAATTTCTTCAGATGCCCCCGGACAATCCCCCAGTCCAAACAACTTACTCCCCCTTCCCCTCACATGCTGAGCTCATCGGGGAGGAGGGACAGTCACTTCTAGACAAGAAGTCAATAGAACCCGTTCCAGCCCCACAGTGGAGGAAAGGGGTCTACTCCCATTTCTTCCTGGTTCCCAAGAAGACAGAGGATCGTCACCCGTGTTTGGACCTGAGTCTCTTGAACAATTACATAAGAGTACAAGAGGTTCAGGATGGTCACCTTGCCGGGCATTCTTCCCATGTTGCATCAAGAGGACTGGCTCTGCTCTCTCGACATGCAAGATGTCTACCTCCATATTCTGGTGCTTCCAGCTCACAGGAGGTTCCTGAGGTTCTCCTTTCAGGGAAGGCACTTCCAGTTTCGGGCCTTGCCCTTCGGCCTTTCCTCTGCACCTTGCATGTTCACAAAGTGCCTAGCGGTAGTTGCAGCAGCTTTAAGGAGATAAGGACACTTTGTTTATCCCTATCTCAATGATTGGCTTCTGACTGCCGCAATAAGGGATCAGCTTCTGGTAACCTTGGAGGACACCTTCAGCTTGTTCAGCTCCCTGGGAATCACCCTAAACATAGCCAAGTCATTCCTGACATCATGTCAGAGGCTTCAGTACATAAGGGCGATCCTGGACATGGAGCAAGGGAAGGCCTTCCTCCCGCAGGAGAGGGCAATATGCCTTTGCTGTTTGGCCCACAAAGTCTCAGCTGCTCGCCAGGTCCCAGCTCGAACCATGCTCCATCTCCTAGGCCATATGGCCGTGGCTATAGTGACCATTCCCTCAGCACAGAGAGTTCCTCAGTGGACTCTTAGAGTGCAGTGGGATCAGAGAGAGGACAATCTTGACCAGCCAGTCTCGATCTCCAATGCAGTGGTACAGACACTCTTTCTTGGTGGCTCTCTCTCCACAGAATCTAGAGTCCGGGGGTCTCTTTTTAGAGAGAAGCTCCATTACAGATTCTCATAACCGATGCCTCGGGTCTGGGTTGGGAAGCTCATTTTCAGAACCACCAGACTCAAGGTGCATGGTCTTTTCTAGAACTGACCTTCCACATCAATATTCTGGAGGTGAGGGTGATTCTGTATGTTCTACAAGCCTGGATCTTCATCCAGGTCCCCTGTTGGTACAGACAAACAACATGTCAGTTGTTTATTACATCAACAAGCAGGGAGGAACTCACTCCTATCCTTTTTGTTGGGAGGCTATGAGGGTGTGATTCTGGGCTCTAGATCCTGGCCTATTGCTCACTACAGTGCATGTTCGGGGGGTCCAAAATGTCTTGGCCGATGCCCTAAGCTGGTCTCGATCAAGGATTCACGAATGGGAACTCCTGCAGTCTGTAGTGGACAACCCCTTCCAAACGTGGGGTCATCCAGTACTGGACCTCTTTGCGTCCCTGTGCAACGCAAAACTGCCCAGTTTCTGCTCACTCAGTCACAGGCCTGGTGTTTTCTGGTGAGAGGCATTGTCCCTATGTTGGACAGGGAGGTTTCTGTATGCCTTCCGTCCCTTTCCTCTTCTAAAGAGAGTTCTGCTCAAACTCCAAGCGGAAGGAGTGGAGATGATTCTCATAGCTCCACTTTGGCCTCGTCAGCTATGGTTCCCTTTACTGCAGCAGCTGGCAGTGGAACCTCCAATTCCCCTGCCCTTGTCCTCCTGATTACTGTCGCAAGAGCAGGGCAAGTTGGTTCACCCAGACCTCCGGTCCCGACACCTGCATGCCTGGCACCTGGAAACTTAGCCACAGCATGTTTTGGAGTATCTCCCAGAGTGACCGAGGTCATGGTTGCAGCTAGAAAGCCTTCCACTAGGGCTACCTACACCATGAAGTGGAAGCACTTTTGCTTGTGGGCCTCTAATGGGGTTCTGGATCCCCTCCTGTGCCTTCTGAATGCTGTCCTTGAGTATCTCTTCTCCCTGTCAGATTCAGGCCTCCAATATTCCTCCGTCAAGGTACACCTGTTGGCAATCTCTGCCTGTCATGTGCCAGTGGATGGCAAATATGTTGCTTAGATGGATCTGGCCTGAACATTTTTGAGGGGAATGCTTCATCTTAAACCTCTCATTACGGGACCCCATCCCTCCTTGGGATCTTTTGTTTTTATTAGAAAAACTTACGTTGCCTCCCTTCGAACCAGCCATGGATTGCGAGTCACATTTTATGTTGTGGAAAGCGTTGTTTTTAGTTGCTGTTACTTCTGTTCGAAGGATTTCTGAGCTTCAGGCTCTGATGACTAAAGAGCCGTACTTTAATTTTCCACAAGGACAGGATGTCCTTGAGAACTAATTCTAAGTTCCTACCTAAGGTGGTGTCTCAGTTTACCCTTAATCTGTACATCAACCTTCCGATGCATTACCCAGAGCATACCAATCGAGGGGAGGTTCTACTTCACACTTTGGATGTTCACAGAGTGCTTAGGTATTACATCAACTGTATTCTGACTTTGAGAAACTCTTACTAACTTTTTGTTTCCTTTGCCCTGAGAACTTTGGGGGCATCAGTGGCAAAGCAGACTCTGCCCAGATGGCTTGTCCATTGTATCACCTTCTGCTATAGTAAGTACAACAAACCCTTACCAGGCTCAGTTAAGGGTCATTCCACCATGGGTGTTTCTGCTTCCATTGCGGCATCTCAAAACATTTCTACAGCAGATATCTGCGCAGCAGATACTTGGAGCTCAGTGCACACCTTTGTGAAGCACTACAGCCTGGACATTGCTTCTCGTCAGAGAGCTGGATTTGGATTGGTGGTGCTTCAAAGCTTATTGTCTTGAAGCTTTCCTCGCTTCTCAGTTTTCCACCTCCCAATCCATTCGGGATCATTGTAGTACTGCTTGGTACTCAGTCCTTATGGTGTAGGCTGCTGCAAGAGCTCCCACTCGAAGTAAGATAGTACAGTTATGTAAGAGCTTACCATAACAGTAGATCTTCAAGAGGATCTCTTGCAGCAGGCATTATTTCCCACCCTCCTTTCCCCTGGTCTTTTTCTCTTTTCTTTCCTTACCCATGGTAGGGTTTTCCACTTACCTTGGTTCTCTGTGATTTGTCAGCCGGGTCTCTGGCAGGAAAAGAACTGGGGAGTGGCTGGAGGCTGCCCCCTTTATACCATTGGCAGACGTCAGAGGTGGTCCGATGTCAGGGAGCGGTCCCCGCTGGGTACTGCAAGCTAAGAATTTTTCTGTGGGGTCCAAGTGCCTAGCAGCACAGTCCTTACGGTGTAGCCTGCTGAAAGAGTTCCTCTTGAAGAGCTACTGTTACGGTAAGTTCTTACGTAACTCAGGGTTTCAAATAACTGGTATAGTATAGCAAAATGCTAAGCAAAATTGGGGGTAATGCTGACCATTTTCAGAAATGCTTAGTAGTAGATTGCTAACTATTTTTTTAGTGAATCCGTGGCACAGTACACAGCATTAATAAAACTATATATATAATTTTTTTTAAATTTTGCTAATCTGTCTGTGCCAAGTGCTATGCATTATCAACAATGATTAGCACTTTTTTCAGCTTATTTAAAACCCTGGTAACTGTACTTTATAGAGAGCTCAGTCTTTCACCATGTCTGTGATGGCAGCATCTCTTGGGAGCAGAACCGCATGTGCTTTCCCAGAATGTGAACACCCCATCTTCTGTGGGCCCACCCTGCACCACAATGCTGGATGGGACTCACCTTGAGGTGAAACCCTTCAGGGAGGGTTCCCACACCCTTCTGGTTTATCCCAGATGATAATATTTAAAAACAATCTACACTAAATGTCTCCCAGATCCTAGATCCCTGGATTCTCCATTGCTCTCAAGAGACTTCCCTGGAGGTTGCCAGGTAACTGGGCATCAAGAGATTAGTTGGCTTAGAAAGCTAGATCCATCGACAGGTACATTATGTCATAGACTAGACACAGACTGGGATAACCCACCAGCTAAGAGCACTTGAAGTCAGACACTGCTAGACGCACTGCAGGGCTGCTTACTGGTGCAGCTGGTCAGGGAACCCACGAGGCAGGACACCACTCTTAACCTGGCAATTACCAACTGAGAGGTGGTGGTGGTGGTTGGGGGGAGGTGGCAGTCAGGGAACCACTAGGGTCAAGTGACTACAATACTGTATAGTTTGAACCGGTAATAGGGTACATCAGACCCTCTTTGAGGGCTGTGTTCTGGACCTCCAGAAGGGTAGATTTTGTCCAGATCTAGGAAAGGGTCAGGGAAAGATTGGTTGATGTAGATCAGATCGGGGGTAGAGGAAAAGTGAGAAATGATCAGAGAGACCATTCTGGAGGCGACCGAATGTTGTGTAAGGAGGTTTTCCAAAAATGTATTTATTTCGATTTTGTTTATGGGATAAGTGCACTAGACAAGAATTGCCTATTTTCATGCATGACCCGGGAGGTTACGGCAGGAGTATACAAAAACATGCACGGTACAAAAAGGCATGCAAAAACAACTTCAAAATAATACAACAAAATAAAGTCCAAAAGTAACACAGATTAACCAGTAAGTCACAATGCAGGATAAAACAACAGTCATGAATCAGAGTACATATATTGGAAACATTTGATTGTCACCCTAGGGCCTTGACTAAATCAGTGCTCCTTGTATATGAGTACTGACTAGCTCATCTCCACATTGCTCTGGCACGTGATTTTATATTGAGTCACTATGCTTGCACCCCTGTGCGGTCCAATGTAAAAGGCCCTAAAATTGCCCACCTAATGTCAGGAGTCTGTTCGCAAATTTAGAGGAGTTCACTGCCTGAGTTGCTCAGTACAACCCTGACATTGCTTGTCTGACAGAAACTTGTCCCAAACCCCTAATAATTGACTTTGCCTCTTCCCTCACAGGCTTATTAGACTTGACTGTTCAGTGACAAGTGGGGTGGCCTGCTTCTTTTCTACAAGAGCAGTCTAAATGTCTCCCTCATACAACATATGTATCCGTCCTCTGTAGCTTGTGAGTTCCTGCACTTGCTGCACCTTTTGGGCATCGCCAAGAAAATTATGTGCCTACAGTCCCCCTCCTGGTTGTTTTAGTGACTTATCCTACCTTCCTGACAAATTAGTAAACAGATTGGTTCAAATGAGGTGTTGATTATGGGTGACCTAAATCTGGACTGATTGAGGAAAAATACTAAGCAATGTGAACCTCTGCTCTTTGGGTTCGATTTCAAGCAACTTACTGCTGCTCCAGCCAGATTCTTAACTTCTGGTGTGGAGCATACTCTTCTTGGCTGGATCATGACAAATAGTGCCGAGAGGATCTTGATGTCAGGAACCTTTCTGACTGTGTCTCTGACCATGCCCCCATCTACTGTGTCTGGGGAATCTCCAGACCTAAAATCAGTCCCAGGATCATCCTACTAAGACCTTTCAAACGTGACCTTGTGTGTACTGATTGGTTTCCTGTTTTGCTTACTGTTGATGCCTCAGTTAGTCTGTCTAATTTTATAACCATTTTCTCTGCACTACGTGGCTACATAGTGACCTGCTAGCCCTCATGAAATCCAGAGGTAAGTGCTGGGCCAGATTTAAGACCATTCAAGCACTGCCTGACCTTACTGAGTACAGGCCTCTCAGAAATGCTTGTAAGAAAGTCAGTTGCTCTGCTAAGTGCAACATTTGTACATCTTCTCTGTTGGCATCTGCTAAAGACCCGAAGAGTTTTTGGACTAATGTTAAAAATGTAATTAGTGGTTCTCTCAACTACCAAACCAGTGATATTCTCATTGATGGGGTTAATTGTAACAGCCCTTGCACTATACCTAATGCAGTCAATAAACAGTTTTCATACCTCTCTGCCCTCACCTCCCTATTCACAGGTACCAAGTCCGTGGTTGAGTTAGTACCATTCCCTGCCTCATTGTCACCCCACTTCCCCTTCTACCTTAACATTGTCACAGTTGTTGAGGTTGTCTCTATATATATAGAATAATGGATGGGGAAGGGTTTGATATGAGAATTTAATGCACACCCGAGTTGTGGGATGCTACGTAAACCCCGAGGGCAAAGCCCGAGGGGTTTATCAAAGCATCCCACAACGAGGGTGTGCATTAAATTCTCATATGAAACACCCTTCCCATCTTTTATTTTTTATAATAACAGACCAGCAATTTTACTCCAGCAGTTTGTGAGACTGTTTGGCCCCACCCACATACAGTATGTTGGCCAATGAAGCAGCAGCATGGTTTGACTGGCATGGCTCATGAATGTCATAACAACCAGCTGGTTGTTATGGAAAATATCAACCTGGTCAGTACATTGAGAGAAATTGCTGACCAGTTATTATATATATATATATATATACACGCTAGCCCTGATCATGACAGTATGGAGCCTAACCTCCTCTGTTTTGGTGTCCCATTTCTGGCCTTATCAATTTTGCATATATTTAACGCATCTCTGCTTACTGGTGTTGTGCCCAGTGTTTGAAAGAATGCTCAGGTTGTCTCTGTCTTTAAGCAAGGGGAATCTGAAATGGCAGTGAAAATTATTGCCCCATAGCCATCCTGTCAACACTTAGCAAGCCATTGGAAAAAATTGTTGCTTCCCAACTTATCTTTATACATGCGACCTGTTATCCCTGGTGCAGCATGGGCTCAGGAAGGGATGTAGCAACTCCATGGCTCTTATTGGGGTCATCTCTGAGATTAGGGGAGTCATGGATCATAGCAAATTAACTAGAGCAGTCTTTGTTTATCTCTACAAAGCAATTGATTTGGTTGATCACAAACCTCTCTGTGCCAAATTGCATTCCTTTGGGCTCTCTGACCATATGCTAGCCTGGTTTGCCAGTTGTCTACATAATAGACAGCAGTGGTCAGATTTAACAGGATACACTCGGAACTGACTCCTGTCTGTGTTAGTATCACGCAAGGGTCGATCCTGGGTCCCATTCGTTTTTTGCTGTTTATTAATGATCCTTCCCCCACCATATACCTGTCCATTTTAGTTCCACCCTGTATGCAGATAATCTAGTGCTCTTGGCTAGCTCCCAGGATAACAAGGTTATCAACTTCTAACTGAATGAGGACTTCCAACACATTCAGTCCTACCTGCTAAGAAGCGGTCCTCATCGTAAAAAAAATTCTCAAATTATGCTTTTCGGCTTCCAAGCAAAAATAAAGTCATGCCCTGAGCTCCTGGCAGTGTCCAGTTCTGATGGTTTGCCCCTGACTGATGCCTGTTCTTTCAAGTACCTTGGAGTCACTCTTGACCCCCAGTTGGAACTCTTTTTGCACATCTGTAATGTGTGTAGGATTGTAAACAGTAAAACTAGCATGGTTTACAAATAAGTCCTCACCCCTGCTGCAGGTCTGGTCCTTGCTAAGGGAGTGCTCCTGTCCTCCCTTA
Source organism: Neoceratodus forsteri (assembly GCA_016271365.2). NCBI lineage: Eukaryota > Metazoa > Chordata > Ceratodontiformes > Ceratodontidae > Neoceratodus > Neoceratodus forsteri. The sequence goes on from CM028136.1 coordinate 324,277,890, forward strand.
ATTATGGGCTTCTTATACCAATGCTGCTAAGTCACTCTTGTCCATATGGTATGTAGTGTATAATAATATATGTTGTTTCACCTTCGCTGCTGGGCACCTCACACACCATTATGAGCTGTGTGACAAACTTGGATGGCTGTCCCCCCCAGAACAATTTTGCTTTTGCCCTGGGGTATTTTGTTAATAATCGCCACCCCTCCCGCCCTGTCTTAGCAGCTAAGGGCTACTAACCTTAGTTACCCCTAAGATCCAGTGACATGTTTCTGCTTGCTGTCCCAACAACTCACACTACAGTGGGAGATCAGATCTTTGGTGTATGTGTACCCGGGCTTGGGAACTCCCTCCCTCTCGCTATCTGTTATGGGTGTCTCCTCTCACTACCTCTTTAAAATAAACTTATGGTACTATTTGAAAGAGCCCTTTGCCTCACTTGCCTGAGGTTACTGGCCAGCCCTTCCCTTATCGAATGACTTTGGGCCAAAGTATTTCACCCCCTGTGTATCCTTAATTGGGACTTGCTCTGCTCTTCATGCTAGGTGCCCCTGCTTCTACCTCAGGCTTTGTGCTATTACTGTGCCAGTTTTGTTTTATGTTGCCTCTTCTGACTGTACAGATTTTATATCTTTTGTACTTTGTTATTGGCTGTTTATAACCAATTATTGTTCTTGATGTTATTTTATGTACTGTAATCCATGTGTTTGTACTATTCCTTGTTGTACCTTCCCAGGTTGTACCTGGAAGTAGGCATTCAATTGTCTAGTATGCTTACATGGAGAAAAAAAACATGTATATTCATCATCAGGCTTAGCGATAGGTGCAAATGAAAGCATTTAGTGAAAATCTACGATATACTCTACAGAAACCTGTTATAGTAGAGCAAACAAAGTCAAAAAAACTGATCTGGTTCTGAGTGGATGTAAGGATGAGCCAGGCAACTATAGACCAGTTAGCTTGAGGTCTGTAGTGGCAATGATTATGGAGTCTATACTGAGGGATGAATTGGTTGACTTTGAGGAAGAACATGGGCTACCATGAGGGGAAGATCTTGCCAGACGAATCTGATCGACTTCTTTGTTTGACCAGGATGACCGATAGGTGCCAGGCAGTTAATATAGTATACTTGGATTACAGCAAGGCCTTTGACTCAGTCCCCCACAGGAGACTAGTCAAGAAGCTAAGGGACTTAGTGTGGAGGAAAAATTGGTGACTTGGATAGAAAGCAGGCTGAGGGGACGAACACAAAGGCTAGTGGTTAATTGGAAGTTTTCAGAAATAAGGGAAGTAACAAACAGAGTATCACAGGGGTCAGTGCTGGGCCTGGTCATTTTCAGTGTGTTCATTTGCGACATTGGGGAAGGCATCAAGGGCAAGGTCTGCCTCTTTGAAGATTACACAAAGATCTGCAGGGGGCTCTCGGGGACGCAGGTACCTGCATCATTTAGACACATTTTGTGCATGGTGATGCTGCGATTTTTTCTGTAAGTCCCAGAGATTCTCATTCACCAAGCCCCGGGAGTCCATAGAGTGAGCCGCACCCCCGTGCTTGCACAGCCTGTAATGTAAGAATCTGTAGAGCGTGGGGGCAAGCTCAATTTGTTTCTACGGAGACATGTTTTAAACTACAATTTTTTATGTTTTAGAGGGCGAATTCAAACAAATGATGTCCACCGCGCAACTAAAAGTCCCTCGTTAGTTGAGTGGTGGCCGTCATTTGTTTGAATTCACCCTCTAAAACATTAAAAATTCTAGTTTAAAGAACGGCCCCATAGAAACCAATGGAGCATGCCCCTGTGCTCTACAGATTCTTTCATTACAAGACATGCAAGCATGGTGGTATTACTCGGATGTATTTAAATGGAGACCCTCAGACATTTACCAGGAACTCCCACTTTTGGGCTGTGACCCCGCCCCTTTTTTTTAAAGAAAGTCTTGGACCCCCAAATGAAAAATCCTACTGAGAGCCCTGGGTGGTTATAGAGGAACAGAATGGAGAACTCGGGGAGGATCTAGGTAGGATGTATGGGTGATCAAAGATCTGTCAGCTGGGCTTCAGTGCTAAAAGAAATGTAAAGTAATGCACTTTGGGAAGAGGAGTTCTGGAGTGCAGTATGAAATGGGGTGGTGGTGCTGGAAAGTACAATGCAGAAAAAGGATCTAGGTTTCAAGATATCAGAGAGCCTAAAAACAACAGCAGCACATTGTAACAGAGCAGAGTATAAGGCAGACAGGATGCTGGAATGATTGGAGTGGACAAGCTGTAGAAGCTGCAACGTGATCCTCCCATTGTACAGGTCACTGATGTGACCACATCTGGAATATTGCACAAGGTATTGGAGCCCACACCTGAGGAGAGAGACTGCGACAAAGTGAAGGCAGTACAGTGCAGGACAGCCAAGATGGTACATGGACTAGGGGGCAAGACGTACAAGGAAAGATTGTAGTACTTGAACGTGTACACCCTCAAAAAATTAGGGAAAGAGGCAACATGGTTGAAATGCGCAAGTATCTGCACAGGGTGAATAGGTGGACACCAAAGAACTAGTCTCCTTGAGCTCAAATATAGAGCCAAGTGGGAACTGAATGTCTGCAAGCACTTTTTTACTGAAACAGAGGTGGACAAGTGGAACAAACTTCTGGAGGCAGTGGTACTGATCAAATCAGTGTACAGCTTCAACCAGACAGACATATGGAATTAGTTTGAAAAGGGGTGGCGGAACTAAAAGAATGGGATGGCCACTAGGGCCAGTGCTGAGTAGTTGAGTAGGTTGGGCAGACTGGGTGGGGCCAATGGGCTGCCTTCTGCCGTCTTTCTCTATGTATTCTGAATCAAAAGAGGGAAAGGGGCCAGTGAAGGCAACAAAATTAGCTTTCACAAGGTACAAGGAGACTAAAGGGGAGGAGTAGGAATGGATGGTGTATTAGATCAAGCTAAAAGGGGGGAGTCAGGAAAATAAAGGCAGACATAGAGCTGCGTACACCCAGTTTACCTTTGGGAACAGACTGGCCCTTTCCCACCAGTTCCCTCTGCCTTCAACTTCTTGCTTCCTGTCCCCCTTGAACTAACTCCTCTCCCCCATGCCACAAGGGCACCCTACCTTCATACTACTTAGCTCCACCTACAGTTGCTTCCCCCAAAGAGGGTGATGCCAAGGCACCCTAACCTCTAGTTGACAATGTTAGTAACACCCACTTCCCCGTACCGCAAGGAGGGGGTTGTTACAGTCTTCCCACCATGTAAATCATTTCTATCCCCGGAGATGGCACGAAGTGTGTCAGTGGGGTCCAGTGGTCTGGACCCTGTAAGACACACTAGGAGGTTGATCAGTCCTCCGTTCACCTATCATCCGTCATAGGTGCATGTGGCATCACTTCCATCCCATTACAAAATCCCAACTTGAATAAAACAAACCCTCCCACCAAAAAAAAATGTAACCTGCTACTCTGCCCTACAGGAGATTAATCCCCATCTGTAATCTGCCCACATTTGTCCATGCTGTCACCCATACCGGTCACTTACGTAGTCATCCAATCACACAGACTGTCTCTCACAGAGGCTGTATCCCTCTCTTCTGGCATTGTATGCCATAGTCCTTGGGGTCCATCTCACCCATTCCGGTAGTCCTTGCCTGTGCAGTGTACCACTCTCATTACCATCTGCACCCATTCGTATCTTGTCACCCTTACCTTGAGTGGCAGGTCAGCCAGTTCAATTTCCACATCAAGAGATGGCTTCCTTAGCCAGCAAACAACCTTGCTGCCCAAGGGGTGCCCAGCTACCTTTACCACCATACCATGTGGGTTCACTGCCTGCCTGTAATACCCAGGACATCCCCTACTCAGGGGGTCACTTGAATGTACCATGACCACCGCTCCCACAGAGAGAGAGAGATAAATGAATAAGTTTTTACTGTTCAAGCCTATAGACATTGTGCATTTATACACATGTAAAAAGCTGTATTATGCGCACCATTTGGCATCTAGGCAGTTTGGTACAATAACTAGGGGCTGTTGCGGATGGCAGTCATTTTCAAGGTGTGTTTCCCCTTTCTTGAAGTCCTTTTTTCATCATGGGTAGAATGTGATGTCTGGTTTTCTGGTGCTGTTTGGTCCACCTCCTCTGTGCGGCCAGACCTAGGGAGGAATCAAAAATAGACTCATACTGCATAACATATTGCAAACATTGTTTTATTTTTATGTTGTCTTGTGTGTGCACAAGAAACATGTTGCAGTAACCAGAGCTCCAGATAAGGGGTGTACCGACCTGTTTTACTCGCCTCATTTTAGGAAATACTCTTCAGAAAAGTTTTTAATGAATACCAGTACTCACCCAACATTTGTAAATACTCCACACCAAAGAATAGTTTTTCTTCTTTTTTTTGCAGATTTATAGCACTTGTATGCATCCTGGTTTTGTTTTACTCACTATATTTTAAAACTGCCGAGTAAATTACTCCTACCTGCCAACATTATCTGGAGCAATGGTGGCACTTAATTCTTACCTAGAAAAAAACATTGTTTTTAAAAATGTCACTCATTTGTACACATCTGAATTTGGTTTTACTCACCTCACTTTCAAAATGAGGAGTACAGTACTCATCCCCGAAAATCTGATCTGGAGCCCAAGCAGTAACTTTAGAATAGCAGGTTTTGGAGGTGCGATCGTGTTGTGGCCAGTGGCACCACTGCTTTTTGGGGCTGGGCTCCGTGACACGAATTAGATTGCACTCTGTCTATAACAGCAGTGCAAAAGTGTGCCACCAACTTAAAATGTTTTAGCCGCTGCAATGAGGGAGCTCCACCTCGTTGCAGGGCGTGCCTTTCCTGGTATAACACTTCAATCAGACATGGCGGTGGCTGTGCCGTCCGACTCGCACAGTCCCCAGAAAAGCTGACGTCGGGGGTGCCCAATCCCTTTGTTGGCATCATCTTGCCCCCCTCCAGAGTTCATTTGCCGATGGGGAGCCCAGTCCCCATCAGCATCATGTCCTGTGCCAGTTGTTTGCCGAGGGGGGTGCCCAGTCCCTGTCGGCTTCAGTCTCCCCCATCCCCAAAACACGCAGGTGGCACACTGGGAGCCCACGCCAGCATGCCAAAAGTACCTGTTAAAAGAAAAAACCTTCCTGCAATGTTTATTATTTTTTTTGAACCCTGAAAAGTAGAAAATGGCCCCTCGCTGTCTGCACCAACCCCACCCACCCACTACATACCCCACCTCCCACACAACCTTCACCCTCACCCCATACTTGCCTCTGGAGCCCGGCGCAACGATCTTCGGTGGACCGGGAACACGTCTGCACTCTTCGAAGCCGACCGTGAACTGAAGAAATGCCAGTATGCTGTATAATGGCATAAATAGTTTTTTTTTGTACTTCGGTGCATATCTCAGGCATTTTTGGGAATTTTTGCACCAAATTTTCAACATGGGGTTATTGGGACCCCTCCTCATGAATTCAGTCACTGTCATAGCGTTATTCAGCCTCGAAAGGAGATTTCGTGGTCACTGCGTGAAATCGCCTTTCGGGACCGATTAACGAAATGACAGTGCCACTGTTTATGAGGTGGGATCTCAAAAAGCCTATGTTGCAAATTTGGTGAGAAAATCAAAAACATGACTGTTTTTATGAGCGTGCATTGTACAGTTTCAACACATGCTCGTAACTTCGAAAATCTGTAATATTTTCACTTCAGATTCTCAACATTGGCATTTTTCCACACCTTCTTATGAACAGTACAGCTGTCATTTTTCACATCCTGTCCGAAATGTGTTTTCGCACTTCCAGTGCGGAATAGCGCGGTCGCTGTGGGAAATCAGTTTTCAGGACAGATGAAGAAAATTACAGTGCCACTGTTCATGAGCAGAGGTCCTAAAATGCCTATGTTGAAAATTTGGTGATGAACGTCCATTAAATGACTGTGCTATGAGCGTGCATTGCGCAGTTTCCACGCACCCTCATAACTTCACAAATTTGTTTAATATTTTCACCCCAGATTTTCAACATTGGCATTCTTTCACACATCCTTATGAACAGTACAGCTGTCATTTTTCACATCTTGGCTGAACTGTGTTTTTGCACTTCCTGCACAGAATAGAGCGGGTGCTGTGGGAAATCAGTGTTTGGGACAGATTAAGAAAATCACAGTGACTCTGTTCATGAGCAGAGGTCCTAAAATGCCTATGTTGAAAATTAGGTGACAAATGTCCATAAAATGACTGTGTTACAAGCATGTGTTGTGCAGTTTCCAGCCCCGCTCGTAACTTCGATAATTTTTAATATTTTTACTCCAGATTTTTACAATTGCTTTTTTTTCACTCCTCCTTATGAACAGTACAGCTTTCATTTTCCACGTCCTACCCGAACTGTGTTTCCGCACATCTGGCGTGCAGTCGCTGTAGGAAAACAATGTTCAGAACAGTGTAAGAAAATCACAATAACACTGTTCATGAGCAGAGGTCCCAAAATGCCTATGTTGAAAATTTGGTGAAAAAATTCTATAAAATTACTATATTACAAGCGTGTATTGCGCAGTGTCCATGCACAGTTGTAACTTTGAGAATTTGTAATATTTTCACTCCAGATTTTCAACATTGTAATTTTTGTACACCTTCTTATGAACAGTACAGCTGTCATTTGTCACATCCTGCCTGAAATGTAGTTTTGCACATGTGGCACACAATCGCGCGGTCGCTGTGGGAAATCAACATTCGGGGCAGATTAAGATAATCATAGTGCCATTGTTCATGAGCAGAGGTCCCAAAATGGGTATGTTAAAAATTTGGTGAAATAATTCCACTAAATGACATTGTTACGAATGTGCGATGCACAGTTTTCACACACGCTTGTAACTTTGAGAATGTTTAATATTTTCATGCCAGATTTTCAACATTGCCATCTCTTCACACCTCCCTATCGATGGTGCAGTTGACATTTTAATGTGCTGCAGAATGGCGCGGTCACTGTGTGAAATCAATGTTCGAGACATTAACAAAATCACAGGGACACTGTTCGTGAGTGGAGGTCCCAAATGCTTTCATGAGGTGGGGTCACAAAAAGGCCATGTTTTAAAATTTGGCATGCAAATACCAACACATGCCCAACACATTATGGTTTCTAACCATTACGTCCCACCCTGTACATACTAACAGGCATCAAGGGTATATCTTTGGATTGTCTGCTGTACTGCTCACGCCATTGGTCCTTCACCCCCACCCTGCAGCCACTGACAGGCATCAAGGTGTGCCTTAGACTCTTCAGCACCAAAGTTCAACCCATTCTTCTATGCTGCACCCATCTCAATGTACATACTAATGAAATGGGGTGAGCATAAGGCCTGACGACCCCAAGGCACAACGTGACACTTGTCAGACTCTGCAGGGTATGGTGAGGTGAAATAGCATGAGCGTTACGGCCAGCTGCCCAAACGCACACCCCAATGCCTGTCACTCTCTTCAGGGTGGGGTGGAGTTGATGTCGGTTCTATACTTCACTGCTATTCCTATTATGCATCTCTCTTAACTCCTGCACTACCAATGCCAGCACCAGCAAGACAACATTCAGCATTGACAAATGCTTGTTAATTGTACTGCCTTAAATTCACAAGTCTGTGTGTAGCTTTTATGCAACAAATGTCCTGATAGAAGCTTAGTCCAGCAAACTAAAGGGCTGTGGTAACAAACCACCAACAGGGCAAACAGTTTAACTGCTTCAGTCAGTTGTTCTACTGGTCAGGTAGAGAAAAATGGTGGCACTCAGGAGAGCATCCTTATTGCCACTGATATTCAGGTCCCTTGTAGTGGCAAGATTTGGCTTCACTAGTATCTTCTTCCTATTCCAGCTCTCAATCTGGTGCTGAGAGACTGACCTGTGCCGAGCGTGGTACACCACACAGTGCATACGTACACTCCAGCTGCTCAACCACTTGTCAAGGAGGTATGTTACCTTTCCTTAATACTCCTTCTCAGTATTAAAGTCCCCAAATTCAAGTTTTTCCTCACCCTCCGCACAGAGCCATGCAGCATACAGAGCCCCCACAGTTAATGTGGCAGACAAACTCAAAAGGCTTAGACAAGCTTGGAAGGTTCATGCCTTTTCTTGTCGGTATGACCTATGAACTGTGTGCCATGTCAGACCAGTAGTAGGGAAACTGTAATCCCCATTGTCCTGACAATCTGCAGGTAAATTTGTGGACTGCCTGGTCTGTACTAGGTCAAGTGGCCTTTGTCTTGGTTCTAACCAGATTTCGTTGTTGCTGTCCCACACCCTCTCAGTGTTCCTGCTACACTTTCCCCACTTTGATCAAGATTCCAGCCGTACATATCTTGAGTCCCGGTGCGTGAGAGGGCTAGAAAAAGTCATGAATTCCCAAGGTCCCCCTGACATCTATGACAGCTTCTGCTGTTCCATGGAACCCTGGGCTAAGTAAGGTGTCCCAGACCTCATGCCACCATCAGGAATTGAGGACAGCGTGGCACCCATGTCTCCAGGCGGGAGATAATAATGGGCTCCATTGTGCTTCTGCCCTGAGTGCTGCAGTTAGCCACATGGTGGGGCACAGTGTGTGCCCACCCCTTCAAACACATCCAATGTCTTTGTCACTTAACACGTTGCTGACAGTGCCTGCTTCTTCCTTTGGTGGGCACCATTGCACTGGGTGGCCCAACTGATCCCTCCCCAGTGCCTGAAGGGAACTTGCTCGGCAAGGACTCCTGGACCATTACCACTGCTTCTTAATGCCTCCAGCTTCCCACCTCCTGTCACCCTTGGTCTAACCCCTCCCTAGTTCCCCTACGGCACCCTACCATTATACTACTTAAGCTCCACCCACAACCACTTCCTCCAATGAGGGTGATGCCAAGGAACCCTTCCCTCTAGTGGTCACCTCTAGTAATGGCCACCTCCCCAACTGCAAGAAGTGGATCACTAAAGATGCAGTAATGTAGTTTGTTGCAATACATATTATAGTGGCACTGTAGTGCCACTATAGTTAGGGTTGAGTACCTCATTTAAGGTTAAATCTGAAATTTGGCAGCTTAATAATTTTGCCACTGTACAACGGATTCGCCTGAAATTTGGAATGCACGGTCTGGTACCATAGATCTCTGAACCCGCCAAGTTTCGTTACAGTCGAATTTATGGTTGTGGAGCTACTGGCGCCGAAAAATGCACAAATTACACATTTTTGCGCATTTTGCTGTGCCTGCAACCAGCAGCGGTTTGTGTGACGGTCCGAAACTTTCGTGAAACGTGCAGCTGGGGACCCCGATGTGCCTTTCAAAGATTTCGTGAAAAAATATTAAACAGTTCAAATGCTATTCAAAAAAGACTTTTTCCCATTATAGTCTATGGGAAAAGTTAACAAAATATTCGAAAGTGTCGCAAATGCACTTTTTACTTTTGCAAATGACCCTTGTAATGTTGCAAATCGGCCATCTTGTTTTCAATTGGTGGTCACAGAAATGTTTGGCATTTAAATTTGGGACCCTCTAGGGACACAATTCTTGTTGTGTTCACCTAGTCGTGCCCTGAAGATGCTAGTTATGTCTTTCTTTGGGGGTAAAACACCCCAGAAATATGTTTTTTAAATTTTTGTAAAAAGTAGTGTCGCAAAGTGTTACTGTTTCCTTTTGCGTCGACGCTGCCATTACCGTTTGTGTTTCTGTTACCGTTTTCATTTTCGTTACCGTTTGCGTTTCTGTTGCCATTAGTGTTTACGTTACCATTTGTGTTATTTCTGATTTCTGTTTTCATTTACATTTACGCTTGCGTTTCTCTTACCGTTTGTGTTATCGTTTCTGTTTGCACCACTGTGTGCGTTACCGTTTGCGCTTCCATTTGCGTTACCATTAGCGTTACTATTTTCTTTTACCTCACTGTTGCCATCACTGTTTGCATTAACGTTACCATTTGTGTTTTTGCATTTGAGTAGTTCACTGCAAAACATGTTTTTCCTATTTTTCTGCACTGTCTTCCATGATGCATAGCGCAGCCAGTATGTGGTAGACTGGTCTGAAACTTGCCACCTAGAAAGACCTTGTTCAAGGAACATGCCAGTTTTTGTTTGGTGAAACAATGTTGTTCCATTCCAGAGTTATTGCCATTTGAAGTTGGCCCCCCTCGCGGTTACAGATTTTTTGGCGGCCAGGTCTGCCATTTTAGCGCATTTTCGGCCGCGATTTCTGCCATTTTGTGGTGGAAGATTTCTTAAAGGTGCAGAAACATAAAAATGTAATATCTCTGGAATAGTTTGGTCTTTTCACATGAAATTTGGAGGGTGTTGAGTGGATGACCTGGGGATGTGAATAGTGCTATTTATATGTTGGGAAAATAATTCACTGCAGAGATACTGTGTGTTGCAGTTAACGTTTTGTGCACAGCATTCTGCATGGTGCTACTGGCTTGAAATGTCTAGCATATGTAGCCCTAGTGGTCCGGAGGTGCCTTGCAGTGGTTTGGTGCGTTAAACATTAACAGGTGCGGAATTATGCCACTCCGACGAATGAAAATTTGGTTTATTACGCTTCAGTAACTTCTGAACTGTGTGTCCGATTTGCCTGGCATTTGGAATGTACAAAGATTTATAATACATCTTTGACTATGACAATTTTCAGGTCACTGGCACTTACAATTGCTGAATTGTGCATGTTACATTATTTGCTCGTGATGCTATGTGACCGTTGAGCGGATGTACACACAATTCTGGACACACGGTGTGCTGTGGTACATATCATCTTTTAATAATTTTTGGTTCGTCGGATGTATGGTTCTTGTGTAACGAATTGGCAAAAATTTTCTTTTCGGCACTCCTGCACAGTTTTCCTGGCGTGACGCTATGCAACTGTTGAACAGATTCAGATAACATTTGTTATACATGTTGTGGTATGGTACATGTCTTCATTTACCAATTTTCATTTCGGTCGGTCATACAGTTTTTGCACAGAGAAGTGACAAATATTCACATGGTGGGAGCGCGGGGCCCCCACCACCACATTCCATTCACTATTTATAGTGCATATTCTCAAAAAGAAGGGAAATTCATGGCAAAACAATCCATTTAATGCATCAGTTAGGGTTGTTCCACAGCAACAAAAGTGAGGAAATTCGATATTAGGGTTGCCACCCTTGCCAGGCCTGCCCCCACCAACAGGCATCGGGTGTGTTGAGATCATCGGTCCTAACTCTCATCCCATTCTCCTATATTGCCTCCTCAGCTTATTTACATGGAATTGGGTGAGAGTTGGGTGACGACCCCAACGCACACCTTGATGCCTGTTGGTGGGGCGGGTGGCGGGTTCAAGGTGTGGCAACACTAACACCGAATTTCCTCGCTTGTCACTGTGGAACAATCCTAACTGATGCATTAAACAGAGTTTTTGCCATATATGTGTGTATGTATGTATGTGTATGTATATATGTACACACATGTGTGTGTTTGTATGTATATATATATATATATATATATATATATATATTACATACACATACAGAACTATATAAATATATTCATGCAATGGGGTGGACATAAACAGAGTGCGATAAATCAATTTATCTAAGTAACTGCGTGTATAAGTTTCATTTATACACACAGTTACTTCGTCACACTCCATTTATGTACACAGTTTTTACATCACAGGCCATTTATCTATAAAGTTTCTGTGTCACCACTGTCGCAAGGCCAGTCCTGTGGGGCATGATTCTCTACATCCCAGCAAATCCCTCTTGTGATGGGGGGGGGTCAGGGATACCCCTTCTCTGTCCTTTTAGCATGCTCGCTGCTTCACAACTGAATGTACGCAAGAGAATCCCAGGGTTCCCTCTTTCCATGCAAGGGGGTACAAATACAATCTTGAGTCTGTGTTCCTGGGATAGAACCCTCTCGGCCACTTTACAATGAACCAGAAAAGCCACAGGCGTGCATAGGCTGGGGGGGCCCTATATACCGTAGTATGTGTCTTTTCACAAAGATGCAGAGACCAGTTCTCATCCTGACAGACCCCTCCTGAGACCTCTGTTCGTCCACAGAGTTCCTAGCGGTACTTCACTTTGGTAGTGTTTGGCGCTTAAAACAATCACACTGGCGTAGTGTAGTTTGAATAACCCTCCCCAAGTCAACACACACAAATGACACTGGCAGAATTGTCTTAAAAGTAAGCCAAAAGCTTTACTAAATAATTAATAAATGCAGTAAATGACTTAAAGACAGATAATATTAGACATTGGTTACAGGATATGGAAAATAAAATGGAAGTATAAAAAAAAACCTAAACTTTTGAGAATTCTAGTTTGAAAGTTCTACCTCAAGTCCTTAGTTGCTGAATTTGAAGTGCAAAAGTGTTCTTAAATGTGGTAGTTGAAGTCTTGGTTCTTGGTCCCGGAGAAGTCTTGAGATTAAATTGTCTCTGATGTCTAAGCAGACAGGGTCCCCAAATGCAAAAGTTGCAGATATAAAGTCTTGCACCCTTGTTTTAGGGGGTTTCTCAAAGGACAGGTCTAGTGGATATTGACTTGCTCTGCAGTTGGCTAGCATTCCATCTCCATGGCTACACCAATCAACTTTTTAGTATTTTATTACAAAACAACAAATGTGCATTTCTAAATATGAGAGAAAAAAGGCTCAGAGGTCAGCTGGTATAAACCAGAATTTTAGGAAACCATCCACTCCCCCCCTTGAAATGGCTGTAATTAAGCAACACTGAGTACAGCCATCTACATAAATGGTAGCCCAGTCAGCTGTAACGAGATTGAGTCAGTGTAGACTGGCAGAGACAAAAGGAAGCCAGACAGAATGGCACCCGTAGATGCTGAGGGCTATTTAAACACAAATGGATGTATCTGCTTCCAGCTCTGCTTAATTATTCTTTTGTCTCCTTCTAAATGAGTAATTCAACTCTAGCCCCTGACTAGTAGCAAACAGCTTCTTTGCCTAGTAATAAGAGATTACATAATTTTTTTTTGTCCCATGGCTTTTCTTTGTACCCATGATCCCTTGCAAGTTACACTGGGCCACCATGGGTGTCCCTGATGCATTTTTCACATAAAATACCATGAAATATGATTAGAACAATAAGTATGACCTTATCTCACCATATTCCTCCCTTCTTAACAGAACCTGGGGGGAGCACATACCCTTTTAGTAAGTTTCCATCAGTTCTGTCCCTTACATTAGTGAAAGAAAGTCCAGAGGGGGTATTACTAAGCTCAAAGGAGAAAAAAGGGGCATGTAAGGAGGAGGAGGAGGAGGACCCTGTAAAGGCATCTATCCTAAATAGCTACTTTTGCTCAGTATTTACTGAAGAGAAGGTAGGCCAGGGCCCACAGCTCAGCACCATTTGACACAGGGGGGGAGGGAGGTGAGCACTACTCCCTTCACAAAAGAAATGGTCCTACAAGAGCTCTCTAAGCTCAGGGTGGACAAGGCAATGGGACCTGATGGCATACATCCCAGGGTACTAAAGGAGCTAAGGGTGGAACAAGCAGAGCCATTATCAGAACTGTTTAGTGAGTCTCTGAGCACAGGAGAGGTCCCAGAAGATTGGAGCAGGGCTCATGTGATCCCGCTCCACAAGGGTAGTAGCAGGGAGGAGGCAGGGAACTACAGACCAGTCAGTCTTACCTCAGTAGTGGGCAAGATTATGGAGGCATTCCTTAAGGAAAGGATGGTGCAACACCTGGAATGCATAGGGGGGCAGGATCCAAGACAGCATGGGTTTACAAAAGGAAGGTCCTGTCAAACTAATCTCATAGATTTCTTTGACTGAGTAACCAGAGTGGTGGACAAAGGGGGAGCAGTTGATGTCGCCTACCTTGACTTCAGCAAAGCTTTCTACACTGTTCTACATAGAAGATTGATAAACAAGCTGGGTAGGCTTGGGGTGGGTCAGAAGTTGGTCAACTGGGTGGCAAACTGGTTGACGGACAGAAAACAGAGAGTGGTGGTAAATGGTATGCGGTCAGAAGAGATGCAGGTCACAAGTGGGGTACCTCAGGGATCAGTCCTGGGGCCAGTCCTCTTCAATATCTTCATCAGTGACATTGCAGATGGACTAGAGGGTAAGGCTTGTCTGTTTGCAGATGACACCAAGATCTGCAACAGAGTAGATGATCCAGATTGGGTGGGCAGAATGTGAAGAGATCTGGATAAACTAGCAAAATGGTCGGAAGAGTGGCAACTGGGATTTAATGCAAAGAAGAGCAAGATCATGCACATAGGGAAGAGAAACCCTGAAGCCACCTATAGGATGGGAGGGGAGTTGCTGGCAGTCACAAAGGAAGAAAGAGACTTGGGCATCGTCATTACCGATGACCTGAAATCATCCAAGCAGACCTCTAAAGCAGTAGGTAAGGCTAGGGGGATGCTAGGGTGTATTAGTAGGGTATCACAGTATTAGTATCACAAGTCGGAAGAGGGAGGTAATAATCCCTCTTTACAAGACACTGGTTAGGCCCCATCTGGAGTACCACATGCAGTACTGGAGGACACACCTTCACAAGGACATTAACCAAATTGAAGCAGTCCAGAGAAGGGCAACCAACATGGTGTAGGGACTGCATCAGAAGACATACGAGAACAGATTAACGGAGCTCAATAAGTATACCCTAGAGCAACGGAGGGAGAGAGGTGATATGATTGAAACATTCAAACACCTTAAGGGCATTAACAGGGTGAAAGAGTCTAACATGTTTCAATATAAGAAAAAGAGCAGGACAAGAGGACACAGCATGAGATTAGAGGGACGCCGATTAAGGGGTAATGTGAGGAAGTTCTTTTTTTATAGAAAGAGTGGTGGATGCATGGAACGGCCTACCTCAGGAAGTGGTGTACTATGAATACAGTGCAGGGCTTCAAACAGGCATGGGATAGGCGTAAGGGAGCAATACAGATGAGTATGAATAGATAGGCCACTGACAGCAAAGGACGATGGCACATTTGTGAGGTAGAAAAAGAAATGGGCAGACTGGATGGGCCTTGCAGTCCTTATCTGCCATCAACTTCTATGTTTCTATACTCCAATTGGTGGGATAGGCCATCTGCATTGGAATTAGCAGACCCTGACCTATGTTTTTTGTGTCCATGTCATAGGCCTGTAGTGCAATGTTTCATCTAAGGAGCCTCCCTTTCATCTTTCTCGTTTGATTTAGCCACGTCAGAGGATTGTGGTCTGTCTGTACCTCAAATGGCCTCCCATAGAGGTAGGGCTCTAGCTTCTTATGCGACCACACCAGGGCAAGGCATTTTTTTCCCCACAGTGGAGTACGCCTGCTCCCTGGGAAGTAGTTTCCTACTTAAGTACACAATTGGGTGATCTTTCCCCTGTTGGGATGTCTGACTGAGGACGGCACCAATTCCCACATCCGCGGCATCCATCTACACCACAAATGGTTTCCAAGGGCACTACACAGTGAGGCTTTTAGGTGGGTGAAGGCCCTGTTACGTGCTGGGTCACATTTTACTTTCTTATGTTTGTTTTTCTATAACAAGCTAGACAGCGGAGCTGCCAGGGTGCTATAATTTGGTACAAATTTTATGTAGTACCCTACAGTCCCCCAGGAAGCTCCTGACCTGCTTCTGGGTCTCCGGCATGGGCTATGCCCCAGTGGCCTCTGTCTTGGTCTGGTTTGGACATGATGTGTCCTCCCCACTGTATGTCCCAAATATACCTCAGCCATGGCCACCTGGCACTTTATAGCCTTTATAGTGAGTCCAGCCTTCTGTATCCTGCTCAACACTTCCTTCAGATGGGACAGGCATTCCTTCCAGCTGGTACTGAAGATGGCAATATCGTCCAGATAAGCCACTGCATACTCTTCAGTACCCTGTAACACCTGGTTGACCAACCTCTGGAATGTGGCAGGGGCGTTCTTTATCCCAAAAGGCATCACCTTAAATTCAAAGAGGCATATTGGGGTGATGAAGGATGACCATTCTCTAGCTCTGGCAGTCAACTCCACCTGCCAGTACCCCTTTGTCAGGTCTATGGTTGTTGGGTAGGTCACCCCCCCAGACTTGTCCAACAGCTCATCTGTCCAGGGCATTGGGTGGGCATCAGACATCGTTACTGGGTTGAGTCCATGATAGTCCACACAAAAGCGGGTAGACCCATCTGGCTTAGGGACGAGGACTACTGGCGAGGCCCAGGGACTGTGGGATTTCTGGATTACCCCTAACTCCAGCATTTTCTCCACCTCCTTCCTAATGTCCTTTAGGATGGCCTGAGACACCCGGGAAGCTGTCCATCATATGGGCGCTTGCATCCCTGTGTCCTTATCATGGGTCGCTAAGGAGGTTCATCCAGGCTTGGCTGTAAATAAAGGGATAAAGTCCTCTAAAACCTCCCTCGCTTCCCGGGTCTGTTCCGGGGTCAACTGGGGTGACAGCTTGATTGTCTCCACTGATGACACCCGCTCGCTTTCCTCTAGCAAGTCCAGGAGGGGGTCTTCCTACTTCATCACCTCCCTGGAAATACAAACAGCAAACACCATGTAGGCCCTATTTACATATGGCTTCATCATATTGACATGGTACATTTGATAGGTATGTCTCCTGTCAGGCAGTTCCACAATATAGTTCACGTCATTTACCTGTCAGACTACCTTGTACAGTCCTGCCCACTCGGCCTGCGGCTTGTCCTTCCGGACTGGAATGAGGACCTTTACTTCCTGGCCTGCACTGTATGAGCAAGTTCTGGCTCTGCAATCGTACCAGACCTTTTGCTTCTGTTGGGCAACTGACAGGTTGCTTTGTGCCACCCCTATAAGCTCCTTTAGCTTCTCCCTGAACTTAAGGACATACTCCACTATAGGAGTCCCCTGGGTGGCGTACTTGCCTTCCCAATGTTCTTGAATCAAGTCTAGGGGACCATGCACCCCATGTCCATATAAGAGTTTGAAGGGGGAGAACCCTGTTGACTCTTGGGGCCCCTCCCTATATGCGAACAACAGGTGGGGAAGGTATTTCTCCCACTCCCTCCCATGCTCTTCAACAAACGCTTGGAGCATCATTTTAGTGTACCATTAAAACATTCCACAAGCCCATTGGCTGGTGGTTGAAAAGGTGTTGTGCATCTTTGCACCACCCCACACTTCCCCCACAAAGACTTCATCGGATCTGACATGAAGTTACCCCTTTGATCAGAGATAAACTCCTGCGGAAACCTGACATGGGAAAAAATCCCTAACAATGCGTCTGCCACTTTATCTGCTTTAATTGAGGAGAGGGCAACCACCTCTGGGTATCAGGTGGTGTAATTGACTGCCAACAGGATAAACTTTTTTCTGGAGGAGCTTGGGTTATGCAAGGGTTCCACAATGGGCAAGGGAAGTAAGGGCAGCTTTTGTTGAACCACCTGCCTTCCCTATCTGTTGGCACTGGTGACAAGACTTGCAATATTCTTTAACCAGCCAAGTGAAGTTGGGCGAACAGAAATTTTGGGCCAGTCGCTGCGTGGTGCGAGCGATGCCCAGATGTCTGGACATGGGGATATCATGGGCAACCTTGAGCAACCACTCATAATTTCACTGGGAAACGACATGCTGCCTGCTCATTACCCCTCCCTCTGTCCTCACGTCCTGTGTATACAACAGTCCATTGTCCCAAAATACCCTATGTCTCATGCCACCTCCCTGTGTCCTGTCAGATTATGCACAAGCCCACAGCCTCTCCAAACTAGGATCAGTCCTCTGAGCAGCTGCAAAATCTTCACATTTTCCCAAAGCATGGGACATGTCACCCTCTGTTCCTAAACGGGGGTCCATAGAAGTAGTGTCATGGCATTCAGAAAATCTGCCATCCCTAACCTTCTGACCATTGGTTACCCCTCCCTCCTCAAAGTAACCTTCTGTAGCTGTTTGGTGAACACCTGCTTGGGGAAGTCCTATCTCCCTTTCACTATTCTCCCTTTCGGGAGACACCGGCTGGGGAACTAGCCTCGTGTTCTTTTCCACGGGGGCTTCTGTGGGTTTCACGGAAATGCAAGTGGCCTTAGCCATCTGACTGCAAGTAAACTCACACACAACCCCCTGCTGTAGATTGTTCCCTATAATCACATTGACAGCAAGGTTGTCTGCCACCTTTTGCACCCTCTCTCCTGTCTCACCCCAGTCAGGAGAAAAGTAGCTAGTGGCAGGGTTTTCTCCTCCCCTGTGAATCCCCTCAGAGTGATAAACTGATTAGGCATAAGCTGTTCAGGCTCAACCAAATACCCTTTTACCAGGGTAAGAGATGTCCTTGTGTCCCTTAACCCATGGGTCTGCACCCCATTTACAGTAATCGGGTGTATGTGCTCTCTCATGTTCACAGGCATACTCTCAGGGATGCACAGTGCAACCACCTCCTTTTGAGGGACACTTTGTCCACTTTGCACCTTTTTAGGACACTGCCTAGCAAGATGCCCTGGCTGCTTACAAAACCAACATTCATCACTCTTTTTTTCCCAAGACATCTCTTCTTAGTAACTTGGGGCTTCCCCCTTTCTACAGAGACATTGAGAGTTTTAGCTGCCCTGAAGGCGCACTTTTCCCTTTTTGCCCTGCAGCACCTGCTCCCCCACTTCCTTTCACAGTAGGCCTGCTCCTGGCATAGCGATCCGAGAGCTCAGCAGCATGCTGTGCTGTTTTTGGATCCCGGTCCTCCAGCCAGGTTTTTAGCTCCACTTGGCAGGCGCAAAAGAACTGTTCTAAAAGTCTAATCTCCTCAGTTCTCCCCACAGAGTTTGCTTACATCCCCTCCCACCAGCATTTAAAAAAACTGCTGTTGCTTTGTGGCTAGTTCTTCAAAGCTGATGTCTGGACTTTTTTGGGAGTTGACGGAATCTAACCCTGTAGGCCTCAGGAGTTCATACTTTTTAAGTAAAGCAGTTTTATTTATTATTTTATTTATTTATTTAGCTTTTGTTAACTAGGCAAGCATACTAGACAAATACAGATGCCTATTTTCAGGTGCGACCCAAGAGGTTACAGGGAAAATATGGAGGTGATTACAGACATGGTAAGGATGTACAGAGTGGTCAGGTAATACAGACATTGGCAAGATGTTACAGGTGAATAATAAACAGATATTGCAAGGTGGAAACAGTTCAAATTTACAGACAATACATGCCCAAGAAAACATTATGAATAGGTATGTTAAGATGGGAACCAGCTCTGGACACAGGAATGCGCCCAACAAGGAGGACCAAAAAACTGGCGGGATACTAAGTGGGAAGGCCCACTAGCATCTAATTACAATTGCATGCCAAAGAGAGTAGCAGGTGATCCCAAAGGGAGTTTCGGAAGAAGGTGTGGGAGAGGGTAGTATGAATATGGGCAGGAAGGGAGTTCCATAGTTTAGGTGCTTCTATAGCAAATGCTCTGTCGCCCATTTGCATATGTGTATTTGGAACCTGAACTACTGCTGAACCGTGCAACCTCCTCATTGTCCATTTGGCCTAGTGCCTCACACCCCTTTCCGGTAAGCAGTGGGGATAGCGGAAAGCTCCGGGCCTCCCTGGGTATCTTGGCCTGGATACAGATCTTTTCAAAGGAATTCAAAAATGCATCCATATCCTCTTCATCTTTAAATTCAGCTATTCATTTGTAATTTAGTTTATACCCCAGCCCTGGAGTTTCAGGTTCACCCCTGGCACTTACCTCCTTTAGTGCTGGTCGTTGGAGTCTTAGCCTCTCCAGTTCAAACTCCCTCTGGTGCTTCTTTTCCTCTGACTCTCTCTGGTGCTGTTTTTCCCTGCATCTCCAGTTTGAACTTTCTCTGCTCAGATTCCCTCTGCTGCTGGGTTTTGAACTTTCTCTGCTCAAATTCCCTCTGCTCCAGCTCCAGTTTCCTCAACTCCAGCTGCAGCCTGATCCCTTCCAGCTCTAGCTCTGTGGTGGCTTTCCCCTGGTGCTGTGGCTCTGGGTTCCCTCTGGTCTCGCTGTCCTCCCTGGGACTGGACACTGCAATGGCCCTTGGCACCCCCACACCCAAGGTCTGGTCCCATTCAGTCACCAGCTGTGTCTCTCTGCCCTGTTAATCGGCTGCCTCAAAGACTTCCATGAGGTGCTTCGTACTGCGCCCCTCATACTGGACACTTCTCTGCTGGCATAGCTGCTTCAGCTCTTCTGCTGTGTAGTCGCTGTACTCGGAAGTCATCTTTCTTCCCTACACGACCACTAGTCTGCCTTTTACTTGCAGCAAAAAATACAAAACAGGGTGGGGAACTATACCTTTTGACCAATTTTTCCTTTTCCAATTTCTGCACTTTTTTTGTGTGGTTGTTCAAACAGTTCGCCAGTCCCACCGCTACCACCAAGATCTGTCACAAGCCAAATCCTGTGGGATGGGATTCTCTACATCCCAGTGAATCCCTCTTGTGACGGGGGGAGGGCAGGGATAACCCTTCTCTGTCCTTTTAGCACGCTTGCTGTTTCACAACTGAATATACGCCATAGAATCCCAGTGTTCCTTCTCCCCATTCAAGGGGGTACAGATACAGTCTTGAGTCTGTGTTCCTGGGATAGAACCCTCTTGGCCACTGCACAACGAACCAGAAAAGCCACAGGCATGTATAGGCTTCAGGGGGGGGGGACCTATACACCCTATTATGTGTCTTTCCCCAGAGATGCAGTGACCGGTTCTCACCCTCACAGACCCCTCCTGAGACCTTTCATATTTCCTGCCCTCCATTCATCCACAGAGTCCCTAGTGGTACTTTACTTTGGTAGTGTTTGGCCCTTAAAACAGTCACACAGGCGTAGTGTAGTTTGAACCCCCCCCCCCCCGGCAATACACACAAACGACACTGGTGGAATTATCTTGAAAGTAAGCCAAAAGCTTTACTAAATAATTAATAAATGCAGTAAATGACTTAAAGACAGATAATTTGACATTCGTTACAGGATATGGAAAATAAAATAGAAGTATACAAAAAAAAAACAAATAAATTTTGAGAATTCTAGTTTTAAAGTTCTACCTCAAGTCCTTAGTTGCTGAATTTGAAGTGTAAAAGTGCTCTTAAAAGTGGTGGCTGAAGTCTTGGCTCTTGGTCCTGGAGAAGTCTTGAGACAAAGTTGTCTCTGCTCTCTAAGCAAACAGGGTCAAATGCAAAAGGCCCAGATACAGTCTTGCACCCTTGTTTTATGGGATTTCACAGTGGGCAGGTCCAGTGGATATTGACTTGCTCTGCAATTGGCTAGCAGATAAATAGGGGACAGAAAGAGGGAGGGGAGGCAGACCAGGAGGGAAAGGAAGAGGGAGAGAAAGCAGACTAGGACAGTCTAAGTAAACCAAATGAGACTACAAGAACAAAGTGGATAGTGGTGTCGCTGAATGCACACAGTCTTGGGAACCAGATGGCGGAATTGCACGCCCTCTTAGCAGAGGGTAAAGTTGACATAGCAGCCAGTGCCATTACAGAGACGTAGGCCACAGCACAACATGATTGGGATCTCTCAATCGCAGAGTATAAGCTGTATCGAAGGAACAGGGAGTCAGGAAAGGGGGAAGGTAGCAGCATACATCAGAGAGGGAGTAGCGTGTGCGAGGGAGGAGTTTGAAAAGAAGAACATTGAAACATTGTGGCTGCAGCTCCAGAAAATTAGGGGCAGGAAGATCAGGGTAGGGGTCTTTATATAGACCAGCAAACCAGGGCAAGGAGTTGGACAGAGAACTGTGCTCGCAGTTGAGGAATGCAGCGGGGAGTGGGGAGGTGGTAGTGACAGGGGACTTTAACCTGCCCAAGATAGACTGGGACAGTCCTGCCAGATCCTGTGCCAGAAGTCAAGAAATGGTAAATGTGTTCCAGGATGGCTTCCTGACACAGCATGTAACGGGTCCCACCAGAGGTGAAGCAATCCTGGACCTAGTGCTCACTAATGGGGAGCACGTACAGGAGATAGACATTAGGAAGCCCCAGGGTGGAAACGACCACAGCACAGTGTGGATCAGGCTAGACATGGTTAAGAAAGACATCATAACAAAAACCAGAGTATTGGACTTCAAAAAAGCAAACTTTAAAAAAATGGAAGAAATGATCAGGGAGGACCCAGGGAGCATAGTTGAAGGAATGGAGGTGGAAAAACTATGGGAAACCATTAGGGGGCCATTCAAAAAGTGACAGGCAGTTGCATAAAAATTAGGAGCAAGAAAAGAGGGGCTAGGCCGTCAAGCTGGTTCAACGGGGATGTCACTAGAATAGTAAAGGAAAAGAGAGCTGCCTATAGGAAGAGCAAAAGAGCAGCGAGGGTGGAAGATGAGGAGGAATTCCAGAGGCTGGCCAAGCTAGCCAGAAGGGAGGCACAGCAAGCCAAAGTACAGAAAGAGCTCCAAATAACTGAGGGACTAAAGAACAGGGAAAAGGCATTCTTTAACTACATAAAAGAAAAGAGAGACAAGAAGGACAGTATCATCAGACTTAAGAAAGGAGAGGAATGGGTCATAGATGATGGGTCAAAAGCAGAAGTATTGAATGAGTACTTCTGCTTAGTCTTTACAAAGGAGAAAGACTAACTAATATCATAGACAGGAATAGAAAAATAGGGAGCCGGGGTAGACCCCATAGGGGTCATTGGAATCGATAGAGGGAGGGTCTGATGGCACTGAGAGTAGACAAGTCCCCAGGGCCAGATGAGGTACACCCCAGGGTACTCAGAGGAACTGGCAGGCCCGCTGACAATTTTTTTCAGTAGATCCCTAGATAGTGCCAGAGGAATAGAGAACATTGCATGTGGTGCTGCTCCACAAGAGTAGACCCATGGAGGACCCAGGCAACTACAGGCCCGTAAGCCTGACCTCGCTAGTATATAAACTTATGGAGACCGTACTGAAGGAGGGACTGGTAAGGTACATGGAGGAAAATGGTCTGCAGAACAGTAAACAACACGTGTTTGTGGCAGACTGATCATGTCAGACAACATGATTGGGTAACTAAGGCAGTGGACAAGGGTTAGGCAGTAGCTGTCATTTACCTGAGCTTTAGTAAGGCTTTCGACTTCGTGCCACACAGCAGGCTGATACCAAAACTGAGGTGGCTAGGGGTAGGGGAGAAATTAGTAAGATGAGTTGAAAACTGGTTGAGGGTCAGGACACAGAGGATGGTAGTGGTGGTCGGCGGGGGGTATCCTCCAGTACAAAGGAGGTCACCAGCGGGGTTCCACAGTGGTCAGTGTTGGCCCCGGTATTGTTTAGCATCTTTATAAGCAACATTGGGGATGGCATTCAGGGCAAGATGTGCCTATTTGCTGTCGACACCAAGCTCTGTGGGAGAGTGGACACCCAGGAAGGGATACGAGAGTTGAGGGCGGACCTAGCCAGGCTGGAGAGGTGGTCAGGGATATGGCAGCTTGGGTTCAGTGCCAAAAAGTGCAAGGTGATGCACATCGGGGCCAAAAACTTGAGAGCAGAGTACTACATAGGAAAAGTTCAAGTAGTGGCTTCTGAAGAGGAAAAGAACCTGGGGTGGTAATTACTAGTGATCTGAAACAGTCCACTCAGTGCAAGAAGGCAGTGGTGAAAGCAAAGAGGATGCTGGGATGTATTGCCAGGAGATTTAGTGTAGACACAGTAAGGTTATTTTGCCATTGTATAGGTCGCTGGTAAGGCCACAGTTGGAATATGGAGTAAGGTATTGGCACCCATACCTGAAAAAGAATGTTAAATTGCTGGTGGGGGCTCAGAGGAGAGTAAATAAAATGATCAGGGGACAGCAGGACAGGTCATATGAAGAGAGGCTAAGAGCCCTAAGGATGTACTCCCTGGAAGAGAGGAGGCAAAGTGGAGATATGATAGAGACCTTCAAGTAATTGAAGGGAGTAAACACAGTAGAGTGTGGGGGGCTCTTCAATAGGAGAGGCAACACCTCCACCCGAGGGCATAACCTAAAACTGGTGGGGGGGGGAGAAGCAGGAGAGATGTGAGAAAGCATTTGTTTACAGAAAAGGTAGTGTCAGCCTGGAATGAGCTACCAGAGGAGGTGGTGGTGGTTAAGACAGTGGGATCTTTCAAAAGATCCTGAAATAAGCACAGAGGGAAGTCATGGGACCAGTGAAGTGGATGGGGAAGAGGGAAGGGAGAGGGGGCCAGGGGCACTAGTGTAAGAGTAAAACAAATCGAGCAAACAAGATAGACCATGTGGTCTCCTTCTGCTGGCTACTTTCATATGTTCGTATTCCATCTCCATGGCTACACGACAAATCAGCTTTTAGTATTTTATTACAAAACAAGAAATGTGCATTTCTGAATATGAGAGAAAAAAAGGCTTGAGGTCAGCTAGTCTAGAGTGGAATTTTAGGAAAACATCCAGTCCCCCCCCCCCTTTGAAATGGCTGTAATTAAGCTGCCCTCAGTACTGCCATCTATTTAAATGGTAGCCCATTCAGCTGTAATGGACATTCATCAGCAGTGAAGTGGGAAAGATGGGCACATACATTAGCGATTCTAATCATGTTCTAGATATCATTGCAGACATAAACAGGAACGTAAGGGACTGGGATGACAAGCTTTTGGTCAGTTTTGACATAAAAGATTTGTATACCAGTATTGATCATGATGAGGGACTCAATTCACTTTTTAAAGCCTTACAAGGAAGGGAGGACCAGCATCCACCGAGTAAGTTTTTGAGTAGGCTAGCTGAAATAGTGTTGAAACAAAATTGCTTTTAAGTTCAAAGAGAATTTTTACATATATATAAAGGGGACGGCTATAGGGAGCACGATGGCCCCCTCTTATGCCAGTTTGTATATGTGGGAGTTTGAGCAGACCTACATATTAGAACAATTGAACAGTATATTTTTTAACATCATCATCATTTGGAAGAGGTATATAGATGATCTTTTTATGGTTTGGCAAGAGAGTGAGGCAGAGCTGCATGCTTTCCACACATATTTAAATGGTAGAAATACTAATCTGATTTTCATTATGACTGCGGATAAGGAAAGGATAGCATTCCTGGATTTGTGCATTTATAAGGGAAAGGATCAGAGACCAGTCTGTACAGGAAGGAGACCTCTAAGAACACAATACTACTTTACAGCAGTTACCATGACCCCACGTTAAAGAACAGTGTACCAAAATCAGTATTTATACGAGCAAGTCGCAACTGTAGTGAAGTGGGGGAATACCAGAGAATGGCAGATGAAATGTCTTAACAGATTCCTAGACCAGGGTAATAGTTACAGTCTGGTCCAGGGCACAGAGGAACAAATAGCCACACACCCTAGGGAGAGATATTTATTTATGTAAGCAATAATACCCGACAGGGTGAGCATTGTTGGGAAATACCGGACCGCCCAGGGGCGTAATGAGGCCCGACGCCGCAGGCGGAGGGCCTTATAGCCCCTGGACGGTCCGGTATTTCCATAATGCCCACCCTGGAGGGTATTATTGCGCTTATAAAATGGCCATGTAACGACATCTTTGTGAAATGTGAAAATAAAGAGGAAATGAGTGTGAAAACTGTTAAAAACAGTGTTCATTGACAAAGTAGTGCACCAGCTGTTCTAGGTGCTGTTACTCCTCCCTGCAGTGCTGTTCTGGTTTCCTGAACCCCCCCCACACACACACACACAGGCAGATTGTTCACGACCTTTGACCTTAGTGGAAGTGAATGCTGCTGCCTTTTCATAGTAATTTGTGGTATGGGTAGAGGTTGTTTCTGCAGCTTGTGGAAAAGTTGGACTTCTTAAGCAATGAGTAATGGAAAGGGAATGGACAGCGGCAGCGGGACGAGCTTTGACCGAAGCGGTAATATGTGTCTTGTTTTTTTTAAAAATGCCGTGTGCTGGATGAAGCTGACGCGAATGTCGGCTTCGGGAGTACGGATTGTGAGAACGGCGGTCAGGAGACTGGTGTCATTGTGTGTTTTCAGTCTTCTGACCGCAAAATGACAGGACTGCAGTCTTCCTTTTGTTTATTTATTGCGTGCTGTTGAGGGAAAGTGGGGAGGGGATAGTTGTCTCTCACTAAGCGAGAGAAAAACATGGCAGGGATTTTAAATGTCTTAGCTGCCTTCAGCCAATGAGGAAGTAGGCTGGGCAGCAGGGTACATTGTAAAGTGGATTTTGGTGGCACTTGTTTTTATCTGGGCATCTATTGAGAAATAAATGCCCAGCTTGGAGGCAGTGTCAGCCAATCAGAGGTGAGAATTCCTTCTTGCCATTTTATAATAGCTTTTGTTGACCAGGTAAGCTCACTAGATAGAACAATTGTCTATTTTCAGGTACGACCCGGGAGAGTACAGTGAAGGGCAAGTCCATACAGAGAACAAGATGCAATTAAACATTGCACAGGATCAAGTAGAACCAGGTGACATTATACAAGCAGTCAAGAATTTAACACAGTTGAGTAGGAAAAACATACATAGAATCAACTAAAGATGAGAACAATGCATGAGACAAATCGCCGACCAGAGGAATAGGGTGAACACATTCCTATACAGAACAGAACCACCAAAACCGTGCAACAGACAAAGCTCTGCCTAGAGCAGAGAGTAGTAACATTATTATACAAAGCAGAACCTTAGCATGCGAGATCCACCCTCAGGGCCCATGCAGGGGCCGCCAGAATTGCAGGGACGTATTAGTCCAGTACAGGGACCTAGATTAGTTATGGCGGTTTAGGATAACCACATGCAGAGGAGAGCTTCAGGGAAGTCCAGAGGGAGCTCCAAAGACATGAGTGAGAGAGTCAGGAGTGGACCCGGGAGGGGAAGGTGTTCCAAACTCTAGGAGCCCATGCAGCAAAATCCCTATCCCCCATTTGTGTTCGAGTGGCGGGAACTTTGAGACCAGCAGAGCCCAAAGACTGGAGGGAGTAAGAAGAGGAGGCAGGTATGTGGAGCTCAGCCAGTCCTTTGTGGGGGGGGGGGAGGAATATCAGTTCTGACCACCTTGCCTGTGAAGCTACCCAGGAGAAAACTCCTGTAGTTGGGCGGGGAGAGCCAGTCAACCTTACTCTACTGGTCACAGTGGTGGGTGAGATGGGGGGCAGCAAGTGCAAATGACAAATGTTGTTATAGGCTACATTCCACCTAGTGAGGTGAGCTTTGGAAGTATGCACATACAGGATGAGCCCATAACAGAGAGTAGGAAGAAACGTGCCTCTGGCCAGTGCACGACGAGCAGGGTATTTGAAGGAATCAGAGAAACCGGATATAGGAGACAGGATCGTTTTTTCGACCTCATATTCCTACTTGAATGGGAAGATTAAAGGGATTATTGAAAAACTGGCATATACTTCAGACAGGGGGTACAAGGGCTACTAGATTTAATAACACACCCCTCTTCACTGCTTGAAAGAATCAGACTATAAGGGACCGTTTGGCCCACACACATTATATTCCCGATATGAAAAAGAAACAACTATTGCTTAGTCCATTGGCACCAAGCAGCCACTGCTTTCAATGTGGAAACACTAATTAGAAGGTGGAATTTGAGGATCCATAAACGAATAAGAAATATCCCATCCAACTACACATCAACTGCAAGAGTGATCATGTGGTGTATTTGCTCCATTGTACCTGCGACAAGCTGTGTGTGGGGAAGACCACCAGAGCATTAAGGAAATGGATACGTAAACACAAACGTGATATACGACTGAAGGATGAGAATTCATCTATAGCCAAACACTTTAATGAATTTGGACATTCAGCCACCTCACTTCGTTTCTGAGGCTTAGAACAAGTCCCTCAGCCGACAAGTGGAGAAGCCCATTGGGACACTGTATTAAGAAAATGCTAAATTTATTGGATATTTACCCTGAATTGTTTGCACCTCAGAGTGGGTCTAAACGAGGACTGTGATTGGGACCTTTACTACTGAAATCTGTTATTTAGTGATCTATGGACTTAAGAGTCATGAGCCCTCTTTCCCATGACATTGTCGTGGGGGTTGTGAAAGTTGTTATGAATATATTTTTTGTTAACATTTTTTTTGTAATTAATGAAATATTACTACAGTAAGATCAGTAGGAATATCTGGGGTTGTAAAATTTAAACTTAAATATGGTTTTGAATAATGATAAGTTAGCTGAGTAACAGGAAGGGCTTTTGAATATTGCCAAAAATTTCTCTCTCCTCTCTGAGTTTGCCTTATCACCCCCCGACCCTTCCATTTCCCCTAGTCTTTACAGTTATATTTTTTTTCTTTACGAATTCAGGGTAATATAAAACATTTGAAAAGATCAGAAATTGGTTAATAATTATTGTGAAAACTATTGGTTATAAAATACTAAGTATTTTGATAAAAGAAAATTATTGGGAAATACTATCCCAGGGTGGAGGGCAAACCGCTGTAGTGTGTGTTCCTGGCTCAGGTTCTCCGTGTTACAGTCCTTCCGACTGAGCCACCAGGGAACACTCTCAACTAGCTTTAGGATAATGTTCAGCAGCACAGGGGCACGGAGCCTGTGCAGCATCATCAGTGATGTCGGTAGCTCCCCCCACCTCCAGTAAACCCGTGTTATCCAAACACCGGATGCCCCCTCATCTTGAGTTAGTGTTCTTGTAGTGCAGTTTCTTTGAAAAGTAAGTAATATTTTGATCTTGGCTAGCAAAGCAAAGAGAATATTTAAATAACAGCATCTCATTTTTAACTCGATTGGATTTTAGGGCCAGAAGGTAGTGAAGTTTGTTGAACACGGAAAGACATACATGAGGGAGCCATTTAAAACTCTGAAAAAATATCCAGGGTACTGCTATTGTTTTTTTTTTTTAATTCAATATGCTTTATTAAATTTTCACATAAACACAACATAAGTAAACATTTTGGTATAATGACCGGAAGACAGATTAACAGTATATACATAAACCAACTGATAACATTAAAACAACCCCCCCATCCTATTCCTACCACCCGTGCCAGCTCACATTGGCCTCAGTCTGCGTGCAGGGGAATCCTGGTTCCAATGAAAGATAAATAGTGGTTTATGGCCTCCAAAGAGATAGAAGTGTGTAAGGGTTCCCACACCTTTTGGTAGCTATAAGGTCTACCACACATGTGAGCAATATGTTTTTCCAGCTGTAAGGCTAGTAAGGTTTTCTGGTACCATTCCAGTATTGTAGGAAGAGAGGCCTCTTTCCAGTGTCTTAGCATGGCTAATTTTGCAGTGGCTGCAATCAGGGCCAAATGGGCTTTGCTAATCTTAGGGGTGCCATGGGGGAATATATTTATAAGGCAACTCTCAGGGCTAAATAAGGATTCAAGGCCCAGTAGTGGGTCAAGTATCTGTCTGATCGAGACCCAAAACTCTTAGGTTTTAGGACAACTCCATAAAACAAGGGACAATGTTCCCGAGGTTTCTCCACATCAAGGGCAGAGGGGCGAGGAGAATCTTCCCCATTCTGTAAAGCTTGGCCGGGGTGTAATATAAGTTGTGCATGATGTTAAACTGAATGAGCCGGAGCCGATCCTGTTCAATAAATTGGTAAATTGAGTACCATACCTTTTCCCAAATTGCCTCCTCAGTAGGGAGAGATAACTCCTGTACCCAGTAGTAACATATGCCTTTAGGGAGATGAGGGTCTAAGGATTGGAGAAGCTGGTATGTTCTTGAGACTGCATGTGGTTGATCTGCTTCTCAAGCAATGAAACCAGTGCCTCTCTTGGAGGTGAGGGCCATGGTTTTGGACCCAAAAAAGAGGGGATGGCCTGTCTAGTTTGCAGGAATTTAAAGAGATCTGTGCCAGGGAGTTGAAGTTGGGATTGGAGCGATGAGAATGGGATTACTGTGTCTCCAACCAGGAATGTAGAGAGGGTCCATTTTTTAAGGGATGGCCAAGAGGAGATCGGGATTGGCTGGTTATTTATCCGGAAATGGGGGTTATTCAATATGGGTTGTTCAGGGGGACCGCTGCCAGTCTAATGAGAGGGCTGCTTGTATTTGGTGGAAAGCCTTAATTGACCACCCAGCCGGGGTGTTTTTTAAGGGTTTTGGAATTTGAGAGTAAGACACAAATGCCAGAGCAGAGAGGGAGCAGTGACTCTTGATCGTTAAGGAACGTTCTATTTCTAGCCATAGGAAGAGTACCCCTGGGGCTGGGATGTGGTCGACCTGGTGACCCAGAGTGCTAGCCTGCTAATATGATGGGCCCCATAATACTTGAAAAAGGAAGGAAGTGCCAGGTCACATCTCAGTTTTGGGGTGGTTAATTTGGCATAGGCCCTGCGAACTCCCTTCCTCTTCCAAATAAAAGCATTAAGGGTTTGTTGTATATGAATAAACCAACTTTTTGGGAAGTAGAAGCCAAGCATACTTATAGGGTATAGTAACCGAGGAACCATATTCATTTTGACTATACTAATCCTTCCCTATAAGGAAAGAGGGAGAGCACCCCAGCTTTCCAAGTCAAGTCTCAGACTATGCAGTAATTTAGTAAAGTTCTCTTTGACCATGGTAGGGATACTTCTCGATATTTTAATACCCAAGTATGTCAATAATGTAGGCTCCCAGGATAGACCCAAGTCTTCAAGATCGGCTCTGACCATGTGGATATTTAAGGGGAAAGTTTTGGACTTTGAGAGGTTTAGTTTGTAATAGGACACTACTGAAAAGTCTTTCATTTCACCCATAAGGATTGGGATAGTGAGGTGGAGATTTTCCAGATGTAATAGTAAATTGTCTGCGTACGCTGATAGGGAGTATTGTTTGCCTTCCACCCAGATACCCGACAAGACCGGAGAGTTAATTAGTTTGCGAATTAAAGGTTCCAGGTAAATATTGAAGAACAGGGGCGAGAAAGTGTATCCTTGCCAGGTGCCACGCTGGAGAGGAAAGGGGTCTGACAGACAACCATTACACCAGATCTGTGCTATGGGGACTGTGTATAAAATTCAGATCCACTTAACAAAATCGGAAGGGAAGCCAAATTGATGAAGAGAGGCAAAGAGAAAATCCCAGGAAACCCGATCAAACGCTTTTTCAGCATCTAGGGAAACCAGGGCTGCAGGTGTATCAGATTCCCTAGCAGTTGCCATAAGGTGTAATAGTATGGTCTCCTGACAGACGTCTAGACATGAAGCTAATAATGTCTCCCAGGACTGGAGAGAGAGATGATTTGCTAAAATTTTAGCCAGAATTTTTATATCAGCGTTAAGGAGAGAGATAGTGCAATAGTTTTCAGAGAATAATGGGTCCTTCCCAGGCTTAGGGATAAGGGTGATAAGGGCTTCTAAGAAAGTGGGGTCTGCAGGTCCTTCATCAATCCAACAGTTAAAGACATCTGCTAAAATAGGGGCGAGTTGTTGAAGGCAGGGTTTGTATAAGTTGCTAGAGAGGCTGTCTGGTCCTGGTGCTTTATTTAGGAGCAGTTGGATTGCTTGTTGGACTTCACGTAATGAGAATTTGGCTTCTAGTACTGCGTTGGAGGTAGCAGGCACCCTGGGAAGGTTAGCAGAATTCAGGTAGACCTTTAAGGCCTGAAGGGAGGGATTAGATTCTGCACTGGTGGAATATGTCAGAATAATATCTACCAAAGGCAGAGGCAATTTCTCTGGGGTCCATAAGCACCTTTCCATTTTGCGAAGGCTGGAGACCAGCGATGAACCTATTGGCTTCTGCTTGTCGTAGTCTTAGGGCCAGGAACTTACCTGCCCTTTCCCCAGACTACAGATATTTAAGTTTAGTATGATGCAGGGCTAGTTCGACCTTCTGCACCATAAGTTCAAAGTACTGTGCCTACAACCGATGTAGGCTGGCCCAGGGAGGATCATTAAGAAGAGCAATTCAGAGAGTGCTCCAGGTGGGACATTTCTACTAATAGAGAGGACTGTCAGTGTCGGGCTTTACGGGCTGTTGTCACCGCTAGGTGTGTAAACTCACCTCGAAGGGAGTATTTAAGAGCAGCCCAAATTGTGTAAACTCTGTCTACGGTACCCCTGTTCCTCTGTAGGAAGTGTGTGTTAAAGTCGTGGATGTGAGTGATTGGGGGGATTTAAGCAGCTGTGTGTTCAGCCTCCAGATGGAGTCTCTCTGAATTCCAGTCCCCAGTAAATAAAAGATGCTAACAGGAGAGTGGTCAGATATAACTCTGGGATGTATTCTAGTTGTCAGGACACCCGGGAGGCCAAAAGAACTTAGTAGAAAATAATCAATACGGCAAAGTGTGTGATGTACCTACTATCGTTTTTTTTAATTTTTTATTTAAGTGAAATAATTATAGTTGCCAGTTCACAGTAAGGGCTTATGCATAGATTCTTCCAGTAGGTAGAAAGTAAACAGAGCCTATGCTGCATGGAAGTGGGAAGTCTTATTGAAAGGCTATTGAAAAGCAGGTGGGCATTGAATAGATTGTGGTTTAGCTTCTCTGTTGTAAATGCTGAAAGCAAGTGTTAACGTTTGAAAATAAAATAAGAGTTTGAATGTTAATTTACAAACTCAGCTGCTGCAGGAGACTTCTTATATGCACCGTAAGAAAAAGGATAGGTACTAGAGATACAGAGGTAAGCACAACATGTGCCTAGGGGATAGCTAATTTTAACATTGATTTGAAGTACAAGTATCATTATTAAATGCAGGGTATATGGTACTGCATTGATTATTTACAAAATATAACACTATGAATTTGAATACTGGCATTACTATCATTCTACAGTTGATTAGAAGTAGAAATAATGGAGTAACGGTGAATAAATATGCTTGTAAAAAACTTTACATGTGGAATATATATTTAAAGGGACAGTACACATGTTCTAACCACAGTGTGCAAACTGATATATAGAATCAATGGACAGATTAATGATTAACACAAATAGTTGCTAATATACTGGATATTTTGTGATGTTTAGAATATTATTAAGGGGATTGTTGGAGAGGGATTTACCATGGTGTTTGGAAATAATAGTTGATGTGAAATATGATATGTTGGAACTAAACAAAGATGTTTTATACATTTATTTTAGAAGCACAGTAGGGACCTGATGAAGTTGTGGTGCCACGAAACTCTTGTCCCCATCATATGTGTCCAGTAAAGAAAAGTATATGAATCAAGATATTTTTCACAGTGGAGTTCATCCTTTTTTTCTATAATATTTTGCATTGCTGGTGCCAATATGATGACAAAATAGTTTTTAAATGCTTTACACATTAGAGTAACCTGATTTGTTTTCTCTAACATCAGACACACCCACCATCCAGTTGCCAAGGGAAGGTGCCGTTAGTGAGACCCTTTAGTGGCCGGAAGGCAGACATTGCATGAGATCACTAACACAGTGGGCTGCCTGCAGACTCCTCCCTGGGCCAGTGGATGGTACCTCCATATTGCATCCCTGCCCATCTAGCCCAGGGTATGGGAGTCTGGATTGAGAACTGAACCTGAGTCTCTAGCATGGCAATGGCTCTACTGAAATAGACTTTAACCCATTTTTGCACAATTTGAACCTCTTTCTTATTTAAAGAATGTTTCCGATCCTGCACACTTAACAGTATATCGGTGAGTATGAACAGAACTGTTGCCACCTTACACTAGCATAGTGGCAGTAGTAGATATGGGGACAGAAAAGAGCAACAACATAGATGTTGTACTGTGCTGGAGACAGTGAAAGGAGTCAGTGACTGCTAGTGCCCAGCACATTTGAGACTTTAGTACTTCTTAGATGAAAAAAATACCAGGTTGAAGAACTGCTGTTTGTACTAAATCCTTCCCAGTGCTATACCAACTGTTATCTGGACCACTGGCTGTCAGAAGTGAAAAAGGGAAAACATATATTAAGAAAATTCCCAATATTGATGTATTGTAGACTGTTGCAATACTGTAAGTAAATGTGAAGGTTTATTTAAACAATGTGTTCTTTTATTCACACAGGGCTGGCTTCTTGAATGTAATGGAAGGTTTATTTAGAAGATGTTTGGCAGGCAGCCTCCTGCAACAACGTCGATTTCAGCATCATGGCCAATCAAAGCGTCTTCTACTCTCTCGCCTCTTCCAGCCTATGAATCTCCGGGAAGACAGGGTAATTGGACTGGAAGGAAGATCGACTGAACTGACCTGCAAGAGCCAGAGACTGATGCTGCAAGCAGGGCTTATTCACCCTGCCAGTCCAGGTTGCTATCATTATTTACCGTACACTGTCCGAGCAATGGAGAAGCTCATTAAAGTGATTGATGCAGAAATGCAGGCCATAGGGGGGCAAAAGATAAACATGCCCAGCTTAAGCCTAGCAGATTTGTGGAGAACAAGTAATCGGTGGGATCTGATGGGCAAAGAACTCTTCCGACTGAAAGATAGGCATAACGTAGAATACTGTTTGGGGCCAACTCATGAAGAAGCCGGTACAGAACTGATAGCATCCCAAGGCAACATATCCTACAAGCAGTTGCCTTTATTAGTCTATCAAATAACAAGAAAATTCAGGGATGAGCCTAAGCCTCGCTTTGGGTTGCTTCGTGGTAGAGAGTTTTATATGAAAGACATGTATACCTTTGATGTTTCTGAGGAGGCTGCACGAGAGACGTATGGTGCTGTTTGTGATGCTTACTGCAGCTTATTTGGCAAACTAGGACTGAAATTTGTGAAGGTGGAAGCCGATACAGGCAGTATAGGTGGGAAAATGTCCCACGAGTTTCAGCTCCCTGCAGAAATTGGAGAGGACAGGCTATTGATCTGCTCGGGCTGCAGCTTTGCAGCAAATGTGGAGACAATCCAAGTGGGTGACACCGATTGCCCAAAGTGCCATGAGAAACTGACTGAGACTAAAGGTATTGAAGTGGGGCATACTTTTTACCTGGGGACCAAGTACTCATACATTTTTAGTGCTTCATACAACAATGCTCAGAACAAACCTGTTTTAGCCGAAATGGGTTGCTTTGGTCTTGGTGTTACACGAATTTTAGCAGCTGCTATTGAAGTACTCTCCACTGAAGATAGCATTCGTTGGCCAAGGCTTATCGCACCATATCAGGTCTGCATTATCCCACCTAAGAAGGGAAGCAAAGAAGGCGAGGCCACAGCCCTTGTAGAGACTCTGTATGATAGTGTGGCAGAAACTGTGCCTCATCTAAAAGGAGAGGTACTCTTGGATGACAGGAGTCACTTGACAATTGGTAAACGGTTCAAAGATGCTGATAAATTAGGTTATCCATATGTCGTAGTTGCTGGAAAGAAAATATTAGATGATCCACCTCATTTTGAAGTTTGGTGCCAAAACACTGGAGAGACAGTATTTCTTACCAGTGAAGGTGTCATTGAATTTCTGAGTAAAGTGTAGACTATTTTGTTCTGTAAATTTGGGTCTGAATTCAAGTCTGCATGGGAGAAAGCCTCAGTTGTGCAGAGTACTACCTTGCAGTGAAATTAAAGGGAAATTTCCCCACCTGCTCAAGCTCCTGGTTAACTTATCATTTTAAGAAGGATATCAGTGAAGCATAATTCTATTCCACTGCTGAGACACTGTTT
This sequence comes from Neoceratodus forsteri, assembly GCA_016271365.2. Lineage (NCBI taxonomy): Eukaryota > Metazoa > Chordata > Ceratodontiformes > Ceratodontidae > Neoceratodus > Neoceratodus forsteri. Next base: position 324,313,237 of record CM028136.1, read on the forward strand.
TTGAAGAGGTAGTCTCCAGATTCAGTCTGCAGATCCTGCCTTTAAAACTGTATGATAAAATCTGGGTCATGCTGGCGTAGTTGCGGTGAGGGCTGAGGCACAGTGCCTTACCTCCAGCCAAGCCGGCTACCCAGGCTTGGGAAGGGATTTGGGTTGTTTGGGTTGCATGGGATGTGGGAGGATTGAGTGTTCCAGGGACAGTGCTCCTTTCCTAGTGTGGGGAGGCTGGTTGTCCTGGTCTTAGACTGCCCCCAGGTGGAAGTCTGGTGGTAGTGCAGCACAGGCAGCAAACGTTAGGGAGGGATGTTGTGGGGAACATCAGCTAAGTGCGCCTCTACATAGATACATAGACAGTGTCGGCAGATAAGGGCCTATGGCCCACCTAGTCTGCCCATTTGAGCTTGTAAGTTCAGTTTGTTGAACGCATGAGGGTGACACTCCACAGTGAAGGGTGGGGAGAAAATGGAAAACAGGAAGTGTCAGGGGCTTATTGGAGACCATCCCACCGGACCCCGAGCCTGTACCATCACCCAAATGCCACCTTTGGTCCGCCTTTGATTAGTCACTGGGGCAGTCCTCCCTCCTCAGGTCTGGTCACAAGGGGCCATTCATGAGGAGTTATCAGGGGAAGTGGGAGTCTGCTGGGGCGGTGGGACTGGGCTGATAAGCAGCCCTCTGACATAGGAGCAGAAAACAGAATATAGAAAAAAAACTGGAATTCTTCCATTAATCAAAACCCAGTTTTACTCCTTTGTGCTATACCATGTACGTGGATTTGCCCTCAGAGGTACAGTACTAAGATACTGCAGCTGAAACAAGGGGGCTGTATGTTTTGTGCAATCTGCTAGTCCAGCTTTTTAATAAGAACTGTTGTGGGGCAGGCTGTCACATATCAGGTGGCTGAGGCAGTGCCAAGTGTCTGTCTCAGATGCCTTCTGTCTTGAGGGGTGGGTGGGTGACGCCTGCTGTTACATGATTTCCACCTGGTGGCCTAGGGGGAGGATGTGTGGGCAAGAATGTTCAGCTCTGGACTGGGGAGATCCTGCTGCCAGTGTGACGTGGTCATAGGTTATAGTGGCATCGGCACCCAGTCCTAAGCCAGTAATTTTTGGTCAGAGCATGGAGTGTGGGCCTGATCCTAGCCTGCTTCCCACTGGCCAGAAAAGCCTCCTATCTTATGTCCATTCCAGTAGTATGAAAAATAGTTGAAAACAACACTACCAGGCTCACCCTGTCCAGTTGTCCCACCCTCCCCAGTCAGAAAAATTCCAGTCTGTGGGGGGGAAGGGGTTGTGGGATAACAGATGGACCAGACACTGAATTTAAGGTTCAACACAAAGTCCCTGTGATGTTTACATATCTCTTCTTCAGTACATCAATTTGCAGCAACAGCCTTTGTATGCCTTTCCTCTGCACTTAGCCAGCACTTACTGACTCATTGATGTCTGATTTAACTTATTTGTTGAGATTTAGCCTCCCCTATGCGGGCCTTGTTTGCTTGGGTGGTGGGGGCTCAAATAATTAAAAAAAACCAAAACAACAAGCTAAAGACAAAGAACCTCAATGCAGAAACACTGAAACAAGCATTACTCCAAAGGGCATTGGCAATAAAACCAAGTTTCAAAGAAACACGTCACACAAACTTTCATATTGCAAAGCATCATGGGATATATGCAAATCACCATGAAATTTCAGACTTGTTCCACTTGCAACAATTTACATGCATTTTAAATAGCACAACTAACTTAGTTTTTATAATACAGTCCCCTAGTAACTTTTTTAACTTTATCAAAAACACCTAGTGTCATGGTATTTTCAACAATTACAGGTTTTGTACACACATGGTATATGCATCAATGTATTTTATGACATAGTGCCATTGCATACTAAATCTGGCAACAAGGAACACAGCCTGTTGTTTTACATCGGCTCGGAGGTCACCAAAATAACCTCTCTGTACGAGGACCTGAGAGGGAAAAGGAAAATTGAAGAGGACTCTATAACATAGTCAAGAAAGGGAAGGGGTGCCCATAGGTGGCCAGCCTTATGGACTAGAAATTGTAAAGATGGATTGGGCTAAGAAATAGAACTGTTGCAACAGATTTAAGAAAAGGTCGGTCCTCAAGAGTGGCAGGAGCTCCCTGTCACACAGTCTACTCTATTCCGGGCTGGCCCTATCCAAAAGGGCAAATCCAGACCAATATATGAGGGCAGAGTGGGTATCTATGGCTAGTGGTGACCACCCCAATAGGAGTGGAAGCAAGGGGCTTGTGGGTAAGCTGAAGGTGGGCCTGCATTACTGGGCAAGGAAGGAAGATGGGAATGTTGAAAAAAATAAAGGTTTTATACTTGTCACTTGTGTGCCCTGTTGGAGGGTATGTTATCTAGTTACTGAATCAAATGGACTATGAATTGCACAGTGCAGCAGAACCACATTCTGGGAAACCCCCTCAAATACTGTACTGCTGCACACAAAAAGCAGCATGCAAGATACAGCTATTGGCTAGATGTGGATGGCTATATACACACTCACCCTTTAGCATGCATACAGATTTTTTTTCTGCTTGTTTGGCTACTGTCTCCCGATTGTCCATAGTTGAAATATTAAAAAAATGTAATTTATAAAGTATTTTGTAATCTTAACATTTGGGGGAAAAAACATGTTTTACTTTCTGGTACTTTCCCTTCATAACGTTGAAATTACTTATTATATGGACATACCAGAAAGAAGCCCTTGTTGTCCAGTGGTTAGAGCACAGAACTGTAAACTAGGAGATCCAAGATCATATCACACCACGACCCCTTGCCCCAGGGTAACCTTGAGCAGTTCACTTGATCTCACGTGCTTCGGTCCACCTAGATGTAAAATTAGATTGAAGTAGGACCTCGCTGAAGACAAAGCATTGCATCTTAGCAGTCTCTCTAGGGTAACTACATTTTAAAAAGAGAAAAGCATGTCTCATCCCCAGTAAAATTCATAAATAAGTCCCCTTGTGATATGATATGAAGATAATCGGGTGTAATCAAATACAGAAGGACAGTCTGAGGAACACCAACACCCTGATCAAGAGATCTTTTGTTATGAGGAAGTACCATTTCTCCAAGACAGGCTTGAATTAAGACACTATTGCCCCAATATTCAAAACGGAGCACAAGTGCTGTGCAAACATTTGCACCGCACTGGCGCCGACACCCAACAGCTGCTATATTCATTCGGATAGCAGACCGGTGCTATCTAACTGAATATTGGCTTGTGACAGTGCAGCACTAGTCAAACTGCACTCCTCGACATGGACCAGGGCTGTATCCAGACCACAGGGAGTAGTGCCGAGCACTGTGTGGGTTATATTCAGCCACACCCCGCAGATGAGCCCATTGGTCAAGCAAGGTGCTAAGGGGCCATTTTCATGTCATTATGTGCTCATTCGCATGGTGAGCGATGGCTCTTTAGCACCAATCCTGTGGACACCTGAAACATCATCCCTGGTGTCTAGCAGCACTCTCCATCCCCTGAATATCCTACCTGTATTAGGAATAGGTACCCTTGGTGTCTAGTGACACACCCTACCCCAGAACTCCTGTCCAGTTTGAGCTAGACCTATCCTCGGTGTCTAGTGGCACTCGCCACCCCCAAACACCTGTCCCATAGTAGTTAAACATATCCCTGGCATCCGTTGGCACCTCCCATCCCTCAAACACCCATCCTGTGTGACCAAGACATATCTGTGTTGTCTAGTGTCAACCCCCACCCCCAGAACATCCATCTCTTCTTAGTAGTTAAACATCCCTGGTGTCTAGTGGCACTGCCCACTGCCCAAATTTCCATCTGGTTTGAGAAACATATTGCTGGTGTCTAGTGCCCTACCCCCTGCTCCCTGAACACCTGCCCTGCATTCACAAGACAAATCCCTGGTGTGTAGTGGCACCCCCACCCCCAAAACACCTGTGTCCCATGTATGCATAACATATCTCTGGTGTCTAGTGGCACCACCCACCCCTTGAACAGTTGCCCCACATTCATAAGACAAATCCCTGGTGTCTGGTGGCACCCCTACCCCCTGAACACCCATGACCAACTAGATAGACTGCCCTGATGTCCAGTGGTACCCTCTCCTCCCCAGTGCCGTCAACAGATGTACCAGGAAGCACTGGCTGTCCAACAACCCCCCTCACCAAAACGCCCCCATTCAACCCCCAGGGTGTCCAGGGATATGATCTGAAAGTTGGAATCCCGATACAGCAACTGGCAAAGCCCTTCTGTCACCATGTCGGCCGGATGCCATATGAGTAGATAGTGAGCGCGCATGTACGCACACTCACTGTCTGCTCATGCAGCAGCTGGCCGTTGTGGTGAGAGGAGGGCTGTACCAGTCACCATATCGGGATTCCAACTTTATGGTCACATCCCCAGACATGCTGGTTGGGGGGGGTTGGATAGGTGGTGTTCTGTGTGCGGGTCAGACAGATGGGTAGCGGCCGGACTGTCAGTGCTTCCCGGTACATTTGTTGGGCGTTCGGGGGGATGGGGGGGCACTGGACACCAGGGCAGTCTGTCTAGTTGTATGCAGGTGTTTGGGTGGTGCCACTAGACACCATGAATATGTTATGCATACATGGGATGGGTGTGCAGGGGGTGTGGGCACCACTAGACACTGGAGATATGTTATGCATATGTGGGATGGGTGTTTAGGGGGTGGGTGGTGCCACTTGACAGGTTATTGTTCACTACATGGGACAGGTGTTTGGGGGTGCAGGATGCCAAGAGACACCAGGGCCTGCAACCTTGCTGGCACGATGACAGTCGTGGACGGGTGGCTGCAGTACAGCTATCACACCATTGTTGGAGTGGGGGTGTGGGTTTAGTACCAGGTTGAGGTATGGTTTGTGGCAATGGTAAACAGCACAACTGTGGGTGCTGTTTACTGCCATTGCAAACCTATGAACATGTCACTACACCCATATGCAGGAGGGAACCCCCTCATTTGCATGGGTGCAGCGTTATCTTAGCACTTGGGCACGAATAGGTTTAGCACACACTGCAGGGGCCTCTGAATATAGCCCCCCGTCCACCACCACAGCAACTGCTGCAAACCAGGATAGTGCAGGTGCAAACCCCGTTACTGCTGGCAGTAACCTTTGAATATCTGACCCCAGGGCTAGAAATAATTTTTGGGGAATGCTTTTCCAAGGGACAGTGTAGGAAGTTAAATTTGCCTGTCCCACAGAGTTCCTGCCTGTCTTGTTGTTTGTTTGTTTTTTTGATATTGTGGTATAAAAACTTTGCCTTTACCTCTGTGGAACAGAAAGGGACTTTTCTAGGGGCATGGATTTGGTTCACTTATCCATACTCTGGCAGTTCCACTGGAACTGTCTGATTGGCCAAACATCTTTAAGCTATGCTCCTCCCACCACCCGGGCAGTATTTATTTATTTATTTGCTTTTGGTAGCCAGGTAAGCACGCTAGACAGCAAGTGCCTATTTTCAGGTGCGACCCGGGAGAATTACAGGGTAATTACATTGGAGAAATACACAGTAAAACATAACAATCTGGAGCAACATGCCCCAACAGTTGTAGTTACATGGGAGGAATACATAGTCAAACATTGCTATCTGGAGCAGCAAACTCCAACAGTGGGATAAGACAACAGAGAATTATAAAGCGGTAGGACAACAGCAAAACGGGATTAGCATATCAAACAATCACAGGTTACCAACATATGAGCCAGGGCCAAACATGGAGGTGTAAGACCTCCCCTAGGTTGAATGAGGAACAATGTCACATACCCAGTGGTAGTGAAACACAGAGGCGGCGAGGGAGCAAGAGCCTAGCTGGGGTACCAAATGCAGATTGGTTGGTGGGCTGAAGGGCTGGGGATTAGGTAGCACACAGGCAGGACACAGCAGGTTTCAGGAAATTCCAGAGGGAGGTTTTAAAGGTGGAATGAGAGGGAGAAGCACTGACATGGGAGGGAAAAGAGTTCCATAGCTTAGGTGCGTGGGTGGTAAAAGCTCTATCCCCAGTGAGGGTGCGGGTCTTGGGGACCAGGCGGGTCTGGGATGCACAAGACCTAAGCTGGTAAACCCAGACTCTGCCCCATGACATCAGATCTTTCTTTCCACTGGATGAACAGGTCGCCTGCTTTGCGACTTCTGCTTAGGTTTTCTAGTGGGCCAATGGTGAAATTTCTTTGAAGTTTTCAAGTTATTGTGAATTGAGTCTCCGGATTCCTTCAGCTCCCTTCGATCAACAATGTAGCAATGGAAGCTAGGATGTCAAATTTGTGTACAGTGCCAGCAGAAGATGTTTGGTTACTGACCCGCATGACACGTACATGTACTGCCTGGATGGGCAGCAAGACATGACTGGGTGTGGGCTGAGCTTACGCATGCTTCCTGAGTCCCTTGAGGATAGAAGCTCTGGCAGTCGCTGGGTTAGCCTTCAGAACGGGATCCGAAGGACCACTATGAGGGCTGCAAGAGGGTCTTGGCTCCAGCTGGGTCTGCTGAACAACTTGAGGGGGATGTGGCATCTGTCTTGACGGGCACCCTCTTGGGCTCTGCACTGTTCCCTGGGGCCAGTGTCAGAGGGTCATTCACTGGAGAGTTTTGGGAGCTGTGTCTGTTCCTCCAGAGCTTGGGGAGAGCCTGCCCGCCCCAGTGGTGCTAAGATAAGTGCTACCAGCCAGTCGTGGATCCGTAGCAATTAAGGTCTTCCTGGTCCCTCTACTCACCCAACCACTGGACGGCTGTTGAACACCCCATGGCTGGGGGTAGGTCAGGCTGCTTGAGGGCTCCTTGGTTCCCCCATCAAGCCAGTTGACTTTGACTCCGGTCAAGCAGGCTGCCGAGATATTTCTCGTACCTATTGACCAGTTGTCAGACAAGGTTGAGGAATCAGTCTTGCAGACCCTGCTGCTCCTGGTCCTCACCCAGCTCAGTCAAGGAACTTACCATTGCGCATAGTCTGGTATTTTTTGGGGGTGCTTCTTTGACTCATTTCAGAGTCCATGACGGTCCTGCTTGAACCAGTCCAAAAGAGGGCTTAGTATCCCCTCACAGACATTTTGGACTGGGACAAATCCCTTGAGTTTGCCTTCCCTGGAGCTTTGGCAGGATCTGATATCCTGCCCTGCACTCTCTGCCTGCATGGTTGCAAGTATGCAGTCCCCGCGGGTTCCTTGTCAGAGTTTTTGAACCTCCCCTCTGCAGAGCGGTTGGTCACGTATTCAGTGTTGTGCAAATCCAGACACCAGGGACAAATGGATAAGCCTTCGGACAAGGAGTCTGGGAAGCTTGGTCATGCTGCTAAAAAGGTGAATGCTGTGGTGTCTCTGGGTCTCCGTCAGACTAGCTGTGTTGTAAGGATGGCCAACTTTGTTCACTCCATGATAGGAGTTTTTGATGTAGTCCTCCTTCACCTCCCTGTTCAACAGCTCTTACTTTGAGATGGACCTTTTGCAGTAGAAATAACCAACAGGACTATGCCGTTGGATAGTAGGACCACATGGAAAACTTCTAGTTAGCAGTCCAAGGCGGGGGGGCCTCTCCCAACATCGGCTCCACCCACGATGTCAGCCACTGTATAAATGGGCCAGTCTTCCAGCACCACCTTAGTTCTTTTCCCACCTTTGACCAAGCATCTCGGCTCCTCGGATGCCTCCTGCTTCCCTTTGACCGCCATTTTTCAGATGCTCCTCGCAGTTTATTTTTCTCGAGTATTTTGATCGCCTCTTTATGTCTGCCAAATCTACCACTACTACATCATGGCGTAAAGTGAAGTGTGGGTGCAGCAAACAAATCCCGCCTAAAGACAGCCATTCAGCCTACCTCTTGTGTCTGGGACCAGAGCACAAATCAGACGATTGCCCACACTGCGAAAGCTTCAACAAGCATAGCCACAACCACCGCCTGAAGACTCTGAAATTCTACTGGAACAGCACATGGCTGTGATAAAGTCGCACTCTGGGAATAGCTCCTCCCTGTCCACCACTCCCAAAGCCTCCCCTCAGGAGAAGCACTCAGGGAAGCATCACAGAAAGGACGAGGACAAGTCCAGGTCAGACTTGCAGTCCTGTTCCCTGCACAAGGCATCAACCTCCTACTGGAGATATGACTCTGCCCCACCTAGATTGCTAGCCCTCCCAGGGGCTTCGATCACAAGGCCCCCCGCCTATTCTCAGACGTGCAGGAGTTCGGGCCTTGGGCCTTCTCAGGTCCCAGCTGCAATTTCTTTTGCCATCAGACCCCACAAACAGATATTAGGTTCTAGTGCAGAGGACTTGGCCTCTTCTTTTTGCTCATCGACGGGGGTCCGTACAGGGTCCTCCAATGCTAAGGCCTCATCCTCAGGTGCATCAGCTAAGACTGATGACCGTGACAGGTGCCAGAGGCCGACCATTCCAAGGCAACACCGTCGGCTCCTGACAAGTTGTCCACGATACCCACGAAACTGACAACAGTCTGTCACTACTTCTGTCTCCTCCACAGTGGTGTAAGACAAGATGTCTACCTCTCAGCTGTCAGTGCCCCAAGGGCTAATGCCAGAAGATCTGATAACACCTGATCTGATGTCCAGCCCTGTAAATCCAGTAACCACGGGGCCCAACAACCAGGCTCCAGCTGACCCACTGACACCTAGCCCCCAGGAAGATGATCAGACGTCAATTTACCAGACCGATGATGTCCTGTTACCAAGGCTCCCACAGACGCCAGGCCTGCCACTGGTCCCTTCGGCCCAATCGACGAGACGCCAGATCGGCCATCCAGTTCGATGGTTCCCTTGGCATGGTGGGTGCACTCTTCACAAACTGGTGGAACACCATTAAGGGTGACCTTCCCAAACAGGAACCTACGGGAGCACCAGTGGCTGTCCCAAAATCACAGCCGACACCTGCCAATCCAACACCAGGTGGCCTGGATCATGGCTCAGATGGACATCGGAGCCACGGACACCATACCTCCTCATGGTCTTCCTCATGCAAGAGGAGTTGGTCCAGGGACAGTCGCTCCCACAAACGGAGTAGATCAAGAGGACACCACTCCCGGTGTCACAGTAGGGTCCACTGATCACCACACAAGAATTTCAAGGGACTATGGCGGTTCCTCCTCTTCTGACTCCTCTGAGGATGACCTACCCCTGCCATCACTGGATCCCAGGAAGGACTCACCAAGGTCTCCTCCTGATGATCCCAACATTTTGGAGGTGATGAGGCACATACAGTTCCTCAACCAGTGGGAAACTGAGGAATTGGACCCAGAGAGGAGATGCCCAGCAAAATTTCTAGGGTGCCACTGACCCCAAACCGCTGGTCATACCTCCTCTGGTAGAACCCTTTCAGGATGTAACTAAACTGGCTTGGAAACATCCGGTCACTACGGCCGTACCAAAAAAGGCCGACCGCCTGTACAGAACCCCAGAAAAGAGCCACACCTAGGCAACCAGCCAAAGGAGACTCTGTGATTCTAACAGCGGCCCATGGAAGGTCGCAGCAGCCCAGGCATACCAGCTCGCAACCACTGGGTAAGGAGTCTAAGAAGGTAGATCAGCTGGGGTGGAGAGTGTGTGCCTCTTCCACCTGCACCATCAGGTTTTTAAGCATCCTGGCACGCATGGTCATGTCCCAGAAATGTCTGTGGCAAAAGGCTGTGGACCTAGCCAAAAGCCAGCTGGGTTCGCAAAACAAGTTGGAACTCATGGCAGTCCTGCAGTCTGGGTTAGATGTAGGCAGGCTTGTCCTCCGAAGTTCATATGATGTAGCGGAAATGGCTGCTCAAGCTGCTGCCTTAGGTGTATGCCTCAGGAGGCACTCATGGCTACGAATGTCGGGGTTTAGGCAGGACCTTCAGGACACTGTCCTTGATTTACCTTTCCAAGGCCCTGTACTTTTTCGGCCCAGAGACCAAAAATGATAATTATAGGCCTGCAAGGTTCGGGAAAGTCTGTTTCTGATGTACATAAATTGTACAAATCAGAGCCCTATCCTCCTAGGTGCCGACTCTTTCAGAGGCCTCTGGGACAACAGTCAAAGAAACAGCCCCAATGAGGAGGGTTCAAAAGGAAGGCACCCCCTCAGACAGCAGGCTGTCAGGGACAATGCACAGTGAAACAATCCAGAGCTCCTCTCCCCACCCCCTCCACCTCCGCCTGATGCCTTGGTCTCCCCCCCCCTCCAGAAGTTGTTAGGGGAGGCAGTAGGAGGGTGGGTCTCCCTTTACATCGCAGGTTGGTTGAACATCACCACAGATCCATTGGTGCTACAGCTCATAGAAAAGGGCTATGCCCTAGAGTTCTCTCAGCTACCACTGGACAACCCACCAGTCCACACGACCTGCTCCCCATGCCACGCAGGTCTCATTCAGGTGGAAATACAGGCCCTCCTGTCCAAGTAAGCAATTCAGCCAGTGCCAGAATCACAGAGGGGCACAGGTTACTACTCTCAATTCTTCCTAGTTCCGAAGAAGACAGGGTACTTTCATCCCATTCTGGACCTCCGTCAGCTGAACGTCTTCATAGAGTACAAAAGGTTCAGGATGGTGACACTCCAGAGGTTACTTCCTTTGCTGTGCTTCAGAGATCAGCTCTGCTCCCTGGTCATGCAGGACGCATACATGCACATAAAGATCCTGCTGGCCATCAGTTCACGTTCGACCACTACCAGTTCAGGGCTCTTCCTTTTGGCCTTTCCTCAGCACTGAGAGTATTCACCAAGTGGATGGCAGTAGTAGCAGCTGCTCTTAGGCAGCTGGAGCATTACATCTACCCCTACCTCGACAACTGGCTGTTGTCAGCCTCCACCAGAAAACAGCTCTGCCAGACCCTGGAGTGCACCTTCAGTCTGTTCTAGGACCTTGGGATAAATCTGAAGCTCCCAAAGTCCGTCCCATGGCCATCTCAGAGGCTTCAGTTTATAGGCGTTATCTTGGACACAGTTCAGGGGAGAGCCTTTCTTCCAGTGGACAGGGCAGATCATCTCTGGGCACTGGCTCAGAGATTAGCCTCCACAAGCCAGGCTCCAGCCAGCGTGGTCCTACAGCTCCTGGGGCACATGGCTGCGGCCTTAGTGACTGTGCCTCTTGCCAGGCTGCACGTGAGGACTCTTCAATGGAAACTCAGATTGCATTGAGAGCAGAGAAGCAATGATCTCAAACAGAAAGTCAGGATCTCGAAGGTGGTGCATCACAGTCTTCTTGTGGTGGCTAATGCCCTCCCAATTTATAGGTAAGGGTGCCATTCAGCAACCCCTCTCCTCAACAGGTGGTCACCACAGATGCTTCCGGTATGGGATAGGGTGCCCACTTCAACAGCCAACAGGGGTTCTGGACTCAGACAGAATGCTCGGTACACATCATTGTTCTGGAGAAGAGCGCTATCCTTTATGTCTTACATTTTTTCCAGAATGACCTCCTTCCAGGCACAGTACTAACCCAGATGGACAACATGCCAGTAGTGTTCTATATCAACAAGTGGGAGATTACACTCTTACCCCCTTTGCAGGGAAGCCATGAGAGTCTGGTACTGGGCAATAGATCACAACCTGGAATTATACGCAGTACATATCCCAGGTCTTCAGAACACAATGGCAGAGAGTCTCCGACGCTCACAATCACAAGCTCATGAATGGGAGCTACTGTAAGATGTATTAGATGATCTTTTTGCCAGATGGGGGACTCCAGAGTTGGACCTCTTCACGTCCCCATTCAGTGCCAAACTGCCAAGTTTTTACTCGCTAAAGCCAGGGCCTGGTGTTTTTTGGTGAGACAGGTTGTCCCTCTCTTGGACTGGGAAGTTTCTCTATGCCTTCCTGCCCTTTCCCCTTCTGCAATGGGTTCTGCTGAAACTGCAGTCAGAACCAGCAATCTTGATACTGGTAGCACTGTTCTGGCTCAGACAGATTTGGTTTCTGCTTCTGTAGCAGATGGTGGTAGAACCTCCAGTTCCACTTCCTGTATCCACTCGCTTGCTTTCCCAAGAGCAGGTCTCTCTAGTTCACTCCAACCCTCTGCATCGCCATGCATGGCTCCTGCAGACCTAGTCAAGGAGCAGGTTTGGGGTGTCCGAGGGAGTAGCAGAAGTGTTGGTGGCCACTAGAGAACCATCTACTAGGGCCACGTATGCCATGAAGTGTAAATGGTTCAGCTTCTGGGCTGCTGCCTGCGACTTTGATCCATTCTTATGTGAGGCAGAATGGGTCTTGGATTATCTGTTATCCCTGTCTGACTCGGGTCTAAGCTGTTCCTCCATAAAGGGTACATCTTTCGGCATTCTCAGCCTGTCACGTACTGCTGGATGGCAGGACCTTGGCACAGCTTGATCTGTCACGTACCTTCCTGCGAGGTATTCTGAACATTAAACCTCCCCTTAGCAACCCTGTCCCTCCATGGGATTAGCTCTTTATGTTAGAAAAGTTAACTTTGCCCCCCCTTTGAACCAGCAGCAAATTGTGAGCTCCACTTTCTCTCTTGGAAAGCGTTATTTTTAGTTGCTGTCACTTCAGCACAGAGGATTTCCAAGCTCTAGGCTCTGATATGTAAGGAGCCTATTTGGTTTTCCGCAAGGACAGGGTGTCCCTTTGCATGAACCCCGAGTTTCTTCCAAAGGTGGTGTCTGAGTTTACCGTCAACAAAGACATCAGCCTACCGGTTTATTACTCAGAGTACTCCAACAAAGAGGAGGCCTTGTTGCATACCTTAGATGTCCATCGGATTATTAGGTGCTATATCGACCATACTCAGACTATTAGGAAGTTGGACCAGTTGCTCGTTTCTTTTGCCCAACTGATGTTGGGCGCACCATTCACCAAACAGACCGTGTCACGGTAGCTGGTTAACTGCATTGTTTTCTGCCATGAGAAGCATGGTAAACCCCTGCTGGGTCCAATGAGAGATCATTCAACCAGAATGTGTCAGCAGCAGATCTGTGTGCTGCAGCCTCCTGGAGTTCAGTGCACATCTTTGTCTGGCACTACAGTTTGGACATTGCTTCCAGACGGAGGGCAGGGTTCAGCCTGGTATTTCTCCAAGGGTTCCTTTCTTATGAGCCCAGGGGTATTACTGATCTCACTTCAAGTATGAGCTCCTGCAGCAGGCTACACCATAAGGACTATGCCACCAGGCACTAGGACTCCACGGAAAACTTCTAGTCAGCAGAACCCAGCTGGGGCTTGCCCCTTATGTTGGTCTGCCCACCGACGTCACCCTCTGTATAAAGGGGGCAGTCCCCAACCCCACCTCAGTTCTTTTCCCACCATCGACCCATGCACTTCGGCTCCTCGGACTCCTCATTGCATCTGTCAACCGCCATTTTCTTCTTCAGTCACAAGTACCCTTTTTTTTTCATAGAGTCTCGATTTACCAATTAGTTTATGTCATCTCCGTCTTCTTCGACCAAATGACGGAAATCCAAGTGTCCGTGCAGGTGACAGGTTCCTGCAAAATACAGTCATTCTCGGTGCCTCTTCTGTTTGGGGCATGATCACGACGTTAGCGCCTGCCCAGACTGTAACAAATTCAGTCAATGAACCCAAACCCGCCACCACAAGACTCTCCAGGCCTACATCATGGAGCAGCAGCTCTCTGCCCTTCAACACCCGTCAAAGGCCAGCTCCTCAACCTCCTGTTCACTGACTTTCCACAAGGAGAAACGGGAGGAAAACACCAACAAAGGGACAAGGAGCACAGTAGGTCGGAGTCCAGATCCAAGTTTCTCAAAAAGAAGCACCCAAGTTTGCACTCTGGAGAGAGAGCAGACTCAACCCCTCCATCAGGCCCATCGTCCTCTGGCCTGCCATTGACAAAGGCTCCGGCCTTGCCTTCTCAATGGGTGGCAGCTCTTCGGGGCAAGGACCCTCAGGTCTGTCTCTCTGCTTTAGGCCCTTCCAGCATTCCTCGGGACCTAAGACAGGGACTTCAACCAATAAGGTTCAGGTGTCGTCTTCTTCCAGCTTGTCGGCCCCAGAAGACAGACATAGACACTGGGAGCATTCCTGCTCTAGGGAACGCTCTCCCAGGGGCAAGTCATCAGCAGCTAAGGCAAAGACTCTGATGCATGTCCCAGACAACCAGTCTTCCGACAAACAGAAGGACCAGCGGCAGACGCCACAGGGTATAGTATCGAGTACCCAGACATCCACAATGACTACAAGTCAGACACCTGTGGAGCCACCGCCTCAGAAGTCCACATCAGTGCAAACCATTCAGCAGCCTGACGACAGGCCACCTGTCAACAAGCCGCCAGACCAGACCCTCTCGGTACCCAACGACCTGATGTCAGGGGACCTGATGACAGGTGACCAGACGACTGACCGTACTACTCTACCGAGCCCTGATGTACCTCCTGATGAGACTCCAGGACCGAGCAACCCTGCCGGTACTCCTGTGAACCCCAGTGGTATGCCACCATTGCGAGTGCCAAAAGTCCCCCTGGAGGACGTTGGAAAACTCTTTACCTTGTGGTGGAACACAGTAATGGGAGACACACTCAAAAAGGATGACCTCCCCCCTTCCCCACCTCCACGACCCCCTACACCTTTCCTGGACAAAGCACCAGTCCTGGACTCCTGGCCACAGTCTCCGCGCACACCCAGGAGCCCAACTGCAAAAGGATTTGACTCGGAGCGTCCCAGGCATAGGGGCAGGCGCCACCACTCCTTCTCTAGGTCATCTTCCTCAGACGACAGGAGCAGATGCCAGCGTAGGCGTAAACACTGGAGGTCAGCCTTATCTACCTCCTACAGAAGCTGCCCTCACTCCTCAAACTCTTCTGATAGAGATTACTCTTCTGAGCCAGAGGGTCCCCGCAGTTCACCCAGGTCTCCCCCAGGTGACCCGACATTTATGGATGTGATGGGACACCGAGGAATTGGACCCAGAGAGGAAAAGGCTTCATACCTTTTTGGGAATGAGTGACCCGAGACACTTGGTCATTCCCCCTCTGATCCCTCCTTTTCAGGACCTAACCAGGCTGGCATGGGACCACCCTTCATCTTTCTCAGCTGTCCCCAAGAAGGCAGACAGACTGTACAAGCCACCCAAGACAGAGCCATTTTTGGGAGAAAATCCAAGGGCAGACTCCATGGTCCTCACCACAGCCCACGGCAGGACAAAGCAACCTAAACATATGAGCTCACAGCCCCCTGACAAGGAATCTAAGAAGTTAAACCAGTTCAGAGGAGAGTCTGCTTCTTCCGCATGCTCCATATGGTCCCTTAATTTTTTGGCACACATGGTGTTCTACCAAAAATCTTTGTGGAAGAAAGCCATCCAGTTGGCCCAAAACTAACCAGATAACCCATCACGCACTGAGCTTTTGGACGTACTTCAGTTTGGCCTGGACATAGGAAAACACGTGTCGAGGGCATCGTACGATTCGTAGGACTCTTGGCTGAAAGTATCCATTTTTTGGCAGGACCTCCAGGATTCTGTCCTGAATGCGCCGTTCCACGGGTCTGTCCTCTTCGAGGAGGAGGTAGAAAAGATCATAATGGAACTGCAAGACTCAGGCAAAGCTGTTCAGTCCTTCACCACATGTACCGGTCGGACCCTCAGCAACCTAAGCACAAGCCCTTTCGGCACCAGGGTGCCAACAGACAGAGAAACCAATAGCCCCTAAGATCTTTCAAGAGAAAGGCTCACTCCCAACCAGCAGGGAACAGCAGGCCTAGGAATCCCAAATCCTCTCAACCTTCGCTGCCCACCCCAGGTGCACACACATGACTGCCTGCCAGCCCTCCCTCCTCCGGCGGAGTTGATGGGAGATGCAGTAGGGTGTCGGTTCTCCCTCTACCTAGATGGGTGGACCAACATTACAACAGACATATGGGTGCAGGACATTATCGAAAAGGGTTATACGCTGGAGTTTACCAAACTTCCTTCAGACAACCCTCCAGCCCCCTCTCGACACGATACCCTCTCACCCATATAGTCCTCATCAAGGAAAAAATCCAGACTTTGCTCTCAAAACGAGCCATCAAGCCTGTTCCCAACAAGGAACCGGGTATTACTCCCATTTCTTCTTGGTCTCCCAAGAAGACGGGGGACTTAAGACCCATACTAGACCTGAGTCACCTGAACCAGTACATCGAATACAAAAGGTTCAGAATGGTGACCTTGCCAGGGCTGATACCTATGCTGCGCCAAGGGGACTGGCTATGCTCTCTGGACATGCAGGACACATATTTGCACATACCGGTGTTTCCAGCTCACAAGAGGTATCTTTGGTTCACTTCTCAAGGGAAATATTACCAGTTTTGGGCTTTGCCTTTCAGTCTCTCCTCTGCTCCGAGGGTGTTCACCAAATGCCTTGCAGTAGTGGCAACTGCTCTTGGCAGGCAGGGTCATTTCATCTACCCTTACCTAGATGATTGGCTCCTAACTGCCCCCACCAGGTCACAGTTGGTCCACACCCTATCGGACACATTCCAAATGTTCCAACAGCTGGGGATAACAATCAATCTCCCAGTTCTTTCCTTGGCCATGTCAACACCTGCAGTATATAGGAGCCATTCTGGATACCCACCAGGGAAGAGCTTTTCTCTCACCCGACAGGACCACTCAACTGCAAGACCAGGCCTCCAGAGTAGCTACTGCTAATCTAGTCACAGCAAGAACCATGTTACAGCTCCTAGGGCATATGGCGATGGCCATACCCATGGTACCACTGGCACGCTTGCATGTAAGAGTTCCTCAGTGGAGCCTAAGGGTGCAATGAGACCAGAGGTCCGACGATCTCAAGCACCCGATAAGAGTATTGAGGACTGTTCAACAAAATGCTGTCATGGTGGCTGACTTTGCCTAAATTGGATTCAGGAGTTCCATTCCAAACAGACTCACTGAGCCAGATCCTCGCCACAGATGCATCTGGTCTAGGATGGGGAGCTAATTTTCAGAATCACCATACTCCGGGCACGTGGTCAGACTTAGAAGTGTCCCTGCATATCAGTGTCTTAGAGATGCCATGCAGGCCTTTCAGACTCACCTTCCCCAGGGTCCCCTGCTTCTCCAGACCGACAGTATGTTGGTGGTCTTTTATATCAGCAAGCAAGGGGGACCCACTCTTACCCTCTGTGCAGAGAAGCCATGAGGGTGTGGTACTGGGCCATAGAACACAAACTCATACCGACAGCGGTTCATGTTCCAGGAGTCCAGAACATCCTGGCAGATGAGCTCAGCTGCTCACAATCCAGAAACCATGAGTGGGAGCTGCATCAAGAAGTGGTGGATGACCTCTTCAAAAGATGGGGTCTTCCAGAGCTGGATCTTTTCGCGTCCCCTTGCAATGCAAAACTGCCCATTTTCTGCTCACTAAATTCCTTGCCTGTTTTTTTCTGGTGAGATGCATTGTCCCTCTGCTGGGCAAGGAGGTTCCCTTCCTCTCCCCTGTTGCAGAGGCTGTTATTCAAACTACAGTTGGATTGTGCCACAATGGTTTTAGTAGCTCCATTCTGGCTACATCAGATATGGTTCCCTCTCTTGCAACAATTAGCAGCTACCAATATTGTCCAGCTTGCTGTCCCAAGACCAGGGCATGTTAGTCCACCTGTACCTTTGGTCCCTACATCTTCATGCGTGGCTCCTGCAGACTTAGCCATTTCCAGGCATGGAGTTTCACAAAGGGTGGACGATGTTCTAGTAGAAGCGAGAAGACTTTCTACAAGGACCACATATGCAATGAAGTGGAAACATTTCTGTATCTGGGCAGCTACACGTCCCCTGGATCCACTGTCCTGTTCAGTGAAGTCAGTCCTGGAATATCTCCTATCGCTTTCAGAATTGGGGCTGAGATACTCTTTCATAAAGGTGCATCTCTGTGCCATTTCTGCTTATCACACACCTGTGGAGGGTAGGATTCTTGCTCAATTGGACCTTGCTTGTACATTCCTATGGGGCATGCTTCATATGAAGCCTTCCATTAGGGATCCTGTCCCCCCCATGGGACCTTCTTTTCGTTCTAGAGAAATTGACACTACCACCCTTCGAACCGGCCGCAGATTGCGACCTACGTTTTCTCTCATGGAAAGCATTATTTTTAGTTGCCATCACTTCAGCTAGGAAGATTTCCAAGCTGCAAGCATTGATGTGTAAAGAACCTTATTTAATTTTTCACAGAGACAGAGTATCTTTGTGCACTAACCTTAAGTTTCTTCCGAAGGTGGTGTCTGAGTTGACATTGAATCAAGACATCTCCCTTCCAGTTTACTATCCTGAGTATTCGAATCAGCGGGGAGACCCTTCTTCACACTCTAGATGTACGCGGGATCCTCCATTACTATTTGAATCGTACAAAGGCGATCCGGCAATTGGATCAGTTGTTTGTGTCCTTTGCCCCCAGGGTTCTGGGGAAACCAATTACAAGACAAACCATGTCTAAATGGTTGACAAATTGTATTACCTTCATCTACAAGAAGTACAAAAAACCCTTGCTGGGACCGGTTAAGGGACATTCAACGAGGGGGATGGCTTTACCTTTCGCAGCCTTTAAAAATGTTTCAGCGGCAGAACTCTACGCTGCCGCAATAAGGAACTCTGTGCATACTTTTGTCAAGCACTACTCACTGGATATTGCTTCCAGAAAGAGAGCAGGATTTGGCCTCTCTGTGCTCCAAGGCCTAATTTCTTAAATAATTGTTTTTAAATAATTCAGGAGTTTTATCCCTGCCTCCCTTTTTTCTGTTCTCCAGGGACACTGCTTGGGACTCTGTCCTTATGGTGTAGCCTGCTACAGGAACTCATACTTTAAGTAAGATAGTACAGTTATGAAAGAACTTACCGTTAACAGTAGATCCTCGAGAAGAGCTTTCCATGGGGTCCTAGTGCCTGATGCTATAGTCCTATTGGTTATTACCTGCTGCAAGAGCTCTTCTTGAAGATCTAGTTTTACGGTAAGTTCCTACATAACTGCACTTTGGTGGTGCAGCTCATCAGAGCCCATGATCAATCGCTGGCTAAACGCCAGCTTCAGACAACCTTGGACATGGTCGACTCTTGTTCCCATGCCATGGCAGTGGCTGTTTCCATGCATCACAGGGCCTGGCTGCACCTTGCACAAGCTGGCCAAAGTCCCATTCTTGGGCACCAACCTTTACAGCCCTGGGGTGGAAGGACATCTCACCCGCATCAAGAAGTCCAGTTCCTCCCTAGATTCTGTGACATCATTCCAGGAAGAAAAGAAAAAGAAGGCTAAGAAACAGGCTTTCCAGTACTGGTCCCTTCAGCCACAGCCTCCTTAGCAGCAGCCCCAGAAAGGGCAATTCCAGGCCTGGCACCCCGTCTGGGGTCAGGGTCCGAAGGGAGGCAGGGTAGTGGTGCCCCTCTGGCAGCAGCTGTGGTGTCCCCACAAAAGTTGCCCAATGACTGGTCAAGGCCATCATCCCTCCATCCGTCTTGTCCTGGCCTGCTGTCCCAGTTGGAGGCCAGGTATGGCACTTTTTGCTGTGTTGGTCCACTATCACAACAGACAAGTGGGTGTTGGATGTAGTGGGCAGAAGATTGCCTCTGGACTTCAAGGCTTCCCACCTTACCTCCTACACATGCCTCGAGAGGCCAGGGTGTCACTGGACACAATAGCTTGTGTCCCGGATGCCCTGGCCAGTCAGGGTTATGTGTCCAAGTACTTCCTGGTCCTGAAATGAATGGGGGCTAACACCCCATATGAGAGCTACATTATCTGAACCTGTTAATGCGGACATGCAAATTCTGGATGGTCACACTGAATCAGACTATTCCACCCCTTGAGCAAAACATGTGATTGTGCTCCCTAGACCTCAGGGTATGCATTTTTCCACATTTCTGTCTGTCCCTTCCACCACTGCTACCTTCTGTTCCGAGTGAAAGGGGTCCTGTACCAGTTCCACATCATGCCCTTCGGCCTCCCCTCAGCATCCAGGATCTTCATCAAATGCGTGGCAGTGGTGGTGGCCCACTTGTGGTGCCTCAGGATCTGAGTATATCCCTACCTGGATGACTGGCTGTTAGCCGGTCCATCCAGAGAGGCCATGGAGAGGTTCAGAGATCTGACTGTCCAGACTTGCCTAGACTTAGGTATGTTGTTCTGCATCGGCAAGTCCAAACTGGTAACAAAGCAGGCGATCAGATTCATCAGGGCTGAACTAGACTGCCTGCGGGCCAAGTCCCACCTCCCTGTGGACTGGGCACTGGATCTTACCTCCTTTTGGAAAAAAAGAAGCAGCTGCTAGAAGGCTCCAAACGTGCCCAAACAAAAAAAGGGATAAGCAAAAAAAACGGGCTACTCAAAGTAAACAGGTCCAACCACTTTTTAGTCAAGTGACGTTCGTTTATTCCGTTAAAATATGTAAAGAGGCAGCAAAAGTTACACCACCACCGCGGACCAATGTTTCACGTAAATTAATGCTTTTTCAAGGTGCGTGTGTGGCAACTGCTGCATTTTTATGAATATACTAAACATAAACTAAAAATGGTTGGATCTATTCACTGAGTAGTCCGATTTTTTTTTTTTGCTTAATCTTACCTCCTTTGCCCGATCATTTCAGGTTGGGCTCTCATGCCCTGCCCTGGATTTCCTAAGGTTGCTGGGGTACAATGTGGTCAATCGAACCTGATGGCAGATGTGTCACCTCCAGTGGGAATTGGGCCATTGGTAATTCTTGCCACTAAGCCACTTGGACCAGCCAGTCACAGTGACCCAGATGATTTGGGATGCCATCCAGTGGTAGCTGATTTCAGAACACCTGTAGGAAGGAATCTCATTTGTCTACCCAGAACCAACCGTCATGCTCATGACAGATGTGTCTCTGTTGGGATGGGGAACACACCTAGGGGACCATAGAGCCCACAGGTTCTGGACAACCCAGGAGTCCCATCACCACATAAACCTGCTGGAACTCCATGCAATGCATTTGGCTCTGGTGGACTTCACTCCGCTACTCAGGAATCAGGTCATGCAGGTCCCGAGAGATAGTGCCACAGCCATGTTCTAACTGAACAGGCGGGGTGGAACTTACTCCCTTTCCTTGTGTCAGGAGGCAGTCCAACCTGAACACTCGTACGCAGCTTGGGTGCAGATCTCCTGGTTCATATCACAGAAGAAAATAATTAGCTGGCGTATTTTGTCAGCCAGGTAGATGAGCTGTCGTACTAGTGGCACCTGCATCAGGAGGTGGTGAACCACATGGTCTCCCAATGGGGCACACCCTTGGTGGACCTGTTTGCCTCCTGGGAGAATGCCAGACTGAGGCTGTTTTGTGTCTGCCCCCCCCAACAGTCTGGGACACTGCTGGGGGATGCCTTAATGAAACCCTGAACCCCGGGCCTTATATATGCCTTTCCTCCCTTCTCCTTGATCCACAAGGTGATATAGTAACTCCTCACTATAGCAAACCCTGCTAAAGTGAATTATTGGGTATAACGAATGCCTGATGTGGCTCCTGATGTTTTAACTGCAATCAGTGAGTTGGGTGGGCAGATGCCACTGTAGCTTAAAAACTATGACATTTGTATTACAGAAAAGATTGTTTTTCCTATTACTGAAACTTTTCTTTCCCCGCTGGTCACCCACCCACCTGCTAGCCTTCCTGCTTACTAGTTTGGCTCTCTGTCTCCCGCTCTCTACCTTCATGACAGATTTCAAGATTTCCTCTCACTGTCACTCGGCACTCGCTGGTTCCTCTCCCGCTCACTCCGCACTTGCTCACTGCTCGATGTAAAATGAATAACAGTGGCCATAAATAAAAACAACAGAATAAAAAGAACAAAATACTGTAAAATGGCACCAGTGGCATGGGGCATATAACTACCTACAGCCACACTTGTTAAACATGACCTCTGAAACCAGAAGAAGATGATTTGTGGATGCGGTTTGTGAGTGGAGGAGTGAGGGGGCGAGCAGCATGTTAGCCGCTGTCTGTAGCAGTTTCACATTAAAAAAGAGAAAAGACTAAAACTACTGAACCCACTAGTCACAGGTCTGTCTTTAAGCAAATAAAGCTTAAGTAAGTGTGTGGGTGACGTGCTGACCCATAGAAGTGAATTCTAGTGTCCCTCGTTATAACGAATGGGGAGCTATAACGAATGCAGGTTATGGCTCCCAAACCATTAATTATAGTGAAGGGTTACTCTAGTCAAGGCCCAGAAGGACAAGGTGCGGATAATCCTGATAGCTACAGACTGGCCACAGCAGTTCTGGTACCAGATTTCCTCAGCTGCAGTAGCAGGCCCCTGTGGAGACTACCTCTCTGCTTGAATCTGCTGACCAGAGAACGGGACGGTCCTGCACCCAGACCATCAGTCCCTGCAAATCACAGCCTGGTTCCAAAGCAGCTAGAGTTCCAGGCCTTGGGTCTCTTAGAGGACATGCTCCACAGTTTGGAGGCTTGCAGGAAAGAGTCGGCTCACAGATGATATTCGTTTAAATGGAAGAGATTTTCCATTTGGTGTCAGGGCATGAGGCTTGATCCCCTTCTCTGCAGAGTAGGTAGCATCCTGGACTACCTTTGGTCCTTTTCCCAGCTGTGACTGGGGGCGTAAACCCTTAAGGTGCACCTGACAGCCATCTCTGGTTACCGGGCATGGGCTGATACGCATATGGTGGCCCTTGAGAAGATGGGCCATTTTTCAAAGGCCTAGACCACGTCCCCTCTGATGCATGAACCATTTCCACCATGGGATAGGATTTACTGCTGGTATTGATAGTGTTCATGGGTAAGCCTTTCAAACCAGTGCACAGGTGTGAGATGTCACACCTGTTATAGAAAACAGACTTCCTGGTGACCGTTATGTCAGCCAGATGGACTGGGGAGCTCCAGGCTCTCTCAGTGGAGTCTCCTTTCCTGGTCTTCCACAGGGACAGAGTTGTCTTTCACCCAACCTGAAGATCCTCCTAAGGTGATATCGGAGTTTTGTCGCAACCAGGTGATTAACATACCAGTATATTTTACCAGCACATCTTCAGAGACTGACCACAGGTTACATACTCTGGACCTGCGCAGGGTACATGGCTGGAGTTTGGGGCAGGCTCACCAGCTGTTTGTCACTGACACTAAAGCCGTGCCATGACAGAAGGGCAGCAAAGTGGACTATTGCCAGGTGGATCACATCTTGCATCCACCTCTGCTATAGGTTGACTGGTAGTGAGCCTCCTGTAGGGTTTAGGTTTCATTCTACCAGACGTACTGCTCCCACAGTGGCTGCTTCCAGGCACACATCTATCCAGGAAATCTGCAGGACTGCTACCTGGAAGTCTGCACACACCTTCATGTCCTGTCACTGCATCAACCTTGAGTCAAGCTGGGATGCTGGTTTTGGGACCTTAATTCTCTAATCTCTGTTTGTCAGGTAGGGGTGCATGCCATACCGCTTCATCTTGGAGAACTGCTAGGAGTCTGCCAGGGTGTGGATAAGTGAATCGTATCCATGCCCCTAGAAGAATAGGCTACTCATCTGTAACTGTAGTTGTAGGAGCAGTATATGGTTCGCATCCACACAACCCACCCAGCCTCCCCAGGCAAGTGGCAGACAGATTCCTGCTTCCAGTGTGTGAGATCTAATGTCAAGGGGTGGAGTCGGGGGGAGGGGGAGATATACTGCCTGCATTGTGGTAGGAGCTTAGCTTAATTTAAGGACGTCTGGCCACTGGAACTGCCAGAGTGTGGATGTGAACCATATATCACTCCTAGACCTATGGTTATAGGTGAGTAACCTATTTTTATTAACTCCCTCTTCATGCTGTGTAGCTCTGAAAAGGGCACTCTACCTCCTGCTGTGTAACCGTAATCATGTTATTTGACTTCATCTCTTTCTAAAGGTTGCCCAGATATTAACTTTATTAACCCCAGTTTCTGTAACCTTGTTAATTTTGTCCTTCAGGCTGCTGCCTTGTCTGGGGGCTGGGGGCTTCTGACTGCTGCCTTATCCAGGGGGTGGGTGGGATGGCTGTAACACCCTGGTTTGACCCTTCATCTGCTGCACAGTCCTGACAAGGGCTGTTAATCTCACCATGCCTCAGCCCCTTGGGACAGGTAATATACATTTTTTTCATTCACTGCTGCTGTCTTAATGAGTGCTGCTGTTTGTGATCACACAGTTTCACAATTTGGTTTATTGTGAAATTGTGTGATTGCAAACGGCACCACTTATTAAGGCAGCAGTACTGAGTGAACATACAATAATTAACTGGCTACATTACAAGGGCATTTTAGTTAAAACAGATTGCTGTATAAGAAGCTTTCCTATTGCTGCTGTCTCCCCATACACAAAGACATGTTCAAGAGCTCACACAGCAGAGGTAATCAAGGGCCAGCAACTGTGGGCACTTGTTGAAATTTTCATGCACAGTTGCAAGTTCTGTCTGCGACTCACCGCATCTTGCATTTTCGTCTGTTTTGGTCGCTCGCCACTAATGTGAGGCCGGGTTTGACGAAGAGGGCGTACACCAAGGAGCGTACACTATGTGAGATTGGGCCATTTGTCACAACCTGACCTCACTGGTGGCAACTGACTCTCTGCTCCTGAGTCCTGGTGCCTGTGTACTGTGCTACAGCTGCCTGCCTGTCCCAGGGATAGTCAAAGAAAACAAAATGCCTGCCCTCAATGAAAACTGGCCATCTGAGACAGGTAGACAGTCTGTTATTTCGAGCCCTGTCTGGCCCTATATATGCTTTTTTCAGAGAGGTTTTTCTGCCTGACTCGGACATCCTGCCTACGTATCATGCACTTACCTGCAACCACCAAAATCCCTCAACATCATGCTTTCTCCTTTAGTTTCCCCCAGTGGTGGGGCCTTCTAGGGTGTTCCCTCCCTCTCATGCAAAGCAGGTGGGCTGGGGCATCTGAGAGTGCATGTGTTTTCATCCCTGGGAGGCTGCCATGTTTTTCTGCTACTGCTTTTCCCATGCCTCCCTCCCCAGCTTTGAGCATGAACAACCAACGGTACATGCATTCTGTTGATCTCACTGTAAGGGACAAAACTCCCTGATCCAGTGCAGTGGGACACTGGTATGCCACAGCTCAGCAACATCCCACCCTACTTGAGACATGATGTCAGCTTAGACAGCTGCAGAGCAAGGCACCCAAGCTCATCTTGCTGGCTTGGTTGAGTGTTATACTACCTCTGGACCACCAGGTGGCCCTCTATGTGTGCACTTTTAACTGGAATCTAACAGTAATCCATTGCCAACCTTTTATCAAGTTTTCTGACCATTGATTTGTATTTATTCAGTGCTGAAAGGTGCTTAAGAAATAAGTCAAGACAGGCTATGGTTTCAAATAGTCTGAGGCACACTCCAGAGGCATAAGGACATGAAGGTTGAGTGTTGTTATGGTTCTTGGAAGGTTTTTTTTTTTTTTCCTGCGCTGGCTGTCAGCCTTGTTTGTAAGGCAGCACAAAAAAAGAAAAACAAGAACAAAGGGACTGCATGCTCAGTCTGCAAAATAAGAACTTGTTACACAAAACTGTTTAGCAAACCAGAAATTACATGTTATAAACACAGACCTCCACTACAAGCATTTTTCCACTTGAAATAACACTTTAAACTACAGAAAATAGTAGGACACTTACTGAACTTTGAAAATGTGATGGTCAGTACAAGACAAGAACACAGGGACTGCAGAGGACATCAACAGTGCTGATTTACACAGTAGAACTATTGCCATCTTTAACTTTAAAGAATCATAAAATCCCAGGATGTTTTACTTGAGTCTTGTCATGACATCTGCAAACAGATTTTCACACCAGCCTTAAAGGAAAACTGCACCATCATATGTTGTACATTTTTATTTATTTTAATACGAACATACGAAATTTGCCAGCAGATAAAGGCCTAGAGGTCTATCAAGTCTGCTCGAATGTGCAGCTAGCACCCCTTATTCTGCAGCTGCCCCTCCCTTCCACCCTTCCCCTTCATTAACCCTCCCCCTTGTCCTGTCCCATCCTCGTTTGAAGCAGTCCACTGTTCTACTGCATACCACTTCAGGAGGTAACGATTCCACCTCAGCCACCACCCTCTCTGTAAAAAGTGTATCCTCATCTCCTCCTGAACCTTCCTTGCTCCAGTCTCATATCATGGCCCCTGGTGTCCCTTCCCTCCCTTACTTTGAACAGCCCTCTGTACTTGTCTTGTTTATTCCTTTTCAGTATTTAAAGGTTTCAATCATGTCACCCCTGTCTCTCCTCTCCAGTGAGTACATGTTCAACTCCTTCAACCTCCTCTCATGTGATAAGTCCCCAGCCCCTTGATCATCTTTGTCACTCTGCACTGCACCCCTCCAGTAACTTAATGTCCCTCTTCAGATATCGGACACCAGTACTGCACGCAGTACTCCAGGTGTGGCTTAATTAATGACCTATACAGTGGCAGAATCACCTCCTCCCTCCTCGAGGATATACCCTTGCAATACAACCCAGCATTTTGTTGGCCTTTGCAGCTGCCTTCCTACATTGTGCCGAGTTGTTCATTGACCCTGTAATGAGCACACCCAGATCCTTCTCTCCTCTGTCTGGGCTAGCTGCACTCCCTAGCTGGTAACACCTCCTGTTCTTCATCCCAAAATGCAGCACCTGCACCTTTTGGCATTAAATCCAGTTGCCAGGTGTCTGACCAGGTTTCAAGCTTTGCCAGATCATCCTGCAACCCCTGCCATCCCCCTAGGTCATCCACCACTCAGCCTACCTTGGTATCATCAGCAAACAAACTGATCTTGCTCTTGATGTCCCATGATATGTCTGCAATGAATATCCCAAACAACACTGGTCCCAACACCGAGCCCTGTGGAACACCACTGTCACTGCCCTTGGGTGTGAGAGCTCCCCACCCACCACCACCCTCTGTTGCCTTCCTGCAGCCAGTTTCCTACTCATCTCACCAGCTTTGCACCCGCCCCTGTGCCTACTAACTTCCTTCCCAGCTCTCCATGTGGCACTGAGTCGAATGCCTTACTGAAGTCCAGATACAGGACATCCACTGCATGGCCCTCTGTCCAGCTGCCTAGTTACCCAGTCATAGAACTCGACCAGATTGGTTTGGCAGGATCTGCCACGTATGAAGCCATGCTGTCTGCTGTCCTGTAGTCCTTGGCCTCTAGGAGGCCACCAGCCTCTCCTTCAGGATAGTCTCCATTAGCTTACCCACGATGGATGTGAGGCTCACTGGTCTGTAGTTTCTCGGTTCATCCTTGGGGCCACTTGTGGAGGGCACCACATGAGCCATCCTCCAGTCCTGAGGTACACACCCGAATGTAGTGAGGCATTAAATAGGTCTCGCCAAAGGTCCTGCAAGGACCTCTGCCAGCTCTTCAGTACCCTGGGGTGGATGCCATCTGGGCCTGGCGCCTTGTCCACCCTCAGTGCCTTCAAACCCTCTCGAACTCTGCTCTCCATGATTTCCCCATCTGTCACCACTTCCCACCCTGCTTCTGCCATTTCTCCCACCTTGGGTGTCACCCCCCCTCTTCTCTTTAGTAAATACTGAGCAGAAGTACTCATTTAGTGCTTCCACCTTATCGCACCTTGCTTCCACCCAACCCCCCTCCTTCCTAATCCTTACAGCTCCTTTTCTCCCTGATGTACTTAAAGAAGTCCTTCTCCCCCTTCTTAATGCCTTGTGCCAGCCTGAGTTCCGTAGATGCTTTGGCTCCCCTTACTGCTCTTGTCACCTCCTTCGATTCTGTCAAGTACTCCTCCCTGTCCTCCCCCCTCCCTGTTTTCTTGTACTTCCTAAAGGCAGCTCTGTTTCTCCTTACCTTTTCCATGACCTCCTTGCTCAACCAGATTGGTTTCTTAGCCCTAGCCTTCTTGCTCTGGGCTTTGCAGCAGGTTTTGTGTGCCTCCACTATCCCCAGCTTTATGAGCTCCCACCTCTGTTTAGTGTCCATACTAGATTAAATTCTGGCCAGGTACCCTTTTACCACTTCCCCCATCCTCCCAAAGTCGGCCCTCCTGAAGTCCAGCACTATTGTGCCAGATTCCACTCCTTCCTTGCCCATATCCAATGTGAGCCATACTGAGTGGTGGTCACTCCCTGACAGCGGTTCCTCCACCAAAAGTTCTCTCACAAAGTCCCCATTTGCCAGCACAAGGTCAAGGGTATTCCTAACCTGGTTGGTTCACTGACCATTTGCAGCAGGAAGCTGTCCTGGAAGGCATCCAGCAGTAGCTGCTCCCTTCTGTTCCTAGTTGTTGGGGTGCTCCAGTCCACTCCTGGCATGTTGAAGTCCCCCACAATCACCACACTACCCTTTTCACAGGTCCTTCTGATCTGTCCCGCTAGTTCCCTGTCTAACTCCTCCGTCTGAGATGGTGGCCTGTACACCACTCCCATTCTAAGAATCCTATTCTTGGAATCCTGGATTGCATCCAAAGTGACCTGCATACCCTCCTCCCTTCCTCCCTTACACACTTCAGTCCTTCCTTCACATACAGTGCCACCCCTCCTTTCCCAATCACCCTGTCCCTACAAAATAACCTGTACCCTGGTACAGACAGGTCCCAGTCATTGTATTGGGTGGCCCTGTTTCCTGATGGCTGCAATGTCCACCTCTCCTCTGCCATGAGAACCTGTAACTCTGCAGTTTTCCTCCCAAGGCTCCTAGCATTAAGGGTAACCACCTTCCACCCTCCCCCATCCTGCCCTCCTTTCCTAGCATCACCAATAGTACTTGCCATTTGTCCTTTGTCACTGTTATGGGGGGTAAGCTCATATGGTTTCCCAACCTGTGGTCTCTGCATATCTCTTCCCCAACTGCCACCCCCCACTCCTAGTTTAAATTCCCAACTTCCTCTATGTACTCCTCCATCCTCTGTTTCAACACTTTCTTTCCCTCCTCACTCAAGTGTAGTCTGTCCTTGGCATAGAGACTACTGTCCTCCCAGGTCCCTCCCCACCCCCCCAACAGCCCATACCCTTTAGCACAACACCAGGTTCTTAGCCATCCGTTAAATTCCTCTATTCTCAGCTTCCTTGTTGTGCTTGCCTTTGGCACCGGAAGTATCTCTGAAAAAGTTATTGATCTTCCTGCTCCCTCGCATAATTGTGTTAGTTCCTCAAACCTCCTCTGGACTGTATCTACTGTCTTGTCAGCCAGGTCATTTGTCCCAAGATGTATAATTAAATGAGGCTTGTCCCTACCCCTTCTAGCATATTTCAGAACAGACTGTCCCACCCTTTCCTCTGTCATTCCTGGCATGGCCTCCACCCAAATGTGACTATGCCTCTCCCCCTTGCTACCCCACCTAACTCCTCTTAGTATTGAGTCCCCCAGCACTAAGATTCCACCCCTCTTACTCCCTGCTTGCTTCCATTCATCTCCCTCTCTCATTTCCAGCTCCTCTTCTTCCTCCTGCACATTATTTACCCCTGTTGCAATTCTCCAAGCAGAACTTCCCCCTCTCCAGTTTGGTCCAGGCATTTATCAATTACTCCTCTAATTTCATCATTTCCCTCCACCTTCTTCCTCTCTAGCAGTGCACAACTATTTTCTGAAGGCCCTTCACAAATGACCGCTCCCTCTCTCTTCATAGTAACCTGTTCTCTCCTTTCCACTTCATGACTTTTGCCACTTCTTCGCCTCCCCTCACAAGTCCCTATCTCCTCCTTCCATTTGTCTTTTGTCTCCTGACCTGGTTTCCCGGCAATTGTTCTTCCTGGCCTGGGCCCTTTGTCTCTGCTTCCCTTCTTCTGATCCCTCTCCTCACCACTGTTGGCTTAAATCGCCTCCTCATCTCCCCTTCTTCCTCCCTCCAGTATTGGGCTAAACCCACCCCCAATCTGCCTTGCCTGTCTTAGTTCCTCCTGCAGACCCTCAATCTCCTTTCTAAGTTTTTCTATGTGGTTGCACACTAAACATCCTCCCACACTCCAGGCAATTTTTAGAAAGATTGGTGCACCGCAGTTGTTGCAGCCTACCACCCTACCCATTGCTGTCGTTGCCCACCAGCGACCCCCCACCATTCCAGATGCAGGATACCAAACACTCCCCCAAGTCTCCCCTCTCCCTCCTCTATCAGTGCAAAACATTTTCTTTATTTCCCTTACCTCCTTTGTTGCACACGTTTAGATATATTGAGCAACTGCTTTTTATATTCCTATCCTTCCTATCCACACTCAAAAACAGACTTTAAGTAGCCATTGCACAACCTTCTTCAAACTCCTACTCCTCCTTTCCCCAATGCAATATCAATGCTAAGAAGTAATAATGAAAGCTCCTAGATTTGCATTTACTTCCTTCCACTGAGAGAGCAGTCACCTCTTCACTTGCTGCTGTTCCTTTCCTGGTATGCCCTCCTACTCAACACCCCTTACTATACCCAGTGTTTAGCTCTAAATTGAAACCAACAGCAGCAGCTCTGTGATGTAATCCCAAGGTCAGAGCAGCAGCCCACTCTCTGTAAAGAGAATCCTAGATTGAAACCAAACAGCAGCAGCTCTGTGATGTAATCCCAAGGTCAGAGCAGCAGCCCACTCTCTGTAAAGAGAATCCTAAATTGAAACCAAACAGCAGCAGCTCTGTGATGTAATCCCAAGGTCAGAGCAGCGACCCACTTTCTGTAAAGAGAATCCTAAATTGAAACCAAACAGCAGCAGCTCTGTGATGTAATCCCAAGGTCAGAGCAGCAGTCCACTTTCTGTAAAGAGAATCCTAAATTGAAACCAAACAGCAGCAGCTCTGTGATGTAATCCCAAGGTCAGAGCAGCAGCCCACTCTCTGTAAAGAGAATCCTAAATTGAAACCAAACAGCAGCAGCTCTGTGATGTAATCCCAAGGTCAGAGCAGCAGCCCCACTCTCTGTAAAGAGAATCCTAAATTGAAACCAAACAGCAGCAGCTCTGTGATGTAATCCCAAGGTCAGAGCAGCAGTCCACTCTCTGTAAAGAGAATCCTAAATTGTCAACAGACAACTCTTTTTCTGTAGGTGTTAGAGATATACCTGTTTGCTTTAGTTTGTTTTCACTGTTCATGCTAGTCTCTGTACCTACCCTGGATGGGGGGGGGTCTTCATTTTATGACTGTTGAAATCTCATTGTCCATGGGAGCAGCATTACCATATAAGAACGTAATGTTACAGCACCCATTTATACCATGGGCCAGATATTCAGAAATGCGCCAAAGGCCGGCGCAGCGCAACTCCGAAGCGCCATGGCGCAACTAGTGCCATATTCAGACATTGCACATGCCAATCTGCACCAGCGCAACCCAGCTGAATATGGCAGAGATGTGCCATGGCGCAAACAGACTTGCGCCATGGTGCAGAAAGAGATGCCCTAGGCAACTGTGGGAGCAGAGCAACAGAGGGGGGGAACAGCACAGGGACAGTGCCAGGGAAGCACAGTGTCAGGCCACAGGGGGCCACCACCAGCAGGGCACACATAGGCACCCAGACACCTACCCCAGAACACAACAGCGACACAACGGAGGGCCACCAGTGGAGTCCCCCCCCACAGGCCACAAGTCATGCCCCCACCCTCCCAGACCCCAGCAAGCCACACCAGGACCATGCAGCCAAGCACACACACCACGCACTCCTGACAGATGCACCATGGGCACCCAAGGCACAGCCACTGACCAAGGGCAGGACACCACCACAGTGGGACACACCACAGCACACAGCAGTGAACCACAGATGCACAACTCACGCACACCACATTGGCATACACCATGCTATTGCAGCATGGCTCCTCACGCCAGCTGCAAAGCAGTCACCGACACAGGCAAGTATGTCAAAAAATATATATTCAAGAAGAAAACTATTTACAAGAACAAGAGGGTGGGAAAGGGTAGGAAAGCGAGGGAAAGGGACAGGGAACAGGGACTGTACAGTGGGAAAGGGGACAGATGGGGGAGGTACAGCAGGGGAAACAGGAATGCTGGGGCATAAACTAACGACAGCCATGCCCTGCCACTCCATGGTGCCCTCTCCGCCTCTGGTCTGCCAGCAACAGTCGGCTCACCTGCATGACCGCGTCCATGGTGGTGGAGGTAATCAGGATAATTTGGCGAAGCAGCCTGCAGTATAAATGCGGCAGGGCCCGAAAACCCTGCTGGTGGACCAGGGAGGTCCAGGAGGTGGTGCGGGGGAAGAAGGCAGCCTATAAGCAATTCAAGTGCTCAAGGAGTGAAAGGGATCGAGGGGAGTGTGAGCTGATGGCTAGAAGGGCCACTAGGGTGGTGAGGGCAGCTAAGGCAAGGAAGGAGCAGAACCAGGCCAGGGAAATTAGGAGAGGGAACAAGGGATTCTTTAGATACATTGGGGAAAAATGAAGGGTGAAGGGGCAGATTAGCAGGATTAAATCAGGGGAGAGATGGGCACAAGACCTGGGGAGCAGGCTGAGGTACTAAATGAGTACTTCACCTCAGTTTTCACCAAGGAAAATGGGGGTGCTCCATCATACATGGGAGGAGACAGAGATACTGAGGAGGGGGGACCCTTACCAATCGGCGGGTCTGGGAGGGGAGGCATCACTGGCAGGAGGGGGGAGGGCTAAGCAGGGAGAAGAGGTATCGGAAGTGGAAATTACAGCAGAGAGAGTGAGGGAAGCCCTCAGCTCCCTTAAGACGGAGAAAGCACCGGGGCCGGATAAATTACATCCCAGAGTGCTGAAGGAACTTGCGGATGTCCTGGCGAAACCCCTGGAGGAGCTTTTCACCATCTCTCTGAGGACAGGGTGGGTGTCCCAGGACTGGAAGGTGGCGCATATAGTGCCTATCCACAAGGGGGGATCAAGGGTAGTGGCAGGGAACTACAGGCCTGTCAGCCTGACATCGGTGGTGGGCAAGGTGATGGAGGCATTGTCAAGAGAGGGTGGGGACCTGGAAAAGTCAGGGTGCCTGGACGATAGACAGCATGGATTTGTCTCGGGAAATCATGTCAGACAAACCTTGTGGAGTTCTATGACTGGGTGACGAGTGCCTTGGACCTGGGTAGACCAGTGGACATCCTCTTTCTAGACTTCAGCAAGGCATTTGACTCTGTTCCTCATGTGGCCTGTTGGATAAGCTGGGAGAAATGGGGGTGGGGAACCAGATGATCAGATGGATAGGCAATTGGCTCCAGGACCGGACCCAGATGGTCGTAGTTGGCGGGATAGTCTCATCCCCAAGGAGGGTCATTAGTGAGGTCCCACAGGATCAGTCTCTGGGCCCCTCCTGTTCAACGCCTATGTTCTGACATAAGGACAGGAATCAGAGGAGATGAGTCTCTTTGCAGATGACTCAAAACTGGGGGTGGTGGTGGATGGGGAGGAAGGGAGGGTGGCCCTACAGGGGGACCTGGAGGCTCTGGAAAGATGGTCTAGAAAGTGGAAGCTGAGGTTCAATGCAAGGAAATACAAGGTACTCCACCTGGGGGCTAGAAACCCGAGCCAAGTGTACACCCTGGGGGGGGGGATGCTACAAGTCTCGATGGCTGAGAGGGACCTGGGGTGGTGGTGGATGTCAAGATGAACAACTCGGAGACTTGTAGGAGGGCAGCAGCCCAGGCCAACAGGATGCTGGGATGCATCGCTAGGGGGATCACCTCCAGAAGGAGGGAAGTGATACTCCCTCTGTATAACTGCTTGGTGAGGCCACACCTTGAGTACTGCGTGCAGTTTTGGAGGCCACACTTAAAGAGGGACATTAAACTCCTGGAGAAGGTCCAGAGGAGGGCAACCAAAATGATTTGGGGCTTGGGGGACAAGACCTATGAGGAGAGGCTCGAAGAGCTAAATATGTACACATTGGAAGAGAGAAGGGACCGGGGGGACATGATAGAGGTCTTCAGGTACATGAAGAGGGTAAATAGGGGAAGAACAGTCAGGGTGCTTCAAAGGAAGGAGGAGGGGGCCACTAGAGGGCATGGGTGGAAGCTGGAGGGGGGAAGATTCAGGGGAGAAAGGAGGAGGTGCTACTTCTGAGAGGGTGGTGGAGCCATGGAATGCACTGCCTAGGGGGCTGGTGGAGGCAGAGATGGTGGAGGGGTTCAAGAGGGGCTGGGACAGGTACAGAGGAAGGGTTCTGGAAGCAAAATCCAATGCAGCAAGAATATCCGGAACTTGGAAGGGAGAAGGCGAGGGGTGCAGCAAGGTCAGCACCCAGAGTGGGGGCTGACCAATCGAGTAGACTCGAAAGACCGTTAGGCCTATTCTGCTGGCATTTTAGTATGTTAGTATAATGGCATCCACCTCCTCCACTGGACACCTATGACAAGGGACAAGACAAGTGATCAGTGCAATGCCCCAAGGTACCATGCCCACCCACCCACTGTGTGCAATGGGCAGTGGGAACACACACACCCCTGGAGTGGCCGCCCTGGCCACCCACAGGGGGGTGGGCCAACACCTGCCAGCAACTCTGCATGCCATGACAGTGCACAGAGGTGGTCACCACCACCCAGTGGCCACCCGATCACGCAATGACAGTCACATGGCACAGTGCACCAGCAGCACCACAGCAACACCAGTGGCAGCTGGGTGCACACCCACCCCACCAACAGCTGGCACACATGTGCAATGGCTGCCCCACAGTGGTATGCACCACACACAGTGTGACACACACAGCTGCCACGGCACAGGTGGCCATGCCCACACCCACTCCCCTGCCGACCTCCCCTGTAAAGTGCACAGGACCAAAACTGTGCCTACCTGCCCTCTGCAGCCCCACTGGTGCCGGTCCTGCTCCTGCACCACCTTTGAGGCCTACTACGGCCTGCTGAGCTGCTCCCGCCGCCCTTGCTCGGCGGTGATCCTCAGGTCCTGGGAATGGAAAAAAGACAGGTACACATTAGGAATCATCCACGGCATGTGCCCACCACCCCCACCTCTGTGCACAGGGTGTGACCCTGCCCAACACATCCTGCACAGCTGTATCACAACGCAAGCTGTGGCTGGCAATGCCACTCCACAATGCACATAATGACAGAGTACCCCTCTGCAGGGCATGTCAGGCAGCCTAGCCAACCCACAGTACAGCATTAGGGCACACGTGCAGAATGGGCTGACTTACCTGGCCGTGGCACGGCCCTTCGCTGGACGCATGCCTGTAGCCATTGCAGGCGCTCTGGGTCCCGCCACACGAGGTCCTCATACCTGTGGTGGCATTGCTCCCCAGTCCTAGTCACCGCGGTGCATTGCAGCAGTCCCCTGCCAGACATCAGCCCTTGGCTGCTGCAGGGGCACCCGGCCAAATAGCTGTGGGGTGTGTGGTTGTACACATCTACCAGATTCACAAGCTCCACCTGTGACCAGTTCCTCACCCGGCGAACTCCATGCTGCACCATAGTGCCAACCGCAATGTGGAGAAGCAGTATGGTGGCTGGAGTCGCACGTGTACACAATGTGTGCCAGATGCGTGCTTCGAGGATACATTTGCTGTGTCCGCCCATCACGCAATGCTGGAGATACATGACATGGGCGTGGCCAGACTGGCATGTGGCAGGGGATTGACAAGGAGTCAGGGGCCACACTAGGGGTCGACCACCGCATAGTGCACAATAGCAGGCATGGTGCACCATGCACCATGGTCCCTGTTGCGCAGTGGAGCGCACAGTGCGCAATAGGTGGGAGCACACTGACTGACGCATGTGCACTGTGGTCCTGCACAGCACACATGCCTGGGCATTGCGCCGTGACTTGCTCTGGAGCAGTCTCATTGCACATGGAGTAAATTTGTGATATTCAGCTGCCACATGCTAATGAGCTCATCAGCCAGTGCATGGTGTACTGGGGAAATTAGCATGTCATTACCATTGTGCCAATGTTCATTTGCATGCGTTGCACCATAAAAGTGCCATGGACCGGCACAGGCCATGGACGGGTATTGCAACCATCTGAGGTAAGTTACGGCTGCTGCTGAGCCCAGCCAGCACAGCAAGGGGGACGAGTAGGGTGCTGCTGACACTGACACACTGCTGTCCATGTCCACAGGTAGCAACATGCCAGAACGTGAGGAGGGTGAGGAACGTGGGCCTGCTTGCAAATGCAAGCCCAACTTCACATAGGCAGAGGCCCTGTTTGAGGCCTACCTCGACAGGGAGCCACTGTTGAGTGGTGCCAGGGGCACACCAAAGGCCAGGGCTGGGGCCTGGGAGGAGGTGGTGGCATGCATCAATCAGCAGGGCAGCCACCAGTGGTCAGTGAAGGAGTGGTGCAAGAAGGTGGCCACTGATAAGCTGCACATCAAAGAGAAGGTGGTGGCCATCCATGCAGCCCGGAAAGCCACCGGAGGAGGTCATGCTGATGCGCCACAGCTCATGGCGCAGGAGGAGTTGGTGGCAGCCACCATGCATCGCAGCACTGTGGAGGGTGTGCCAGGTGGAGGATTCCAGATGGGTGGCAGCCCATCACTGCATGGTACATGTGTTGGGCACTCACAGCATGCAGTAGCTGTGTTGGGGGATGGGGACCTTGCATCACTGACACATCATTTTTTCTTTCAACACCAGCACACCTGCATGCAGAGGATGGGGTGCCAGCAGCAGCTGTTGAGGCAGGACCAGCCATCCACCTCCATGGGCATGCGGGGGCCTGATCGGCTGCAGCACACCACCACTGTCCAGCTGGATGTCCTGGGCATGGGGTCTGACGAGGCCCTGGATGTGTTTCTACAGGATGCCAGTCTTGGCATCTGCTGCGTGGAGACACAGATCGGGGCAGGGTCGGACACTGATGATGACTTGACCATAACCCTGGACAGTATGGGTGGTGTGGGGGAGACGCCCATACTAGATGCCATCACATGCAGCATGCCCAGCGGCCTGACAGCGGTGGGATAGCTGCCTATTGCCACTGTGGGTGCTGCTGTGTGCACTGCCACAACAGTGCCATGTGGTGGTGTGGCTTCGCAGGTGCTGAGCAGCATTCAGCAGCTGGATGGGCAGCAGGCAGCAGGGGCCACAGGACATTCGGACACAGGGTCCGCTGCCAGGCACCTGATAGGGACTTACCCCATGGGGACCCCACTGTGCAGCATCCACTTGAGCGGGGGGCTGTGCAGTGTGGTCGGTCACCGCAGTATGGTCGGCGCCCCGACCAGGTTCCCCTGGGTGCCAACCCATTGGCAGAGCACACCCATTTGCTACAGGCTTCCATGGAGCAACAGGTGCTGCTTGCCGCTGTGTGCGTGAACTGCATGCGGAGGTGCGCCAGACAGCCAAGTAGTGTCAGAGGGGAACTGTGCAGCTCCTGGCGGCTATACAGCGCTTGTGGGAGGACACGACTGCACCCCAGGATCGCAGAGCCAATGCGATCAAGGATGGCCTTGCACTACTGTCTGCCACAGGGCATGGCGAGACACCACATAGTGCACTGTCCACCCCATGATCCTAGCGTCAAGCAACACCCCCCTGTCGATGCTGGGTCTGCTGTTGGCATCCCAGGTACACCTGGGGTGGGCCTGTTTTGGCACCTACACAACCCTCTGCGGACCTGGTCATGGTTCCGCAGTACAACCCCTGGGGGGCTGTTGCAAACACCCCCCCCATGGTTGATGAGCAGCCTGTGACTGCTGATCCCCCCGGCACGGCTGCTCCCATGGCCATGGTAGCCATGGCTCTGAGTAGCGGCCCTGATGTGCGTGCTGCCCTGACCACAGTCTGCTGCCGTTGCCCTGTGCGTGCAATGGTGGTGTGTGTGTGTATACCAATGGTGTGGCACTGTGTGTCATGCCACATGCTGCCTGTGCACGTACCTGCCCAGCCACTGGCCCGTGTGGCGTGGGCTTGGTGAGGGCTGTTCTGCACTGGTTGCACCTGTGCACCGGTGCAATGCATCTGATCCCTGCCACTAGCCAGCGCGTGGGTGCATGTGTGTGTTGCTGTTTGCTGCTGCGTGCAGTTGTGTGTGGATGTGTGCCACTGACTCCCCTACCCCTTCACCATGCCTCGTATGTGCATGCCCATTGCTTGCATGCCCCTGCCTGTGTGCTGTACCTGTGTGTGTGGCCAGTGCGTGAGTTTGGTGCCACCTACCTGCATGCACAGTAGTGCTCCTGGGCAATGGTGTCCCTATGCTGCCATGCCATCCTCTGCAGCCGGGGATCCCTCCACCTGGGGGGGGGGCTGTCCACCACCCTCCGGCCCATTGCCCTTGTCCCCACTACTGTCGCCCTCATCAGCCTTGACAGCTGTCCCATGGTCAATGGCTGTGTTGTGCAGTATGCAGCAGGCCAGCAATAGGCCACAGGCTTTCAAGGGGCTGTACTGTAGGGCACCGCCAGACCTGTCTAAGCAACAGAACCATGCCTTCAGCATCCCAAATACACTCTCAATGATGTTTTACGTGCTGGCGTGTGCCTCATTGTGGCAGTCTTCTGGGGATGATGGGCGCCCGATAGGTGATGAGCAGCCAGGGCCTCAGTGGATAGGCGCTGTCTCCTGTGTGGATAATGACATAGTTGGCCCTGTGTCCTCCTTTGCTGTGCCCCTTGCCTGTCCCTGGCACCCTTGTCAGCACACCCACCCTGCCCTCCCCCATCCCATGGCCTGCTCTGCCCTGCACCCCTTGCTCATCCCATACTCATCCACTAGGTGGCCCGTGGGAATGTCCCCATACTCGAACCTCTGGCACAGTGCAGAACTGTGCCAGATGAATGCATCATGTGCACTCCTAGGGTGTGTGTCACAGGCATTGGTGATGCGCCCCTTGGCATCGCACACCACCTGGCAGTTCACACTTGGGAAACCATTCCTGTTCATATAGGCCATATCCTCAGGGCCAGGTCGCATGCGGATGCCCACATGGGTGCAGTCAGTGGCCCCAAGCAGTTATGTGTGCTACCCTGTGGAAGTCCTGCATGGTTGCTGTATGCTTTGTGTGCTGGGGAACTGGATGTATTCTGAAGCATGTGGCAGCAGAGCGTTGAGGAACTGTGTGTGGAGGCATGATGTGGCTAACTGGGTTATGCCTGTGGTGTCCCCTGTTGGCCTCTGGAAGGTGCCCGTGGTGAGCAGGCACATGACAGCTGTCACCTTTGTCTCCACAGACATTGCGTGACTCCGTCTTGTGGGTGCCTGCATCTCCTCACTTCACAGCTCACAGAGTTGCCTCAGAATGGCCCTGTTCAGGCAGTACTGTCCCACAATCTCCATATCTGTGTAGTTCTCAAAGGTGGTGGGGGCACGGTACCACCTGTTCCGGGCGTACCTCCGACAGGCCCTTCCACAGCCACGTCGCTGTTCCTCCTGCCCCTCTCACCCCTCATTATGGCCTCCATTAGAAAAGGAGCACTATCCATGGCCCCTGATATCCTGTCTTCCCCCGGGTGGTCGGCTGCTGTGGGCTGTATGCCACCCTGGTGCACTGCGCGGCACTATGCCCGCCTCTCCTTCTCACTCTCTCAGCCCCATGCTCACTCTCCACTGCCACCTCTGTCCCTCTACCCCTATGGCTGCCTGTGATAGTCACTCTGTCCCTCACTGGCTCTTTCTCCCTTCCTCTGTCTCTTTGCCTGTCTATCCACCATCTATTGCCACTCACTCTCTCTCTATCCCTCTCATCTGGTGCAAGTGCCATCTGTGTGCTTGCACCTTGTATTTATAGGCTAAAATCTGCTTGGCCCATCCAAGTTTTGCTCCACACTTATGCCATGGTTCCACGGTTGAATATCACGCTACACCGAATATTCATGGGCACGCCCCCTGCCCTTTCTCATGCATTTATCATAGTTGAGCATTGACACAATGAGATTTGCGCTGCACAGTGGCTCCCACTGAATATCGCTCCTTGGCACAAGTCCGCACTTGCATCGGCACAACTGCTTTGAATATCCTTGCCCATGTATCTTTATGCTGTAAGTACAAATAGACTGAACAGACTGTCTGAAATCATACAAATTGAATGCAATTTAGATGGAAAAACCTTGCTTTTCAATTCAGTTTGCAATGCTAACCAAAGATAAATGTGGCATGCACACCTTGTTACAACTTGTTTTAACTCTAAGTAGACGGGAATACTGTGGGGTCTAAAGGGTGCTGGCACATCAAGTTCTCATATGCTAAGGCAGCTGTCGGGGACAATAAGATTTCCACAACCAGAAAATGGAGATCCCAGGATAGTTACAGGGACTAGTATGAATGGTGGCAAACTAAAGGAATCATGTATGTCATTAACAGCTACATGAAAACAGTTGTCTCTTGACAATGGAAACAAAATTTACAATATATAGGGGTGTAGTTTTCCATTAATAGTCCAGTGGCATACCTCAATTTTTTGTGTGAATTGTGCACTTTTTGATACCACCATGACATTTGGCATATTTGAGAAGGCTCATAAGACAATCATTTTCTGATATAGTGCCAAGCTGCAAAACAATCGGTTACCATGGAAACCAGTTTTTAATTGGAACCATATATTATCTACAGCAATCATTGTTGTCATTAGTTTATTATGTTATGACAGTGATCCAGATATTCACCATACATCATTTTCTTTTTAAGTATTAATGAAAATATCACTTTTTGTTAGAGAAATCTACTTTATTGATGCCATAATGATTTAAAAATACTTTCTTGTACAGACAGCATTGCTTTAAAGGAAATAATTATCAAAGCCAATATTGTTGTCCATAAATTTGAAATCAACTTGAATGTTATCTGCATGTAATTGGTGCCGTTGAACATTATAAAATATGTATGATCTAAAGTCATATCCAAATCCTGGGTTTATTGTCTTAACACACATACCAGAATAGTGTAATTCCGTGAAGAAGCAAAATAATAAGCAACAAAGAATACGTGATGCTAGAGCATTCATGCAATCTCATTGTTTACAGAATGGGGTCCAGCCATTCATCATTCTAGTCTCTTGCACGTTGGCCATCACACATACAGATTGATGTACAAGGTAAAGTAGCCATTACACACTTGCATCAAGATGCACAGCCCTTTTTACAACCACAGTGTACAACTTCATAATATGTTTTGGCAGCCTCTGGCAGAGTAGTCCATTTAGGCTGAAATTCCCCATCAACAAGGATCCCTCTCCAGTTGGTAGGGTTTGGAAGCACTGGCATCACCACCGTGGATTGTCCCCATATATGCTCCCCCTTGGTAGGTTGCCTGATGGATGTGTTACACCAGTGCAGCCTGTGTTGGTGGTATTTTTCTAGACCTCAGCCCTTCTTAGTGAACAGATACGTTTGGGCTTCATTCACCTGCAAAATTACCAAGATGTATGCAAGAAAATTACTAATCTTATAAATGTTTCCTATTCTAGTAAAGATATTCATGAAAATAAAAAAATATTTTAACAGAATTTAATGTATCTTGCCATTCTCATCAATGAGAATTATTAAAAAGCTTTACACATTGCATAGTATGAAGCTTATGTATATATTTAGTATATGCAATATACCTTGTCAGAGCTGCTGGTTCGCTCATACATCAAGACTACAAATCTTTCAAGGGTGTCTAGACACTTGGTAGACACATCAGAAGGACCTTGTGCTAGCTCCAGGAATGTGTCCATAACTTCAGGAAAGCTTTCCCGTGTCGTCCAAGTATTATTTTTTCCATGCCTACCAAAAGTTGATGTTGTGTCGCATCCTGATCTGGCATGGAAGACTTGCAGGCATTCAGACTTTGCAGGACCTAATGTTATGGCATATGCCTGGGCAGGCAAGACTCTGCAATTCTTTCCTGTTCCATATGCAATCCATAGTTCCTTGATAGAGTCTGAAAAACAGCAACTGCAAGCACCACCACCACCTCAGCATCTACGGTACAGATCATCACCGAGCAATGTCCCTTTGTTACAGCATCAGCAACATGCACCATCATGCGTGTGTCTGCCTCTTCATAGAAGCATGGTAAGAGTTTAGTAAGGTCATTCCATGGTGGGTACGTGAGCACATTTTGAGTATCTACTGCCACAACTTTAGTTTGAAGCTTACTGACTTGTGAGGGGAATTTAAACAGCTCTTTCGTATCATCTGAACACAAGAATTCTTGGCAGTTGCTAGGGATTGCTGTAGATAGTAAAACACCTCTTCTGGTACCTTTTCCTCTTTTTTGCCCTTGTGGATGCCTTCAGGCTGGTAGGAAAGTAGTCGTCTCATACTATATCCAGTCTTTGCACTTTCTCCAACCACTTTGAGAGGTATGGTAGGAAGATTTTCTCACTGTAATCTAGGAAAGTTTTGCACAATGTAGGTTTTAACATCTGGTCAACAGCTGCACCATTGATTATAAAGACAGAAGGCTTTGGCTTGTATTCTGGGGTTTTGTTCAGTTTATCTAAGCAAGTGACTAAATCACTCTTTGTCCCAAGTCTGATTTTCTGCCTTCAGACAAAGAGAGTGGGCAACCTTGGTTTTCATGGGCAAAAAATCATATTTTGTTTATAGCAGGATGCTTGTGTGATAGTTCTAGCATGTCTCTTAAATGCACTGGTAACCAGGGGGCATAATTTGTACTGTCTAGGGCAAAAAAAATTTGGTGAGTTCAGCCAGTGCAGCAGTGTACAGGGTGAAGTGTGACTCTCTGAGTGATAACACTAATACCATAATGAGGAGCTCCAGTTCAAGCATCAGGCTCCAGTACTGAAATTGTGAACTCTCAGATTGATGGTTGCACCACACAGAAAATGACAGGGTGACATTATCAAGTGACTCAAGGTACTTCTTGTAAGCATAATGCTGAAGCTGGTACAGACTTGCAGCAGTAACCTGATGTGTGTATCTTGTGCATGTCAAGTGTGCAGCTTGTAGTAATGAGTCTGCTTTCCCATTTGTTATAACCTCAGCTAGAACCAAAGCATAAGTCCATCCACTTCCATCAAGCCATGTACCTGCTGCCTTTAAAGCAGCCATTTCTATATGCAGCCCACCAATCATTACTACAAGCTGGTTTTCTCGAACACTCTCTGGTGAAGTCCATTGTATTTCTTTAGCTAATGCAGGGAGCGGCTGGTCACAGATGAGAACAGGAGTTTGCCCTGGGTTGAGATATTGCACAGCTTTTTGAACAACAGTTATTGCATGATGAACCACAGCCACTAAGTGAGGAGAGTCTGGGGGAAAGAGGCAACAGTTTGCACACTTTGGCTTGATTTCTCTTTTCTGACTTTCTGCCTGGTATGCAGACCAGGATATTGTCAGTCTGTTCTGTCTTGGTTCCTGTTCATCCCCCTTTACTTCCCTCCCAACAGTATCTTCTTGTTAACTACTGGTTTCTTCTGCTCCTTTCTGATCTGTTGTATCTCTCCATTCTTCTTGCTCTAGTGTTTTTCTTACTTTCTGGAGCCATTCCTTTTCTTCTTCAATAGCATCCTTCATGGTCTTAGGATTACAATGTACCTTGTTTTCATTTAGTTTTTTCCTGCATGTACTGTTGTCTACATCTCCTCTGTTGTAGCCTCCCGGGTCATACCTGAAAATAGGCAGCCATGCTGTGTAGTGTGCCTACACAGTTGTGACAGGGATAAATAAGGCCCTGTCCCATTTTTTATGCAGCATGAGTTAAACGCAAGGGTCTGTTCTATCATCTCCATTTCAGTCTCTTGTCTGGTTGTGCAACCAAATTTTTTTTGTGAGACCTAGGAATCAATCACTCTGATGGTCTCACAATTCTCCACCTCTAGCTATCTCTCTACCTTCCCTTGCTATTTCTGTCTTTTCTCCCCCTTGCATATCTGCAGATACAAAATATATGTGAATCTTTATGTGGAAATATCACTGATAGTGGTATCCCTTTGTTTAAAACTGTATATAGGTTTACTGTTGAAATGATTGCAAAAAGCTATTTGGAACTCAAGGGGTTAACCTAAAATGTAGTTTTTAAGCCTTTTGCAGAGATGTAAACAAGAGGTCAGTTCTGGTTCACAATGTTCTTTTTGCTGCACATGCTGAAACTGACAAGAACACTGTGTGAGAAGCATGCTGTTTTCTTAACAGGTTTCCCAGGCACAGACTTAAGAGAGACAGAGACTGAGATTTGAAACTGAGAAGAAACACTCTGAAGAAGGACTCTGTTTTCTGTAATTGTACTGCCTTTGTGAATAGTTATACTGAACAGTTTTATCTTTTACTGTTATTGGAAAAATAAATCACTACTTGCAATTTTTATAGCTGCTCCTGGTTTTCTTATGCTTCTTGACATGTGCCTCAATGACAGATGGTGTCAGCTTAAGTGGGATTTATGCCATGCGTACTCTAAGCCAGGAGAGTTGTGCGTGGGTACTAGACCTAGTACCAGAGAAGCACAG
This sequence comes from Neoceratodus forsteri, assembly GCA_016271365.2. Taxonomy (NCBI): domain Eukaryota; kingdom Metazoa; phylum Chordata; order Ceratodontiformes; family Ceratodontidae; genus Neoceratodus; species Neoceratodus forsteri. Next base: position 324,357,373 of record CM028136.1, read on the forward strand.
CAAAAAGGTATGGATTCTGCAGCAGCAAGCCTATGAGTCATTACCAGAAGAATGGCAGCCAAACTAGAAGCAGAAGTAAAGAGTCCAAACTGAGACTGTTCAGCCAGCAACAGCGATGGAAAAAGAACAGAGATTGACAGAACCTGAAAGCCTGACTGCCTTTTTCCAATGGTAGACAATACAAAGAAAGAGATGGAGAAACAGAGAAGAGAAGAAATGCAGAAACTTGAGAAGCAGAGAACAAAGGAGAGAAGAGATGCAGCGACAGGAGTAGCAGAGGAGAGAAGAGATGCAGTGACAGGAGCAGCGATCGCTGGATGCCTTGCAAGCTATCAAAGGCAGAAGATCTGGCAAAGAGACAGAACAGCAACAAAACGCAAACAACTTAAAATACATTAAACTTACAATGTTGTGTCCCTCAGATGATATTGAAGCATACTTGACAACTTTTGAATGGGTTGCCTCAGCCTGCCAGTGGCCAAAACAGCAATGGGCAATCAGACTGATACCTTACCTGACAGGGAAACCCAACTTGCCTACAGCAATATGGACACTACACAGTCAGAAAACTATGACCTGGTGAAAAGCGAAATCCTGAAAAGGTATGACATCTCAGGAGAAACCTACAGGCAGAAGTTTCGGTCTCTGAAGTACAAGTCAGTTGACAATCCTTGAGAAGCTTTCACCCGACTCCAAGAACTCCTCATGAAATGGCTCCAACCAAAAGGCAAAACACTCCCACAGATCATCGAAACATTTGTAATGGAGCAGTTCATCAACATCCTACCCACAGATGTACAGCTTTGGGTAAAAGAACACCGACCACAAAATGGCAAAAAGGCTGTTTCGTTGGCTGAAGACTACCAAATGGCCAGACAGACGCCACAGCAGCGAGGTAACAGCCATGCATCGGTAAGACACTCTTTTTCCCATTAAAACTCCAAATCTGATAAAAACTCTGGTGGAAGTAACAAATCTGCACCCAAAAGACTTTATTTGCTATAACTGTAACAAGTCAGGTCATATTGTAAGAAATTGCTGTAGTGAGAAGAGTGACACTGGAGCAGATTTGTCCTTAGCAAATTGGGTCAAGTACTTAACAGATGTGAAGCTGGGAGATAAGACTGTGAAGGGACTTATAGATTAGGGAAGCAGACAGACCCCAGTACTTATTGATGTGGTGGGAAAGCAATGCCAAAAGGACTAGGTACTGGTGTCATCTGCATCCACAGGAACACTCGATACTATCCCATCAGCCAAGTGACTCTATTAATGGGGTGTCGCAACAAATGAAAATAGAGGTGGTACCAAAGTTATCTGTACCTGTGATTACTGGAAATGACTTTCCAGGATTTACTGAGTTAATCAAAGAGGGAGTAAATCCTGAGGTTTCAGCAGCTGTGGTGACAAGAGCACAGACAAAGAAAATCTCAGATGGTGAAGACTCTTTTCCTTTCGCTAATTTTGATTCAGACTTGTTTGAGCACAACACAAGATCCAGAAGTCCAGGAAAGAAAGACGATGCCTGAAGAAAGAGTAGTAACAAAAGACTGATGGACATAAAGAGTTAACATATGAAAATGCTAAAACTAAATTGATCACGGATTATGATTTTCTTTCAGAGCAAGTTAATGATGTTTCTCTCCAGGGTTATTTTAAGCAGCTGGGAGTGAAACCAAAACAGGGTGAACCTAAGTTTAAAAAATGTAATGGGACACTGTACAGAGTTTGGGTTAAACCTCAGACACAGGACTAGAACAGTTGATTATACCACAAAAGTATAGATCTGAGTTGTTACAGATAGCAACTGATAGTCCTATGGCTGGTCACTCCGGGAGGGATTGTACCTTTGCCAGATTACATATTTTACTGGCCTGGAATTCTTTAAGATGTTGCTACCTATTGCAGTTCTTGTGCTGAGTGTCAGAAAGTAATCCTAGTGACTAAAAAAAGGCAAGGTGCCCCTACCTTTGATAGATGTGCCCTTTGAGAGAATTGCAATGGATGTGGTTGGCCCCTTGGACAAAATTAAAAAGGTTAATCAATTCATTTTGGTAGTATGTGACTATGCTATTCAATACCTAGAAGCAATTCCAATGTGTACTGTCACAGACCCAAAAGTGGCAGAAGAGCTGGCCAAAATTTTCAGCAGAGTGGGCATACCTAGAGAAATTATTGATCAGGGTAGTAGTTTTGGTGCTGCATTACTAAAGGAGCTATACCGACTACTAGGTATCACTGTCATATGAACCTCCCTTTATCACCCTCAGACAGGTGGTCTTGTTGAGCGTTTTACTCAAACCCTAAAATGCATGTTAAAAAGGTTTGTAAAAGGGAAAATGAAAGACTGGGTCCAATACTTACATTACCTGCTTTTTGCTTACAGAGAAGTGCCACAGACATCAACATGTTTTTCACCATTTGAAATTATGTATGGTAGACAACCTAGAGAGCCACTAGATGTAATAAAAGAAACATGGGAAGATAACCCCAGTTAGAAACAATCTATTGCATCTTATATGTGTGCCCTGAGAATGAAGCTGGCAAAATATGTTGACATCACCCCTAGTAATCAGGAAGAGGCCAAAAACCAGCAGAAGGTGTATTATGACCATGGGGTAAAAGAAGAAGGTTTCTGAGCCTGGTGAAAAGGGCTTGCTGCTGTTACCCACTACAGAAAATAAACAAGCCAGGTGAAAAGGTGTTGCTACTGTTACCCACTGCAGCAAATAAACTGTTAATGAAGTTGCAAGGGCCTTATAAAGTGCTTAGATGTACTGGCACAGTTAACTATGAGATTGAGACCGGATAGGAAAAATCCTACTAAGATACACCATGCTAACCTCCTCAAGAATTGGGTTGAAAAAACATCAAAAGCTGTTTTGCTGGTTTTACCAGAAACTGATAAAGAAGATAGTAATGTAGCTTATGATAGACTGGACCAAACTGTAATTGCTGATGCTGTAAAGGTGAATGTTTCCTTAACCTCTGAACCACAGAAATTTGTAATTTGTTAAAGACATTTAACAGTATTTTTACCAGAGTACCAGGCTGAGCTAAAGGGGTGAGCACATAATAGTGACAAGGAGTGCTTGCCCTATTAGACAAAAGACATACAGATTACCAGAGTGGTTAAGAGCAGATGTGGTTAAGGAAGTACAAAAAATGAAAGAATCTGGTATCATAAAAGAGTCGAGAAGTGCTTGGTCATCACCAATAGTGATTGTAAACAAAAAAGGGGGTGTAAGAATCTGCCTTGATTTTAGGAAACTTAATCAAGTGTCAGAATCTGACAGTTATCCTATGCCCAGAGTAGATGATTTGGTGGACAGACGGGGGAGTGTCAAGTATATCAGTACCCTCAAACTCACCAAGGGTTACTGGAAAATCTTCCTAGCTAAAGAATTCAGAGACAAAACTGCATTTGCCACTCCTCTAAGATTCTATCAGTTTACCACAATGCTGTTTGGTTTACATGGTGCACCCATTACATTCCAGTGGTACATGGATGTAATTTTATCTCCTCACACTGGTTATTGTGCTGCGTACCCGGATGATGTTGTGGTGTGCAGTTCAGACTGGAAAAGCCACCTGGAACACCAAAGAACAGTTATCCAGTCAATCAAAAAGGCAGGTCTCACAATTAATCATAACAAGTGTGCATTGGGCATGCAAGAAACCAGCTATTTGGGCTACATTTTGGGAAATGGAGAAGTCAAGCCAGAGGTTTCTAAGATAGAAGCTGTAGCAAACAGCCCTGTCCCCAAAACCAAGAAACATGTCATGTCCTTTTTAGGGCTGCCTTGTTATTATCAGAGATTTGTTCCAAGCTTTGCTGAGTTAGCTACTGTCCTCACTGAACTCACAAAGAAATGGTTCCTGAATAATGTGAAATGGACCCCAGAGTGTGACAAGGCTTTTCAGGCCATTAAGCCTGCATTATGTTCAGCCCCTTTTAAGAAGCATACAGTTAAGGTACCAGCCCCCCCCCCCAAATTCTGCTGCTTTAAAAGCCTGTAATTATTTCAAATAACGCCAGTTGTTTAGGATTGTTAGAGGGGTTCTTGGTCTTATCTTTCACCTGAATTATGATAAGTCTGACCACTGTGACAAAGTGACCTCCTCATCAGTCAGGAAAAAGGCATCACATTTGATCTTGCCATTCTGAGCTGTGGCTCTCCTGCCTTCTCTGTATCTTATGGAGAATCCACTCTCTTGCTTTATTGCTTATGTCACATGCCGTATCCAATTAGAGGGTCACTGGGGAGTTCACCAATTAGGAGAAGACCACAGTTCTCCTACATGCAGTTCTATAAAAATGATTTGGCAAGCTCAACCCATCATGTTTACAATGCATTTTTACAAGATTTAAAGGGGTACACCTGGTGTGTGACCAAACAAAAGCATACAATTAAAGTACCAGTCCCCCTCCCCCCCTCACTGTGCTGCTTTAAAAGCCTGCAATGTTTTCAAATAACACCAATATTTTTACTTGTTTTGGATTGTTAGAGGGTTTCTTGGTCTCATCTTTTAGCTGAATTATAATAAGCCTGACCACTGCGACAAAGTGACCTCTTCATAGGTCAGGAAAAAGGGATCACATTTTATCTTGCCATTCTGAGCTGTAGTTCTCCTGCTTTCTCTGTATCTTATGGAGAATCCACTCTCTGGCTTCATTGCTTATAACATGTGCCCTGTCCAATTAGAGGTTCACTGGGGAGCTCACCAGTTGGGAGAAGGCCACAGTTCTCCTACATGCAGTTCAATTAAAAGGGTTTGGCAAGCTCAACCCATCACATTTACAATGCATTTTTATAAGATTTAAAGGGGTACACTTGGTGTGTGTGATGGGTTGAGCTTGCCAAACCCTGTTTTAAGAAGCCCAGACTTTGAGAAACAGTTTTTGTTACAGATGAATGCATCAGAGGTAGTCCGAGGTGCAGTCTTGAGTCAGCATATAGAGGGGAAAGAACATCCTGTTCCATACATAAATAGGAAATTGCATGACAGAGAGAAAAGGTACTCCACCATTGAAAAGGAATGCCTTGCAGCAAAGTAAGCCATGGATGTCCCATTTGCTATGCAGCAAGAGTTGAACACAAGGGTCTGTTCTATTCTCTCCTTTTCTGTCTCTTGTCTGTCTGGTTGTGCAACCCAATTTTCTTGTGAGACCAAGGAACTGTTCACTCCGACGGTCTTGCAGTTCTTCGCCTCTCACTATCTCTCTGCCTTCCCTTGCTATTTCAGTCTTTTCTCCCATCTTGCATATCTGCAGTTCTAAAATATATGTGAATCTTTATGTGGAAGTATCATTGATACTGGTATCCCTTTGTTTAAAACTGTATATAGTTATACTGTTGAAATGATTGCAAAAGCTATTTGGAACTCAAGGGGTTAACCTGAAATGCAGTTTTTAAGCCTTTTGCAGAGATGTAAACAAGAGGTCAGTTCTGGGTCACAATGTTCTTTTTGTTGCACCTGCTGAAACTGACAAGAACACTGTGTGAGAAGCATGCTGTTTTCTTAATGAGTTTCCCAGGCACAGACTTATAAAAAAGAACAGCAATGGTTGGGCAAGAAGAGAGACAGAGACTGAGATCTGAAACTAAGAAGAAACACTCAGAAGAAGGACTTTATTTTCTGTAGTTGTACTGCCTTTGTAAATAGTTTTCTAGGTATACCAACAGATAATAATGTACAGTTACATACTGGCCTAATAGTACACTTTTTGGTGATTTTCTAAACTGGTATAAGCATTGAGCATCGTGCAAATCATCTGATAAATCATTCCAGATTTTTATAGCAATTTGTTTAAAATATTTTTGACACTTTATGGTTTTACAAGGCGGGGCAGTTAAGAGAATTGAATTTTGAGAATGCAAAATTGTAGCTGATGCCCTCAAAGAAAAAAAATATGCATAGGATTAGATTTAGTACTTTGGATTGATTTAAAGACAAAACAAGCCCTTTGCAAAGTATCTCTGTGTTCAAGTGATAACCACCCCAATCTACTGTACATATTACAGTGGTGTTCCCTGGGCATGGCAAATCTGCATATAGTATTAAACAAAATGTATATTTGGTGTCCAATTTTCTCTGAAGCAGTACCCTAAATTAGGCTTCCATAGTTCAATATGGGCATTAAGCTGGCCATAGTAATGTTCTTTCTGTCATCATCTGTAAGTTAATCCGCACAACATAAGGGGCTGCAATTTTCTGACCTGGTTGCTTGGTAACATTATCTACATGAGATTGAAAACTAAGGTCACTATCCAGGGTAACTCCCAAATATTTAAAATCCAGGATAATATCTAATGTTGTACCATCATCTGCTATTATTTGAAAAGGTTCCTGTAACTTCTTGGATTTGTGGGCTGAACCGAATAACATTCCTTTGTTTTGTTTTTTTCTTATTAAGAACTAAACGATTTTTCTTTAGCCATATTTTCAAGTTGTTATATTCATTACTGAGTGTCAATTGGACTTTTTTTTGTTTGTTGACCGGGTAAGTGCACTAGACAAATCCTGCCTATTTTCAGGCATGACCCAGGGGGAAGGGGATACAGATGAATGCCAACTGACCTTGAAACAGATTAAGCTGTTGGTGGTATTTTTAGTGAATGAGGGAGATTTGGCCAGGACACTGGTGAAATTCCCCTACTCTTTTCGATAAGTGCCATGGGATCTTTAACATCCACCTGAACTACCACCAATCCAGGCAGATGGGACCTCGGTTTAACGTCTCATCTGAAAGATGGCACTTCAGAAGTGCAGCACCCCTCTCATGCTGCACTACAGTGTCAGTACTGGGATAGTAACCCAAGTGCCAGATGTGGGAACTGAACCCACAGCCCTCTGATCTCCTGGCCTCAGAGGCGAGTGTGCTACCTACTGAGCCACTGACACTGACACTCTCAATATCTTTGTTATATACAACACAGCATCATCTGTGTACAAAATAATAGATGATTCAGTACAAGTAGAAGATAACTCATTTATATAAACTGAAAATAATAAAGGTCCCAAAATTGAGCCCTGGGGGACACCATACTCTACATCTCTTGCTTCAGACATTACTCTATTAACTTGGACTCTCTGCGTCCTTCCAGTAAGATAACTATGGAACCAATGAACAACAGAGTCCCCAAAATCCCAACTTCCTAAGTTTAAGTTCCATTAGGGAGTGATCTACAAGATAGAAGCTCTTGGTCAGGTCCATGAACACTGCCCCAACATACATCCCACTATCCACGTTCACATGAAGGTTGATCTTGAACCTGACCAAGGCCTTCATCGTCATACCACACCCCTCCCAGAAACCATGCTGTGCCATCATCAACAAACTGTACTTGTTTAAGTACCCAAAGATCTGAAAATGGAGTAACTTTTCTTGTATTATACCAACCACTGACAACAATGATATCGGTTGGCAAGTTTGCCAGTCCACCTTTAAAAATGAGAGAGTCTATTGTTTTTTTCCACAAGTTTGTAACAGTGCCTGTACAAATCGATTTATCAAATATTATTTGCAAAGCATATACTATTTCTTTAGCAGCATGTTTTAATATTTTGGGGTCTAGCATATCTGGTCCTAACCCCTTTGAAACATCTAGCCCTTTATTGTTTTCAGTTTATATGCTGACTCTATACTAACAAAACTCCGCCCTAAGCTTGGAGCTTTATATCAGAACCATTCTAGCCTCCCCTATCCGGTCCATCGTGAGCTTATCCAGAAGATGATACTTCTCTCCTTCGATTATTGTGATATTGTTTACAGTGCTGCCCACAAGTCAGTTTTCTCCAAACAGTATACCCTATTAATGCTTTCTGCTGGTTCGCTCTTGACGCTCCTCCTCGCACCCACCACTGCAAGCCATACTGCTCCCTTGCTCTCCCCTTCCTTGAGAACTGCCGCCTAATACACTGTGCCAAGTTTATCTTGAAGAACTGGTTTGGTACCCTCACAGTGTATCTGACCTCCATACTATCGGCCCCTCTCTCACCCTCTATGCTCTGAGGTCCCTAGACTTCCGGCCCCTGTTAATCCCCAGACGTTGGACCCAAGCTGGCCAGGCCACCTTCTCTCACTGCTTCCGTCAACTCTGGAACTCTTTCCTCTCTGAAATTCGCCACTCTTCCTCTGTCCGCTCACTATCCTATGCCCATGCCAATCACTGCTCAGTAAACTGCTCATGCAGCTAACTCTCCAATCTTTGCTACCTCAGACACTCCTATATTTCTTCTTCCAGTAGGCCCAAAGGTGCTACTTTGCTAACCACATCCAACTACTGCACTTGATCCCAACTTTTGAGCTAGCTAGCTTGCACTTACCCCTATCTCATTATATACAACAACCCAATACCTTAGCAGGATTTCCTTATTGTAACTGTTACTCTTGACTATTAGGGTATATGTATTAATCCACACTCACCTATTTCTGTCAAACATATGCAGCTGTATTATCTAATTGTATGTTTTCAAGGTATATAGCATGACTTCCCCATGTAATTGTTACTATAATATAAGTAAGGGTAAATCATCATCTACGCTCAACTATTTCTGTCAAATGTTTTCAACTATATTGTAATTGTATGTATATATGTCAGGACCTGGACTACCCTTGTCCTCTTCCCCACTGTACCCCTTCCCCCAGGTCATACCAGGAGACGAGCAGTTCTTGCTCAATGCACTTTTCCTGGTGAAACAATTTCAATAAATAAATAAATAACTCAGAATATACCTCTCCCCAAGATATTTCTCTGAAACAAAATGTAGGTTTGGACTTATTTAGTCCTAAAGTACCTTGTTTAGGTAGTTCACCAAAGTCCTGTAGATAATCTTGTAAACTAGTAAATGTCGCATTAGGATAATCACCCATATTTTTGTTGTCTGTTATCCCCATTCACCAAACCCTAGTATCATTCTTTCCCCTAGGAGAAATAAAATTATTTAAACTTTGCCAAAATGTATGTTTATCTTGAAAACTGGTAACTTGTTTGTTTTTGTAATAATCAGCTTTAGCCTTTTTCGTTTCTCTTTTACACTCATTTCTCAATTGCCAGTAACAATTCCAGTTTCTTTTGAGTCTGGATTTTCTATAGATCTGATTGGCCATATCTCTTTCTTTCATTAATTTTAGGAGTCTGTTATTTAACCACTTATTACTAGCCCCCTTATTCATTTTTTTGTTTTCGGTGCTCTTTTGTTTATTATTGATTCCAATGTTTTCTGAAATAATCCAGCAGCCTTATTTACATCACCTGCAGTTTGTAATTTATACCAGTTAACCTCAGAAAGATCCTGCTTTGTCCCTTGTAATTTAACATCATTTAGTGATCTTGTTGCAACAATTCTGAAGTTCCCCTTTGGTCTTTTGCTACTCCGTGTACAGTAGATTGGACAATGATCACTGATAATATCGGGACCCCCCCCCCAAAGGTAGCATTATTTGTTATGTTATTGGCTAAAAGCTAGTCAATAAGTGAAGACTGCTTTTAAAATTCTGTCTGGTACCCTCAGTTATTTGTTCTAAGTTAACTTTTTGCAACAGCTTCCTATATGTATTTACATCATGCCCTAACCAATTTAAATTTATGTCATCCATTATTATCATCTCCTTATTCTTAAAATGTTCTTTTATTTTTATAATATCTTCTAATCCCTGTAATTTTGAATATGGGGGATTATACACACACACTACTATTAACTTCTTTGTTTTTCCTAATATGATTTCTATGAAAAGACTTTCACAACCAGAGTCTAATAGTGGAGTAGGGATTTCTCTTATCTCAAGATATGCTTTGTAAAATATGACAAGGCCACCGCCCTTTTTTCCACGTCTATCCCTGCGGATGTGACAATAACCTGTTACCAATAACTGGCTATCGTCAATTCTGGGCTTCAGCCACGACTCAGAGACCAACATCAGATCAGGGTCATAAACTGAAATCCATGCTTCCAATTCCTGCTTCTTTGATAACAGGCTGCACATACTCAGGTGTGCTAGTCTTAATCCTGAGGTATTTAACCAACCATTTGACACATTTTCAAGTGGTCCTGGGTTCTCCTCTGCATCTCCAGATTGGAGAAGTTTTTCACAATGTAAGCATATAAGACAAGTATTAATTCTCATCAGGTACAAATAAGCACCCAGATCTCTCTGTTCCTTTCTAGGAAGGAGACTGAGAGCCACTAAACTCACCTCTTTAGTGTTCTTATTGAGTGGCAGTTCTGATTGAAATTCATTTTCTTAAGTACCAATTTTGTCTACCCATTCTGTTTTGTTAACAAGTAAATCTATTCCATAAAAAGCAATGGAATACAACAGAAAACAAACAATACCCTTATTCATCATCATGATATGTTATATAGGTAGCACCAAATATTTAGCAGGAGGAAGTATACCCCAAATAAAATTGAATGAATGAATAAAAACTTGATTTGGGCTTGCAATTGTACAAAGCCTAATCCAATAATATTAAATACTATCAAATGCTCACAGAGCTGCTCTAAACTAATTAAATTTAAAAGCCATTTTGCAAATTATCTACCATTTAGGTTAACCTATTTTATAAGATGATAAAACTGTTGTTTAAGCTCTAGGTTAAATGATTAATCAATAATGAGTACTGAGTGTTATAAACTTTAAAACACTTCAGTATGAATAATAAAACTTGGCAATACTATGCAACTAAAATTTAAACCCCCTTCCTTTCTTTTAGGTTAAATATTGAGCCTTGCTTGTAAAGTCCTTTTCTGTTACTGAGTGGTGCAGCCACTCACGCACGTGCCACAGTGCTCACGCCATATGCGGTGCGAGCCTTTTGAATGTTATTGCCCCATCTCCTCTTCTGATGCTTCACCAGCAGATTGTCTCCTTCTTCTGATAAGCTGTTAGTTATAAAAACATCTCCAGTAACACTGGGGCACAGTTCATTCACCGGCACGACCTTGGCAGTGCGGGGGAGGGCTTTGGCACAGTTCAGGACATATGGCAATGCTAATATCTTACAGGTACGAGCAATGGAATACAGCGGCAGCAGATCAGAGACAGAGGTACTAGTTACGCGTACCTGTTTGTGCGGCATGAGTCTTTTGAATGTTACTGCCCCTCCTCCTCTTCTGATGCTTCACCAGCAGATTGGCTCCTTCTCCCAATCAGCCGTTAGTTGTAAAAACTTGTCCGGTAACACCAGGGCACAGTTCGTTCACCAGCACGATCTTCACACTGCAGAGGGGGAGCTTTGGCACAGTTCAGGAGAGGTGACAATGCTGCTATCTTACAGGTATGAGCCATGGAGTACAACGGCAGCAGATCAGAGACAGAGGTACTAGTTGATTTGTGTAATTGAGCATCTTCTGTGTAAGAGATCAGTTGAGCAAGAGCAATACTGTGAGTCATCACTTCACTGTTTGGTGGTAACAACTCTTTCTTAGCCTATCCCTTGCACGATTATAGAGTGCAGCAAAGCATTTCTTGGGATATTTTGCTTCAATGGCTATTAGATCTCCAGCACTTAACTTGGCAGGAAGCTTGGTATCTTCCAACTGAAGAGCCACTGACCAAATGCATGAGTCTAAACCAAAAGTACATGCTTGTGTTAAATCATCCACAGAGGACACCTGGTCAGAGAAGAAGCATGCTGCTTGAGCTGGATCTTTTGTTGGATATTGGAAGATGAGCTAGTGCGTCTGGAGATTCCTGTTAAAGTCTTCTCTTGGTCATCATTCAGTGACTTTCTTTTCACCACTCAACTTAATTTGGTTTTGTTATATGTATCTCCACATGACTTATGCCACATGGCACTATGCTTGAGTAGACTATCTGCAGTTCCACCATCTCTGTCTAAGTAGGTTAACTTCAAAGTCGTAGGCAACCCATGAGCCTCAGCAAAGCCCTGCAGATCCTCTTTTATTGTTCTGTAACTTGTACTTCTGTAACCACAATACACTTTCACCAGTCAATGGCAGTTGTTGAAGGCCCTGGAAAAGGACTGTCTCTTTTCAGCTGATATTCCTTTGGATGTTTTTCCATTTTTCTTAAGTACCAAATAATGACTACATTCTATGGCTTTATTCTGTGTTTACTCTGCAAAATAAGAAGAAAAACACAAGGAACTGAGTGTTAGTCTTCTAATATTGGCAGCTCCAGAAGACTGCAAACACCAAATTAGATCTAAAAGGCTGGCCCACTGGCACAGCAGTAGAGCTACCACTTGCAGTGTTGGCAACCGGGGTTCAGGAATGATCCCGGGTTGCTGGAGGATTGGCTGGGGGGGGAGGATTGAGCATCTAAGGGATGCTGTCCTCCTCTTGGGAGGGAGGATTGCTGCTCCTGCTGCAACACCACCACCAGGGTGCACATGGGTGGAGGTTCAGCAGGGAGCGCCACATGGGTGAGGAGGACATTGGCTGGGGTCCAGAATGGCATCACGTCTCTGCATGTGCTCATCTCTATGGACCCCCTCAGTGGTGACATTCTTGGGGAGGGGAACATAAAATGGTAAATTCCCTGCCCTCGAGCCTGGCGACAGGACCCTGTGGCAGTCATGGCAGTCGGAGACCAATGGAGAGGCCCAACACATATGGTGACTGGGGGAGTTGCTGTCCCCCTTCCCTGCTCAGGGGTAAATTCTGCAGCTGAATGAGGATGGAAGACTGCCGGTAACAGGACTGTGACTGGCCGCACCATGGTGCCAGAGTCAGATAAGACAGCGGAGAGGAATGGGGTATAAAGCATAAAAACAAATAGATCTAAAAGCATTTGTAGAGGTACCCAACTGTGATGCAAACTCTGAACTATAAACATATTCTGCTAATGTCAAGAGACAACTAAGCTACACATAATGCATGGTTATGCAAAGAGGCATCAGAGGTACAGTGGATTCCAATTATAACACACTTGATTTTCACGGACAATTGGTTTAAACAGACGAAAAGTGAGATCCCAAACCATTTACATAGAGATCTATTCATTTTTTGTCTGTTTAAATGGGCTTTGTGTGCTGTATTTTGCGGACATTTTTCCCTCAGCTTTGTGTGTCAGATAGCAGTTCATGGCAGTGTGTAATTAACACCTTTGACTCATAGCAGCTGTGCCATTCAAGCAGAATGATTAGCGGTCAGTTAGTTGCTGAATTTTTCCCTACAAACTGAATTGTCTGGTGCTGAATGTGTTAATTTGTAGCATTTTAAAATGTAAAGTAGTTAACCAATCAATTAATCAAAATCTTTATTTCACCAGGCGAACACCGTTGAGCAATGCTCATTTTCAAGATGGACCTGGACAGTATACATAGTCATAATTTAACACAGTGTTTACAACAGTAAGAGAAAACAAATATATGAATTGTGACACTTGGACTGCTGGTTCTGATCAGTGTATCATTTTTGTAATATAAAAATGGGTTATGTACTGTCTCTCTTGAGAAATTCTGAAACAGCATGTGAGATCACACACACACACACACAGGTTTTAGATACAAGGTGTTACCTGGAAGGCCAGAAGCTAATTACAGACTTTAACTAAGTTAATTATAGCTTTAGCTGCTAAGAAGGAAATCAGTATCCCTTTTATGATGTTTCGAGGGGGAAACCAGGTTTAGTACGCTGGTGCGAAATCATAAATTCTGTGATGTATGTATGAGAGAGGATACTGCTTAAAAATCAAAGAAATGTCATTTGAAAAAGGAAATGAGTTGTGCTGAGGATTACAAAATTTAATACTTTGAAAAGACATCCTGTTTTTGTATAGATATATTTATATATATATATATATATATATATATATATATATATATATATTCTGACAGAGGAAGAGCTAGGTGACCTCATGCAAAGAGGTAGGCAAAGCCATCTTTTAGACAATATTCTGTTTTACTTCAGAGACACTTCTATCTAGAGAAACATCTATGAGCACTTTAAGCAGGTATTTAGAGAGAGAGAGACCAAGCTAAGTACTGTAGTAAGAATTGCACTGCTTAAACCTTGTTCTTTTAAAAGATTTGTATGGTTCTTGTGATACTGGTTCTGTATTTTATGTTTTACATTTTTTTTTTCTATTTTAGTAAAACTCTGTTGTTCGAGCCTACTTGGTCTGTCTTTGATTTCTTTCCTTTTACAAGTGGAGTATATATGGTAAAAGCAGACACTGTACATAAGCTTGAATGGAGATACCAAACTGGAAAAAGGTAAGCGTTTTTAATCTGAGGTCTTTTATTACGGTTTTTAAGAGTTCATTTCTGTACACCTGGTTAGGTGCCTGTAGGCAAAAATATCTGACCCCCTGAAGACAGAATCATCTGAGCCTGTGCATTGGGTACGCTAGCAAGAGGTTCACAGTTTGAATCCCTCCAAGACTTGAGATAAAAGGTTGATTTGAACCCACAAAACAGACAGGAGGGTTACCCTGTTTCTGTAAACTGTTCACAAGACTTCACTCGGAGGTTGGCACTGGGAGTAGAGGGCTGACCTGCTGAGTGGGTTTGTGACAGATTGGTTGGCAGCGGTGCGAAAATTTTGGTATCACAAGCTTTTATTGTTCAGTGTGTCAGCTTGAGACGGTAAGCTCACTTGCAAAGAAATAAAAAGGCAGTGATTTATTTTAAAAAGGAAACAGAACTATATCACTTGGCGTACAGTCAAGTTCCTACCCATTTTATTTTTTTTCTAAAGTGCAAGTCAGAGTAGCAGTAGTAAGGGAAGAAGATGGCTTCCGACTACAGCAGGCACACTGTAGACTCCTTAAAGCAGTTGTGCAGGGACAGAGGAGTCCCGTTTATGGTGAAAGCCAGCAAGCAGAACCTCATAGATGCCCTGATGGTAGCAGATACCCAGAGCAGCGAGTCACAGACCGTGACTGAAAAGGACCAAACCTCGAGTGTGGCAGGGCTAGCGGTCAGTGCAGTGTTCAGATCTGGTGAGGATGACAGCAGGACCACTGTCAGTGAAGGGCCACAGCAGCAGGGGATGGTCACCAGTATCCTGGATCCAGAAGTACTCAGGCTGCAAATTGAGTTTGCGCAGGATGGAGCTGGAGTTCCAGAGAGAGAGGGACCATGAACAAAGGGTGGCAGAGAAGAAGAGGGAGTGAGAACACCAAGAGGCAGAGCGAGAACAGAGTGACACAGACCATGAGGAGCATGAGTGCCAGTGAGCTGCAAAGAAGAGGGAGTGAGAATGCTGAGGCACAGACCATGAGGAGCAGGAGTGCAAAAGGCAACACGAACTGGAGAAGATACGACTCTGACCAGCAGCACCAGTGCAGGTAAGTGGCTTGGGTTTAACTGGGACTACAGGACTGGGTTACAAATTGAATTCCAAATTAATAGCCAAATTTAAAGAGGAGGAGGATATGGATGCCTTTTTAAATTCTTTTGAAAAAGTTTGTATTCAGGCTAAAATTCCTAGAGAGTCCTGGAGCTTCCAGCTATCCCCGCTACTTACTGGGAAAGCTCGGGATGCATTGAGTCAAATGGACAATGAGGACAGTGATTATTACACCAAACTTAAAGCTACACTGTTAAAAAAGTTTGAATTAACTGCTGAATCATACAGAGCTAAATTCTGTAAGCTCAGGAGAAGCCCTGATATGAGCTATGAGGAGCTAGCCATGAAACAACATCAGTTTTTAAAACGTTGATGGGAAGAAATTGAGGCAAACTCTGTTGATAAAATTGAAAATGTGATTTTATTAGAACAGTTTTATTAGACATGCCCAGCTGAGCTAAAAACCTGGCTAGAGGACCGAGATCCCAAAACAGTACAAGAGGCTGCTGAACTCTTGGACTGCTACACCAACAGCAGACCTGCTCTGAGAGCAAATGGGTGGGTGTGGCAACACATAAAGGGAAAAGTGCACCTTCAGGGCAGCTAAAACCCTCACTGCCTCCACTGAAACCAGTTAGCCCCAGGTTTCAGAGAAAAGATTTCTCTGAGAGAAGAAATGAATGATGGTTGTGTAAAGAAACTGGGCATATTGCCAGACAATGTCCCAAAAAGGTGAACAATACACAACAGGGTGCTAGAAAGGAAGTAGGTTGTGTGTCCCTGGAAGCATGCCAGTGAACATGAGGGAACACATGCACCCAGTCATGGTGAATGGTGTACAGATGCAAGGGTTAAGGAACACGGGGCATCCCTGACCTTGGTAAAGGGGGAACTGGTAGAGCCTGGTCAGCTTATACCCAATAAATATGTCACTGTACAGGACTTCACTGGTGAGGTGAAAACATTGCCCCTCACTAGTGTTCTCCTGGACTGGGGTGAAATGGGGGAACTGTGCAACAGGTGGCTGTAGCCAAAACCTTAGCAGTGGATGTGATCCTGGACAACAACCTAAAACAGGGGATGGTATATGCAGTTACCCATAGCCAAGCAGCAGGGGAACATTGTAGTTCCCTGAACCCCACAGAAGCCATTGTGGAAACCACTGAGAGGCTGGTTCCCTAGCCTGTGTCTCCAGATGGGGAGACTAATGAAAAGGGGGTAGAAATTTCCCCAGTAGCAAGCAACCACACAGCTACAGAGGGTTTCTCTGAAGAGGGAGGGGTGACCCATTGTCAGAGGGTTGGGATTGACAGTGATCCTGAGTGCCCTGACACTAGTGCTAGGTACCCTAGTTTAGCAACTGAAGGGGACCTGTCCCATGCCTTGGGAATGTGTGAGGGGTTTGCAGCTGTTCAGAGAAGTGACCTTAGTCTAGAGAAGCTGAGGGCTTGGGCAGACTCTGATGGTGAACAGGGAGGTGATGGCAGACATAAGGTTTATTGGGAAAATGGACTTATGTATACTTAGGCTGTGCAGACAGAGGGAGGAATGCTAGGCAGGCAGCTTGTTGTTCCCCAGGGGTATCATGAGCAGTTGCTCAAGATTGCACATGATATTCCCTTGTCTGGTCATCTGGGAATCACATGCACAATGCGATCTTGGCCCAGAATTTCTACTGGCCTAACTTCATCCAGCAAGTGAAGGAGTATTGCAGGTCTTGTCACCGGTGCCAATAAATAGGGAAGGTTGGCAAGAAGACCCAAGCTGCCCTGATTCCATTGCCCATAGTGGAAGAGCCATTCCAGAGGGTGGGAATGGATATTGTGGGGCCTTTAAATACCCCCAGCTCCTCAGGGAAGAGATTCATCCTGACTGTGGTGGATTATGCCACCCGGTACCCAGAGGCAGTCGCCCTATCCTCACTGAGGACAGACAAAGTGGCAGATGCCTTACTTGGGATTTTCTCCCATGTTGGGTTTCCACAGGAGGTAATCACCAATCGAGGGGGTTCCTTCACGTTGGACCTGATGAAATGTTTATGGGAGAAGTGTGGGGTGGTGCAGAGTTGCACAACACTGTATCACTCACAAGCCAATGGGCTTGTGGGTGGTGCAGAGGTGCACAACACTGTATCACCCACAAGCCAATGGGCTTGTGGAAAGATTCAATGGTACCCTAAAGTCAATGCTCTGGGTGTTTGCTGAACAGCACTGGAGGGATTGGGATAAATACCTTCCCCACCTGTTGTTTGCATACAGGGAGGTGCCCCAAGAGTCGACAGGATTTTCCTCCTTCGAACTCTTATATGGACGCCAGGTACGTGGGTTCCTAGACTTGATCCAGGAGGACTGGGAAGGCAAGCACACCACCCAGGGAACTTCCATTGTGGATTACGTCCTTAGGTTTAGGGAAAGGCTAAAGGAGCTTATGGGGACAGCCCAGAGCAACCTAGCAGCTGCCCAACAGAAACAAAAAGTGTGGTATGACCGCAGAACCAGAGCTCGCTTGTACATAGTGGGTCAGGAAGTCATGGTCCTTATTCTGGTCTGGAAAGACAAGCTGCAGGCTGAGTGGGCAGGACCGTACAAAGTGGTTAGGAAGGTAAATGATCTGAACTACATTGTGGACTTACCCGACAGAAGACAGACAGAAAGGATGTACCATGTCAACATGATGAAGCCATATACAAATAGGGCTGACATGTTTGCAGTGTGTAGTCATGGGGAGAGGATGGACGCAGGAGACTCCCTTCTGGATGTGCTGGAGGAAAGTAAGTGGGAGTCCTCTGTAGAGGCAGTAAAATTGTCTCCCCAGCTGGCCTTGTACCATATCCAGAGAGTAAGGGAGGTTTTAGCAGACTTTTCCCCATTGTTTAGCACCAAGCCTGGACTAACCCCCTTAGTGACGCACGTTGTGGAGACTGGGACACAGACGCTCATACGGCGGACAGCATATCGGGTGTCAGAGGCTGTCCAAAAGGACATTAGTAGGGGAGTGGAGGAGATGCTGGATTTAGGGGTAATCCAGAGATCCCACAGCCCCTGGGCCTCACCTCTAGTCCTTGTGCCTAAGCCAGATGGCTCTACTCATTTCTGTGTGGACTATCATAGACTGAATGCAGTCACAAAGTCAGACGCCCACCTGATGCCCTGGACAGATGAACTCTTGGACAAGTTGGGATGGGCGACCTACCTTACGACTATTGACCTGACAAAGGGGTACTGGCAGGTAGAGTTGACAGACAGAGCTAGGGAAAGGTCAGCCTTCATCACTCTGATAGGCTTATTTGAGTTTAAAGTAATGCCTTTTGGAATGAAGAACGCCCCAGCCACTTTCCAAAGGTTGGTGAACCAGGTGTTAAATGGTGCTGAGGAGTACACCGTGGCATACCTGGATGACATTGCCATCCTTAGTACCAGCTGGGAGGAACACCTATCCCACCTTAGGGAAGTGCTGGGCAGGATACAGAGGGCTGGGCTCACTGTCAAAGCCGAGAAGTGCCAGGTGGCCATGGGAGAAGTGGCATACCTTGGGCATGTGGTAGGCTGGGGACAGCTCCGTCCTAACCAAATAATGATAGAGGTAATCCAGGCATGGCCCAGACCAGAAACACAGAAGCAGGTCAGGAGTTTTCTAGGGACAGCAGGGTACTACACAAAATGTGTACCCAATTATAGTGCCCTGGCTGCTCCCAATCTGACCTGACAAAAGGATGCCCAAGAAAATTACCTGGGACCCAGCCTGTGAGAAAGCCTTTACCAGATTAAAGGAGGCACTGTACAGTGCTCCTGTTTTGACAAGTCTTGACTATAGCAAAACCTTTATAGTTCAGACTGACACCTCAGACGTGGGTATTGAGGCAGTACTGAGTCAGACATCCAGCCAAGGGACAGATCACCCAGTAATGTACCTGAGTAGAAAGTTACTTCCCAAGGAGCAAGCATACTCCATGGTGAAAAAGGAGTGTCTTGCCATAGTGTGGGCCCTAAAGAAATTAGAGCCATACTTATATGGGCAGCATTTTGTGGTGCAGACTGACCACAACCCCCTGGTTTGGCTGATGCAGATGGGAAAGAACAATGGTAGATTGTTAAGATGGAGTCTTGCTTGCAAGGGTATGATATGACAATCGACATAGGGCTGGAGCCAAAACTCAGAACTCAGATGGGGTGTCAAGGGTCTATGAGGAGTGAACTGATTTGGGAAGCTCATCCCATGCAGGGGATAGAGCCCCCAAATTCAGTCTAGGTGGGGAGGAATTGTGACACTTGGACAGCTGGTTCTGATCACTGTATCATTTTTTGTAATATAAAACTGGGTTATGGACTGTCTCTCTTGAGAAATGCTGAAACAGCATGTGAGATCACACACACACACACACACACACACACAGGTTTTAGATACAAGGTGTTACCTGGAAGGCCAGAAGCTAATTACAGACTTTAAGTTAATTATAGCTTTAGCTGCTAAGAAGGAAATCAGTATCCCTTTTATGACATTTCGAGGGGGAAACCAGGTTTAGTACACTGGTGCAAAATCATAAATGCTGTGATGTCTGCGTGAGAGAGGATACTGCTTAAAGATCAACCACTTCCTCTCAAGGAAAGCCAAGATGAGGCTGGTCGAAACCACCTTCCTGTCCATACTAGACTATGCAGACTTTCTCTATAGTCAGGGTCCAGCCACTGCACTTTCGAAGCTGGACACACTCTACCATAGAGCTCCAAGGTTTATTACAGGTCTCCCCTACTTGACGCAGCACTGCTCCTTATACTCAGCTGTGGGATGTTCGTCTCTTATGCATAGGGTGTCAGAGAAATGCAGCACTTTGGACAGTTGGAACCATCACTAAGAAGCTGCCCCAATATATTTCTGATTGCATGCCACTAAGCATGATAGGAAAGTACGTATTGAGAAGTGCTTCCTATATTACATTGTCTGTACCCAAGGTCAAATCACATTTTGGTAGGGCCTCAATAAATTATAAGCTACCTCTATTGTGGAATAAGCTGCAAAAATTTTGAAAGTGGTCCTCCCTATTCAGTTGGCAGCTTTCAAATCACTGTATGCCGTTCCTTTATAGAATCTTGCAATTGCTTCCCTTAAACTTGGCCTATCCTTTAACAAGGATTCCAGCTTTTTTAGGCTATTCCCTGCCTCTCTCTCCTCATCCTCCCCCAACCCCATTCACTGTTCCCTTGTTCCATTAGTCCCAATATCTCAGTTTTTCCTGTGATTGTGTTTGCAACCATGACCAACAGCTTATACTTCCTCCAACCTTATTCTGATACTTCCCCTACTCCCACCACATTTCTGTCCTGTTACAGGGTATTGTAACCACATCCTACAGTTATACCTGTTAGTGGATACAGACCCCCTCATGCTCTCATTCATTTGAAAAAGAAAATGAGTTGTGCTGCGGATTACAGAATTTAATATTTTGAAAAAACATCCTGTTTTTGTATATATATATATATTTTTTTTTTATATACTGTATTCTGACAGAGGAGGAGCTAGGTGACCTCATACAAAGAGGTGGGCAAAGCTAGCTTTTAGACAATGTTCTGTTTTACTTCAGAGACACTTCTATCTAGATTCTGACAGAGAAACATCTATGAGCACTTTAAGCAGGTATTTAGAGAGAGAGAGACCAATCTAAGTACTGTAGTATGAATTGCACTGCTTAAACCTTGTTCTTTTAAAAGATCTGTATGTTTTTTGTGATATTGGTTCTGTATTTTATGTTTTACATATTTTTTCTATTTTAGTAAAACTCTATTTTTAGAGCCTACTTTTACAAGTGGAGTATATATGGTAAATGCAGATGCTGTACTTAAGCTTGAATAGTGATACCAAACTGGAAAAAGGTAAGCGTTTTAATATGAAGTCTTTTATTACAGTTTTTAAGGGTTCATGTCTGTACACCTGGTTAGGTGCCCATAGGCAAAGATATCTGGCCCCCCGAAGACAGAATTATCTTTGCCTGTGCATTGGGTATGCTAGCAAGAGGTTCACAGTTTGAATCCCTCCAAGACTTGAGACCAAAGGTTGATTTGAACCCACAAAACAGACAGGAGGGTTACTCTGTTTCTGTAAACTGTTCACAAGACTGCACTCAGAGGTTGGCATTTTGGGAGTAGAGGGCTGATCTGCTGCGTGGGTTTGTGACATGTATTTATATATTTAAAAAGTTTAGAACCATAGCAGTTACAATGACAAAAATAATAACAACAGCAAGGCCTAAACAAACAAACGTCAGCAGAATACTGTATATAAGAGTTTCATTGATTGATGTATAAAAGTATAACCCAACACAATTGCCTGAAGAGTACCAGGGGAGGGAAGAGAAATAAAGATCCAGAGAAGAGTAAAATGGATTAAAATGGGAGGGGAAGGTGGTCGAGTAGTGATAGAAGTAAGAGGGATGATGGGAAGGGAAGGAAGGAAGCCCAGGGAACCACCAGAACTGTTGACAGGCTAAACATAGATAACATAATACAGGAGCCTAGAATGAGAGCATGAGGGGGTCTGTATCCACTAACAGGTATAACTGTAGGATGTGGTTACAATACCCTGTAACAGGACAGAATTGTGGTGGGAGTAGTGGAAGTATCAGAATAAGGTTGGAGGAAGTATGAGCTGTTGGTCATGGTTGCAAACACAATCACAGGAAAAACTGAGATATTGGGACTAATGGAACAAGGGAACAGTGAATGGGGTTGGGGGAGGATGAGGAGAGAGGGGCAGGGAATAGCCTAAAGAAGCTGGAATCCTTGTTAAAGGATAAGCCAGGATTAAGGGAAGCAATTGCAAGATTCTATAAAGGAACGGGCATACAGTACAGTGATTTGAAAACTGCCAACGTAATAGGGAGGACCACTTTCAAAATTTTTTGCAGCTTATTCCGCAATAGAGGTAGCTTATAACTTATTGAGGCCCTACCAAAATGTGATTTGACCTTGGGTACAGACAATGTAATATAGGAAGCACTTCTCAATACATACTTTCCTATCATACTTAGTGGCATGCAATCAGAAATATATTGGGGCAGCTTCTTAATGATGGTTCTAACTGTCCAAAGTGCCGCATTTCTCTGACACCCTATGCATAAGAGACGAACATCCCACAGCTGAGTATAAGGAGCAGTGCTGCGTCGAGTAGGGGAGACCTGTAATAAACCTTAGAGCTCTATGGTAGAGCGTGTCCAGCTTTGAAAGTGCAGTGGCTGGACTCTGACTATAGAGAAAGTCTGCATAGTCTAGTATGGACAGGAAGGTGGTTTCGACCAGCCTCATCTTGGCTTTCCTTGAGAGGAAGTGGTTGATTCTATAGAAGAGACCAAGTCTCTGCTTAAGCCTTTTTATCAGCTCATCTATGTGGTCTATAAAGGACAGCCTATGGTCAATCCAGACCCCCAGATATTTGAACTTTACTACAAATTCCAAGGGTTCACCCAGGAGTGTAACAATCAGAGGTGCCGTTATGGGATCCACCATATGAACACGAGGAGAAAATAACATTGCCTTAGTTTTTTTGCCATTTAAAAGTAGTTTCTGGTTTAGGAGCAGATGCTGGAGCTGGTTGAAGTCATGTTGAAGGTCACTACATCCAGATTCAAGGGATGGTCTGCAGGCATAGAGCACCATGTCATCAGCGAAAAGATGAATGTTAGCTGCTTCGATACTGACATCGATACTATTAATGTAGATTGAGAAGAGTAATGGTCCTAAAATAGAGCCCTGCAGTACGCCTCTCACTGAGGGTTTTAATGGTGAATATTCCCCTTCTGCCTTAATCTGCTGGAGCCGACCTGCAAGATAATTAGAGAACCATCTCAAAGATGATGAGTTTAGAGCAACGTTCTGGAGGGATGTAAGAAGCAGGTCATGGTCAACAGTATCAAAAGCCTTGTTCAGGTCTAAAAATACTGCGCAAACAAAATTCTTATCATCCAATTCATGCTGCCAGTCGTTAGTCACTTTAGCAAGAGCCGAGATGGTAGTATGTCAAGATCTAAAGCCTGATTATAGGGGATTAAGCAGGTTCTCAGCTTCTAGGTAGTTTCTGAGCTGATAGCTTATACTTTTTTCCAACAGTTTGGATAGAATAGGTAGTAGCGAGATTGGCCTATAGTTATTAAGGTCAGTAGGGTCTCCAGATTTGAACAGGGGAATTACATGGGTGGTTTTCCATAAAGGAGGGAGGACACTCTGTGTGAGAGATAAGTTAAAATGTTGTGTAAGTGGCACAGCCAAGACCTGGTAACCAATTTTTAGGTAGAGAGGATCCAGGATGTCCACTCCTGCGCTCTTCCTTGTGTCCAGCTGTAAAAGAAGGTCCTTGACCTTCTTCAGGGATACAGGCTGCAGGGAGAACGTAGAGTCAGGAACAGGCACTCCTTGATCGAGGATGCCAAGTTGAGAGTGGGGATTACTGGCTGGAGAGGTATCGAAAGCTAGACCAGTGGTGGCAAAGTGGTTGTTGAGATACTCAAGGATGGCAGACCTGTCTACGACTGGGGTGCCACCAACTGTAATTTTTGCTGGTAGGGAATTACCAGGGGAATGGCCTTCTATGTCTTTTATGGTTTTCCAAAATTTGGAAGGACACTGTGAGGATGATTCAAGCTTCATGCGATAAAAATTAGCCTTTGCCTCTCTGACCATCTTGGTGCAAAGGTTTTTAGCCCTGAACATAATCCAATCGGCAGGCAGCTTAGATCTCTGGGCAGCTTTCCATAACATGTCCCTATTTTGAAGTGCAGACTTTAATTCAGCTGTAAACCATCAGCACAATTTAATCCTGGTACAGACTTTGTCCGATGGAGCGTGCTTATCCAGGGCCCCTAGTACAATTTCATGGAAGATGTCACATGCCATATTTACTGATTTTGATAGCTGGAAGTCCTGCTAATGCAAGGAGTTTTTTACCTCTGTGATAAAATCATAAAAATCACAGGGATCAAAGTTGCGTCGGCATCTCTTGGTGGTGAATTTAGAAGCGGATGTCGATTTAGGGTTAGCTCTTACACATGCAATAAAACAGTGATCACTAATATCCAAGAATAATACGCCAACGTGGGAGTATAGGTAGGGTTTACTTACAACAATGAGATCTAGCAGGGAGCCATTGGTTGGGTTCTTTTTATTAGGGCGAGTAACCTCATTAATTAGCTGAGACAGCCCAAGGGTGTCACAGGTGTCTTTAAGGGGTGTGGAGGCATTGGAGAACCAATCTGAATTGAAATCTCCTAAAATTGTGACATCAGATGACACAGCTCCCGGTGTACTTTCAAGATGTGTCAAAAGTTGTAAACCAGCTGACGGAGGTCTATAACATCCAACTACGTAGCGCGAGACCATAGGGGAAATCTCAACTTTAACAGATAGGCTTTCAAATTAATTTTGAATGGAGGTTGAGTTAGTAACAGAGACAGGGTATTTATCTTTAACATATATGGCTACTCCACCACCTCTGGACTGTCTGTCCATCCTAAACAATAAGTATGAGGGGATGGTCTAACCTCACCTAGATTGCTGTCTGCCGTCTATTCTTTTTCTCAGGATGGCTTCCAACAAGTGCTCTGCTCTTACACTGGCGAAAAAATATAAATCCTCCAATAGATCGACTCCATGCCTAAAATAAGTGTGCAGGACTTAGCAGTTCATGTTGGTCTTGCCAAGTCAACTGTGTCTAATCTGTTGAAAGCCCATGAGATGCTTATGCAGGAATGGTACGGCAACCAGAACCCTGAGTGTAAACGGAAGAGGTAAGGTAAGGATGGGGAGGTAGAGGAGGCATTACTCCATTGGTTTAGCACTGCAAGGGAGTGAGAGCTCTTATCAGAGGCCCCCTTCTTATTCAAAAAGCCAAACAGCTAGCAATCGGGCTAGGGAAGCCTGATTATAGCACCACAGAAGGGCGACTTCAGCATTGGAAAACCCGCCACAAATATCTGCTATAGGCGAGCCCACAGTGAAAAAATTAATGCTGACAGTCCAGGTGCCAGTACCTGGATCTGTGATGTCCTTCTAGCCATCATGTCAGGGTTCACCGAGGAAAACATCTATAAAGCCAGTGAAACTATTTTTTTCCAGTGTGTCAGCTACAGCACTGTGACATTCAAGGATGAGCTCCTGCAAGGACAGAAAAAAGTGAAGGAGTATTTATCCATGCTTGCCTGCTGCAACATGACAGGTTCAGATAAGAAGGAGTTGCTGGTCATTGGAAAGTCAGCCAGGTTGCGGTGTTTCCACAGCATTACCCACCTTCTTGTAATGTATTGGAACAACTGAATGGCTTGGATTACTGGTGACATATTCACCGAGTGGGTAAGAAAGTGTGACAGACAGCTTAGGGGTAGGAAAATTGCACTGCTTCTTGATAACTTTTGAGGGTACCCTAATGTAACTGGACTAAGAAATGTAAAACTCGTTTTCCTCCCACCAAACACCGCTTCGATAATCCAGCCCCTTGACCAGAGCAATATCTACACCTTTAAGCGCCACTACATACACGCTATGTGTGAGAAGGTTATTCAAGACATGGGCTCACCAGAAGGAGCAGAACTGTCCTCAGCAGATCGTGTCAGAATGATAAATTTGCTTGATGCAGTGTGCATAATGAGAGCAGCATGGGACAGTGTGACAATCGAGGCCATAGCCCATTGCTTCTGAAAAGCTGGTTTCACCACACAGACTAACCCTGATGAACTGGAGGAAAGAGTTAGCAGCTAAAATTGCCACAGTCCCACCACCGATAGGGCTATCAGTGACCGAATTTGAGTCACTGTGCAGACTTGGTGACAGCGATCTAGAACCAACGATGGATGCAATGGAGGAGGTTCAGCTTCAATGTGAGAGATGCAGCTGGAACCACCAGAGGAGAAGGAGGAGGAGAAAGAAGAAGATCCTGATGCCAGTGAAGAAAAGATTGTCAAAGCAACAGATGTGAGAGCTGCCCTTGCCACCCTCAGATGCACTATGGAGCAATGCACTGACATTTATTCTGACTGAGATATCCTCTGCAGAACCGAACAAGACTGGTGACCCTGCACCCAGACAGGAGGCAAGCAATGTAAAATAATGGACTTCACCGTTAACAAGTAAACAAACAAGCACCTCACCCCCACCCCCTCCCACGAAACATGGAACCTAAAAGAACTACATAAATAAATAAATAAATAAAGTTTATATTTTCAAGTTTACTCCGAAATACTGTAGCACTTCGCTCCCTCACTAAACACAGCACAGCACAGCATAAAAGAAAGTAAAATCTTGCAAATAGGCAATACGTACTGTACTGCAGTGTGCTCTGGTGTTGTTTCACACTGCATTACAGTACTGTTTTACAGCTGCTGGCTACAGCAGACATCGGGGATAGTAGACATTTTCTGATGTCACCAATTAGTCCACTATAACTGGCTTCCACTGTAGTACCTTCACCAAATGCTGAAACTATCTTTGTCAGTTCCAGGTCTATATATTTTGTCTTTCTTAGCCAATTAGGAGCAGCAATTTAAACATACTCATAATTTACTATAGGCGTCTTATGGCAGACAATCAAAGAGACATACTGACTAACCAATGGGCAGAAGTGAAGGTAAGTGGACATTTGCATATCATAAAATACCTCCATACATCAAAATGAGGAAAGTTTATTAAGCATGATGAATTTAGAAGCCCATCTGGCTTCACGTTTGAGCGCATACTGAAAACACATGGTAAAAACTATGTCTGCTTTACCAGCTGAATGCTCAAATGATCCCTGAAACCAGGATTACCATAGTAAATAGCATCCTCCTTCCCACCCTAACTTATGCTTCTCCAGTCATGCACTCAATTGCAAAACAGGAGCATAGAAGGGTACAAATGCTATATAATAAGAGTGCACGCTTCACCACTATGTCCCACCCGGGACACCATCACTGTGAAGTACTAGCCTCCCTAAATTGGCCATCCCTTAGCCACTGGCTACAGTACCCTCTCTTGTGCAGTGCCTACAAATTCATTAATGACCACCCCCTAGAAAGTATTACATAGATACATAGATACATAGACAGTGCTGGCAGATAAGGGCCTATGGCCCACCCAGTCTGCCCACTTGAGCTTGTAAGTTCAGTTTATGTTTTCCAAGAAGTCTGTTGCCCCTTACCCCTGACCTCCAGAATTCCTTTATGTCTATCCCATGCATTCTTAAATCCCATGATTGTTTCAGCCCCCACCACTTCCTCTGGCAGGGTGTTCTACTTGTCCACCACCCGTTCTGTGAAGAAATTTCTCTCACGCTTCCTCTGAATCATCCTCCTCCAACTTCATCCCATGCCCTCTAATCCTGGAACATCTTTTTCGCTTAAAATAGTGTATTCCTGCACCCTGTTCCTCCCTGTAAGATACTTGTATGTCTCTATCATATCCCTCTCTCCTCCTTTCCTTCAGGGAGTACATGTTCAGTTCCTTCAACCTGTCCTCATAGGACTTGTGATGCAATCCATGCACCATCTTTGTTGCCCTCCTCTGAACCTTCTCTATCCTGTCTATGTCCTTACGTAGGTAAGATCTCCAGAACTGTACAGTGTACTCCAGGTGGGGCCTCACTAGTGTCTTGTATAGTGGAATTATGACCTTCCTTTTCCTGCTGGTGATGCCCCTGCCTATGCATCCCAGCATCCTATTTGCTTTACCTGCTGCCTTGTCACACTGTTTCCCTGCCTTGA
Organism: Neoceratodus forsteri; assembly: GCA_016271365.2. Taxonomy (NCBI): domain Eukaryota; kingdom Metazoa; phylum Chordata; order Ceratodontiformes; family Ceratodontidae; genus Neoceratodus; species Neoceratodus forsteri. The sequence goes on from CM028136.1 coordinate 324,385,355, forward strand.
GGTCATCAGAGATTTATTATTATTATATTATTATTATTATTGGCCTTCTGGCTACCAAGCACTCAGGTAGACAGCTCCATACCTCTGGCAAGAACCTTCTGGAGGAACCCAGGATGAGGACTATGGCTGGCAGCAAATTCTTCGCCTATGATGCACCTGTACTCTGGAACTAGCTCCCTTCCCACCTGCAGGAAGCTAGCTCCCTGAGAGCCTTCTGTAAAGGGCTCCAAAAGCACCTGCTGGACAACAGCAAATGCTCATGCACTTGAACAGAAGTAGACTAAGGTAAATCTAGCCCACCCCAAATATAATTGTTCCTGCCGAATACTCCTTAAAATTTGAAGCAAAAATCCTAAGTGTCTTGTTATATGTCAGCTAGTGTCCTGTACTAATGGCATATGGTCAAAACATTGCGTTATAACTGCGCGGTTAATTCAGAGAGGTCTAAAAGGTTGAACTGACATGCCGTCACCAGATTTGTTGTCGTGGACATTTCGTCCTACATTCTTTTCAATTATACAGTGACGACGTCTACAAATAACGTTGCTGTCCTGTAACTAATAACTCACCATACCATAGCAATATGACCATACTGTGTTCTGTGTTCCCTTAATTCCACTTTCTCCCTGGCAAATGTGTGCATCCTTGAATTCACCCCCAACATCAACATAAATTTAAAGAGACAGTTTGGATTCTGCTTCGGCCAGTATTTGCTGGAACCTAACACCCAGTATTTTCTGGTCTAAGTCATGGGCTATATATTCTCATGTATCAGCCTTCTGCCATTCATTCCAGAGTTAGCGATGGAGTTTGTGCCAACCCAGAAAGGCAAGCAGAAGCTTGCTATGAATAATTACCTTTACACCAAAGAGAATGATGGCGTGAATGGCAAGATTTGTTTGGAGATGTGAACAGCGCACTTGCAGAGCCCATCTGCATACTTTGGGGGATAATATAACACTGCCACCTTCTGAACACAATCATGAACTGTTTATCTCACATTCCATTTACATGTCTGTCATGCTGTGTATTTGTTTAACAATAAAGCTATTAAAACTACATGACAATTTGTCCATTGTTCAGCAATTTAAAACTCGCCTTGTCTTGTTCGCGACCACATTTAATTTCAGCAATTTGTCCGGTTTCTTTTTCTCCACGCGACAATTTATCCGTAACATTTTGTCTGCGGTGAATTGTCCGGCAGCAATATATCCGCTCATGGTACTAATCCCCCCCCCCATGTTAGCAGTCTAGTCCTAACATGACTGTGAAATGAACTGTCTGCTGATGATTTATGATTCCTAGATGTGCAATGTCTTGTTTGTAAACAAATGTGTCATATTCTCTAATGTACTGTACCTTGCAAAATGTTTTGACTGTATGTAACTAATAGCAGGTCACCCCTGAAAAAGGGACCTTTGGGGCCCAATGGGTCTACACGATTATCAAAATTGAATTAATAAATACATTGATTTACATAGCATTTTTGTCAAAAAAATGGTCCTGTAGCTTAATTGGAAATGGCACTATATCAGAAATTAATCAGTTTGACTATGCCTATAATCCTGCAAAGTGTGACATTGGCACAATGTTTCAGCTATGCCACTGGACTATGTCATACCTCTCAGCCCCTCAGCATTAAAAATCATAGCACTGGCCTTCAAAAATCACAGCAAATGGCCAGAATGTGTAGCACTTTCTTATTTTAAACAATAATATATCTACAAATAGTGGACCCCATATAGTTAGTGATAAGGAATGTTTTTATTAACTTAGTTCAATGATTTGTTTGTGCATCCAGAAATGGCTCTAACATTATTAAGAACATCAGTAAACCTATGTGGATCAAAGGTAAATCTGAGGGTGAAAATCATAGCAGTTGAGAGGTATGCTATAAGTTACTTCATTGACATTTACATCCGGATAACATTAGGGGGTTACAATAGAGGGAATCATTGTTCATGCCTACAAACTAAACAGGATTACAGAAAAAAAGCTAAGGGGACCTTGCCCTTAAGAGCAGGCTGATGTGTGTGTGTGTGTGTGTGTGTGTGTGTGTGTGTGTGTGTGTGTGTTCCAACAACTGCTGATTGCAAGTTAACAGACACTTGTGTTGGGGGGGAAGGGGGCTGTGTTGCATTCAACAGACAGATAAAATGGACAGGCAGGTTGGTTTTAAAAGCCGGTGTGTGATGGTTGATATTTATAACATAGGTGGTTGATAATTGGGTTTCAATTATGGTTGCATTGGATTTCCAGTGTTTTAAAGCATGGTCAGGGGATGACTTTTAACAAATTAAGTTTCTAGATTCTTTATTCCCATTTCATAAAAGCATTTATGTCTAGTTCCTCAGTCTGTTGGGAGAGTAGAGACGTACTAATCTCTCCATACTGTTGCCTGTTTTAGTGCTGAAGGAACTAGTGCATGGCTTGATGAAGCCTTTGGCCCAAAATGTATTTGGCTCAAGTTTATAAGATCTTTTCATTTTTGGAGAGGTAAGCCATTTTATTTTGGCCAAGCCCTACTGCAGACTGGCTTTGTTAAAAATAATTGATTCTGGTAAGGTATTTGAACACGTGTAAGAATTCCTGTCGATAAGCCTGCAGCTAATAATCTGAGTTTGTAATTGACTTAATGGGTGCAGTCCCTGTTCTCTGGTAAGGACTGGCATCATAACTCCATTCTAAAAGAAACTATTTGAAAATGCTTTGATTCATAATTTTTTATAACAATGCATGAGCCCCTGCCTACAAACAGGAACTATAACTAAATCATATGCTAAGAATAATACAGAAAGTCAAACAAATATGTTTATATAGCAGAACTTTGATACTGAGCCATTTGTAATCATTCTCCATGTTGCTCTTAAAAAAAAAACAAAATGGTGCGAAGCACAAATTATGTTTTGTAAACATTGGAATTAGGTGGAATATTTTGGACTGCTTCTGAATAGGAGTGACACCGTTTTTTTTGGCCATTTTAGGATGCCACACATGTTCAGAAAAAGAACATGTGACTAATGTGTTCTTATATTCAGATTGGCCCCATGAATGACGGGGTATAAGGTACGTGCCATAGGAGCATACCCCACCTGCAGACAGGTGTGCACCTGGTGGCATTCACGACTGCCGGACACCTGTCTGAGGCCCCACCCCCCCTAGTGTGCAGGCTCATGTGGGGTGGTCGGGGAAAGAGTTGCAGTCTTAGGTGGGGGGGCCAATCGAATGCCCTGCCTGGGACCAGGAGTGGATCCTTCGTGCAGGACAGCGTGGGACCAGGATCGTGCATCACCCACAATCACCTGTTGACCACGCAGGTGGCTGCCATCAGTGGTAGACCCCCTGACACCTGCCCCAGAGGCATCCCCCACCACCAGGAGCACAGCCACACCCCCTCATGGAGAAGCAACCACCCCAGTCCCCCATTGCCCGCTGTCTGTCCCCGACCACAGTGGTGGCCCACACCCAGCTTTGAGACCCTGGCACACAGTGGGGCACCAGCTCTGGGACTGTTGTACCCCCACCCACACATGGCCAAGACACCCCTCCAACTGCAACAACCACACCATCCCAAGCCCTGGACCTGGCAGGAAGTGCCACGGCCATGGGTCAGCTGGTGACAATGCCCACTGAACACCACCTCTGCCACCTGCAAGGGGGATGAAGCATACATGTAAAGGAGTTGTCTGTGAGCAGTGGGGACTGGGGAAGGGCTCCAAATGTTGGGGGATGGTGCTTAGGACCAGTTGCCATGCTTGGGGGGACCCTATGGGTGTGTGGGCATGGACGCATATGCCCGTTATGGCAGGGTCCCCCTGGCATATCTCTCAGCCCTATGCCCCCCAGAAGTATGCACTACATGCCTTTGTGCATGGTGCATAGTGCTGGCACACACCCCTGCCTATCCCTGGCATGTTGGTGTCCATGCAGCCAGGGGATCGGGTACGTAGGGACTGCATCCCGTGTGGGGGGGGCACAATGGATGTGGAGTGGCTACGTGCTGCAGATCTGCGGCACGAAGGCACTCTGCACCATGATGCATAGGTCCCAATGCTTATGTGTCATAGAATGTACATTGTAGAAAAATTAGAATTCATGGAGCACTTTTCATGTATAAATCATCTTGGTTTGGGACTTTGAAACAATGTTATTAGTGGCATCATCTTCTTATATAACAGGATTAATAAGCATTCCCTTGCATGATTTCAGCCAGTCAGCATCAAGAACAGCAGTGCCTCTTATCCTGCATACACTCGGTGTCTCACTGGGAGCTTGAAGTGGAAGATTCCAGTGAAGCAGCATGAGGAGGGTTGTTATAGTCATTTCCCCAGGAAACCTGAGTGATTTATGATGCTTGTATGGAGAGCCAATGATATATCTCTTACTCAAGAAGAACATCATCTCTTGCTGTTTTGGCTTTGTGGTCTTCTTGCCAAAACAGCATGAGATGACACACTTGTTCACAGGTACCCTATATACATACAGAATCTGGTCTACCAGAATAGTCACCCAAGGATTCTACAGGAGAGAGTAGTTTCGAGGGACAATATTAACGGTGTTGAAAACTGTAATAATCCCATTGAAGAGCCGCTGGTATCAGAGGGGAAACTTTAAAAAGAGATAATTTTTAAACACATTTTATTTCATATCATATATTTCCTGTATTCAGTGTCCCTGTTTTCTTATCACTGACTTTTCACAGGACACTTTAGAAAAACATAGAAGATAATGTGTGGGCCACTATAGACAACAAGCATGTGTAGCCATCTAGAGGTTGCCATGGTGAATGAGTAAATCTCGAGAGTGAAGCTTGAGAGGTTTATTCTGTCACCATGGCAACCTCGGAATGGCTACGTATGCTTGTTGTCTATAGTAGTAGTAGTACAAATGTTTATTTTTATACAGGATAGCAAACTTTAGGTCATAGACCTATTTTCAAAGTTGTCCTGTGTCAAGAACAAATTACATTCAATATAACATATAAAAATTCAGACTACATAAAACAACTAATAAATAATTTTTGACATTATACAAGACAAAAATCTTCAATCAGACCAACAACTAACACATTTATCCACATTTTAAAAACAAGTACATTCATCATAAAATACAGTGCTCAATCCTAATTTAAACTGGGATAGTTTAGTTGTTTTCCTCAATTCAGGGGGAATATTATTGCAAATATTTGCAGTTTGAGCCTCAAGTGGCCCATACATTGTCTTTTATAATGTATGGCCCCAACAGACAAGAAACATGAGTCTATGTAATTTTAAAAATCACTCACTTGTGTTTGCAGCACTCTGAAGTGGAATCAGAGAAGCAGAGCAACTAACTTGCAGTGATCTGAGAACAAGGCTAACAAATGGAGCAAACATGTCAATGATTAAAAATGCCTAACTATAACAGCAGTTTACTAGAAAATAAACAGTTTTTTTTGAAGGGCTGTTCTTGCTGTTCTTCTTTGTCATCTCCAATCAATGGTAAATACCGTGGCTGCCATAATTAGGTACGTTAGCGCTGTGCAAACTGTCAAACTGTCAGTTTCACTCACACAGCGCTAATGATTGCAGCTGTGGCTCCAGCGGGTATGGTGTAAGAATGCGTTCCATGTTGTACTGCAGTAGCTACGTATCTAGTGCTATATAGCAACAAAGTGGCGTAGCTACTGCAGCACAGCTTTATTCTAGGAATTGATGTCTACCTAAAATAACGTTCTATCATACATACACTATATCATTTTAGGCACATGCTAGCTTGTATTTCATATATTCTGTGTTAAGCATTTCCTTGTTATGTTCGCAGTGAGCACACACAGCGAACATTTTGTTATGAGTGGGTTTTGAGAGGTGTGACACTGTCAGTCCAATGCAGAGAAGTCTGCAAGGCGCTCATTAGTGGTACACCAGTCATCTGCCAGGCTGGTCATGACACTGTTCTGGCTTGCTAGGTGGAAACTTTGTGTAGTTCAAAGGAAAGAGCCAGCCTAGTCATAGGGTGGCTCTTTCCTTTTATTTGCATAAAGCCACCCAGAAAGCACAGCTGATCTCTCATTATTTAGCCTGCTGTGGCCCCCCCCAACATTATCCCCAGTGCCAGCTAAACCCTTCCCCCACCCACCCATTTTCATTGTGCCACACCGGGAAGCCCACACCCAGTGCCATGACTGTTGAGGAGATGAGTCTCCTGATACTGAATGCACTATATCTGCTGGCTAGCTCATTGCTATCAGCTGTATTATCTTTAAATGGTTCCATCCTTGCCATTCTGTTCATGTCAAGTAAAATTCTATGCTATCTGTATGTTTATTGTGCTCTAGCCCACAAAATGTATTTGTGATTTCTATTTACCCTTACCTGCCCGAGGGTATGGTAGATCCTATTTGTATATCCTGCATTTGACTGCTGTTCTGCCCTTACACTGACGATTCTCTTCAATAAATAAATAAATAAAATATGACTGTTGTCCAAGCCTGTACCATGCTGTTTCTGACACATGATGTAATGTTTATTGCCTGATGTTCTTGTCTGTACCTTGTAATCTCCCAGGTCACCCCTGAAAATAGGCAATTGGCTGTCTAGTGTGCTTATCTGGTTAACAAAAACAAATAAATAAATACATAATCTCTCCTACCCCTTCCATGTTAAAATTCCAGCACTGGGGAGCTCAATGCCCAGTGCCGGCTGCTACCCCCACCCTGCCCATTTTGATTGTGCAACACTGGGGAGCCCACCCCGGGTGCCGCCAAGCAAAACACTGACACCAGAGTACCCAATCCCCAGTGTAGGTACCTGAAATAAAGAAAATTTTACTTCATAGCTTTTTAATGTAAAATGCAACCTGTAAAAAAAGCTGTCCATCAATGTCTTTTGCTGCCATTGCTGTTATTGTCCCCCCCACACGATCTTCCCACTCAGCACCCACCACCCCACACCTGCCCCAAGTCCTTGCTTATGTACTGGGGGTCCATCGCTCTAATCCTCTCTGGACCGGAGATGCATCTTCAGTCTTTAACGCCAGAGCATAAATTGTGGAAATCAGGTTTGCGGTTCCGTGTATTTCAATGGGTTTTGAATTTGTTGTCATAACTTGCTGATTTTCAAATATTTTTGCCCCAGATCTTCAGCATGCCTTTTTTAGGACCCCACCTCATGAACAATGGCAGCGAAATTAGACAAATCTGTCCTGAATGGTGATTTTATGGTCACTGTGCAAAATCACCATTTGGGCAGGATGTTAACATTTTGTCTACCTTTGTTCATGAGGTGGGGTCATAAGAAGGCTATGTTGAAAATATGGGGTAAAAACATAAGAAAACAACAAAGTTATGAGCCTACATTGAACTTTTTCAATGTACCCTCATAACTATGGTAATTTTTAATATTTTGACCCCAACTTTTCAACTTAGCCATTTTTTACACCACCTCATGAACGTGAAAGCTGTCATTTTTTAGATTCTGGCAAAAATGTGTTTTTACACTTGTGGCACAAAATCACCTTTTTGGCACAAAATCACACTTTTGGCATGATTTGAAAATTTTCCCCACCCTTGTTCATGATGAGGCGGGGTCATAAGAGAGCTATGTTGAAAATTTGGGGTAAAACTATTAAAAAAATAGCAAAGTTATGAGTGTACATTGAAATTTTCCAATGCACACTTGTAACTGTGGTGATTTTCAGTATTTTGACCCCAGATTTTTCATATAGTCATTTTTTCACACAAGTTCTTGAATGTGACCAGTCTCATTTCTCAAACCCTACCCAAAATGTGTTTTCACACTTGTGGCACAAAATGATGTTTTGGCCACTGTTATATAAATCACACCTGTTATACTCAGGATTGGTTATAAAAAGATTATGTTGAACATTTGGGGTACAAATGTGAAAAAACAACTTATGAGGAAATGTTGAATCATTCCTTCTTATATAATCAGGCCTTCCCAGAATGTATCTTATAGTCCTTGCGTATGTTTAGCTTACTTTTGGTTTTCTAAGTAGTAGCTGTCATTTTTAGGGTATATTTAAATTTTATTTAATTGTTGAATTATGGTATGTTTATGTTCAACTATATGTTGTTATGTATTTATTATGATGTGCAGTATGTATTTTTATTATGTTCGGCACCCAGAGCCTCCGGGATGAGTGTCTTCTAAATAAAATTTGCCTTACCTTGCCTTGCCATTCCAACATTTACTCATAACTTTATTTTTGCAGATTTGGGCCCCTAATGTTCAATATATCCCTTGTGTTACCCCACATCCTGAACAGAGCAGGTGCCATTTTTCAAGTCCCCTCCAAAACGCGTTTCCACAGTCGCACAGCGAAATCACCTTTCAGATGATTTTAAAAATGTCACCTGTCTTTATTGTAAGTTCAGGTCATAAAAAGACTGCTGGACATTTGAGATCAAAATGTGGGAGCCCACTTAAAAGTAGATATTACCTGTCAGCTACCCTGCCCTGGCTAATTACAGTCTAACAATGTGTAAACGCAGGACGCCACTGAAAATGAGACATTGCATCTCATCTGCACTATCCTGGGTAAATATATAGTAAACATGTGTACAAGCAAGACCCGGTGCAACAACAATACCAGTGGTGAACATTCAGCAAGGACAAATGTTTGTTATAACTGTGCACACTAACATGTAAATAGAATCCCTGTTTCCTGCTCGTCATCTCCTCTGGTATCTTGTCCATACTGACATCATAATCCTCTGCATGTGACTTGATAAGTGTTTCCACAGCAACAGTTTGTGATGCTGCAAGCAGGGGAGACAAACAGCCAGAGCAGGTGAAGACTATGGGATAGGGATCCTGTTGCCATGTTAATGTGTACAGTTATTACTGTATGAACAAGCATTGGCCAATGCCAAATGTTTGCTTGCAGTGTAACGGGTTTAAAGAGCCCCTGATATTTTTGTGACAGCTCTAACAAAAACATAATATCTAGACACAGTTTAGCTTATATTTCACCTTTTTTTGTAATTGTTGCCCTTATTTGTTAAAGAAACAGAATCTTTGCCCTATTTGCTCTGTCTGCTTGTCTGCTTCTGCAGTCACAGTTATATTTATGACATCCCAAGCTGTTGCTGTGGAGATCATTATGGTGTCATACATGGGGCATTATGATGTCATGTGTAGACAATCAGCCAAAGCTAATAAAGTCCAAGGAACAGTAATCTTGTTTTTATGTCACTTGCCTCAGTAATAAAAAAAGGGGAAGGAATTGAAGAAAATATAATTCTGGCTGAATGGTACAGAGGGTAAAAGCACAGAACTGTAAAACTATGGGCTGCAGGTTCAGCCCCCTCATGGCCACAAACAGTGTTGTCTAAGGTTGCCTGTGCTACAGTAAACCTGTAGCTGGGCTAGTAACGTGGAGGGCTGAGGCACTAGATGCCTCACCTCCCACCACACTGGTGAGCTGGGTTCAGGAATGGACCAAGGTCACTCGGGGGCTGGCAGAGGGAAGGAGGATTTAGCATCTATCGAGGGATCTCTTCCTTCGAGGTGGGAGAACAGTGTGTACTGCTGCTTGGCTGCCACCTAGTGGAAGGTGTGTGGCACAGCAGTGGTCACCAGACTTGAAAGTCAGAGATGGGTGTTGAAAGTGTGCACTATCTTCATAGTCTATGTGTGCGCCTTTATACACTGTCGGCTCTGACTTAAGGGGAAGGTCCAGGTCAAAACAGCAAAATGAAAATTGCACAATCAAAAAGTGCACCTTGCGGAACACAGAAAATGAGCAATGTCAAAAACACACCAGTATAAATGAGCTAACTCTGAAGCCATGCATGCTATTATGACAACGCAGTTTTCAACAATGCCATTTTTGTTTTGCTATTTTGACTAGATACCCAAGGGGGGGGGGAGTAACTGACACAGAAGAACCACTGTCTGCAGGATGATGATGCAACTCTAAAGGTACCCACTCACACAATGAGGTGAGAAGTAGATGGGTATGAAGAAAAAGGATTGCAAAAATATTTGAATACTAAACTGAATTGTATCTGTCACATTTTTCAAAGTTATCCAGCTGGTATCAGGAGCTCTTTAAAAGGAATGTATACAATATGTAATTTAAATAAACTATTACTGGTGTTTTCAGTTCATTACTGACATGCTGTTAACAGTGTCAGTGGCTCAGCAAAATGAAAGGTCAGAGGCATAGACAATACTGTTTGTGGCCCTGAGGGGGCTGAACCTCCAACTCACTGTTTTACAGTGTCAGTGGCTCAGCAGATAGCACACTCGCCTCTGAGGCCAGAAGATCAGAAGGTTGTGGGTTCTAGCCCCACACTGAGAATTTGGGATTAATCCCAATACTGACACTGTAGTGCATCATGAGGAGGTGCTGCACTTCTGAGGTGCTGTCTTTCAGATGAGACGTTAAACCAAAGTCCTGTCTGCCTGTTCTGGTGGTTGTTCAGGGCACGGGGTCATAATGTCACAAACGAAACCATGCACATCAAGACCGCATGCCATAATACAGCAAGAGGCAACAACTGACTGTTTTTCTTGTGTTTTGTGGGGGTTTTTCCCCTTCCCACACACCCTAGAATTATTATATTCAACTCAGAGGGGGTGTGGACACAGGAGCAAGAAATACAATTAAAAAAAATAAGATTCCCTAGAAGGGAATCAAACCACTTCCCCCCAACCCCATCCACTGCTGGGTCGGGTGCTCTAGCCATTCCACCATGGGAGTGGCTCGATTGAGCAAATGACCGGCAGTGACTACATCCACTTCCTTGTTGCTGGTGAGCATCAGGGGGTAGCGATACTTTCTATCACTGTAATTCCTCTGTCGCTGTAAAGCCACACGCGATACTAGCTGCGTGGTCTTGCTGTGCATGGTTTTGTCCATGATATATTGCCCTGGTAGGGTTGTTCAGGTGGATGTTAAAGATCCCATGGCACTTCTCAAAAGGAGTAGGGGAATTTTTATTGAACGAAAGGCTCCAAACATAAACAAAGCATTAAAAAAAGTATACAGAATGAAAACTGACACATATCATACATCAGTACAAAAATAAGGCAATCTTAAATGAAATTAAGGTAACCTAAACAAATTAAACTCCACAGAAATGCATTTTGTCAGTTTAAGTCTAATGTTCGCCATTGCTAATGTAGCTATGCCTGTCTGTTGAATTTGGGAAATGGCATATTGAACAATCTTAAGTAACTCAGTGCTCAATCAAGCATTGCTGGATCACCCACAGACTTCTTGCCTGCCAAATGTGATACTTCATAATTGCAAAAATTATATACAATGTTTCAGCATGATACTCATCCCATCCTGGTTGCAAATCCCCATACATTAATCCTTCATACTTCAAGGTGGAATATAATGATTCCCTCCATTCCATTGACACAACCAAAAGGCCTTGATATATGGATATGCAATAAACAAATGTTCCTCTCTCTAGTATATTTAAGCAGGAATCTCTGGGACAATGACTCTCAGAAATTTGTTTGTGCTTATTGTTTCCTTTCACCCCTAATCTTCCGTAGTGACCTAGCCACAGAACATCACACACATAAGCCAATAGCCTAGGATTAGTTAGTTGCTGAAGGATAACATGGAGCATCCCCTGTGGGCATTCTGGAAACACAACCACTTCATTCCTCCCTGCCTGCACGATAGCCATGTACAGACTATTCCTATCCATGGTCTACAGCTGTGAGTTTGTGATACCCCACTGCATAGCCATCTTTATTTGTTCAATTCCGTAAACAGGGACCAACTGATTTCTGGCAAGGAGTCTTGGCATCTTTGTCCTCCATGCCTCTAGATAAGGGGTTAGCCATTCCAAAACCAGAAGTGTCAATATTTTATACCCTGGCCGCAAGACATAGCCTATATTGTAGAAAAGAGAAATACTACTAAAAGAAAACCACCAGATGGACCATATTTACCCTGCCTTCTGAGATTTTTCTATACGTGAATTCCCTTTTAATGTGGTTAAGCCTGCTCCCCCAAAAGGCCTGAAAAAAATGCTAAATAAAGTAGTTGCCAAAGGTTTAGGCAAGGGGAACACATAACTGACATACAAAATACTTGGAATTAATAATGACTTTATCAATAGAACTCTCTTTTTCTTGGAAATCTGCAGCTCCTTCCATTGTGAGACTAATTCATTAGTTCTGCTAATTCCGGACTCCCAGTTCTTGGTACTCATATCCCCCAAGCCAAAGTCCGCTCCCAGTATCTTAATACTATCATTTAACACCGTTACTGTAGTTAAAGTTCCTGTTATGGAGGTTGGTGTATTACCTAGTGGGACCACTTTACATTTATCATAATTAATAGTGGGCCCACTCATTTTAGAAAAGTTATTCAGTGTCTCCTCCAATGCTACTGCACAAAAATCTGGTGCCACTATGAGGACCACATCATCTGCATAGGCCAATACAGTGATGGGTGGATTCCTGAGCACAGGGGTTGAGGCCTTTGACACTGACATTCGCTATCAGGGATCAAAGAAGTATATCCAGACCAAAAACATACAACAAGGAACTTAATGGACACCCCTCTCTGACTCCCCTTCATATTGCTATCTCTTTCTCAAACCAACCATTTACATTTGGTATCAGGCTAGCGCTTTTATACAAGCCTTGAATCCATGATACAAATATTTTTGGAATCCCAAAAGTTCTTAAAACAGTAAATAAGTAAACATGTGCCAATTTATCAAAGGTGTTGTCTTGGTCTAATCCTGCTACATGGCCTTTTAATTGTCCCCTTCCCCCCCCTCATAAAGATTTATTGTAACAAAATTAAATTATCCTTCTGCTTTCTGTATGGTATCCTGCAGGCCTGGTAAGGGCTAATCAGGGTATCAGCGGTAGTAACCACACGTTTTAACAAGATGTTACTCAACATTTTTTAATCTTTATTTAGGAGGTTTATTGACCTCCATTTTTTTTTAATCTTCTTTAGGTCCTTTCTTATATAGTAATAATAGAATCGCTTTGTTCATTGACTCAGGTAGGGTATTGATACCGAGCATATAAATAACTAAAAAGGGACCTCAAATGGTGTGGGACCACTAAAAAAACAAAATGGAGATCTGATTTCAGATGCTAAAAACATGGGCAACTTACAAAACTTATATTTTACATCATAGTTCAACAGTAAAATAACTCAGGATTGTACAACCCCAAACCAACTGATATATCTCCATGATTCATTATAGATATTAAGGATGTTGAGGCTAGACTAAAGGAACTAAACCCCAATAAATCCCCAGGACTGGATGGAGTCCACCCCAGAGTTCTTAAAAAATGAAGCAAAGTACTGTAATTGCCCCCCTTTGGCATATATATTTCAAACATCTATGGATGGGGCGAAGTGGTAGATAACCGGAGGGTGGCAACAGTGATACCCATATTTGAAAAAAGGTTCTAAGTCAGACCCATATAATTATCACCCAGTGTGCCTTACATCAGTTCCATCCAAAATACTGAAAGGCATCTTGAAAGATAGCATAACCACTTTTTTAGATCAGGAACAGCTAATAGACAAGACCCAGCATGGGTTTACCAAAGGCAGGTCTTACCAGACAAACATGCTTGGTTTTTATGACAAAGTGGGGAAGCATCTTGAGCAGGGAGAATCTGTGAATATACTGTTTCTGGAATTTTTGAAAGCTTTTGATAAACTGCCTCATAATGAATTGCTGTTAAGTATTATATGAACTGGGAATACAGTCTCCCATAAGAAATCAGGTGCAGGACTGGCTGACCAATAGGAGACAGAGGGTTTGCATTAGAGGATTTTTTTTCTGATTGGGCAGATATGATGAGTGGGGTGTCCCAGGGTTCAGTGCTGGAACCCTATTTAATCTGTATGTAACATCACTACAGTATGATAACCATAAAGTATGGTTGTCCAAATCTGCTGATGACTGTAGGCTTGGGGCAGTTGTGGGCAATAACAAAGGAGATAGCCTGCTCCAAACTGCACTACTGTAGATTATGTACAGGATTGGACTACAAAGTATAAACTACATCTCAGTCAAGATAAATGTACAGTAATGCATTTGGGTAAAAAAGAACTAACCAGAGTTATATATTAAATGGTAAGATATTAGGCGTAGCATCTGAAGAAAGGGGCTTGGGGATACTTGTATCACAGGACATGAAATTTTCATCACACTGCAAGAACATTACACAAAAAGGTAACAGGATACTGAATTGTATTTTTAGGCATATAGCTACAAGAAACGGGGAGGAGATACTGCCCTTGTATATTTCATTGACGAGACCCATCTTGAAGCATAGGGAACAGATCTGGTACCCCTACAAAAGGGGCAATAGGGCAATGATAGAGAGAGAGAGAGCAGAAATAGGCTACTAGAGGGATCAAAAACATGATGGGTATGAACTATGAGACAAGGCTGAGGGAGCTTGATTTATTTTCTTTGGAATATAGAAGACTAAGAGGTGATATGTGCCTTGTGCATAAAGCATGGACTGAAATAATCTGTGGGAGAGTTTGGGGTTGGAAGCTAGAGAGCAGGTGTACAGTACCCGGGCACATCCCTTACAACTAAGTGCCAGTAAAACAAGATTAGCAAGGACCCGGTATTGGTTTAATCAAAGAATGGTACATGAGTGGAACATGTTGCCACTGGAAGTAGTGAGCAGTGAAACCAGACGTGTTTCAGAAAAAATTAGATCAATTCTACAGGGAGGGGAAATACTGATTATAGAACCAGAACCTTTGGGAGGGAAAAAGTGAGCATAATGGATGCAAGTCTGCCTAGCTCTGTGAAATTCCTATGATTCCTATGATTATATAAAATCACCAATACAGGAGTTAACTCAGTTTTAAAAGTCTGATATAGTTCAGACCCAAACCCATCCATTCCTGGAGCTGTGCTGTGCTTTAAAGAGCTGATTACTTCCAGCACCTCCCCTTCTGTGATGTCTTGAGTTAGCAATTGCTTCTCTTGCTTAGTGGGTTGAGGAAGTCCTAAATTATTAAGAAAAACTTGGAGTCCCACTCAGGCTGCAAAGGGGTATTAAAGTAGACAGCACATGGTGTTCCACCACCTCCATAAACTTGTTGGGAGTAGTAGCCAGCTGCCCATCTTCTTCCACTAGGGATGTAAGTGCCCTGTGGTCTATGCAATTTTTGCATTCCTTATAAGGGTCAAAAGTCCCTTTAGACATAGAAGTGCCAAAAGGCTGTTCTTGTTCCAGGAATTTTGCCCTATCATATTGTGCAGCAAACATTTGCTGCTTTATTGTCATAATCTGTTTACTATAATCCAGATCTTTAGTTTCTGTAAGGGAAATCAGTTTCTGTAGTTGCCCCTTGAGACTCAAGTAGTGCAAATGGTCCCTAGTAGCGAAGCTTCTAGACATGTCCTAAAACAATCCTTGCTAGGATTGTTTTATGTCCTCCCACCACAGCAAGAGGTCATCATAGAAATCCAAGATGGACAGACGTGTTGTCGATCCCTTTTTCCACACCTTTTGTACCTTTTCCTGCTCTAACAGAACCATTTAGATGCCATATATTCTTCTTACTCCTGGGTGAATGATCCCAATATACATTAATAATAATAGATCTGTGATCAGTAAATTCCAATGCCTTTAAATATAAGGCATGTATTGTCAAAGTAGGTGACAAAAAAATAAAGTCAATCCTTGTAGAGAGGGGGCCCTTAAAATAAGTGTTACCACCCGTGGGGAACTGGGAACAATATGCATCCACCATCCCTGTAGTGGTAGCCACATTCCTCAGAGATATGGAATCACAAAATAATGTGTCAGTATGTAATCCCCCGTCTGATTGGCTCAGTCCACAATTAAAATCCCCTGCCCATATTATCATCCATGTTGTGTGTAGATAAGGTTGGACTGTTCTAAAAGGGTCACTCTTTGTGCCTTTGTTTGGAGAGCATAAATCACAATGAGGCAAAACTTATCTTTATGGTACCCTATGTCTAACAATAGGGCTCAGCCAGGTTGTATTTCAACCAGCTGAGAGACGGTCAGGTTAGAATTAGAAATTAAAATCCAAATACCATCACAAGTATTCTCTCCAATGGACTAAAAGTCACATTCTTTAGTCCACAGTTGTGAGGCATGTTGTAATTCTTGTGCTGTTTTTTAGACGTGTCTTGTATACAAAGTATGCCACCCTCCTCCTCCAACAAAGCATTCAATGTCACAACCTGTTTCTTGTAACTCTTAATGCTATTTACATTGAGGGTAGTGACACTTAATGGTGACATAATTCATGTAGAGAGAGAGAGAGAGAGAGAACCAAAAACCATCATCTCAGTCCCTCAGGGGTCCTAGACTGGTCTCCTGTGCCTAATCCTTTTAGCAATTGAGGAATCACCCCCTCCCTCATCCAAGTCCGATGGAGTATTGGGCAATGAAGAAGCAATCAATGACCCCTCAGAGTCATCTGCATTTGAATCCCCCCCCCCAGTTTTTCTCCCTTACTAACATAGCATACCTGTCACCAGTTTTCCATATTTTCTGAGCTTTTTCTTTTCTTTTATATTACCTCGGGTACCAGTAACTGGAGTCTTCCCCTATCTGTTCCTTTTCTTGGTCCTACTACAGTGAATTGAGGGGCCTGTACTGGTGGGGGAGGGGGCATGACTGTGTCCACTGAGGAAGGGGCTGGGAGGGACTCCAGACCACAGGAAATGGAGGTATTGGCACTAGTACTGGGATGCTTCTCAAGTAAATCCTTCTCAACTTGAGCTGTTTCCATTACATCTGTAAGAGCCTGTTCAGGGTCTTCTACTGGAGTGCTGGTTGTAGTGAGTTCTGCTGATTCCGGCCTGAGTTCCGCCATTTGTTGCTTGGCAACACGTTTGGCTTGAGATTCCTGGGCCCTCGTAATGAAAGTCTCATGTGAGGGGCAATCCTCTCAATTGTGGAAGGCCCAAGGGCACCTCCCATATGTATGTCCTGTGTTCTCTCACAGGTTGCACTTGAAAAGGTTAACACATGTGGCAGAGAGATGCCCATATTCTAAACAGCGATTGCAGCTTTGTGTGTCACAGGCTGCACTAAGGTGTGATCTAGCTCCACATTTGTAGCAGGATCGGGGTTGTCCCACATAGAATTAGACACCCCTGTCTTTCCCTAAATAGAAACTGCTGGGTAGGTACACTATTCTTCCATTTGTAGTAAACAACTTAACCTTAATTTTCCAACCTCCATTCTAAATCTGATCACTGTGTAGGATAGGTGAGGGTCTATCCAGACTCTCACGGCATTTTTTAACCAAAACAAAATGTCCTCCACATTGACCCCCTCATTTCTAAACATGACTGTACTAGTTTTTGTAGCTGGTTTTGTCAATGGTACTGCATAAAATGGAATCCAAAGGGGGGGTATGCCTTAATGTCTGGTACTGTGTCCAAAACCTGTCTAGACTAGCCACTGTTTTAAAGCTAATATTGTAATTAGCTTTCCCAATGTGAATTAAAGCAAAAATTTCATTTGAAAAAAGTTCATGGACCCTTTAATCTATTTTTTTGCCAAAAACAGTCTGTCTGGTGGGAACTCCAGCACACCCTTATATATTAAACCGATGGTATTTCTTCAGGGAGCAGGTTCTCCTTTGTTTTTGAATAAATCTGACAGTTTAAACATGGGCTTTAACCAGGCCATGCATGCTGGGTCTTGTAGGTCTTCATCTGCAGGTAGTAATTTATCTGGAACCTGCTGCATTGGTGGACCCCGCCTAATAGTAGGGGCTTCACTAGTAGCTTGATCCCTTGGGTGGGGAATTCAGTTCAAGTCAGTTGCAGTGTTATTTTCCATATTCTCAGGAGCTTGTGTGGAATCAGCTCGAGGGACCTGATTTCCCTCATGTTCACTGTTATTAGCTGCAGGGGTCTGATTACTGACCTGCCTCTGTTCCTCTACATTTTGGCCCCCATTATCACAGAAAAATCTTTAGCATACTTTTGCATTTTGGGGTCAGATGGGTCAGGGATCTGCTCACCAGATTCACCCTGTACCCATCCTGCATATTCCAAAGCATGCGGTGGTGGCCAGCCTCCTGCTGCATTGTCTTTGCAGTGCTGTTTGACCTCTTTAATGAATTGTTTGTCCAGAACAACCTGTAGAACTCCAGATAAAGTTTTTCTGTTTCACTTTGTGAAATGTGTGTGAGACGCTTCAAGGACTATTGCCTTCTGCAACATTACCTTGAGAAGCGCACCCGACTTTTGATTACATTGGGTCAGGTCAACCAGCAGGGGCCACTTTAGGCCAAGCATTCTGTGGTTTGGTGCCATTCTGAGAGGTACCCCTGTTACCATTTCCTTTGTTGTCCCATCGACCCCCTGGTCTTTGGGCACTGTCCCACCACTCCATAATACTCCTTGTAGAAGTGGTTCCTACTGAGGTACAGTGCAAGTTGGAAGAGCATCTGACAGCCAAGAGGCTGCTGTTTCATTGGGAGTCATTGGAGCCAAATGCTCAGATGGGGCTCCACCAGTAACTGCAGGTGCTAACTCTTCAGAAAGTTTAAGTAGTTTGTCTTGTAGCAGTTTCTTTTGCTACTGCAACTGCTGTTCAGCAGCCAATAGTTCAGCAAGCAAAGCATCTCTCTATGAAAAAGGTTTGGATCCCATACATGGTGAGCCTCTTAAATCTGCAGCTTCTATTGTCTGGTCTTTTGATCTACCTGTTCCTCTGGACTTGTTTTGAGTAACTTATTGTGCTCTTGTTCTGTTTCCATCTCCAAATCCTCAAACTCCTGTATTACGATTGTATTTTCCATGACATCTTGGGTTGATAAGGCAGGGGAGGAGGCCCGCTCCCCAGCCACCCCAACATCCATCCTCTCTCCTGGATCAACTGAAGTGGCTGTCTTGGTCATCCGAATGGGGGGTTCCCCCTACTGGAGAGTAGGGGAGTTTTTATTGAGATCATCAAACCATACATACATCATGAATGTAAATCAGTGTTGAAATCAATTTCCATTTCATACAGCAAAAAAAAAAAAGGAAAAGAAAAAATAATCCTACAGAAGGTGCCTCCTGTATTATACTCTCCCCCAATATTTTTCTGATCGCATGAAGACACTTGATATTGAGTATATGACAAGAAAAGAAAACAAATTCTGTTATAGCCTGCACAGATTATAACAATATTCAGACATTTTCACATCCTTTGTTTCTAACTAACAAAGAAAATTCAAATAACTGGTATATCATTATCAGTAACCCAAGGTAGATTTCTCCAAGCCACCTGTAATTGAGCCTGTGTCATCATTCTTGCTTCTGCGTGATAAATTTGTACCCTCAATGAAGATTTTTAAGCTGGAAGCTTCTAAGTTAGTTTTCTGCCTTTTCCTATCGTAACTCTGGCAAGGTACTGTAAACTCATTTTATAAGAAGGCAGTGAGAGTGCCCCTTTCTTTTTCAAAATCCTTTAATAAAGATTGTAATTGTGGCAGTGAGAGGGCCATGTTTTCTGGACTAATGGAAGAGGTGTTATGGTGAGAGCTACCTCTCTTCATTACAAAACTCTTTGATTGGATTTGTATAACTAATATCATTTAAAGAAGACACTGACTGTTCAACATCATGTACTGGATTCTAACTTAAAGACTCACTAGGCTGTTGCCATAGACTGGTTTTGTTATGGGTTTTCTGTTTGGAGTTATATTTTAGAATTTACTGCTTCATTTGGGGAGGGTTAAGGGAGGGTTATTTGTTATATGGTAGGGTTTGAGAGTTTTTAGGTCATTTATTTGTTTAAATAAGTATAGGTGGTTGCTATTTTATTGGTTTTATGTTATTTTGTTGTGTTTTGTTTGTGCCTTGGTGTATTTTATTAGTATGTGGGTTGAGTTAAGTGAGAGTTGCCTGACAATTGGATTATTGGAATGTGTTGGAGGCCTACCCCCACGGTTGTGCACTATTCATCCTCTGCTCTCCACACTCTACATCCCTTTATTCCTCCTCATTGGAGTTTACAACCTATCAGCATTGTAGGGCACTGGACATCGCCCGTAGAGGGAGGAGGGGGCCGGGGGTAGTGAACAGTGGAGGGTAAATGAGTGGAGCCACCGCATTGGGGTTGTGAGATCCAGAAGATGCCCTGGGTTGAAGTGGAATCTAGAATGTGGTGCGCCATGCCTGGTTTCCATACCCAAGGGCACCAACAATAGTGGTGGGCAGATGCCTCGGGCAGCATTGGAGGTTCATCCAACTCAGGCTGTGTTATGCAATGCCAGGTCCATTTGAAACAAGACTGCAATTATTGCAGATCTTGTAGAAATGGTGTATCTGGCTTACATCACCGAGACCTGGCTAGATGAGAATTCTGGCCCCATATTGGAGGCCCTAACTCCAGCCAGGTACTCAGTGATTCACTGCCCAAGATTGGATCATGGGGGGGTTGTGGTCAGTTTTAAGACTGGACTCAACCTCACAGGTGTACCGATTGAGGAGACTGAGTCATTCGCATGTACCGTGGTAGCAGGTGTAGGATCGCCCTCATTTACTGTCTACCAGGAGATGAGAAGCATTCCTTTCAGGAAGTGGCAGACTTCATTATTGACATGGCATTTGAGTCACCCAGATTGATGGTTCTGGGTGACTTCAATGCCTAGGTCGATGATGAATTCTCACAGTTTGGACAACACTTCCTCCAGTTGAAGTCATCTCTGGGCCTTACACAGATGGTTACCACTACTACCCATAAACATGGTCACTCCCTTGACTTAGTCTTTCTCTTGGGGATTGAGGCCTCTGACTTGGAGGTGGAACCAGTCGGATAGTCTGATCACTACACTGTGGGGGTTAGTTTTAGCACCCCCCTTCATAGGACTACCCCTGTGGAGATGGTCAGGTATCGCCCTTATGGGAGGTTAGTTCTGAAGGCCTGTTGGTGGTACTCGACCTATCATCCCTTCCAGTGGCAAACAGTGTCCCAGAAGCCTTGTGGTAGCCTATAATATGGCTATCTCGATGGCTCTGGATGTCATTGCTCCTGTCCATGTTAGCCCTCTCTCCCATTGCCCTCAGTTTCCATGGTTTGATGGGACCTTGAGGGAGATGCGGCGACTAGGGCAAAGGTTAGAGCATTGCTGGTGGAGGGCCTTCCTTGATGCTGGCCACCTTAGATTGATGGAGCATTATCAAGCCTATCAATCTGCAATCACCCGTAAGGAGGCAGAGTTCCTGTCTGGGGAGATTGAAGCTGCTCAGAACCGACCTGCTCAGCTCTCTCACACTGTGAACAGACTGCAACCCAGTCTGCCTACAGGTTCAAAATACTTTTTCACAAATAGAGTGTGATGAACTTGCTCAATTCTTTGCAGGTAAGGTGACCGACATTAGGGTGGTACTCCAACCAGCACACTCTAAGGGTGTTGCTCTGAATCAGTGCATGGCCACTGCACCTCAGTTTTCCTGGAGTACCTTCGACCAACCGGAGTTCATGGATATCATGCGGATTGTCCGGGGTGTGCGCCCTATGTGCTGTAGTTTGGACCCTGGACCTACTTCCCTGATATTGGGTTGTATTGATGCCATCGGTCCAGTCCTAGCATGGATTGTCTGGTGCTCCTTGGAAAAAGGTGAGTTTCCTAGCTCCCTGAAGGAAGCGGTGGTAACACCCCTCTTGAAGAAAGCTTCTTTGGACCCAGACTGCCATGCAAACTACAGACCACTCTCTAACCTCCCCTTTTTAGGGAAGGTGATTGAGAAGGTAGTGGCCATACAGCTGGAGAACCATTTGACCATCCATGATATCTATGAACCCCTCCAGTCCAGTTTTTGAAAGAGGCATAGTACTGAAACAGCACTGGTTCGGGTGCTCAATGATCTCCTGATGAACCGTTCCATCTTGGTCCTTCTAGATCTCTCATCAGCTTTTGACACTGTGGACCATGGGGTTCTACTCACGTGCCTGAGGTTTATCTGTGGTCTTTCAGGTGTAGTCCTCAGGTGGTTTACGTCTTACCTCACTGGAAGAATGCAGAGAGTGGTTTCTGGGGTTTATTCCTTGGACCCAGTTTATCTGTTTTGTGGGGTTCCTCAGGGCTTGGTGTTGTCCCCCATGTTGTTTGCAGTGTATATGCTGCCCCTCAGAGACATTGTAAGAAGGTATGGGCTGAGGTTTCACTGCTATGCTGATGATACCCAGCTCTATCTTTCTTTTGCACCCAACCAGGATGGAGCTGTCTCAGTCTTTAATAACTGCCTCAAAGGATTCCAGGAGTGGATGGATTCGAGTTGGCTGAAGTTGAACTCGGAAAAGTCAAAGGTACTGGTTGTGGATCCGATGTGTCGGATAGGGGGGCTAGGGGTTGGTTCACCCTCTGGGCTTTTTCTTGGGCGGGTGTTCCACTCCTGACAGCTGAACAGGAGTGTAATCTGGGGGTAATTTTTGATGAAAGGCTGACTCTGCATTCGCAGGTGTCGGCTGTCATCAAGTCCTCATTTTACCATCTGAGGAATATCTCCAGGATTAGGCTGCTTGTTCCATCTGGCAGTCTTTTCACTCTGGTCCATGCCTTTGTGTCCTCACATTTGGACTATTGCAATTTCCTTTACCTAGGGCTTCCCGGGGTGGAAATCTGCTAGTTGCAGCTGGTGCAGAATACAGCAGCCCGGCTTTTGACTGGTACCTCTCAGTCCAGTCATATCTTGCCAGTTCTGCGTGGACTGCACTGGCTGCCAGTTCAGTGGCAGATCACCTTTTAAGTCAGTCTTCTGACTTTTAAAGCCCTACATGGACTTGGTCTGAACTACCTGAAAGAGCTCCTGGTCCCTTACTGCTCTGGGTGATCGCTCCACTCAGCTGACGAGGGGTTGCTAGAGATTCTGAGGGTGTGTTTGTAATCTTCTGGGGCTCATGCATTTATACATGCAGCCTCTACCCTCTGGAATTCTCTACCCCATCAGTTATGGGAGTGCATGACCGTGGAGGGATTTTAAAAAGCCTTGAAAATGTATTTATTTATTCAGGCTTTTGGTGATCAGTTTGAATTTCTATATGTAACAGCTGTTTTATATATTTTATGACTTGAATTATTTGACATGTTTTTAAAATTCTGTAAAATGCCTTGGTTAAGAAATAAAGTTGTTATTATTATTGTTATTATCTCATAGTCTATTTTTTGTATCAATTCCGTATGTAGAATCAATTTTTGTTGCAGGATAAAAAAGCTTCTAGTATTCCACACATACCATTTAATAACTAGTAATAGAATATGTATTGTATGCCTATTCTATTTGTTATCAAATCCCTGATAATACCTGTACATTAAAGCTTCATAAGTTATAGACTGGAGCCAGGGCTCTTGCCATGTGTTGGCTAATAATTTCCAAAAACCTTAAATATATGAGCAGGAACAAAAACAAATGTTCCGTTGTTTCCAATAACTGACTACATTCTGGTCTACTACTCATTCCGTCTTCTTGCTGTTTATGTTTGTGGTTTGCTTTAACATTTATTTTATTATGACAACACAACCAATGAAGATCCCATAGTTTTCATGGGATTCTGGGTTCTTTGGATAACTATAGTAAAGTTGCTCTGTATTATATAGGGCAGTGTGAATATGTCTCAGATTCTTGAAAGTATTGTGTAATTATCCAGCTATATATTTCTTTTCTAGGTTTAGTGATTATCATTTGTTCCAAAATATGCCAGGTTTTCATTTTAAGAAAGCACTCTCTAATCCAATCAACAGTGGGGAGGTAGTAGACGCCTGGAAAATTGCAACCTTAATTCCAATTTTTAAAAAGGGAAATAAATCTAACCCTTCCAACTATTGGCCTGTAAGTCTGACTTCAATCCCTTCCATAATATTGGAAGGAATACTGAAAGATGAAATCCTAAAATTTATGATGCAAAACCAACTTATAGATAATTCACAACATGGATTTACAAAGGGGAGATCCTCCAGACGAACATGCTGTCCTTCTACGATAAGGTTGTTAGGAGCTTGGATGAAGGAAGTTCAGTGGACAAATAATTCCTGGACTTCTCAAAAGCATTTGATAAACTCCCCCACACAGAATTAATATTAGAAATGCAGGAGACAGGAATCTATTCCCCTTTAACAATCTAGGTTCAAGAATGGTTGAAGAATAGGAAACAGAGAGTCTGCATCAGGGGAGCCTTTTCTGAGTGGTCCAGAGTGACACGTGGAGTGCCCCAGGGATCAGTGTTGGGGCCAGGTCTATTCAACTTATATGTTTCCTCATTACAAAGCAATTTGCAAAATGTCTGGTTGCACAAATTTGCTGATGACTGTAGGTTAGGAACAGTGGTTGATAACACTAAAAGGACTTCATCACTACAAATAGCACTAGATAGCCTATCAGAATGGACCAACAGATCAAAATTAGCCCTAAATCTAGAGAAGTGTGCTGTTATGCATCTAGGAAATGAAAACCCATAGCTTACATGCACCTTAGAAAATCAACCACTAAAAGCTACAGCAGAAGAAAGAGACCTGAGTATCATGGTCTCCAAAGACATGACATTTACATCCCACTGCAGAAGTATAGCCCAAAAAGGAAACAGAATTCTCAACTGTATATTCAGACACATATCATCTAGGAGAAGGGAGGTTATTCTCTCAATGTATACTTCACTGGTAAGACCGGTTGGAATATGGAGCCCAGATCTGGTCACCATACCAAAAGGGAGGCATGGCATTGCTGGAGAGGGTACAAAGGATGGCTACTATGTCAATAAATAACATGTCAGGAAAGAACTATGAGACACGGTTGAGTGAGTTAACCCTGTTCTCCTTGGAGAGCAGGAGAAAAAGGGCAGATATGTGACTGGTTCACAAAGCATGGAATGACAATGATCTTTGGGAAAATCTAGGACAGAAATTTAGTGATAATGCATATCACTCGGTCTCACCCACTACAACCAAAGACTAGACAGACAAGACTAGTACGAACCAGCAAGTGATTCAATCAGCGGGTGGTCCAGGACTGGAATAGGCTACCCCAGAAGTGGTGGCATGCAATACAACAAATACATTTAAACTTAAATTGGATGCTTATTTTCAGGGAATCTGATATACGTTAACAGGCAAGCAGCAAGAGTAGTATAAGTTCATATATCTCATCAAATGTTAAATTTCAGCCAATCAGCACGTGCCACGTCATTTGACAGGTGGCGTGGCCTAAAATGGACCAATCAGAATTGTCCCTTGTTTAACTGGAAGTCCCTCCCTAAATGTGTTAGCCCCACCCACTTCTACCAGAAATGACATACGCTCGAACCCATGTCCCACCCCCTTGCACAGGAAATGACATGCGCTAGAACCCATGTCCCGTCCACTTGCACAGGAAATGACCTGCACTGAACCCCCAGAAGTGACATAACACCACCATTTTGTAAGCATCCTATGCTCCTTCTTCTCATGCACCCCTCAAACTCCTGCCATGCCACCCTGGCTGGAACCTGAGTCCCCCCATCCTAGCTCAAACTCCTGTCCCCACCTCCTTTCTCCTATGCCCCCACTGTCCTGGCTCAAATCCCTGTACCTCTTTACCACCATTCCACCACCCCACCCCAAAAAATAAGTTAGGATTTATGTAGTGTTATGTGCCCCCTGTCGGCTTGGGTGTATAATTGCAGGGGCATGTGTGTGTGTGTTTTTTTATTAGAATATTTTTGGAATGCTGTATCTAGAAGGCAGCCTCATCATCCAGAGGTTTCAGAGATCTGTTTGGAGACCCCCTGCAGAGTGAAATCCATCTGCCTGTGTAAGTACCCCTTTTTCTGTTTTATAACAAGGTATAAAAGAATTAACAAGCATGTTTAGGACTGTGTAAAACTTGCATCAAAAGGTTACCTCTATGTTTTTGTATATGCATGTACCATTCTTAAGCTAAAATGGGGACCTCCGTGTAAATAAGCTGGTTCAACAGTTTCTCTGGATTGCATGGTAACATGCTAGCAATCACAAGCTAATCATTTATAACCCATCATGAATTACAGAATAAAATACATTTGAATCAGAAAAAAAGGAAGCCACATACCTATAGTTCTCCCCTCAGCCCTGTGTAGTATCAAGAAGGCTGAATGAAATGTGAGTGATATTTATGATGTTTTTAAAAAGGGGGATAGAGGGCTACAATATATGTGTCTGTGACACATTACCATGTATAGTATGGTGGGTGTGGTGATGGTTCTACCATGGGGCAGTCCATCTTACAAAGCCTTATATAAACCCTGCAGTTGAAGCCAAAAGGCACAGCTTTTTGAGAGACTCCTCAGATTCTGTTTTATAGACTTGGAGCAGATTATTCAAAAACATCAAGAAGAAGATGGCATGGCACAGTGCTTCTCAATTCAACCTCCCAGCAACAGAACAGACTGTCACACCACCGAATGCAAAGTCTGGAGATGAAAAGCCAAGCAAGAAGATGGCTATTGGGGCCCCACAACCCAAACCAACATATGTGTACTACATGAGGTGTGAAAAAGACTGTCCCACACAAGTCTTATTGAGGGAAGAATGCCTGACATAAAAAAGAAGCTCACTACACAGTTTGGTGGATCAGAAAATCCTAAATCTGACTGTCCTTCTGAAGATGCACCACTGCAAGACCTTGAAGAGGTGCTGGGGTGTGAGTCTAATGGAGAAAAAGATGTTACTATGAAACCAAAAACAGAGAGTGAGAAGAAGAGGGAGCCAGAGAAGATGTTTGGTGAGACACTGCCAAAAAAAGCATCAGAGAAAGTTGTGAAAAAGAAATCCAAGACACAGCCAAGAGGTGCCTCTGCCCAAGAGGTGGATGATGATGATGCAGCCACAAACAGTCAAGCCCAGGCTAAGAAAGAGAAAGATAAAGAAAAATGAAGAAGACAAACAGAGTTGCCTTGATGAGGTATATGCATTTTTAACATTAAAAAAATGTGTGAGTGGTGACATGCATACATGGTGTAACTGAGGAGATGAGTTAGCAGTAGAACAAAATCTTACCTATAATGAGTCACAGGACCAATGCTGTTTTTTGTTTTACTTTTAATAGACAGAAGGATTTGCGATGGATCATGGAGCAGCAGTCATATTCGGACAGCATGGATTCACGACTTTCTGCAAATCTATTGCTCGACTGTGTTTGCTGTGTGAAAGATACAAATGTGTTTGTTAATGAGATGTGTGAGGACCAGTATGTTAGAAACACAGAGAGTTATAGAATATTTCAAAATGTCACAGAACAGGCTGTGATCACTACCCAACCCTCTTCTTCGTCTACTGAGATTAGACAGGGGCCATCATGTGAAAAACCAGGCCTCAGTAGTAAACCCCCCAAAACTGACCATGATATGTATTGTAAGTACGTTATGTATCATAGCATCCATGGCATACTTGCTGCAGTGATAGAGAGGGTGATACATGCTGAATTGGTTGATGCCTGTCCCGGGTGCGAGATAGATGACCCTAGTCAGAAAAATCATTCTTGTATCACCAATGAATTGACAGCTAGAGAATTATATAGAAATGTTTCTGAAGCCATATATATAGGGCAACTTATGCCTGTGATTTTAGCAATAGCAATGAAACAACAGGGCTTAAATTTGACCAACGAAACACTACAGTGTATCAGTCATGTTTTGAATTATGTGAAAAGAGCTGATGATCCCAAGTGGTGTATTAAAAATATGTACCACCAGACAGACAGAGAGATTAGAAGAAAGGCCACACATCTGGTCAGCAAAGGCCTCTTTAAAAAATTTCTAAAAAGAAATTCAGGGACCCTGTTTATATTGTAAAAATAATTACCCCCCAAATTGCTACATGTAAACATTTCAGTACCAAAAAGTGTCATTTTATTTTACAGATAATCATATGGGATGCAAGTGCAGAGAGAATCCAAATACTTATTTATCTGATCCTAAGCCATTACTGCCATCCATCACTGTTTGGTTCACCTCAATATGAAATTTGCCTTTGTGAGGTACATGCAGCCTCTGAACTGATGATGTGTGCCCTTCCAGAAGTATGGGAGGATACAGATAAATATATGAATGAATCGGTGTTGCCACTTGTAGAAAATGTTAAACTGTTTGCTGATATATTCATGGAAGACAAGGAATGTTTTTGTGGGCTTTACATCATGATCATCAAAGTCATGTGTGTGTACTCTAAAGTAGAAAAAACCTTGTGATATTGTACGTGTTGTTAACCTGGCTTCTCTGCTTACTGAAATGATCCACTGGTCAGCAAAGGGCCCTTTAAAAAATATCCATAAGGAAATTCAGGGACCCTGTTTATGTTGTAAAACACATTTACCCCCCCAAAAAAAACTGTTACTTGTTACCATTTTTAATATTGTTCATGTTGTTACCCTGGCTTTTCCACTTGCTAAACTGCACCATGCAGTGCGAGGTCACTATAACATAATGCTGTATGCTTTTTTTCTAGAGTATACCACGATGGGAAATGCCCTGTCAGTGCGTCCAGAGGCTTATTTACCAACTAGTCAGACACAGAGCTAAACAACTTGGTTTAAATCTACCTACAGGACAAGCACCGTCTGTACTTTTAGAGACAGGCCAAGAATTTTTTGTCAGTATCCAAGAAATACCCTTGAAAATTACCAGACTATTTTAAACAAGAGGGTGCTACTCTTGAGCAAGTGATGGAAGATATTATAATGGAGTTTATGCATAGCCCTTATGATCTGGAAAACATTTTTGGTTTTCTCTGTACCGCTGTTGATCTCTTAGTGTTTAGTCTGCAGCACGGGAGGTCAGAGTCTGTCATCATACATTACGCTGAAGGTGTTACTTTTCTTGTGTCTAATAAATCTGATTTAGCATATGCTTTCCCTAAATAGTGTATTATGATGTACTGTCATGCTCCTGTTATTTCAGTCACTCTTGATGTCTACAATGTACCGTGTGATAAATGGTTTTTCCACTTGCTAAACTGCACCATGCAGTATGAGGTCACTAAAACATAGTGCTGTATGCTTTTTTCCAGAGTATACCATAATGGGAAATGCCCTGTCTATGGGTCCAGAAGCTTATTTACCAACAAGTCAGACATAGAGCTAAACAACCTGGTTTAAATTTACCTATAAGACAAGCACCGTCTGTACTTTTAGAGACATGCCAAGGCCTTTTTGATGGACTCCCAGAGGGACCCCAAAAGGAAACTGTGGATTATTTTAAGGATGAGGGTGCTACTCTTGAGGAAGCAATGTATATAATTGCTATAGAGTTTATGCATAATCCTTATGATGTAGTACACTTTTGTGGTTTTATCTGTACCGCTGTTGAATTTTTAGCATTTAGTCTGCAGAACGGAGGGTCTGAGTCTGTCATCATATGTTTTGCTTCTTTTATCGCTTTTGTTGTGTTTCATAAATCAGATTTAGCATATGCTTTCCCTAAATAGTGTATTATAATGTACTTTCAGATGGAACGTACTGGCATGCTCCCAATATTCCAGTCAGTTTTGATGTCTACAATGTACCATGTGATAAAGGACATTTTAAAGGACCCTGTATACTTTGGAAAGCAGCTTGCATTAAATGTCTGCTCTGAAGATGCAGCTGCTTCACTGGCAGAAAACACACTGATTCTGATTAAAGAGTTGCCTCACTTTTTGTGGACACTATATACCGAAGTAGTGGAAAAAACTAACCACAGAGCCGTATGTAAGGTGAACAACATTGCAGATGTAACAGCTTTTCTTAAAATCAGTCTGATTATTTTGAGTGGTGCATGGCATATGTGTGTATGTATTGTGCGTGCCTCATCACTAAGGGGGAAGTGGACAAAGCCCGTGCTTGTGTAAAACATGCATTTCAAAAGTTACTGTCTCTGGGTATTGTAAAACGTGTAAAACTGGAAGTGTAGAAAACAAGATTATATAATCATTGCATGCTTGCTATGTGTTATGCCTTTTGTAGGTAGCCGCTATATGCATTAGTTTATGTATTACTATGCGTGCTATGTATTATAAAGTATGTAAAGTAAACTTTATAATACTGTTATGACTTGTGTATGTATAAATAAAATATAATCATGCATTGCACTTTGTGGTTGTCATAGTGTTTTTAAAGAATAGAAAGAGCACATGCTTTATTTTACTGGTGACAAGAGTTTTGCTAGCTAACAGATGTATCATGGGGCTGACAAAAGAAGATGAATGATCACCTGCTCCAGAATATATATTTTAATGCAAAAAAGTGGATAGTTTCACAGGGGTGATTCAGCTGTAAAAGGCTGCAAAAAAACTTGATAAAGATGTCACCAGGAAAGGTGTTGCAGAATGGCTTGCGAAGCAGGACCCCTATTCATTACACAAGGCAGCCAGGGTCCAATTTAAGAGAAATCCTGTCATTGTTTCTGACATGGACAATGGCAAGCTGATTTAGTGGATATGAGTCAATATGCAAAGTACAATAATGGGTTTAAGTACATACTGACGTGCATCGGTGTGCTGTCCAAGTATGCCTGGGTAGTGACTTTAAAAGACAAATCAGGCAAGGCAGTGATGCAAACCTTTAAAATTATTTTTAAAAGTAGATGCATACCTCAGAAGTTGCAGACTGATCAGGGTAATGAGTTTCTAAATGCCTCTTTAAAGAACCTATTAAAACAAAATAAAATACACCATTTTGTGACAAATAATGAAGTTAAGGCCAGCATTATAAAAAGATTTAATAGGACACTGAAACAACACATGTGGTGTTACTTTACAGCCCAGAATACTTGGAAATATACAGATGTGTTGTCAGACCTGGTGCACAGCTATAATCATACTTATCACAGAAGCATTAAACACAGACCTGTGGATGTTAACCTTTCCAATGCCCTGGGTGTATGGAATATCCTCTATGGTAATACTGTTCTTGGCAAAAAACAAAAGGGTACCCTTCAGAAAGATGATCACGTGAGACTATCTAAGCTAAAAGGGGTGTTGGAAAAGGGATATGAACAGATGTACACAGATGAGATATTTATTGTGACAGAGGTCTTAAAGACACAGAGACCCACCTATAAGCTAAAAGACTATTGGGGGAAGACATCAAAGGTACTTTTTATGCAGAGGAGTTGCAAAAAATTGAACCGGATGAGGACTGTGTGTATAGGGTGCAGAAAATCCTGGCAGAGAAAAAGTGTGGCAGAAAAACTTGGTATCTGGTAAAGTGGCTAGGGTGGCCAGATAAATTTAATAGCTGGGTTGAGGCAACACAGGTTCAGGACATTGGAAGCAGATAAGGCTTAAAATGTTCAAAAATGTTTTTTATATCACCTTGCCCAGCAACGCTTCGCACAACATATATCCACTTTTACAGTAAAGTTACCACAAACGCTTGAACTACCTGGTGAATGGAAGTGGGCTTAGCAGAAATTCAGTACCCTCATACCTGGGACAATGTTCAGGTTCAGTATGCTCTATCAGCCTCTAAGTGTAGCCCACAGTAAAACACCACCAACCGGCACCTTTGTTGAGTCAGCAGCATTTAAAATTCCATTGTGCTATTATCCTAACATGGCTAGTGTTATTAATCAAATTAATAAAAGCATATTTGAAGTAAATAAACTGCCACTGGTTTTGGAACAACAAGCCATCGGGAGAGAAATAAGCACTGACAGTGACATCAAATGTATTTTGTTTATGTACGGGCAGTTACAGTACCTTTTGGGTTTTAGCAGACTCCAGGTAGGTGTAGGAAAGACTCTAACAAAGAACCCTACAGATATTAATGGGGGCTTTTACACATTATATATCTGCACTGACATTATCACTCATGAAATAGTGGGTGGCAGTCCTAGTGCCTTTGCTGAGATGCGTACCTGTCAGGGGCCAAGACAATGAGATAGTGACCATGACCTACGAAAAACCCCATTATCAAACAGTCAGTAAACATCAGATCGATACAGTCACTATTGAAATAAAGAATGAACAAAATGAACCTGTGCCATTTTGATTTGGAAAGGTGATTGTGAAGTTGCATTTTCACCCCCCAGAGAGTGCTTTAAAATTTAAACAAGGATGGTGATCGTTTGACATTATGGGGACCCTGCCTTGTACAGAAGCTATTACAAGGCACAGGCAGGATACGGCCTGCCCAGCTTTCATGGACTTCCTACCATATATGGTTCTGGTATAGAAGGGATATTTTGTAGTCTGTTTAGAATAGCAGTTCCATTTTTAAGAAGTGGGTTTGAAATTTCAAAACCGCATCTACAGACAGCTGCTAAAAATGTTGCAAAGGATGTTGTGGGGCATGTGAGTAGTGCTGTTGCTCAAAAGATGTCAGTGGTGATAAGCCTACTCAGGGTGGTTCAGGGCTGATTGTATTCAAGAGAGGTAGAAAGAGAAAGCGCAGAGTACACCCTTCGCTTCTCATCAGACCTCCCGGCTACTTTAAAAGAGGTGTTTCAAAATGCAAAACTTCACATAAAAGAAAGTGTTCAAAGGCCAAAGGACCTTCAAAGGGGCATAAAAAAAGCAGAGACCTGTTCTAAAAAAAAACATGGCTTTCGTGCACTGTGGTTCTGAATAATGCACAAAATCAGAACTTGACTTGTTTGCCATTGCTCTCACGCAGACAAGCATTGAAAAAAGCATTTATGTAGAGATACCCCCTCTGGCTGCCCTTTCAGAAAACTCACTGATTGAATTTTATATAGCAGGGAATGGTGAAGACTATTTGGATCTAAACAACATGCTTCTTTACTTGGTTTGCAAAATCACTGAAGCGGATGGTGGTGATTTACCTGCAGCGGCCAAAGTGGGCCTTATAAACTACCCAGTGGCCACCATTTTCAGTCAGCTAGATGTGACTGTCAGTAATCGGCTCATCAGTCAGAGCAATAACTGTTACCCCTACAGGGCAGTCATAGAATCTGTGCTGAACTTCAGTGAAGAGACCCTTTCTACCCAATTCACCACAGGGTTATTTTACAAAGACAACCTGGGGAAACATGAAATCACAGACAGAGATGGTGACAATATAAGTTTTAATAAAAGAAGCTCCTTCACACATCTCAGTAGAGGGATAGAGCTGCTGGGACACTTGCACATGGACTTGTTTTTGAAGATGCTGATGCTGAATGGTGTGGATATTAAAATTAAACTGACACATAACAGGGACAGCGTTTGCCTGATGAGTGGAGATGCTGAGCCTTATAAGCTAAAAATCATGGGTGCCTCTCTGTTTGTCAAAAGGGTTAAAGTGACCCCCGGTATTTGTCTGGGACACTCAGAAGCCCTGCTGACCTCCAATGTCAAATACCCTATAGACAGAGTGGGAATGAAAGTGTTCAGCCTCACTGCAGGCAGCAGGGTCTGCAACCAAGATAATTTGTTTTTGGGACAGTTACCAAAAATGCTGGTCATGGGATTTGTTGGCAATGATGCTTTTAGTGGTTCCTACACTAAAATCCCCTTTAACTTTAAACATTATAACATTAATTTTGTGGCTCTGTATCTGGATGGTGAACAAATCCCTGCTAAATCTCTGCAACCTGATTTTAGAAATGGGAATGCTGTGAGAGAATATTTTAATCTAGTACAAGTGGCAGGGGAAATCTATGAAAGATCGACCACTAGTTGTTAACCATCAGGAATTTACCCAAGGGTACACACTGTTTGCCTTTGATCTCGCTCTGGACCAAGAATGTGCTGATCATTACTCTTTAATTAAAACTGGGAACCTCAGAGCAGAGATCAGATTTGCAGAAGCCCTTCCACAAACAGTTAATCTCATTGTCTATGCTGTGTTTGATAACGTCATTGAAATGAACCAGAGAAGAAATGTCATTATATGTGATAAACCATAAAAAATGAACACAAAGCAGCTGGGAAAAATTGTAATCAATGACTTCCACATCTGTGACTGCTTTTTGGGCGTGTTTCCCTGTGATCTGCTACCCAAGGAGAGACTGAGAAACCTTCCCACAGCACTAGTCATCAATACTGACCCCCATGACCTCCCTGGACAGCACTGGTTAGCTGTATACATTTCAGAAAATGGGACTGGGGAGCTCTTTGACAGCTACAGTTTTCTTCCTGACAATCATGCACAAATGATTGGAGGCTTTTTAAACAGAAATCCAAAAAACATTTTGTACCAAAACAGTTGCAAGATACCTTCTCTACCACCTGTGGATTTCACTTCATCTTTTTCTTACACCACAGGTGCAAAGGACTTTCTTTTGTTCAAATTTTAAAAATGTAGTCTAAAGATTTGCTGAAAAATTATGCCATGGTAACTAGTTTTGTACATCGCCTTTTTAGACATCTAAACATGTCAGGGCACATATCAGTGAGGTGGCAACATGTTCAGACTTGTTTGTCTTTTAATAAATTTAAAATATGCATCCGCTTGTAATTTTATTCAAAACCAGTTACTTATAAAATCATATATAAACACTTATAATTGTGTGACTCTGTCAGTTTTTCTGGGGACCTGTGTTTAAACTTTGGGGTTGGGGGGGTACCTTTGTTTAAAATGTTCAGATATGCAATGTCTTCAATAATGACAGAAATATATAAAATATAAAGGTATTTATTGTAAAAAATATGGCAATAAAATACGACATACATCAGTGGTAACAGCATAGATGAGATATGAGAAGCATCTCCTGTTAAAAATGCACACTATATACGACATAACATTGAGATAGAATTATGATAAGCACCTCTTTTCTAAAAACATGTTAACATATTTAACTATGAGGTAGGCTAACGTACATCAGTATAAACACTTTTTTGCACAAACAGGATTACATATTCAGTATGAGGTAAATGGTTAACATAGGCCGTGCACAGCAGTCACTGAGTTAGGATTACATATTCAAGTATGAGGTAAATGGTTAACATAGGCTGTACACAGCAGTCACTGAGGTATATAACATTCATACATAGAGATGGCATTTAAGTTTTACATAGTGAGCCACATAGGTTTTTTAAAAGACTTTCATCTTTTGGGTGTCACTGACCATTGGTTAACTGGAGATGGCTGTGGCTGTTTTGCACCAGCTGTTTTCAGACTTTCCACATAGCTCCTGTTTGCTTAATGAGAAAACACTGAGGTGGGTATGTTAGACTCAGCCATTGCTTTGACAAAAACATCCCAGCCCTTTGGCTTTCTGTGGTCAGGGATTGTGTGAGTGGCTGTAGCTGCTCTTACCAAATCGACCATGTGAGACCCAGAAACAACAGTACCTTTATACATTAATTCCCCCTTATCACTCCAAAAAACAATATCCTTGTTCTTTGCCATATGCTTTAACAAAAGTTCAGCGTTGGTTTTAGACTGATGAGAAACACTACTTAAAATGTATTTTTTCCATAGCACTTGGTGCAGAAGCTGTCTCAGCAGCTGCCGCAAGGTTTTCAGAAACTGATTCATTTTCAGGCATGAGTAATGTCAAACTGGTTTTAGTTTGTTCTCCTTGTCTTACCAAAGTCAAATAGTGCTGTAACACAGCAGAGCACATTTTGACTTTGTCATAGTCTAATAAATTAGTCCAGGACAGTATAGCTCTCATGTCCATGTCCAAACTGTTAGTTGCAACTTTTCTTATGTCCTTATCAGGGTAATTAGTTTTAATATGATCCATCTGTTGCTGAGGCACCAAATACATTTTCTGAGTAAAATCCATTATCTGTTAGCCAACAGTCCGGTGATCAAAGGAATGGCAATTCCTAGAAGTGTCCCTATAAAGCCACCTGTCTGGTTAACTATTTTCTTTTTCCTTTTTAAGGTTATTAGTTTATCGCTTAAAGATTTAATGACTCTCCATTTTTTTTTCAGCAAACCTAACTGTTTTGCTGACAGTGGAATATTTCCTTTGAGAGTGTTTAAGGCTATCTCAGCTATAACTGATATCAGATCATCAAAGGCTGAATATAAAATAGCTTTTCTTAAGCTGGGAGATCCATTTACTAGTAACTTTAGAACAGACGTATTTCTCTGCAGTCATTTAGACATAATGACAATACAGTATCATATATTTTTAGAAGCAGAATGTGTTTTTTTCATGACATATGAAACAGGCCAGTCAGGGGGAAACAACCCACTACATAGTCTGTATTCGTCTGGTATACTGGATCTTAAATCAACCAGTAAATAGCCATGAGGCTTTCTTGTGGCATCTTCAAAAGCTTCTAAGAAAATATTTGTCTGACCAGGATACATCTGCTTAGCCAGAGTTATATTCTGCAGCTTGTCTCTGGGGTTTTTAAACAAAATCATGTATTTGGCATTTAGTGTGATGGCCCTGCTTTTTTTTCCTTGACAGAACATATTTTGGACAATTAGAAATATTGTCAACTTTTTATGATGGCTGTACTTGGTAAACCCATACTCGACTTCACTATTTTGACAGGCAGAGTCCATTAAATCATCTATAACAACAACATTTACCTTCCCAGGGAGTAAGAGATCATTGTCAGCTAGTGACATCGGTAGCCCCTCCACAGATTTAATCTGCGGGAACTTTAACAACAATTCATTATACAAAGGTTGCCAACAGCTTTAGAACCAGACAATATGTTCAGGCTTGTGTGATAAAGTGGCATCAGCACTTTCTAACAACTGTGTTATAAAGAAGCTCTTCCCACTATACTATTAGAGGGGCCAACCAACAGACAAGTAAAGGGATGCTGCAACCTGATATTCATTTTTCACAATCAGTATCCATAAAGAGGTGTTTTAAAATTGGCTTGTAAAACTTTCTTGTCATAAACTGCTCTCTGGGTCTTGGACAGCATTTTTGTTTCAAGGGACCTCTGCTTTCTATTCCTAACAATGCTGGGTTGACTCATGGTAATTTCTTTAGAGATCTGTGACCCCATATAATCAAAGACCAGGTCCTTCAGACTTTCAAAATTAATGTGTTTACTGCTAGCTACATTAAGGGTAAAACCCTTCATGTTAAGAACAACCTCTCCTCTGGACAGCCAGTAGCCGTAAGTTTTTCGGCCTTCAGAAGTGAACTCTGTAATGTGTTCATCTGCAGGAACTTCACCAGTTAGCTCCCCTAAATAATCGCCCAGAGGTGGGGTCTAGTCACCTGGTCTGGACACAAAAATGACAGAGTCAGTGTCATGGTAAAGGCACCTGTCCTGTAACTTATCTAGCAGGTTGTAGAGTTCTACTCTGGCATATGTTGTTGTAAAACTAGCTATAAATATGTTGATATTATTAGAATTTGGATAATGATCTCTGGCGTAGTTCCAGCTTAAACATGCTGTTTCATCATTGATGAAACAGCATGAGGCAATATCATAATAAGAGGCAAACATGTACTGAAACAGCTTCTCAGGGTCTGTTACTATGCTTGTGGTCGGCAAATTAGCTCTTTGCCCAAATTTGCCCCAAAGAGAATTTAAAAACAGTTTAGATATCTGTCTCCTTGCAGGGTTAACAGCTATGGCAACAGGGTTTAAATGTACATTTTTCCTTTCAGAATACTGTCGTATGTACCTGACTTTATCTGCTTCATTTTGTACCCATGAAGGGAAACCAGACACCTCTTGCTTGCCTTTTAGATTCAGCTTGATGTAGTCTGCAAAAAGCTCTGTGCATGACTCATTAAAATGCCAAACTTCATAAATGTTAATGATTTTGTAGCCTTTTTCCAGTGACAGGTTTAGTTCTACAGTAGAGTAGGGACCTGTACGTGACCTTTGTTCATCATTGTGTGTGCACAATGTTGTTTGAAGTCTGTCTTCAGCGCATGCAAGACATAATTTGAACACAAGTTTTTTTCCAATCCTGGATGGCAGCACTGGAAAAAAAAAGACCTCTGGGGTAAGATTTTTACTTTTGCTAAACCAAAATACTGAGTGAGGTCATCAAAATGTTCATAAATGATGTCAGGATGACCGACTGGATACTGTTTTGTTTTGTTGACCAAAGGGTAGAGGCTGGTAAAATCATAATAGTGTATTTTCTCATCAGGCTGCATTTTATAGTACAGACAAATGGCATTTGTTCTCCCCCCAAACAGTGACTGCCTAGGTTCGAGTAGCTGTGGTAGCTGCCTGTCCCTCAAGGAATTATTCAAACCCTTATCTGTAACCAGCATTGCTTTCCATTCATGTTCCCACAATGCTCTAATGGCAAAACCCTTTCTTTTTAGAAAATGAAATGTGTGCATGTTCCTATTGAATAACTGTCCAAAACTAGTCCCTGTCATGTGGTTTCTATCTTTCTCACAGTAACAGATGTTGTAGCCATGAAAAAAACAACCATTAAATTCAAATTCTGTAGGTATTCCGTTTATGACAGTGAAACCATCCAAAAAGTACGGTCCTACCTTAAATTCACCACCCCTTAGCGCATGCTGAATAGAAATGTTTTCTTTCTCAGATATGTACATAACCACTAAATAGCAGGTGTAGAGTATCTCTTTAATTGTCTGTGGTAGTCATCTGGGGAGAGAACAGTGATAGTGCATTTTTTCAAAAATAAAAATCTATACATGGCCATATAGACTGAGGCTATCGTGACATACTGGAAGGGGTCTAAGGATACTGTTTCTTACTCTACTGTATCGCCATCTGACTGTTTTAAAACACTTTTGGCTGTGGGTATGCTAGGGGTTTATCTACCGAAAAGATGGTTCTCTAAACTACAAAGTGCAGTCAATATTTTTGTTTGGAACAAAAAAAGAGTTTGTAGATCTTATTTAAAATTGACAGCCCCAAAGTCAAGAGGAGGTTTGGCTGCCCCTTCCTTCTTTCTTTATTACGTCGCACAGCATATAAGCAAACTAGCCCATTGGAGTAGGGAGATTGGACATCAGGAATATAGACCGCTGTGGTTAAACATAGAGGAGCATTTGGTGACACAGGTTAATTGCTCTCTGAGGGCCCTCTTATATGTTTCTCCATCGGCTATCCCCAAGGTCTTTAGAAGTAATCCAATAGGATGGTCATTAAAAGCCTCCCATCAGATACAGAAGTATCTGACAGTAAGGTGGTACTATTCGTCTGACCAGCCCATTATTGGTAATCCGCATTTTAAGATTGGAAGGACACCACTGTCCCCCGCATTTTGGCCCCAATTAAATGATGCCAGAGTCTCAAGTTGTTGATCAAATGGGAAACCGCTCCCGTTTGACTATTTTCAAAAGTCCCTAGGGGCCTCGGGAAAGGAGATATTTAAATATTTACAAGTTAGCAATGCCCTAACCTCCTTCTCTGGGGTGCCGCCGATAGGTCCGAGTGACAGAGACCTGTCCACGCTTATACATAAAGCCTCCCAACCACGTTCAGTCTCAAACCTATACAAAACTCTTCAGGAATGGGATTCTAGACTACCATCAGGGATTTGTTATTACTGGTCAAAGAAATTGGGAATTCCGGAGGACCCTACTCTTTGGAAGAAACTCTGGTTATCTATGTACAGGTTTATAAAGCAAGACAGACTGAGACTAGTGCACTTCAACATCATGCATAATATCTATATAACTCCTGTTCAGTTGTGAAAATATGGGGCATCGACAACGCCACTCTGTGTAAAGTGTAAGAGAGGTGTCGTACCTATATCAAATGCTTTGGCTATGCCCCTATGTGCAGGCCTTTGGCCATCTATCACTAATATCCTTGACCCTATCCTTGGCTTAGAAACCCTGTTTACTTCTGAAGTTTGTCTAATTAATCTCTTTCCTTTGGGTACCACCAAAACTAAGAGGGCCCACATGTCGCTCATCTCTGCAACAGCCAAATTAATTATTTTGAGACACTGGGTTGGTGACAAACTTCCCACTCCGATGGAGTGGTATAAAGAGAGCATCTTGGCCCTACAGCTAGAGAGACATATTGCCTACATGCATGGTAGGCCCAAGGCATATGCATCACTGTGGGGCTCTTTGGAGGCCCTCCTGACTGCCTGGAAGCCTTGAAGGCTATACTTGTTACAGGAGCTGTAAGCTAAGATTATTTAGCGTGTGTAGTCTTGGGGGGAGGGGGGAGGGAAGGACTTGGTTGTTTGGTCTTGTTGTTTACTGTCATGATACATCGTACTGTTACTATTGTTGGGTATGGTTTTGATTTTTGAAAATTTAGTAAAACTGATTTAATAACAAAAAAAAAACACTTTTGGCTGTCATGTTCATTACTTCTTTCCTAAATCTGTCACAGGCTTTTTGAATAATTTCAACATCTGACAATAGTAGCGAAGCTCTCTTTTCAGATCAAATTCTCTATGTCAGTTAGCTAGGTACCATTGCAAAAACTCTTGCTTTTGTGCAGGCAGCATATATTCAGAACCACAAAACTGAGCATC
The DNA here is from genome assembly GCA_016271365.2 of Neoceratodus forsteri. Taxonomy (NCBI): domain Eukaryota; kingdom Metazoa; phylum Chordata; order Ceratodontiformes; family Ceratodontidae; genus Neoceratodus; species Neoceratodus forsteri. Next base: position 324,425,607 of record CM028136.1, read on the forward strand.
GGGCAGGGGATCTACATAATTTTCATTGGCCTTGGTGTTAAAAAAATTGGGGAAGTAACCTTTAGCAATCTCATTCTCAAATCGAAGGGCTGCAGGGATTTTTGCTAGTTTAAAAGGAAGAAAACAATGGTTGTCGATAAATCTGATGTGCAGGGATGGCACTGTGGCACAGAGAAGTTTTCCTCCTTGGGTGAGCAATTTAATATCAATTATTTCCTTGACTAGCTGGCTAACGATAAAATAACTGTCATAGCTTTTGGCATTAAGTGCTATAACTGTGTAGTGTCTAAATGGTGCGTCAATAAAATGTCCTACAAAATCTTTTATACAGTCCTGTCCTTCAAATTCCCAGGACCTTTCCCCATCTAATTGTTTATCATACACAAACTTTGGTATGTGTGTTCCTGTTTCCTGTCTGGCCTCAAAATCAAACACTATATATTTCTCAGAGATTTTGACATCTGTGAATGGTGACAGGTAACACGGACGCTTGTCTGTGGTCATAAGAGAACCGCATCTGTCACACTGAATCAACTTACATGTATGAGAACCCTTGTAAAAGACAAAACATTTTTCACACAGTTTCATGGACTTACAAGGCACTGTACCCCCATCAGCTCTAGCTAAATGCCTTTCTAGGCATGCTAAAGACCTACAAATCTTTTTACAATAGGGGCAGGATGCAGTGTCAGTTTCCTGTTCAAGACAGTTGGGGTCAAAGCAGACTTTGCACCCAAGTGCACAGACGTGTTGGTCCTTGTGGCTAAAAGCACCATGACAGTATTCACACAGGTATCTAGCGTCAGTAAATTTCTTTTCATCTTTTACACCATAATAGTGATTGTCATGCAGTAATACAAACAGTGTTTTAGGAAGTCTTTCTGGCCCCGTTGAAAATGTTTGCCAGTTTCCTTCATTATGATATAAAATCTTAATTTTGACTCCTAAAAGACATTCTGGACACATCACTAAAAGTGACTGGGGCTTGGTCTGACAAACCCAGCTCAGCGTCCAATATTTTAGCCTTATTCAGCAACTGACTGTCACTCATGTGTGGATTTAGGAGTGCGAAAATGGAGCCACCAAAACACAAACTATTGTCTCTGTTATTTAAATCAATCAAGTATCGTCTCTTTTTTTGTAAAATCCTGCTATACAAAATAGAGCTCATTGGCCGTCTATCCCCCAACCCGACCACTGGCGATTCCTGATAGTGGTTAACATGAGATGTATAGTGTCATCAGCAATTACTTCTGCATTGCTCTGTAACATGTCAACTATCTGATCTAAGAAGGTGGCTGCATTTAACTCATTAGGGTGTGTTTTCCTTGAGAACAAGGGGTGATTTAAAGAGGCAGCATTCAGTAGTAACTGTATAAAGTCTCCATGGTGTGTTTGTCTCATCACCCTGTCCAGCAATTCTTGAATAGCCTGATGTATTGCAGCAATGGTCTCTGTAAAATATTTTATCTTATCTAGGTTTAGAACTCGATATCACTTGTGAAATTCAGTAGCTTTAACTTCTTTTAAAACACGTTCATAATGGTGCACGTTTTCTAAAAAAAATGTAGGGGGCTCCCTGTTTGCCAGCTCATCATCAAGGTGGTTTTCTAATTCACCAGCTTGATGAACACCAGCAACATGGTGTAATTCCCTATGATGTAATATTTTCCTGGCATGCTTTACTTTTCTTTTCAAATTTTCTAGGATTGTTTGATTTTTTATCCAGATTTTTCCTTTTTGACAACATTTGTTATTTTTTTTTTCATTTTGTTAGTGCTGCCCCCCTTTACACTCAGCTTGTGAGAGGTTCTGCTTTTTCACTTTATAATTTTTTTTTTTGGACAACTTTTCCTCCAGTGTCATGACCTTTACAAACATTTGGGCCACATTCACTGTCTGTTTCAGCTCTGAGCATGAGTACTTGGATGCACATAATAAAGAAAATATACTACTTAGCAAAGTACCTTTACAAAACTCAGATTTTAAAATCTCATGATCGTAATCCTCACTAGATAATCTGCTCTCAATTACCAAGCCCTCAAACAAACAACCAACTGCAGCAGGAATACAAGCTTTTCCTACATTCACCGTGTCAAGGTCCTTCTCTCGAAACCTTGGGTGCAATGGTTCTTTGTTAGAATCCCTTGGATTACTGCTCGTGGATGGCTGTACGTCATCATTCAAATTCACCAAGATCTATTCTGCTCATGACTCACACCATCAGAAACTTGTGAGTGTTTCGGGGCAGTTCACAAGGTTTCTTTTTCTCTCTCTCTCTCCTGCAGGATTTCTTTGTGCTGTTGGCAAGAACAGAAAATACACCCCTGTCACTACCTTTGTATTTTCAGCTTTATACTGTATGACAAATTTCAAATCTAAAACATGCAGCATCTACTATTCCTAGTTAAACATAAAAATACAAACCTTCTGTAGTGACAGACTGTACACTATTTATCTCTTCAAGCATTTGGAAAAAATCTTCAGGTAGAGCTATACTAAGTCCTCCCCATGGATCCATTATTGTTGATTGTTTAATGTTTTTTTTTTTAATTCTTCAGCTCAAGATGTATTTTTGGCAGTCTCACTGTAGCCTATTGTCTTCAGACCCAGTATATTGAGCTCTTATATAAAATGTGTGACTACACACAAGTACATGGCTAGTACTGAAAAAATGTCTGAATATCTGGCACTGTCAATCCAACCCCCCCTCATCACCCTTCTCCATGGGAATATATGTCTATATATATATATCTATATATATGGCCTACACAGCTCCTTACAGGCTTTGTTTTCACTTCCTGCGTCAGCTGGAAGGCATCTTTCTAATGCCATTCTGCTAAAACTTTGGTCACAGTCTAATTAAAAGGTATGCAGACTGCTTTTTTAAACCCAAATAAGCTTATAGCTGAGTTAGGTTTTAAAATGTATAATGAAAATCTTGCCTTTTTCTAAACAGCTGCGTCCTTTAAATTAGTAATTCAGTGTAACAGCTTACATTCCGCTAATCAAAAGATAAAACTTATTTTGTTAAAAGATATAGCATGAGAATCGCCTGTTTTTTTCTCTTTTACACAACAGGGGTCTAGAAAGACTAATGATTCTCTGTGTAAATGAAAACAGATGTTTTTTCTCAGTCTTAAAACACAAAGAGACACAGTTTATTATAAGGGCAGTTGCGTACCAGCTTAGTTATAATGTTTTTAAAAGTCAGAATGGAAATCGTGACTTTTCCTGAAAGAGCTGCATCCTTTAAATCAGTAATTCAGTGTAACATGGCTTACACCCCTGCCTTCAAAAGACAGCTGTTATTTTGTTAAAAAGCATAGCATGAGAATCACCTGTTTTTTTTTTCTCTTTGAGACAGCAGGGCACCTAGAAAGGGAGCTAATGATTTTGTGTGTAAATGAAAACAGATGTTTTTTCTTAGTCTTAAACTCTTACTTGCATGCCCTCCAAAGAGACCATCTATATTTCGAACATACATAAAAGTCTTCCTTTTTTTTCTGATTCAAATGTTTTATTCTGTAATTCATGATGGGATATAAATTATTAGTTTGTGATTGCTAGCATTTGCCTTGCTATCCAGAGAAACTGTTGAAACAGCTTATTTACACAAAGGTCCCCATACACACACACATACACACACACACACACACACACACACACACACACACACACACACCAGATTCTTAGCCTTTCTCCCTCTCAATTTAAAACACGTTGTTTTATTTTTTAAAACAAAAGCTTATATCTACATTTTTACAGATCCCTGTAAATACAGAAATCTTCACACACACACACACACAGCATGTTGCAATGCTATCCAGAGAAACTGTTGAACCAGCTTATTTACACAGAGGTCCCCATATACACACACACACATATACCCACACACACCAGAGTCTTAGCCTTTCTTGCTTTCAATTTAAAACACGCAGTTTTATTTTTTAAAACAAAAACTTAGATCTACATTTTTACAGATCCCTGTAAATACAGAAATCTTCACACACACACACACACACACACACACACACACACACCACACACACACACAGAGCATGTTGCAACGCTATTCAGAGAAACTGTTGAACCAGCTTATTTACACAGAGGTCCCCATGCACACACACACACACGCATCAGAGTCTTAGCCTTTCTCGCTCTCAATTTAAAACATGCAATTTTAGTTTTTAAAACGAAAGCTTATATCTACATTTTTACAGATCCCTGTAAATACAGAAATCTTGACACACACACACACACACACACCATATTGCCAACATTTGTAATGCTATCCAGAAAAAACTGTTGAACCAACTTATTTACATGGAGGTCCCCATTTTAGCTTATGAATGGTACATGCATATACATAAACATAGAGGTAACCTTTTGGTGCAAGTTTTACACAGTCCTAAAGATGCTTGTTAATTCTGTTATACCTTGTTATAAAACAGAAAAAGGGGTACTTACACAGACAGATTGATTTCCCTCTGTGGGGGTCTCCAAACAGATCTCTGAAACCACTGCATGATGAGGTTGCCTGCTAGATGCAGCATTCCAAAAATATCCTAATTAAAAAAAACACACACACACACATGCCCCTTCAATTCTACACCCAAACCGACAGGGGGCACATAGCACTACATAAACCCTAACTTATTTTTTGGGGTGGGACTGGGGGCATGGTGGTGAAGAGGGACAGGGGTTTGAGCCAGGACAGTGAGGGCACAAGAGAAAGGAGGTGGGGACAGGAGTCTGAGCTAGGATGGGGGGACTCGAGTTCCAGCCAGGATGGTGTGGCAGGAGTTCAAGGGGTGCACGAGAAGAAGAGGCATAGGACGCTTACAAAATGGTGGTGTTATGTCACTTCTGGGGGTTCAGTGCAGGTCATTTCCTACGCAAGTGGGTGGGACATGGGTTCGAGCACGTGTCATTTCCTGTGCAAGTGGGGAGGGACATGGGTTCAAGTGCATGTCATTTCCTGCACAAGGGGGTGGGAAACGGGTTCAAGCATATGTCATTTCCAGAAGAAATGGGTGGGGCTAATGCATTTAGGGAGGGACTTCCTGTTAAACAAGGGATGATTCTGATTGGTCCATTTTAGGCTGCACCTACCTGTCAAATTATGTGGCATGCGCTGATTGGTTGAAATGTAACATTTGACAAGATATATTAATATCCAGGACCACCTTGAAGATGAGCTTGCTCAATGGTGTTATATGCCTGGTTAAATAAAGTTGATTGATTGATTGACTGATTGATTGATATATGAACTTATACTACTAGTAAGGATGGAAGTCTATTAGCTCTGTAACAATCCTATGAATCCTATAATATAACTAGGGGTGTTTCCTGAACATTTTAGTGGACTCAGGTTGCCCTTCTCCAATTGTTTGAGCCAAACTTCACATGATGCAACTAAAAATTGTATACAACTTTGCGTTGTATAGACCAGAATAGGCTTAAAATTTGTGTAAAAAAAGATGCAGTAAAAAGCACGATGGGATTAATCATCCCTAATCCTCCTTTCTTAACAGGGAGATACATGATGTTGCACTTTATTGGGTTCAGCTTGCTTCCCCAGACTGCTTGGAAACAAATTCTGAGAATGCTGGTTTCTAGGGACCTAGGGGGCATAACCAACATAAAGAAAGAGTGGTAATATGGAGGATCTAATGAGGTGAATTCGCTTCAGTTTCCCTAGTTACCATTTATTCCACTGGTCTACCATTGCTCTCCCTTGTTGTATCTTAGGTTCCCAGTTAAGTCTATCTGAGTCAGCATAACCATATGTTATACCCACAATGTGAATTGGTTCAGAGGACAGTTGGATGCCTGCTACTTCAGTGTACTGGGAGTCTTCTGGTTGTCCTGATTGACAGGCTTTACATTTTACTAATTTCTGGGTAGATCCAGCTTGTTTTCCAAATGTATTACATAGTTTTATAGCTTCTTCAGCTGCTGAATGGTGGTCCGCTACTACAATGCAAAGATCATCTACATAAGCAATGGCATTATGGAGGATATCCATACCTTTCATCTTAATAGGATGCAATATAGGGGTAGAATTCAAAATTCTTAACAAGGGATTGATACAGAATGTATACAATAAAGGGCTCATTGGACAACCCTGCCTAACACCCATTTTTATCAGGATCATAGGGCCCCTCCAACCTTTTATGATCGGTGTAACTGAAGTATTTTTGTATAAGCACATAATCCATGAAATGAACTGCTGTGGTATGTCATATGATTCCAAAGTGAGCCACAAAAAGTCATGATTCACAGAATCAAATGCTTTAGTTTGATCTAATGATGGTATAAATCCAAAAACTGTATTTCTAGTGCCATGTTCAAAAAGCTCTCTCAGTAATAGGAGATGCTCAATAATGTTTCTCCCTGGTATGGCACAGGTTTATGCCTTAGAAATTAGGGATTTGGCAACAATAAATAACTATGAATTCAAAATTTTCATCAGAATCTTGCAATCCATGTTAAGGAGACTGATTGGTCTCCAGTTATCAATGTCTTGTTTATTTCCTTTTTTATACAGGTAAATTAGCATTCCTTTTGAAAACCTTAATGATGGAGAATTTTCATGTAATATGGTGGTGAAGACCCTGGCTAATTCAAAGGCTATGTAAGGGCTTATTAGTTTATACAATTCACAGGTCAAACCATCCTCGCCTGGCGCCTTATCTATGCCAAGAGATGCGATGGCTGCTTCAACTTCCCCTGGCTCTATATCTTTTGAACAAGCTCTGTTCCCATTCTAACTGGAATACTGGGAACGCTACATCTTCCAGAATATTATCATGTAGAACCTGAGTCATGCTGTTTGAAAAAGAGTAACAGTATGCTGCGTTACAATCTGTAAATGTTCTTTTATGTCTGAGCAAACCTTCTCTTCTTGGTTGATAAGACTGTTTATCTACTTTTGTTGATTCCTTTGAAGACAGCTTTTGTATGGGCAGATTCTGCCCTTTTTGCCTTGTGTCCCATATTTTTGTCATTACTGGAGACCCTGGGCTTGTTGTACATGATATTGTGTCATTTGATGCATAAGATTTTGTATCTGTACAGTGTAATCTTGGGGAATCATAGCAGAAAGTGTTATTAACTTCTGTAGATGTTTCCTGTTGTTAGAGTATGTATAATAATTATTCTGATGTATCTTTTTGCTGTATTTCTTTAACAAATAAATAAGATATTTCAATGTATCTTCCCGCCAAACAATCAGATCATCATAGAAAATAAGCACTGATTTCTGTGCTTCTAACAAACATTCAGTGTTCTGTTGTAAGTCTGGATGTGACAATAAGAAGGAATTCAATTTCCAAACTCCTGGTCCATGTGGAGAAGGAGTATTTTTTCCTAATGTTATTTGTAGTATAGTGTGATCTGAAAATTATGCTACTAGTAGTTGAGCCCTATGTATGTAAAGTGTGGGGGTGATAAAAAAATAATCTATCCTGGTATCTAATGATCCTTTGTGGAACATAGGGTGTGGTTGTCCAGTGGCAGTTAGATTGACATCAGTGAGGTCTGTTTTCTCAATCATAGATTTCAAGAAAGTCATATCATGGAAAGCCTTCCTTGTACTGGCTGTTTTGCTTCTGCCTTTCAAAGTTCAGCCACAATTGAAGTCACCTCCTAAAATTACATTCTGGGATGAATACAGGTATGGATGTATGAGTCGAAAGAGTGCAATGTGCTCTGCTTTCATTTGGACTGCATGAATATTTATAAGGTGAAAAAAAAAAACATTCTGTATCGTAATATCTAAAATTACGGCCCTACCTGGCTGAAGATCCAGTAGTCTGAGGAGGCGAACATCTAAGTTATGAAAAAGTATGGCTGCCCCAGAATAAGTTTCCTGCCCTAACAACCAGTAAGAAGATCCAGCATGCCAGTGTTTAATTGTTTGCTGCAGAGCAATAGTTGAGTGCAATCTGGTGTCTTGTAAAAAGAGGATTCCAGAAGAATAGTTTTGTAGATGTGAGAATACTGCTAGTTTTTTTCTCCAATGCTCTTTATACTATTCACATTGCTGGAATAAAGGGGAATAGTGGGTTCCGCATGGATGTTGTAGGGAGAGGACTATACTCTAGATAAAGGCCATCAGGGGAGTTTCCCCGATGTCTGGGCCAAATTTTCCCCCATTCTCTAAAAATACCACCAACAGCTTAATCTGGTTCTGTATGTCAGTTTACATCTGTATCTTCCTCCTCTCCCCTGGAACAAGGCTGAAAATAAACAGAATTGTCTAGTCCTCTTTTCCCAGTCAACAAAAAAATATAAACAAACAAAGGCTGCATAAATATTTGAAGCTATTCTATTTGTATTCTGCATGCTGTTTTTTCCCCAACTCTGTTTAGTACTTTCAAATAGGAACTTTCTGTCTGTAACTGGGGGAAAAACACACACACACACACACACACAGTGTGAGACTTTGTTTATCCTCAAAGCGTGACGATGTCTGGTAGTTGGGTAATGTGCAGAATACCAGTGGGATTGGTAGTGCTTTTCCTTTGAACTACAAGAAGTTTATGCCCATCAGCCAACTAAACACTGTTATCCTCAGATGTCTCAGAACTGGCTTTTGAGAGGCAGGCCTCCTCCATTTCTGCATTCATTGGTATGAGGGTTGGAATGTTTATTAGCCAATTACATTATTCTGTCTTGGCCCTTCTGTGAGTGCTTGGATTCCTGTTTTCATCAAAAAAAAAAAAACAAGGGTTGGCTTATGTATGTGATTAGAGACTGCAATATATATTATACGGAACTATTAATTATGACTGTTTTATAAAACTGCTTTTCAAACTAAACAACTAAGAGCAAAAAAGCTCCAGACAGTATGTGGTACACTTTAGAAAGGCATCATTGTTGGACAAAGATCAGCTTGTATTTCATGTATTTTCTGTGTTTAGTGTTCTCTTTTATGTTTGCTTGCATGCATGCACAAAGTAAACATATTGTTACTGTAGTGTAGTTGTGTGTGTAGTTGTGTGCTGTATACAGTATGTACCAGCTGAGGTTGGGTCCACAAAGGTTCCTAGTAATTTTTGGAAATGAACTGATTCATAGTACAAAATTAATATGTTGTTTATTGTGGCTGATAATACCTGAGGACTTGCATGTTGAGCTAATGGTGCACTCATTTGCTTCTTTGGCATTCCCCTGTGCTGGAAATAAAAGAAGGGTGTGGTGTGGCATTAGTTTGGATTGTATGAATTCCCAGGTGTGTAGCTTCCTTGCAGTCCCTACTGTATATATTTTTTTTGTTTCCTTTGAAATAATCTTGTTTTTCTCCCCCTTTTTAGGGCCCTTTGATGTTGCCTTTTTCTCACCTAATATTGATTTTTATAACTGCTGACCAGTTTTGGAACCCTGTGACATCAGTTGCATCAGTCGCCTGCAAGATTCACTGCAAGACCCCACTCAACTGATCTATCAGGTTATGGAACTGATCAGTAATTATAACAATCATTTGTCAATGCTGAATATTTGCTTGCTGGTTTTGATATTGTTAGTGCAAATGAGTGTAGCGGTATGTAGGTGTAAGTATTTCTGTGGCCCTATGAGAATCAATGACAGATTGTCCTGCATTTCTGTCTCCTCTTAAAAGTATAGTATTTTACAACACCTTGCAAAAATTAGTCTGACAGGGAGCAGAACTGCTTAATTACAGGAAATCCAGCTACTTGCAAATTGAACTGTGTGCAGTGCATCAAGCAGCAGTACAATGTAAAATGAATCTGCACTTTTTCGACTGTTTATTCCTTATACTCTGCTGAGCATGTACCTGGTACTCTTTCCTGCCAGCAGTGTACTATCACTAAGTAATTGACACAGTTATCCTTTGTGTTTCTTTACATTTCTGCAGCCTGCTGCATTGACAGCAGTAGTACTAGACAGCAGCTGCCATATTTTTTGGGGCACTGCAACGGTCCTAACAGATCACGTCCTGGTTAGGTAGTACAGCTGCTTTGATGTAGGGTTGCTGTGATTGCATCCTGTCCCTGGGTTGGGAAAGGTGAAAGGGAGCTCGTGAAATACAAATATCACAGGCAGAGCACAGAAAAGAAGAAGAACAATGAAATTGTCTCCAGCACCCATAAATCTAGTATGCTTTATGAGAAGCTTGGTTTCTGACTGAAATAATATATAGTGTATGGTAGAATGTTGTTATGCATAGAAATCCATAACTAGAATGGAGTTGTTATGCTGCAGTAGCTATGTCATCACAGCTGTTATGCTGCACTAGCTATGTCACTACTGCAGCATAACAACTTGGAATGGCATCACATAGTTGCTTTCCTCAATCCAGTTAAGCTGGAAGTTGCTGTTTTTTTAAACTTGAACTTGCAGAAACATCTGCAGCACACTGTGTCAGTTAAAAAAAAAAGAAATTGTTAAAATGTTTATTCTCTGTTGTCTTCTCCAGATGGTTTTGTGTTATTTTCTATGCTGTGACTACCCATACACTATAAAAGATTATGTATGAGCAGTCATAAACAAGGAAATTCTTGTATCTTGAGGTTCCCTTGGTAACAGAGTACCTCTCGAGCTGTGCTCTCGAGGTCATCTGTTACCAAGGAAACCTCTCGATACAAGAATATCCTTGTTATGTATGACTGCTCATACATAATCCTATATGTTACACTAAGTAACAAAAGTTGCAAGAAGGTTGGTAAGTATGTTACAATATTGCACATTGTTTCTGTAAGGGACTGATAAAGGGTAGCCAGATTGTTTAGCAACAAAGTTGCAACTCCTGGTAACAGTGTAGCACAACCTTCATGTAACAATAGAGGAAAGTCACAGGGAATTTTTTTTTAAAGCAGAAGTACTACCAAATCAGGAAGTGATCTGTCAAAATTCTGCATTTTGGCTGTAAGCATGTGGCCAAAGTTCCAGTTTCCATACCTGTAAATATTTTTTTTCAGTCATTTTTAGTTTTTTAGATATTTGCAATTTATTTGAATTGTTGTGGCGCTACAATAAATATGGTGGCTGGCTAATTTTCAGCTGCACTTTTCCTTCAGGTTGCATCACGTCTTTTGAATACAGCAGTGGGACCCTCTGCTGACCATTCCCGATGTCCCTGCAAGTCCTACACATGTGCAGTTGGCAGCAGAGGGGGTTCCAGTGCAACATGCTTGGTGGCAGAAATGTCAAAAAAAACAATGGATAACTGAGCAAATTACTCTGTGATAGTACAATGCCGGCAGGAAAGAGTACCAGGTATATGATCAGCAGAGCACAAGGAATAAACTGTCAAAAAAGTGCATTTTTTTCCCATAGTACTGCTGCTTAAGTACCGACTCTGATGTGCTACAGTATCACTGCCAAAAGCTATCATGGATTCCTATTGTGTTTTCAGAGTTCCGTTTCTTACTTGTGTTACATCCAGATTACTAAAACAAGCAAGTAAAGCAAGTGTGCATGTTTTATTATTTATAAAAAAAATTGTAATTGCTGAAACTCTTACTGATTTATCAAATAGTATGCTGTGCTAAAGCACCAGTCTGGCTATGTGTGTAAATGGTGAAGGACAGACTGAAATACATTGAAACACATTGTATGGCACCCATCTTAACTTATATGACCCAGACATAGGGCAACGAACTGCAGATCTGACTGTGTATCCTCACATCTGTGAGGGTTCGCTACTATGATGCATTCAAGTTGTGATGGGTGTGGTGGATGGGGGGGTTGAGGGTAAGGAATGGGGTGTGCAGAGTAGCTTCCCACAATCTCCCACTTGCATACTGTGTGACTGTAAGCAAGCCACAAGGAACAAGGAGGCACTACTTCACTGAGTGGATGGTGGAGCCCTGAAATGCACTGCCCAGGGAGCTGGTGGCTGCTACTGCTGTGGAGGGGTGCAAGAAAGGCTGAGAGAGGTATAGAGGGAAGGTGCATCCTGGAGCCTTGCTGGGAAATGGGGGACCTTATAGGGAGGGAGGGGGGCTATCAACGGTGCCCTGGGAAGGCAGTGACCATTGAGCAGAGTTGAGAGATCATAGTGCCTAATCTGCTGACTTTGTAGTATGTTAGTATGTTAATAAGTCACTTAACCTTCCCAGTGCTGTCATGTTGCCCATGAAAACAGGCAGCAATGACTAGTGGGCCTTACCTGGTTAACAATTAACCAATTAATTAATTAAAGAATTACATAAATAAAGAAAATAAAGACAGAATGTTTAGACATTATACATGATCAGGAAATTACTTTTGTGCCTTGGACAATTGAAGGGTAGTTTGAGAGGAAACCAACTTGCATTGGAGTTCAGCTCCCATATGGGGCTGTGCTCTACACAAGGGCACTGCACTGTTGCCACACATTTATTATTAAATTTTGGTGACTGGGTTAGCCCACTGAGCCCCGGAGGTTCCTTTTTCAGGGGTGACCCGGGAATTACATAAGACAAGAAGTAAAATGCAGCTTTAGTGTGGGTTACAGGAGTCACAACAATGCAGTTAAGATATCAGAACAGAAGAATAGCAGCACAAAAGGGATGAGTAGGTTGTACAACAGTAATAGCATTGAGTGATTATTAGCAGATTGAACATATAGTTAGGACAGTGGTGGGGGATAGGAGCCGGGTTAGTCATTTATCTTCGGGTTCATGTCAGGAGCTGGTGCAGCAGCAGGAACTAGCGACCGCAAGGTGGGCCTTAAGCCTTGTGTGGAAGTTTTTGATTGTAGGGGCTTTCTGAACCCCAGGTGTGCAATGCTGTGTAAGTGTAAACAGTGTTCACAGTATTTGCACTTTGACTCCACCCCAAGAAAGCTGTCCACACACATGGGGAAAGTGTACTCATTACTTGTTATTAACTACATCATACAGTTTGCACACTACTGAGCATTTTAGTGTGTGTGTGTGTGTGTGTGTGTGTGTGTGTGTGTGTGTGTATACAATTGCCTAGGGACTGCTGGTAAAATAAATAGTAAATTTGTGTTATCTAGATTAAGAGGGGGAGAGAGAGAGAGACTACGTGGGGGTTGTAATAAAATTACATATGCACTGACAAATTGAATCAAACTTTGCTGTCTTTTCCAAACCTCAGTGTGTACAGGTGTCAAGTATGGAGCAATGGCAGGCTACCACCTGCCCCCCCCCCAAAAAAAAAGAAAGATGAGAGAGAGAGACAGAGAGAAAGAGACAGAGAGTGAGAGAGAGAGGTAGTACTAGGGGACAGCAAAATGTTACAGTCACATGAATCCCACAAAATGATTCATTACTTTTCCAGGCCTCACTTTGGCTATGCTTACAGGGCAGTATAAGAATGTGGAAATAAATACTGGACTTCTGTCATCCAAGTCAGAGAAAGGGAGAGAGAGAGGCAACAGGGGGAGGGGGAGGGGGTGCTCCAGAACCCAGAACCAGGCTAGATAGAGGGAGACAATAGGTGTCCCTAGAAAGACATCTGCTATAATAGTTTTTTTTTACTGCCATCAGTGTGACACTGTGTGTAAATGGCAAAGGACAGGTTGGCAAAATGCATCCTTGGAGTCACAGAAATCATAATAAAAAGTTTAGCTGTAAGTGAGCATGGAACATCCATCAGACAGATCTGGGTTTGAATCCCACAATCTGCCACTTGCATACCTGGGCATGCAACTGGCAGATTGCCTCTGAGCAAGTCACTTAAGTGCCTCAGTGCTCCCAGGTCACCCCTGAAAACAAGCACATGTGCCTAGTGGGCCCTATTTGGTTAACAAAGAATTATATAAATAAATAACATAAATACAAAATGTGTAGAATAATTTCACAGAGACATACATGCATTATAATAGTTTATTTTCTTTTACTGGCATTAGTGTGGCAATGTGTGTAAATGGTGAAGAACAGGCAGGCAAAATACACCCTTGGAGTCACAGAAATCACAACTAAAAGTGTAGCTGTGAATGAGCATGGTACATCCAGCATACAGATTTTGGTTTGACTCCCACAGTCTCTCACTTGCATGCTGTGTGCCTCTGAGCAAGTCACTTAACCTCCCTAGTGCTGCCAGGTTGCCCTTAGAAACAGACACGTATGTCTATTGGACCTACCTGGTTAATAAAGAATTACATAAATAAATAAAATAAATACAGAATGTGTGGTAGTTATACATGATTAGGAAATTACGTTTATGCCCCGGTCAGTTGCAGGGTAGTTTGGATGGAAACTGACTTGCATTGCAGTACAGTGCCCATGTGTGGCTGCGCTCTACACATGGGCATTGCACTGCTGCCACAATGCTGTGTAAGTGTAAACACACTAGAGTAATTCCACAAACACAGACATCCCTTATAATAGTTTATTTTATTTTCCTGGAATTAGCCTTTGGTAACCAGTAATCGAGTAAGGCCCACTAGGCCTGTTTTCAGGGGCGACCCAGGAGCACTATGGTGGTTAAGTGACTTGCTCTTAGTCACACAGAATGCAAGTGGTGATTGTGGGAATCAAACCCAGTTCTGCTGGATGTACCAAGCTCATTCTCAGATCATTACTCTAACTTCTAGGCTATACTGCCAGCCCTATCAGTGTGACAATGTGTGTGAATGTTGAAGGACAGGCTGGCAAAATACTGCCTTGCAGTCACAGTAATCAGACTTGAAAGTGTATTTTCTTTTTCTAACCGTTAGTGTGTCTATGTGTGTAAGTACAGAGGAATGGTAGACTAACAAAAACATGTATATAAGTTTTCTATCAATAATACAGTTACAGATGAAATAGACAGCAAACGCTTCTGGCCCAGTATATAATTTTACAGTCACAGAAATCCCAGATTAAATACATTTGTAGGCATCATTATGGCAGTTTGTACAGTGTATGGGCAGCCTGGTAAAATAAATAAATATTGTACTTGTGTCATCCAGCTCTGTGGGGGAGAGGGAGGGAGAGAGAGAGATATGTGCTGACAGCAGAGAAGTTTTACATTCAATGGAACCATATACAATCATTTATGTCCTTCTTGGGGACTCAGAGAATCTATGTGTTCAGGGCTCAGGAAAAGCTTGCAAAATAAATACTTGAATTATGGCATCTGGGTCCAGAGAGGATAGAGAGAGACTATGGTGGTGCCGTATGAGACATTTCACAGTCACTGTCATCACTTATAATATTGTATTGTCTTATCCTGTCCACTGTGTGGCTGTTAGCGAATGGCAAATTTGGCAGAATAAATCATTGATTTATGCCTACCAGATCTACAGTGTATATAGAGAGAGAGAGGATGTGTGTGTGTGTGTGTGTGGGGTGTCAAGGAGAAATTATGCAGTTACATAATCCACAAATAAACATGTGTTTTTCTTCTTGAACTTAGTGTGGCTGCGTGTAGCAGACAACATCCATTTGCCAAAATATTTTTTGCAATTGTGCCTCCCAGAATTTAGATGGAGATGGAGATCGGGGGATGGGGGGGTAGAGGAGAGAGAGAGAGAGAGATACACACACACACACACACACACACACACAACAGGGGTCCATGGAGAAATCTTTCAGCCACAAAATGACAAAAGTGTAATTTCCTTCTCAGGCATCAGTATGCATGTGTGTACAGGACAAAAGCCGGCTGGCAAAATGAATCTTTTACTTGTGCCTTCCAAAACCCTGATAAATATGAGAGAGAGAGAGAGAGAGAGAGAGAGAGAAAGAGACATTCCTAATGCACAGTTCAAAGGCAGGCTGGCAAAATAAATATTCAAATTGTGTCTTCTTGATTGTGTTTTTCATGCCTCATTGTGGGTGTGTGTACAATGTGCCAAGGAATGCTAATAAAATAAATATTAAAATTGTGTTATCTAGATGAAGAGGAGAGACAGAGAGAGAGAGACTATATGGGGGCTCTAGGTGAAATAGCAAACACTGGCAACCCAGATCCAAGTTTGTTTTCTTTTCCAACCATCAGGGTGGTTGTGTGACAAAGACAGAGCCATGGCAGGATGGGGAAGAAGAAAAAAACAGATGGGACAGAGATAGCAGTAGGCCACAATACAATTTTACAGGCACATAAATCTCTCAGAAGGATTTATTTACTTTTCAGGGCCTGATTGGGACTGTGTTTACAGGGCAGGAGAAAGATGCTGATTTGACTTGCCTGTCCAAATTAGAGAGATGGAGACAGAAAGACTATGAGAGAAGGGGGTTTCACAGCCCAGAACCAGACTAGAGGGAGGGAAAAAACAACAAGGGTCCCTAGAGTATTTCCAAAGGCACAGACATCTGTTGACAGGCTGGCAACATACATTACATTGTGCAGCGGCCATCTTAACTTACATGCCCCGGACACAGGGCAATGAACCGCAGATCTTGACTCTGTCTGGATCCGTACTTTAAAAGATCCTTACTGTGATGCATTTGAGTTATTGTGATGGTGAGGGTGGATAGAGGGATTTGAGGGTAAGTAATGGGGTGTGCAGAGCGGCTTGCAAAATGTAAATGAGAATAAATTAATGGGAGTACTGTTGGCATTTTCAAAGTCAGTCACATACACAAAAAAAGCATTTGTCAATGCTGAATGTTTTCCTGTATGGCGTATGTGGCAGGGGTGTATTGTATTAGTTGAATCACAACTTAAGCTTCCTAAAAAAATCTTCACCTGTAGAGTTAGTGATGGAGACTGACAACTGGAAAGTAAGTGGGTGAGAGCGCAGTCAGAGGAAAAGAGAAGTGAGCAGCACTGTATCTGTAACCCAGTTGATACAGCACACGCAGGACTAGTAATACTTATAGTAAATGTACATTAAATGCAAATGAGTTGGAATGAAGAAATGTGATAATTACCCAGAATGCTCTCTGTTATTTCAGATTTATCAGATGGCAGCCATGCTTGAAAAATGAAGTAAATTAAATGGCACCAGTAACAGCTTGCCTAATTTCAGTATCTGTCGGCAGTTTAAATGTTCTCTAGAAGTAGACTTTTGATATTATTCTCTGTAAAATCACATTTCTATGACAAAAAGATCATGTCAGGAGGGACAGGCTGGCCATTTTTGTTGCAAAATTAGGGACATCCCAGGGAAGGTAGCCATATTGGCTAAAACACAGGCTTGGGAACCAGGATACCCAGGTTCAATTCCCACTATCAGCTATGTACTCCTAGTGTGGCCTTGAGCAAGCCTCATAGTCTTTTGGTGCATCTGTCCTTCCCAGCTGAAAAAGAAGGTAAAAGTAGGAACCCATGGAAATTAATATATTCAAATGTGGCTGGGCTTTCCTGGGTGAACACATGACATATAAAAGTGTTTGTGTGTGTGTGTGTATTTGTAGTAAGCACAGTTGAGAAGTATGGTTTATGGCCAATACTGATGCAGATTAAGGAAACACCTGCATAAGGTGTGGAATTATAGGGCACTGAAGTAACCATCTCAGTACAGTCCTGCATTGTAGTCTGAAGTGTACACTTTAGTTACCAGTTTTTGGTCAAATGCCGCTGTGTAAGGGGGCAGTATACAGTAGTGCAGTGGTATCAGGCTCTGAGCTGCAAACCTTGAGACCTGGGTTTACATAGATATATAGATATGTAGATGTTGACAGCAGAAAAGGGCCTATGGCCTACCTAGTCTGCCAATCTGTGCACTCAGCTGTGCTTCTAGAAGCTTTCCCAGGACTAGGTTGTCCTCATAGGGTTTGAATCCCTCGGCCCCCTCTTGCATTCTGTGTGACCTTGAGCATGTGAGTCACTTAACTTCCATGTGCTCCTGGGTCAAACCTGTGGCTTGGTGTACCTTTCTTGGTTAAACAATTTCCGCTTTCCCTTTAGACATACAGAAATCTCAACTCAGACCACATCCAGGTGGCTGGGGACAGGCAGTGCGCAAGTGCTATTTTCCCTACTGTACGGTATGTGGGTGCTATTTACAGTAATGGCGTATCAGTTTTAGCCCTCCCAGTACAGATTGCCAGCAACAAACAAACAAAAAAACAAACACAAAGACAAAAAAAAAAAAACTAAAACAAAACACACTGGAGGGACATAAAGAACAGAAACAACACAAGGTCTGCAGTGGTTCAATAAAAAAAATATAGTGGCAATAAACTGCAGGAAAATAAAAATCCTGGTTTATTATATAGAGGAAATGGACAGGAGAGCACTGCTCTAAACCCCAGTACTCCTGTTCATTTTCTTCCAAAAACCATGATTTTATTTCTGCAATGTATTGTTACTATATTTTTTTCCCTGAACAAGTGCAGTCTCTTTAATGTTTTGGATATTTCTTTGTTTGCCTGGCACTGGCTGAGTTGTTCTGTGTGCAGGGACACAAGTCACTTACTGTAACCTAATAAACCATGATGTTTGTTTAAAATTTTATTCAAAATTTATGAATTGGAGTTGTTACATACTCTGTTGAGCAAGGCTCATTTTAAAGGAGGTCCATTTTTTTGGAAGTAGGAAACATACTAATTACACAAACAACATTATATATAAAATGAACATTTAATGATGTGGTTGTGTTTAATTTTTTTTATTCCTTTTTAAGACCCGAGGAGCTGGGTACGCAGTAGGTGTTCTAGAATTTTTTTTTTCAAAATGTATTATAGTAACACACTTGAATCTTAGTAGAAGTGGATTTGTGAATCTTAGTAGAAGAAAAATGGAAAGAACATTTAGTTTCCTCCATTGCATACTATGTTGTAGTCAGAAGGATTTTTACCCCAGTATGGTACAAATAGCCTCACAGTGCCCTGCTCGTGGTGGTGGCATGCCAGAGGATATTGGAGGGACTAGTTTGTACTGTGTCTAGTTAGTGGTAGAATGCTGCTATAACATGGGTGCATGAGGATTTTTTTATTTATTATTTAGTTATTTTTTTTTTTTTTTTGCAAGCGAAAATGCAAGAGAAATGCCACATAATATTTATCCAAAATTGCAAAAATCAAATGTTATTTCTCGAGAGTGAGGAGAGGATATAACTGGCCTTTCTGGGTGTTGGAGTTTTTTTTATAGTTCTACACAGTGAACAGGACCCTTGCTTTTTCCCTGGCACTGCCACTGTGTATGGTTGAGTCTCACTCAGAAAGTACATGCAGAGTTCCATACCCCTGCTTGGGCAATGAAAGATAACATTGTATCATTGTTCTTTAACATTACTTGGTTACATTGTGGCACTGGTGGTTCTGGTTTTAATGTTCTCAAAGTTATTGTGTAGCTCTTTTACATTTATTCTGTATCTCTAGCAAAGGTAACACACAAATGCAATATGGTGTTGCTTTTCATTGTTTCTCATTGGGCAAGCAGGGATTTGGAAGTGTGCAGCTTTCTTCCAGATGTTTCACTACTGACTATATTTATATTACCACAAGTACAACAATTATATTTTTGTAGAACTGTCCAGCTGTTTCACTCATACGGTACTTGTAATTATGCAAAAGATAGATACTAATCGGTCAACAAACAGCACTATAAACACTTTTAACAATTTTTACAGGGTTGTGTTTATAAACAATGGTTAAAAAAAAAAACACAATATCAATCTTACTACAGTTGCCTTAGTACTATACAGGTAAGGAAGATATGTTTTTCTTAGCTCCTGTCCCAAGTCTGTGTCTGTGTCTGTATCTATAGTAGGGACAGTTGAGAAGTATGGTTAAGGACCATTGCAGGACCTTTGGCAGACCTATTTAATGCCTCACTACATTCGGGTGTGCACCTCAGGACTGGAGGATGGCTCATGTGGTGCTCCTCCACAAGAGTGGCCCCAAGGATGAACCGGGAAACTACAGACCAGTGAGCCTCACATCCATTGTGGGTAAGCTAATGGAGACTATCCTGAAGGAGAGGCTGATGGCCCTCCTAGAGGCCAAAGGACTACTGGACAGCAGACAGCATGGCTTCATACGTGGCAGATCCTTCCAAACCAACCTGGTCGAGTTCTATGACTGCGTAACTAGGCAACCGGACAGGGGCCATGCAGTGGATGTCCTGTATCTGACTTCAGTAAGGCATTTGACTCAGTGCCACATGGAAGGCTGGGAAGAAGTTAGTAGGCACAGGGCGGGTGCAAAGCTGGTGAAATGGGTAGGAAACTGGCTGCAGGGAAGGCAACAGAGGGGGTGGTGGTGAGTGGGGAGCTCTCACCAAGGGCAGTGACGAGCGGTGTTCCACAGGGCTCGGTGTTGGGACCAGTGTTGTTTGGGATATTCATTGCAGACATATCATGGGACATCAAGAGCAAGATCAGTCTGTTTACTGATGATACCAAGGTAGGCGCAGTGGTGGATGACCTAGGGGATGGCAGGGTTGCAGGATGATCTGGCAAAGCTTGAAACCTGGTCAGACACCTGGCAACTGGCTTTAATGCCAAAAGTGCAAGGTGCTGCATTTTGGGATGAAGAATTCAGGAGGAGTTACCAGCTAAGGGAGTGCAGCTAGCCCAGACAGAGGAGGAGAAGGATCTGGGTGTGCTCATTACAGGGTCAATGAACAACTCGGCACAATGTAGGAAGGCAGATGCAAAGGCCAACAAAATGCTGGGTTGTATTGCAAGGGGTATATCCTCGAGGAGGAAGGAGGTGATTCTGCCACTGTATAGGTCATTAGTTAGACCACACCTGGAGTATTGCGTGCAGTACTGGCGTCTGTATCTGAAGAGGGACATTAAGTTACTGGAGGGGGTGCAGCGCAGAGTGACAAAGATGATCAAGGGGCTGGGGGATGTATCATACGAGAGGAGGTTGAAGGAGTTGAACATGTACTCACTGGAGGAGAGGAGAGGAGAGATGGGGTGACATGATTGAAACCTTTAAATACATGAAAGGAGTAAACAAGATGGGTACAGAGGGGCTGTTCAAAGTAAGGGAGGGGAGGGCCACCAGGGGCCATGATATGAGACTGGAGCGAGGAAGGTTCAGGAGGGAGATGAGGAGACACTTTTTTATAGAGAGGGTGGTGGCTGGGTGGAATGCATTGCCTGCTGAAGTGGTATGCAGTAGAACAGTGGACTGCTTCAAACGAGGATGGGACAGGACAAGGGGGAGGGTTAATGAAGGGGAAGCGTGGAACGGAGGGGCAGCTGCAGAATAAGCGGTGCTAGCTGCACATTCGAGCAGACTTGATAGACCTCCTAGGCCTTTATCTGCTGGCAAATTTCGTATGTTCGTACTGCAGATTAAGAAAACACCTGTATAAGGTGTGGAATTATAGGGCACTGAAGTAACCATCTCAGTAGAGTCCTGCACTGTAGACTCAAGTGTACACTTTGGTTACTAGTTTTTGGTCAAGTGCTGCTTTGCAAGATGACAGTATACAGTAGTGCAGTGGTTTGGGGCTGTGAGCTGTGAACCTCCAGACCTAGGTTTGAATCCCACAGCCCCTACTTGCGTACTGTGTGACCCTGAGGAAGTACATCACTTAATTTCGATGCCCTCCAGTATCCAGTGATAACAGCGACTGCAAATGGGTGACGCTCTAAAGAGTGACTCATTTGCAGTGCTGCACACGTGAGCTATTGTGTAAGGGTAGCAACAGAATGGGACAGCAAGGATAGAGATGAGTGAGGGAGGGTTACAATGGTGACCAGAAGGGGAGGGACAGGAAAGAGGGTTTGTGTGGAGTAGTGTGGCCTGCTGCCACTGAGCTAGCCATGTGGTGTGGTGGTGAGGGCAGCTAGCTTTGGTGCAGCAGGCACTGGGATTGGGGCTGGGGACCAGGAAGCATTTACTGCCGCTACCATAATTTATTTTCAGACTGTCTCCCCTCCACAACATGCACCCCCCTGGAGTTAGCAATCTAAAATCAGTGGGGTGCATGGAGTGAAGCCCCCTGTGAGGGGAGGCAGTTGTGGTGTCACTGAAGAGTGTACATCATCGTTGTGGTTTTCAGTGATGTACACTCACCATAATGGTGATCGCGGTTTTGTGATTGCCATTATCACACAGAAGCATGTGCTCCCAGGTTGAACCTGTGGCTCAGTGTGCCTTTACTGGTTAAACAATCTCCCTTTAGACATACAGAAATCTCAACCCTGCCTATGTCCAGGTGGCTGGGGACAGGTGGTGCACAAGTGCTATTCTCCCTACTGCACTGTATGTGGGTGCTATTTACAGTAATGGCTTATCAGTTTTATCCCAGTACAGATTACCAGCAGCAAACGAACAAACACAAACACAAAAAAAACTACAACAAAACAGACTACAGGGACATAATGGACAGAAACAACATAAGGTCTGCAGTGATTCAGTGAAAAAATATAGTGGCAATAAATTGCAGGAAAAGAAAAATTCTGGTTTATTACTTAGAGGAAATGGACAGGAGAGCACTGCTCCAAACTCCAGTAATCCTGTCCACACTCCTGTCAGTTTTCCTCCAAACCCATGATTTTATATTTGCAACATATCCCTACTGTAACACAGTGATGATTCCAGCATAAGTGAGATAACCGCACTAGCCCTAACCGCATTTCAGTGCATATATATTATTATGTATTATACCCATCGGAGGCACTCTGCTTATGTTTCAGCCATTCACTAAATGCCATCAGCGTTAGTGAGAGTGCAGTGGCTTGTTCATAATTTCTTGCCAGCCTGTTGACTAAATGGCAAGGACTGCCCCGTCCCCATTGCAAGATAGAGATACTGTTTTCTTGAAATCATAATTCACGCAGCCGATATTAATAAATGATCTTTTCCATAGTGTAGTGATCCCCCCAAACAACAATCCCCATTCCAGAACAGAAAAAGAAGACAGTCCCTAGTAGTCTAGTGGTCCTCAACCCTCCTACCCACACTGTTAATCACCCACCACCCACCAACCTGCTCCCTGCACCAAGCATGACTGCCCATCAGTGAGCAGCACAGACAGCTTCTCACCTCCATAGATGCCTGTGGACTGACCTATGAATGAGTATGTTTATTCATACAGTAGCTCAGTTGGCGATCAGCCATGGAGGTGAGAGGAGGGCTGTGCTACTTACCGAAGGGCAGTTGTGCTGCGGTGCTGGGTGATTATTACTTGAGTATGTTGTGGGTTTGGGGGACCATTAGGCTACCAGGGATTGTTTTTTTTCTGTTCAGAGATGGCGATCAGTGTGCATGTGTGGGGGCACTACACAATGTAAAAAAATATTTTTAATATTGGGTGGACAATCGGGAACCAGGGTGGGACACTACAGTATGGAAAAATTATTTTCAACATCAGGTGGGTGATCGGGGACTGGGGTGGGATACTACATTAGGAGGAAATTATTTTTAGTATTGGGTGAGCCATCAGAGACCGGGGTGGGACAGTACACTATGGAACAATTATTTGTTAATATTGGGCAGACGATCTGGGACTGGAGTGAGACATTACACTATGGAAAAATTAATGTGTATGTTTAAATTATACTGTTAAATTAATTTTGCACTGTTTGGTGATTTTGCTTTACAGTGTCTGGGCTTCTTACCTCCTGGCAACCACTAGCCATGGCAACTATAAATTTGTAAACCACAGACCAATTAGGTCTCAGCTGGTGGCCAAACAGGTGGTGTTAAAGTTGGGGCTGTAGAGAGAGGAGCCCTCTGCCTGGCAAAGCTTTATAGGATTTAAGCAATGGGGCACCATGTTTCTGCGTGTCCTCTGTATTTTTCCCAGTTTCATTGTGGCAAAAATTAAAAAAAAAGTTTTCGCTTTTGGCATAGCTGGAAATAAAGAAAAAAATGTTTTCTTTAGCCCTGTATCTTTGAATCCCTCCCTTTTTGAAGAGTGTATTACCCTACCCCATTCCCCAATTGCCCACCCAAGATAAAAAATATTTTTCCATAGTGTAGTGCCCCCCCACACACTGATCCCCCTTTCTGAACCTTCACCTCCTCTTGTCTCAAAAAAACACTGTAACTTCTTATTTTACACCTTGTCAGCATTCTAGACTACAGGATGCCCAAAATGATGCTACAGTACAGCTGACCTGAACCAAGAAATAAATGTACTGTAAGTTGGACCACATTCTTCATTCTGTTAAGTATGAATGAAAATACATCCTCCTAGATCAGTAACACCTGAATGGCCAATAGTCAGCCAATAAGATGTTACAACTATAGGAGGACTGTTTTCATTCATATTTACAGTACCAGAATGAGGAAGAGCACAGTCTGCTCAGTGTCAGCGATTATTAAACTGCATGCTATGCTTTGAGAGGGTGCTCTACCGCTTTTCAGCATGCATGCCTCTCTTGCTCAGCTAGAATATAAAATCAGATGAGTGGCCTTTTTATGTTTGCTTGCACGCATGTGCAAGAAACATAGTGCCATCATGCGAGTTTTCCAGAGGTGTGTCAGCCTCTTCCAATTCAGTCAGTGTGTTTGCAGGCACGGTCGCAGTGTGCCAATCACTGCTCCAGCTGTCTATGACAGCTGAAAATGCAGTGGCATACAGCTGAAAGGGAGAGCTCTGCTTCAGTGAGCAGAGCTCCCCCTCTCAACACGCACACACGCATATTGCGTCCTGACGTGCTCTCTCCCCACGCACATACTGTATAGCCGACAGGGGGTGCCCAATGCCCCATCGGCTCCACGCCCTTCCCAAAAAAAGCTTTCCTGGTGCCACGCTGGGAGCCCACCCCAGCATGGCACACGTCCGTATGAACGACGGTGGTGCCCAATCCCTTGTCGGCAAAACTATCCCCAAACAGCTTACAGCTGCCACATGCTGGGAGCCCACCCCAGCGTGGCACAAGTCAGAGGACTGACGGGGTGCCCGAACTCCTGGCTCCAGCCCCAAACAGCTCTTTTTCAGCTGCCATGCTGGGAGCCCACCCAGCATGGCAAATGTCCCGCCGCGTCTTAGTAATAAAAAAAATGTAAATTAAAAACGATCCCTCGCAGTCTCCCTGCCCCACCCGCACCCACCCACTGTGCACCTTGCCTCCCCACCCCATCACCCTATACTACCTCTGGAGTGTGGTGCGACGATCTTCAGTGGACCTGGAACATGTCTGCACTCTTCAAAGCCGACCGTGAACTGAGGAAATGCCAGTAAGCTGTATAATGTAATAGTTAGGGTTTTTTTCAACTTTGCTGCATATCTCGGGCATTTTTTGGAATTTTTGTACCAAATTTTCAACATGGGGTTTTTGGGACCCATTCTCATGAATGCTGTCACTGTCATGGCATTCTTCGGGCCCGAAGGGTGATTTCACAGCCACTGCACCAAATCACCTTTCGGGAATGATTAACAAAATGACACTGCCAGTGTTCATAAGGTGGTCTCTCAAAAAGCCTATTTTGAAAATTTGGTGGAAAAATTCCTTAAAATTACTGTTTTACGAGCGCATTGCGAGTTCCTACCACGCCGTAAGTTTGCAAATTTTCAATATTTTCACTCCATATTTTTAACATTGCCATTTTACCACACCTTCTTATGAGCAGTACAGCTGTCATTTTTCACATCTCACCCAAAATGTGTTTCCGGCCATGTAGCGCACAATGGCACAGTCGGTGACTAAATCAATGTACAGGACACATTAAGAAAATCCCAGTGACACTGTTCATGAGCAGAGGTCTGAAAATGGCTATGTTGAAAATTTAGTGAAAAAATTCCTAAAAATTACTGTTTTACGAGCGTGCGTTACAGAGTTCCTACACACGCTCGTAAGTTTGCAAATTTTCAATATTTTCACTCCAGATTTTCAACATTGCCATTTTACCACACCTCCTTATGAGCAGTACAGTTGTCATTTTTCACATCTTTCCCACAATGTGTTTCTGCCCATGTAGCGCACAATGGCGCAGTCGGTGTGCGAAATCAATGTATGGGACACGTTAAGAAAATCACAGTGACACTGGTCATGAGCAGAGGTGTTAAAATGGCTATGTTGAAAATTTGGTGAAAAAATTCCCAAAAATGACTGTTTTAGGAGCGCACGTTGCGCAGTTCCTACGCACGCTGGCAAGTTTGCAAATTTGTAATGTTTGCACACCAGATTTTCAACAGTGCCATTTTACCGCGCTTCCTTGTGAGCAGTACAGCTACCATTTTTCACATCTCTCCCAAAATATGTTTCCACACATGTAGCGCACAATGGTACAGTCAGTGTGCGAAAACAATGTTTGGGACAGATTAAGAAAATCACAGTGACACTGGTCATGAGCAGAGGTCTTAAAATGGCTATGTTGAAAATTTGGTGACAAAACTCCATAAAATGATTGTGTTACGAGTGAGCATTGCACAGTTTCCACGCACCCTCATAAGTTCATGCATTTGTAATATTTTCAGTCCAGATTTTCACCAGTGGCATTTTCCCACACCTCCTTATGAACAGTACAGCTGTCATTTTCCACAACATGGCCAAAATGTGTTTTCATACTTTCAGCGCAGAAATGCGGGTCGCTGTGGGAAATCATTGTTCAGGACAGATGAAGAAAATCACACTGACACTGTTCATGATCCGAGGTCCCAAAATGCCTGTGTTAACAATCTGCTGTAAAATCCCCAACTAGTTACATTACGGTGTACGCTTGCACAGTTTCTACACGCCGTGACTTCACCAGTTTTTAAGATTTTCAGAGCAGATTTTCAACATTGCCATTTTTACACCTCCCATGAACAGTACCGCTGTCATTTTTCACATCCTGTTCGAATGTGTTTTTGCACCTGTGGTGCCAAATGCCATAGTTGCTGTGCAAAAGCAGTTTTCGGCTAACAAACTGATATTGCCACTGTTCATGAGGTGGGGGTCACAAAAAAACCATGTTGGAAAATTTGGAGTGAAAATACCAATGAATGCCTGAGGCGTTAGGGTTTCCGACCATAACGCCCCACCCTGTAGAGAATGACAGACATCAGGGGTGTGACTTGGGATTCTTGCCTGTCGTGCTCATACCATTCCACCCCCACCGACACCCTGAAGCCAGTGAGAGGCATCAAGGTGTGCCTTGGACTCTTCGGGCCCAAACTTCACCCCATTCTCCTATACCGCACTCATCTCACCGTATTTCCTGATGAAATGGGGTGCGCATAAGGGCCAAAGACCCCAAGGCACACTGTGACACTTGTAAGTGTCTGCAGGATAGGGTGTGGTGAAATGGCATGGCCATTATGCCTGATGACCCAAAGGCACACCCCAGTGCCTGTCACTATCTGCAGGGTGGTGATGGTGTTGGCTTCAGTTCAATACTTCACTGCCATTCCTATTATGCAGCTCTGCAACTTCTACACTACCAATGTCAGTGCCAGCAAGCAAACATTCAGCATTGACAAATGCTTGTTTCTCCTTAGTTTGATATTCAGAATTCCAATAAATAAGAGGAAGTTCTAGAGAGTACTAGTTTGAATAATTCCTTAACAATTTAAGTAACATGCACTATCAAGCTGAAAGGATAAACCAAATACTGTACATCAAATAAATATACTGTAGCACTGCGGCTTTTGGAACCCTCAGTTTATTGTGTCATGCATGTTATTTAAATTTTAAAGGAAGTATTCTGAGTAGTACTCTGTAGTTCGTCCTCTTATTTGCTGGAATGCAGTACTTTATATCAAACTGTGGAGAAAACAGGCTGCTCTGCTGAAAGTGTACTCCTTTTAGAATCATACATTCTTGCTGAGCTGAAGAGGTACAGTACTTTAAAACAAACCTTGACAAAATGTACTTTTACTGGCCAAAGTTTACACATAAATAAAATTAAAGGCAAAATGAAAGTGTACAGCCGCTAGATAGGCCGCATAATACAACCGCAATTACTGTCAGCAAAATGATGATTAAATTACCAAAGTAGTAATCTTTTTTGTTTTGTATGGAATCAAACTATAATTTCTGTTACTTTTTCTTCAATGGAGTCTGCAAGCTCTAGTGGGGAGCTTTGCCTTAGACAGCCTCTGAAGAGAGAAAAGCTGCACATTGCTTAATATCATCCAAAAAGCATCCAACAAGCAAATACCAGCATCAGTCAATGGAGTGCCAAATTACTTTATTCACTAAAGTACTAACTACCATCAGCTCCTATTAAATGAAAACCTCACAATCACTAGCAATTGCTATATAGTGCATCTGTGGCTAATAACTTGTACAAACTACAGTATGTTCTCTACCTGACTGCAGTTAGATGAAACAATTGATCAATTTATTAATTAACAATTTAGCAGTGCATTGTGCTTCTTTTTTGTTGTTGTGACATTCATTAAATGCACAGATTAAAAAAAATACAGATAAATAAATGTCAGTCGGTCCTATCTTTAAAAAGGAAAAACACACAGTAAATGTATTTCAATGGATTACTGCGTGACTCAAGCAGGTGGCGGGAGTCTGTTACTCATCAGGAAGGAGCTTGTGCCATTATCGAAAATAACGGTGGGGGGGGGCTTGTTCGAATTCCCATTAGACTTCAAACTCCCGCAAGACTTTTTTTTATTACATTCTTGCATTATTAAAATATTTACAGTAAATTATTACACTATTTTAAAAAGATCACAAAATATATGAAGGAAAATGCTGCCTACTGAAGCAGCAGACATAAATGTGTGTGCAAACAAAACAAAAAAAAACACCTTAGCAAGTTACTAGCCTGTATCCCTCTTCTGTGTGTATGGGGGGGCAGGGGGCATTGAGTAAGGCTCCTTTTAAGATCTGTTAAAAATCTGTTTTATAATCCCAGGCAGCAGGGAGGGGATGAGAGCAAGAAAATGCTAACTTGACAGTATAGTTGTTCAGAGACTATTACCCAGCCACCTGAACCTCACCAGCCAACCCAGTCACCAAATGATATGCTCACAGCACTTATTGTCCACTCCCATCCCCAAATGATATGCTCACAGCACTTATTGTCCACTCCCATCCCCAAACGATATGCTCACAGCACTCATTGCCCACTCCCATCCCCAAATGATATACTCACAGCACTCATTGCCCACTCCCATCCCCAAATGATATGCTCACAGCACTTATTGTCCACTCCCATCCCCAAATGATATGCTCACAGCTCTCATTGCCCACTCTCATCCCCAATGATATACTCACAGCACTCATTGCCCACTCTCATCCCCAAATGACATGCTCACAGCTCTCATTGCCCACTCCCATCCCCAAATGATATGCTCACAGCACTTATTGCCCACTCTCATCCCCCAAATGATATGCTCACAGCATTCATTGCCCACTCCCATCCCCAAATGATATGCTCACAGCACTTATTGCCCACTCTCATCCCCCAAATGATATGCTCACAGCATTCATTGCCCACTCTCATCCCCAAATGATATGCTCACAGCACTTATTGCCCACTCCCATCCCCAAATGATATACTCACAGCACTCATTGCCCACTCTCATCCCCAAATGATATGCTCACAGCTCTCATTGCCCACTCCCATCCCCAAATGATATGCTCACAGCACTTATTGCCCACTCTCATCCCCCAAATGATATGCTCACAGCATTCATTGCCCACTCTCATCCCCAAATGATATGCTCACAACACTTATTGCCCACCCCATCCCCAAATGATATACTCACAGCACTCATTGCCCACTCCATCCCCAAATGATATGCTCACAGCTCATTGCCCACTCCCATCCCCAAATGATATGCTCACAGCACTTATTGCCCACTCTCATCCCCCAAATGATATGCTCACAGCATTCATTGCCCACTCTCATCCCCAAATGATATGCTCACAGCACTTATTGCCCACTCCCATCCCCAAATGATATACTCACAGCACTCATTGCCCACTCCCATCCCCAAATGATATGTTCACAGCTCTCATTGCCCACTCTCATCCCCAAATGATATGCTCACAGCACTTATTGCCCACTCCCATCCCCAAATGATATGCTCACAGCACTTATTGTCCACTCCCATCCCCAAATGATATGCTCACAGCTCTCATTGCCCACTCTCATCCCCAATGATATACTCACAGCACTTATTGCCCACTCCCATCCCCAAATGATATGCTCACAGCATTCATTGCCCACTCCCATCCCCAAATGATATGCTCACAGCTCTCATTGCCCACTCTCATCCCCAAATGATATGCTCACAGCACTTATTGCCCACTCTCATCCCCAAATGATATGCTCACAGCACTCATTGCCCACTCCCATCCCCAAATAATATGCTCACAGCACTTATTGCCCACTCCCATCCCCAAATGATATGCTCACAGCTCTCATTGCCCACTCTCATCCCCAAATGATATGCTCACAGCACTCATTGCCCACTCCCATCCCCAAATGATATGCTCACAGCTCTCATTGCCCACTCCCATCCCCAAATGATATGCTCACAGCACTCATTGCCCACTCCCATCCCCAATGATATGCTCACAGCTATCATTGCCCACTCTCATCCCCAAATGATATGCTCACAGCACTTATTGTCCACTCCCATCCCCAAATGATATACTCACAGCACTCATTGCCCACTCTCATCCCCAAATGATATGCTCACAGCTCTCATTGCCCACTCTCATCCCCAAATGATATGCTCACAGCACTTATTGCCCACTCCCATCCCCAAATGATATGCTCACAGCTCTCATTGCCCACTCTCATCCCCAAATGATATGCTCACAGCACTCATTGCCCACTCCCATCCCCAAATGATATGCTCACAGCTCTCATTGCCCACTCTCATCCCCAAATGATATGCTCACAGCATTCATTGCCCACTCTCATCCCCAAATGATATGCTCACAGCTCTCATTGCCCACTCCCATCCCCCAAATGATATGCTCACAGCACTTATTGCCCACTCCCATCCCCTCATAATTCTTGATATTATGGTAGCTGTAATATGCAGGGCAAAATTTACAGACATACAGGGATGGCCATGGGGGGGGGCTGGTGTCCAGCAAGCTGGGGAATCTGCAAAAAGAAAGAATGCCATTAGGATCAAATACAAAGCAGGACATGATGTGCTAGTCTTCTAACTGATAACTATTCTTGTATAACTCCCCAGTACTGATTTTCTTCTAGGCCTGAAGTATTTAGGTAATTGATGGACTTGAGCCATGTGATTTTTGTATACCCTGAGGCATGTCATCATTCGTGAGTTAATTCCTGCTTTGTGTCTCCCCCTTTTTTTGTTTTTTATTTTCTGTCCTGAAGGAGTTTGGAGTCACGTGCATTTAAGGTTAACAATGTGACCTCCTGTATGTGTGGGTGGCCTCTTGTATGTGAGTAGATGTTACCTGTGCAGCCTGTGGAGGTAATTCCACTCTGTGAGAACCAATATAACGGTTGCAGTGCAAAGAGTTTTTTTTGTATTATATATTTATTGAGCTTTTAGAGCAAGTTACACTTAAAATAAGCATACATCCAAGGGAGGAACCAAAATACAAATATTATTCACAGAGTAATATTATATCCACCCCAAATATTAGGTACTCTGTAAATACAACAGCTTGAGGGGAAGTAGCTAAATGGTTAAATAACGTATTGCTCCATAAACCTACAGAAAAGCACCAACCAGTGAGTGGGCCAAACCCACTCCTCTAACAGGGCACCCCCAAACATCCCAAATGTATCAGACCCAGATAAAATCTCCACTTTGACTGCTCCAAAGCTGAATTATATGAGTTCTTAAGCCACGAACATAGGCAGGGATACATATGCTAAGCAAAATAAACTTTACAACCAGTTCTAATCGGTTCCATGTGAACATAATAAAGCTACGGGCAGCACCTGTGTTCAAATCATAACTTCAAGATTCTATTATGACTATAACTGAGACAGTTATGTCCCTGCACTGGAGAACATAGCCCCCTTTCAGAAATGTAACATTTTAAATCCTTTTAGATAGACACTGTAATTCAGCCCCCAGAAAATCAGTGCCAGGCACTGCCATAGCCCATTCTCCAATTCTCAGCCCCTTAAAATTCAATGACATGTCTATGACATTCAAAAATATGTCACCCAAATCTCATCCTTGAACCAAGGGAACTATTAGGAAAAACAATGATTTTTGTAGAAAACATTACAGGTCCCCAGTAGATCCATAAGATACTCAGTCTCCTTCAGTTTCTCCCACATCAGGCTCCTTTCACCCCTCCTGCTCAATACTGCAAAGCACCTTCTCCACTTCTTTGGGATCATTAAACATATAAAGTTTGTCATTCCAGAAAAGTCTCAGTCGAGCAGGGAAAAGCAACTGGTGGGGCACTTTTAAGTGCCTCAGGAGGCTCCAGACTCCCTCGAATAATGTGCAGGCATTGCCTAGTCCCATAGGACAGATCCGGAAAGATAGAAAGGTCAGACTCACCGTATTTAATATGTTGGCACCTTCATGCTGCGGCCCAAATTCTATCCCTGTCTCCTACACCTGTACATACCAAAACGAATGCCCGAGGGTTGTTAGTCTCCTACGGTTCCCTATGAGGAGAAAGTCTGAAGGCCCACTCCAGGGACAGTGGTGTCTCATCTTCTCCAAATCTGAGCAATTCTGGCATAAATGTGCAGGCAAATTCTAGAGGGTCCTCTCCCCCCACCGGCTCTGGTAAAACCAAGATTCTGATATTTTATTCCCTTATTTGGTTCTCCAATGCTTTGATGTGTCAGTTCATCAAGGTAGAGTCCCCAGTTAGTTTAGTTGCAACATCCATCATCTTATTTAGATGCCGCTCCAGTTTAGTAATGGTTTGATTAGTTATGTCCATTTTAGACTCTAGAGCCACGAGCCTTGGGAGTTAACAAATTAAATTTTTGGTCCAAATACTGGACTGAGTGAACCAGCTGCTGCAGTGTAGAATTCACCATCTCCAGAGAAACCTCATCTGGAGCAGTAGTACCAGAGGACCCTGGTGCGCTGTTCTGGGAAGGCCCCCCATCTCATCTACTTTGTGGGCTGAAAAAGTCAGTCAGAGCAGCTGCTGCACCCTTATTATTCCCCATTTTTGTAATCGGTATGAGCTCTGCTAGTCTGGGCGATACTTGATAGAAACAGGGGGTCCATATATAATATATATAATGTAAATAAGATATTTTCTCACTGGAGCTTCCAGTTTGGGCTGCCTTCCTCTTGGCTGCTCAGCAGTACCCTCTGCAAAGAGTTTTTTAATACTAATAACTTTCAAGGTGACCTTTGGGAGTTTTCTGCAGAAGTGTACTTAATGATAAAAACATTTCATAACTGGAAATATGTTTTCTTCTGAAGGTTTGATAGGATGACTTATTCTTGATGAGCTGGTAGTGATAATGAAGTATTCACAGTGCTGATCCCATACAGGTAGTGACGGAATGAGCATTAGTAAATTAATTTGTTCCACAACATGTTAAATATACTGTAGATAGCGATCGGAGGAGGAAAAGGACACAACAGAGTAGGCGAGGGCAAAACTCCAAATGCAAATCCAGATGCACTTGTGAGGAAACTGTCCAAATAATATGCTGCACACAGGTTAGGCTGCAAAGTCTTTTTAATGCCTCTCCAACGCACTTACATTACAGAAAAATCAAGACTACTCCTTGCAACAATGCAAGGGAAAGGGGAAATGCTTGAACCAGAAAAGGGTCGGGAATTAGATCAGCCTGTCAATCGAGACCTGCTGTTTCATATGAGAGAGAGAGGAGGAGAGAGAGAGAGAGAGAGAGGGAGGGAGGGAGAGAGAGAGAGAGAGAGAGAGATAGCTGTCTCCCGTTGCATCCCCCAAGACAAAATATCCCACAGACATGGACAACTCCTTCACACTGCAGAGAGAGAGAGAAAGAGAGAGAGAGAGTGAGCAGGACTTGAGCAATACTTGCCCAGATTTCCCTGTGACTGTCTGTGTCTGTGTCACGCTCTCTCTCTTGCTCTCTCTCCACCAGGGTTCCCTGTTTTCTGTGGGGGGGCCGACAAAGACAGCTATGGAAGGAGAACAAAGGTAGTAATGGAGAGACACCAGCACACCTCCCCATCTTTCGTAGTCTGGAATGTGCTGTGCGGCTACTGTTCTCTCACTCTCTCACTGCCCCAGAACTCTCTCTCTCTCTCTCATTTGCTCACCGTATGACTCTGGTTTCAGGAAAAGGCGAAACAAGAAATGCTGTCACCTGCTCTTTCTGTGTCTCTATTGACGTGTTCTCTTGGCTGTCTGTCACTGGAGGATGGGGAGCACAGTTCAGGGAGAGGAACAAACAGGGAGAGAGCACCACCAAGCTGAGAATGGGAAGGGTGGGGCAACTGGAGGAGGGGGTGTGCTGGGATGGGAGAACTGGAGTGAGAGGCAATGAGAGCAGGACAAAACAAGACTATGACACTGGGTGGCTGCAACAATCAGGGACTGCCCACCATTGCACTGTCAGCCTTTCGTCTGCACTATTGAGACCCAGTATAGAGGTGGATGGCTGACACTGCAATGAGGAGGTGCTCCCTGATTGCAGTGGCCAAATCATTTCAAGTTGGTGGCACACTTGCAGAACTAGTGTCAGCAGGAGCATGCGATCGCATTGGTTACACAAGGCCAAGCCCAGATATGCAGTGGCGACATTGGCCACCACAGTGCAGCACCTCCACAAACTGCTTCTCTCCTAAGCTGCCACATAATGTTTCTTGCGCGTGGGCACAAGCAAACATAAAAATGACAGCTGCCACATTCATAAGGTGCTGGAAAAATATGGCTATGTTGTAAATTTTGGGTAAAATGTTGAAAAGTAATAAAGTTAGGAACTTGCATTTACAAAATGTTATGTAGGCTGATCAATTAGTTGTTTGGTAATGTTTTTACATAAAATGTTCAACATAGTCTTGTTATGACTCTGCCTTATACAATAAAGAAGGGCAGAGAAAATGTTCAACTCCTGGTCTAAAGGTAATTTTTCACAGGGACTGTGAAGCAAGTCAGTAATCGGGATGGAAAGGGGGTATATGATAAAGACCTTTAAATATATGAAGAGTATTAACAAGACTGGTACAGAGGGGATTTGTAAGTTAAAGGGAAGGAAGGACACTAAGGGGCATGGCCTGAGTTTGTAGGAAGGAAGATTCAGGAGAGAAATAAGGAGCCATTTTACACAGAAAGCTTGATGTCTAGGTGGAACATGCTGCCCAGAGGGATGGTTTCCAGTAAGTCAGTGGGCAGTTTTAAGAGGCAATGGGACAAAGTGAAGGGGAGGGTCAGAATTATGTGGATGGGGAAGGTAAGGGCAGCTGCTGTGTAAGGGAATTGCTAGCTGTACACATAAGCAGACTTGATAGACTGTATGGGCTTTATCTGCTGGCAGTTTCATATGTTTGTATGTTCATAAATGTACCTGACATGCCTTGAAAGTAAGCAGTGACACATGACAGGGTATGTGGTAATGCTTCAGTGAGGTGTGAGGTGCAATTGAGTGCCTTCAACCACACGTCTGCTATTGGGAGGTGTTGAGTCCATTGTTCCAGTGTTAGCTGATATTGTGTGGTGTTTGCTCGCAGTGAGGGTCTGCCCTGATGCCTTGAAAGAGGCATTGGTGAGGCCCCTGCTGAAGAAACTAGCACTTGACCCTGACATCTTGGTGAAGTATCGACCAGTCTCCAGTCTTTCATTCTTGGGAAAGGTTGTGGAGAAAGTGGTGGCATTGCTGCTGAGGCACACCTGGTGGCCTTTGACATTTATAAGCCACTCCAGTCCAGATTTAGGAAAAGGCATAGCATGGAAACAGCAATAGTAAAGGTGCAGAATGATCTTCTTAGGGCAAGAGATAGACGTGAGCAGTCAATTCTTGTTCTCCATCATCTTTCTTCAGATTCTGACACTGTAGATCATGTGGTGCTACTGGATCACCTGAGAGGGCTCTGTGGACTCATCGGCAAGGTCATCAGTTGGTTTTAGTCCTTTTTTGACTGGCAGGATGCAATGGGTAGTGATGGGAAGCTTCTCATGACTTCTGAGGCTCCCGTTCTGTGGAGTACCTCAAGGTTCAATTCATTCTTGTCACCCATTTTATTTGAGGTGTATATGTTGCTCCTGGGTGATATCATTAGGCATTATGGGTTGGTATTTCACTACTATGCAGATGATACCCAGCTGCATTTGTCCGTTGCCCTTGGGACATCAAATGCTGTGGATGTGCTTAACAACTGCTTTTCTGAGATCTAGGACTGGATGTCCTCTAACTGGCTGAGGCTTAGCCCAGACAACATGGAGGTACTGGTGATTGATTCTGGCCTTCAGTGGAATGTAGTCACCATCAGAGCAGGAACAGGGTTGTTCCTTGAGTCCACCGCTTGAAGGTTAGGTGTCACCCATCATCTGGAGTGGTTTCTACCACTTTTAGAATGCCCCCCAGATCAAACCCTTTATCCCGCCTGAGGATCTACCATTATTAGTGCATGCCATTACCATCTCCAAGCCTGATTACTATAATACTTAATGCTATATACTTTGGGATCAGTGGAGGCAGCATCCGCCAGCTGCAGCTGGTGCAGAACACTGCAGCCAGGTTGTTGATGGGCCTTTCAAGATCCGATCATATAACCTGTTTTGCATGAGCTGCACTGGCTGTGAGGATTGCCTTGAAGGTGGGCTTGCTCACCTATAAGGCCATATATGGATTGGGTTCAAGCTACCTGTCAGACCTCCTGACACTTGCTTTCCCAGTGTACTCCCTATGGTCATCTGTCTAGGGCTTCCTAATGGTCCCAAAGGCATGACTTAAAAGATCAGGAGATCGTGCCTTTGAAGTTACAGGCCAGGTACTATAGAAGTCTGTCCCATGGGCATACAGAGAGGCCTCTCTGTAGAAAGTTTTAAACAGGGCTTGAAGATGCATCTTTTTATTGAAGCATTTAATGTACACTGATTTTAATTGTAATTTTAATGTGATATTGAGTTTGAGTTTTAAGTATAGTATTTATGATTATTAATGGGATGTTTTAAGACTGATGTGACCCTTACTTAATAATGTTTGTACTTTAAATCATGTCCTGTATTTATGTAAAGAGCTCAGAGCCCCCGGGATTGGGCGCTTAAAAAATAACAGTTTCTTGACTTGAGTAATTAATGGCATTACCCCAGACCCTGGATTGTGTTATTATACTTATAAAATAGTTTTAAGAGTTAAAGAAGCAGGAAAAAAGAAAGAAAAACTTGAGCTGTGCAGTAATTGAAATTACTGCACAATCATGAGACCAGTTTTAACCAATCAGATTGCTTGCTGGATTCAAGCTATTTTATAACAGGAATCATCCAATACATTCAAATTTACATTATACGCTAATTAAGTATATGTTTATTTGACTATCCAGTGGTTATAAATGCATCACTTATTTCAAATGTCTTTTTTATCCTGCTGTGGTTACTTGATTGTTATACAAAATAGGTCATATGTGACTTTAAAAACTTTTCTTACCCATCAGGTAAAATCTTTAACTCAAAGTTGAAGACTGTAATACTATACTGTGCTTTTGGTTTTCTTGATACAGTACCTTGACATTTTCATTCATCTCGAATAATATTTGTTGACATCACCTTCAAGCATAAAACTGATGATGTCCTAAATGTCCAATTATGAAAATTATAAGATGAAACAAAAATGGGGAGGGCGACTTTTAAGGTGGCAGTATTGAAAACAGCTCATGTTTTAGATATGATTTATTATACATCCCCCATGAACAAATTGTGATCAATTCTTTCTCTTCCTTTTATACAGCCTGAATTATTTTAAATGTGATTACATAAGGAAATGAGCTATGGTCAGAGCCAATACGGCTGAATAGTGAGATTTCACAGCAGCCTTTATATATATATTTAGGCTCTGAAGTCAATTCTTCTCTCTCATAAGTATTGCCAAGGGGGAAAAGACTAATGCTTTTGCTGCAGATGTTAGATTTAAAGGCCTGGGACATGTTTTCTCTTTCCAGAGACAAGATAAATTTATTTTAGGCATGAGGGGAGATCTTGAACTTACATTCCAGAATACACAACTTCTCTCATTATGAGACTGAAACCTAACACTAGTGATGAGCAGGGTTTATACGCCACAGAGCTTTTTAAAAAACTGGCACATACTCTCAATGGAAACCAGCTTAGCACCTGCAGTACAGAAGCCCCATGAATGGTCTATCAATGCAGGAAGAATGTAGCGAGCTATGTAACCAGCCCTTGCATTAGATAAGCGCTACTTTTATAGCATTCATGGCTACCATTGCAAGGTGGCATTTATGCACAAATATATTTTGTAAATCTGCTTTGAATACATTTTGCTGCAGAGTGTGCATCTGTTTCTATGTAGCAAGGAGGTTAAACTGATTCTAAGCTAAGGAGTCACATTATGTCATTGACCAGTAAAAGTAAACAAGGAATAACAGAACACACTTCAAAGGATGCTTAAACCTTATTTTTGTGTCTGATGCTAGTAAAAATGAATCCAAGAGTGAAGCAGAATAGACACTGTCCATTTACAAAGTGTGACTCCTTAGCCTGACATCAGTTTAACCTCCCTGCTACAAAGAAATTGACTTCTACAGCAAAATGTATCCAGAGCAGATTTTTTTAAAAAAGATATGTGTGCATAAATCTCACATTGCAACAGTGGCCAAGAAATTGACTTCTACAGCAAAATGTACCCAGAACAGATTTTAAAAAAATATGTGTGCATAAATCTCACATTGCAACAGTAGCCATGAACATGATGAAAGTAGTCCGGATCTAAGAAAAGTGCACCAGGGCCATCATGTGTAAGTGGCTCTGGTGGGGTTTGAACCAGCCATTCATTTATCTCAAGCCACATAGCAACTTTGCAAACATAAGATTGCAAATTAATGTTTTCTGTTGTGCCACAAATCTGCAGTGACACATTTTAGTGTCATGTTTTGTTTGACACATTTTGGATATCTAAATTTTCTACATCAAAACTGAGACTTGGATATGTTACAGGTATTTCTGCAGGTGCTATTGCATTGGAGCAGTGACTGCAATGGGTAATGGTGGCCATATCAGAAAATAAAAATAGAGACTGGACTACACTATGATATAAAGCACAGAGCAAGATTAATTTTATTAAAATGTTTAGTGACTGCAGTGTACAATATGAATTCAAATCTCCCAGTCAGTTAGACTGCTGGAAGCTATGGGAAGATCCAACATCAAATGGGCAGCCAGCACCTATATATTCAGGCTCTGGAGTCAATCTGTCACTTAAATTGCCATTCAAAAGTACTTCACTTGATAAAATGAGAGAGCAAAACATTTTCTAAATGCCACACATTACTTCTAACCAGGGGATAAATTGGCAGGAACTCACAGGAATTCAGTTCCACCTCCCTCTGCCACCTTCCTCCATTGAACACTATTGGAGAGTTCCACCACGTGGGGATGGTAGTTCTACCACTTACAAATGAGGAGATTACAAATCCACCTCCTAAAATATTCAAGTTTAATCACTGCTTCTGACTACATATTGATTCAAAATGTAGAAGAATGTGCAAAGTCCATGTACACCATTTCACACATGCAGCATGTGTTCTTTGTAAGGGATGGACTGGGGCTATGGTTAGTATTTATTTTATTTATTTATTTATTTATTTATGTTTTTGGTAACCAGGTAAGTGCGCTAATCCAGAGGACCATTTTCAGTCATGACCTGGGCCACTAGGTGGCGAAAGAGCAACACTTGCAGTGGACACATTTACAGTTTGGTATACAGATATTTACATTTGGTTGTAGAATTGGTATACAGATATTTACATTTGGTTTTTAGAATTGCAAGTACACATGGAAGATAGAATAGTTGTTATTTACATTTTGTATAGATGTGGTAAAATAAAGGCATATCAGAGAAATACAGTCAGCAGTAGAGAGGAAAGTGGGTTAGTGTTTATACAGCCTAGCAAGGTGCCTCTTGAACAGCAACAGACTGTTGACATTTAGTCTAGGTAAGCACGCCTGTCCTGGCAGATAGCCGGCACTGGTCGGGATTTAGAAGCTTAACTGGCTGACTGTGCGAGACAGTATGAGTCATGATTGGGTTTTGCTCAGGGAGAGAGGGGGCTGTGTGAGACAGCAAGAGAGTCACATGTGGGTTGAGTTGAAGGAGAAGGGGGGGCAAGTGCGGGGACAAAAGAAGAAAAAAGGGAGTGGATGCTATATTTATTGCAGGCTTATGGTGGCTTTTAGTTCCCTGTGAAGCCCAGTGAGCATTTGCAGGTGGACTCTTTCAGTAGCCATGCAATTAGATTGGATTAGTAGGAGCCCCCCAAAAAACAATTATAGCAATTTTGAAGACCTCGCTATAAAAAGTAAAAGTATGTTAGGGCTCAGGAGGAGCACCATGACATTCCTTATTCACATGAGCACATATTGTACTGCCTTGTTGGTCTAGGGGTATGATTCTTGCTTAGAGTGTGAGAGGTCCCGGGTTCACATCCCGGATGAGCCCAAGAATCATCTGATTTGAACAATCTCTTTTGATACACATTTGCCCCACCTGGAGTACAGTGTACAGTTCTGGAGACCTTACCTATGTAAGGATATAGACAGGATAGAGAAGGTTCAGAGGAGGGCAACAAAGATGGTACATGGATTGCATCACAAGTCCTATGAGGACAGGTTGAAGGACCTGAATATGTACTCCCTGGAGGAGAGGAGGGAGAGAGGGGATATGATAGAGACATACAAGTATCTTACAGGGAGGAATAGGGTGCAGGAATACACTATTTTTAAGCAAAAGATGTTCCAGGACTAGAGGGCATGGGATGAAGTTGGAGGGAGGACGATTCAGAGGAAACATGAGGAAGAATTTCTTCACAGAATGGGTGGTGGACAAGTGGAACACCCTGCCAGAGGAAGTGGTGGGGGGCTGAAACAATCACAGGATTTAAGAATGCATGGGATAGACATAAAGAAATTCTGGAGGTCAGGGGTAAGGGGCAACAGACTTCTAGGAAAACATAAAGTGAACTTACAAGCTCAAATGGGCAGACTGGGTGGGCAGTAGGCCCTTCTCTGCCGACACTGTCTATGTGTCTATGTATTATATGCATAAACAGTAAGGCTTTCTTTTGGCTAAAAGCCATATGCTCCTAAGGAGTGAAATATGTCTACTTGTTATATTAAGGTCTTCAGAAGTGCCGGATTGTTTTTCAGGTTCCTATTAGTATAGTCTCTGTTGTTCTTTAACAAACAACACATGTTGCATGTGTGCAATAAAGTATGGTTTCAATGGGCTTTGCACATTCTTCTACTTTATAAATCAATATGGAGTTAGAAGTAATATGTGTGGCATTTAGAAACTGGTTTGCCATTTCATTTTATAAAGTGGAGTAATTTTGAAAGTCGGTTTAAGTAGTGAATTGTCTCCAGAATCTGAATATGTACTGTGCATGAACATGTAGGCTGCTTGTTCTATTTCGGATCTTCCCATGGATTGCAGCAGTCTAACTGAGGAAAGACATGATCTCCAATTGTGCACTGCAGTCAACTAAACATTTTAGGAAAATTCATCTTGCTCTGTGCTGTATATTAGAATGTAATCCAATCTGTATTTTTAATTTCTGACATGACTACACTTACCCATTGTAAAAATGTGTCATAATGGAAAATTAACTATATCACTGTTTCAACATAATAACATCTGCAACACCTGCAACAGAGTGTGCAAATCTCAATCTGGAGTAACGCAATGCAGTGATCCATCAAACATTTCATAGAAAACATGACACTAATGCATGCCGCTGCAGATTTAAGGCAAACAGAAAACATTATTTTGCAGACTTGTGTTTACAAAGCTGTTACTTGGATTGAGATAGACGAATGCCTGGTTCAACTCCTACCAGAGTCACTTACACATGATGGCCTAGGAGCACATGTATTAGGTTAAAGCTGCTTTTATAATATTCATGGCTACTGTTGCAATGTAGCATGATTGCACACATATATTTTTAAAAATCTTTGAATAAATTTTGCTGCAGAATGTGTGCTCAT
Organism: Neoceratodus forsteri; assembly: GCA_016271365.2. NCBI lineage: Eukaryota > Metazoa > Chordata > Ceratodontiformes > Ceratodontidae > Neoceratodus > Neoceratodus forsteri. The sequence continues at coordinate 324,467,398 of CM028136.1, forward strand.
TTCCATATAGCTTCGAGGCTAAATGTATTCCAACGTAAGGAAGCATATTATGTAACTGGAAAGTAAAAGTAAGCAGAAGGAATAACAGAGCACACACTTTTTTGCCTAAAATGCCAGCTAAAATGGATCCTAGAGCAAAGCAGAATGTATACTGTCAACTTACAGAATGCACCTCCTTATCTGGGAAATCAGTCCAACTTTGCTGCTAGAACATAGAAACATACATAGAAACATAGATTTTGATGGCAGATAAGGACCACTTGGCCCACCCAGTCTGCCCATTTCCCTACCTAATGGATAAGCTGCAGATCCTAGTTAACCAGCAGCCTACTTCTTCCTACCTCCACCCCCTAGAATTGCCTTATGACTGTCCCATGCATGCTTGAATTCCACCACTGTTTTTGACTCCACAACCTCCTCCGGAAGGCCGTTCCATGCATCCAAAATCCTCTCTGTGAAAAATACTTCCTAAGTTACCTCTGAGCTGCCCCCTTCTATCTTCAAATTGCACCCCTTGTTCTTGCACACGCCTTTTTAAAAGATGCTATCCTCTTGGACTTTGTTGATTCCCTTGAGGTACTTGAAAGTTTCTATCATGTCCCCTCTCTCCCTTTCCTCGAGGCTATACATATTTAGCCCTAAGTCTCTCTTCATATGTCTTCCGGTGCAGACCCTGCACCATTTTAGTTGCCCTCTCTGGGCAGCTTCCATCCTGTCTATGTCTTTACGGAGATTGGGTCTCCAGAACTGCACGCAGTACTCCAGATGGGGTCTGACTAGCTGTCTGTACAGAGGGATAATAACTTCCTGTTTTCTACTGGTGATGCCTCTCCCTATGCATCTCAGTATCCCCCCAGCCCTCCTTGCTGCCCTCTCACGTTGCTTGCCCACCTTTAGGTCATCTGATATGACTACACCTAGGTCCCTTTCCATTTTTGTTGTTGTTAGTATCTCACCCCCATTGTGTACTCTTCCCCTGGGTTTTTGTTTCCCAGGTGCATTACTTTGCACTTCTTAGCATTGAATCTAAGCTGCCATACATTTGACCATTCCTCTAACCTTGCCAAGTCCCTTCTCATCCTTTCCACCCCACCTTGTGCATCAACTCTGTTGCAGATCTTTCTGTCATCTGCAAAGAGACATACTTTTCCTTCCAGTCCCTCTGCAATGTCGCTTATAAAGACATTGAAGAGGACCGGTCCTAATACTGAACCCTGCGGTACCCCACTAGTAACCCCCATTTCTTCAGAGTGGACTCCATTTACTATTACTCTCTGTGTCCTATTCTCCAGCCAATTCTTTACCCAGGCTGTCATCTTGGGACCCAATCCCAGGCTGGCTAACTTGTATATTAATCTTTTGTGTGGGACTGTGTCAAATGCCTTGCTAAAGTCTAGGTAGGCCATGTCCACAGCCCCTCCCTGATCTACTACTTTGGTCACCCAGTCAAAGAAATCTACCAGATTTGTCTGGCATGACCTTCCCGCTGTGAATCCATGCTGCCTTGGGTCCTGTGCCCCTCTGGCCTCTAGATACTCAACAATTCTTTCCTTCAGAAGTGATTCCATCATTTTCCCTATCACTGAGGTTAAACTAACAGGTCTGTAGTTTCCTGCTTCTGCCTTGCTCCCACTTTGTGAAGGGAATCACATCTGCCCTCCTCCAGTCCTCGGGTACCACCCCATCCTCCCATGATTTGTTAAAGAGGTAGTTAGTGGTGTCACTAGTTCTACCCTTAGTTATTTAGAATTCTGGGATGAATCCTATCAGGCCCCATTGCTTTGTCCACCTTCAGTTTTAAGAGTCCTTTCAGAACCCTTTCTTCTGTAAATGGGCTGGTATCAACTTCTGTATCCAGAGTGTTTCTGCTGTTTGTTTTAGGTACCTCTCTTCCTTTGTAAATACTGAGCAAAATATTTGTTTAGTATCTCTGCCTTTTCACAGTCACCCTCTGCCCACCCTCCTCCCTTTATTAAGCCTCACTAAGCCTCCCTTGGTCTTCCTTCGCTCCCTGATGTACCTATAAAGGTTTTAGCCCCTTCTTAACTGAGTTGGCTATCTTTTCCTCGGTTTGGGCCTTTGCTGTTCTGACTGCCTTCCCAGCATCCTTTTGCTTTAACTGATACAGTTCTCTGTCCTGCTCCTTCTGTGATTCCTTGTACTTCCTGAATTCTTTCTTTTTCTCTTGAACCTTCACTGCCACTTCCTTTGAGAACCACAGTGGTTTCTTACATCATTTTATTTTGTTTATTTGCTTCACACAAAGGCTCGTTACCTCTGTGATGGCAGTTTTTATTATTCCCCATTGTTCTTCCACCCCTCCTTCCTGCCCATTTAGTAGTGCATTCCTTAGGCACTCACCCAATTTGGCAAAGTCAGCCCTCCTAAAGTCCAGTACTTTTGCCTTTGTATGGCTTGACTCTATTGCTGTGTTTATTGTGAACCATACTGTTCGATGGTCGCTAGTTCCCAGATGGCTACCTACTTTACATCTGTGATCCCTCTTCATCTCCATTTGAGAGAACCAGGTCTAAGATTGCTCCCTCTCAAGTGGGCTCCAATACTAGTTGTCTAAGGCATGCCCCCTGTAGGGCATCTAGAATAACCCCACTCTTCGAAGTGGCTGCTGCAACTGCACTCCAGTTAACATCTGGCATATTCAGATCACCCATCAGCAATATCTCCCCTTTTTCTGGCATTCTAAGTATTCTTTCTATCATTTCCTTGTCCATTTCCTCCCCCTGAGAGAGGGGTCTGTACACAACCCCTGTGCGGATTGTCGTGCCATTGCTGGTCTCCAAATTTACCCACAGAGCTTCTTCTCCTCCCTGTTTTCCCTTTTGTTCTGTTGCTTTGAGTCCTTCCCTTATGTAAAGAGCTACTCCTCCTCCTCTTTTACCCTCCCTGTCTCTCCTGTAGATAATGTATCCTGGTATGTTTACGTCTCAGTCATGGTTTTGTGTGTACCATGTTTCTGTGACTGCCACAATATCCAGATGTTCCTCCTCCATCAAGGCCACTAATTCAGGAAGCTTGTTACTCAGACTACGAGCATTGGTACTCATTGCTCTCCATTTTTTGATGGCTTTACCTTCTTTTGCAGCATCCCCCACTGACCTTTCTACTTCAGTCTTTTTCTCATTTAGTACCCTGTTTTGTAGGGAGAGGCTGGGATTTTCCTGCTGCTTATCAGTGCCTCCCCCCTTGACTAGTTTAAAAGCTTGCCAATGAAGCATTTAAACTGATTGCTCAAAAGACTTGTTCCCTTCCTGGACAGATGCAGACCATCCTGCCAGTATAGGCTGGTGTCCCTCCAGGTGGAACCCCAGTCCCCAATGAAGCCAAACCCCTGTGCTCCACACCATTTTTCCAACCATTATTTAAACTGCATGGTGCAAAGTACCCTCGCCTCACTCATGCCATTGACAGGCAGCACCTCATAGAAGGATATTGTGTGTGCTACTTGTCGTAGGCCCCTCCCCAATTCCACAAAGTCCTTCTGCACTGCTCTAATCTCATGATGATCCAAGTCATTTGTCCCTAGGTGGACAATGACATCCAGCTCAGACTCCCGTGCAGCTGTTCTTGTGATCCAAAAGATGCGCTTCCTGTCTCTCCAAGCCATGGCACCAGGCAGGCACCTTACTTCAGTTTTTCCTGCACCCCCCAGTTCTATCCCCCTAATAAATGAGTCCCCCACCAGGAGCTGCTTCCTTTCCTTGTGGTGTCCTCTGCCTCCTTCCTGTGGGCCTCCCTTGTGACAGTTGTCCTCAGCCTCCTTAGTCTCCTCTGCGGGTGCATCCATAGGGGAGCTATGCTCCCCCAGAATGGTGTATGGATTGTGGTGTGGAACAACTGACTGTGTGTGCCTCTGAAGGAGAAAGAGATGGAGGCACATTCCAGAGCTAAATTTATTCAAAGCAGACTTAGAATAGCTATCTATCTATATATCGATATATCTATCTATCTGCACACACACACACACACACACACACACACACACACACAAAACAGTAGCTAAAACAAGTGTTCCTGAGCCATCATGTGTAAGTGGTGTTGGGGGGTGGTTTGAACCAGGCATTCATTTATCTCAATCCAGGTCACAGGTTTTGCAACATAATGTTTTCTGTTGTGCCATAAATCTGCAGTGGCACATTTTACCAACTTGTTTTCTTTGACTCATTTCTTGGATTACTGCATTTTTCTACTTTAGAAGTGAGATTTGGACATTCTGCAGTTATTTCTGCAGATGCATTTAAATTGAAGGAGTGAGTAACGATGGCCATGTCAGAAATTAAAAATATGGACAGAATAACATAGAAACATAGAATTTGATGGCAGATAAGGACCACTTGGCCCACGTAGTCTGCCCATTTTCCTACCTAACAGATAAGCTGCAGCTCCTAGTTAACCAACAGCTTACTTCTTCCTACCCCCCAATAGGACTGCCTTATGTCTGTCCAATGCAATCTTAAATTTCCCCACTGTTCTTGACTCCACTACCTCCTCAGGGAGGCTGTTCCATGCATCCACAACCCCCTCTGAAAAAAATACTTCACATTACTCTGAGCCGACCCTCTATTTTCAAATTGTGCCCCTTGTTCTTGCACATCTCTTTTCTGAAAGATGCTACCTTCTTGGACTTTGTTGATTCCTTGAGGTACTTGAAAGTTTCTATCATGTCCCTCTCTCCTTCTTTTCCTCAAGGGTATACATATTAGGCTCCTTTAGTCTTTCTTCGTATGTCTTCTGGTGCAGACCCTGCACCATTTTGGTTGCCCTCCTCTGGACAGCCTCCACTCTGTCTATGTCTTTGTGGAGATGGGGTCTCCAGAACTGCACACAGTACTCCAGATGGGGTCTCACCAACTGTCTGTACAGAGGGATAACAACTTCCTGTTTTCTACTATTGATGCCTCTTCCTATGCATCCCAGTAGCCCCCCAGCCTTTCTTACTGCCTTCTCACATTGCTTGCCCACCTTTAGGTCATCTGATATAATTACCCCCAGGTCCCTTTCCATTTTTACTGTTGTCAGTATCTCACCCCCATTGTGTACTCTTCCCCTGGGTTTTTGTTTCCCAGGTGCATTACCTTGCACTTCTTTGCATTGAATCTGAGCTGCCATACATTTGACCATTCCTCCAACCTTGCCAAGTCCCTTCTCATCCTTTCCACTCCATCTTGTGTATCAACCCTGTTGCAGATCTTTGTGTCATCTGCAAAGAGACATACTTTTCCTTCCAGTTCCTCTGCAATGTCACTTGTAAAGACATTAAAAGGACCGGTCCCAGTACTGAACCTCACGCTACCCAGTAGTAACCCTACTTTCTTCACTGTGTACTCCATTTACTACTACCCTTTGCGTCCTGTTGTCTAGCCAATTTTTTATCCAGGCTTCCACCTTGGGACCCACTCCAAGGCTGGCTAAGTTGTGTATTAATCTTTTGTGTGGGACTGTATCAAATGCCTTGCTAAAATCTAGGTAGGCCATGTCCACAGCCCCTCCCTGATCTACTACTTTGGTCACCCAATCAAAGAAATCTATTAGATTCATCTGACATGACCTTCCCATCATGAATCCATGCTGCCTTGGGTCTTGTGCCCCACTGGCCTCTAGGTACTCAACAATTCTTTCCTTCAGAAGTGATTCCATCATTTTCCCTACCACTGAGGTCAAACTAACTGGTCTGTAGTTTCCTGCCTCTGTCCTGCTCCCACTTTTGTGAAGAGGAATCACATCTGCCCTCCTCCAGTCCTCAGGTACCACCCCATCCTCCCATGATTTGTTAAAGAGAGTAGTCGGTGGTGTAACAGTTCTACCCTTAGTTCTTTTAGAATTCTTGGGTGAATCCCATCAGGCCCCATTGCTTTGTCCACCTTCAATTTTATTAGTTCTTTCAGAACCCTTTATTCTGTAAATGGACTGGTTTCGACCCCCGTCTTCAGAGTGTTTCTCTTGTTTGGTTTAGGTACCTCCCCTCTCCTCTTCCTTTATGAATACTTAGCAGAAATATTCGTTCAGTATCTCTGCTTTTTCACTGTCACCCTCTACCCACATTCCCTCCCCTTTATTAAGCCTCAGTATCCCTCCTTTGGTCTTTCTTCGCTCCCTAATATACCTATAAAAGGTCTTATCCCCCTTCTTAACAGAATTGGCTATCGTTTCCTCGGTTTGGGCCTTTGCTATTCTGACTGCCTTCCCAGCCTCTTTCTGCTTTAACTGATAAAGTTCTCTGTCCTGCTCCTTCTGTGTTTCCTTATATTTCCTGAATGCTATCCTTTTCTCCTTAAGCTTCCCTGCCACCTCTTTTGAGAACCATAGCGGTTTCTTCCTTCGTTGTGTTTTGTTGATTTGCTTCACACTAAGGCTTGTTGCCTCTGTGATGGCTGTTTTGATTACTCCCCATTGTTCCTCCACCCTCCTTCTTGCCTGTTTGCTAGTGCTTTTCTGAAGCACTCTCTCATTTTCCCGAAGTCAGCCCTCCTAAAGTCCAATACTCTTGCTTTTGTATGGCTTGATTGTATGGCTGTGTTTATCATGAACCACACTGTTTGGTGGTCACTTGTTCCCAGATGGCTACCCACTTCTAAATCTGAGATTCTTTCTCCATCCCCATTTGAGAGTACCAGGTCTAAGACTGCTCCTCCCGAGTGGGTTCCAATACTAGCTGTCTGAGGCATGCTCCCTGTAGGGCATCAAGAATGACCCTGCTCTTGGATGTGCCTGCAGCAAAGGTGCTCCAGTTAACATCTGGCATATTCAGGTCCCCATCAACAATATCTCCTTTTCTGCCATTCTAAGGAAGCCTTCTATCATTTCCTTGTCCATTCCCTCCCCCTGAGATGGGGGTCTGTATATAACCCCATGCAGATTGTGGTGCCATTTCCTGTCTCCAGGGTGACCCAGAGTGCCTCATCTGCTCCCTGTTTACTCTTTAGTTCTGTTGCTTTGATCCCTTCCTTTACATAGAGAGCTACTCCCTCCTCCTCTTTTACCCTCCCTGTCCCTCCTGTAGATTGTGTATCCTGGTGTGCTGACATTCCAGTCATGGTTCTCTGTGTACCATGTTTCTGTGACTGCCACAATATCAGGGCCACCCTCTTCCATCAAGGCCACTAGTTCAGAGAGCTTGTTACACAGACTAGGAGCATTGGTACTCATCACCCTCCACTTTTTGATAGCCTTACCCCTTTTTCATCACCCTCCACTTTTTGATAGCCTTACCCCTTTTAGCCCCATTCCTGTCCTTACTGCCTTTGCCTTTTTTTACATTTACCTCTGTCCTGCTCCCTAATAACTTTTCTACCTTGGTGTTTACCTCACTAATTACCATGTTTTGTGGGGGGAGGCTGGGATTTCCCTGCTCCTTTTCAGTGCCTCCCCCCTTGGCTAGTTTAAATGCTTGTCAATGAAGCATTTAAATATCTCACCTAGGATCCTGGTTCCCCCTGTGGACAAATGTAGACCATCGCACCAGTATAGGTCTGCATCCCTCCAGGTGGCTCCCCAGTCCCCAATGAAGCCAAAACCCTGAGCTCCACACCAGTTTTTCAACCACTCATTGAATTCCCTGGTGAGGAGTGCCTTAGCATCACCTCTTGCCATAGACAGGCAGCACCTCCGAGAAGGTTACCCGCATGCGCTACTTGTTAAGGCACCTCCTCAACTCTACAAACTCCTCTTGCACTGCTCTGATCCCATTCTAGCCAGGTCATTTGTCCCTAGGTGGACAATGACATCCAGCTCCCTCCTCCCTCGTGCAGCTCCTCCCATGATCCTGAGGATTGCTTCCCTCCCTCCGAGCACGTGGCTTAGGAGGCACCCACCTCCTCTCCCCTTCCTCCCACTTACCCCCTAATGATTGAGTCCCCACCAGAGTTATTTCCTTCCCTGTGGGGTCCCATGCCACCCTCCTGTGGGTCTCCTTGTGAAGGTTCCCAGCATCCTCCTTGGTCTCCACTGCTGGTGCCTCCATAGAGGAACCACTATCCACCAGAAGAGCGAATGAATTGTGGAGAGGTACAGCTGGAGGGATGCAACTCTGTTCCACCACCCTCTCCCTCCCTGAGCCCACCCTGGTTCAGCCTCTCCTCTTTCTTGGCAACCTCTGAGGTAGTGGCATTGGCCCTGGTGGTCCCTGGCATACCTCTCAACTGTCACACATTACGAGGTATGTCACTCATTTTAACCTTCAGAAATCCTTTGTCCCACATCGAGGTAATGATATTCCACATTTCTCACAGAGGTTTTAAAGCAGAAATTCATAATTATCTATTGTTGAAAACTGGATAGCTGGATGCACTCAGAGAGTAGTGGTCTGTGGGGAGCTCTCGAACCCTACAGAGGTTGGTAGTGGGGTACCACAGGGCTCGGTCCTGGGTCCAATCCTGTTTAATGCATACATATCAGACATCAGGGATGGTATAGGGTGTGAAATGAGTCTCTTCGCGGATGACTCCAAGATGGGAGCAGTAGTTGAGGGAGAAGAGGGGAGGTTGGCCCTGCAAGGGGACCTGGACACCCTGGAAAGCTGGGCTCACACATGGAAATTAAATTTCAATATCACCAAGTGCAAGGTGTTGCATCTTGGTCGGGGAAACCCTAAACACAGGTACACCCTGGGAGGGGAGGTGCTGGAAGCCTCAACAGGGGAAAAAGACCTAGGGGTCATGGTGGATACATGTATGAATAACTCTGAGCAGTGCAGGAGAGCAGCTAGCAAGGCAAACAGGATGTTGGGATGCATCGCAAGGGGGATCACCTCAAGGAGCAAGGAAGTGATTCTGCCGCTGTACAATGGACTGGTTAGACCACACCTTGAGTACTGTGTACAGTACTGGAGACCACACTTGAAGAGGGACATACAGCTCCTGGAGGAGTACAGAGGAGGGCAACAAAAAGATGATCACGAGGGCTAGGGGTTTGACTTACGAGGACAGACTTGAGGAGCTCTGCCTGTTTTCATTGGAGGAGAGGAGAGACAGGGGGACATGATTGAGGTCTTCAGCACCTCAAGGGAATAAATAGGGTAAACATGGAGGGGATCTTTAGACTAAAGCAGGGAGGCATCACCAGAGGCATGGTTGAAGTTGAAGGTGGAAGGGTGAGGGGGGAAAAGAGGAGGAGGTTTTTCACTGAGAGGGTGGTGGACCCTTGGAATGCTCTGCCTGGTGAGCTGGTTCAGAGATCCACAGTGGAGGGCTTTAAGAGAGGGTGGGACAGACACAGAAAGTGGATGTATCAGATGATGGCCTGTCCCGGGGGGGTGGGGATGGATGATAGGGGTTTCTGGAGCACAAGGGATGGGAGGGTCTCTGCACCCAACTAAGGATCTAGGTTCGAGCAGACTTGCTAGACCTTAAGGCCTAATCTGCTGGCAAATAGTATGTTAGTATGTTATTGTGTTCAATTATCAGCAAACATTATGAACACTAGTGCACTGATAGCCATAGTGTTCTGAGCTTGCAGTGCCGTGTTTGATGATATGTCCCACATTTTGCTCATTTGTCACACATCTTGTCACACATTTTGGTGAAGAAAGGTTGAGAGGTATGGTCCCTGGGTGGGGGAGGAGGTTTCACGAATCCTAGCCAGGTCAGCCTGGAGACAGGCAACCTCCTCTCTCAGACCAGAGAGGTGCCTGCAAATAGGACAGCATCGCAGCCTCCAGAATGTCTTCCGGAACACTGCCGCCCCACAGCCATTGCACTGCACTACTCCTATCATAGATACATAGATACATAGACAGTGTCGGCAGATAAGGGCCTATGGCCCACCCAGTCTGCCCATTTGAGCTTGTAAGTTCACTTTATGTTTTCCTAGAAGTCTGTTGCCCCTTACCCCTGACCTCCAGAATTCCTTTATGTCTATCCCATGCATTCTTAAATCCTGTGATTGTTTCAGCCCCCACCACTTCCTCTGGCAGGGTGTTCCACTTGTCCACCACCCATTCTGTGAAGAAATTCTTCCTCATGTTTCTTCTGAATCATCCTCCCTCCAACTTCATCCCATGCCCTCTGGTCCTAGAACATCTTTTTCACTTAAAAATAGTGTATTCCTGCACCCTGTTCCTCCCTGTAAGATACTTGTATGTCTCTATCATATCCCCTCTCTCCCTTCCTCCTCTCCTCCAGGGAGTACATGTTCAGTTCCTTCAACCTGTCCTCATAGGACTTGTGATGCAATCCATGTACCATCTTTGTTGCCCTCCTCTGAACCTTCTCTACCCTGTCTATGTCCTTACGTAGGTAAGGTCTCCGAACTGTACACTGTACTCCAGGTGGGGCCTCACTAGTGTCTTGTATAGTGGAATTATGACCTCCCTTTTCCTGCTGGCGATGCCCTGCCTATGCATCCCAGCATCCTATTTGCTTTACCTGCTGCCTTGTTACACTGTTTCTACCTTGAGGTCATCAGAGATGATAACCCAAGATCCTTTTCCTGCTTGGTGCATGCTATATCCTCACCCCAACTGATAAATTGTGCCAGGGTTTTTGTGCCCCATATGCATTATCTTGCACTCTTTGCATTGAATTTCAACTGCCAAACCCCTGACCATTCTTCAAGTTTCTACAGGTCCTTCTCATTCTGTCTACACCCTCTGGTGTGTCTACTCTGTTACAGAGCTTTGTGTCATCAGCGAACAGTGAAATTCTGCCTTCTAGGTCCTGCGCAATGTCACTGATGAAGATGTTGAATAGGACCAGTCCCAGCACTGATCCTTGTGGTATCCCACTGGTCACTATTCCCTCTGTGGAGTGACAGCCATTTACCACCACCCTCTGTGTCCTGCCGCCCAGCCAGTTACCTACCTACCACACTACTGTCCTGCCCACATCCATATTCCACAGTTTGTGTAATAGTCTTCTATGTGGCACAGTGTCAAAGGCCTTGCTGAAGTCCAGATAGGCCATGTCCACTGCCCTCCCCTGATCCACCTCCCTAGTCACCCAGTCAAAAAATTCAACGAGGTTGGTCTGACTTGACCTCCCCCTGGTGAAACCATGCTGCCTTGGGTCCTGTAGTCCACTGACAACCAGATGTTCCACGAATCTCTCCTTCAGTAGTGCTTCCATGATCTTCCCCACTACTGAGGTGAGGCTGACTGGTTTGTAGTTCCCAGCTTCCTCTTTGTTCCCACTTTTGTATAAGGGGACTACATCTGCTGTTCTCCAGTCTTTGGGTACCTCCCCTGTTTCCAGCGATTGGCTAAACAGGATAGCCAGAGGTTCAGCCACCACCTCTCTTAGTTCTTTAAGGACCCTGACATGCACCCCATCTGGCCTCATTGCTTTATCAACTCTTATCACTTCCAGTTCCTTCAGGACCCTTTCTGGTGTAAAGGGACTTGTGTCCATTTCGGCACCATTCTCACCCCTTGTACTCCCTTCAGACCCATTACCCTCCTCTTCCTCAGTAAAGACTGAGCAGAAATACCTGTTCAATATGTCAGCTTTACTGTTGTCATCCTCCACGTGGCCCCCATCCTCCCCCTTCAGTCTCACTATCATGTCTTATTTTGTGTCCCCTCTCCTGTTTCTCTGTATGCTTACTCTCTCCTCTCCTTACAACTCTCACCCTTCCTGTTCTGGGACAGCAACTTCCTATCTTCTTCAGTAGCCTCCTTCTTCCTTGCTCAGTGTCAGACCACCAGCAGCTGGGGGGAGAGTGAGCTACTTTTTTCCTTTAGAGTTGACAAAACCAGTGTTTCTCTATGATCCTTCCCTTCCTACTGCCAAACAGGAAGTTCCTGTTGACAGTCAAATCCAGTGGCTATAAAAGTAGAACTGGCTTAGGGTGGGTGGGATGCAGGGCAATTTGTAAGAAAAAAGGCTAGCAACAGGAAGTTGTAATTTGAGTCACCTGCGTTTATAGTGTCTAAGCCACATCCCTAATTAAGTTCTCTCTCCTCCTACTGGTTTAGCAAAGTCAACTGATACAGTACCCTTCCCATCACAGAACACATGCTGACTTTCTTTCTTTTTTTAACCCTAAATAAGACCCCTTCTACTTCTAATAAAGTATCTGTCTACTTAATCTCAACAGACACTGACTCCTGCTGAGATATAAGTGTTAAATTAATAAGAAAATGTAGCTTCTTTTAGTTAGCTGCTTTCTGCTCTACAAGCAAGGCTAGCAACAGGAAGTTGTCATTTGAGTCACCTGCTTTTATAGTGTCTAAGCCACACCCCCAATTAAGCTCTCTCTCCTCCTACTGGTTTAAAGCACAGAGCAAGGTGAATTTTTCTGAAATGATCAGTGACTGCAGTGTACAATAGGAGAGAACATGTCTTTTTCTTCAGACTTCTGGAAGGCATAGGAAGATACAATGAACAATGACCAGCCTGTACATAATCTACTCTGGCTCTGGAGTCAGGTCTTCACCTAACCTGACAGTTAAAACTACTCCATTTTATAAACAGACATTTGACTTCACACAGGCAATGTGTCTGATGAGTTCCTTGGGGAAGAGGTGCATTTGCCATCTGTTTTCCTTTAATAGGGTTGGGGATGGGTTAATTGGCTGTTTTCTGGAGCCAACTGAGATAGGTCTGAAACCCAGCAATTCTGTGTGGTTACTGTCTTTCAACCAGTGTGCTTGGACTCAGGGATCAATCTCAGAGAGGGCTGGACATTTATACCTTAGAGAATTGTCAGTGAAGCTGCAGAAGATGGTATGAGATAGGTCTGAAACTGGTAGTTTACTTACCTGGTAAAGGTGATTGTGTTACTGTATATCCATGGCACCTCCAAACCTTACCTTAGGGTTATGTATGTCTTATAGGCTGCTGATGCACATGTGACCTAAGATCAAGTTACGGTCTGTCCTCCAAGACCCTTCCTATTTCCTCTCATCTCCAGTTTCGATACTTCCATAGCTGTGAAAGGAATAATTAGCTGATATGCACAGACATAATGATGGTACCTCAGACAATGATGTGTCATAACAATCCGATTTATTTATCATGTTCGCTTACATGGAATTCTTTGTGTCTCCCGGGTCGCGATAGTGCCTGCAATATATCAAATATCACTGTTTTGTTCCACTGTCAGCTCCCCAGAGAGGGCTGAGGTGCCATGGATATACAGTAACACAATCACCTTTACCAGGTGAGTAAACTACCATTGTTTTGCCTGTATATCCATGGCACCTCCAAACCTTACCTTAGGGTGACTAATAAGCAGTACCCTCATGGATAGGGAGGGGGGAGCTGAGCCTAGGTTCAATATGTTCATTAACAGTTAATAATACCTTATGTCCGAAAGTGTTTCTCCACTGGAAGTGAAGTGTCCAGCCTGTAATGTTTTATCAAGGTTTAAATAGTGGACCATGTTGCCGCTGAGCAAATCTCTTGGGCTGTTGCAGAGTTATGTTCTGTCCATGATGTGGATATTGCCAGGGTAGAATGTGCCTTTATTCCCATGGGCGGCACTCTCTGACATGCTGTGTATGATTCTGTGATTGCTCTTTTGAGCCAGGTGGCTATTGTTCTGCGTGCTGTGGCAGATCCCTTTCTATGTCCTGTAGTGATGACAAATAGTCTCTCAGTACGTCTGAGTGGTGTAGTTCAGTCTATGTACATCCGGAGCGTTCTGTGGACATCCAGCGTGTGTAGGGTCCTTTCTGAATTGTTGTTGAGGTTGTCGTAGAATTTTGGTAGTTCTATCAGTTGGCTTAGATAGAACTGTGAGTTCACCTTGGGGATGAATGAGGACTGCTCAGAGTGCGTACTTCTCTGTGTGAACGCTATGTAATGGTTCCTGTGTGATAAAGCTATTAGCTCTCCAACCCCTGCATGCTGAACAGATTGCTACTAAGAATACCACCTTTATTCCTAGCCAGTAAAGCTTAATGTCTTTTATTGGTTCAACTGGGTGTTTGGTGAGTGCGTTCAGCACCAGCATGAGGTCCCATGGTGGCACACTCGCTCATATTCTGGGGCGGATGTTTGCTGCCGCTCAGAGGAAGTGCACTGTGTCTGGGTGTGCTCCTGGGTAGACCCCTTCTATCCTTCTTATTGCTGCGCCTATAGTGGATAGCTGTACTCTCAGGGTGGGGGGCCAGACCCTTGTCCAGACTCTGTTGTAAGTATAGTAGGATCTCAGAGATTGTTGATGATTCCGGGATAATGTTTTTGGAAGGACACCATGTGGAGAACCCATTCCATTGTCTCTAGTAAGTCATAGTGGTCGAGTTTCTTCTTGATTGAAGCATAGTCTCTATGACTGAGGTGTGGTACCCTGCACTCAACATTCTCTCCCTTTCAGGAGCCAGGCCATGAGTGCGAGGTTCTTGGGGTTGGGGTGAGTCACTGGCCCTGCTGTAATATGTCGTGACAGGCTGGTAGGGTCAGTCTGTCCATTGCCATTGCTACAATGGTTGCGAACCATGCCCGTCATGGCCAATATGGTGTGATTAGGATTATGATTCTCCATGATTGGTGGATCTTTGCCAGCACTTGGTTGAGTAGCGGCAGAGGTGGGAAAATGCAGGAGTAATCGTGGTGCCATGGGATCAACAGGGCATCCACCCCCATGGATTGTGGTTCCCTGAATCTGGAATAGAATTTCTCTGTCTGTTTGTTTTTGTTTGTCACCATGAGATCTATAGCTATCCTGCCCCATTTTCTCTGCACCTGAACCATTACCTCGGGGTGGAGTTGCCATTCTCCAGGATGTAATTGCTCCCGGCTCAGCCAGTCTGCTGTGGTGTTCAGTTTCCCCACTAGATGTATGGCTGACAGTTGTCATAGGTGTCGTTGGGCCCAGATCAAAATTGCATTCAATTCCCGAATCATTCCTATGCTCCTGGTTCCCCCCTGTTTGGTGATGTATGCTACTGCTGCCCTGTTGTCCGATCGTATTAGGACAGACAGTTGTTCTATCTGTGGTTGAAATGATATCAGGGCATTGCGAATTGCTTGCAATTCCAGTACATTGATTAGTAACTTCTTTTCCTGGGGGTGCCACCTGCTGTGCAGTCCTGTGCCCTAGTGTCCCCCCCAGCCCAATAGGCTGGTGTCGGTGTCCATGGTGACATCATGTACTATTTCTAGTGGGTTTCCCTTGTTTCAGTGGTGTGAGTTTGTCCACTACTGCAGGGATGACCTGGCCTTGTAGGAAAGTTTTACTTTGTGGTGCATACTCTCCTCGGTAGGTGACCTGTATTGGAGTAGCAGCATCTGTAGTGGGCGCATATGGAACCTTGACCAGGGTATCAGATCGATGCAGGAACACATGCATCCCAGCAACTGAGATATTTGTGCTATTGTTGGCTCTTTTGTTGTTAACAGCTGCTTTGTCAGCTGGATAATGCTGGTGATGTGTGCCTCTGTGGGTCTCACTAGTCCCGCCTTGGTGTCTAGGAGTGTCCCCAAGTGTTTGATGCTTTGAGATGGTGTGAGGCAGCTCATGGTCAGATTGATCACCCAGCCATGGTCTCTCAGGGCCTGCAGTGTTCGTTTGGTTTCTGCCTCCGACTCCCGGTATGACCTGGTTCGGATCAGCCAATCGTCCAGGTATGGAATGATGTGAATGCCCTACTCTCTGAGCTTTGCTGCTAAGATGATTGACACTTTGGTAAATACCTGTGACGCAGATGCCAGTCTGAAGGGTAGTGTCCTGTACTGGAATTGTTGTCCCAGTATCTGGAATCTGAGGTATTGTCTGTGTGTGGGGTGCATGGGTATGTGGAGATATGCGTCCTTTAAATCTATGGAGGTTAGGAAGTCTCCTGGTCTTAAGGATCAGAGCGTGGACCTTATTGTCTCAATCTTGAATTTTCTTGGAGTTATGAACTAGTTTACGAACTTTAAGTCCAGAACCAGACGGCATTCTCCTGTCTTTTTCAGGACCAAGAAGAAGATTGAAAACATTCCTCTGCCCCTTTCCTGTTGAGGGACACTCTGGATGGCATTTGCCCTGAGGAGTGTGTGTAGGATGTGCTGAACCTGTCTTGGAGGGCATCTTTTGTTTGATACGGGTGAGATTACTAGTCTTTCCCTGTGTGGTAGCTCTTTGAACTCTATGGTGTAACCTCATGCTACTACTTCTTTCACCCATCTGTCCATTGTGGTTGAGGCCCGAGCTGCACTGAACAGTTGTAGATGTCCCCCTAGTGGGGGGTTTGGGCTTGTCGTCTGGATTGGTTTGATTTGTGGGCCTGCTGGGTAGTCATTGGGGAAATCTTTTAAAGGGTCGTCCCCTTTGAGAGCAGAATTTCCCCTTGGGGGGTTAGCTCTGCCTCTATACGAGCTTTGACCCCTGGGTTGGTAGGTAGGTCTGCTGTGAAAGTTGGTGGCTTATCTATCCCGAAAGGAGCTATTGTTGGCGTGCAATCCGTTCTCGAGCAAAAAGGATGATATCGGGCTCTGTGGGATGGCAGATACCCCAAGTCTCTGTCGCTGTCCGTCTCATTGCCCTGACCTCGCCTTCTCAGGAATTTGTGTAGCCCATCCCCAAAGACTCTTTCTCCCTTGAATGACAATTTTAGCAGACGTGACTTGGACTCTGTATCTGCTTCCCATAGCTTCAGCCGTAGGGACCTCCTTGCTCTGTTTGTCACCGTTGCCGACCTTGCCCCCATCTTAAGTAAGTCCATGGCCAAATCCCCCAAGTATTTTGCTGCCTGCATGGTCTGCTCCAGCAGTTCAGCTTCCTGTGAGTTTGGAGTTAGCTTCTTGGTTATCTCTTCTAGTCACCTTATCTGGGCTTTAGCAGCATAGGCTGCTGCGGTCAATTTTCTGATGGATTGTCCTGACATTTTGTATATCTTTTTGAGGAATTCCTCTATTTTCTTGTCCCCAGGGTCTTTCAGTGCTGCCGTTCCCTCTGCTGGTAGGACAGTTCCTTTGTTAAGTTCTGCTATTTTTGGGTCTATTTTTGGTGTGGTGCACCAGATTTTTGTGCTGTCCTTTTGTACTGGATATAATCTATCCATCAATCATTTTTCTGGGATCCTGGCCAGCTCAATGGTTTCCAATTCCTTTGATATTATGTCTGCCAGCATTGGGCATATCGGGAAGAAGTTTGTTATTTTGGGAGGCGGCTGGAGCATTGGGTCCAGCGTGGTTATGGGGGGAGGTGGGGGGGGCTTCAAAACCCAACATTTCCCTGATCCATTGGATTAGATCATTGACATTTTCAGGGGATAATAATCTTGTGGTGATGGATGACATCTCTGAAAAGAGAGGGTCCTCCACATCAGAGTCGTGTGGTGACTTGTGGGTGTCCTGCGCAGATGCAGGCTCCATATCATCATTATTATTGTTGTTGTCACTTAACAATGTGTTATTAATTGTGGTGACCTGTGACTGTGGGTGCGCGACTTCTGTAGCCCCTCCGTTGTTCAAGCTCTGAGCTGTGTGTGGTGAGTGAGGTATAGGTGGGGGTTTATTCCTGCCTGCCAATTGTTCTAGCACCTGCAGCATGAAGGTTTGTTGGCTTTCCAGCATTGCTGCTGTAGCCTTCTGCAGGGCAATTGTGGCCGGGTCCACTTGCCAATCTCTTCTGGAGTGGCTCGGTCCAGCCATAGCAAAGTCCTGAGTCTCTCCTAGCTGCTCAGGACTGTCCAATTCGCATGCTGTACAGAATGCTCCTTTTTGATGTGGTAGTAAAGGGACCTCACAAGCACTGTACTCTCTGGATGCTGACATCTGAAATACAGTAGAGAGTCTATTTTTAGAATCAGTATTTATGGGTCTATATATTTAAAAATGTGTTTTTTTTTTAAATTAGGGCTTAAATGGAGCCTGTGCTTCACTTGTTATGGACAGTGTCATAATTCCCTCTCCCCCCCATCTCTAGAGCAGCATTATGCCCTTTCTTAGGGCTAATTGAAGTTAACTCACCAAGTTGTGAACTGTTGTGGGCATGCGTAAGGTTCTGGTGACCTCCGCGCCTGTGACTGAGCTGTGGGAGCCTCCACGATGCAGCGGGATGGCATAGTGCTAATGTGAATGTGCGGGCACTTGGAAATGGTCCCGCGCATGCTCTGTGGCCTCAGTGATCTGGTCACTTTACTAAGATGGTGGCCGTCCAGTGCGCATGCATGACCAGCGGATTGTGCATGCGCATGTGAATGGGATGCTACCATGTATGCTTCGGGGGATAGTGAAATCCCCAAGGAGAAGAAGGAGGTGGGGCAGGTGGCAGACGTCATTTAAAGCCATTTTTACTGGCCCAAAGTCACCGCCAAGCCAGCAAGGGGAATCTAATATGCACCATGTGATGCCTGTTGAAAAACTTTCTTCCAGTGCGATCTTTCAGGTGCACTCTCCCTGCTTTGTTAACTGTTTCATTGGGGGGGAGCACAGATTGGGAGAGGGTGGTACTGTGCTGTAGTTGTTCTGGGCTGAGGCAGCATCCGTCCGCTACGTAAAGGGGACAGGTGAGCCACAATAGAAGGAGGAACCAAATATTGTAATGCATGCCCTGGACACTGCAATCGCTGATCAGGGATTGCACGTGCATAATGTTGCTGGAAGCCCTCGCTCAGAAGGAAAGGCTCCATTGCAAGCACAGTACTCAGCATATATATATAGATAAGAGACAAAGAACCTCTGTGCGCAAACACTGCGGCAAGGGTTACCCAAAGGGCATTTGGCTGGGAAGCTAAGTTTCAAGAAAATACAAAATCACACATGCCCCCACAATGCAAAGCATCATGGGCTGCATATGCAAATATTCTGTTAGCACCCTTTGCAAACTGTGTGAGAGGCCTTTCGGCATCATGCAATTCTGCTTAAAGTTGGACCAGCATATCATTCTGTGGTGATTTGCATATGCAGCCCATGATGCTTTGCATTGTGGGGGCATGTGTGATTTTGTATATATATAGATATACCCCTTTTTTTTAATGGAAAGCTCTCGTTCAGCATGGTACAGAAATTTCTACTTGAAATCTCCTTGTGAAATAACCGACGCTAGCTGATGCAATAATAAGCTACCTGTTGCATTCATTTTAAAAGTGCTAGATGCTGAAAACCGATTGCTCTAAATTGCTTAGTCTGAGCATAATCTGAATCCACCCTAAGGAAACTCACTTAAGTTCCTCCCCTGCGGACCAGGTACTGTAGTCTGTGCCAAAAAAATATATAATAAGAGGGTTAATTACCTTTTCCTGTATTGTAGTTACACTGGAGCCTGGAGGAAGTGTTGCAGCCTAACAGATGCACATCGAAGACTGGATATGAGAGGAAACAGGAAGGGGCTTGGAGGACAGACCGTAACTTGATCTTAGGTCACATGTGCATCAGCAGCCTATCAGGCGTACATAACCCTAAGGTAAGGTTTGGAGGTGCCATGGATATACAGGCAACACAACCAGCAATTCTATGTGTTTACTGTCTTTCAACCAGTGTGCTTGGACTCAGGGATTAATCTCAGAGAGGGCTGAATGTTTATACCTTAGAGAATTGTCTGTGCAGTTGCTGAAGATGGTCTGTGAATCTGCGGAAACAACAGTTTAAGGATTTCAATATGGTCCTGTTAACAGCAAGTGCAAACATCGTCATAGACGTATCGTCAAGCTGAAAAGTTATGGCTATTGGGTTTTAAGTAAGCAATAATACCCAACAGGGTGGGCGGTATTGGGGAATACTGGGCCGCTCTGGGGTGTAATGAGGCCCGACGCCGCAGGTGGAGGGCCTTATAGCCCCTGGAAGGTCTGGTATTCCCCATTTCTGAAGGGTATTATTGCACTTAGAAAATAGGTTACTGGTAACCTATTAATAAAATGTTTCAAAATAAAAACAAAACAAAAAAACCCTTGAAAATAAGCAAAAATTAATAGAAAGTACATTTTTTTGTAAAGTAGTCCCTCTACTGGTATACTTGCCAGTAGAGGGTCTCAGTGTTTCACAGACTTTCCAACTTTTTAAATTGCCTGTCCACTTATACAGTATCTGTTGCTTGCTGTTTTGCCTCCCCCCCTTAACAGTGCAGTTTTCCCTCCAGTAGCAGTCGGTAAATCAAGAGGCTTACCAAGGGTTACATCATGGCCAGCATTAACAGATCTTCAAGAGGGATTAGCATGGAGTGAGGGTCGGAAGTCGGGACAGAAGAGTATGAGAGCGATTGACGGTGTGCAGTCGGGACATGAGATTTAATTTTAATAAACAGAGTAAGGAGACTAAAATTTTTTTTTATCTTGTTTACACTTGCCATGTGTTCTAAACTGCTGTCAGACACGTCACATGGTTGGCAAGGCAATGAAACCCTGTATGTAAACACAGGACATCATGAAATAGTGAGCGGTGGTAGAGCATCAACTGTGCTTTTCATTTAACTTGTACAGATTCTTTTTAGATGGTATTTTTTGAATGTAAGCCTAGTGTGACTTTATTTTTTGCTTGGCGGCCTGGTAGCAACATGGATTGGGATCATGACAGAGTGGCAGTGGACCAGAAGGCTCAGAGATCATGTTAGAGCATGGTGGCGCTAATGTTTAATTTTTCCCCCTTTTGAGCAAGCTGTACAGACAAGCTTCAGTTAAAAAAAAAAAACAACAACCAAAGGACCATTTGTGTGCCAAATACCCAGACCACGGTGGGGGGCGGGGGGGCATTATCTCACAAACCAAGAGAACAACATGGTGGCAATTTAAACATGAACATTCTGTTGTCACAAGGATTTGGAATGAAATCAGGTAGCAGAGGCTGGGACTCATTATTTCCTGGTCTCTGTTGCCTGATACCAGACCGGCTGGGTGGTGACTGAAGCCAATCAACTTCTGGGATTTCCCCAACCCATTTTCTAAACATTTATGGCATTTGGTGCAATACTGCTTTGATGGATTTAAGTTCACAGCTTTCTGGTCACAAACTTTTTATTTCTGCAGGATTAGGAAGATTTTCTCTCAGTGGTTACCCTGCAGTTGTGTCCTTGTCTGAGACAGATGTCTGTTCTGAAATTATATCCAGACTTGTGCAGCACAGCTTTTAGTCATAAATTCTCTGCTTGGCAATATAATGTAATGCAACGTAACTTCTATGATGACATTCAAATTAAGCAGTTACACAATGCAGACAGGTATGCCGTTCAATGTATTTCAATGGGGTTTTGAACTTAGAAGCATACCTTGTTTTTTTTTAATGGGATATCACTTTACAAAGTCTTTTTTTATTCATATGTAGACAAGAAGTCGTAACAACACATCATTTGCCCTTTTATTAAGCAGAGCCCAAAGTTGAGCAGAGCTGCTGTGTTTAGTACCTTCTCTGTTACCGATAATGATAATATGAAATTACAGGGAGATGAGCGATGTGTCGCTCAGTGTGTCTTCCTTGTGAAACATTTCAATAAATAAATAAATACAATTGTATTTTCATTTCTTACAACCATTATCAAAAACTGAGAAGCTGCCAAACACAGAAGCAGCTCTGCTTATAAATGTCTAAAGGCTGAAAATGCTAAAAAAAGTTTTCTGGGCAGGGACATAGGATTTTCTTTCCAACTTTAGGTTTCACAACATCATTAAATTTAATTGTGTCCTTTACTGAGCAGTAGTGCAGCTTGCCGTGATTGGACATACATGGAGACATGGTCCATTGCAGTTGCCTGTGCATGGTCCCTCAGCAGTCATTTTCACTTGGCATACAGTTATTTTATATCCCCCCAACCTACACACGCACAATATTCCATTTGACATATTTTCTCCTGCTTTGTATCCCTTATAGCTGTTTGATTGCTGCTTTTCTCTCCTTTTTAAAGGGATGCCATAAGCCTTTTTTTTCACATTTTATGCATTTTGCTGGCCAGTCTAGTTTCCACTCCCAGCAGTTGTCTTATTCCCCTGTGTGTGTTTCAAGTATTCCCTACACTAACAACCACCTATAATTTTGAAAATCGTTATTTTATTTTATTTTGCCTCCAGCACAATCACTATTATTATAAGTAGGTCTCCAGTTTCTTAAGTGTACACTCACTCTCCTGAGTGAGAGGGGTAGAACAGGAAATTTCTTCTGGCTACCTTCCTGAGTTGCTTTATTTTGGTATTTATGTTTATTCCTCCTCACACATGTTCACACCAGGTCCTACAGAGTTCAGCTGATATCTAGCAGTGTCTGTTCTCACTTACCAGACCAATACTGCTCACTATTAGGTGTACATTACCCCCTGCCTGGCCTGCCCCAGTCCCCAGTTAGCCTGGGAAGATCAAATAAATCAATCAGATCTAGGCAAAGGATAGGTAAGGGGAAGGGGTCTGCCTCTCTGCCCCCAACTTTTTGACCCCACCTCTTCTGCTGGTGCTAGCCTGCCAGTTAGTTGAACTTATTTATTTATTAAATTTTGGTGACCGGGTAGGCCCACTGTGCCCCGGAGATCCCTTTTTCAGGGGTGACCCGGGATTACATGGTATAATAGGATATACAGTGAGAGAAAAAATAAATAAGTCATAGCAGTTGGCACACATCGTAGCAGTAACATGTTATGCAACAGATTTAAGATTTAAAAACACTGAAACAGAAGCAACACTCAGAATTTGAGCGAAGTGACTGACATAGAGTATTTGGCAAATAGAGAACACAGGTGAGCATAAAAAGGTGCATTAAATAGGTGAGACCAGCTTATTGTAGGTTGAGGCATTTACTTGGATAGTAGAGAATGGGGAGCTTTCAGGTACCATGGCAGTGGCATGTGGTAGCCGCGAGCATGTGGGCCTTGAGCCTTGTGTGGAAGGTTTTGTTTGAGGCGGCATCCTGCACCCGAGGTGGAAGTTTGTTCCACAGGGACGGGGCGGTGTAGGAAAAGGAATTGTCCCCCACCTTGGTCCTCACTCTAGGAACCTCTAGAAGAGTTTGGCCTGAGGTCCGGAGGTTGCGGGGGTTTAGCTTGGTGGCAATGAGTCCAGAGAGACTAGGTGGGGGGGGTTGAACCAATTAGCTTGTATGCTAGGCAAAGTAGAGGGTACTGGGGATGAGCTTCAAATAAAGGCCATTTGATTAGTGCTAGAGTGTCACAGTGGTGACTCCTGGAATGGGACTGTGTGGCAAAGCAAGCCACCTTTTTGTATAAGACCTGTAGTCTATTGATCTCAAGCTTCGCCATGCCCTGTATGACAGGAGCAGCGTAGGTCAGTGTAGGGAGGAGGACGCTAGAGGGAATAGCAATCCTAGCTTTAGGAATCAACTGGTCCTTGAGGCAGTAGAGGGTTTCAAGTTTCTCATGTATGATTTTGGTAACTTGGTCAACATGGTACTTCAGTGTGAACCCTTGGTCCAGGGTGAGGCCTAAGTATTTTGTTATTATTTTTTTTTTTTTTTATAAAGAGTGATATTACACTTCACAGCTAGTGCCTTCACATTGCATTTTTCAGTGCCGTTAGTAGTAAAAGTTACATTTTCAAAATGTTATGTAACTGTCTGACAGATGTCCTCTGTATTATCTGGTGTGTGATGAATCTCGTGTTGGACTCCAGCGCTATGTTATGTATTTATTCCGAATAAGATTTCAGTACAAAGGCTTGCCATGCTCCAACTGACTGTATTTTGTAGTGGGTTTGGAGAGATAGGATTTATCCCAAACACTAGAATCATCATACACCACATAATACAGAGCGCTATGGGCAGACATAATAACATTTACTGCTAAAGGCACTTATGGAAAACCACTCATCTACAGTATGAGGACAGCAGGCAAAGTCACAGCATGTCCACTGCGAACTGCAACATGTCTTGGAGGTTGGGGTAAGTGAAAGAAGCCGGGGGCAATAAAAGGTGTGCAAATGAATGTTGTTTAAAGAGTGAACGTGACATTTTATTTTTGAGTTCTCAGTTCCTGCTAGACTTTGCCGGGGAAGGGGAATCCTGACCCTCCACACTGAACACTTCTCAGCTGCTGCATAGTTGCTGTCAAAAAAATATATTGATACATTGAGATAGGAGAGATCTGACAGGTTAAATATGCAAATACAGGGCTGTAAACATTGGAACGGTGTTGATTACCGAGATGAATGGTGTTGCAGCAACAAATCTGGGTGGGCCTGACAGCTGTGTGAATACCTGTCATAAATTAGTGAAACCTCAGCGGGCAGCACAGTCTCATCAAATCAGGATCCTGTTCTATTACTGATTGGTTTTAAGTGTGTGTGTGATGCTACATTGGCTATGCCCCATTACTGTGGATGGCTGACAGCTGCTGAACCGCATCTGCCCTGCCTGCCTATCAGATACTATCAGATACTGTTATGATCACGTCTTGTGAAACCGATCTGTGAATTGTGTTTCTTCTTTATATGCTGCTCTACAGGTAATATTGCTAAGGATACATAATGTAAGAGATTCCGCTCACAGCTGACAGAGGGTCAGGAGTATAGGGACCGAGTACCACATTGTGACCTGATGGCCCATACCTTCCCATGAGTAAAAGTCAGATAAATGGGACTGAATTTAAGCACAATCTGTGACAACATTGCTTAATTTTTATATTTATGTATGTATGTGTGTATGTATTTTTATCATGCATCTGAGTAACTGAGACAGGGGGAGCTCTATAGAGAAACTGCTGTGCTGGACTCATGCTTTAACCTCCTGATGTTCTTCCCACTGGTCATCCAGTATCTTTCCTCCCTGCAGGTATTCCCCACTTGAATCACCGAGAGATTAGAAACTTGTTGTTCAGTGTGCCTTCCTGGTGAAACAGTTCAATAAATAAATAAAAGCTATAGATTCAACCACTGTGTCCCTGATACAAGCCTTTATTTTTCAGACGTTCAGCAGAAGTCCAATCAAATCAAGTAGTTACAATGAAGCACAGTGTCCACTTCAACATTAAAAAGTTAATTCAATGTAATCAAAATCCACTAAATACAAATGGCGGTGGGTCTATCCAGGGCTAGGGTTCCAGCCTGAGTACCAGCTGGCATTTGCATTTAGTGGATTCTGGTTAAATTAAATGGACTTTTCAAAGCTGAACTATACCTGATTGCATGTGTTTGATTTTATGGACTTTTGCTTTACTTTTGGAAAATAAAGGCTTTTGGCATAGACATTGTTTAAATTCATGGTTTTCTTTTATGAACAGGAGCCATGTTGCTATATGGAGCAGCAGGAGGCAAGATAACTTTGTCTTCAAGCAATTTCTTATGCAAAATAATGCATTAATTGCTTTTGCCCTCACTGCATACCAGGCACTTCATTTTTATTTTGAGTTTCACATTGTGACCAATGTCCTGGACCTTCCCATGAGCAAAAGTCAGCCAAATGCTTCCAATTTCAAGCACAATCTGTGACAATTTATTTATTCATTTATGTATTTATTTATCTTTATCATGCATCTGAATTACTGAGACATGGGGGCTGGGGGGGGAGACTCTGTAGAAAAGCTGCTGTACTGGGCTCATGCTCAAGCCTCCTGACATTATTGCCGCTAACTGACTGTTTTTGGAACAGGCGCTGAACCTTTGTTTTATCATTTTCAACACCAGTTTCTAACTCCACATTGATTCGCATATTTGAAAAGATTGAGATGCTACTCCCCATTATCATTGAATTAAGAGTGCTTAATATGAATCAGTATAAATTATGAACCATCATGGGTTTGGGGGGAGCTGCCAGACTGGATTATGCAATTATTAACCATCGCTAAAAAACTGCATCATCTATTTAGGCCCTTTCCTATTAATTTCTATGTAAGTGTCAGGTATAATTACTGTAAAATGCTATCCTTGCTGTCTATTTGTAACATTTACATATTTCTATTATATTCTGCAATTGCAGTACCTGTTTCTGACCTCACAGTGAATCACCATGGAGGAAACTGACTAATAACTGTCCTCTCAAAACTAGGGTTACCACCTTTCCAGAAGCCCAAAGTGGGACATTTCTTACTGAAACATACAGTAATTTATCACAGGATGATATATAACCTCGACCAATGCAACAGACGTGTTTCCTCTATGTACTCAGAATTAAGACTAAGTGTTCTAGTTTCTTAGTTGTTCCTATAGTTTCTTATCATTGTAAGGTATTTTAGTTAGGGTATACTAGTTTTCTGCAACATTTAGAGGAAAATTAGAAAAACAAATTTCTACTATAAAGTCAGGACTTGTAGTATTTTTCATGTTATTTTTGCAGGACACAGTAGCCCAAATCAGGACTGTCCTGTGAAAATCAGGACAGGTGGTAACCCTACTCAAAACCAAACTAAACATTTTTTTCTGTATGGATTTTAATATTAAAATTACACCGTTTTAACTGGCTGAATTATAAATAGATGTTTAACACAATCCTACTTATACTGCTTCCACTTCCTTTCTCTATGATAACAGGGTTGAAAATTACATTTAATATATATATTTCTTTTAGCTCCAGTGTGGCAGATCTCCCATGTTTTTTGCTTCTGCTCTCTATTTCTGAAGAATTTTATAAATGCCTGTTGTCCTCCTCCACTCCCTTTCCACGATAACGCACCCCTGCTGCATGTACTTGATGGCTTCTGTAATAACTGTAATAGCATAACGGCCCTAATTTGACGTTTCCAATGGGTTATCACTATTGTCTTCACAAAGAGAGCAGAAGCAAAAGGCATGGGAGATCTGCCAAAGCATAAACAAAATCAATGTCACACTTCTGGCTCCAAAAAATGAAATGTTAATAAAGTGCTATCAAACCAAACAATTGCCCCGGTGCTTCAAGTGATTAAACCTCTTTATCTACCTTTAGCAGCAGCTCTGACTTGATTTCTAAGCATGCCAGTGACTGTGTTTTATGGGGGATCTGCCACACTGGAACTAACAAACAGTAAATACAGTAATGTACAAAACCAAACATCTGAATACTGTGAGGCTAGTGGGCCCATCCCGTCTAGCCTAATGCCAGGAACTGGACTTAGCTTACGTGAGTAGCACCAACGGGGATAGAGGGTTTAGTGAAATGAATGAGGAGGGTAGGTTTTTTTAATTGACTAACTTGGGACAGTGAGGGTTTTAGAGAGCTGGGAGGAGGCAGAGTAGACGTATGAAAAAAATAATTGTACAGGGAGAGTTTGGTCAGTGAGTTGGGACTTGCAGGGAAGATACCTTGTTTACATTAATTACTACAGCTTTCTGCAAGAGTGACATGTTGTTCTATACATTGTACAGTCCAAATTCAACTGGAACTACAGTATCCAAAACACTCGTGAATGTAACACTGCTATTGGAGGATCTGATGCCCCCCCACTGAGGTAAGGTACACAGTACTGCACCTTACTACTTTAACTACACTAAATCCATCGTCACTTGCACTGTGCTTTTTTTCCTTAGACTCACAGCATTTTATAAATGATCAAGTACAGTTTTAAGGTAAAGGCAACACTGTGGCGAAAAAGCTCCCAAGTTGGTCAGGAAGTTTGTAGTGTTTTTTTTAATTTTTTTTTATTTCACTGACTTTGTTGTTTCAAAGGGTATGTCAGCTATAGGGCCCAGACACTTGTTTCACCTGCTATGGAAACTAATGATGTGTATTGTGAAATATGCCCTTAAAATACAAAGTAAAAAAAAGAAACTCTGTGATGCCAGTCTCATGCAGGTACCAAGGTAATGAAAACTTAAAATTAATATAACAAACTACTAGTTCTCCAAGAGCCTATATATTTAACAGTGTGTATAAAAGTAATATGAAAGATTGGACTTCTCCAACTGAAGCCAGAAAGGTCTTCATAAGTTAAAGGCTACAGTATAACATTTTCAGGATTTGAGGGACAGTGAAAACCATTACAAGCTTGTACTGAATACTTTATGTCTGGACATTTCAACAGTAAGATAATGCCATTTTTTCTTTGAGTGGTAGAAGACGTCCTTCTGCTAGGTGTCAGTCTTTTTTTGTAATGTACTGTTTAACAGTACTGGGTAATGGCTGCGCATGTCTTTTTCTGGCTAACAACACCCATCATAATCCATTCTGATACATTCTTCTAATGAGTAGCAGGACTACCTAGACCCTGTGACACTGAATTTGATAGTGACAGGTCATCAGCCAGCAACAACACTCTGAAGGCATTTGTAGTAATAGTTTCATAAGTTTAACCTTTTGTCCTTTACAGATCAGTTTTCTATTAAAGTGGGATTCAGCATCTCTTGCAATACAGTAGTGTAAAAAGTCTACAGTACAGTGCGCTCCCAGTAATGTCACCTGGTTGCTCCTTTGCCATACTGTACATAACCATTACCTGCTGTTCACTGAATGATCTTATCATGTCCTACCTGTTGGTACCTTGCAAAGGACATCTACCAAAACAAGATGTCTCATTATACTGCACTATTCAGGTATTAACAACCCGTGACATTGAATTTGATACTGGCATGTCATCAGTTGACAACACTCCGATGGCATTAGTAGTATTACTTTACAAAGTTCAACTCTTTTTTTTCTCTTTATTTGATCTGTGAATGTTAAAACTGCACATATCTCATGATAAGGGAGAATATTACAAGAAAGCAGGTTACCTAAATATCAGGAGGAGGCTGACACCACGGACACAGAGGAAGTATAGGGGGTTGTGTTATTTAGATCTATTCTGAATAGTAATAAAGGTTGATTTTAGACATTTTTTTTTGGCAGAGTTACAATTGCTTTTTTTTTTTAAACATCCAAGTATTATTCAGTCAATCAATCAATCAAAATCTTTATTTATCCAGGCTGGCACCATTGAGCAAGGCTCATTTGCAAGGTGGACCTGGTCATGAATACATCAAAGTACAGTACAGAAGCAGGTATACAAAAAGCAATAATATACAAGGAAGAAAAAGTATATACAGTGTATACAGTACAGTACAAGGTTGAAACAAATAAAAAAAAAACAGCATTATTTTACAATTGAAGAAGTCAGCAGATGTACAATCAACCATAGGCATACAGGGGTTATAAGCAGAGATCTTTTGAGTGAGACAGCCGGCAACTACACATATAGGGGAAAGAGTCCGTGTATGGGGTGGCAGGTTAGAGAGGTAAAGAAGAAGAGGAGGGATATATTACCAATGACTGGGGGAATAATTTAGCTAAAATCACAGAAAGTGACGATGGCTGTCATGTACTTGTTTATTATATAATGACGGAGGAGGGGTAAACAATTGGGACACTACTATGGATGGGATGGGACTTTAGCCAGGCTGGAGTGGACAGGGAAGGGTGGGTGCATCAGGAAGAGTTAATAGGGAAAGAGTGAGAGCCAGGGGTAGAAACATGGTGAGCATCAGGATGGAAAGGGGGAGTTGCAGAATTAGTGGGCTAGCGGTGAGGAAAACATTGGCAAGGTGCTTTCCTGTAGCAATTGTAGAGTGCCTTGAAGATATTCAGGCTAACAGGGCAGCTCAGCTTCAAGTTCCTTTGTAAACCATTCCACAATGTGGGTAAAGAGAAGCTTAGAGCAGCTTTGCCGAAATGAGTTTTGACCCTTGGAACTTGGAGGGCAATTAGGGAATAGCTCCTTAGAGCGTAGGTGCCTAACACACTCCAGAGAATACAATCTGAGACATATTAGGGGAGCTTGTTGGTCACCGCTCTGAAGGCCCATAGGGCAGCATTTCTATTCCTTCTATAGTGAAGGGAAGCCCAGCCTAACGATAAGTACAGGGAGCAGTGGTGTGTGGAAAGTGGAAGGCCAGTAATGAACCTGATAGCTCTGTGGTAGAGGGTGTCCAACTTAGCCAGTGCAGTGGCTGTAGAACAGGTCCACGTAATCTATTAAAGATAGGAAGGTAGCTTGAACCAGTTGAATCTTGGCCTCCTTTGTGAACAGGTGGTTAATTCTGTAGAATAGTCCTAATCTTTGCCTTAGTTTCTTCTGTAGTTCCTCGAGATGGTCGGCGAAGGAAAGTTTGTGATCGAGCCAAACTCCTAGATATTTGAATTTAGCTACTTACTCTAGTGTTTCTCCAAGAACAGTGGTAATTTGTGGGATAGCTCCCCCCCAGCAAGAATTGCCGCATGCAAGGAGGGGGAGAAGAGCATGGCTTTTGTCTTTTTCACATTGAGCAAAAGCTTTTTGTTTATGAGCTGGTATTGTAGAAGGTTAAATTCAGCTTGGATGTCTTCACAGGCTGCTTCCAGCATGGGATGACTCAAGTACAGTACAGTGTCGTCCACGAATAAGTGGATGTTGGCTTTTTTGATGGGGTCATTGATGTTGTTAATGTAGACTGTAAAGAGGAGGGGACCAAGGATAGAGCCCTGGGGCACACCCCTCAGCATAGGTTTTAATGGAAAAAGATCATCTTCAGCTTTAACCTGCTGTTTCCATTCTCTGAGGTAGTCTGCAAACCAACACATAGATTTATGCTCCAGGCCTAAGGTGCTTAGGGAGGAAAGAAGCAGGCTGTGATCAACTGCGTTGAATGCCTTACTAAGATCCAAGAAAACATCAAAGACATGCTTCTTGTTGTTAAGGTCTAGGAGCCAATCATTGGTCACTTAGCTAGGGCTGTTATGGTGCTGTGCTTTGCTCTGAATCCAGACTGAACTGGGTTTAGTAGGCTTCTGGATTCTAAGTATACCCCTAGCTGGCCACACACTATTTTTTCTAGTAATTTAGACAGGATGGGGAGGAGGGAGATCGGTCTGTAATTATTTAGATCGCAGGGGTCACCTGCTTTTAATAGAGGGATGACTTGGGCTATTTTCCATTGAGGGGGGAGGCTACCCTGGGAGAGTGACATGTTGAATAGGTGGGTGATTGGCACCGCAAGCACATGGTAGGCACATTTCAGATAGTATGGCTCTATGAAGTTGGAGTCTGCTCCCTTCCTGGTGTCCAGTTGCAGCAGTAGGTCTTCCACCTCTGTATTTGCTCTCAGAAATTAGTTTTCTTTTTTACAGTGACACCAACATCTGATGGTCTGCCGACTGTTTAAAGTACTCTAGTTTTGTTTTATTTATATATTTATTCACTTATTATCTCAAGCATAATTACACACCTTCAGGTCTTGCTAACTATTTTTGACATGGATCCATACAAAAAATAAGGAGACATGGTTATGCTATATAACCGTTTTCAATTTTATTATTACTGTAAAAATATTATCAATTAATATTTGGGACTTGACCCTGATGTGAACTTAACTTGAACATATTGGAGTCAAAAGTTTAAATGCCGTCACCTCCTATTGAGTTCTGTGTGATTGTGAGTACACTGGAAACAAGCTGCAATGAAAAGCAGGTGGCCAGAATTCAAACTTA
Organism: Neoceratodus forsteri; assembly: GCA_016271365.2. Classification (NCBI taxonomy): domain Eukaryota; kingdom Metazoa; phylum Chordata; order Ceratodontiformes; family Ceratodontidae; genus Neoceratodus; species Neoceratodus forsteri. The sequence goes on from CM028136.1 coordinate 324,498,555, forward strand.
TGACTGCTGTATGCTGCGCAAGTTAAGTCCACATTGGGGGTGGAGTCCCAAATATTAATTAGTAATATTTGTAAATTAATCATGCGATTGAAAATGAGGTAATTGTGTCTCCTTAGACATGGACAACTCCTTCACACTGTACAGAGAAAAGAGAGAGAGAGAAGGACTTGAGCAATACTTGCCCAGATTTACCTGTGACTGTCTGTGTGTGTCGCTCTCTTTCTCTCTCGCTCTCTCTCTCTCTTGGTCCACCTGGGTTCACTGTTCACTGTTGGGGGGGGGGACAAAAGCAGCAATGGGGGGGGGCAAAGGTAGCAATGAAGAGACATCAGCACACCTCCCCATTCTTCGTAGTCTGGAATGTGCTGTGCAGCTACTGTTCTCTCGTGCTCACTCTCTCTCTGCCCCGGAACACTCTCTTGCACTCTCTCTCTCTCTCTCTCTTTCTCTCTGTGACTGGTTTTGAGGAACAGCAAAACAAGAAATGCTGTCACCTGCTCTTTTTGTGTCTCTACTGACCTGTTCTCTTGATGGTCAGTCACTGGAGGATGGGGAGCACAGAGCAGGGAGAGGAACAAATGGAGGAAGCACAACCAAGGGGAGAACTGGAAGGGTGGGTGACCGAAGAAGGGGTTGTGCTGGGATGGCAGAACCAGAGTGAGAGGCAGTAAGAGCAGAACAAAAAAGACTAGGACACTGACTGGCTGCAACAATCAGGGACCACTCACCATCGCATCGTCAGCTTGTCATCTACACTGTTGAGACCCAAGGGAGAGGTGAACGACTGATGCTGCAATGACGAGGTGCTCCCTGATTGCAACAGCCAATTTGTTTCAAGTTGGTGGCAGGCTTGCTGAACCAGTGTCACAAGCAGCCTGCCACCATATTGGTTACAGACGGCCAAGCCCAGCAATGCCGTCGCTGTATTGGCCGCCACAGTGCCGCACCTCCACAACCCGCTTCTCTCCTAAGCTGCCACATAATGTTTCTTGCGCATGCCTGCAAGCAAACATAAAAATGACTATCAGGTGAGAAAATAGCAGCCATAACCAGGGCCAATGGAAAACTGCATCTGCAGTTTTACCGCAGGATCTGCGATTTTCCCCATTCTCCACACAAAAACCACAATTTCTTACAATGGATTGAATTTTTGACTGAAATGTATCAAAATATTTAAATTATTAATAAAAAAAACTCAAACCTGCTAACAATTTGGTATGCAGGCTTGGTTATGCAGACTTGGATTTGACCAAATCAATACAGTGTGAGATGGAAAGGGGTCCAGTGTAACTCTGCTTTCATCTGATTCTCTTCCCTGGTTTGGTTTCACAGTCCTCTGGTCAAGCATGTGTATGAGCACTTGGAATCTGTTGAAGCAGGCTGTCAGAAAACTTTATGCTGCCACAGAGACCGAAAACAATAGTGTGAGAAAAGGTGCAAATTCGCCCCATTCAATTTGGGTCGAGACGATAGTACTGTTTGCTTTATCCTTCATTTTAAACAGTTTCTTCGTGAAATGATTATTGCTCGCCTGACGTTCATGTTCGAAAATTAGATTATTTCCGTTTTGTTGTTTTTTAACCGATGTTGCGGGTGTAGCACAGCTTAAACCGCGCGCCAACAGATGAACAGAGCCTGAACGCATCTGCCACGAAGCGCTGTTCAGCCCCAACTGCATATTACAGGCATGGTTTAAAAACATAGCTTGTTGATCTGTTACGATTAATCCAGCGTGCTTGGGGTTACAGAAAAGAAACCAAGCATGGGAAGTTCTGCAAATACTATTTGAAACTCAGGGCCAAAATCCCACGCACGTGCAAGAGAAACCTTGGCAAAGATCCCGTTCATGCGCAAGAGCATGTTGCTCTTGTGCATGCATGGGATTTTGGCCCCGAGTTTCAAATAGTATTTGCAGAACTTCCAGTGCTCGGTTTCTTTTCTGTAACCCCAAGAACACTTTGGATTAATGTGACAGACCGGCATAGCATGTTTTTAAAACCATGCTTGTAAAAAATATGCAGTTTGGAACAGCGCTCTTGGCAGATGCGTGTTCCTGAGCTCTCTATGCTTCCAGTAGGCACACAATTTAAACTTGTTACTGACAATAAGCATCAGATTAATAAAACAACAAAACAGGTAAAAAGTTTGAAATTTCAGACATAGAGGGGCATTCTACGGTAATCATTTCATAGGAGGGTGACAAGATGCACACTGATGGGATGTAGAAAAAAAGGAGGGGTAAAGCTGACAGTGCCCCTTTAACTATAGCAATGCAAACCTAATAGATTTCTTTGACTGGCTAACCAGATAAATAGATCAGGGAGGAGCAGTGGACATGGCCTACTTAGACTTTAGCAAAGCCTTTGACACCATACCACAAAGAAGGCTCATAAGGAAACTGGGTAGCTTAGTGTAGGTCCCAAGGTGGATAACTGGTAAGAAATTGATTAATGGATAGGTGGCAGAGGGTGGTAGTAAATGTAACTTAGGGGAAGGGAAGGTGACCAGTGGGATACCTCAGGGCTCAGTACTGAGACCAGTCCTCTCTTTATAAGTGACATCGCAGATGAGCTGGAAGGGAAGGCATGCCTCTTTGCAGATGACACCAAAGTTTACAGTAGGGTGGACACTCCAGAGGCGGTGGAGAGAATATGCAGAGACCTGATAAGACTGGAGTAGCAGTCATAGGTATGGTAGCTGGGTTTCCATGTGAAAAATTGCTAAATCATGCACCTAAGGCATAGAAGCCCAGAGGCGGAGTATAACATTGGGGAAGAGGTATTGGCAGCCATGAAACGGGAAAGGGACTGTGTTGTAATCATAAGATCTCAAGTTGGCAAGGCTGCATGACAAGGCAGCGGGTAAGGCTAGTGAGATGCAGGAGTGCACAGGGAGGGGTATCCACAGCAGAAGGAAGGAGGTAGTGTTGCCACGGTATAGATCACTGGTGAGACCTCACCTGGAGTACTGTGTCCAGTTCTGGAGACCACATCACAGGAAGGACAGAGACAGGGTAGAGGCTGTTCAGAGGAGGGCAACTAAAATGGTGCAAGGGCTGCATCAGAATCCCTATGAGGAAAGATGGTAGGGCCTTAGTATATATGCCTAGGGAAGAGAGGGGGCATGTTAGAGACCTATAAATACCTCACGTGGTTGAACAATGTACAGGAAGGGAGTTCTTTTCACAGGAAAAGATGCACATGAACAAGGAGACATGCAATGAAGCTGGAAGGGGAAACTTTTAGGAGAGATGTAAAGAAGTACTTCTTAACTGAAAGAGAAGTGGGTGCCTGGAACAGTCTTCCAGTGGAGGTAGTGGGGGTGAAAGCAGTGGTGGGCTTCAAGCATGTATGGGGTAGGCACAAGGGAATCTTAGCTGTGAAGCTTGGGAGGGAGGGTGCCCGAAGATTGAGTAGGGTCTGTAGTGACAGTAGAGGCAGGGACAAATGGGCAGACTAGGTGAGCCAAGTGGTCCTCATCTATCATGAAATTCTGTGTTTCTATGCTTGTTTTTGAGTGGTAGGGTAGGTTTTCCTTATATACTGTACATACGTTCATTCTGAATGGATCTTGTTTCAAATGTCTGAGGAGTTTGGATGGCCCTAATGATTATAAACTTGAATGTGCTTCGGAGGGCATTAGAGACGGTGATCCCTTGCTTGATAATCTGCCACCTACATGCTCACACAAAGCCTACAAAAGAACCTAACATTTCTGAAAACATGCTGATACAATAGGGGAAGTATATTTAAGCAATTACCTTTGAATAGACAAAAATCATTGTACAGTCAGACCTGGTCAATCCGTGCCTTGTTAATCCATATGTCTGCTTATCTGAATGAAAAACGGTGCATACGGATTTTTTGTTGGGCTATTGACCTCTTTATTGTCACTGTCTGGTTACTACATAGATTTGTATTACATAACAAAATTGGCAAACACAAATGTGTATGGATTAACCAGAAACAAATGTGGGCCATATATTACAAACTATTGTGAAAAACCATTGGTATGCTGTAATACGATTTTAAAATGTTCGTACTTATAGTGCTAATTAAAAACAGCAATTATTTTAAGGTTGTTTTTTTTTTGCTAGAACTTGATTAGGCACTTCTTTGCACCAAAGTAAGTAGTTGTTAAACAGATTTCATTATTTTACATCTCGAAAATGGCAAAATATGTCATTTCAGGATTTATTCAGTACTGATTGTGAATTACTAGATTGAATCTAGTTAGCACTGCATGAGGTAGATGTTTTTAGATCTTAGAAGGCATTCTACATAATAATTAATTTGCATTAAATTTCAAAACCGCAAACCTTTCTTCATATTGAAAGCATATATAAGTGGCACTATATTTCTTTAACAATTTATGCAATCAATACATGCAGCAGCAGCAAACAATAAAATATTTATTAGGGAGCACTGGGGATCTATAGTGAACCTCCACAATTATCCTACAGTTTCTACAAAAGTCTGTGCATTTCTGAGTAGCATTTCCTGCAATGTTCCAGTACCCTGGTCATAACATGGAACTGTAAAAGGAAAAAAAAAGCTTCTTCAAAGTGAACAGAAGAAGCGGTACAGTAAATACAGTAGATTAAAGAGATGGGGATACTCATGCCCACATTTCTTATCACAGTAAAAAAATAAAGTATGATTTATGTTCCCTTTAACATATTTCAGTAATGATCAAGAATTCTGTGAAACAAATTTAAAATAATAAAACATATTTACAATAAACATAAAAACAGACATTTGCTGGCAGAAAAAGACCAGTGGTACAGCAAGTCTGCCCTGAACACTTAATGCATGTATGTTGCTTTGCTAAAGTTTTCTTCAATTTTCTTTAGCTTTATTAGTCAACGTCAATAATTCACATCAACTAATCATGTCTCTTAATAAACAACAAATAAGTAGAGGGATTCATGATAATTATTTTGAGGTACATTATTCTGTAAAATCACAATGAGATGCACATTGTTGGTTGCTATAGTGATGATTATATTTAAAAAATGTTCCAAGATCTGTAATAGCAAGCATGTTTGCTTTGGTGCATTGATTTATGAATTCAGCTGTCAAATTACAGATGTCATTTGATGGGGATTTCTTGATATGAATAGTCAACAGAGATACAGTAATGGTACTTATAGAGGGCTACGAACACATGTGCCAAGTTCAGAAATCAGCACATGACTGTTATATAGATGATGATCGTCCCATTTGCTTTTGTCTTCCTAAGTCAGCCTGATAAAGTAAATATCCTGATCGTCCTGTTACTGTTTTCTTACTGAAGTCACTCTGCATCATCTCGAACAACAGCTTCACCAGTTCTAGTTTCCCAGATTTAATCATGGCTTTTGACAGTTCAACAATATCTGCTGTGTGATTTCGACAAACCATTTGAAGCTCTTGCCTAACACGTTCTGTTAGGTATTTCTCGTCAGCCTTCTTTACCCACAGATCCACCTCCTGGATAACTGTCTCTGCATCATACTTTCTCTGATTAAATAGAGCAAGGAGGGTTTCCATCAGGCACCGGAAACTCTCGGTGTGTGAAGAGCCCATATCGTCCAGTTCGATGGCCCTCTTGAAACATTCAATTGCATTAGATTCTTCTCCCTTAACTCTAAGACATTTGCCTCTAAGGAGGTGTATTTCAGGCAGCATATCTCCAAGATCATACTCCATGGCTCTAGCAAATGACACCAAAGCATTATTGAGTGCATTTTCATCCACTAGGAGAAGTTCCTGCATGGCATCAACACCCATGTAGTAGTAGACCTACAACAGAAGGGACACAGTGAATTTACAGGGATTTATGGAGCATTTTTGCTATATTTGTTTCCAGTATGTTTTCTCTGTTAATGTCACCACATAGCAGAGTATATATGTTTATAAAAAAGATACAAAGCATACATTACTTGTGTCTGGTGCTTACCAATACCCCAGGATCCAATGAGGTCTAGAAAACACACACAAACCAATGAGTTAAAAAAAACACATGCACACTCTTGTCCCTTGGAATTATTTGAACTGAACTCTGTGTATAAACGTGTGCATCACTGTCCATGCCAGCTCTCTGTGTTTGCGCATTTAGATAAGAGTACAGTGCTATCTGGCCCATCCATTAGTAAGGTAGCCTAAGGCACTGGTTGCCTTACTGTCTGTCACACTGGCAACCTGAGTTTGAAAATGGACTAGGGTCACCTGGGCGCTGACTGGAGGAAGGAGGGTCGAGCTTCCATGGATTGTTCTCCTCTTTTGGGATAGGGGATAGTGTGTGCTGTTTTATTACTGACACCTAGTCAGTAGCTAGGTGTCAGTAGCAGCAGATGCCAAATGTGTGCAACCTCTTCACATCGCATGTCTGTGTCAGTGCACATCTGCAAAACTTGGGAAAGCAGGGTGAAAATCAGAAAGAAAAACACCTTAACCAGTGGATGAAGACAGCAATCCACAGGCTCCGCACCACAGCATGTGGCACCCAGCCACCCATGATGGTCAACAAGAGAATGGCTTAAGTCATGGGATAGTGGGTGATGGAGCTGGGGTCACTGTCACATGGAGATCAGTTAAGGGGATATGGTGGATAAGCATAAGATGAAAAAGAATTCAATGCTATTTAGTGCAACATCAGCTTATTGATTAAAAGTAACTGTGTTTGAATGGAACTTGCATCTATGTATCTATCTATCTATCTATCTATCTATCTATCTGTTTATCTATCTATCCATCTATTTCTATAACTTTCAATGAATAATTGCAGCTGTCATGCAATGTTTAACCTGTAATTTGTTATTACTGAACACCAGTGCAATTCTAAAATGAAGACATATTGGAAATCTGTCAGGATTCTAAGCATCTGAGAAAATAACAGCATAAATGTACCGTCAGTCATGTCAATCTGCATTTTGACAAAATGATCAAGGATCATCAAGTATATAGTTCATATTTGCTCCAGCAGCAAGAAAGCTGCCCCCATCACCAGTCAAAATGTTGACAAGAAATATGCAATAAGACATGACAGGGTGTAATTAGTTGCACCACAACTGTGTGCCCAGAGACATTCCACCTCTAGAAGTGCGGTTGTGGCACAGCTAACAGCACAATGTCATTTTTTTTCTACTTATAAAATAGTTAACTAGGTAAATAAAATACTGTTTAGAACAATTGCATTATAAGTAAAATAGCTCTTTCACCACCAGAAGTCAGTAGTGGGGATCTGGCAGGTTTACTGTTAGTGTGCTAGTAGTTTGCAGGAAAAAAATGAATGCTGTTTAAAACCTGTGCGTTCTAAAGGGTTGCTAGCACATTATTTTTACCTGCACTGTGTCCCGGTTGGCAGCACCAGTTTTTTCACTTTTGGCAGTGGTCGCGCTATGCAAGACAGTGGACCAATCAGGTTACAATTTTTTTCTTCCCATTTTATAATAGTAGGCTTGATTTACATTTATTTATTTATTCAGTTTTTATTTATTTAGTTTTTATTGACCTGGAAGGAGGACTAGACAATTTTTTGCCTATTTTCAGCCTCTTCCCGGGGGAAGGGATACAGATGGATGCCAACTGAAATTGAACCAGATTTTTTTAAGCTGTTGGTGGTATTTTGTTTTTTGGTGAATGGGGGAAATTTGGATAGGACACCGGGAAAATTCCTCTATTATTTTCGAGAAGTGCCATGGGATCTTTAACATCCACTTGAACTACCACCAGAACAGGCAGATGGGACCTTGGTTTAACATCTCATCCAAAAGACAGCACCTCAGGAGTGCAGTTCCCCGCCTCATGCTGCACTACAGTGCCAGTACCAGAATTTAATCCAAGTGTCTGGTGTGGGAATAGAACCCACAAGCCTTCTGATCTTCCAGCCTTGGAGGCGAGTGTGCAACCTGCCGAGCCAATCGCACTGTTCCATAGTTATTTCAAAACTGTTACCAGGAAAGGCATACTGAGCTGATAATAGCTCGTTTCCAGGTGTGTCAGGGGTGGGGTTGGGTGGAGATAGTATAAAAGGAGAAAAAAATAGTAATTAAGAGTATTACAAAAACAATAGTCTATACAAGCAATACAGGATATCAAAATAATGAAAGCTATACTCATGGGGTCAGGAATCTTATGCCAAGAGAATTTTGGGGGAGGGGGTTACAATTGCAAACAGAATAATTTTGTCAGTGTCAGTGGCTCAGTAGGTAGCACACTCGCCTCTGAGGCTGGGAGATCAGAGGACTGTGGGTTCAGTTCCCCCATCTGTCACTTGGGTTAATATCCCAGTACTGACACTGTAGTGCAGCATTATTTGGGGGGGGGCTGCACTTCTGAGGTGCCGTCTTTCAGAAGAGATGTTAAACCGAGGTCCCATCTGCCTGGATTGGTGGTAGTTCAGGTGGATGTTAAAGATCCCATGGCATTTATCAAAAAGAGTAGGGGAATTTCCCTGGTGTCCTGGCCAAATTTCCCTCATTCACTAAAAATACCACCAACAGCTAAAGCTGGTTCAAGGTCAGTTGGCATTCATCTGTATTCTCCCTCCCGGATCGTGCCTGGAAATTGGCAGGATTTGTCTAGTGCACTTACCCGGTCAACAAAAACTAAATAAATAAAATAAATAATGTTTTATATATTTAATTATGTATGTAAGTCTTCAGAAAACACCTTTGAGCTTGGAGCTTTTTTACAAAGGTTCCACGTCATTAGACTAGAAAAACATTAGCACAGATTACAGAGACAGGATATAGGTATCTATCATTGGATACTAGCAGCAGCCCCTGCTGCTGCAACATCCCTGACAACCCCCTTATCACCCACTATCCCTCCTTTCAGACTGAGGACAATCTCCCCTTCCAAAGCCAGATGCTACATCTCCAAATTTCTGGGCAAGTCCCGTCATAGCGTGGACACTCTTGACTTAAAGCTCCTCCATCTTGCTCTTAACTTGGTCCTGCACCCCCCTCACCAATCTCCTTAACAGATCCCTCTGCCTTGGTCAGTTCCCAGCCCTCTGGAAATCTGTTGTCATCATGCCGATCTTTAAAAGTGGTGACCGCGCTGCCCCTAGCAACTACTGCCTTATCTCTAGTATGCCCCCCCATCTCCAAGGCACTTGAAAAAATAGTATCTGATCAGCTTACTGACTACCTTAATACCCACAACCTACTCTGTTCCACACAACATGGTTTCAGGAAGGGGCATAGCACCACCACTGCTCTCCTGGAATTTACAACCTTTATCAATAGGTCCCTAGACAGTGGTCACATTGTTGGTGCAGCCTTTATCGACTTAACAAAAGTGTTTGACACTGTCAGTCATATGCATCTTATACAGTCCCTGCCTGCCATGGGGCTGTCCACTGAAGCAACCTCTTGGTTTAAAACTTACCTCTGTGATAGAACCCAACAAGTCAAAATTAACTCCACCATTTCCTCTCACAAATCAGTACGCTCTGGGGTTCTGCAGGGTTCTTTCCTGGGCTCCCTCCTTTTTAGCATGTTCTTGAACTGCCTTCCCAAGGCCTGCCCAGGTCTGATATTACTCTATGCAGATGATGCTGTGCTCTATACCAGTCACCGTCTTTCCCTGCAGTCCTCACTACAACGCTCCTCTGATGTTGAAGCCTGGTTCGCTGAGCACTGACTTACTGTGTATTGAACTACAAAAAAAAAACAAGGCTATGATCTTTTCCCAAGACCAAAATAAAAACCTTAACTTCCCCCTCATTATTCGTAGCTTCCAGCATGCCCCTCTTGATATAGTCACCTCTTTTAAATACCTGGGTGTAACCCTAGACTCCCATCTTACCTATCATAGCCATATCAAAATGCTCAGCTCTGCAATTAATTCTAGGTTAGGACTACTTTACAGGCATAGAAGGTGTATGCCCCCGAAGCTCTTGGAGTGGCTGTGACCTCCTCGATCTTCTCTGTGGTTGACTATGGGATAGTAATCTATGGCTCCGCTGACAACACTGCCCTCCACTGCATCAAGATTTCCCTTAACAAAGCCTGCCGCCTTGTCACCGGTTGTGACAGGCTTACTCACACTTGTGAGCTTAACAGGTGCACCAATTGGCTAAACTTTGACTGCAGACTTAGATACTACACTTGTCTCATTGCCAGGAAATTCTCCCTCACCCTCTCACCTCCTGGCCTCTGCCCCCTACTCCAAACCTCCGCCTACACTAGGAAAACCAGAAGTGCCTCCCAGACCCCCTTTCATGTCCCCCATTGCTGGACTTCCATGGGGCAATGATCCTTGTACTATAGAGCCCCCCTGCTGGATGAATGAACTATCCCCAGCTGTTACACTGGGATGAGGCTTGGCACTTTCATATTAGCACTGCATTCCAGACTTCTTTCCCGGAGCACCTGCCACTGCCCCAACCCCTCCACCACTCCAGTTCACCTGCAGTGCCACTTAAATTTTCATTATGCACTCCATCATCTCTGCCTACTTATATTCTTGTTCATTATATGATCTAACCTAGCTTGACTCAGGGTGTGTCTTCTCACCCTATTGCAGCTTGGATTCAATGCAAAGAAGTGCAAAATAATGCACCTGGGAAACAAAAACCCAGGGGAAAGAGTACACAATGGGGGGGGAGGTAATAACAACAACAAAAATGGAAAGGGACCTGGGGGTAATTCATATTAGATGACCTTAAAGATGGCAAGCAATGTGAGAAGGCAGTAGGGAGGGCTGGGGTGGATACTGGGATGTATAGAGAGAGGCATCACCCGAAGAAAACAGAAAGTTGTTACCTCTCTGTACAGACAGTTGGTGAGACCTTATCTGGAGTACTGCGTTCAGTTCTGGAGATCCCATCTCCGCAGGGACATAGACAGGATGGAGACAGTCCAGAGGAGGGCAACTAAAATGGTGCAGGGTCTGCAAGAGAAGCCATATGAGGAGAGACTAAAGGAGCTTAATATGTATACCCTTGAGGAAAGGAGGGAAAGGGTGGACATGAAAGAAACTTTTAAGTACCTCAGTGGAATCAACAAAGTCCAAGAGGGTAGCATCTTTCTGAAAAAGAGATGTGCAAGAACAAGGGGACACAATTTGAAGATGGGGGGGACAGCTCGGGGCAATGTGAGGAAATATTTTTTCACAGAGAGGGTGGTGGATGCATGGAACAGCCTTCCTGAGGAGGTTGTGGGGTCTAAAACTGTGGGAGAATTCAAGAATGCATGGGACAGACATAAGGCAATTCTTGTGGAGAGTAGGAAGAAATAGGCTGTTGGTTAACTAGGATCTGTAGCTTATCCATTAGAAACATAGAAACATAGACTTTAACGGCAGATAAGGACCACCTGGCCCATCTAGTCTGCCCATTTCCCTACCTACAGGATAGGCCGCAGATCTTAGTTAACCAACAGCCTATTTCTTCCTACCCCCCACAAGAATTGCCTTATGTCTGTCCCATGCATTCTTGAATTCTCCCACAGTTTTAGACCCCACAACCTCCTCAGGAAGGCTGTTCCATGCATCCACCACCCTCTCTGTGAAAAAATACTTCACATTGCCTCTGAACCACCCCCATCTTTAAATTGTGTCCCCTTGTTCTTGCACGCCTCTTTTCCTGAAAGATGCTACCCTCTTGCACTTTGTTGATTCCACTGAGGTACTTAAAGTTTCTATCATGTCCCCTCTCCTTCTTTCCTCAAGAGTATACATATTAAGCTCCTTTAGTCTCTCTCACTCGGCTTCTCTTGCAGACCCTGCACCATTTGGTGCCCTTCTCTGGACTACCTCTATCCTGTCTATGTCCTTGCGGAGATGGGGTCTCCAGAACTGGACGCAGTACTCCAGATGGGTCTCACCAACTGTCTGTATAGAGGGATAACAACTTCCTGTTTTCTGCTGCTGATGCCTCTCCTATGCATCCCAGTATACCCCAGCCCTCCCTACTGCCTTCTCACATTGCTTGCAACCTTAAGGTCATATCTGATATGATTACCCCAGGTCCCTTTCCTTTTGTTGTTGTTACTACCTCCCCCCCATTGTGTATTCTTCCCCTGGGTTCTTGTTTCCCAGGTGCATTATTTTGCACTTCTTTGCATTGAATCCTAGCTGCCATACTTCTGACCATTCCTCCAACCTTGCCAAATCCCTTCTCATCCTTTCTATGCCTCCTTGTGTATCAACCCTGTTGCAGATCAGATTAGGTAGGGAAATGGGCAGACTACATGGGCCAAGCGGTCCTTATCTGTCACCAAAGTCTATGTTTCTACGTTATCATCACTTCTGCCTGCTTTGCCATTATATTGATTGTATTATTGTGTTTCTTGTATTACTCAATGTTTCTGCACCTGCCTGCATTACCATGTCGATTTATTGTGTTTTTGTATTATTGTTTCACTCAATGTTTCTGTATTCTGACGAGGGGCCTTTGCAAAGGAGTCCTTGACTCAAAGGGTTGTAATTCCAATGCTCTAAATAAATAAAAAAATTAAAGACAACAAGCTAAGGTAACAGGTTACAAGACTTTGCAAATTCTATGACTAACAGGTAATTACAGCTGCCTTTTCACCAGGCTTTGTCATTTGAATTAGTTACAGTTTTATTATTAATTATTAGTTGCTAGTGAAGGTGTCAAAGCTGCCCATAGAGGTAAGAGAAGCTGCCTCGTCACCAGATGTTGTCACTTGACTTAGACTCAATGCTTTAATAAAGGTTGACACCAGGGATAGGAGAAGGCAGTAAGGGAGTGGCAGTTCAGGAGATAGGAGGAGAAGTTAAGGGGAAGGTAAGTGTGAGGTTTGGGCAGGTAAGGGAGGTGAGAACATTAGAAGGGGGAGAGGATAGGATAGGGTAGGAGCTGGGATTAGAGTCCCAGTGATGGCAGGGAATTATAGGATCTTAGGGTATGTAGTGGGAGGTGCAGTAAGGGGCATATGAGAGTCTAAGGGCTTATTCATGAAGGGTTTTTTATCCTTTGGAGATGAGTTAGTGAGTCAGAGTGGACTCCTGAGGCGTACTTATGAGGCCATCATGTGCCTAACAAAGTGGAGGAAGTGCCGGTTGTGTGTCTACAAACACAAGTTCTTGAGTTAGCTAGAAATTGCTTCCAATCCAACTTAAAGGTTATGAAATTCTTTACTTTGTATGGGGATGGAATGTGCAATGAGTTTCTACACACTCTCAAGGTGTGTGGTACTACATGAATGGTTTATAAAAGCATCACTCACCCTGTGTGTGTGTGTATAAACTCATTAAACAACCTCTACCTCTTTATAGCTGCTGACTTTTACCATATTTATTTAGTATTTTTGGGTTCTAGTGTGAGTGTGCAGTTATTGTTGGTCAAGAAAGAGAGTGGGAGAGAGAGTTTGGGACTGACTATTTTTTCTCAGCTGTTCAAAGTTCAGTGCACATACTAGCATACCTCTCAACTGTCCATGATTACAAGGGACGTCCATCATTTTACCCTTTAAAATTGCTCTGTCCCTCATCTGTCCCTCATGGATAAGGTGCTGCCCACACAGGGAACATGCCATAAATTCAGACTTTAAAGCAGAAATTCATAATATATTGGTTAAAAAGCTCTGACTGACATCAATGACTTGTCTCGTGACCACAGTTACAGCCATCCATGTAAAATTACAGATTACAGCATTGCTTTCAGATTGTAATCACACTTAGTGATTATAAAATATTATACCGTAGGCAGGAACATTAAATTATACTTTTATGTCCATATGCTGCCCAAAAAGCACTACTTAGTTGGAGGTTTGGAGGGGGGAATGGGTGCACCCATAACCTATGGGAATGGCAGCTCTGCGAGGGGCCTGGTACAGAGGGGCTAAGTCCCCCAAACACTGAACTATCACAAGAACCCTTTTAAAAAAAAGTATAAATAACCAGTTTTGTATGCTCCAGTACCATTACACTGAGTTAGTAAACCAGTTTAGGTTTGGTCCCAAGATATCCTTCCAGGCCTGGTTGCACACACTGTGAGGATGTCAACAATGTCAAATCTCACAGGAGAAAGTGACTGTGATTAATACTGTGGTATTATGGGTAAATAGAGACTAGTGTCCATCATGTGCTCTCTCTCACTATAATTCCAAATCATTGACCTCCTTTTTGTTATAAATCTAGTCTTCATTTGAACAGTTTAACATTTTTACAATTTTTAATGTGGTCCAGGAGTGAATTCTACAAATTCATCACCCTTTGTGTGAAAAAGAGCTGTTGATTATAAAGCGGTAAGGCATGACAAGGTGTGCTTTGTGGTGTGATAAAATGGAACAGCTTGGTTGGGTTGAAGTTTGAGGCCAAAGGCTGAGTGCTTCCACCACCAGAGAAGTGACATTCTCCCAGTTTTAAGTGTACTCTGGAGTGCCTTATTGCAGTTATGAAATGGGTCAATTAGGATTAGAAAGAAATCATTTAAAAGTAACACTGATAAAAAAGTTAAAAAAGTATAAAAAAGAAAAGTTGCCTTATTGAGTTGTCAGACAAGTGAGTGGAGATGTATTGAAACTGCACAAATGTTCCTGCTTAATGTAAACAGCTCAGTGAGGTCATGGATCTTTTTATGATGTTGTTGTGCTGGGATAGCAGCACTGGGCAGCAAGCTCCTAAGGATTTCTGGATTTTTATGCCAATTGCATTATATGTTTTAAAGAATTCTGTAACCAATGTATCCTCATGTCCACGCATTTTCCTTACACTTATCCTACATGTCAACTCTAGCTGATCCATCAAGTCCTCATCTGACACTATCTTGTACAGAAGCAATAGATCCCCTCTCTTTCTCTTGATCTCCAGACTATACAGCTCCAGCATCTTCCGTCCCTTCTTGTATGTATATGTCTGACTCTGTAGCCCTGCATGCGTTTGGTAGCCCTTCTCTGTATGTTCTCAAATTTCTCTATATCCCTAACTAGTATTGGTCCACTAGATAGGAAGCAATAATCTAGCTGGGGCCAAACTAGTGATCTATATAGCCGGAGTAACACAGCCCAATGTCTTGACATAAAACATCTCCTAAAGCACCTCAGTATCCTAGTTGCCTTATTATATATTTGTTCACATGTCTTGTGTGCCTAATTTCCCTGGTAACACACGTCTTGTGTGCCTTGGACCCCTGGTAACATGCACACCCACTGCTGGGTTTTCTGGTGCATAAGTAAAGACTGGAAGTTAATTGTCACTGCCATTAGAAAGTCAGTGTGAGCCTGGCCCAGTGGTGCTGACTGGTAGTGCTCTGCACTACTGTACCATTTTTTTATTTATTTATTGAATTTTGTTGACTGGGTAGGCCCACTGAGACTAGAAGTCCCTTTTTCAGGGATGACTCAGGGTGGGGGGTAGAATACAAATGGTAACCCATGGAAACTGAACCATATTAACCCTTGCAGGACCACGGACTGATATATCAGTCCAAAATTCCTATGCGTTCTAATTCTGTTGGCAGCCTAAGGGTTAAGCTGTTGGTGGTATTTTTAGTGAATGGGGGAAATTTGATCAGGACACCAGGGAAATTTCCCTACTTTTCCAGCAGGGGGCATTGAGATGATGCAGGAGAGATGGGGGACCTCACTTCGAAGGTGGTTGTGGAAGGAGAAGGTTCTGCTGGTGGAAACTCAGAGATTATTATGAATGATCCAGGAGATATAGAGGTTTCAGAGGCTGTTATAGTGCCTCGTGATGCCCAGAAAGATGGGAAGCAGATGCCGGAAGTATTATTGGAGGAGGATTTCTTGGCTGATGAGGCGTTGTTGCAATTAGAGTTGGATAAAAAAAGCAACAATTGCTAGAAATGTTGTCGGCAGCTGAACAAGAATTTCTTCAAGGAAAAACACAGTTGGAAGAAGAGAAAAAGAAATGGAAGAGGTCCTTGGCAAGCCCTCTGCAAGCAGCGAGTAAACGTCTGCCAGGAGGTGCTGGACTGGATTGCTCAAGAAAGACGTTGCCTGACTTAGAAGATGGAAATGTACAAACAGCAACTTCGGATGAGGAGATGATTTTTAGTGGAACTCCGTCAAATTGGATTCCGGGTGAAGTGCTACAGAAGGTGGGCTGGATATTTGTAAGAGGACAATGGATCCCTGGTCTTGATATACCTATTCCTGGATCCCCAGATATAACAATTTCCAGAGAGGAGACATACCTGATTTACGAAGGGAAGGGGGGAAATCCTCTCTTCAGGCTAAGTCCTCTTTGGGTCCACCTGCAGCTGTGCGGACTGAGATAGAGGCAGAAGAGTTGGTTGCTACGCCAGACGCGACTCCTCGAGGAGTAGACCCTGTGGAGATGGATCGCTCCAGGAGAATTTCCAGATCTACATCCTTTTCAGCTGAAATTCTGACAGAGCTGGGTCACGAGTTGAATCAAAGACATTCAGGTATGGGGCAGGGGACTGTGGCAGGAGCGATGCAGGGACAAGAAGCACTTGACCCTACAGACAGTTTTTAGTCCGTCTTCGATATAAAGGGTTGGCCTCAATAACACCTGATAAGCTTTGGGTGGGTAAAACACTATTGAAAGACTTGATGGGGTTACCCCAGCGGAGGTGTATGCATTTTTACACTGTTCTGGGGAACATGTGTATGATATCCGCTTTTGCACTATTACATTATTAGATACATTTTGGAGACTTTATTATACAGTTAAAGAAGGTGAAGAATGGAGAGACTTTCTAACCATACCTATCACTAAACCAACTGTTAAAACAGTGACATTACTGTTTCGAAATGAAGGGGTGGACATTAAGGATATAATATTTTGGCTAGAAAAACACTGCACAATTATTGATCATCCACATCCCATCATGGATGACAATGGCATTTGGATGGGAGGTTGGACATTTCAGATACAGTTACGCCAAACTGATGAAGGCATACAACATTTACCCAGTTCTTTTTATTTTGGTCGGGATAGAGGCATTTTATTTTATGTGGACCAACCTAAAAGTTGCTATCGCTGTGGTTCCCTATCCCATTTGAATACTGATTGTGACATGATGCAATGTTTTCAGTGTGGATTGCTGGGGCATCCAGCAGCACACTGTATGGCTTCTCCTGAATGTAACCTCTGTGGAGATGAGGAACATACTTTTCAGGAATGCCCATGGGCTGCCCACAATTCTGAGGACGTTTCTGATCTTGATGGAATACTTTCTCAAGCCAGATGATCTTTTTTTCAGTCAAATGAATCAGGGATGGCTGATACTGGTTTCTCCTGACGGAGGGGCAGAGGCGGAGGAGAGGGATTAGGGGGACAATCACGACCCAGAGAACCATTGGGGCAAGGCCCTCCATTTTCTGGAAGATTGAGAGACAATGTTACCCTGATAATCCTGGCTATGAGGGCCCCTGTATTGGAGGGAGAAACAGATACTGGAATTCCTTCGAGGGAGTTACCCCAAGAACCCTCCTGTGATCCTGTAATTATGGAACGTGTTGATGCTGATCCCCCCTTCAGGCTATGGACATCAACACTGACAATTCCATGGAAGACTGTGCTCTGATACAGGACACACAGCAATCTTCAGGAGTAACAAGTCCTCCCCTTGTGTCTTCCCCTATAGAGGCTATGGTACCTTCTACAGCTCCAAAAGATGTTACTTTCTTGCCTTCACCCTTATCAAATTACTTTGAGGTTTTTGCATTCTGGGGTGATATGGTGGAGGTGGAACATCCGATGGAGAGAGATTTGGCCTTACCTCCTGTAGTGGGAGATGGGGGGGGGCTCGGTCTGAATGCCCTACTGTAAGAGAACCATCGAAAAGACGTACGAGATCTAGCATGAAATTGATAAAGCCTCCCCCTGAGCCACTTAGACTGCAGCTTGCTAGTCTAAATGTTGACAGCATTAAATCTCCTATAAAACGCACTACTACATTTTCTGTTTTACAGCAATTGTAGTTTGAAATCGTTTTATTACAGGACACAAGAGTTCATACTGTGGCAGAAATTCAGAAGGCTTCTCAAGAGTGGGTGTGGGGACCTTCATTTTGGTCACTGGAAACAGAGGCATGTTGTGGGGTAGGAATTGTTTTTTTTCCGCATAATGTGCAAGTACGACGCCTGGTAGATATAGACCCTGGTCAAGCTTTATTATTGGATGTTGAGATGAATTATTTTCAATTTCAATTGGTTAATGTTTATGGACCACAAACAAAAGCTCTTCGAGTAGAACTATTGACTAAAGTACAGCCTTTTTTACACACCAGTAGGCAGATTTTCTTTGGTGGAGATTTTAATGTTAATTTTCAGCAGAAAAACCCAGACTGCAAGCAGTATTGTGACAGAACCTTTTTGACTAAAATGGTGGGACAGGTGGGTCTAATAGATGCACATGTTACAGGAAAAAAGAGGGCTGGTCCTACCTATTGTAGAGTGAAGTTATCATCTAGAATAGATTTTATATTTTTAAAACAGACACTGAAGGTAGCAGATATGTTTAATGTACCGATTGAATCATCAGATCATATGCTTAAAGGAATTCAGATTGTGATCCCCCCTTTAAGAGAATATTGGTGGTTAAATACTTCTTTGTTAAATGATATAGAAATAAAACTAGAGTTGATTACCTTAATTCAGGATAAACAGACTACACTATTTCTCTATGAAGGGGAAATTAGCCAATGGTGGGAAGAGATGAAACTCTGTATTATCCGATTTTTTCAATCTAGGGTTGGTATTAAAGCAGCTAATTAACAGGCCAAATATTTGGACCTTAGAGATAAGCTTCAAAAATTACTGTCCATACAGCACCTTGAGGGCATTGATAATAGGCAAGCAATAGAACACTTAAAATAAGAGATGTCTTATTATCAATACAACAGATTGATTTCATTGCAAAAAGAACAATCCTTTGGGACCCAGGGGAAGGCAGAATAAATCAATCCATTTTATGATAGACGAGAAGGGAGAGAAAATGTTTTTTAGACTTGCATACTGCTCAAGGGTTCCATATCACAGATAATGAGGGTGTGATGCAATTTTTGGAAGAACATATTGAAAAAACTTTTGGGAGTGTAATATCTGATTCACCATTATTTCCATATTTACTTAAAGCAGCAAATCTTCCACAGGTTCCTGCAATTCAAAGGGATTTTTTAATTTCCCCATCCATTTACAATGATTGAGCTTCAACAGGTAATTCAGGGATTAAAAAATAATGTTTCTCCTGGTTCTGATGGTCTCCCAGGGGAGTTTTATAAGCTCCTATGGGAAGTTATGCCACAGGAATTATTGGAATTGTACAATTATGTATTGAGAGATTGTTGTTTACCTATACAAATGTCTGAGGGTTTATTAATTTTTTTGTTTAAATCAGGACAACCCTTGGAAATTGGAAATTGACATCTGATTATGCTGCTGAATGTTGATTTTAAAATCCTTGCTAAATTGCTGGGCAATAGGTTAGCTTTGGTAATGGAAGATCTGATTAGTCTGGTACAATTTTGTGGAGTTCCTGGAAGACGTATAACTGATGCCTTGTTTTTGATAAGGGAAATCATGGCTGAGGGGGAGTAAAAATGAGAAGGAATTATGGGAAGGGGCCTTTATATAAGTTTAGATCAAGCAAAGGCATTTGATGGGGTTTCACATTCTTTTTTATGGCAATTTTTAGAGGCTTATGGCATTTCTGAGCTCTTTATACAATGGTTGAAGTTGTGCTATATGTTGGCTTATGTCAGACTGTATGAGAATGGTAGATTGGGGAAGAAGTGTAGGATACAGAAGGGGGTATGTCAGAGGTGTCCTTTGAGCCCCATTCTATATGTATTTAACATTGACCCTGTGTTAAGATTGTTACAGAGATCCCCATTGCTTAGAGGATTGGGGACTGAGTTTTCACAAAACCTCATAGCTATAGCATATGTAGATGATATCTGTTTATTGGCTCAAACTGACATATTTCTTCAAGTGGCAAATGATCTTTTACATGCTGTGGGGGAAACTATTGGGGCTAGCTTGAATCCAGAGAAATCTAGATGTATAGCGATACAGGGATATTCACGATTGTTGACAGTAGTAGCAGGTATTCTAATGGTTAACACCCCATGTAAAATTCTGGGTATTTATTTTGGGAGTGAGAACATGGTAGGTTATCATTGGAATAAAGCTCTACAAATAGGAATGGATAAGGTAGCCCGCTGGAATGTGTGGAAAATGTAAAAAAAGAGAATTTATTTAATTACTACATTTTTGATCCTTGTTTTTTTGTATATTAATACAGTTTTTCCCCTTCCCCATAATTTAGAAACAAAGGTGTTGGCTTGTTTTTTCTCTTGCTTCTGGGGTAGTCGGCTAAACCCTGTTAAATGGAATGTGTTATATTTGGATTTGAAAGAAGGAGGAGTTAAAATGATAAACCAGATAGTGTTTTTTTCTTTAGTTTTTGTTTATAATAATTTAATTCTGTTAATGAAGAGAAGTTCGAGTTTGTAGACACAGTGGGGTATATCAAATTTGAAGGGTGTGCTAATGGAATGGCAGACAGATAATTTCCTGCATAAAAATAAACGAAGTCCCCGCCTCGATAGCATGTGGATGGGGGTCTTTGATAATGTAAACAAATGGAATATTAAATATACAACTGTATTGTCTATGCTTAGGAAACTTTTATATGAAGAAATGTTATTGGATTGTTTTCCGGAGTATCCATTTGCTGGCTTCACGGTGATGGATCAAAATTCGATTTCAAATTATATTACAGATGATAGAATTACAGGGAAAATGTGGGATACAGCATGGCTTGCAATTCATGGGAGGGTTAATGTCAGGGGAAATCAGAAACATAAACAACTGCATGATCGATACTGTCCGAGACCAACTTGCATGGCAACAATTGAAACTATGAACCATTTATATTTTACATGTCCCTATGTGAAACAATTTTAGGAGTTAGTTCAGAATGCAGGAATTTTACAGGTACAGTTTCCTCCTGATCCGATGGTTTTATTTCATGGTATAATCCCTAGGTCTGTAAACCAAATTAATCACAGTACGCTACGCATGATAATGGTTCATTTTTTATATTGGATTTGGATTGGTCGATGCAGATTGGTACTCCAACAAATGGATATTTCAATAATGGAGCTTTATTATTTAGTGATTGCAGATTTGCAAAAATGTAAATATGCTGAACTAACATGTTTTCATCCTCAGGTTTGGGCTCAGAATTGGGCTTATTTTGATTCACTTTGAGAAGTGGATTTTATAGAGTTCTTTTTTTTCTGCTTTAGAGAGTATTGTGGGGAGCAAGACTGGAGTAGATGGTATGGTCTGTTTTTTTTTTCATATGTTGGTACCCTGCATGATATGATTGTAATATTTTTTATTTTTTCTATGGGTCTGTATGGATGTAATACAGATTAGTAAATTTATTTTTATTTTTAGGTATGAAGAAATAGTTGTGTTTTAGAATTTATTTGTATGAAACAACATTGGTTTATAGTTATGTGTCAATAGGGTTTCAATAAAATATTATATTCTTTATGGGGTGGGTGTTGGTTGAACTAGGGGCCTTTATATGATCCAATAATTAATTTTGTTTTTGATTTTCCTTAATATGTGTTTGTATGTCATGATATGGATTTTGTATTTATATGTTTCTTAAGTTAATAATAAAAAATTCCCCTACTGTTCTGTAGGGAGAGCTTCAGATCTACGGTTGGATCATTCGGATTATGGCCTTGGAGGAGAAGGTTGCGCTTCAGCAGCAATCAGCTCCGATGGTGAAGTCTAACCAGGAGGAAAATGTTTCAGAGGAGGAGGATCTTTTTTTGTCTACAGCATCGCCTGTTCTGTTGGAGGATTCAGTGGAAGAACTTACCGGGAGCTGTGATGCTTCAGAGGATTCAGACATGGATTCGGGATTTTCCCGTATGGAGACATTGCAGCAGGACATTGGGATGGCTTCGGCTCACTTGGAGTTGGTGTTAGAGGAAAAGCGTTGACGAGTGCCGGAATTACTGAAGGAAGAAGATGAGAAGAAGCAGGAGAGGAGATGGAAAGGAGCGATTCAGGCCAGGGAGGCTTCAGTGCCTGAGGATATTCAAATGGAACCAGGGTCAAGTGGAGTGTTGCCTGGAGGGTCCATTTTGGAAGTGAGACAAGAATGTGACTCCAGGTTGATGCAAGACACTCTGCAGTTTTCTGTGGTGGATGCAATGGTGTAGGCTTTTGGTCTGTCAGACGGGGCACAGCAGCAAGCCAACTAGTCTCCAGAGCAAGCTCTTGCAGTGGCTGGATGGATACAGGTGGTGGGCAGGAAATGAATCCTGGACCCGCATTGGGAAGTCTTCACACCAGAAGATGCTGCCAGGGAGGTGCTACCTCATCCATTGTCACCTGGGGAGGGTAATTTACTAGCTGAAAATGGGGCTGCACTAGTAGCTAGTTTGGATCATGGCCCAGTGGGGGGAAATGTGTCTAAGGGGAGAAATGATGTGGACGCTTCTTTGCCTGTCCCTACCACTGTCATAGAGGAAGCTTCTGTTCAGGGGTTGGGTTCATGTGAGACCCAGATAGTCTCCCAGGACAGACCATTGGATTCTGGTTCAGCTGGGGTTAATGATGATGGTAGTCCCTCTATACATCTCCTGGTTTCTGGGGGCACAGGGACTGGTGAGCCAGGGGAACAGTGGGAGCAGTGGCCCGTGAATGTCTGAACCTTGGCATCAGGTGCAAGACTGTATTCGGCAGCCATGGCTGGTGGCAATACCTCTTCTCGAGATGGCCTGCCAAGGTCTGGGTTGGATGGGGCTATTAACCACCCCCAGGGCTCCTCCAGGAATGCAGGCTTTTCTTCTTTTGTGGAGCCTACTCCCAGATGTAGTGCTGTACATCTTAGGTACAAAGGGGGCTTAGACATATTTCCAGACAGGCTTTATGTAGTCAGGAAGTTGCTCAAAGAGTATATGAGATTTGTGGCATCTGAAATCTATGCACTCATTCATGTCTCTGGGGAGGACATGTGTGATATCAATTTTAGGTCAATGAAGGGCCTGGATCGTTTCTGGCTTACGTATAATCAGCTGAAGTTTTCTCCTATTTGGGTTCTCTTCCTGGCTATTCCATTAACCAAACCCACCATAAAAACAATAACAATCATGTTTAGGAATTAAAATGTTCATGTAGGAGATATATCCCATTGGTTGAACCAATGGTGTGATGTGCTGTGGACCCCTGAGGCAATCATTGATTCAGAGTTTCTCTGGACTGGGGGTTGGCATTTTAAGGTAAAACTTAGGCATACTGAAGAAGGCCTTTTCCATATCTCCTATAATTTCTTTTTGGGGAGAGGTTGTGATGTACGTTTTTACCCTGGGCAACCCAAGGCCTGCTATCGGTGTGGGTCTCGAACCCACCTTTTGAAATGTCTGTGACACAATTCGGTGTGGTCTGTGTGGAGAGTGTGGACACAGCAACTCTCAATGTTGCAATCATGTGTTGTGTAACCTCTGTGAGAACTATGGGCACATGTTCCAGAATTGCCCCTGGGCTGCCAGGAACAATAGCAGGAGTACCAATCCGGTGACCTCATTAAAAAAGCGCAGCAGGCAGAGTATCCCCCCCGAATCCCCCTGCTCCAAGTCCTGTTGCAGAAGTTCCCCTTGTACAAGACCCCTCTAGCCCTAGGGCCTCGTCTGTTGGTTCTGTGAATCAGGATTCAGCTGCTAAGGTGGCCTCTACTATGGCTGTATCTGGTGCCTTGAACCCTCAGGTGTTAGCCCTTGGGGCTTCGGAGGTGGTTTCTTCTGTGGTTGTGGATACCCCTTTACCAAACACAGTGGAGCAGGAGAACTCTCACGTGCCCCCCCCCAGTGCCCCTGAGAGGCCTTTAGTTTCTGACAGGAGATGTAGTTTACGGAGTCAGAAAAGTGTGGATTTGGTGATGGAAACGTCTGATCCATTCAAGGTTTTGGGTACACCCTCTGGTGATGAGCAAGGGGGTGAGGACAAGGATTCTAATGTAACTTCAGGAATTTTGTCACACCCTGATCCAGAAGAAGAAAGAAGAAGAAAAAGAAGAATGTTTGATTATTATGTGTTGGTTTTTTTTTCCCTCCACTTTTTATAGTAATTAATTAATTATGGTGCTCTTTTCTTTAGCTTCAGCTAATGTTTGTACTGTACTCCATAGTATAAAACAAAATGCTGTATTTACTCAATTTAGAGATTTAGCATGTGAGGTTATTTTTGTCCAGGAAACTTGGTTCAATTCTGGTGCCATGGTAAGTAGGGCCCAACGAGATTGGGTTTGGGGACCTTCTTATTGGTCCTTTGGGCCTGATAGGGCGGTGGGGTTGGGATTTTTTTTTTGGGTTTTATTTTCACTTTCAGAAAATTGTTGATTTACAACTGGGGAGGGCATTAATTATTGATGGGATATGGCACCATCAGCCCAGCCGTTTTGTTGTGGTGTACGGTTCTCAGATAAGGAGGAAAGAGTCCAACTGTGGTGGAACATCCAGCCAATTTTGGCAACTGCTAGAAATGTGTTTTTTGGGGGGGATTTTAATTGTTCTGTGGATATTCAAGACTGGAGGCAGGTAGAAAAAAAGGTCTACTGTGATTTCTCTGCCCTTTTGCAGTGTATTGAAACTGCAGAATTGATTGTTTCACTTTGGCTCAACCCCCGGTTCAGTTTACTTATGTTAGGGGCCTTCTTAGTAGTAAGATAGATTATGTTTTTGTGACAAAAAGAATTCAGATAGTTAAAACACAGGTTATTCCTACTGAATTTTCTGACCATCTTCAGGTTAAAACTGTAGTTTGTACTGAGACAGGTGTTGCACAACCATCTAGCCGTTGGAAAATGAATACCTCTTGCCTGCAGGATGCAGCAGTGAAAATTGGCTTGGCCTCCGTATTTGTTGCCTGAGCATCAGTGGTAGGGTTATAGGATGACCTTTATTCATGGTGGGTAAACCCCAAGAATGCTATAGCCAAATGGGCTCAGGATTATGGTAAGGCTTGTGCTCAAAGAAAGTTAATGTATCTGAGGTTACGGGGTCAGTTCTATCGACTTTTGGAGGCTACTTACATCAGTACAGAGGATCTATCAGAGCAAATTTTATGAATTAAAACACAAATGCGGGATGTGCAATATGATAGATCTGCCACATTACAGTCAGAGTTAAATTTGGGAACTAATAAATCTCCTTTTTCTGATCCTTGTTCAGCCTGTAAGGAACGGAAAAATGAATCTCGCTTTTCTAGTTTGTAAAATGAGTGGAGGGAGCTGGTGACACATACTGAGGGGTTAAGGGAAATGTGGAAAATTACCTGAGGGATTTTATGGAAGCGGAACAGGTCTCAGGATTGGATATGGATACTTTCTTGTCTGGGGTACCCTGCCCAGGGCTGATGGGCGATGTTTTGGACTTAGGCGGGGATCGGGTTATAGTTCAGGAAGTCTTGGAGGTTATTTTGACCATTAAGGATGGGGTTGTTCCTGGTGAGGACAGAATTCCTTATGGATTATATAAAGCTTTTGCTCATATGATAGCTGAGTGTTTAATTAGGGTCTATAATTATTTTTTCAGCACTGATACTATTCCAGTACAGTTTACTTTGGGGTTAATTATATTTATTCACAAATCTGGGGATAGCACTGTGTTGGGAAATTGGCGACCTCTGAGAATACTGAATGCTGATTTTAAAATGTTGGCCTTGATTCTTCAGAAAAGGTTATGGGGAGTGACCTTAGAGGTGATTCATCCTGTCCAGACTTGTGCGATTCCTGGAAGAAATATTCAGGAAAATGTATGCATTGTGCGGGATGTGTTTGAATTTTGCAAGGGTAGGGATTGGGGGGCAGGTGCATCTTGTCTTTGGATCAAAATAAAGCATTTGACCAGGTAAACCATGCATTTCTGTTTAGAATTTGACAGTATTATGGCATTCCTTTGTTTTTTGTTAGGTGGATACAATTGCTGTGTGAGAATGCTATTGTCACTCCTGAAATAGCTGGGCGTGGGGGGGGTATGGTGCTGATTAAAATAGGAGCAGGGGTGAGATAAGGGTGTCCCTTGAGTCCCATTTTATATGTTTTTGCTATTGAGCCCCTGATTAGAAGGATAATAAACAATACCAAGATTTTGGGTATTGAGGGACTCAGGCGGGAGATACAGTTAAGGCTATTGCTTATGTGGATGATCTGTGTGTTTTTCTGAATAACAACAGGGATTATACGGAATTAATGGGGGAAATTCAGGCCTACTCTCAGGTTTCTGGGGCTGTCCTGAATATGGATAAAAGTATAGGGATGCAACTGGGGATGGGGGTGGAGGGGTGGGGGTTACTTCTTGTGATTTACAGGGTATTCAGTTGCGGTCTGAGCTGACAAAAATTTTGGGAATTTATTACGGTCCTGGAGACATGGGGAAATTTAATTGGGAGAGAACAATTCAGGAGGGAGAAGGTAAGGTGGCTCGGTGGAAGGGGTGAAAAATATCCAAACGTAAAAGGGTGTTTGTGATCAAGCAATTTTTGCCACCCTGTTTTTTGTATATTAGTATGGATTTTCCATTGCCTACTTGTTCGAAAACTAAGGTTTTTAGCCTTTTTTTTCCTTTTACTTTGGGGGAGCTGGTTAAATCCGATAAAGCAGGAAGTTACTTATTTAGAGATTGGCAAAAAGGGTTTAAACATGCTTAATCCTGTGGTCTTTTTCCATACGTTGTTCTGACAGAAGAATATCAGTACTTTATTTGTGCTACCTCAGACTGTGGCAGCAAAATGGGGGAGGAATATTCTAGGGATACCTCTTGGGTAATGGATATCCATGTTCCCTAAGGTTACATCTGGTTTGGGTTTGCCCAAGGGGTATAAGGGCTCTTTTCAGAAAATACATAAGTGGCAGATTACTAAGCAGAAGATTATGGAAAATAACAGGAAGGGTATTTATAGATGGGTATTAGAGTCTAATGGGCCCTTGCAATCAGATTTCAAACATTGTACCCTGAGTAATAATAAATATGTCTGTAGGATATTGTCTAATAAAAGAGTGCTGGGTAAAATGTGGGATGTACAATGGCTGATGGCTCATGGGAGGGTGGGGGTGCGGGGCAATCATAAACATAAGGCTGTGGAGGAGAGGAATTGCCAGTACCAGGGTTGTGGGTCTCCATTAGAATCTCAGGAGCATTTTTTTTTTGCACTTGCCCGGCTCCTCGGCTTCAGAGGGGGCCTCATACCCAATCCTACTCCATCCGCCAGGGCGTTGTTCCAAGGCACATCTCTCCCCTAGCTTCATTGTGCTTGGGGGAGCCAGGGGTGTATGTAATTTCACCCCATTTATCTCACTCCCCCTAAGGATGCTGGCGTGTAGGACATACATCCAGACAGACTGCATACTGATGCACATCATTGTCAAGTGCCCACAGCGTCCTCCCCTCCCTGACTCCACAGAGCAGAGCCACCTGTGACCCTAAAGCCCATGCTTCCACAGGCATTGGAGCATTGGGTGCCTTAAGGCACCCCAGGAAACCCACCCCAGGAGGAAGAGAGCATCCGTTGGGATGCTCGATCCTCCATCCCCCATCTGACTCCTGGTGACCCAAGTCCGTTCCCAATCCTGGGTCACCGGCGCAGCACGAGGTGTGGTGTCCAGTGCCTCAACCCTTAGTGCCACTGGGCCGGCCCCCTCAGGAGCGTTTTTTTGTTTCAATGTATATATGCTAAAGGGTTATGGGCTTTCTTGCCCAGAGAATGGAACTTACCATGGTTAGCTGGTATTACTTATGATATGCTGGTTTGGGGGACTTTTTCTGTGCTATTATCTGTATATCATGCTAGTACTTTGAATATTTCTTTTGCATGTTTGAATTTTACTTATGGCAAGCTCATTGTCAATATTTGTTACAGCAGCATGAAATGTCGTATGTGGCCTTTCATAGAATTTGTGTTTCTGAACTTCAAGGAATATTTCAGAGGGAAATTAAGTTGCATCCGAGACATAAAGTTATGATGTGGTGGAAGGGGTTACATTTTTTTCAGAAATATGCATAGTTTGATGATGGTGGTGGGTAGTTTTGTGGAGATTGGGTGACAATGAGGGTGGGGGATTTGTGGGGATTGATTTTGTTGTATCTTATTCTTACGTTATTTTGTTGTATTCCTTTTTGCCTATATGTTTGTTTGTGCTATGTTTTGGTTTTCTTTCATGTTTGTATTCTGATGATTTGTTGTGGTTTGTGAATAAAAACTCCCCTACTCTTTTTCGAGAAGTGCCATGGGATCTTTAACGTCCACCTGAACAACCACCAGAATGGACAGATGGGACCCTTATTTTAACATCTCATCTGAAAGACAGCACCTCAGCAGTGCAGCATCCCCCTCATAATGCACTACAGCGTCAGTATTGGGATTTTACCCCAAGTGCCTGGTGTGGGGCTAGAACCCACAACCTTTCGATCTTCCAGTCTCAGAGGTGAGTGTGCAACCTGCTGAGCCATTGACACTTATTCTGGCCTCAGAGTTGGGTGTGCAACATGCTGAGCCACTGACGCTTACAGCATGTCACCATGTGGGAGACCTGGAACCAAGACCCAATCCTGACTTCTTTTCTCTGGGCCAGTGAGGCCAGGGTGAAATGTGGAGGCATCACACACACACTGCTGGTGCTGGGTGTGGGGAAGGGAGCAGCGCAGACACCACATCTTACCATGCACAACCAGGATGCCCCAATGTGTGCACATATGTGCGAGGCAGGTAGACGGAGGATAGGAAGAAAATGAGACATGCTCACCTGAGCTGGCCAGATGACAGCTCACAGTCTCCCCCCCATGCCACCCAACCCCTCAGTGCAGAGATGCTCTCCCCCAGCCCACCAAACATCAGAAGCTGCTGTCTCTCTGGTGGTAGCTGAGAGGCCACACAGCAGGAGTTATCCAGGACAGAAGGAGGAATAAGAAAGCATAAGAAGCTTGATGTTGGGAGCCTGTAGTGAGAGGCAAGTCCATTAGGCAGCAGATGCTCTTGTAAGGCCCAAAGAAGTTGGGTACCAAGGGGACACTGCAAAGAAAATTAAATGTATAATCATTTAAAAATAGTATAACATGGTTTTAGCTCCAAGTTACTGTACAGATGGCAGTAGTAAAACATAAGTGATGGGGCTAGTTACAGACATAGAGTTGTTGAGGGCTACATGGAAGACAGAGCTTTTAAGGTGGTATTTGAAGCAGAGGGAGAACTGCTGAGGCAGAAGGGGGCACAACAGACTTTTAGATACTAAGGACAGAGTAGGAGAAGACTTTGTTAACAGGGCATCAGGATTGGGGAAGAGACAAAGACGGGGCAGCATTTTGAGGAGTAGAGAAGGTAGGGTGGGGAGTCAGGGGTGATATTGTTAATGATGTAGGGAAACGGCAGTCCATGGTTGATTAAGCAATAAGGCGTGACAGGGTGTGTGTTATTGTATAATAACGTCACTCCTTGGGTGTGTTGAAGCACAAGGTGAAGCCAAGTGCTTCCACCATCCATAGAGTGATGTTATTACACAATAACACACACCCTAGAGTGCCTTATTGCTATTATACAATGGTTCATTTTAAAATAATAACAAGTTAAAAAAAAACTCTTTTTTTGTATGGGAGACCTATATTAGAAATATAAGAAAAAGTTGTCCAGTAGGTGGTGCTGCTGCTTCATGATCCTCTCCCACCCTCTCAGTGTTTCTGTCATTCTGTGTGTTTCTCAGTTTGTGTGCATCCCCTCCCCCCCCCACACACAGACTGGCCATGTACTTTAATTGAGACAGTTTTGCTGCTTGCCTTTGTACCAGGCAAAGATTTAGTATAGTATTTTACTGTGTTTTCAATCGCAATCTGTGGGAAACGAGA
This sequence comes from Neoceratodus forsteri, assembly GCA_016271365.2. Classification (NCBI taxonomy): domain Eukaryota; kingdom Metazoa; phylum Chordata; order Ceratodontiformes; family Ceratodontidae; genus Neoceratodus; species Neoceratodus forsteri. The sequence continues at coordinate 324,528,366 of CM028136.1, forward strand.
GAATGCTGAGGACTGAGTGCGTGCACACTTACTCAGCCATGAACACTGAACAGCAGTACGAACTTCAAAAGCCGTATCGCTGCTCATCCCACTCCTGTGTCTTCCTGTGCAATACCACTCGATGAGTGTGTGTCTGCTTCTCTTTCTCCCAGTGCTGTTGGTATGTACCAGGAGAAGAAAGTAAAACTGCAAATAGAAAAGTTGTATTCTGTTACTGTGTTCGGGGCACAGTGAAGCTGATCACAGTGACAGATTCTTGAGAATTTGCATTGTTCTGTGTAAAAGATTACAGAAAGGGAAAGAATCATGATAGGTTTGAGACACTAACTAAAGTGTACAAAATCCCAGCACAGACATTCGCAGCAGAGTTATGGTGTTTATGTCCATGGGGCCTGTTGAGCAGCATACCTCTCAAGTGTCCCTCATTATAAGGGACAGCCCTCATTTTACCCCTTAAAATTGCTCTGTCCCTCATCAGTCCCTCATGGAAAAGGTGTTACCCACAAAAAGAATGTAATGTAAATTCAGACTTTAAAGAAAAAATTCAGAATATTCTAAAATACTAAATTTAAAAATAAACTTTACATAAGTAAACACTATGGTTTTCACAGTGTTCTGAGCTTCTATCTTCATGTTTGAGGGTATGTCCCTCATTCTGGGGGTCTGTGTCCCTCATTGTCCCTCATTTTGAGTGTCCAGAAATATCCATGTCCCTCATTTCAGTGATAAAAGGTTGAAAGGTATGTAGAGCCTAAGCGAGGAAATGTAGACGACTTCCACAGGGATTGAGTGGGGAGTAATTTATTTTAATGTTACGTGATTGGTCTTGGTGCCTGCCCTAGATACAGTCATGATGTTGTGAAATAACATCACTGCATCTAGGGCTCAGCAGCCAATCAACTTCTTAGATTTTTTTCTTGCCATTGTATAATAGAGATAGCAGTGCCAAAAACTAGTCCCTTGTTACTTTTTATTTCTAAAGTATTTTTCTTTTTCCATTTGCTCATTAGAATGTTTTATACCTAGTATTATTAGATGGGATGCAGAGAAGTACTGTACTTTACCTGGATGCTGGCTTACCGTAGCTCTGTTCTATTATAATTTTAGGATTAACAGATGTTCACGATTGTAATCTGTTTCACTTAATATGAGACCCCCATGAGATTTAAGAATTCAGAGATGGGACCCATGTTTTTAGGGACAGAGATTTGTATTAATCTATAGTTAAAAACATGCAGAAAATTTACAGAATTGTTGATCAAAATGCTATAAAGACTGTTGAAATGCTTTTTGTTTGCTCATTATGTATCTATAGAGCATGGTAGAGTGTTATTATGCACTGGATTCAGTCACTTCCCAGAGCTGTTGTACCATCATACTAACATACTAATTGCCAGCAGATTAGGCCTTACGGTCTATCGAGTCTGCTCGAACCTCAGATCCCTAGTTGGGTGCCGAGGCCCCCCCCTTGTGTTCAAGAAACCCCTATCATCCATTCCCACCCCCCTGGACCAGGCCATCATCTGATACATCCGCTTTCTGTGTCTGTCCCACCCTCTCTTGAAGCCCTCCACTGTGGATCTCTGAACCAGCTCACCAGGCAGTGCATTCCAAGGGTCCACCACCCACTCAGTGAAAAACCTCCTCCTCTTTTACCCCCTCACCCTTCCACCTTCCAACTTCAAACCATGCCCTCTGGTGATACCTCACTGCTTTAGTCAAAGGAGCCCCTCCATGTTTACCCTATTTATTCCCTTGAGGTACTTGAAGACCTCAATCATGTCCCCCCGTCTCTCCTCTCCTCCAATGAAAACAGGCAGAGTGCCTCAAGTCTGTCCTCATACGTCAAATCCCCTAGTCCTCGTATGATCTTAGGTGCCCTCCTCTGTACCCTCTCCAGGAGCTGTATGTCCCTCTTCAAGTCTGGTCTCCAGTACTGTACACAGTACTCAAGCTGTGGTCTAACCAGTCTATTGTTCAGCAGCAGAATCACTTCCCTGCTCCTAGAGGTTATCCCTCTTACGATGCATCCCAACATCCTGTTTGCCTTGCTAGCCACTCTCCTGCACTGCTCAGAGTTATTCACACATGCATCCACCATGACCCCTAGGTCTTTTTCCCCTGTTGAGGCCTCCAGTGCCTCCCCTCCCAGGGTGTACCTGTGTTTAGGTTTCCCACCCAAGATGTAACACCTTGGCGCTATGATATTGAAATTTAATTTCATGTGAGCCCAGCTTTCCAGGGTGTCCAGGTCCCTGCAGGGTCAACCTTCCCTCTTCCCTCTCAACTACTGCTCCCATCTTGGAGTCATCAGTGAAGAGACTCATTTCACACCCTATACCCTCCCTGATGTCCGATATGTATGCAGTAAACAGGATTGGACCCAGGACGGAGCCCTGCGGTACCCCACGACCGACCTCTCTAGGGTTCAAGAGCTCCCCACTGACCACTACTCTCTGGGTGCATCTAGCTAGCCAGTTTTCAATTCATCTGACCATCAAAGGGCCTACTCCCAACCCCATCCATTTCTCCACCAGACCATTGTGGGGGACAGAGTCAAATGCCTTGCTGAAGTCCAAGAATAATACATCCACAGGCTTTCCCCTGTCCAGTTCTGATGTTACCCATTTGTAGAACTCCACAAGATTGGTTTGACATGATCTACCTGGGACAAACCCATGTTGCCGACTATCCAGACCTCCCACCTCCTCCAAGTACACCCCCAATCATTCCTTTAGTATACTCTCCATTAATTTTCCCACCACCAAGGTCAAACTGATGGGTCTATAGTTTCCTGGTACTTCCCTCGACACCCCTTTATGGATTGGCACCACATGTGCCTCTCGCCAATCCCTAGGTACCCTCCCTGTCTCAAGCGACCTGTTGAAGAGCTCCGCCAGGGTGCAGCTAATATGTCCGCCAATTCTCATAGTACTCAGATGAATGCCATCCGCCCAGGAGATTTATCTTTTTTTAGGACCTTGAGGGCTAACCATACCCTTTCCGTGGAGATAGCATCATCCGTCCCCTCCACCTTACTGGCCTTTTTATCCTTATCCTGCTGTGACACCCCTGGGGTACCTCTCCCTCCCTCTTGCTCCATTTCTGTTGCTCCCCTGATCCCACTCACTACCGCTTCTATCCCCATCATGCCTTGCTTTGTAGATATCCCATCCCTCTCCCTAGTGAACACAGAGGCAAAGTACTCGTTTAATACCTCTGCCTGGTCCCTCGCCTCTTCCACCCACCCTCCTTCTGATCTCAATCTGCCGAGATGGCCCTTAGTTTTTCTCCACTCCCCAATGTACCAGAAGAACCCCTTTTCCCCTCCATGTATCCCCTGTGCCAGCTGCTGCTCTTTACTGGACTTTGTCCCTCTCACCATCCGGGTGACTTTTCTAGATGCAAGATGGTACATTTCCTTTTCCCTATCCCCTCTTGTTGTTTTATATTTTTTGTAGGCCGCCTTCTTTTCTCTGACCGCTACCTGAACCTCACTGGATCACTAGCATGGTTTATGTGACCTTGCTCCCTTACGTTTCACCTTAGCGCAGGTCCTGACTGCCTCATGAAGTCCCCGTTTTATGACTTCCCATCTTTTTTCCACATTTGTCATCAATGTAATCCCCTTCAAGTGATCCTTGAGAATATTTCCCATGCCCACAAAGTCTGCCCCCTTGAAGTCCACTGCCAGTGTCCTAGATCTCTCTCCCCTCCCCCATGCTTATTTGAAACCAGACAGTATTGTGGTCGCTCCCAGTCAGGGGATCCTCTACAACCAGGTCTCTTACCAGATCCCCATCTGCCAGAACCACGTCCAGGACATGCCCCTCCCTTGTGGGCTCTATCACATGCTGTGTTAAGAACACATCCTGGAAGCCATCCAGCAGCCTCTGCTCCTTGGCCACCTTAGAGGACATGGTTCCCCAGTTTGTACCTGGCATATTAAGGTCCCCCATCAACACCACTCCTTCCCTTTTTGGTCCACACTGGGCAATGATGTTGTCCAGCAAACCATCCTCCAGAACATCACCCATCCTGGGAGGCCTATATACTACACTCAGCTTGACCTTACCTCCTGCTGGCGTTCGTAAGGTGACCCATAAGGCCTCCACATTTCCCTCTGCCTCTTCTACTGTAGCAATTTCTATGTCATCTCTAATGAACATAGCCACTCCACACCATCTGCCCTCCTTTCTATCCTTCCTAAGCATAGTGTGCCCCTGCACGTTTAGGTCCCAGTCATGATTTTTGTTGGCCCACATTTCTGTGACCACCGCCACATCCACCCCCCACCCCCTGAACAGCATGGCCTGGAACTCTGACAACTTGTTTCCCAAGCTCCTGGCATTTACTAACACCACCCCACACCCCTTATCCCTGATCCCCTTTGTCGAATCCCACCCAGGTTCCTTATACTTCCATCCACCCTCTGCTCCTCCTGAAACCTCCTCCCCAGTCTGTTTCCCCCCCTCCCCCCTTGGGTTAAGGCTACTCCCTCATCTGGAAGAGAGGCTTCTGGCCAGCCCCTCCCTTATCCCTCTCCCCCACAAGTTAAACCCCACCTTTCTTGAATGTAGTCAGCCACCCCCTGTTTAAGGACTTCTTTCCCTAATGGGGCAAGATGAAGCCTGTACTTGGCATACAGTCCCTTATCCTCCCAAACTCCTTTCCAGTTCCCTAACACCCCAACCCTCTCTCTTCACCCCACTTCCTGAGCCAGTCATTAACCTCTGTGATCTTCATTTTTTTCTCCACTGAGGCCTTTGGTACTGGCAATATCTCCAAAAAAGAAATGTTGTATCCATTATCCCGACAGACTCTGGCAAGTTCTTGGAACCATGCTTGGATTTCCAAAACGCTATTTCCCTCTAGATTGTTAGTTCCCAAATGCACCAGGAAATCCGGTTTCCCTCCACAATCCCTAGCCAGTTCGTACACCATGAACTTAGCTCTGTGCACTGTCAGCCCAGACATACTCAGTACCTTCACCTGGCTATGGCATCCACCCCCCTGTCCCTCCCATTGGATACCCCTAATCATTGATTCTCCCAATAACAGAACCTTAACACTGCCATCATCATTATGGTTACCTCCACTATGCGCTCTCAACCCCCCATCCTCCCCTTTATTCATGATCTCAATTCCATGGGAGTCTTCCTGCCTTATTAGAGACCCCCTTGTCACCCTCCCTTTTCTGCCTCCCTTGTTATTTTGCCCACTTAACTCAGACCCCCCCCAATAGGTGTCCTCTTTAACCCTCTCTTATCCGAACCATTTATCCTGGCCCTGATGGTTTCCCCTTCCCCCACACTGCCATCATCACCCCTTGTAATAGCACCCCTACCTCCAGAGGCCCTCTGTGGGTCCCCTTTACCTAGGGCCCCATCCCAGGCTAGACCCCCTGCGAAGGGGCCCAACGCCTCCTTGTCTCCCAGTTTCTCCAGTCGCGTTCTCCTCCCTCATGTCTGCAATATGTTGCATCTCCCCATCTGCTTAACATTTATGTTTCCCCTTCTCCCTCTGGGACTGTTTCTAACCTTTCCATTGCCGGTCTGTGATGCCCTATGGGTATCCGACTCCCTCCCCCCGACCTCTGTATCAGTTTCCTCATTTCCACCAACCTCTTCCTCCCCCTCTAGGTTGCTTAGTAGCTCAAATTTATTGTAACACTCTATGCCAACCTCCATCAAGTAACCTGAGTTTCCCCCAACTGCCCCCTAAACTGCTCCTCTTCCTCCCCTCTTGCCCTGTTCTCCTTAGGAGCTCCCTTCCCACAGTCTGCTCTTTTAGGCTTCCCCACAACAGCCCCTCCCTTCTCACTGTCTGCTCTTCTAGGCTTCCTTGCAACAGCCCCTCCTGACTCTTCCCCCTCCACTCTCTTTATATTCGGAATGTTTACGCCGTACGTTTTCCCCTTAGCGTCAACATCCCTATCTAAGGGTCCTCTGTCCCTAATATCCCCCCTCCTGCTTGCTGTAACATAACGTCCTGTAATTTCTGAGCAATGTGATGTCAAATAGTTGTTGTACCCTCTTGGCTGTGTCACATTGATGGTACAGCAACTTGGAATGCACTTGCGGTCTGTTTGCCCTGGCAACTGTGGCGATCGCTAATATTTTTTTTTCCTGATCACCTCAGACAGTTTTGACCATTGCTAAAAAAAAAAAAAAGCAATCACAATGTCGGCAACAGTGTTGTAAAAGACAGGTAGACAGGTGCTAGCGATCATCAGTACAACCCCACACCTCACGTCCTCCCCCCATCCCGATTCAATGTCTTCACAGATCATAAGTAATTTACCTTTTTTTTAGTTTTTTTTTTGTGCCCTGTCTTGCAAGTCCTTTTTTCTCATGATGCCGAGGAGCTGACAGTCTGCGAAGAGAAACACCAAACAGCTTGCCACGCCCCATGCTAGTTGTAACCCAATAACGTCAGTCGGTGACTTTTGAATGCTGGTTTCAATTGAAATGGTTTACAGTGCATCTATTTGTCTTTGTTGAGTTTTGTTTCTGTTTCTTTTGAATTTTAAAAGTGTTCCTAAACAGTGCTGTTTGAGGCTTTCTTTTTGGTCAGGTAAGAGTTCAAAGGCCGTGCTGTGTAAAAATATGTGCTTGAGTGTTTTTTGTTTTGTTTTTTAATTGACTGGTCTGCGTTTACAGCAAATGAAGTGCTCCAGCTATGTACATGGATAACCATACACTATAAAAGATAATGTATGGTCACCGGTGAACAAACAATGCTGAGTTCACGTCTCATGGTTATCAAGACAACAGTAAGGCCCTGTCCACACTACAACATTGCCTGTAGTAAAGTTTTTAAAAACGTTACCACCCTTACCGTTTTGGAGTGTCCGCATTCTAGTAGTAACGTTTTTAAAAATGTTACAGACCATCCACATTACACCTTATTTCTCCCAGTCTTAATCCGTTTGGAAGACCCTGTGAATGGAGGGTCCAAACGGTCATGCGTCCACACATGTAACTATAACATTACAGGTTCCAGAACATTATCCATTCCGACCTAAAGACCACATCCTTACAGGTCTTGAGATCGGTTTTAAAAATGCCTGTTAAACCATTACCAGTGTGGACGAGAACCGTTTTTGGAGGTAGCGGTAACGGTTTACCAGACTGGTAACGGTTTGCAGGGCTCAGTGTGGACAGGGCCTAAATCACTTGAGCATCGCTCTTGAGGTTTACTAGGTTGTCATGACAACCACTCAAAGTGAACACAGCAATGTTGTTCGCTAATGACCATACATTATCCTCTGTGTGTTTTCTCTTCCAGAATCAAAAGCACTTCTCTATTCTATGGATTTACTTGGGCTAGAGCTGCCAGTAAGAATGTTCCAGTGAATGCACCAGTGTGTCACTTTTCTCTATCTTTTTAAGTCGAGCTAGGATCTCCGCAGGTCGTCTAATTATGCTAAAGATACTTAGAATGGATTACAAGGGTTGATCATTTTACTTATTCATTTGGTGTTACATGTGATACTTTAAATAATTTAAGTGTTTTCGATTTAGTAATCCTGTTTAATGTCATACTGTATCCCCATGGGCTGATTAAATGTGCATCCTGTTGAAATTATATGGGTGATTGCTTTATCTGGTACTTTGTGAATTTGCATTCTATTTGATTGTCTACCTGCAGAATGAAAAGAGAAAAAATAATCCTCTAAAGATCTAAAACACTGTCTTGTAGTGCTGCTATATTTTCTGCTTTAACATTATCGAAATATAAACAAGCATTTGTCAATGCCAAAAGATGGCTGTTGGTATTGTCTGCATCCCTGCAATAATGTGGTTTGATATAGGCCCTGTGTTCCCATCCTCCCTAACTGTCCTTATGTCACAGTGGGAGCACAGGGCCCAAAACAGTGGGAGCACAGGGTACACTCATCCCTCTGTAGATGCATGACCAAATTATCAGCATAGCCATCTTATTACCCCAACATATGTACCCAGTATAGAAAATTTTAAAATCCCCACCAAAACATAATTCAGCCCAACTGCAATGCCATTCCGCAACACAGGTGTGAAAACACATTTTGGCCAGGATTTGAAAAATGGCAGCTGTAACATACTGTACATGAGGTTGGGTAATAAGAAGGTTCTGTTGAAAATCTGGGGCCAAAATATTTAAAATTTCCAAAGTTATGAGCGGGCATACTGAAATTGCAATGAATGGTCATAACTTAGCCATTGTTTTATAGTTTGACCTCAATTATTGAACATAGTCTTCTTATAAACCAACCTCATAAACCCCGTAGGTGCAAATGTTCAAATCCGTGTCAAAATGCCATTCTGTGCCACAGATACGAAAACATGTTTGGGGCAGGACATGAAAAATGTCAGCTATGCTGTCGATGAGATAGTGTGAAAAAATGGCTATGTTGAAAATTTGGAGTCAAAATATTAAATTTTACCAAAGTTACTCTTGTACGTAGAAACATTACAACAAGCACACATAACTTGACCATTTTTAGGATTTTTTTCACCAAATTTTCAACATGTAGTAGGCTTTTTGGGACCCCACCTTATGAACACTGGTATGGTGATTTTGTTAATCAGTCCCAAAAGGTGATTTTGAGCAGGGACCGCGCCATTCCGTGTCAGAGGTGCAAAAACACATCTTGGGCTGGATGTGAAAAATGATCACTATACTATTCGTGAGGTTGTCTGAAAAAATGGCTATGTTGAAAATTTGGAGTCAAAATATTAAAAATTTCTAAAGTTATGAGCGTGCGTAAAAATTTTTAATTAGTACGAGTAACTAGGCCATTTTTTAAAATTTTTCCATCAAATTGTAAACTTGGGCTTTTTGGGACCCCACCTCATGAACACTGGCACTGTCATTTTGTTAATTGGTCCCGACAGGTGATTTTGTGCAGCGACAGCAAAATCACCTTCCAGGCCCGAATAACAAACCAACAGTCACATTGTTTATGAGGTGGGGTCCCAAAAAGCCCATGTAGAAAATTTGGTGAAAGAATTAAAAAAAAATGGCGTAGATATCAACATAAGTTGAAAACGCCATTGAAATACATTATACACCACTTACCTTCATTTCTCAGTTTGCGGTTTGGCTTTGAAGAGTACACATGTGTCCCGGTGCACAGAAGGTGGCAGCTGACAGCCTCCAGTCATAATTATAGGGCAAGGGGTGGGGGTGGGGTGGGGTGGTGGGTTGCTCAGTGGGAGGGTCAGGATGGGGAGGGTGGCCAGGGGAGATGATGAGGGGCTGTTTTCTTTTTAGGAGACAAAAGAAAAACATCGGGGACTGTTTTCGTTTTCACAGTACATTGAATCAATATTTTAGGACACTGGGAGTGGGTTACCCAGTGTCCCACAGTACTGGGGGTTAGACATAACTGGGGACACTGGAAGTGGGCTCCCTAGTGTTCTACACTACCGCGTGGGGGGTTCTACTGCCGACACGGGATTGGGCATCTCGATGTCAGCAAAAACTGTTGTCAGTGGGGGGGGGGCACTAGACACCAGGGAAAATGGGTGGCTGGATAACTCCACAGCCTGCAGCACAAGTTCCAACTAGACTGCAGAAGTCAAGAAAACCCCAGTGTTCTCATACAGAGAACAGGGGGCTGAGCAGAGGGGTATGAAAGTAAAAGCAGGACTCCACACATGCGCACAAGCAGTGGCGCTAGTGTGCATGTGTGGATTGGCTACATTCCACACATATTTCATCTCTTTCTTTCAAAGTTTTTGCACAAGCCACTCATAACAAAAAGTTCACCATACCTGTGCCATGAGGCGAACTTAATAGTAAGCAGAAATTGCTACTACAATTTATAAAGAAGTATAACAGAATTAAGCAAATTAGTTCATATCATTTATATGTTGCATTGAAGCACTTGGTAATAATTTTTTGCCCTATAATCATTGTATGTAGGATGTTGATGACATCATCGACAAGAGCCAGATAATGGGGAGGTAGCTGCTCTTTTAGACAGGCCCTTGACAAAACTCAGGTGAGTGAAGTGCTGGGGCATGTAAGAGTGAGTTCTGGGAGGCTTCAGATCTGGTATTGTCCTGCTGAATGTTATATTTTGTACCACTTCTGATTCTTTGAAATAGAGTCTGACTCTAATCTCAAATCTGTGCAGTCTTTTTTTGCACTTCCTGTCAAGTCTGAGTGTGTTCCTCTGAACTGCTGTAAGGCCCTTTGCCTGCTGCATCAGGCCTCACTCATCCCATGATGATGTGGGCATCCCCCAACACCTCACACCCTTCAGGTGTTACACCCTACGTAGTACCAGTTGAAAAATGTCCTAGTCAGCTTACCCCTTCCCACCCCCACACACGGATTTGCATACCGATGGTGCTTTGTGCTGGGTCTGAGACTTTTGATTGTGTTTGTGTGTGTGTTTACAGAAACAGTATAAATGGTGTGGACTTCCGGTGATGTCAATAGGCATGAAGGAGTGAGCCGCGCGAGCTCCAGGACTAGCAAAGAGAAATCACCCCAACAGACAGGGTAAACAGTAACAGGAAGTTGTTTTTATTAATGGAGGGAACAGCTTAACATGTGGGGCAGTAAAAAATCCCCAAATATAGGCAACCAGCAACTTGCAGTGGAATATTTCCATGTGTCCGACTCTGACCCCTCCTCACCTGCCTCAAGCATGGCTGCCTCTCCACAAGCCCCATCATGTACCTCAGCCCCATCGGTCACAAACAAGCTCATTCTGGCAGAGCTACAGGCTTTAAAAGTTGAGTGGGCAGTCTCCTTAAACTTGGTCTGATCTGAAGTGGAAGGGCATGGGGGTCATAATGTTGCACGGACAATAACGCAGCACAACAATGCCGCAGTCAAAACAGCTAAATGAAAAAACAGAGTCGGTGAAAACACTGACTCAAACTACAACTGCACACACCAGAGGAAGAAATGGGAAACATCTCTGCATGTGACTTTGACCCCCCCACACCCCACTAACTAAATTAACCAACTCCGAGAGAGGTGTGGATTGAGGGGAAAATGATAAACTCGGGAGCGGGGAACTTAGGTTTTTTAAAAAAAAAAAAACATGTTGAGAAATGGGGAATCAAACCCCAGTCCCCAGTGAGCCAGCTGCTTGTACCTTAGCCACTCTACCATGGGAACAGCTCAAGCAGGTGTAGCAACTGTGTCCTCTTCAACTCTATCTCCAGCTCCTAGTCAGCGACAGTGGTAGCGGTAGTTTCCTACCGCTATTATATCCCTGTTGCTGTAATTCATTCTGCGCTTTAGACCATGCAGTTATCCTTGCGCTTTTTTGGCAGCGCTATATTAACCTGGTACCAAGTGGAAGCAGTGTAATTGGAGGTGGCTGCAGTGAAAATTGAGCATACACAGATGAAGAGTGTGTTGACTGAACTTTCTGAAAGGACTGACGCAATCAATGAATTAATTTAAAAAATGCACCTCAGACAAGCTCAGCTGGAAAATAAATGCAGTGGCTTGGATGGATGCACTCACAGAAAAAAAATTTAGTTCATATGGACTGCCTGAAGGTGCTGAGGTGTCGCATATCTCTATTTTTATCAAAAACATAATAAAAGAGCTGCTGCATTTTCCCTGTGGTGCCTCTTCAAATAGAATGTATTTATAGTGTGCTGGGCCCTAAACCTGCCTCATATATGCTCAGGCCCGCTCTGTTATTATGAGGTTCTGAAATTATGAGATGAAGGAAAAGGTCCTTTCTGTCACCTGGAAGAAAAAGGTGATCCTATGGGGTGAACACCAACTTTACTTTAATTAGGACTATACCCCTGCAGTACCAGCCCAGAGGATAGCTTACACCCCCTACTTGGAAGCTGTGTGTGCTGCTGGCATCAGACACTAGACACCTTTTCTTGCTTGGCTTTGGGTTCATTTCACAGAGCGCACCATTTTATATCATACTGTGCAGGAGGCCATGGTGGATTTGCAATGTAGGGGGCTTGAGATTTAGCAACCACAAAGAAAGCAGCCCAGAAGGAGAAGGGGACAGCTGACTCCAGCACACCCAGAGGTATCTAGCCAGCTTTCTAGGTTGGAGGGATGACTTACTAGCTCAGAGGAGGCATGCCAGTAGGCTCCAGACACTCTGCAATGCATTAGGGAAAATTTTCATCATATTCTGCAGGTGACCTGATAACTATGGATGGCATGATTGCTTGCTTGAAAATCTATTAGAGACTGCCTATTATTTTTACATTTACCATGAGCACTGTGTTCCGGGACTCAATTGGACTGTGCTGGTGCTAATTCTACTCTGCTTATAAAATCCCGTGGCTCCGCCTGGATCTTTTCCATGATGGCTTCAGCTTACTTCATGGTACAGGGATGCTCAGGGAGGGCTTGGGGGGAAAGGGCCTCGGCCTTTCAGTTTACTGGTTGGAGATTATTTCCCCACATTATGTGAAAGTAGGGGATCTGGATATGGATCCTCCTGGGCCTCATTAAGGTGCCTAGATAACATCTTCTTACATTGCTTACTGAGCTCATGAGCCTTCTAGCCTTCTCAGCTTCTTCTTTCTGCCTCCTTCCAGTACCATATAATAGCCCAGTATGCCACCTGACATCATGATTGGGGCAGAGGGGTGTGTGGATCTGGGGTGGGGGCATCTCCTCTTATGATGGGGGGACAGCCATGCTGGGCCCACTCACCTGCCTCCTGGAGCCCCACCAAGTTCTGCTTTCCGAGGTGGGACCCTGTTGTGTCTTGACAGGGTGACTGGCCATCGGGGGGGGGGGAAGGAGTCTAGTACTGCCCTGTAGAGTCTCTCAGTTTACTGCATCTTGCTAATAAACCTTAGTGGCTGGTGAAAGGGCATGGAAGGAGGGCTGGTAGTGCCCACATAGGCAGCAAGTGATACCATAAGTTGTGTCTGGCTCAAGAATGGAGGATGGATCTGGACTCACTTGGGATACATGGCACCAGGTGTTTTCCTCTCATACTGAGTGAGGACACTTTAATAGGCCAGAGTGATTTTGCCCTCTTCCCTTCAGGCCCTACCCTCTGCCTGGAGCAGGCCAAATATTAATGCTCTTACCTCCATCTTTCTGAAGGGATATGAAGCTGTGTTCTTGTCATTTTTTGGGAGAGTTTTATCTTGGTCCAGTGTTCCACACTGCAGGGGGGCAGATTAGGAAGTCTGAGTTTTGCTGTTGCTTTGGCCCATGCAGTCATGCTGTGTACACATTGACTGCTGAATTTTGGGTGTTAATCTCTCCCAATCTCCCACTTCCTATTCACCTTGGCATGAGATTTTATTCTGGTGTTGTTCCCAGCCCACAGGTAGTCCTGTGTAGGCAACCCAGCATTCGGCTAGGTGCCCTTCCCCAACACCCATTCCATTAGAGGTGTTGCATAGGAGTCAGTGCATACCACAGTTGCTTGGTTGGAGGTCATAAAAGACCTTATTTCCCTGCTGTTCTGATTTTTCTCAGTTTCTGGCTCAGTTGGTTGTAGTTTTCACTTTCATATTTATGGCTGTTTCTTTCTGTGTTTTGTGGATGTCATGACAGTTGACAGTAAATACTAGTCCAGAACCACTGGTTCCGGGAGGGTCCCAGGGGCCCCGACTATGATTTTATCACACAGTATTAATGGAGTGCATAACACTGTTCAGCACTATAGGCTGTTGCAAATCTTTAAACGTGAGTGCCCAGAGATTTTATTGTTGCAGGAAACCCATCTACTTTATCTGCTGCTGAGCATTTCAAATTTCTTAAATTTTGGTTTGACGTGGTAGCGGCCTCATCACATGATAATGGCAGGTGCCAAAATGCAGCTATAATTTTACCCTGGGGAACACCTTTTGCTCAGGAGGACAAATATATTAAGAAGGAGGGCAGATTTGTTACACTGGTGAGACACCCATATGAGGAATTGATCACCCTAGTAAGTGTTTGCCTACCACTGGGTTCTGATAAATAAGTGGTAAAACATGTTTTTTGATAAACGTTTAGATATCTCCCAGGGATGTTAATCCTGGGTGGTGACATGAACCTACTTCTAAATCCAGCCCCAGATGCCTCATCCTTGGGGGCATATAAGGCCTCAACAGCCCTAAAGTTTTTTAAATCTGTTGTTAACCAGTTAGGCTATTTGGAAGTGTGGAGACAGATCTTTTAAGACTCAATCTTCATCAGTCATCACTGGTGGTTAAGTCCTGGAGGTGCTAGGACCCCATGGAGTGTATGCCTTTAAGAGCTTTTTGGAGGAAGGGAGCCGAAGTTGGGGATGGCGCCACCCATGAGGCAGACGTATGAAGTGGCACTCATTGTCAGGCCAGTAACCAACGCTGGCTCTCTCTCCTCCTCAGTTCTATTTTTCCCCACCATAGAGGCTGCATCTCCATGGTAGTGTTCTGCTGAAAGTGCATCACAGTTCTGCTGTCACCATTACATGACACTGTACCCATTCATTCAATGCTGTTTCATAATTTCTCTATTCCTCTGTTCTTTAGTATGACACCGAGTGCTTTTTTTAGCTGGTTTAATTATTCTTTTGCTGTCAGTTCAGTCATGTCAAGTCTCAGGCCTAAGAAGAAGTCTGGGAAAGGAACGGATCTTCCCCCCATGCATCGGTACCCCTACGTGAAGAATATGTCCATTTGTGACCCCCATGACTGGAGTTGGACCTGCCTGGGTGCTAACCAAGAATGGATCATTGCGACACCTGCTTCAGCATGGACCTCTACACTCTAGAGCTTCAGGCGATGAGATGGTGGCAGGACTTCCCCACCTTTGGAGGCCAGTGTAGCACCTGGGACTCCAGAGTCAGGTCCATGTGCTGTTCCTCTGAGCCCCTTCCTGGTACTTTATATACTAAGAGAGACCAGGCCCCTGTTAGTCCTTGCCAAGATGGCAGACCTGGGGGAGGGGTCTGTGAGACAGCCAGCCTCCTCAGGAGGGGGGCCGGTTGTGCATCCCTCCTAGTCCAGTACCATCTTGGGGGGGGTCCGGACACCACCGGTGGTGGTACTGCAGCTATATGCTGGGCCTGCACCAGCAGATCTCTTGGCATCTTGGTCTGGTGCCGCTTTGGCTCCTGGCACTAAGGCTAGTGCCGGTGTGCATGGTGGTGTTGCCCATGTGGCTGGGTCCCCTTCAGCTGTCATTCGCGACACCAGGAGAGGAAGGGTTGTTAGGGTAGCCCAGCTGGAGATCTTCCTGATGTCATCCTCCAACCTGGAAGCTGAGCATTGGATGAGGTTGACTGGCTCCCTGGCTCTGGTGAGCATGGAGACTCCTCTGGGCCTAGCTCTAGACCTTCAGCATCAGTGGGACCTGGGAGTCCTCTTCCCAGTGCCAGCCACAGTGCTGCCTCCCCTGCATCCTTTGGTGCCACATGTGATGCCAGGGATACTTCTGGTGCTGACTCCGGCCCTGTTGGGGATGGCGGTGCCAGGTCTTGTGCTGGGTTGGGCTCCAATACCACTTCTGGTGCTGAGTTGGGCTTCAGCAGTGCTGAGGGGATACTGGTGCTGCTCGTGGCACTGAGTACTCCTCACTCCCTGTCTCAGGCTCCATTTCTGCTGTTTGGCCTTCTCCATTGGGCAGAGCCCTCTCTGTTGAAGCTGGAGTTGGAAGGTCCAGGTCGACGCCATGCTCTGTGATCAGAATGGCTGGGGGCTTTGGCAGGAGTCATAGTATTGATTTGAGTCTTCTCTCCCCTCTGGAACTGTCTGGGCATGTGGTAGGTGGGGAAAGGGGCTGCCCTATGGGACCTGCACATCTCCGATCTTCTCATCAGGGGATTTCTCACCAAGAGCACCACGCCGGTCGCCCCTCTACCGTTGGGTATTCCTGGGTGGACGAGTTGCACAGCCCTCTCCTTTGGGAGAGGTCCCCTGTACTGTCATGCAGCCCTGTCAGAGGACCTGGTCTGGCCTACCATGACTCTCCTCCTCTTTCTCTGCCTTCTCTACCCATCTCTCCCTGGCATTTCTGGTCCTTCAGGGCCCCTGGCCTGGGAACAGTTCAGGGTTTTGATGGGTGCTTTCCCTGTCTACCTGAGGGCACTGGATGAGGCCATCTTTTCACCTGAACCCCCAGCACTGCTACCCCACCGAGCCCAGCTACTCTTCATCTTCATCTTCCTCCTCTGAGGAAGAGTATACCTCAGCTCACCTCTCCTCTGGTGCTGATCACACCAGTTAACTGTGCTTCCTTTTGGGGATGATGCAGGAGCTGCACTTGACCCATTTTTCAGGATGCATTCCTGCCTGTTCAGTGCTGTCCTTCCTTGGGGAGTACAATTCTGACTCAGTTGTCATATATCCATGGCCCAAGCCATTTACAGAGGTCCTGCAGAATGTCTGGATCCATCCGTTTGCCCCCTCTCCAGCCCCGAGGAACTGTCAGTGCAGGTATTGCACACTGCTGGGGTTTCCAGGAGCCATGCCTCACCCTATGTCTGGGGTCCAGCTCTTGGATGCCCCCCTCTGGGCATCACTGCCCAGAGCATGACCATCCCCCAGAGTCAGACTCAGCCGAGTTCGATCATTAGGGTTGTAGAGTTTTCTTGACGGTACACACTTGTAGTGCATTGCTGCCCATCGAGCACACCAAACATCCTATGGGAGGCACCTGTGGATGATGTTGGAAAGGCTCCTGACTTCCTTGCCAGACTGCAAGGCATCCAGGCAGAACATTCACCTTTCTGCCCAGGGTCTGGAGCCGATGAGAAACCATGCGAGAGTGTCCTATGACATCAACAAAGTAGCCTCCAGACTGGTAGGAACTGTGATCTGCATTAGGCAGATGGCGTGACTTTGCCTATCCAGGTTATCACCCTTGGCCCAGCATAGGGTGGTCACCGCATGATACCGGGGACCCATTTCTTCTCCTGCAGGGCCAGACGAGAGCTTGTGGGGTGCCTTTTTGGTCCCAGCCTACAGGAGCTTCCACTTACCCCTGACCAGTTACGGGCCTCGCCAGACCCGTGAGGGACACCTGCCTCTCTGTGTCTCCCCCACAAGAGGCTGAGGGAACAAAAATTTCCTTAAGGGGTTGCCAACTCCTTCATTTGGTGGGGTCTTTGCACTCTGACCCACCAGTGATGAATGGTGAAGATTGGATTGTTTCTTGAAAGATATGAAAATCACATACTCTCTGTAATTCTTGATCTCCCAGAATATCTTTACCATTCATCACTGCAACCTGCCCACCTTCCCCTACAATGGCCAGGCTTCTGGGCAATTTCTCATCCTTTTCCTTCTACCTTCCCCCTTTAAAAAAAGGGGGGAGGTTAGTCATCAGGTGCCAAACTCCTGAGGGGACTTGCTCTTCTTCTATGCTACTCTTGGCTCCCCAAACGAAAACAAAACAAAATGTTGTTTATGGACCCCTAGTTGGTCCTTTGTTTTTGTAGATGGAAGGCAATTTCTGCCTTGAATGACTTGTCCTTTCTTTTTCTTAACACCACTTCCTAAAGAAAAAAAGGTTTAAAAAATGTGAGATATATATCTTTATCCATATACATGCATGCTGTTGTGGGCCTCTTTTGGTCCCTGTTTTTTTCTTAAAAAAAGTACAGAGAGAGAGTTATCTTCTGAGAGAGGGAGAGAGAGAGAGAGAGAAAAGAGACCCCCCCTCACACACACATCCTTAGTAGAGAGGATCTATGTTTTTGCTATTGGATTGTCTCTTCTGATTCCTTGAGTGACAGAGCTTACTGCAAGGAAAAAGAAACACAATTGGGCTGACTGTGTGGACCTAGTGGCCCTTATCTGTCATCACATTCTATGTATCTATGTACTGGGCTGTGGGCCAGGAAGCTGGATGTTATTTTGCCTAGCCTCTTAGATAAGTATCAAGAAGGGTTTGTACATAAGTGGCAAACACACAATAATATTCAGTGCTCTCTCCTTTTTGATGGATCATGCTGCACAGCATTCCATTCCTCTGATGGCGGTAAGTCTTGATGCTGAAAAGGCATTTGACAATTTGGCACCCTCCCCCCCCCCAACTTTCTCTTCTCGCCCTTCCCTACCTAATACTCGATCCTCACCACTCCTCCCCCTCCCCTGACCTCACCTTGTCTTTGCTTCTCTGTCCATACTTATGTAACCTATAGTATTATTTTGTGGGTAAAATTTGTTCATTGCCTTGTGGTCTAATGTTAGCCATGCATTTGCACCCAGTAATGGACTGTTATGGAACTGATGACATACTGATTTGTTTTCACAGTCCACACCAGACTGTCATGATTGTATTTATATATTTGTTCCTGTTTACCTTCTGTAAAGTGCTATATTTCTCTGTATATTGGAATGCCCCTATTCCCCGGGTCACCCCTGAAAAAAGGGACATGTTCGTCCCAGTGGCTCACCCAGTCATCAAAATTCAAATAAATAAATAAGGTGTCATGGGCATTCCTCTGGGACAGCCTGTCAAATATGGCCTTCACATAGGAATTGCTGCAAATGTTGCAGACCCTTTAC
This sequence comes from Neoceratodus forsteri, assembly GCA_016271365.2. NCBI lineage: Eukaryota > Metazoa > Chordata > Ceratodontiformes > Ceratodontidae > Neoceratodus > Neoceratodus forsteri. The sequence goes on from CM028136.1 coordinate 324,546,803, forward strand.
GCTAGTCCACAGGTGTATATATGGGCTAATGGGGCTCTGTCTGCCTCTGTAGTTTTATAGCAGGGTACAAGGCAGGAGTGTTCCTTCTCCCCACTGAATTTTGCACTCTATGCTGAGCAAGTGGAAGCTGCCATTTGTCAAGCAGATGGAGTAGAGGGGATCCCCTGGAAGGTCAATCCTATAACATAGAAACATAGAAACATAGACCTTGACAGCAGATAAGGACCACTTGGCCCACCTAGTCTGCCCATTTCCCTACCTACTGGATAAGCTGTAGATCCTAGTTAACCAACAGCCTATTTCTTCCTACCTCCCACAAGAATTGCCTTATGTCTGTCCCATGTATTCTTGAATTCTCCCACAGTTTTAGACCCCACAACCTCCTCAGGAAGGCTGTTCCATGCATCCACTACCCTCTCTGTGAAAAAATACTTCCTCACATTGCCCCTGAACCGCCCCATCTTTAAATTGTGTCCCCTTGTTCTTGCATGTCTCTTTTTCTGAAAGATGCTACCCTCTTGGACTTTGTTGATTCCACTGAAGTACTTTAACGTTTCTATCATGTCCCCCCTCTCCCGCCTTTCCTCAAGGGTATACATATTAAGCTCTTTTAGTCTCTCCTCGTATGGCTTCTCTTGCAGACCCTCTCCTCATATGGCTTCTCTTGCAGACCCCTATAAAACCACTTTATTTGCAGATAATGTTATCTTAACATTAACTTCCATAGAGACCTCCTACATGCAAATCTGGTCCATTATAAAGGAATTTGGGTCCCTCTCGGGTTTTAAATTAAATAAGATGAAGACAGAACTTCCGTCCTTTAATTTTGTCTCATGCTCAGATCTGAAATCCCACTTCCAGATACGCTGGAATAGGGGGACATTGACATATTTAGGAATTGTCATTCCCAAAAATCTAGCTCACTTTAGAGCTTTTAAATTATGAGCCCATAACCAAGCAGATGCTAGAAGATTTACACCACTGGGTGTATCTACCAATTCCCTTCCTGTCCAGGATAGAAGGCTCCACAGAATATCTTGACAAGACTGCTTTACTTTCTACAAACTCTGTCGATAGTCCCAGAAAGTAGTTATTTTCAGTACTGGGACACCATTATCTCTAGATTTTTTTTTTTAACCCAGGGACCATGGTGACTTTAGCTTTTTTCTGCCCATTTATATAGTTATGTAGTGGCTGCCCAAATGCATATTATTTGTTGCTGGGTTAACCCATATTAGCATGTGTCTTGAAAGACTATTTTTTTTTTATGTGCAGTTTCTTCTCTCCCCAGCTGCCCCCTTCAGACCGACCCCCAGCTCCAGCACCCTGGTATCACCAGGACTTACCTCTGCCATCGGGTGCGGAGCCTGTGGAGGGTCGGTCATCACCTGCAGCTGGGGAATTTTCCATTTTCTCCCCATTCCCATCCCCACACTGGGGCACACATGGCCAGATGTGTTTGTGTGTGGAGGTGCATGCACATCTGCAGAAGTCCCGCAGCTCCCTTCCCTTCCTGGTGCCTGGCAGGTCTGCACTACCCATGGGCCTCTTCCCCGGGGGCAGTCATTCGGTGGGAGTGCCAGTCATATCTCCCTGGGAGAGGAAAGCAGTCCTCCAGATGCTCAATCCTCTCCCTTCCCAGCTGACCCCTGGGCGGCCCACTTGCGCCATAAACATGGGTCGCTGGCATGGCAGGAGGTAAGGCAAGGATGCTTCAGTCCTCTATGCCACTGGGCCGGCTACGTATTGGAAGACTGTTGAACTAGTCTTGAATGATTTAGACAATGCTGATAAATACTTATTCTCTCACCCACTGACAGAAATACCATTAACTAATTTCACCAGCTAAACTGCCGTCCCCTTGAAGTATTGGAGGATATGTTGTTGAACGTACTTACCTAAGATGGTCAGGGTATGACTTAAAGGGAAACGTCCATGTACCATCGGGCCCCACCTGAGTGTGAAGTTGGGCCCAATTAGCAGATACAAAAATGGTGTTAAATGTGGCACTTACAGTTTAGCAGTTTGTTTAAATCCATATCTGGGTGATCCTGTGCCCTTCCCACCAGCATTTTAAGTTCAAACACCCTCCCCATTGCACCCACAACCACCCGCAGCTGTCCTTATGACGTGGCAGGCGGGGAGCAGCCGGGGTGTCTCCATAGGCTTGTCATAGCCCAGGACTACTAAACAGCTCCAGTTTGGGGCCTGTGTACTGCTGTGACATAAGGAGACCAGGTGCAGACAGCTACTGTGCCTGTTAGTCTGTACCTGGTCTCAGTATTGCAAGAGTACCGATAGATTCCAAACTGGAGCTATTTGAAGCTACCACAATACAGATTATATGCATTGTGGTAGTTTCAAATAGCTCCAGTTTGGAGTCTATCAGTACTCTTGCAATACTGAGATGAGGTACAGACTAACAGGCACAGTAGCTGTCTGTACCTGGCCTCCTTATGTCACAGCAGTACACGGGCTCCAAACCAGAGCTGTTTAGTAGTTCAGGGCTATGACAAGCCTATGGAGATACCCCGGCTGCTTTCTGCCTGCCACATCATCACGGGGACAGCCGTGGGTGCTTGTGGGCATTATGGGGAGGGTGTTTGAACTTAAAATGCTGGTGGGGAGGGTGCAGGATCCACCAGATATGGATTTAAACAAACTACTAAACTGTAAGTGCCACATTTAACACCATTTTTGTATCTGCTAATTGGGCCCCATTTCACATGCAGGTGGGGCCCGATAGTACATGGATGTTTCCCTTTAAGGCAATAGTTTATGATGCTGATTTCCAACTGCAAGCTTCCTCTCTCTTGAGAGAGGCTTATGTTCCCTTTAGGGACCCCCTCCTGCTCAATGCCTCCAGAGCTTAGGTAGCTATTAGTGGTCTAGAGGTGCAATTCCTGCTGCTCACCATGTGGTGGCAGCAGAGGGCAGGTTTGGTAGGGATATTTATAGGGCAGGAACAGGAAATGAGAGAGAGAGTCTGGCTAGGGAGTGTGGAAGGAGAGGAGGCAAGGTAGGAGCTCGGCAGTCCGGGTTTGGGCCTGTAAGTGGGCCCCCCCCAAGTGAGTAGACAGGATAGGTGGGTGCAGCGACGTGGCATTGGTAATGTGTGGGTGCTCCGAGGGAGGAGGGCTAGATAGCCTGGTGGTGTTGTTTGGGAGTTATGCTTCCTGGGGCAGGGTGGTGAGAGTGCCCAGTAGGAGGGAGTAGCAGGGCCTTAGGGAGGATCCCAGTCCCGTGGTGGTGTTTCAGGGGCTGTCAGGGCTGTGGGAATTGTGGCAGGATTCCCACAGGGGAAGGGGCAGTGGCAGTGGCCCCCTCCTTTCCCAGTGTGGCAGGGCAGCCCAGGTTGTTGAGAGGGCACAGGAGAGCTTCCACCCAGTTAGGGGTCTGCATGGAGGGGCAGGTCCTGGGGTGCCATTTACACACTGTTTGGGTGGGCTGCTGGTCTTTAGGACAGGCCCTGGAAGGCTTATCCTGGCCTGATACTTTTAGCAAGCTCCAGAGGTGAAGAAGGGGATGCATTTTGAGGCTCGAGTGGCCATCCTTTTTGGCATCAGAGGGGCATCCAGTGAGTGGAGCACAGCCTGGATACGCTGTGGGTCTACCATGCCATGTCTGGGGCAGGCCCCAGGGCCTATATTAAGTTAGTAGACCTTTAGGCCCAGTTAGACCATGGCTTTGCTCTGGAGGGAGGAATTTGGGAGGCTGCACAAGTAAGACGGTCTGGAGGAGTTTCACGGCTTTGAACTGCAACAGTGGTCTGATCAGGGGAGAAAATTCCTGGGTTCCTTGAATGTTTCTGAGTGTCCAGGGACCAGGTTGGGGGAGAGGCTGTCCGCTTCTCTGTGTGTGTTTGAAGGAGATGCCTGACTAGGGGAAAAGCATGAGGAGGGAAAAAAGATCAAGTACAGATGCTTACCAATAGCTGGAGAGTTTTTGGAGCCCTGTACTTTTTGGGGGAAAATGAAGTTCAGTTTTGGGGTACATCATCTGAGTTTCAGATTTTTGAACCTTGTTATGCTGCCTGTAAAAGCTGTCTCCTTCCTGTGGTAGCCAGCCTGTGTAAAATAGTTATGCCCCATGGAGCAGGAATGTTTTGTATTTTTTTCCCAATTGTTTAAACAGGTGAGACACACTAAGCTGTAAGCTTGTTTACAGGTGCAACCTAGGAGCACAGGGAAGTTAAGTGACTTGCTCAGGGTCACACAGTATGCAAGTGGGGGCTGTGGGATTCAAATCCAGGTCTCCAGATTTACAGCTCAGAGCCTTAAACCACTGCGCTGTACTGCCTCCCATGCAATGTTTTGTATAAAGAAGCGATGAACCCCTGGGTCCCTCTAAATCATTTGGGCCCAGGAGAACTAAATTGATTGCATTTGGGAAGAAATTGTGAGTCTGATTCATTTGTAAATAGGGGAAAATGAAATATAAAATCCCCAGTTTTTAATCAACCAATGAATTTATATTTCCAGGGGACTGGCAGTTAACACTGTATATTGAATGGACTGTTTTACTTTTATGCCACAAGGACACCAGGAGAAAGAGGAAGCTTTCTGGTACAGAAGGGTCCTTTTTCAAACAGAGGTCAATCCAGCTTTTATTTCTTGTGCATACTGCACTGTACCTCATCGTAATATGGTAGAATGATATGCAATAATACAATAGTCTGTCTCAGAGTTGCTTGATATGGTCCTGTACTGAATGTGCTTGTACTAGTTATCTGCATAGCTTCATAAAGCAACTTCACTTAATGTTGACATCCGTGTATAACCACTCAGTCCTCTGGGGTTATTAGAATCCCATCAGTGTCAGTGCTAGGTAGTGAAGGCAGCTGATGAATAACTAGTTAAATGGGTTTTTTACCTACTCACTCTCTTGTTTACTTGGTCTCAGCTGAGATGAGAGAGAGATGAGGTAATTTAGAACTCTTGCAGCAGCATAAGCCACAGCAGCTGGCTATGAGTGGGGAGTTTTAGAATCTTGGGTTAGTGTCATGGCCAGATTAATGGATGTGGGGGCCCTACTCCAAGTCATATTTTGTGGCCTGGGGGGCCCTAAATGCCAACATTCCGATCTTCTGCAGTAACGACCAGGGTACTCAAGCAGGATGTGGTTTATAATGCTATGTGTTATGCCACATGACTTGACAGGTCACATGCCCTTGATTATAAACAGCACAATTTAGAATGACAATTACTGCACAAAGAAACATTTTATCAGTACACTATTAACATTTTGTAAATTTTCATTTTTTAGTTACCTTTAACTCGTCTTGTTTTTCCCTTGCCACTACTGTACCTTGTAACTATTTTTGTTATTAATAATTATGAATTATTAATTATGGATCCTCTTTTCTTCCTCTTTTTTTCCCTCCCCTGAGACACACCTGGACATTAGACTTCAATTAGTGTGCCCTGCCTTCCCAGATATCAAATTCAAATTCCACATAAATAAATTAATAAAAATGGGGACTGAAGCTGCCACGATCTATCTGCACATGCCTCCTTGAATACCTATTCTCTCTGCCAAAACCAAAAAACTGAAGCATGTATTGAAGCAGTTAGTGGGGCTCACAGCTCCCTCACATTATTTCCCTGCTCAGGACTCCTTCAAGCTCCAAACCTGAGACATGCTCAAGCTCCTTGCTTCTGCAATGCATCTGCCACAATCACCCTCTGTGCAGCTATCTTTGCCTTCAATTCTGTCTGTTCTTCCACTGTCTCCTCTCCTCTCCTCCATCTCCATCGTCATTTATAGTTTTGTTGTCAACTTAAAAGTTGCTTTGCTGCCAATGCTGAGTTGCCACATCCTTGCCCCTACTCCAAGTCATTGATGCCAAAGCAGCTAAACAGAGTTGTGTCAAAAAAGACTGAGCCTTAAGAACCCTGCAGGACCTGCAGGTGTTGACTGCAGTCACTTCAGAAAATAAGTTTCCTAGAACAACCTGCTGCAACTTCCTAGTAATTTATATGACTCAAATCAAACCAAGACAAAACTGTGCCAGCAAGAGCAAGTCTCACAAGTTAGTTCCCCTCAGGTGACTTATTAGCATCCCATGGTCCACTCAGTGCCAGACTCAAATCTTATTAAAGACTCAGTACACTACTCAGGTTACTGAACACTCACAGACAGACCATGACCAGAGGCAACCACAGCTTAATTCGTTTCTCCAATGCAATAAAACTAGTTATTTTTGCAGCACAAATGACTTGGACACTGCAGCATGCAGATGACTAGTCAACACAACACACCTGGTGTGGCCTGACTGATGTGAATGTGACTGTGATGAGTCCAGTCTGTCCTCTTGATTGTTTCCTCAAGATCACACAGGCGGTGGTGACACGACTCAGCCTTGCAGCACGGCCCGGCATGGGAGGACTCCTCATAGTCACAGCAGGACCAAAGGCCAGACTAGCAGCAGCACTGACTGACCCTGGCTAGTGGCTACACTGAAAACACCAGCATCACGTGATGCTGCACTGAAGCCATATCTGACTCCAGGTGATCCCCCGTGGCCTGCTCAGGCTCTCTCTCTACTTTTGTGTCTTTAGACAGACACTCTTCTTCTTTGATAGATGAGACCAACCACTGGCACCGATGACTGACCTCCACAGCTCTCTCTCATTCTCCTCCTCTACTCCTCATTACTGCCCAGCCACATGTCCTGATGCCATGCACACGCACACACTGATTCCTGCTCCTCAGTAGCCTCACCTCCAGAGGACCTCTGATGGACATGATTGGTTATGTGTGGTGGGGTCAGGGTGGATCAGAGGAGAAGCTGGAGCAGCCGTCAGAGAAACTGAGAGGCTCACTTGCTCAGAGCAGCTGGGGGGGGGTCATCATTCACCAGGCTGACTCAGTGAGGTGGGGGGCTGACTGACTCCAAGAAGGGGTCTGCTTTTTGGGCAATTCAGCCTGTCAGCAGTCGTCCAGTACAGCCAGAATTAAAGAAAGTAACTGTAAATAAGTTAACAGTGGGGGCCCTCCTGAACCTTGGGGCCTTATGCCATGGCATAATCTGGATACAGGTTAATCCAGCCATGGTTAGTGTGTTGTCAGCAGTTGAAGTGTGAGGAGTGAGAACTGCAGTGTGGTCTCTGTGAAGAGAGCCTATTTTCTCATTCTAGTCCTGAAAGTCACCAGCCTGCCAATAGAAGTGGTAGAAACTATTGTCTATGGCAGGATCGCCTGAATTTTCATCCCCGGAGGGATGAAAAGGACTGCTAGGAAATGGATCCTAGGGGCAATCCCCTGTTTGATTCAGGACAATTTGAAGCTGCCTGTACTGTTCTAACTGTGAGCAGATTTGACTTTGTGCTTCCTGAATAAAGTACTTGTGCTTTGGTGTTTCTCTGACAGAGGGAAAGGTACACCAGTTCTGTTCTAAGTTTGAGACTTTTTTCATGTTTAAAGTTGGCTGACAATTGTGGGGTCCATAGGCAGACTAATGCACAATGTTTAGGACTTCAATTTCTTGCACTCATTGAGTAGTGTTTCCTAATGCTGGATGTGACGGTTCATTCAAAGATACATTTACCTAAGTGTTTTCAAGATGTTTTAAGGTGTAACTCTGAAAAAATGGCTGGGTATGGACACGGAAGTGAAGGTTGGGCAGCCCCCCATCTGGAGTAACCAGTTCAGCACTACAGGTTCCATAAGGGTGCCTGGTTATTCAAGACATGGTGGCCAATGTCTGAAGAGAAGTTTACCCTCTGTTGTGGGTGGCATTAGTAATGAGCCCCTGTGTGCTCCATTGTGGCCAGTGCCACTAGAAGAAAATGGTTCAGTTGTGGCCATTTGCCACTTTCAGAAGTTCTAATGTCCTATGCCATATGGGAAATATGTGTGCTTAGTTGTGGTCAGTACCACTAGAAGAAATGTGTGTTCAGTTGTGAAAATTGCCACCGAAGAGAATTCAATGTCCTATGAAATATGGGAATACGTAGAGTTTCTGTCAGATGCAGTCATTTTGTTGTTCTTTAAATGCCTTGTGCCACAATGTGTAAACCTTGGGGGTCCACCCTTGCTTTAGAGAACTATCTTTTGGAATAAAGTCACACTATAGAACCCCAACTCTGGTTTGGACATTTACGTTTCTGCTTCCTGTGTGGAGTTACTGGGTACCCCTCCAGAAGTATAGATCTAGCATAGCCCTAGCAAAAAGTTCTCTCCTCAGGACCAGGATTTTGGTCACAATTGTATTGCTTTTGTACACCCCCACCCTTTTGTCTGACCTCTTGAAGTAATAAGCCTGGCATACATTCCCCAAAGCTAGGGATGGTACCATTTTCCAAAGTGGTTTGTGCCCAGTCAAGGGTACCAGGGGTAGCTAACTGTGTAAAGTAGCAGGAGCTCATCTGAAGATGTTGTTTAATTTGGGGAGAGAACCAGAGATTTTTTAGCAAGGGTATGGCTAGTATTTGTCTTATCTGTCTGTCTGGTAGCATGGTAGCCCAAACAGAAAGGATGCTTTGGACAAGAGGATTTTGCCCCGAAAAGTGCCATCCAAATGTGCTGCTTGTGTGCCAGCTAGAACAGAAAAGAACAGAGTGCTGCTTGTATGTTGTCAACTTTCAAAGGACAGTAAAGCCTTGACGTGTATGTCCTAGTCTCTGCATCCGAAAGTGTTTATAGAACTTTTTAACTTACAATTTTCAAATGTAAAAAGTAGTGTGGACTTTAGGAAACAGACTGAGATATGTGCCCTAAAAGTTGCATGTGCTTTGTGTGCAAATTGAAGGAGTTGCTAGAGAAATTGCCAGAAACTGTTGAGAAAATGGTCAAAACAGTACTCCTGCTATTGAAATTGTAACCAAGAAAAAAGTTATAGTTTGCAGTTTAAATTTGCTCCTGCTCGTCGATCGCTGTGAAGAAAGAGCAAGTGAGGAGAGAGAGAGGCTCATTTGCATGGTGTCAAATGATTGGTGTGACTGCAGTCAGTCCCGCCCCCGGCCAGCATCTGTGCATTGCAGAGCGTTTGAGGAGGAGAGAGAGAGACAGAGAGAGAGCGTGAAGCGTGCGAGTTGGTCAGACCAGGATCAACCATCGAGGGGCTTGTGAATGTTCTAAACTGTAGTAAACAGATGACTGCTGTGTAATTTTGGGCTCAACCCATTGTCCGACCGACTGGAAAGTGAACAAGGCATTCCAGGCTGGATTGGGATCGGCAGGACCACCAGCCTGTTTCACCCCAGAGGCCTTCCCAGGATCGGCACCGGGCCGAAAATTTCCATCGGAGGAAGCCAGCTACTGAAATCAGTGAGTAAACCAGTTAACTGTGCAAACAAACTGTGTGTGATTATGAAGCCAGCTGAATCTGTGTGCAAGCAGTGTGATTTTTTTGCAAAGAAGGACTGTGCATTGTTAGAGCAAGTGCAATAAACAAAAATTCTGAGCATAGACTGTGAGCAGTGATAATGGGTTCAGCAACTGTTAAGGTTTTTAAGCAAAAGGGGACTGTGAGTTGTATAGTGAGAATGCAGCAAATAGGCAATTCTGTGCAAAGAAAGACTGTGGGACTTAGAAGTGACTTTGAGCATGTGTTAATAGTTCTCTGAATTGATGCTGATCACAAAGTCAAGTTTAAAAATCATATGACTGTGCTGCAAGATACCAGCAGAGCAATCAGTTGCAGTTTTGAGTAAATTCAGTAGCCAGAAAAGGTCAGAAACACAGTTTTAGCAGGGGAACAAAGTTTGATGCATGAGGAAAGTTACCGCCACCATTACAGGGCAGGATCAGCAATATAAACACAGCAGCAGTGAGCCACTTTGTGAGACAGTAAAGAGACTAGTGAGCAATTCAGTAACAACAAGTTTTGTGTGTGCTTGCTTTCAGACATGGCTTCAGGAACTCCATGATATCCGGATCATGCCCAAGCTATGATCACAGAGGAGGTGGCAGCACTAAGAGAAACAGAGAGAACTTTCTATGGTGAAAGGCAGCTTCCAGATGTAGCAATCCCTAGCTATCCAGTGAGACTGTGTATTGTGTGCCTAAAGGCTGGAAAGGAATATGTTTCTGATACCCCACTGCTCGGACTGCCTTGTGAAGTATGGAATGAGCAGAGGTGCAGTGCCAGAGAGGGCATCACAAATTTGTTTGGCTCCCACTTGGATCCGAGTAGGGGACTCTGCATGTAGCAGCACGGAGCACCAGGTTGAACCTGTTGGGTAAAGTTCCACAGAGTGTTTTACAGAAGGAGAGAGTAATGTTGATCCACTGGAAGGGCAGGAAAAGAGAAAGGTTTCCATGCTTGTCTCCCAGATGGACAGTGCAGCAGAAGGATCCATGGACCCATGGAAGCAGGGTCCGAGTCCTAGCCTAGTGGGGGAGGACGAACTGCAAGAGACACTGAATTGGGAGTTGTCTACCTCCACACCCAGTAATGAGTGGAATGTCTTGGGAGTGAGGACATTTGCTCACTCCTGGGTTCAGATCATGAGTGAGAAAGAGGAGGATGAAGAAATTTATCTTCATGTTGAGGGCTCCTGTGAGTCGCCTCAAGCTCTTGCCTCAGAGCAGCCAGAGAGAGAAGAGGAAGGCTCCAGTAACCTGCCCACAGAGATGGTCAGGGCAAGTTTTTTTCATTCTTTAAGTATGCGACACTTGCTCAACCAGGACTGGCCACTCCCAAGCTGGGCCATGGGTCGCAGACTTGTGAAGAGTAGCAAGGAGGAGATACTGGTACATAGGAGGGCTGACGCCATCTATGGGAAGTCCTTTCCTACCTTTCCTCACCAAGTCTGGGAGGAAATTGAACAGAACAGGCAATCCTGGTTGTTGGAAGAGGCAAGCAAGCATTTGTACCCTGGTGCAGCAGAATGTGTCGGGGCAAAGTCATAAATAATCAACTTAAATTCTGGAGAATGGGCAGGATTCTGTTTATGGACACTGGAATTGTGGATGGAGTAGGGAATGAGACATTCTACAACATCAACTTTGAATGCCCAGACGGGGTTATAGTCTTTGCCCCACAATCTAAGAAGTACTACCCTTAATGGTGCCACTCCCTGTGAATATGCCCAGCATGCTTAGTGGGAAGTGAGCAGTGGCAGGCCAGTTGCCTGTTATCCAGTGCAGCAGTATCCAAGGAGGAAGATGCAGCTTTTCTGGTGTTCCAGGATTCTTCATGTGTATCCAGATTCATCACCCCAGCAGTGTGTTCCTGTTTCATTGCCTGGCCTTCCAGATGACATCACCCAGCAGTTTTCCTGTTCCACCATTTGTTTTCCAGATGACATCAATCCAGCAGTATCCGAAGATACCACCTGGTCTGAAGGGAGAGGATTCTAAGCTCATAGAAGTAAGGCAATCCTTTGTTTTGGTCTTCAAGAAACCAATAAGACCAAAATTTGTGTTTACTTTACTGACTTTGCACAACACATCCTACATTTGAAGACTGTCCACAGAACTGTAATGACTGTCATCAAAGACTCTCCCCATGGATTGCAGTGCTATACAGGCCAAGTCCTGTATAAGAACTGTTCTTCAGCAGGCTCTGGCCTAGGAGAGACTCTTTAATGGACCCTGCCTATGAGCAACAGCATTTTGTCACTAGGTGGGACTTTTTAGGGCCTTCCATCTCCAGCAGTATCTGAAGATACCACCTGGTCTGAAAGGAGAGGGTCATCAGCTCATAGAAGTAAGGTGATCCTTTTTTTTTCGGTCTTCAAGGAACCGGTAAGACCAACATTTTTGTTTACTTTGCTGACTTTGCACAACACATCCTACATTTGAAGACTGTCCACAGAACTGTAATGACTGCCATCAAAGACTCTCCCCATGGATTGCAGTACTATACAGGCCCAGTCCTGTCTAAGAACTGTTCTTCAGCAGGCTCTGGCCTAGGAGAGACTCTTTAATGGACCCTGCCTACGGGGCAACAGCATTTTGTCACTAGGTAGGACTTTTTAGTGCCTTCCATCCCTAAATGTGTTGTATAAATGTCTTCTTTCGATTTTTTACTTTTGTACTTTTACAGAAAAAAAATATTTTTGGGGTTCTTTAATGTTCAGGTGGAGGTTTAGGCACTGTGTGGAATGCAGAATGTGTTTTTGCGTTTTTCTTCTCTTGCAGATGTTCCTGAAGAAGAAAAGAAGAGAAGAAGAGAATGCTGGAGCTCATCTGAGTTCCCCTTTTCTTAGAGTTTTTAGGATTGTCTGTGGTTAACAGGGTGGTAACATGTTTTTTTCCACGGGGTAAAAATGTGGAATGCTTCTGGAAATGAGCTGTTCCTCAGCCCATGTTGCCTTTCCTGGTGAAACATTTTGTAAATAAATAAAATAAAATTAATAAGTAAGTTTTAAGGGAATGTAATGCAATGTAATGTATGTTTCCTTTTTGTTCACAGTTACCCTGGGAAGTTGGGGGTAGGTTCCGCAGTGGGCAGCCTAGTCAGATGGATTTTCCCTAAAGGGGTAGGGAAATAGACAGGCTGGGGTCTTGATCTGCAGTAGGGGCTCTCAGTTCTGGTCTATTAGGGCATGCTTTAAGCAGTTTTCTTGGAGCCACTGAGTATCCATAGATAGATTGCAGGATAGGTGCTGAAGTTTCATCAGCCAGCCTCTGTGCCTTTAGTATTGCCTGCCTGTGTCTGGCACATGGTAAGGGATGGCCTGATCACCCCTCCCTATAGGTAATGCAAAGGGTAGGATGGCCTGGTGCTAGGTGGAGAAATGACTGTGGACAGTCATTTGCCTGGCCAGGGGTGAGTGTAACCACCCAGTCCCCTGGGGTTACTAGAATCCCATCAGTGTCAGTGCTAGGTAGGGAAGGCAGCTGGTGAATAACTAGTTAAATAGGGTTTTCACCTACTCACTCTCTTGTTTACTTGGCCTCAGCTGAGATGAGAGAGATGAGGTCATTTAGAACTCTCACAGCAGCATAAGCCACAGCAGCTGGCTGTGAGTGGGGAGGTTTAGAATCTTGGGTTAGTGTGTTGTCAGCAGTTGAAGTGTGAGGAGTGAGAGCTGTAGTGTGGGTTCTATGAGGAGAGCCTGTTTTCTCACACTAGTCCTGAAAGTCATAAGCCTGCCAGTAGAAGTGGTGGAAACAGTTGTCTACAGCAGGATCTCCTGACTTCTCATCCTGGAGGGATGAAAATGACTGCTAGGAAATGGCTCAATCAATCAATTAATTTATTGTTGACAATATAAGGGTTGTCATAACAATTATTACAAAATATTAAAAATACAATAATTACAAGTCATTAAAATACAATTTTATGTTTCCAATGTTTTGACATAGATTTCAACATCCTATACACATTAACTATTTGTGTCTTCCTCCATCTTTGTTTTATAATTATCTCTTTATTTATAAGCATTTCTGGCTTGACAAACTTGTTTTCCTCTTTATTGCACATCTCCCCATTCATACTATCCATATTATGCATTTATTTTCTCTCTAGATTCACATTCTGGGTTTTGTCTGTTGCACCTTTTCCCTATTTACTATATCCTTAATGTGCAATTTTTTTTTTCTTTCAATTACACTGCAGAATCTTAAAATATCCTCTAGATGGTGGGTGTTATTAGTTTTCAATAAGTAATTAAATTGATATTTCGATTCCATATCTAGATTTATTAGGACATAACTCAGTAACAATTTTCTTTCATCGTTATAGAAAGGGCAGTGTATTAATAAATGTAATGGGTTATCTTCACCCAAGCCACAGGCACACATACTTAGATTTGATGCATCATACAATTTCCTTAACTTTTGGCTCTCCACATATCCAAATCTAAATTTGGTATATGCCTTCCTGTTTTTTGGATTTTTTAATTTAATTAAATACTGTTGCATTGCAAATTGTCTATTTATATTTTAGGCCAGCCAGGAGCTTAATTTGTAATTTCTGGCTAGGCTCATTTCATTCTGAATATGTATATCCTCAATTCTGATTTTAATCTTATCTTTAATTTAAAAAAAAAGGTCCTAACACTCTCAACTGGGGAATCCAACAAGCCGTATGGTTTAATGATTTCTTCTAAGATGTGTATGCTTGGATATAGAAGTCCATTTTGTCTATAGATTATTGTTTCCTCGAAACATATTTGTGGCAATCTATTTTCTTGCATATTATAAACTTTAATCCAATATAAGGTTAATCTTTGTTCAATGCTACACTTGACTGGCAGCTGTCCTAACACCTGTCTAATCAAGCTTGAAGCCATGCCTCTTGGTAAACCTAGGAGTTGTCTGTAAAATTTATTCAATACAATTTCTAGTCCATCAATCTTGCCTTGACCCCATATTTCAGCCCCATAAAGGATCTGACTCCTGACTTTAGCATTCAACACCTTTAATGGAGCTTTAACTGAGTACTCTCCTATTCTCCATATTTATGTGTGAATCTTCTTATTGGTGGTATTAGTCTTATGTGTTATAGCTGAAATGTGTTATTTCTACTTTAAATTGTAAGTAAATATTATGCTAAGATAACAAGATTTGTTAATGCATTCAGTTTCTTGATTGTTACACTTTAGGGTGCACATCCTGCTGGTTTTTATTGAGTAGTTGTTAAATATCATGTATTTTGTTTTTTCAAAGTTTATTTTATTTATTTATTTAAGTCTTTGGTAACCGGGTAAGGCCTACTAGGCACAAGTGCCTGTTTTCAGTGGCGACCTGGGAGCACTGGGTGGTTAAGTAACTTGCTCAGAGTCACACAGTATGCAAGTGGAAGTTGTGAGAATCAAACTCAGGTCTTGTCTGCTGGATGTATTAAGCTTGCTCACACCTCATTCCTCTAACCTCTAGGCTATACTGCCAGCCCAAAGTTTATCTCCAAAGATAATCTTGTGCATTCTTCATTAAATTTATTGATGCTTTTTTTTTACTCCCAGATAGCTTGTTGAGATCAAGGCAACGTCATCTGTGTATGTCAGGTAGGGGCACCGCCTGGACCCCAAACTTGGCAAGTGCAGCTCTGGATCACTCATACCCTCCAGTACCCTATTTAGAAATATATTAAATAATAGTGGGGAGAGGACACATGTCTGCCTTAACCTGATGTTGGCTGTAAATGTTTGAGTGCTGTCTTCTTCTTTATCATATCTGATTGAGGTATGATTATCTTCGTATAGGGTTTTTATCATATTGAGGGTAGAAGCCTCTAATCCATAGCCCTTTAGGACTGCCCAAAGCTTTTTCTATTTATTCTATCCAATGCTGCTTTCAAATCAATGAAAACTCAAAATAGTTTTTTGGTTTTTGATGTATATGTATTTGTATATTAGATGTGGTAATACGAAACACTGATCCAGTGTGGAATGTTCTGGCATGAAGCCTGCTTGTGCTTCATCCAGGATTTTATTATTATCTATCTATACTAATATTCTATTGAATATGACTTTGGTAAATAATTTTTGAGAATTATCCAATAGACTGATTGATCTATAATTATTTGGGGCTGTTCTATCTCCTTTCTTATATATAGGAATGATATGATTGATCTATAATTATTTGGGGCTGTTCTATCTCCTTTCTTATATATAGGAATGATAATATTTTCTTCCCAAGTCTGAGGTATTTTGCCAGACTGTGTTATATGAGGAAATGGATCCTAGGGGCAGTTCCCTATTTGATCCAGGACAATTTGAAGCTGCCTGTACTGTTCTAACTGTGAGCAGATTTGACTTTGTGCTTCCTGAAGAAAGAATCTGTGCTTTGGTGTTTCTCTGACAGAGGGAAAGGTACACAAGTTCTGTTCTAAGTTTGAGACTTTTCTCATGTTTAAAGTTGGCTGACAATTGTGGGGTCCAGAGGCAGACTAATGCATACTGTTCAGGACTTTAATTTCATACACTCCCAGAGTAGTGTTTCCTAATGCTGGATGCGAACGTTCATTCAAAGATGCATTTACCTAAGTGTTTTCAAGAGGTTTTAAGATGTAACTCTGAAAAATGGCTGGGTATGGACATGGAAGTGAAGGGTGGGCAGCCCCCCATCAGCAGTAACCAGTTCAGCACTTCAGGTTCCGTAAGGGCACCTGGTTATTTAAGACATGGTGGCCAATGTCTGAAGAGAAGTTTACCCTTGATGTGGGTTGCGTTAGTAATGAGTCCCTTTGTGCTCCATTGTGGCCAGTGCCACTAGAATAAATGGTTCAGTTGTGACCAGTTGCCACTTGCAGAATTTCTAAAGTCCTATGCCATATGGGAAATGTGTGTGCTTAGTTGTGGCCAGTGCCACCAGAAGAAATGTGTGCTCAGTTGTGGCCATTGCCACTGAAGAGAATTCAATGTCCTATGAAATATGGGAATACGTGGAGTTTCTGTCAAATACAGTCATTTTGTTGTTCTGCAAGTGCCTTGTGCCATGATATGTAAACCTTGGGGTCCACCCTTGCTTTAGAGAAATATCTTTTGGAATAAAGTCACACTCTACTGTAGAACTCCAACTCTGGTTTTAACATTTCCGTTTCTACTTCCTGTGTGGAGTTATTGGGTACCCCTCCAAAAGTATAGATCTAGCATAGCCCTAGCAAAATGTTCTCTCCTCAGGACCTGGATTTTGATCACAATTGTACTGCTTTTGTACCCTCCCCACTCCTTTGTCTGACCTCTAGAAGTAATGAACTCGGTATACATTCCCAAAGCTAGGGATGGTACCATTTTTCGAAGTTGTTTGTGCCCAGTCAAGGGTACCAGGAATAGCTGTGTAAAATAACGAGGGGGGGGGGGTTACATCTGTTCTTTGTAATAGAAATTTCTTTTAATAAAAATTGTTTTAACAAATATAAATTCAAAAGTATCTGTCAAGTATCATTTATGCATTCTAGATTGTTGTTCTTTCTTCACAGCCTATAAATTACTTCACGTCTTTCAACTCACTATGACAAGTACAATTTAGTTAATTGTTAAATAAAAGAGAATATACAAACATTAAACACACATGAGATGGAAATATGACATCATACAAATACAGTATTAACAAGTATTACAGTTATTACAAGATACATAATTATCCTACCTACAAATCTCTGAGGGAGGACATATGAAGAATTAATCTTAGGAAATTTCAGCTATTTTACTACAATGTAAACAGGATTTCAAGGGCTTCGGGTTTGGTTACTACATCCCCTTTGATGAAGTTGTTACTGTTACAATTAAAGAATTAAAATGTATCCGATCCCAGGAAGAGACATGAGGAGTTGAAGGGCAGAGGGGGAGACGGCACAGAAGAGGACAAGGAAAAGCAGGCATCCTTATCAAGTATTTCTAGTAAGTCTTCACAGTGGAGGTGGATGGACCAGCAGGGGATAGCTGGAACAGGGGATGGGGAAACAGACAGAAGTCTATTTTCAGAAGAAAGGGTCTGGAATGGACTTACAGCTCCAAAAGATGGATAAAGCTATGGGACTGGATGGGATACATCCAAGGGTTATAAAAGAACTCAGGAAGGTGCTAGCTGTCCCACTGATGGCCTTTTTAAATAGCTTATTGGAAACAAGCATAGTTCTGGAGGACTGTAATGGACTAGAACTCCAACTCTGGTTTTGACATTTACGTTTCCACTTCCTGTGTGGAGTTACAGCTCCAAAAGGAACAGGGGACAAAGCAATGGGGTCTGATGGAATTCACCCCAGAATTCTAAAAGAATTAAGGGGGAACTAGTGAAACCACTGGCTACTCTTTTTAATAAATCATGGGAGGATGGTGTGGTATCCGAGGACTGGAGGAAGGCGAATGTGATTCCCCTTTACAAAAGTGGGACCAAGACAGAGGCAGGAAACTACAGACCTGTCAGTTTGACCTCTGAGGTAGGGAAAGTGATGGAGTCATTTCTGAAGGAAAGAATTGTTGAGTACCTAGAGGCCAGTGTGGCACAGGACCCAAGGCAGCATGGGTTCACAGCAGGAAGGTCATGTCAGACAGAATCTAATAGATTTCTTTGACTGGGTGACCAAAGTAGTAGACCAGGGAGGGGCTGTGGACATGGCCTACCTAGACTTTAGAGGCATTTGACACAGTCCCACACAAAGATTAATAAACAAATTAGCCAGCCTGGGAGTGGGTCCCAGGGTGGTAGCCTAGGTAAAACATTGGCTGGACAACAGGACAGAAGGTAATTGTAAATGGAGTCCACTCTGAAGAAAGAGGGTTACTAGTGGGGTACCACAGGGTTCAGTACTAGGTCCAGTCCTTTTTAATGTCTTTATAAGTGACATTGCAGAGGGACTTGAGGAAAAGTATGCCTCTTTGCAGATGACACAAAGATCTGCAACAGGGTTGATACACAAGGAGGCGTGGAAAGGATGAGAAGGGACTTGGCAAGGTTGGAGGAATGGTCAGAAGTATGGCAGCTAGGATTCAATGCAAATAAGTGCAAAATAATGCACCTGGGAAACAAAAACCCAAGGGAAGATTACACAATGGGGGAGGTAGCAACAACAACAAAAAAGGAAAGGGACCTGGGGGTAATCATATCAGATGACCTTAAGGTTAGCAAGCAATGTGAGAAGGCAGTAGGGAGAGCTGGGGGTATACTGGGATGCATAGGGAGAGGCATCACCAGCAGAAAACAGGAAGTTGTTATCCTTCTGTACAGACAGTTGGTGAGACCCCATCTGGAGTACTGCGTCCAGTTCTGGAGACCCCATCTCCGCAAGGACATAGTCAGGATAGAGACAGTCCAGAGGAGGGCAACTAAAATGGTACAAGGTCTGCAAGAGAAGCCGTACAAGGAGAGACTAAAGGAGCTTAATATGTATACCCTTGAGGAAAGAAGGGAGAGGGGGGACATTATAGAAACTTTTAAGTACCTCAGTGGAATCAACAAAGTCCAAGAGGGTAGCATCTTTCAGAAAAAGAGACGTGCAAGAACAAGGGGACACAATTTAAAGATTGGGGGGGGGGGGTTCAGGGGCAATGTGAGGAACTATTTTTTCACAGAGAGGGTGGTGGATGCATGGAACAGCTTTCCTGAGGAGGTTGTGGGGTCTAAAACTGTGGAAGAATTCAAGAATGCATGGGACAGACATAAGGCAATTATTGTTGGGGGTAGGAAGAAATAGGCTGTTGGTTAACTAGGATCTGCGGCCTATCCTGTAGGTAGGGAAATGGGCAGACTAAACGGGCCAAGCGGTCCTTATCTGCCGTCAAAGTCTATGTTTCTATGTTTCTGTGACTGGAAAAGATCTGACATGGTCCCTCTACATAAGAGCTGCAGCAGGGAGGAGGCTAGCAACTACAGTCTGGTAAGTCTTACTTCTTGGTAGGAAAATGAATGGAAACTGATGCAGTGTCTTGATTCCAGTGAGGTGCAAGACCAGAGGCAGCATACAGTATATTTATTTGGGGGGAAGGGGTTGTCATGCCATATGAATCTGATGGATTTCTTTGACTGGGTTACAAATGAACTAGTTCAGGGGAAAGCACTGGGCATGGCCTATCTGGACGTCACTGTGCTGCACAGCAGGCTGATAAAGAAACTGAGCAGCTTGGGGATGGGATCCAAAGTGGTGAAATGGGTTGGAAACTGGTTAACAGATAGGAGACTGAGGGTGATAGTAAATGGCACTCACTCAAATGATGGAAGAGTGACCAGTAGGGTACTGCAGGTCTCAGTACTGGGACCACTCCTCTTCTATGTCTTCTTAAGTGACTTTGTTGAGGAACTAGAAGGAAAAGTATGCCTTTCTGCAGATGATACCAAAATCTGCAGTAAGATGGACACTCAGGAGGTGGTTGAGAAAATGAGCAGGGGGCTGGAGAGACTCAAGGAGTGGTCTAAAGTATGGCAGTTGGGGTTAAATGCCAAAAGGTGCAAAATCATGCACTTAGGGCATAGGAACCCTAGCGATGAGTATGAGATGTGTGGGATGTATTGACAGTTGCTAAACAGGAAAGGGACCTTGGGGTTATCATATCTGATGTGTCATGACCTCAAGGTGGCAGGGTAGTGTGACTACGCAGTGGGTAGGGCCAGTGGGATGCCGGGTTGCATAGGGAGGGGTATACAGTATTTAGCAGGAGGAGAGAGGTGGTGTTGCCACTGTATCACTTGTAAAATGAGATCCCACTTGGAGTACTGTGTCCAGATTTGAGATCGTGCCTCAGAAAAGACATAGACAGGGTAGGAGGAGTTCAGAGGTGGCAATTAGAATAGTGCTGGGGCTGCACAAGAAGCCCTATGAGGAGTGACTGAGGAATGTCAACATGTACACTCTAAAACATAGAAACAAAAAATTTTGATAGCAGATATGAACCACTTGGTCTACTCAGTCTGCCCATTCTTTCCCCTGCCTGTGCTGTCACCACATACTCTACTTGATTGCCGCCCCCCCCCTTTACTTCTCACTAAGTTTCCCATGTGCCTGGCTTGTGCATGCTTGAAGCCTACCACTGTCCTTTCCCCTACCACCTCTGTTGGAAGACTGTTTCAGGCATCAACAACTTTTTCAGTCAAGAAGTACTTCATCATATCTCTCCTGAATCTACCCCCCTCAAGTTTCATATCATGTTCCCTTGTTCTTATGCATCTTTTTCTCTGATAAATATTCTCCTCCTGTACCTTATTTATCCCTGTGAGGTATTTATTGGTTTCTATTCCTCTCTCATTCTACTCTCTTCCAGGATGTACATATTGAGGTCCTTCAGTCTCTCCTTGTAGGGTTTCTGATGCAGACCCTGCACCATTTTGGCTGCTGTCCTCTGGACTGCCTTCACTCTTTCTATGCTCTTCCTGAAATGTGGTCTCCAGAACTGGACACAGTACTTCAGATGGGGTCTCACCAACAATCTATACAGTGGCAACACCTTCTCCCCCCTTTAGCTGGTAATACCTCTTCCTATGCACCCCAACATCCCACTGGCCCTACCCACTGCCTTGTCGCATTACCTCACTACCTTGAGATCATCAGATAGTTACTCCCATTTCTTTTTCCTGTTTGGTGACTGCTAATACCTCTTCTCCCATATTGTATTCTGCCTCTGGGTTTCTGTGCTCTAAGTGCATAATTTTGTACTTATTGCATTGAAACAAAGCTGCCATGCCCTTGAGCAGTCCTTGTGTTTTCTTAGGTCTCTTCACACTCTTTCCACCCTCTCTAGAGTGTCTCTCCATTGCAGATTTTGGCATCATCTGCAAAGAGGCAGACCTTCCCTTCCAGACCATCTGCAGTGTCCAACTCATAAAGACATTAAAGAGGACTGGACCAAGTACTGACCCAGTGGCACACTGCTGGTCACCTCCCTTCCCCAGAGTGAACTCCACTTACCACCACCCTCTGTTGCCTTTCCCTTCACCAATTTGTTACTCAATTTACCACCTTTGGACCCACTCCTAAGCTGCCCAATTTCTTTATGAGCCTTTCCCCCCACACCATGAATCCATGTTGCCTCAGGTTTTGTAGCTCACTGGATTCAAGATACTTCATAGTCTCTGCCTTTAGAAGTGACTCCATTAGCTTCCCCCCAGAACCTCATAGGGGAGAACAGGATGTAGAAGAAAAGTCTCTTTCAAATGAGAAGGAGCACATAGACCAGGGGCATGCTATGAAGCTGTAGTGGGTTTTAAGAGTAATGTGAGGAAATATTGCTTCACTGAAAGGGTGGTAGATACCTGGAACAGACTGCCAACAGAAGTGATGGAGGTGAAAACAGCGAGGGCTTCAAGCATGCCTGGGATAGACATAAGAGTGTGTTCGAAAACAGGTAGGGAGGAGGAAGGATTGCCATAGACCAGGCAGGGTGTGTGGAGACAGATTATGCAGGGATAATCTGGACAGGCTGGGGCCTAAGCGGTCCTTTTCTGTCGACAAATACTGTTTCTCTTGCTATGTTTCTAGTTGCCCATCTTTGTGGTTCAGCTTTTACTTGGAGAAGACTGGCACCTCTCTTTTACCATTGGTACATTGATTGCCCCGTATTTTTTCCCCACCAACCTCCTTCCTCCTATCCAAGCTTTTCTGTCCACTGTAGGAGTTCTTTAAGAGTCCAGATCACTACCAGATTCTGCTTGATATCCTTTTCAGAAACCTGACCGTAACCCATAGCTTATCCCCCATGGGTGGACCCCCTGGTTCCCCAAGCTGGGGGGTAATATGATCATTTACTGACTAAGGTCTGAGATGAAGGGCCAGTGTGGAGCAGGAGGAATTGGTAGGCCCTACTGTGACATGGGGACAAGGTGGCTTCATCAGTCTGAATCTGTTGGGGTATTTTCTTTCCCCTCTAAGTTCCTCCTCTTATCCCACTTTTTAGGGCATGATCCTAAAGAGCACAGCCTGGTCTATAGCTTATCAGGGCTGTTTGAAAGGTGGGTGAACCCAACCCTTTCTTTGGAGCTCCTCTGCTGGCCCTGCTCTGGGCATCTTATGCTCCATGTCCCTTTTCAGGCAGGCAGGTGTGTGCTGACATAAAGCAGCTCCAAAAGTAGCACTACGTTTCATCACACATGACACATACTCCCATGATTCACCAGAGGGCAGTCGTGCAATGCAAGAAGGTGCACTCCCTCCCTGAGGCTGGAGGTATCCAAGATGGATGCCAGACACTGCCTCACTAGTCATTATCAGACACATCAGCTGTGATGTGAACCTGAATTGTCTGGGTGGCAAGCGGTAATGCTGCACTGGCTGGTCTTCTCCATAGCTATTTATATGCTGCATTCAGGTATCTCTGAAATTAAATGGCACAAACACGAGAAAACAATTATTAGAAATATTTTAAACTGCATCAATTTCAAAACAATTGACAATGTAACATCATCTAATGATTGCTGTTCTCCAACAGATGACAGCAGAGAGCAATGCAAATTATAGTGGCACGGATGAGCAGGGGTCTTAATGTTAAATCCAAATGTTTGCACCTAAATAACTTTGTCTTCGTTTAATGAATTAGCACAAAATTTGGCATGTGTGATTGGGCTGCCAGAGTCTGAAGATGTGGAAGGGGTCATGATGGTATCTTGTATGGTTTACGAGATATGGATGGTCAAAAAAGTGAAGGAAAAAAAAGCACTTTATTCCCCCTATACTTAACATTGGGATTTCTGCTCTCACCTACAGTCTAGGCAGTCTGAAATTTTTCCATGAAATTTTCAGGGATGATGGGGTCTGTGCCAAGGGTTTGCCTTTGGATGGTTTGGTGAAAAAATATTGTACATTTTTTGACTTATAACATTTTGGGGGGAAAACATTGAAGTTTGACCGACAAACTTCAACCGATAAACTTCAATCGAAAAACTTTCACTGATAAAGTTTGATCGATATAACTTTGATCGGTAAATAAAAAAACAGTTGAAGTTTTTGCACGCACATAACTATGCCTGGGCCTGAGAACCCCAAATGGCACCCCACACCTGCTGTGCTGCCTGGGGGTTACGGTTGGAAACCCTAATGCCACATTTCCCTACCTTTGTTGCTTTAACCATAACTAGTGTATTAATAAAGTTTTTTGCCATGAATTTAGTAATATAAGCTGAAATTGTGTCAAATATGCACCACACCAGTGGTAAATAAATCATGGTGTTGTTCAGACAGCTAGGAAAAAAAATATTTTCACATAGAACAAATGTTATTACCACTTGGAACATGTTATTTTCTATTACCTAACTATTCTATTATTTTTGGGAGACAGCGAGGTCTAGTGGCTAGATCACCAACTTTGGAACCAGGACTTAACGCAAAATGTGAGCCAGCCTGTTGATGCTGCGGTAGTGCTACTGCTTGCATCGCTGGTGTCCCAGGTTTGGGAATGAGCCTGGAGTGTCGGAGGGCTGGCTGGGAGAACCCTCATTCTTGTGTGATTTGCCTCTGTTGCTGTCTTTATGTTAATTATCCAGTGTGACATTTGCATTACTGTCCCTGTTTGTAAGCACCAGTTCTAGCTCTGCCCCATTCCTAGTGGGTTCTTCGACTAGCTGCCTGAGAAAAGCCCCTTGTAGGGAGTCAAGGATTGCCTGCTTCTTGCCGAAGCCACCATTGGAAGGCTTCACTCTACGTTTGGCAGACTGATGTCACCAACTCACAACACCTTCCCCTTAATAGGCTGAAGCATCACAAGAACCAAATACTCACTGGGTGGCCTATGGAAAGTCATTTAACCTCCCAGAGCTCCTGTCCCCCCCCCCGGAGAAATGGACAGAATCAGGACCAATCTATAAATGAGATGTTGCATCTGAACTGGGCTAGCCTGTACAAACAAACTGTGAAACATTTCCGCTGGAAAT
This sequence comes from Neoceratodus forsteri, assembly GCA_016271365.2. Taxonomy (NCBI): domain Eukaryota; kingdom Metazoa; phylum Chordata; order Ceratodontiformes; family Ceratodontidae; genus Neoceratodus; species Neoceratodus forsteri. The sequence goes on from CM028136.1 coordinate 324,570,995, forward strand.
AGAACATAGAGAACAGTGGGCCAGATAGAGAGCTTACAGTTGAAAGACTGGCTGGTTTAAGCTACATCAAGTTAAAACACTAATGAAAACATGAAAATAGTGTGGTATAAGAAATATGCAATGGCCTTATTCAGAATATGCCATTTAGCTTCACGAGTGAGGGGGTAAGACTATAACTCGTGAGTAGCAGAGCCATGAGTGAGTTATGAAAGTTCTGCCCTCACAATTTATAATAAATGTCATATGCTGAATCAGACTTGTATTTGCCCAGTTTACACACTGTATTTTAAATTATAAAGCTTTTAAATTAGTTACTTTTGATGAAGATAAAACTTTCTGTTTGATTTCACTGCTCCGTTTTGAGTGCAGCTGAGGCCATGTGATGCAATTAAGCATTGTACAGGCTGCTGTCCCATTGGTTAATTAAGGGTTCCTTTGTGACCAACCTAATGTGGAGATACATACTGATGATCCACCCGACACTGAGATAAATCATGTATTTTTATTTAGAATGCTTAAGTAGCTAAAAGAAATCATTTATCTGTAAGGTTCGATTCTCACCTACAGTACATTGTATAAATAAGGGTTATCACATTGGGCTGTACTGTGCAAGCATTTTATTTTCCTATGGAATGTTGGCAACAATGCTCTCTTGGCATGAATGGCACAGCCATGAGTGCACAGAGATATTGTTGTCTATGTGGCAGAGGTAAATAAAAAGCTTACACATTCAAGTCCCAGGCAATGTCCTATTGATACCATTGGGTCCAATGCTTGTGACATACCTTTAGGGATGATAACAACCCTGCATGGATGATAACAAATTTATCATCTGTTCAGGTACCTAATAATGTGTTTACAGAGTTCATTTGTATGCCCTCCCCAATGGTATAACTCTTGAACTTGATATTGTATCAAACGAAATTTCCCTAACACTTTATTAAATGTATATTTTTTTATTCACATTTTTCGATATGGCATTCTGCTACATCCTATTTAATAATATTCTACAATGTTTATAAATAACTCAACCCACATCCTAGGGCCCTAATAGTGTTATACACATTTAATTACTACTCATCTGTATTCCTGACTTTCCTTGCTCTTGCAAGCTTTGTCTGAGAAAAAAAATCAGAAGATAATAAACCGCCCTGGGAGCGCTTGCAGCTCCACATGAGTTTCAAGTTTATTTCAAGTTCAACATTAAGTCATTACAGGTTAAAAACAAGGCATGATCTAAAACATTACACAAAACTGTTAATCCCAGTACTATACATTTGAAATACATAATGCCAAAGTAGCTAATGCCATCTGTGACTGTTCCATTAAACCTTTGTGACGTTCAACCCATCTCCATCTAGCACTTAATTACAGCCCAACCCTATGAGCCCTTGTCTCCCTCTTTTCACACGTATTCCCTCTCATTCTTTTACATCTCCCCTCTATTCCCCTCCTCCCCCTGTCTCCTCCCCCTGTCCCCTCACCCCTCACTGCTCTTCCCCTCCTCTCCCTACCCCACCTACTATTCCCTTCACACTTTATACTGACAATGCCTTTTGGCTGCTTAATTTTTACTGTACCAACATGGGTGTCTCCTTATTGTGTGCCTGGCATACATCGTACAATGCCTCAGATACTTGTAAACTTGAGCTTTCTTTTTTTCTTTTAATGCATTATGTATTATTCTCTGTTATTGTACTATGTTTTATTCTTTTGACGTGGAACTTATGTAAAAGAGCTTCTAGCTCATAGATATGAATCCGAGAACTAATAAATAAATAATGATATACACTATTGTACAGATATCTGTGAAGCGTACACAAAAAAAAGCTCCCCTCAGTTACATTCTGTTTTTTTTTGTTGTTGTTGTTATGGTAGTCCACAAAATGTTATGCCCAATATTTATACAGATAACAGAATACAAAAATAGGAATCTGTAAAGTGCAGAATGCCTTAGCTCACTTTCTTAATTATAGAAAGTGTAAACAAGACACCGGGCAGTTTGGCTCTGTCTACCTGTACATCACAATTGGTGTATTATAGCTTGTACTCCCAACTCATAAAATTAATGAATAAAGTCTTAAGACTAAAAAGGTCCCAAAGACAAAATGGATAGTTATGGATTATGCCACTACATTTTGGTACACTCACCTGCCCAATGTCCAGGTATGTTTTCAGGCAGGGACATGCATTTAGGATGCATTCAAGATCTGATTTGGCATTAGTGAGTTTTTTTCTGTCTGGCATTCCAGCTAAATTCATTTTCGCACGCTCCAGATCTCTGATATACATCTTCATATAAATCTGAAAAATAAACCAAACATAGAGCAGCTTGTAGGGTAATATCATGTAATGTTTTAATTAAAAAATCTTAGTCATCATTAATAGCAGCACAAGCTGATGAATGTTTAAAGAACAATTTATGATTATTAAAGAACTAGTGTACTGCCTAAAGCTAATATTAGTTTTCAAAAGCAGTCAACTATTACCTTTTATAGCTGAAGTACTTCTTCTTTTCCTTTGTTTAATTAGAAGATTATTTACCTGATGTTAGTTGGCGTGATGTGTGAGACAGCAGTCTGCCTGGCAGCTGATACTGTATATCTATCTCTACCCCCCACTACATCATCAGCATTGTGACCTCACTGACTGTGACATCACTGCTGCTGCTTAGGAACAGCCACCTGATGGCTGCCAGGTCAGTCACCTGTGATGTCACTGTTTGTGAGATTACAATGCTGATGATGTAATGGGGGGGGGTAGAGATACATATGTCAGCTGCCAGGCTAAGAGTTATTCCATGCATCCAGCACAATATTATCAAATAGATAACTTTCTAATGAGCAAAAGGAAATGAAAAAATACTTCAGAAAAAAGTTACACCTGACTACTTCTTAAAATTTGTATTATTTTCCTGTCTGTCTATTATGGTTCCACTTCTTCATTAAGAAAGAAAACGATAATCTCTACTTCGTTGAGAAAGAAAACAACAGAAAATTGGTTTATATAACATCTTTCTTTCTGAAGCACTTTATAAGCTGGGAACAGCTGTATCAGTCATAAGGCATGCATAGAGAATCTGAATGAGGTAGAGAGAGGATTCAAGGAAGCTCAGAGATTAAGCATAAAGAGAAAGAGAGAACGGCAAAGTTCAGGGAGGCTAAGGGACTTGCTCAGGGTCACACACTGAGTATGGGATATTGTAGCAGTAGTACTGTAGCGATATTCAAACCTAGGTCTTCTCCTGGTTCATAGTTCCATGCTCTAACTAGACTACATTGCCTTCTTTTAAAGGGCAGGCATGCACTTCAGTATAAGAGTTCAGAAACATACTCTATTCAATTACAGCAGTTCTAGAGACCACCTTTCTAGCTTTCAACTTGTCTTTCCCAACTTGGCTGAACAACAGCTTGAACTTGGCTGTTCAACAGTCCACTTAGGTCTGGGGAAGTTCCAAGGGATTGGAGAATGGCAAATGTTGTACCACTTCATAAGGGAAGTGATAGGGAGCAACCAGGGAACTACAGGCCTGTCAGTCTGATCTACATCATGGGGAAGCTGACAGAATCACTAATCAAAGAGGACCTCGTGGACTATCTAGAGAGCAATGGACTCCAGGATAGTAAACAACACGGTTTTGTGGCAGGAAGGTCTTGTCAGACTAATCTGATTTTTTCTTTGACTGGATGACCAAGGAAGTAGACAAGGGCCACACTGTGGATCTGCTGTACTTTGACTTCAGCAAGGCTTTTGATTTTGTACCGCATAAAAGGTTGCTCAAAAAATGGAAGACCTGGGTGCAGCTAAAGCCATAGTGAACTGGGTGAGTAGTTGGCTAGAAGGAAGGCAGCAGAGGGTGGTAGTCAATGGGGATAAATCAGAGGAAAGGGAGATTATGAACTTGGTTCTACAGGGATCTGTTCTGGGACTGATCTTCTTCAACATGTTCAGTAGTGACATTGGTGAGGGAAACCAGAGCAGGCTGTGTCTCTTCATATATGACACAAAACTACTTGGAAGGGTAGATAGTGATGAGGGAATAAGGGATATGCAGAGGGACCTACAAAAACTAGAGGGGTGGTCAGAGGTCTGGCAGTTAAAATTCAATGCCAAAAAGTGCAAGGTAATGCACCTAGCAAAAAAGGAACCCCAAGACAGAGTACTGGAGGGGTGCTGTGAGACATAGCACTACAGAAGAGGAATGGGATCTAAGAGTTATCATCAGTAACTCCCTTAAACAAATGAGACAGTGCAACATGGCCTATGTCTAGGATAACAGTATGCTTGGATGTATTGGGAGAGGTCTTGACAGCAGAAGAAAAGAGGTAATACTTCCCCTATACAGATTCTTAGTGAGGCTTTACCTGTAGCACTGCATCCAGTTCTGGAGCCCTCACCTCAGAAAGGACTGAGATAGGTTGGAAACAGTGTAACATAGACTAACAAAAATGATGCAGAGCCAGCAGGACAGATCCTTTGAGGAGCACCTCAAGGCACTAAATATGTACTCACTGGAAGCCAGAAGGGAGAGGGGGGATATGATCGAGACCTTCAAGTTCCTTAAAAGAATTAATAAGGTAGAATGTGGGGAATTATTTACCCTGAATACCAAGTCAAGCTCATGTGGTCACAAGTGGAAATTAACAGGAGGGAGGTTCAGGAGGGATGTGATAGAGATACTTCTTTATGGAAAGGGTGGTGGAACCTTGGAACAGTCTGTCAGCTGGAGTGGTGGGCAAAAACACAGTCAAGGGATTCAAGCAGACATGGGACAGAATGAAGGGAATGGTGGTTGCCCAGGGCGACAAGACCAGGGAGGAGAATGGGGATAAGACAATGAAGGTTAGTACCCTGGAGGAACAATAAGTTCCAGGGAAGGTTCCAGGGATTATAAGGAATATGGGCTGACTGGATGGACCTCTGGTCTTTTTCTTCTGTCGTGGTCTATGCTTCTCTGTTTCCCAGGTTTTACAGTACATTTAGCTAACTTATCCATAAAGTCTGTATGAAAATGCCTTCACTAGGCTTTTCTGAATTTGCATTACCCTGTCAGAAGCACAACAGCTGGGAGGTCAGTCTGGGGACTGTCTGATATTTGGAACAGGCAGTGGAATTAGTCCTAGTTAATGGGACATATTTAAAAGACAGGTCATAGGGCAAGGCCAGAAAACCTGAAAACATTTAAATTGCATGCTGCAGTACTACTTTGCATATAGTGCTTCTACAGTTGTTTTATTTTGGTAGCTACCTGCTCTTTAAGTGATTTTGTGTCAGCTTTGCTACCCATAATACTATTCATCCACTTTTACTAGCAGCTTAAAGCAGAATTAAACATTGCAGGAATCACTCAAATTGTGAAAGCCCGAGACAAGATCTTGTAAATGAAACTTTCCTGTAGCTGTCAGGAGTCCTGAGATATGAATATCAAATAATCTCTAAAATAAACCAGGGCAACTGTCATTTCATAGACATGTGACACAAAAAGTGAAGTCACGGATGGTAAGCTGTAATTAACAACATACAGCTTGCCCCTTAGTGATATCACTTTCTGTTTTAGGATTCCATGAAATGGCTGCTTCCTTGAATTAATTTCTGAATGATTTAGATATTTATAACGCAGCACTGCTGACATCGGCAGGTGAGCTCAGCACCTGCTTTGCGTGAACTTTTTCTGAGCTTTCACAATTCGAGAGGCCCCTGCAATATTTACTTTTCCTTTAAAATGGACAGAAGTAAGGTAAGGCAATTTTATTTATTTGGCATCCTTTCCTTGGGACTTAGGGCATTGCACAAAGTCAAACAAATCAAAAACTAAATGTAATAAAGCAAAACAAGTTACATAATAAATAAATTACTTCAGGGAGAAAAGCATTTTCCAGCTAGCCAAAGTACTCCAGAATACAGCTAGAATACTGCTTGCCTTTAATCTATGTATGAACCTGTGACTACTTTAATTAAACACTACCAAGATACAACGCTGAAAGTTTGGATACACATCTACAACCTCACCCAAAGCTTTTGTAATGCATGCTGTTCACCTAGGTTTGGCCAAGTTAATTGATGGACTGATTTCTTAACAGATCTGTATGAGAAGCCATCCTCAATGGACCTGTGAACGTCTAGTCATTTGAACTGAGAATCAGGCAAGCTGTTCAGTAGGATCTCTCGTTGGTACCGTTGAAATTTAGATAAAGATTTATGCAATCCCAACTTATTTTTAATGTACAGTCATGCATTTTGAAGAGTATTTTAAGGAAATACACCATGCTCATTTGTTTTGGATAGTAGTAATTTACAAGATATTATCTGTCTGTCTAGCTATCACATTAGCTAGCTACCTATCTAGTAAATAAGTTCGTAATGCACTTCAGTGTAGCGAAGTTGTTATACTAATAAACTGGGTGCAATCCCAATAAATTGTATTCAAGCCTGCAATGGAGTTACACAGTTGAAAAATTCTACTTGTCTTTAGTCTGGCAAATATCTCAATGGCCCCTCTTACAGGGTACCTACTAACCTGTTTGATGCTGACCCTCTGACTGGATGGCCCTAGTAGCCCCTTATGTTGAATTTCAGAAGTCACGGGCAGAGGGAGGGGATCTTACTTTATATAAAATTCAAAGCTGCACAAGCTTAAGATCCCAGGATCCACTTGTGTATGAATTCTTTCTGAACCCACAATGACACTCCGGGTTAAACTTTGAAATCAATGAAGCAATCAATCAATCCATTGCAATAAACAATCCATCAATCAAAGTAGTCAGTCAAGTAATCAAGCAATCAAGCAACCCAAATAATCAAGCACCAATGAGGCAATATAAATGAATGTGAAACTATGTGACTTAAAATGGTACACAGTAAAGCTAAAAGCAAAAGATAGTAACTATGCAGTATCTTATTTGTACTGGGGTCCTTTGTACATTTTTTACAGCTGGGTGGACTGGAGCACCGAGACTTGCTCAGCATCATACAGTCAGGATGTGCCTGCTTTGGAATTTGGATCTGGCTGTCCTGGTTCCCAAGCCTCTACACAAGACCGTACTTCCTCCATAAATTAGTCAGACCTATCACAAATGCTGTGATTCTTTTAAAATCAGCCACGTGTCAGAAACAAGCATTTGTCAATGCCGAATGTTTGCTTGCTGGTATTAGCATTAGAAATGCAGGAGTTAGACAGATGCAGAATAGGAATGGCAGTGAAGCACTGAACTTCACATGAACCCCACCTCCATCCTGTAGAGACAGACAGGATTTGGATAAGATTTTGGGTCATCACCCATGACGGTCAAGCCATGTCACCTCACCCTATTCTGCAGACACTGACACGTGTTGAGCTGTGCCTTAGGGTGTCTTGCTTTACAGTCACCCCATTCCATAAGGACATACGTTGAAATAGGTGCAGCATAGGAGAATGGGGTGAAGTCTTGGGATGAAGAGTCCAAGGTACACCTCAATCCCTGTCAGTGGCTGAGGGTTGGGGTGAAATATCATGAGCAGTACAGTTGGCAATCCAAAGGCACACCCCAATGCCTGCCTGTCTGTCTGTACAGGGTAGGACGTTATGGTTAATGGTTAGAAACCGTAATGCCTCAGGCATTTGTTGGTATTCACAGTGCAAATTTTGAACATGGCCATTTTGTGACCCGACCTCATGAAAGCATTCGGGACCTCTTGTCATGAACAGTGGCAGTGTGGTTTTGTCAATGTGTCCTGAAAACTGACTTCCAACAGTGACAGTACCATTCTGCACCACATGTACGAAAACGCAGATCGGGCAGGATGTGAAGAATGATGGCTGTACCATCCATAGGGAGGTATGAAGAGATGGCAATGTTGAAAATGTGTAGTGGGTATATTAAAAATGCTTGCATATCTGAGCATATGTGGAAACCGTGCAACGCATGTGCATAACACAGTCATTTTATGGAGTTTCATCACCAGATTTTCAACATAGGCATTTAAGGACCTATGGTCATGAACAGTGTCACTGTGATTTTGTTACTGTTTCCTGAACACTGATTTCCCACAGCAACCACGATATACTACGCCGGACCTGCAAAAACACATTTCAACTAGGATGTGAAAAATGACAGCTGTGCTGTTTATAAGGAGGTGTGGGAAAATGGGAAAATCTGGAGTGAAAATATTACAAATGTGCAAAATTATAAGCGTGCGTGGAAACTGCGCAATGCACACTCATAACACAGTCATTTTATGGATTTTCATCACCAAATGTTCAACATAGGCATTTTAGGACCTCTGCTAATGAACAGTATCACTGATTTTTGTAATGTGTTCTAAGCAGTGATGTCCCACAGTGACCGTTCTATTCTGTGCCGGAAGTGCAAAAACACATTTCCACCAGGAAGTGCAAAATGACAGCTGTACTGTTCATAAAGAGGTGCAGAAAAATGGCAATGTTGAAAATATGGCGTGAAAATATTGCAAATGTGTGAAGTTATGAGCGTGCGTGGAAACTGCGCAATGCACGCTCATAACACAGTTAGTTTATGGACTTTTGTCACCAAATTTTCAACATAGCCATTTTAGGACCTCTGCTAATGAATAGTGTCAGTGTGATTTTCCTAATGTGTCCTGAACATGGATTTCCCACGACGACTTCGCTTGTCTGCGTTGGAAGTGCAAAAACACATTTGGGCCGGGATGTGAAAAATGACAGCTGTACTGTTCATAAGGAGGTGTGGGCAAATGGCAGTGTTGTCAATCTGGAGTGAAAATATTGCAAATGTGTGAAGGTACAAGCGTGCATAGAAACTGCACAACGCACGCTCATAACACAGTCATTTTATGAACTTTTCTCACCAAATTTTCAACATAGACATTTTAGGACCTCTGCTAATGAACAGTGTCACTGTGAATTTCTTACTTTGTCCCAAACATTGATTTCACACACCAAGTGCATCACTGTGAGCTACATGCGTAGAAACACATTTTGGGTGAGATGTGCAAAATTAAAGCTGTACTGCTCAATAGTAGGTGTGGTAAAATGGCATTATTGAAATTCTGGAGTGCAAATATTAAAAATTCACGCACTTACGAACGTGCATAGGAACTGCGCAACGCACGCTCATTAAATAGTCATTTTTAGGAATTTTTTCACTAAATTTTCAACATAGCCATTTTAAGATGTCTGCTCATGAACAGTGCCACTGTGATTTTCTTAATCTGTCCCAAACATTGATTTCACACACCAACTGCGCCATTGTGCGCTACATGCGTGGAAACACATTTTGGACGAGATGTGAAAATGACAGCTGTACTGCTCATAAGTAGGTGTGATAAAATGGCAATGTTGAAAATCTGGAGTGCAAATGTTTACAAATTTGTGAACTTATGAGCGTACGTAGGAACTGCGCAATGCATGCTCGTAAAACAGTTATTTTTAGGAATTTTTTTACCAAATTTTCAACATAGCCATTGTAAGACCTCTGCTCATGAACAGTGGTACTGTGATTTTCTTAATCTGTCCCAAACATTGATTTCGCACACCGACTGTGCCATTGTGCGCCACATGCGCAGAAACACATTTTGGGTGAGATGTGAAAAATGACAGCTGTGCTGCTCATGAGTAGGTGTGATAAAATGGCAATGTTGAAAATCTGGAGTGCAAATATTACAAATTCGTGAACTTATGAGCATGCATAGGAACTGCATAATGCACACTCATAAAACAGTCATTTTTAGGAATTTTTTCACCAAATTTGCAACATAGGCTTTTTGATAGCCCATCTTATGAACACTGGCACTGTCATTCCATTAATCAGTCCTGAAAGGTGATTTTGCACAATGACCCTGAAATCACCCTTCAGGCTGGATTAACACCATGACAGTGACAGAATTCATGAGGAGGGGTCCCAAAAACCCCATGTTGAAAATTTGGTTGCAAAATTCCAAAAAATGCCTGAGATTTGCAGTAAAGTTGAAAAAACCCTATTTATTACATTATACAGCTTATCGGCGTTTCCTCAGTTCACGGTCAGCTTTGAAGAGTGCAGACGTGTTCCAGGTCCACCAAGATTGTCGCACCAGACCGGAGGCAAGTAAGGGGTGGGGTGTGGGAGCAGGTGCGTGAGTGGGTGGAAAGCGGGTTATGGAGGGGGAATCTGCTGACCGCAAGGAATCGCTTTTCCTTTATAGGAAAAAATAGACAACATGGGATGGTTTTCAATTTACAGGGGCATTTGGCGGGCTAGGGTGGGCTCCCAAGCATGCCAAGGACTCTTTGGAGTGGAGAGCAGCTGTAGCTGACGGGGATTAGGCACCCCATCGGCACACCAGAAAAGCGGAGACCATCATGCCGAGGAGGATTGGGCACCCCATCGGTAGCCAACAAAACTGGGGGTTAGATCATGCCGAGTAGGGGAGTGGGCTCCCGTCAGCAGACAATGGCAGTGGCTGGGGTTACATCTGCAGACGGGAGGGCCTCTGCCAGCTAAATAAAACATTGTGGCACTGAAATCGTTGGGATTGGGGCCCCCATCGGCCAACAAAGGCCGTTTGGGGGAGCACATGATGCTGAGGGGGATTGGGCACCCCCTCGGCATGGGAGGCTGCCTAATACTGTTTGTGAAGGTGGCAGCAAGCTGCCCGCCATGTTCACAAACAGTATTAGGCTAGCTAACATTCCTCCCTGCAATGACGGGTCGCTCCCTCATTGCAGCACAATGACTGATGCTGCAATGATGAGGCAGCCCCTGATTGCTGTGGTGAAAATATTAGAACTTGGTGCACTTTTTGGAGACCAGTGTCATCGGCACACTGTACCTCCAATGGTCCACCAGTGCCAAGCCCCCAAATGCAGTGCCTCCCTTGGCTGTAACACTGCCGTGCCTCCACAACCCACTTCTCTTCTAAGCTGTCACATAATGTTTCTTGCGCATGCATACAAGCAAACATAAAAATGTGGTGTTTAAATTTGTATTTTTTTTCTTGCAGACCAATAAAATCTGTCCCTCTCTTTCTTACCTTCAGAGTAATATGGTCACAACTGTGTGAAAGGGCTACATGTATAGCATCACAAAGGTGTCCCAAAATTTTTAAAACTGCATTATTTCATAGATTGCTGCATCGCAGAGTCACCTTAGTCTAACTTAAATTGACCATGATGTTTTAGAAACAAACTTTGAAAAATTATGTTTAGAAACAATTATAGATTAGGTCAATTGTATTTACTTATTTTCTTTTATAATCATGGAAATCAGCATGAAGCAGTATCACAATCTAGCACTTCATCTGTTCTGGTTGCTTGTCTATGCCTGGTGCCATCATCTTCTGCATGTGACGTCATCATCTTTTCCCCAGAAACAGATAATTTCATAAGCAGCAGCTTGTGACAGTAACATGGTAATTTAAGGTCAGAAGATACTCTAGATCCCTCAGGTCTGCCCCTGTTTCATAAGCAGGGATGAATAAATATGCATGCAAACGTATTCTAATTTATAGGTCTTGTCCATCCTACTCCATTACCCAGGGTAACCAGTGATTCCTTTGCAGGCAGACATTTGATCAGACTGACCTTGAAGGCCTGTAATGTCTTCATATCCATATGCACATATGAATCTGCCAGCAGAAACAGGTCTTGCTGTCTCTCAAGTCTGCTCGAGTGTGCAACTAGCACCCCTAGACTGCAGCTACCCTACCCTTCTCCCCTTTCACCTCCAGGACATTCTCAGCACTACTTACCCAGCTGCTCTCCCGTGCCCTGTCCCATGCCCTTTTAAAACTACCCACCATCTTTCATGAAATCACCCCCCTCTGGTAGGGCATTCCATTTCGACATCACCCTTTCTGCGAAGTAATGTCTCCTCATCTCTCTCCTAAATCTTCCCCCTCTAATCTTAGCCTGTGCTCTCGCGTGTCCCTTCCCTTCCCTTCCTCAGCTTAAATAACCCATTGCCGCTAGATTTGTTGATCCCCTTCAAGTACTTGAGCATTTCAATCATATCCACTGTCTCCCCTCTCCTCCAGTGTGAACAAACTCAGATCCCTTAGCCTGTTCTCGTAGGTTTTGCCTTCCATCTCCCGTATCATTTTTGTCACCCTACACTGCACCCCCCAGCAGTCTAATATCCCTCTTCAGATATGGATGCCAATACTGCATGCAGTACGCCAACTGTGGCCTGACCAAGGACCTGTAGAGGAGCATGATCATGTTCCTATGCCTGGACGAGAATCCCCTTGCAATACACCCCAGCATCCTGTTAGCCTTAGCTTTAGCTTTCCTGCATTAAGCAGAGTTGTTCATGCTCTCCTTTACCATCACCTCCAAGTCCTTCTCTTCCTTGGTGACACCCAGCCTCACAGCCCCCACTAATATTCCATCCTTGGGTTCCTGGCCCCGAAGTGCATAACCCCACACTTCTTCACATTGAAGCCCAAATACCACTTTACTGACCATTCCTCCAGCTTGGTTAGGTCCCCCTGTAGTTTTTTCCACCCATCAACTTCATCCACTAGTGCCTTCATTTTAGTATCATCTGTGAACAGACTGATCCTGCTGTCATCTCTGTGTGAGATGTCCGATATGTATAGCCCAAACAACACTAGACCCAGCACAGAGCCTTGCGCACTCCACTCATCACTGGCCTAGGTGCTGAGAGTTCCCCCACCACAACCACCCATTGCTGCCTCCCCTTCAGCCAGTTCGCAATCCAGTTAACCAGCTTAGCTCCCACCACCATTGATTCCAGTTTCCCCCCAGCTGCCCATGAGGCACTGAGTAGAAGATCTTGCTGAAGTCCAAATTTTGGACATCCATTGCATGACCCCTATCCAGCGCCCTTGTTATCCAATCCTAATACTCTATTAGATTGGTCTTATAAGATTTCCCCAAGATGAACCCATGCTGCTGCTCATTCTGGAGGCCTTTTACCTCGAGAAATGACACCAGTCTCTCTTTCAGTATCACTTCCATATGTTTACCCACTAGTTTACCTTCAGTTGAGGTGTTTAAGGCCCAACTAAAGACCCACTCATTTAGCCAGGCCTTCCCAAACACTCTGTATTAGATCTTATCCTTGGGTTGGCCCCTTTTTAGCTCCAGTCCTTATTTTAGGTCTTATCTATTTTCTTATATTATTTACTTAATTTATTGCTGAAATGTTATTCTTTTATTAGTAGTAATTCTGATTTGTATGGTGCCCAGAGCATCTGGGATTGGGTGCTAGAAAAATAAAATTTGCCTTACCTTGCCTATGGAAGTGAGACTGACAGGTCTTTAGTTGCCTGGCTCATCCCGTAGGCCATTCTTATGTATAGGCACCACATGGGCCACCCTCCAGTCCTGTGGCATGCATCCTGTGTCCAGGGAGGTGCTGAACAGGTCCACCAGTGGCCTGGCCACTGTCTCTGCTGGTAGGCTGCTCCACATGTTCTCCACTGTCTGGAAGGAGAAGGTCCTCCTAATGTTCCCCTGACTTTACCACCTCTGAGCTTCTGTGCATGTCCCCACAGCATGCTGGAGAACACCAGATCAAACATCTTAATCTACTCATTCTTGCTGATGCCCTTGAGTAAACGGATGACTGAGATCATACTTAGATATTAACAACAACAACAAACTCTAGACAGAGCTGATAGGGCTGTGAAGAGCTACCAAGTGACCAAAGTTACATATGTGCATAGGAATTATTCAATGCCTGTGTGTAACGTGGCCATTTTTACCAAGTGACCAAAGTTACACATGTATGTAAGGATTATTCAATGCCTGTGTGTAATGTGGCCATTATTTTGAGGTGTTGCATTAAATTTTCAACCTGGCCTTTTTGGGACCTCTCCTCATGAAGAGTGCCAGTGTCATTTTGTTCACTTGTCCCAAAAGGTGATTTTGCACAGCAAATGCTCTATTCTGTGCCACAGGTGTGAAAACACATTTTGGACAGCTTGTGGAACATGACAGCTGCACTGTTTTGAAGGAGGTGTGCAAAAATGGCAATGTTGAATATGTGGAGTGAAAATAATAAAAACTGGCAAAGTTAGGAGCGTGCATAGAAACTGTGCAATGCACACTCATAGCGAGTCATTTTTTGGACCTTTTTCACCAAATTTGCAACATGGGCTTTTTGGTACCCCACCTCATGAACAGAGGCACTGTCATTTCGTGACACAGTCCAGAAAGCTGATTCTTCACAGTGACCGTGAAATCACCTTTCATGATTAAGTAACAAAATAACAGTTACAGTTTTCATGAGGTGGGATCCCAAGAACCCCATGTTGAAAATTTGGGGCAATAATTCCGAAAAATGCCTGATTTATCAGCATAAGTTGAAAACCCCATTGAACTGCATTATAGCATGCTTACCTTAGATTCTGCAGTTCGCAGTTCAGCTTTGAAGAGTGCAAATGTGTCCCAGTCCAGAGAAGAACACGGTGCCGACCTCCGGAGGTAAGTATGGAGTAAGGGGGGGTGTGAGATGGTGGGTGCTCAGTGGGCAGGTCGGGATGGGGGAAGGGACTGGAGCTACGATGAGGGACTGCTTTCTTTTTTACAGGGAAAAAAAAGCGAGTGGAGCGACAACGGGGGACCGCTTTCTTTTGGGACATCCCAAATCATTACTAAATAGAGATGGAAACAAAGCCTGAATTTTACAGCAAGCTGTTAAATTGTGCATTGGTCTGGAAAAATATCACACTCTTGTTCAGAAACAGAAAGGTTACAGTAACCAAATTCAAGCAACACTGCCAAAACTTGTTTTTCAGTAGCTCTGGTTACAAAATACTCTTTTCAGTGATGAGAACATACAGAACTGCAGATAAGGTGTAAAATGTAGACTGTATGTGTAACAAGCAGACAGTAGTGTATGTACAACAAAGAGAGCTGACTAATCAAATTCTCCCATCACAGAAGTGCATATGTGGTTATATTTAATGCACTGAAATCCACACTATTCATGTATTTATTTATTCCAAGGAGGTTGCTAGTGTAAATTGGCCACGTGAATTGGTGGGGGTGGGGTAGGGCACAGAATGCAGTGGAGCTGACAGTGGCACCTCAACTGCACATGCGTGGCAGTCATGCATGCACAGTTGCGGTGAATGGAATTTTGTCATTCACATGATGGTGCCAGCTGGACTGTGCGTGCATGCGAGTCATGCATGCACAGTTCATGCAGTGGAATGCAGAAGTAACAGCCGAAATAGCGCAGCTGTTATTCCATAGCAGCCGACTGTGGTGGAGTGTTACAAACTCCATTGGGCTTTTGGAAGGATACTTCCAAAAGTTTAATGGAAGGTTCCACGATTGGCCATTTTTGGAGCTATTGTCCAATCACAATTGGGCTATAGGCTCTGCCCACAGCCCTAAAAATGGAAAGGGACCTGGGGGTAATCATATCAGATGACCTAAAGGTAAGCAAGCAATGTGAGAAGGCAGTAAGGGGGACTTAGGGGATACTGGGATATATAGGGAGAGGAACCACCAGTAGAAAACAGGAAGTTGTTATCCCCCTGTACAGACAGTTGGTGAGACCCCATCTGGAGTACTGCATGCAGTTCTGGAGACCCCATCTCTGCAAAGACATAGACAGGATGGAGGCAGTCCAGAGGAGGGCAATTAAAATGGTGCAGGGTCTGCAACAGAAGTCATATAAAGAGAGACTATAAGAGCTTAATATGTATACCCTCGAGGAAAGGAAGGAAAGAAGGAGGGAGGGCATGATATAAACTTCCAAGTACCTCAAGGAAATCAACAAAGTCCAAGAGGGTAGCATCTTTCAGAAAAAGAGATATGCAAGAACAATGGGACACAATTTGAAGATAGAGGGGGGACAGTTCAGGGGTAATGTGAGGCAGTATTTTTTCAGAGAGAGGGTGGTGGACGCATGGAGCAGCCTTCCTGAGGAGGTTGTGGGGTCAAAAACAGTGGGTAAATTCAAGAATGCATAGGACAGACATAAGGCAATTCTGGTGGGAGATAGGAAAAAGTAGGCTGTTGGTTAACTAGGATCTGCAGCTTATCCAATAGGTAGGAAAATGAGCAGACTAGGTGGGCCAAGCGGTCCTCATCTGCCGTCAAAGTCTATATTTCTATGTTTCTATGCCCCCTCTCAGCCTCCTTTTCTCCAGGGCGAACATATTAAGGACCCCCAGCCTCACCTCATAGCTAACCCCTGATCATTTTTGTGGTTGTGTGTTGAATTCTCTTGATTGCCTCAAGGGTTTTTTTGTACTGCAGAGAGCAAAACTGAGCAGTGTTTCAGGCATGGCTTGACAAAGGCCTTTTAAAGTGGCAGGACTATATCACCTGTTCTGCTGAACAGCTTCCTTTTTTTCTGTTTTTCAAATCACATTTTATTATGGTTTTTTTAAGGGTACATTCTCATGCAGCATTTACATTCAATTTGCAATTCCATCAATCCATCTTACACATTGGCCTGGTATGTTGGATCAGAAATAAAATTCTACAACATAGGTTAAATTAAGAGGGCAAGTTATATCAATCAATCAATCAATCAAACTTTATTTAACCAGATGTAAACACCATTGAGCAAGCTCATTTTCAAAGTGGTCCTGGACAACAATAAACATATACAATCACAGATATAATGGACAAAAACAAGGCATTGTACATGTGAGGGATAATATAGGCCTATACATACAGAACTAACAGGTAGCATCAGTTGTAAATCATGACAGAAAGATGGGGAGGGGAAAAGGGGAGCGTATGTGAGAGGGGAGAATATGTGAGGAAGGAGAGAGGGTAGAATGGTGAGGACTGGGAGAAGTGTAGATGAATTAATAAGTGCTGGGTACAACCTATTGGTGAGGTGGGCTAAAAAGAAGGTAAGGACCCCCTAAGGGCCTGTGAGTTGAGATAGGCTCAGTAACAAAGGATTCATGGAAGATACTCAAACTATGGCACACAGTCATCTAAAACAGCTGCAGGTTTCCTTCAGGTGCTTAGCTATTAGTGCTTTGAATGTGAATGGTCTTGGAAGGGATGAGAGCTTTAGAGAGCCTTGCATGGAGTTCCATAGGGATGGGAATGAAAAGTTGATAGCAGCCAAGCCATAGGTTGTATTTACTTTGGGGATCTGGAAGCAGAGTATGGAGAAGCGTCTCAGGCCATAAGATTCCTTGGCACATACAAAGAAGTTTGAGATGTAAGCAGGAAGTTTATCAGACAGCACTCCAAAGAACCAAAGAAGAGCATTTCTTTTCCTCCTGGTCGAGAGTGAGGGCCATCCCATCACTTGGTACAGGTGGCAATGGTGGGTATGAGGAGGCAGATTTAGGATGAATCTTAAAGCTCGGTGATAAAGGGTGTCAAGTTTGTTGAGAGCTGTTAGGGGGCAATGGTTGTAAAGGAAGTCAGCATAGTCCAGTAAGGGTAGAAATGTAGTTTGCACTAGTCTCATTCTAGCTTCTCTGGTAAGTAGGTGCTTAATGCGGTAGAATAAGCCTAACCGCTGCCTTAGTTTTTTCGATACCTCATTCAGATGGCACAGAAAGTTAAGTTTGTTATCCGACCAGAACCCTAAGTATTTAAAGATATCCACTAATTCAAGTGGTTCTCCCAAAAGTGTTGGAATCTTCGGTTGGTGAGTAGGTCCTGAGGCTGCCTTTGGGGAGAGGATCATGGCTTTAGTCTTTTTGGCGTGGAGTAGAATCTTGTGGCTGATAAGGTTGTATTGTAGAGAAATAAAATCATGCTGTAATTCCTCATGGGCCAGGTTCAGGGATGCGTTTGAGGTATAGAGTACAGTATAGTCAGCAAATAAGTGCACATTAGCTTAGCACAGATTTGAATTGAGGTTATTAATATAGATTGCGAATAGGATTGGACCTATAATGGAGCCTTGGGGGACACCTCGAGGAAGCGATTTTAATGGAGCCAATTCAGCTGCCACTTTGACTTGTTGTAGCCTGTTTGTAAGGTAGCTGGTGAACCATTTGATGGCAGAGCCATTGAGTCCGATATTGTGTAGTGCATCAAGCATAATATTGTGATCCACAGTGTCGAAAGCCTTACTAAGATTGAGGAAGAGGGCACACACATGCTTCTTAGCTTCCAAGGCAATTTGCCAGTCAGTGGTTACTTCTGCGAGGGCAGATACTGTGCTATGATTGGCTCTAAAACCGGACTGCACCGGGGCTTAATAGTTTTTGCGAGTCCAGATGTTCTCTGACTTGAATGTTGACAATTTTTTCCAGGAGTTTTGATAGGATATGTAGTATGGAAATGGGTCGGTAGTTATTGAGGTTGCTCAGATCCCCAGATTTGAACAAGGGTATGATGTGTGCAGTTTTCCATGACACTGGGAGCTCACCCTGCGTTAGTGAGGTGTTGAATAAATAGGTAATGGGGGCGGTCAAGTAGTAATGACCTAATTTAAGGAAGTAGGGTTCAATATTGTCGGCACCGGCACTCTTTTTTGTATTCAGTACCAATAGGAGGTCCTCTACTTGTTTAAATGTGACAACATTAAAGCTGAAGGAGGAGGAGAGAGGTTGGTTAGAGCTGCAATTAGCAGTAGAGTCGGCAGTGGAGTCCCCTAACGGATTGAGCTTGCTCATAGGCGAGGTGTCATAGGCTAGACCTGCTGTGGCAAAATGTTCATTTAGCTGTTCTAATATAGCAGCTCTGTCTGTAAGGGTAGATCCATTGGTCACTATTTTGGCTGGTAGGGAGGTGTCAGAAGTATGACCTTCAACCTCTCTGAGGATATTCCAGAATTTGGAAGAGTTGTTCTTATTGTCTTCTAGAGCTGCTTGAAAATATTTAGACTTTTCAGACCTAGTTAGTTTGGTGCATGCATTTCTAGGAGTATGAAATGCTTGCCAATCGGCCTCCAGGTGTGATTTCCTCGCTCGTTTCCACCAAGCGTCTCTGTCCTTGAGTGCTTTCTTCGGGATAGGAGAGAACTAGCCGGGAGGTCTTATTTTCATCTTGACCAGTCTTAGTGGGGCGTGTTTGTTTATTATGCCCTCTAGGAGGCTATGGAAGATACTGAATGCCTCGTTGAGGGAAGGGGCTAAATAGAAGTCCTGCCATCTGATGTTACCCAGGTCTTTCAGGAAGGCATTCTGGCAAAATTTTTTCAAACATCTTTTCAGTTTGAATTTAGAAGCTGACTTTATTTGGGGATAATGTCTAATGCAGACAGTGGGGCACTGATCACTTAGGTCATTACAGAACACTCCAATATGTAAGATGTTATGAGGTTTGTTTACTAACATGAGGTCCAGTAGGGGGCTTCGCTCCGGGTTTTTTCTGTTGGATCTGGTGGCTGCAGGTGTCATTTGTGCCAATCCATTTGCATCACAGAAGTCTTTTAGCTTCTTGGAGCTGTCATCATTCCAGTTATGGTTAAGATCCCCCATAATAATACACTCAGTGGTAGTCGATTCGAAAAGGCTTTGGAGATGCAGTAGGAGGGCCATGCCACCAGAAGGAGGTCTGTAGCACGCAGCAATAAGGAGTGCCTTGTCAGTGGAGAGGGATAATTTTAATACCAGGCATTCAAATTCTTTAGCCTTAGAGGTGCAATCAATGACTGTGACAATGAATTTGCTCTAAACATATATCACGGCCCCCCCTCCTCTGGTTGGTCTATCGCATCGGTGGATTTGTCAGGGATCGAAGGCGTAAGCCAGGATTCCGATATCATAAAGAAGTCCAGGGCTGCATGTAGAGCCCAAGTCTGAATCAGGTCAAACTTCTTTAGTAGGCTACAGACATTCACATGCAGGAAGCTGATACCTTTGTATTGTGGGAGGTCCGCAGGGGTTTTGAGTGTAACAGGTGGCCCAGGGTTAAGTTTGACGCCTCTGAGCAGAGCAAGAGAAGTAGTAATAGTTTCTTGAGGAGGTGCCTTAGCCTGCTAAATAGTTTCTTGTTGCTTTGCCAGGCATGAGAGGGTGCTGTGATAGCTGGCTTATGGATAGCAGCATGAGTTGTTAGAAAAAATGCATAAATGACTGTTTTTGCTGATAGATTCAAGGTTGCTCTAACATGTTCTCTGGTTAATGCCTGATGAGAGGATGCACAAGACCAAAGGGGGGTTGTCCCCATTTCATGTTGCCATAGCCTATCAAGAAGGGGCATAACTTGGTGGTCAACATGGAAGGAGCTTTTAACAGAAATGACCAGAGCTGTTTTATATGCATCAACGGTTATAGGACAAAGCCCTCTCTTTTTTCCAGCAAATGCATAAACCAGGCTGTTAATTGGTTATTAAATACCAGGAGTTGATTCTGCAATCCAAATAGAGTGATATGATAAGGTCCTCTCACGCTGTGATAGTTGGGGGAAGCTGCTGTAACTATTGTTTGTAATTTATTTCTTTGCAGCTACAGTAAAAGAAAGCTATGTAATATATATATTTCTGAGTTTTGATTGTTACTGTATCTGGGAATATAGTTAGGATGGCTAGATGAGAAGTAATTTCTCTAACCTCCGATGTCACCTGCTGGATCTCCGACAATACCTGCTGCCAAAAATCCTGTATTACTAGGCAGTCCCCCCAAAAATATGAGTATGGGTGGCTTGTGGGCACTTCCAATCCTGCCAACATGCTGTTGCATTGTTGGTTTTTACTTAACCACAACTATCGGGGTTTTGGAAAACCTGATAAAAGTTTTCAAGGCACACGCTCACCATGTGTGTGAGGTGTTATATGGTGGGTAAAAAGGGCTAATGCCTAATCCACTTCAGAAAGGGGACTCTACCATTTTGTCTTGTGGAATTAAACAAGATTGTCAGTGAGTCTTGCATCACTGCATAGAACTGCAGTATAAAGTGGTTTGACATCTGCCCTCTTCAAGCATTCTGGAGTAATATTTGGCAGGGATGAATGGCTGTTGTATCTGTTTTAGTCCCAAATTTCCCATTAAATATGGCGAATGTTTAAAAATCTACAGTGATCTCTAGATGGAATGGGAAACTTCATTTGGAGTTGTGCAAAACGTTTTAACCCTCCCTGATGGTGAAATTGTGAGATGTATGGCAGGACCAGTCTACTCCAGTTGGAAAATCTAGGGCCTGTGGATGCTGGTAAATACATTTTTATATGAGCTATACATTTTAGAAGCTAACCAGTTCTAGCAGGGAATATATGGTTGTGGAAGTGACTCCCATGTTCTGAGATACATTTATGTGACCTCACATTCTGTTGCCAGTATAGGGTTCATTAAAGGTAGGGAGAGTAGTACTGAGTTAACTTCCGGGAGGAATGTTCTCAGTTCTGCGTGCTTCCAGCGATCCCTGTAAACTGGGTCTGTCCAATTGCAGATGTGTCTAATTTTGGTTGCTGTGCAATAAGGCTACAGATGGGAAAAAGCTAAATTTCCTTTGAGATTTGTTGATTACAACTTCATGTAAGCAACTCTTGATCTTTTCCCAGCCCCAAAAAAGTTCCAAGATTTGTTTATCCCATTCTGCAAAAAGCTCTCAATGAGGTGCAGCTGGAATAAGTCTGAAACAGATACAACAGCTGTGGCAGCAGGTTCAATCATATGGTTTCCACCCTCCTAATTAATGGCACTGAGAGAACCTGCCAGTACTGTAGAACATAGATAATAACTTGTATAAGGGGTGTTATAGTTTAAGTCCATTAGCTGATTGAAATCTAATTATGGAAACCATTAGGTATTTAATGGCTTTGGTATGTGGTACTCATCATTGGCGGTGGGTCATATGCAATTTGTAACACTGAGGTGTTATCTAAATCTAATTTATACCACTCTAGCCATTCAAAACTATCAAGTGCTGACCTGAGCACAGGGAGAGAACTATTCAGGTCTATGAGGTAAACCAGAAGTTTGTCCACGTAATATGCCATCTTATATTCATGGCCAGCCAGATGGATACCTGTTATTTATCTTGTGGATCTAATATGTTCAGCCAGTGGTTTAGCATAAAGAGCAACTGAAAGTGGCAAAAACAAGCACCCCTGTTGTGTCCCCCAGAAAAGGCATAATCCATGCTAATATGCACCACTTGCTATTACATTAGCATGTGGGGATGTATACAAATTGATGATCATGGTCAAAAACTGTGGGGGACCCAATGCAGGCAAGGTACTACGGAGAAATCTCTGTGACACCCTGTTAAATGCCTTTTCTGCACCAAGGCTTAATAACATATTCCAAAGATCCCTAGATACAGGACAAGTACCACAAAATTAGCGAGAAGCGATGGTAGTTCCTATATACAAAAGCGTAACGAAATCTGAGTTAAAAAACTACAGACCGATTAGTTTGACATCGGTCATGGGTAAGATGATGGAATCCATTCTAAAGAATTATATAGTCGAGTACCTTGAGGTTAACAAACTGCAGGACCCACTACAACATGGTTTCCAAAAAAAACATTCCTGTCAGACAAATCTCTTGACTTTTTATGAAAAGGTTGGGAAGGCTTTATATGCGGGGAATTGTGTTGATGTCATTTTTTGGGATTTTTCTAAAGCTTTTGACAAACTCCTACATCAAGAATTAACACTTTCCCTCAAACAGTATGCACTAGATACCAATATAATAAACTGGATAGATGCTTGGCTATGTGAAAGAAGGCAAAGAGTGGTGATACAAGGAGAAAAATCAAATTGGGAGACTGTGACTAGTGGGGTGCCCCAGGGATCAGTACTTGGACCCTGCCTTTTTAACATCTATATAACCTCCTTGAAACTGGAAAACAAAGATATCTGTTTGACAAAATTTGCGGACGATTGCAGAATTGGTGCAATAACCAATACAGTAAAAAACCAGCAGGATCTACAAGAAGCACTAAATTACATACATCATTGGACTGTAAAGAGTAAGCTTGAATTAAATAAAAACAAATGTATAACTATGCATTTGGGTAAAGTAAAAAACAACAACCCCCTTCCCTACAAATTGGATAACACTGTACTCAATAAAATAGAAGAGGAAAGGGATTTGGGGGTAATAATTAGTTCTGACTTAAAATTTAGTACACATTGTAACAAAGTAATAAGAAAGGGAAATCAAATTTTGAATTGTATTCTGAGACACATCTCAAGTAGATATAGGAAGGTGTTAATCCCTCTTTATGGTGCTCTGGTTAGACCAAACCTGGAATATTGTGCTCAGGTCTGGGCACCTTATAAAAAAAGCAGAAATACATAATATTGAACGAATAGAGAAAAGAGTGAGTAAGTCAGTTGAAGGGTTGGAAAAGAAGACTTACCCTGAGAGATTGAGTGAGCTGAATTTGTTTACCCTAGAGTATAGAAGAACTAGGGGGGACTATTGCCTACTATTCAGATGTATAAATGATCCTGCACTCTTGTCAGAACTTGGACTAGTCTGGAGGAAATCAAGATATGACCTTAGGGGGCACCCTTTCCAGTTTGAAATTCAAAAATGGCAGACTTTATCATGAAAATATTGATTCAGCAACAGAGTTGTGGTAGGATGGAATTCTCTGCCTAGGGAAGTGGTGTCTAGTACAACTATGGACTCCTTTAAAAACAAACTCGATAACTTCCTTTTGGATAGAATAGAAAAAGGGTTATAAAATAATAAGGCAAGCATTATGGACAAAAGTCTACTTAGCTTGAAATCACCTATGAACCTTTGAACAATGTAAGGATCTTGTAGGTGGAGACATGGTGTAGTAAAGTAATAGTCCTTTTAATATTATCCCATGTCTGCCTCTGAGGGATGAAACTGGTTTCATCTGGGTCTGTTATCTCAAGGAGCATGGCTACCAGCCTCCCGGCCACCACTGTAAAATGTTATAATTAACTTTCAGTGCCAATATCAGCCTGAAAGATTCACATCTGGCTGCATTTTTCCCTGGCCTCAGTAGGGTCAAAATATTGGCATATGGCCGGGAGGCTGTCCCAGCAAAAACCTCAAGAAAGATTGGGAGCAATGTAAGGGCAAGCAGAGTTTTAATAGTTTTGTAAAACTCTGTACACGTCCGGGCCAGAGCTTTTCCCCACTTTCAGTTTAGCAATTGCCTAAGACACCTCTTCCCCCCAACTGGCCTTAGAAGAGTATCTTTGGGTGTTCCAGTAATTAAGGGAGGGTAATGTTTCCAAACAAATGAGTATACCCTTTTTCCGGAAGTTCAGCTGGCTGGCGATAAAGCTGTTCATGATACTTTCTCAGTATTCGGAGGATGTCCTCTGTTTTACAAGCCAAAATGTTTTGGGCATGATCTGTTAATTTAAAGATAGCTGATTGGCTACCCTGTTTTAAGAGTCCATGAGCTAAGACCTTAGGTGCACTGGACCCCAGTGATATTTTTGTTTTAAATTGCGTAATGCTATTTCAGTTTTATAGTTCAACAGTTTTTGAATTTCCTGCATAGTTTAATTGATTTGGGGAATAGGTTTTGATCCCTTTGTTTGTGGGACAGTCTTACAAAGGAAAGTGTCTCGATAAAGATATGCATAAATTGCTACTGTGTGTGTTTTTTTGTGTGTGAGCTATACGTAATAATTTCTCCTGTAAGAACTGTCTTGAGAGTATCCCAGGTGACAATTTCAGAGATTTCTCGACTGGAATTTTTCACCAGAATCTTCAGAATTTTTCAGTGAGAAGTTATTTGAATTTAGGATCAAATACTGTAGCTGGTGTGGGTCAAGCATCCACTGCACTGGCCTCCACGTCTGTCCCAACTGCAGGAACAGGTGTATTGGAGCATGGTCTGATAATATTATTTGCTCAGTGGTGTTTTCCTCCAGTAATGACAACTGCTGGTTTGCTTGCATAAGTAATAGTCTAGCCATGAGTAGCTAGTCACAGTTCTGTGGATTTAGTTGTCTCCAGACATCCACCACGCACATGGCATGTAGAACATTTTTACAGTGTTTTTGTGCCATTGTTAATCAGAGTAGATGAGCAGAGGTGGAGTCCCTGGAGGCATCCATTTAAAGGTTAAAATCCACCACTCCAAAAAAATGAAGGTGCCTTGTTGATATTCTAGGACTGTATCTAATAGTTGTTGGATGGAGGAGGCATCTATGCCTGGGGGGAGATAAAGAGATGCCACTGTGAGGAGATGCCCCTGAGCAGTGCCAGACAATACTACCAGTCTCCCCAATTTATAGGAATAATATTTGTTTATCTGAAATGGAGTGGGTATACCCTGGAAAAGGATGGCTACACCTCTTCAACATCTCTTTTGGTAGGAAGAGACGATTACCATCTGGAACCCAGGTTTGCCTAATTTTTCATGTTCTGGCAGTGGGACGTGCATCTCCTGTCACAGGATCAAGCTTGGTTTGGATGTCTTAGTGGAGAATAATATACTGGAACATTTCACCAGACTCCCCAGACAGCTAAAGTTCTCAGATCATATTGTGAATGTGAGTTCTCTATCATGAGGAACAGGCATCTTTCTGCCCTTCAGACCACCTACTTCTTTTAGTAAAACCCCTGAATCATGGTGTAACTCAACCTGCAGAAATAGCATACTGACTGAACAGATTGTTATTGTATTCACACAGCAAAAAATAAAGATTTGTAGTCTTTCATTTAAACTTGACCAGCTGGGCCACATAAAAACCAACAAAGAACAGTAACATAATGAACATGGTGTAACCTGAAAACTTGCCCCACGAGAATCACTAGCGGTGAGGCCCTAACAGTGGTGTAGAACTACTGTATGCCCACTGCATTTTTAAAACTATGTAACCAGGCCAGCATGCACAGGGGAGCTTGGCCTCCAGGGTAGGGGCAATAATGAAATCACGTCTAGATTACCCAAAAGCATGCCAGTTGAAATTTCAGATACCTTTAGCTTGAAGGAGAGATGTTGGAGGGTACACTTCCTGGGCCTTTGAGGGTGAACAAGATCCCCTGGTGAACATTTGCTTTCCCGCTGCGACCCTGTCAGAGAAGGGAAAATCATCATATCAACCAGGTGGCATAACATTAGTGTGGCTGCCATGTCCTCCTTGAGTCGGAGATGGCCCTTAGAAAACCCTAGTGAACATAAGGGCCATCAGCATGTAGAGAAGTAAGTTTGCTGGGTCTGACAGTAGTAATAAAGCAAATGGAAAAGAAAGTATGCAGTTATTATTAGCAGAAGGCAAAAGGGTCTTTGACTATTGGCCCTTGAGTTATAAACTAAAAGTCCTGGTAGTATAGGTGAAATAGGTCTGTGTTCGACTGAATCCTGGGATGAAGTATTTCAGTGCGGTGAAGAAAAAAGAAACACTCCAGTTTTGTAGAGCTAGTATGCTACAAGACTGAATTTCAATCTATTCGGTGGCATCTATCCGTTCTTGCAATCCACCCAGGAGACACTGTACACCTAAACTTACAAGTGGACCTGGAGTGTAATGATATGATCCAGGGAAGTGGTAAAGCAGGAGGCACTTTTTAACTACAGGTCTTCCTTGTTGCTCAGAACTGTTTAATGAGCC
Source organism: Neoceratodus forsteri (assembly GCA_016271365.2). Classification (NCBI taxonomy): domain Eukaryota; kingdom Metazoa; phylum Chordata; order Ceratodontiformes; family Ceratodontidae; genus Neoceratodus; species Neoceratodus forsteri. The sequence goes on from CM028136.1 coordinate 324,597,358, forward strand.
ATATGGTCCATCAAGAGTGTGCAAGAGAATGTGGGAAGTTCAGACATTGTTTAAACCCCACCCATCTCCCCAGGGTCATTGCAGTAGCCATCATCAGTACCCATTTTCCAAATTATGGCCCATTATGTACAGTTAAAATGCTGGGGAGAGTATCCAGGTTTCCTCACTCTGCCAAGGAGGCCCCCCTAGCAGCTGACTCATAGCACCGAAGCCTTCACAAGCTGCTCCCAGAGTATCTCCATGGTCATGACATGTCAAGGCTGCAATATACCACTGGCAGCTCCCTGAAGAGATGGGCAAATCATACCGAACAACTAAGAAACTGCCCAGGCCCCCAATCCCACACTAAAGGTAAAGCTCAATTGTGAAAAGGTTTTAGCATACCATTTGTATGTCATGGCTGCCAACCTGCAACCCTCCACCCCCTCAGAGATATAATAAAGCAGTACCTTAAATCCATTCCTGCATTCTTGGATCTCACGAACAGCCACATTCGTCCTGGTGCTGGTCGGGCAATAAGGTCTCTTAGGGTTTTTTCAGTGTGTTGTTTCCTCTGCTGCTGTTTGGCAGGGTGGGTCTGATTCCTATTCTGAAAGCCCTGGTGTTGTATTTGCAGTGTCTTTGAAGCTGCTGTGGTCTCCCCTGGTGTGTGCAGTCCTCTGGGACATAGATCTGCTGTCCCATCATCATCCGATTCATACCTTTATGGGCCATCAGGTAACGGAAACATCAATTTGATAGGATATACCAGCCGAACTTAGGCTGTTGGTTCAGAAGAATTTCAGGAGGGGGATGTATGTTCTGTTCAGCCCATGACCACTGTAGGATAGTCATCATCCATAAATAGCCAGTGCCCATTTATCATACTCAAGCTGTTTCCACTGTCAGCCCTTTTTAAAACCTTCTGGTTTGTTGTAAATTTTTGAATGTGAAACACTATCCCAGTGCCCCTGTATGCATGCTGGATGTCCAACTCCATGTCTTCAGGCAGGTCCAGTATTTTGTGTAGCACTGAATTCAGAAAGGTGGTTGTCCATGGGCCTTCCATTTCCTCTGGCAGTCCATACAGGCAGAGGTTGCAGCAACGTGATCTGTTTTCCAGATTATCCTCCTGTTGCTGCAGCCAAGTTAGGCTCTGTGTGAGGAGGGTTTCTGTGTGAGCATGGTGTGCCCCTGACTACTTGTCCGTGGCTTCTAAATTGTCCAGCCGGGCTTCAAATTTCTCCACTTTGCCTTGGATCGATTGGGAGGATGGTGTTAATATCCGGTTGAAAGGCCTGCAGTTTGGATACTAAGTGATCCAGTTTCTTGCCTTTCTGTGGTGTCTGCATGAGTGTTGATGGCCATGACTAAGCATTCACCATTGTAGCAGGGGAAGAGTGCATCTTTGCTGTCTGAGGCAGAATCATGCAGTCTGGCTCCATTGTACATCTCGTCTTGCTTTTTGGGTTTATGCAGCTTGCCCATTGCACTCTGCCCATGTGTTCTTGTAAGAAAGCCCAGTTTTGAAAAGTTTAAAGTTAATTTTGGAGGGTTTCAGTCATTGCTGAGCAGATCTTCTAAGTTAGGCTATCATCCCCTTGATGATTTTTTTTTTATACTGGCTGGTGTTCCATCAGTCTGCCCCCGCCACCCTATCCCCCAGGACTTATCCTCTACCCTTGGAGTGTACCATAGCTTACCACTCAGGGTGGGGCTGTCAGGGAGGGGGCCACTATTCCTGGATCAGAAACTGATGCTAATCTGGGGAAAGAGTGCCTCGGTCCGCTGCATGGGGCTTGACATATTTCTGATCAACTTGGTAATTTTTTTTGTATGCAACTTCCTGGGGAGGTGTTGCATGCAGTGACATGATGGCACATGGCTGAACATCTGCCATGCCTCCAAAGTTTGTAAGCTCTGGCTGTTGGACCCCCAGCCTTTGCTAGGGGCCAATTGAGGGCCCGAGTGCATCCCCCATCCTCCCCACCGGAAAAGGACAGCAGTCCACAGGACACTCAATACTCAACCTCCGGTGGGCCCTGAAACTCCTGGGTTCACTTTCAAACCTAGGTCGTCACTGTTGCAAACATTAGTGCTACTGCTATGCCATTGCGATGGCTACACCCCAGCATTCTGTAAGCCTTCATGCCAGGTCCTTAAGGTATCTTTCTCCTTTCTCCTTACTCCTTGCACCACAATTCAGTCCATTCTTTTACCTCAGCTGTTTTCCTCCTTGTCTGAGGCTCCAATCCAGTTCTACTGCTCTCTTTCAGTCTCCCGCTGGGAGACCCCTGCTTTCTCCATTCTTGTGGATTGGTGTAAATATATGACTTCTTGCCGACTGTCACCTGGAGTTGCAAATTGTAATGGATGTTTATTTTGCACAATTTATGTTTAACCACATTAAAGCCTTTGCATTTAAAACACGTTGCACTGGACAGATTTGGGAAAAGCATAATTTGAGCCTCCTCATACAGTTGTCTTTTCTTGTCCCTGGTCACCCAAAGCACTTGGTCCTGTAAAGCCACTGAGGCTGTAACCAGCAAGATGGTTCTCAGTCCTTCTTCTGGTGATGCCACCCACCACAGAGTAATTCTGTAGGCTTTGGTAAGCTGTTCCATTCAAGTCTAAGCCTAACGTCTTTTGAAGCCAACCAAACTAAAAAGATATTGGTGCTTCGCCCTTGACTCCTTCAGGCATACCTAGGAGCCAAATATGTGAGTCCTGGATCAAATTTTCCAAGAGCTCTAAATGAGCTTGCAGCAGGCACTGCTCCCTTGATGGCTGTGGCAGCCACCAGTGCCTTCCCTGATGTAGTCTCTGCTTCCTTCACCCCTGTCAACATACTGCCAACCTTGTTCACCACAGTAACCAACCTGATCATGAAACCATCCAATTTTTTTTATCTGTCATTTGAACACCTTAAGTCAGGGCTGTTACCACATGTTGGTGGGATTCCAATAAGGCCAGCTGGGTGTTCTTTGTCAGATCAGCACTAACTGCGATGCAACATTCCCTCCTTTGGAAACCCTACCTTGTGGGGCAAAGAAATTCTCTTTTGTCCTTTATGTTTCTTACTCATCTTCCAAATAAACACATAGCTATGAATGGGAGTACACCCTCTTCACACTAGAGCTTAAAGGCAACCATTTAGCTGGGTTGCAAGCCATGTCCCTTCAGCAGCATCTATCACCTCATTCATAAAAATAGTCATGATAGTTTCAGATTTCAGTTCTACCCTATGTTTCAATACATTTACTTTACAGTATATATGTTTGCTTCCTTGCTTTCCTGGGGTAGTCACTTCATAGTTGTACTGTAGACACAAGGAGGGTGCACTGGACTTGTAAGTAGAGAAGAAAATTCCAATAATTCTTGACAGGTATAAGTTGAATAGTTCATTGAGAAATTGCAGCAACAAGTATCCCTGGCACTTTGAGCCACTGTTGTGGCTCTTTGTCTAGGGGTTGAGTACACAAAAACAGTGGCATCGTAATTTAAGCAAGTCATTTAAAGGCACAGACACTATTCACTAACATTTTTACCATATTTACCTGATTTAGCATCTGTAGTACCTGCATTCTTTGGAGTCAGACATAGTGAAGGTGAAATAGTGTGTACAGGTGCCCAAATTAAAAATTGTGAATAAAAAAACAAAGTGTGAATGGTAATGGAGTGGCAAGAAGAAAAACAGGCTGCTAGCAGAAAACCTCCAAGGATAACATTGCCTTGATTGACTGATAAAGTGAAATTGCTTAAATTAAGCTAGTTAGGAGGCAAAAATATCTTGTATGTAAGGTTGACAGCTAAAAGACAAGCTCTAGTGCTGAAATATGAACCAATAACTGTGTGAAAAGTAATGGAAGTGAGTGGGCAGGGCGATGTTGAAGAATTAGAGAGGAGCAAACCGAGATGGCCAAAAGTGGCAGGATTCAAAATAGGAGCTGCAGAAATTGCAGATATAGCATGCGGTTTAACTCTTGTTTAAAGGGACAAGAAGAAAGCAAAAAAAAAAAAAATCTGAAAACAGTTTGATTATCGTAGAAGAAAACAAGATGACAGAAAAAAAGATTGCTAAACAGCTGAAGCATGCAGAATGTGACCTGTGAATAAACGGAATGTAGAATTAATCAAAACAAGTTATGCTTTGGTTTATACTTCAGGTTTTTGAGTCAGGATTAGACAGTTTTGTTCATACTTGGCTTGGTTCATAATTAAGCAAGATAACCTTTGAAATGTCTACCTGCCATCCACTTACCAAGCCTTTTTTTGAAGGATTGTGTGTTAGTGGAGTTCTTTTTGAAGATTATTTCACAGCTGTACCCCGTGCTGTGTATAACCTAACTTTCTATTGTTTGTTCTGTAGTGCATTAGTCTTAATTGCTTGTTGTGTCATCCTAAAGATTAGACCCCCAACCCCATGAAATATGTTTCCTCCATTGGTTCCTTATCCTCATATATAGTGAACCAGAACAATAAGTTGCCCTTAATGCACCTTAATGCCAGGCTATGTAATCTTATGTGACTCAATCTTTCCTCGTATATCTAGTTTCCAAACCCCTAATCATTTTAGTTGCTCTTTGCTGCAATCTTTCTGTTTTTATGTCATCACCTATTATTAACCCTCACCATACTTGTTACCCATAGTTAATTAAGTGATCTGACATAACTATGGTATAGGGGTTACATAACATCTTTAGATCGTTGTGAAAATGTCTCCTATTAGTGTTCAACAAATGGTTTGCTTCATTAAACACTATGTTAACATGTTTCCTGTTATGCAGATTATTTGTGATGTATACACCCAAATTATTTTACTTATTTATTTATTTGTTTATTTATTTAGTAATCAGAATTACAACCTTTGAGCTAAAAGCTCATTTACAAAGGATCATCGTCACAAGGGTAGGGGAGGGTACATATGTTTGGAGTCAGGAGCAGCTTAGTAGACATTGTCAAGAACATCTAATAGTAAGAAAAATGTGAACAGGAGAAATCAGTAAATATTGGCAATAGCATAACAATGTAGGATAACATAGGCGAATAACAACACATAACCAAAACAAGGGTACATAGTCAGTAGGGTTGGGTTCACATGTCATGCCATACAATTAAGTGCTTAAGTCAGAGTTATGTGCCAGTTTCAGAAAAAATCAGAGGTGGAAGCTAGGCAGGATCTTGTATTGGGAGGAAACAGGAGATGGAGCTGTTCATCAGAACTGATACCTAAAGGTTACCAGGCTATAGCCAGAGGAGTCAGCCTAGGCATGGTAGTCAGAAAGGGTAAGTAAGTAAGTAAAAATTTATTTATATAAGGCACCCTTCCCAAGTTCAGGGTGCCTTTACAAGATTACACAAGTAGCATTAAAACCACAATAATAAATAACATTTTATATATAGCAACTTCAATTTAATTTACATTAATGAAATGCTTCATTAAAAAGAAAGGTTTTTAGGGTTTTTTAAAGCCCTCCACAGTCAGGCTATTTCATATCTGGCAAGGTAGAGAATTCCACAGGGTAGGAGCCATAAAGGCAAATGTTCTTCCACCAGATGTTTTTAAAGTTACCCTGGGAATCTCTAGCAATCTCTCGCCAGAGAATAGGAGGGAGCGGGAGGGGCAGTAAGAAGTCAGGAGTTCTTCCAGGTAGTGGGGACCCAACCCATGTAGGGCTTTGTAGGTCATCAACATGACCTTGAAAGTGATCCGCCACTGTACCGGCAGCCAGTGCAACTCGCGAAGTACAGGTGTTATATGGTTGGACCTTGGGCTTCCAGTCAACAACCTAGCTGCCGCATTTTGCACCAGCTGCAAGTGGCAAATATCCACTCCCGGTAGCCCTAGATAAAGGGCGTTGCAGTAATCAAGATGACTGGCAACAAAGGTGTGGACCAGGGTAGGAAGATCCTCTGATGGAACCAGGTGTTTCACCCATGCTGTATTCCTTAGATGGAAAAAGGATGTTTTGACCATGGCCGACACCTGTGCCCTCAGGGTCAGGGTCTCGTCAAATATAACACCAAGGTTACGTACCTAGCCAGATGCCATAAGCGGGGTCTCCCCCAGAAATAAACCTGAGGGTTTTCCCGCCCATGAACCTGACATCCTCACCCCCGGTTCCACCACCAATACCTCTGTTTTTGCTGGATTCAACCTCAGCCAATTGGTACTCATCCAATTCTGTATCTCCAGGAAGCAGTTGTTAAATAATGTACTTGACTCAGACTCTCGCTCGGGCACAAAAGACATATAGAGTTGAGAATCATCGGCATAGCAATGAAACTTCAACCCATATTGTCTTATAATGTCCCCCAATGGAAGCATGTACACCACAAATAACATGGGGGACAGCACTGAACCCTGTGGCACCCCACAGTGTAGACAGTGAGAGGCCAAAGAATGAATCCCCGACACTACTCTCTGACTCCTATCCTGTAGGAAAGATTTAAACCAACTGTGGACCACCCCCCTTAGTCCACAGAAAAACCACAGGCGATCGAGCAGCACCCCATGATCCAAGGTGTCAAACGATGCTGAGAGATCAAGGAGAACCAAGATAGAATGAGTTCTCTGATCTCTCACCATCAGGAGATCATTTAGTACCCGAACAAGAGCCGTCTCAGTACTATGCCTTTTCTTGAGGCCAGATTGGAGAGGGTCATAGATACTGTGGATAGTTAAATGGTCTTCCAGCTGCAATGTAACCACCTTCTCAACAATCTTCCCCAGAAAGGGAAGATTCGAGACCGGTCTGTAGTTTTCTGGGCAGTCAGGATCAAGGGAGGATTTTTTCAAAAGGCGGCATACTGTTGCCTCCTTCAAGGGACCAGGAAAGATCCCTTTCTTCAGTGACACCGCAACTATCCCAGTAAGGATCAGGCCAATAACTTCTACACACCCCATAAGTAGGTGAGTAGGGCCCGGATCCAATCTACAGCAAGTAGGCCGCAAAGTCTGGATGATCCTCACTATATCCATGAGTGCCGGTTGACTGAAGGTGAACCAAGTCAGTTGGGTATTTGTGCCCCTCGGCTGATCACTGCAAGATCCTATGGGAAGGCGCTGGCTGATCTCATCCCTGATAGTGGACCCCTTATCAGTGAAGAACATCGCAAATTCCTCACACTGTAATTGTGACAACGCTCGAGCAGATTGAAGACAGACTGGATTGCACAATCTGTCCACAGTCCGGAAGAGCTGGGCCGGTCTATTCTTCACTGCAGCAATTTCCCTGGACAGGAACTCTGCCTTCTTATGGGAAATTGCTAACTGATAGGTCTTATAATGATCTAACAGTCTAAGCCTGTCCACTTCCATGTGAGTTTTCAGCCAGTGTCTCTCCAATCTTCAGCCCTGTCGCTTCAACCCACAGATCTCCTTGGTAAACCATGTGGCCCCTAGGTGGAGAGTACAGGGACAAACACAGATTGGAGCAATGACATCCAGGGCCCTCACAACTGCCCTGTTATAGGCTAGCACTAAGGACCCTGGGTCAGTGCTATCCATTGGAGCAGCTTAATAGGCATTGTCAAGAACATCTAATAGTAAGAAAAATGTGAACAAGGTAGAGGGAACCAATCAGGATTAGGTAGGAGAAGAGGAGTCAGAGGAGGGAGATGAGGGTAGACTCAAAGGTGGGTGGTGTAAGTAGATCAGCGGGTGAAGGTTTGTCAAGGAGAGTGTGAGAGGAGAAAGGTGAGCAGGCAGGTGGGCAGATATGGGCAGGTGGTGAGTGTGATGCTTGGCCATCTGGTTATGATTATTGTATGATATTGGTATTATAAATACATGGTCTGTGTATGACATTTTCAATGTGTGAGGAATTTGGCCTGTAATTTCAAGGTGTCAGTAGCTGAAAACCAGGAGATAATAAAACAGACCAGAAGGAAACAGTTAATTGGAACATCCTCCAGAGATAGTTTATTGCCTGCTGCTGCCTTTGATGTTGGAAACTAAATGTGAGTTTTATGACATCAAGGAAAATACATCATTTGGCTGATTCCTGCTGGCTTTCTCACACCTTAATGACAATATGTAGGGTTGTAAACCAGCCACCAGTTCAAAGAGGATGCTTACATAAAGGATGTCATATTTAGGAAACGTTTTTTTTCTTCTGATGTTGCCATTAATTTTAAAATACTTCCTGGTAGAAAACTATGTTTGTAAGAATTAATTCTAAAAGGAGGAGCTAGATGACTCACCAAGAGGGTGGGGAGATAGAGCTGAAAAATGTATCAGTGTGTGATATCATTTTGGGCTCTGAAGAAACAAAGTTCTCTCTAACTAAAAGAGCACTTAGAAAGGTAATAGAAAGCAATTACATCTTTGTGGTAGGAGTGTTGTTCTGAGACTTCCTTTTTTATTTTATATGATTGCATGCTGAATGATATATTGTTCTGTATTTTATTTTACTTATGTTACAATTTTTACTAAATAACCATTTTCTTGAAATACTGCCTGAGTGTCTTCTCAGTTTCTTTTTTGCATGTGAAGTACCTGTATTTTTTTAAGTCTGACAACTGTTTAAAAGGCTTGATGGTGTTACTAAACTTGGAAAAGGTAAAGAATATACCTAAGGTCTCTTACAGAGTTTTAAGGTTCGTTTTGGAGACCTGGCTAGGTGTCCTTGGCAAAGGATTGTACTGCAATCCCCAAAGATGGTACATATCTGAGGCTGTACATTGGGTAAGCAAACATAAGGTTCATAGTTTGAATCCTCCCAGAACTTGAGGCTAACAGGTGATTCAGACCCAAAGCAGACAGGAGGGTTACCCTGTCTGTTACCTGTTCACACTATTGCACTCTGAGGTTGGCACTATGGGAGCAAAGGGCCTGACCTGCGGAGACCGTTTGTGACAGTGAGCAGGGAGTTTTGCATCAAATTGTAGAGTGAAAGAAGAACCTTTGCAAGCCTAGGGTTCTGGTACTTGCTAGGCTAAGAGTGGCTGTGGCAGCATACAGGAGGGGAGATAGTCTTTAGGAGCATGGCTTTGGGGAACAGAGGCATGCTGGCTCGTGCGTCAAGAGTGGCAATAGCAACATACAAGAGGGTGGATAGACTTCCTTAGCTCAGACATGAAAGGCCCAAGTTGAGTAAGGCTTGTGGTGGTGGTTGGTAGCTCATTTATCCAAGCAGGTTGCCCTGATGGCAAATGCTTGTCTCCCCAAGGCAGTCCTTCTGAATGGAACAGCTAATGCATCTTTGGTAACACTTCTTGTGGCATGATCAGCTGGAGCAGGATGGAATAAGGCTTGTATAGAGGGAGGTGCAAGTCCGAGTAGGGCCTTCTGTCCCAAGATGCAGGCATGGCGCTTAATGTGGTCCCAAATCCTTCTCACTCTCTGTAACCTTTACTTTCTTCCTGTTTATGTATTAATCATATTGCATATTATTTTTCCCTAAATGCATTACTGTACATTGATCACAATTGTATTTCATGATTCATTCCTTAGCCGATGCTGCAATTTTGATTAGGTCTTGTTGTATGACTTCCACATCCTTTGGTTTGCCTCCAAACTTAGTATCAGCCACAAATCTTACAATAGTTGTGCATTATATTGCAAAATTATCAGGTGATTTAACTGGATATAATTTACAAAAAGACACAAAAAATATACTAAGTGGAGAGGCACTTAATAGTCTGAAACCATAACTAAACATGGTACAGTTTTAGTTTTGTCATTTAGGCCTTGGATTTGCATTTCAGTAAGGTATTCACTCTGTCCCCCCTCAACAGGTGGGTAGGGAGACGTGGTCAAAACCCTTGAAGGAAACACCAATACAGGAGCTGTTATGGAACCTTGAAAAATGAGTATTCAAAGGTTTCTCTGGGTTGGCCTTGATTATAGAGCATATTTGCTTGGTATGCATTTCTTTAGGGATTGACTTGTACATCCAATGTACATCTCGGGACAAGGGCATATGATGGCATATACAACAAATGAAGTGTGACAACTAAAGAATTGTCTGACTTCAACTTTAAGCTCTTATGACAGATGAACAAACTCTTTACTTTGCAGGCAGTACCTGCAGACATTACAACATCTGCACCTGAAGTTGCCGGTTGGTTTAGGTGAGAGCCAAGATGGATGTATAGAGGGTGGTCATCTGGCTGGTTCGAAGGTACTCCTGGTATCCAGATCATCAATGTTTTTGCCCCATAATACATTACCATGGGACACAAGCCTACTGACTCATATAATGCAAGGTTACCTTTGAGGACATCGTAGAACCTAGAAACTATTCCTGTCACTCTAGGAGCCAGGCGGTTAAATTCTGTCATAAAACAGACTTTGTTGTTGTCACTTTTGATGGATTTAGTAGATATTCTCTATTAAGGCATCTGACTTTGGCAGCAGCTGACTCACACATAATAGCCTCTTTCTAAAAACCTGCTCTTGAGGTCAATCAACAGAATGTCAAAAGCACTAGGTCTGAACAATTTCTATGTAGGTGGACAAATTGTCCATGCGGGATGCCATTTTTTAAGCATGCCATGTGGGCACTTTCAGCCCTTTATAAGGTGTTGCCTGAAGAAGGCTTCCTGTAGGTCTTGGTTTTGATATTCTGCAGTGTACCCCTTATAATGTCAGGTCAAGAAAACCAGTGCTGGTTCTGTTTCTGGAGAGCATGAACCTCATATTAATGTTGTTCAAATTTAGAAAATTGGTAAACATGTCATCTAAGGTCTCATCACCACTCCATACAACAATAATATCATCAATATATCTCCCCCAGAAAATGACCTGGGGAAGATATGGATTGCGATCTGCATCAACAATGAGTGTCTGCTCCCACCACCCAAGGAAGATGCTGGTGTTTGACAGTGTCACTATGGTGCCCATGGCAGTGCCACAGATTTGTATATAGTATTGTTTATTAAAAACAAAGCAGTTCAAAGTTAGAGTTATAGCCACTGACTGTAAAATAAAGTTGGTTGGAAAGCCTGTGCATCACCGTGGGTACACAACAATAATTCTAATATAGAAATACCCAGTGAATATTGGACTGAAGTATAAAGTGCAGTAACATCTTTTGTTAACCACAAGAAATCTTGTGACCAGATCAAACACCATGCTTTGACAGCAAATTTGTTGAATCCTTAATGCATGATGGTAGGTTAATCACAAGTTGTTATAAAAAAGAATCAATGTGTGTTTGAAAGTGTTTCTTTTAGCAGCCTGTTCCCAGAAATACGGGGGCAGCCTGGGGGGGGGGGGTGGACCTGATCCTTGTGGATCTTTGGTAAGATGTATCTTGTAAGAACAGCTGGAAATCCCATTTTGATAAAATCCATTTCTTCTTTGGTTATCCACCCCTGGTGGAAAGCGTGTTAACAAACAAATGACCATTTTGACCTTTAATGATGTGATTGGATCATTTTGTAGACATTTGTAGCTGGTGGTATGTCACAACTGTGAAGAATGTTTTTTCCACTACTACGACCTTTCCACCCTTGTCTGCTGGCTTAATGTTGATTAAAGGCTGCTGTGTAAGTTCTTACAGGGCAATTCCTTCTTCAGGTGTAATATTCTTCAATGAATGCCAGTTTCCCATTTCTTGCTTGAACAATTTATCAACCTCCTATAAGACTAACTACTGGAATGTGATAATAGTTGGGCAGAGAATGGATGGGTTAAACTCAGATTCTGGTTTGAACTTTGCACACAATTAGATGATGGGTGTGTGTTATTCTGAGTTGGTAATAGAGAACATGTTGGTCTTGATCCATCATGGTTGGAGCAGAGTTGCTGTCCTAATAAAGGTCCATTAAGATTTATAGCAGATTTGGGTTGTCTGGTATCAGGTTCATTCTGTGCTACTGTACATATGTTCTGGAGTTAATTTGGTAGAGATACTGTAGTTAGTAGGGGGTCACCTGTAGGTGCAGAACTTGGAGGGAATGTCTCTAGAGGTGATAGGAAGCCCATGTTGTCTTTATTGAGGAAATGACTGTGTAGATTAAGTTTGCAAAAATGTTTGTGGAGGTCAGCATACATCTCAAAAGAATCAACGGTGGGGTCAGGAACATATGATTAACCTTTACTAAGAACTATTATATTTGCTTGTGATCATTCCAAATTAGATAAATGCATTACTTTTGATTCCTGTTGTACAAAGACCTCAGAGATAGGAGGTCTATTTCTATGTCTTCCATACCCTCTGTGGCTGCATTTTGTTTTGCAGTTCCAGTCCCCAGGGCAGTCTTCCTTTGTTTTTGAGATGCTGATGACTGCTTCTCTAAAAAAGAAAACAGTTTTGTTGTTTTCATGAGTGGTGTTAATTGTATGCCTTATAATTGAGCGCCCTCTATTGTTGTTATTATGAGGTTTCAGGAAAGAATGACTTCTGCTCCTACACCTTGATGGAGTTATTGGTTGGCATTCCCAAGTGAAAATTTGGTTTTGTTAGTAATCTGTGGTGTCCCTTATTAATTGTTTGTGCTTCCTGTCTGCTAGCTCTTTTTCATATGTAGACAACTTTTTGTAGATTTATTTAAAAGCTTTGAAAATCCAGATGATCCTTCACTTGCAGAAGCTTAGTTTTGATCAATTCAGGGTTTTTCAGACACTTTTGTGTAAGCTTCTTCATCTTCGTCTGTAAGGATTTGTGCTAATGTGCTTGCCTTGAACAAATAGTTAATGCTGTTTCTCAGTGTTTATATTTGTCATTAGGAAAACCAATGGTTGGTGTTTTCTCAATCATCAGCCCTTTTGGTACCCAACCTTTGAAAGAAATTGGAACAGAGAGGTCTTGTCATAGTAAAAATGTATTTCTTCAATTTTTGACTTCTGGAATTGTTGAAACAGTGGTTTCGGTTCATCTGGTGATTCTGAATTGAGTAACTTGCATTGAGACAAGAAATTTGCAGCCTGCAGTCTGTGTCTGTCAGATGCTGCTGCACTCTCAAAGATAGAAAATCTGCAGAGTTTATAGCATTTTTTATCACTTCTCTATCTGGTCTGGACATGATAATCAGATGTGCTTGGTTGTAGGTGAAATTAACTCCAGGTTATTCCATGGTGGAAGAACACTGCATATCTTAATGTTTAGTCCTGTAACCTTACCATAAAGCCTGGATAACTGTATAGAAGTTCTATAACTTCCACTGAAAGCAGAGTGTACTTTTGTATAAAATCAAACTGAAGTCCGAAATGTACCCATAATCAGAAATGCAGTGGTATGAATCATCTGATAGCCAAACTGGGTGTACTGGGCCATGAGAAAAAACAGAGCAAAAAATGTACAACAGCAGAGGGCACAAGCTAATGCTCACAGCAGCAGATACAACAGCCACCCACAAAAACAGGAAAGTTGAATTGTAGACACAAGGTGGCAGTACAGGACTTGTAAGCAGAGAAAAAAATGTAAATAATTCTTGACAGGTACCACTTTACAAATCTATTGAGAGAGTGCAGCAACAATTGTCCCCTGTGCTTCAAGTCTATAATGTGACTCTTCATCTAGGGGGCAGATACACAGACACAGGCATTGTCTTTTAAGCAAGTCATTTAGGCCCTGTACACATTACAACTGAAGATTTGTACCGTTTTAAATAACGGTTTCAAAATGTTTTCAAACTCACCACAGCAGCCCGTCCACATTATTGTCCACCGAGTTCGAACTCGATTGTAACACGGTAAACTCCCATCTGCATCAGCAGTAAGTAACGTTCTTAAACCTGGTAATCCTCCGCGATTGTAGCACGGTTATGTTGGCACTGTAATAGAGGGAAAAATCGCACGCCCATCCACACCACAAGGTAACACGCTTTCCTCCTTCAAACCGTTTTTAAAAATGGACTTGAGACTAGCCTGCAGCAGGGTTTAAGCACGGTTTCTTAACACGCTTTGAAACTGTGCTTAAATGCGGACGGGCATTGTGTTTGTGCTAGTTAACACGTTTTAAGCACCTTAAAATGTTTTAACTAGCCTGATGTGTACAGGGCCACAAAGGCACAAACATCAGTTCACTAGCATACTAATATAACTGAATAGCAAAGTTGGCATCCTCTACTGCCACAGGCAGTCGATGACTTCAGAAGCACTGACCTTTGTGGCAAGGAGCACCATACTGTCATCGATTGACTATGGGCTAATAATTTACAGTGCTACAGACACATCACTGAAAAGGGTCAAGCTACTACTCAACAGAACTTGCAGGCTTGTTCTTGGTGCAGACCAATTTATGCACACTTGTTGCCTTTATTCAGAAACAGGGTGATTCCCATTGCACCTCAGGGTTAAATATCAGGCTTGTGTGATAGGGAAAAAAATCTATGCTTGGTCAGGCACCAAAATCCACTGCTCGCTTTTTCCACAGTTCACAATCCTCCAAATCCGCATGTAGGACAACAAAAGGTTCTCTCCATGTCCCTTTTAAAAGAACCTCCTTTGCACAGTAAGCCCTATCCTACCGAGGGCCACAATGGTTAAATGAGCTCCCTGCATCCCTCATTGACTGTGAAAGGATCGGCCCCTTCAAGAAGGGCTTCCGCCTCCTCCTTATCCAATCTATACAATGTGACTGCTACTCTTAATCACAATATGACCCCACACCTGCCCATCCACATCATCCTATTCACTTCACCTTCCCTTCTCTGACAATGCCTACTCTGGCTGCAACCAACCCTATCTACTCTCCCTAGACAAAGTCTACTCTGGCAGCTACTCTCTAACTTACTTGTTTATTGTAACTCCAATGTATTATTTTCACAGTTGCAATGTTAATTCTTGCAAGATTGTTAGTATTGTTTCACACCTGATGCTGTTTTGCAACTCCATGCACATCTGAAACTGCTGACTTTATGTATACTTTAATCACACTTATGTATGTTTTGTAACTTGTTTTGTACCCATATGTTATTGTTTTACGTGTCCATGACTTGACTTGGAACCTTTGTAAAACAGCCTTTAGGTTCAAAGGTATTAATCCAAATCTGAAATAAATAAATAAAAAAACATTTGTACCATATTGATTTAATATCTGTAGTACCTTCATACTTTAGAATCAGGCATAATGAAGGTGAGAGATTACATAAAGACACCTAAATAAAAAATTGTGTATAAAAAGCCAAAGAGTGAATGGTAAAGTGGCATCTCTGTCACGTGATTTCATCATGGTAGAAAGATTTTTTCATTACTATGACCTTTCCACCATTTTCTGCTGTCTTAATTTCAATTGAAGAATCCTGTATTAGTTCTTGCAAGGCAAACCCTAGTTATGGCTTTGAGCTATTGAGTGCTCTCTCTATGCAATATGTTTTTTTGTAGGTTTAGTTAATATTTGTACATTATCCAATTAAACCATATAATAATTTTGTAATATATTGCACAACTTGTTTTGATTGATTCTGTATTCTTTCTGTTTGTCCCTAGGTCCCATTCTGCATGCTGCAATTGTTCATCACTCAGTTTTTCCTGTCAACTTGTGTCTACAATAATCAAGCTGTTTTCAATTTTCTTTCTTTCTTCTAGTCCCTTTAAACAGGAGTTGAGTTGCTGGGTATACCTGCAGTTTCTGCAGCTCCTATTTTGAGTGCCACCACTTTTGGCTGCTTCAGTTCACTCCTTTCTACTTCCTCAACACACACTCCCACACAC
Organism: Neoceratodus forsteri; assembly: GCA_016271365.2. Taxonomy (NCBI): domain Eukaryota; kingdom Metazoa; phylum Chordata; order Ceratodontiformes; family Ceratodontidae; genus Neoceratodus; species Neoceratodus forsteri. Next base: position 324,612,944 of record CM028136.1, read on the forward strand.
TCCCACACACTTCTGTTATTATTCACCAGGTGTTTAGTTTATATTCGGGCCCTAGAAATCATTTGTCAGCTAATTGTCAATCTTACGCATGTGGTATGTTTTACCTGCCAACTAGCTTCCTTTTTTCTTTATGAATCTATCAAGACACTGTTGTCATGGGAAGTTTTCTGCTGACAGCATGTTTTTCTTGTTTCCACTCTCTTCAATGCACATTACCATTCTACATGCTTTTATATTGGCATCTTTATGCACTCTGTCACCTTCACTATGTTGGACTCCAAAGTATGCAGGTACTACAGGTGTTAAATCAATATGTTACAAATATTAGTGAATTGATGTCTGTACCTTTGAATGACCTGCTTAACAGACAATGGCTGTGTCTGTGTACCTGACCCCTAGACAAAGATCCACATCAGAGGCTTGAAGCATCAGCGATACTTGTTACTGCACTCTCTCAAATAAACCATTCAACTTCTACCTGTCAAGAATTATTGAAATGTGTTTCTCTACTTACAAGTCCTGTGCACCCACCTTGTGTCGACAACTCATCTTTACTGTTTTAGTGGATACATTTGTTTCTGCTGCTGTGAGTACAAGCCTGTGTCAGCTGTAGTCAATTTATAGTTGATCGGCCTGGTCTTTCACAGCACTTCATAAGGACCCTGTCATTTTGCCAGAAGTTTGATTCAGTGTTTGGCAGCGATAAGAATGCTTGGTCCCCAGGTTTAAAGTGCCTGTCGTGTGCATGCTGGTTATACCATTCTTTCTGCTGGGCTTGGGCTTGCTCCCCATTCTCCCTGGTAAACTGGAAACCCCATTCCTGTTTGTCCTGGAGCCTCAGAACATATTTAGTCATGTTCTGTGAGGGTGCAGATGGGGTCTCCCAAACCTCATTGACTACATCCAATAGTTTCCACAGCTGCCTGCCGGACAGGAGCTCGAAGGGCAAAAAGTCTGTAGATGACTGGGGCTCCTTCCTATAAGCAAATAGCAGGTAAAGTAGACCTGTTTCTCAGAAATGAACTACTATTTAAACTATATAATTTATTTTTAACTATTTTATTTACTATAAAGTAAGTCATTTCAGATTTTCTTATTTGTAATAGATATGTTTCGAACTGTCCTGAACTCTGTGCAGTGCCCAGAGCCTCAGGGAATGGGCACTCAACAAACAATGTTTTACTTACTTACTTAGGGACGTTATTGGTCCCACTTTCAGGGTTCTGCTCAGTGTAATTCCTAAGTATTGCTTTTCGATTCTGTTAAACCTCTCAACCAAGCTATCAGTTTGCTGATGGTACAGAGAGGTCTTAACTGCTTTAACCTCCAGCAATCTATGCAGGTCTTTCAAGAGGGAAGAGGTAAAATTTGACAACTGATCCATAAGGCTGTCATGAGTTATTCCCACCACACTGAGGATTCTAACAAGTTGCTCTGCAACCCTTGGGCTGTAATAGTTTGCATAGGAATAGCCTCCGGGTAGGAGGTTGCACAATTACACACCATGAAAGATGGTTTGTATTACATCGATTTTTAAAGGTGGTAATGAAACAGACCCTGATTGTCACTGACTGATTTCCATTTTGACACCTATCTCAAAGTTGTTTGAAAGACTGTTACATATCCAGCTATCAAAGTAACTGGAGAAATGTAAAATATTAACTGATTACCAAGCTGGATTTCATAAGGGTCACAATACTATCTTTGCTACCCTTAAGGTTACTGATGATATCTATACTGCTTTTGACCAGAGAAATATAGTTCCTGCTATTTTTTTAGACTTGTCAAAAGTGTTTGCCTCTGTTAATCATAATTTATTGTTAAATAGGTTAAAGACCTCTGGTATAGGCGTAAAAGCCTTACTATGGTTTTCCTCCTATTTATCATCCAGGATGTAATGTGTAAAAGTGGGTCAGTACTGTTCTGACTTTGCTTTGGTTAACAAGTGTGTGACCCAGGGATCAGTACTTGGTCCCCTTTTGTTTGTTATGTAAGTTAATGATCTGCCTAAATAGTTTTGTCTTTTTGTCATACATCCCTGCTTGGATTATTACTGGCTTTGTACTATTTCTCCCTCAGGGATACCTGATGTTGCTGTATGAATTGTATGTTTCTTGCACCTGTTTGTAATTTCTGTATCTTGTACTCTCCCGGGTCATGCCTGAAAATAGACAAGCTTTCATGCCTAATGTACTGACCCAGTAAACAAAAGCTAATAAATAAAAAAGTGTCTCAGCTGATTCAATTATTCATTATTTATACCCAGGGCAAGGATTTAACATTAGCAATAAACACCCTGCAAGAAGATTTTGATTTAATCCAATGCTCTGTTTAACCTGCATTTATTACTAAATGTGGGTAAACCCCAATGGATTCTTTTTTCGAGTAGAGTTAAGGAGAACCATAGTAAAAGCATAAGGGCATTGGACGGAACAGATTTAAAAACAGGTTTCCTCATACAAGTACCCTGGCATTGTGCTTGATGAAACTATGAAATTTGATTCACATATTCAAATGATGTCTAATAAATTTATTTTTTTTTCCCTTTTTATAGGAATAAGGCCTGCTTCAGCCTTGTTATTTGTAAACAGCTTGTAAATTCATTATTTTTGTCCCTGATTAACTATGGGGATTGTATTTATATGACTATGACATCTACTATACTGAAACCCATTGATTCACTATATCATAGTGCCTTGAGGTTTGCCACTGGTATGCCATGGTGTATTCACCATTGTAATCTCTGTTTTCTAGCTGGTTGGCAGTTGCTTTATGCCCGTAGGCAAGCACATTGGTTACTATTGGTATATAAATTTGCTTTGCACAAACTTCCCCTTTACTTGCTAAGTCTGACTACTATTAAACAAAATAAATATTCCTTACAATCTACTGATCTTACTCAGTTTATGGCACCGAGGTATACACATAGATTTAGTAGCTATAGACTTGCCATTGCCTTATCAACTTCATGGGTAGCAGCACAGAAAAAACTAAAATTGACTTCTCTAATCTCAATATTGTAATTTAATTGTAGCATTTTTAAATGTATGCCACATGAATGCAATTGTTTTTCTTGAATACAGTGTACATGTATATGTCTGACTTGTTATAATATTCTTATGTCACTATAGTGTATGTACTTATTTGTATTCCACTGCCTGAATGTTCATTGTTTGATTGTTATGTCTGTTTTACATTAATTGTTTAATGGATACAATTGTAAAAGAGAGCTTGTTCTCAATTTTGCTCTCCAGTAAATAGAATTGATTACAATGTCCTGGTTGTCCTTATTTTTACTAGCCCTACTATGTCCATTGTGATATGGAAAAATGGGACCTCCACAGGGTCACTGTATCAGCTGGACTAGGTTCTTCCCACTGATGGCCATTGTTGTTTGACATTCAGGCAGAACTAGCAAAAGTCAATAACCTCACTCTGTACCTTGGGCCACAAAAAGTGATTAGGATCCAAACCAGGGTTTTGCCCCTTCCCAGGTATCTTACCAAAGGGACCTGATGTTCCACCCATAAAATCTCTAACAGAAATCTCTTGGGGGCAATCAGTTGTTCCAGATGTTCCCATTTGGGTTCCTCACACACCTGCATTTTAAATACACAAAGTAATATTCATTTCATCAACATTCTTAATATCATAATATTACCTTTTTATCATACAAAGAATTTAATTCAATGTCTGTTTCAATTCAGAGGCCAAATCAACCTTATTTCAGAGCAGTTCATCCTGCCCCTTCAAGGTATCACCTTCAGGAAATTTCCACTTTTTAGCCTCCCCTTGTTTCCTACTAGACATCCTCACATTACACCAAGGTCAATAAATGTCCTTGCATGGGAACATTTTCCACATAGTCTCCTCCTGTGCATGACTTTGCTGGTGACTGGTGTCATCTTGTTAGTCATCTCAATCTGTAATGAGAACAAAGCAAGACTGACACCAGAGACAGTGTGAAATAAGGCTTTATTCATGATAATGCCTGGCCTGAATGCTAAAATTGACCTAATGCCCCTTATCAGGAATAAAAATAAAAATAAACAATAGCAGGTTTTCTGGTTGAGCTTAGCTTAGCTTGAGCTTAGCTCATTTTCAATATGTTCCTTCTGCTAGTTTAGTTATATAGGTTCGGTTAAAGTTTCTTGTATATATTTTTTGTATACATTGTATTTTTGTTGTTATAGGTTTCTAATGTATTATGTTTCTTCTTTTCTCTATACAGAAGGTTGTTGATGCTCCTTGGCAGCCTTTTGGATTTCATCCATTGAGTTACTGGGGGAATCAAAAATGCTCCGCGGAACTTCATTGGTCATTTTTAAATTGGGACATTATTTCGGTATCCTGTGTACACAATGACTTTTGTTGTTGTTGAATTTTGTTGATCCAGTAAGCCCACTGGGCCTAGAAGTCCCTTTTTCAGGGGCGACCGGGGGGGGGAAGGGGATACAGATGGTAAGCAACTGAAATTGAACCAGATTGAGCTGTTGGTGGTACCTTTAGTGAATGAGGGAAATTTGGCCAGGACACCAAGGAAATTCCCCTACTCTTTTCGGTAAATGCCATGAGATCTTTAACATCCACCTGAACTACCACCAATCCAGGCAGATGGGACCTCGGTTTAACATCTCATCTGAAAGACGGCACCTCAGAAGTGCAGCACCCCTCTCATGCTGCACTACAGTGTCAGTATTGGGATATTAACCCGAGAGCCAGATGTAGGAACTGAACCCACAGCCCTCTGATCTCCCAGCCTCAGAGGTGAGTGTGATTGAGTGACTGCAAAAAGGGTGATTCAATCATGGTACCTGTATTCTGGGCTATCTGGCAGGGTAGCAACAGGATACAGGGGGTAGGTGAATAAGGTGACGAGACGTTTATATCTATACATGCATGGGAGGATCACACCATCGTGCATGGAAGGGGAGGGAGGGTATGTGAGAGGTAGTGTGGCAGTTGGCTGCTGAGCTGGCCATGTGGTGTGGTGAGTAGGGTGGCAGGCTGGGGTTGGGAAGGTGCTGGGTTTGGTTCTGGGGCCAGTGTTGTTTTTTGCATTGGGCTGTTTTTTTTAATTTTTCAAGTTTTACATCCCCCGACATGCACCCCCCCGGAGTTGAGAATCTTTAGTTGGGGTGTGTGCCGGAGCACAGCCCCCCCCCCGCATATCGTCCAGTCCCATCACCAGAATATTAGTCACTGCGAGTGTACAATGCCGGTATTTATTTTTGGATGATGTACACTTGCCCATGTGGGTCCCTGTTCCTTTCTACAGTATGTTAAGTTTGGAACACTTAGATATATTTATTGTGACATATAATATTAGTAACAGATATATTTTCTAATATAGCATGGTATGAATTGTGTTTGTGTATTTGCAGTATTGCACTTTGTTATATATAGCACTCTGTCACTTTAAATCAGCTCATTTTATAGAATGGCCATGCAGCATTACGTCAGATCCTCCTGAGGATGCTTGAGAAAGCAAAACTATTCGAGGTCAACGTTCTGCCCTAGCTGCTGGTATTATTGTGAATAAAGCCTTATTTCACACTGTCTCTGATCACGTTCTTGCTTTGTTCCTGAACTTACTTTTTTCACCTGGCATGAAGGTGCGGCATGTAGCAAAGTTGGGTAAATAATGGTCACTCATAGGCACGGGAAAGGTAGGTACTACCCTGCTAGCATAGACTGTGACTATCTCTCATGCCAAGAGTGACTCACACTGTTGGGTATGATGTGTTTTTCCCATACACACAAGTCATTTCAATATGGGGCCTATGGGCTTTCTCCTGGACCTACCCTAGCAGCACCTCCAGGCATACTAAAGTCTGCTGAATGCCAGAGTCTGATAAAGCTTACACCTGTTTGTTATCAACCAAGATGTTTTGCAGACACTGTCCCCAGTTGGGTGACGCCAGGTGAAACTACTTATTCTTTCTATTTGGGCACTTCCAGGCTATATGCCCAACTTCCTCACAGCCATAGTAGGTAAAGTTTGTCTTTCATGTTGCAAAGCTCACTCAGGAATTCTTAGCCTGCCAAGCCTCAGAATGTCTTTTTTTCCAAAATATTTAAACACTCTTACAAACCTCTTTCCTTGGCAGCATGTAATCCTCTGCCAGAGCCACTTCTCTGGATCCTATCTAGAGTCTGTGCTCGAGGACCTAATTCTGGATGCTTTCAGGTAAGATCTGGACAAACTGCTCAAGCACAAGCTGTTTCACAGTCTTCTCTACTGTCTTGTCCTTCAGTTGGATATATTTCTGGAACAAGTTACTGAGCTGTGTGTAGGTCTCTCAGGGATTATATCTGGGCTGGAATTGATAATGCCTGAACCTCTGCTGATTGGTCTCTTTACTAATATAATAGCGGCTTAGTATGGCTTCCTTTTCTCAACCGTACCATAATCTTTGGCATCCTAGACATACAGACTGCTGTAGACAATTTGTGCCTTTCCCTTCATGTAAAGTACAAGCCTTATGACCCAATTAGCTGGTGGCCACTGGCAGGCTTGGGCCATGCTCACATAGGTAGTCAAATAGACTTTTGTGTTATCCTTTGGGCTCCATTTCATGGGTTTTAAGCCGTTGACAACTGTAACTGTTGTGGGAATCCCAATAGCCCCTTCAGCATTTTCTTGCAGGAGTTCAGCATTTTCATTTGTTATCCCTCTACTTCACTGGAAAGCTTGCAAGGCTGCTGGCCACTTTTCCTCTGATCTTTGGAGTTCTACTTTGTGGTGATCTTTGCTTTCTACTCTCTGTCCCTCAGGTTCTTGTGCTAAATGGCCAACCAGTGTAGAGGAGATATATCATCAGGCATGGCTGGGGTTCCACCACTTGTCACATCTGTGTTCTGCTTATCTTCCTTGAAGAGTTTCAGATGGGTTGCCAAGTTAACTCCCAGTCAATTCTCTTCATCCCCATTTTACGAAAAATGATCAGATCTGCCTCTTACTGCAATCTTCCCCTGGTCACTACTGTCCAAGGCTTCTAGGCAGATTCTGACCTCTAATACAACCTGCTTTCTTTGTAGTACTGGGTAGAAGCTGTCATGTCTTCTCTGGTGCCCTGTGCCAGTTTTGGTGCATTAATTGGCATTCCATTTCTGACATCATCTCTGGGCGAAAGCCTTTAGGAAGTCACTAGGCAACAACTGGATCTCTTCTATAACACAGCTTTATTTGTATATGTTTGTCAGGATCAACAAACGAGAATGGTGATAGCGCACGTAAACAGTTCATATTCATTGAAGATCTCAAACATCACGGATAGACCCATGTTGATGTATTTTGTATTCAGAATACTAAGGCCTACAGGCTGGATAGGACCCCAGGAAAACACCAGGTTCTGCAACCTTGCAGTGATGGGGAAACAACATTCTCATGTAGCACATGTGGCTCAGTGTGACCTCTCACATCAGCTGCGCTGAGCAGACTGACTCCCAGAGCTCAAGGGAGGCCTTATATAGTATATCCACCTACAGGATTACCTGACCACTAGCCAGTTACCTTTACCCACTAATTACCCCCAAAATACACATACCTAATCTTTTAAAATCAGCCAGACACTACAAACCCTTCCTCTTGATGTCCATTAACAAAACACTACAAAACCCCACATATAAAAATATTTACAGAAAAGAAAAAGTAGCAGAAAGACTTAATTGCTGTTCCCATCACAGCACTGGAATGCAGGGACTGCACTTATGCAGGTGCAGATTCCTTTAAATGTAGGGAGAGCTGGCTGTGTGGCTTAGGGAATCAGGTAGCACATGGCCCCCTAAGGCTGCAAAAGTGCTGCTCAGCTCTTTCTCCCTGGCTGCACTAGCCATCTTTTGGGTCTACATAGCAGTTGGAGATCATTTGTTTTATGTGTTGGGGGGATTCTTTTTTCCTACCCCATCTCCTAGTCCAGTCACTTTATTTTATTGAAATAAGCTCTATTAGGGCTCTCGTGGTCTGCTAACACTGTCAGCAACTTTGATCTCCCCAGCGCTCCATATCTTTGTGCTGCCTGCCCCGCTGGCTGCTATAGTTGGCAGAGTTAGCAATGGGAGAAAGAGGGTCATAGTTGGTTTTAGGCACCAGTAAACCCTACAGTTGCTAGGAGCACCTGCTCGTGGGGAGCCCTCAGCCAGAGCCAGAATGTCTCAAGTTAATTTAATTATTGTCGTTTTTTTTTCTTCTTTTTTTTTCGTAAGTACTTTGTGCTTTTTTGTTGTTTTTCTCCTCAGTCTCAATCCCGTGCATCCCTGACGTGATGCGCGTGTGTGGAGGAACATGCACATCGCACCCTATGGGACACACCACCCTACCAGTCGCCCGTTACCACCTGCACCTGCCACCAGACCTCCATCCAGTGACGGCGGGACTACGGACAGGTGACCCACCCACCTGGGAGAGAAAAGCCATGCTCAATCCTGCTCCCACCCCTGTGCCAGCACCCCGATGACCCAAGTCTGTTCCCAAACCTGGGTTGCCAGCATGGCATGAGGTGTGGCATCCAGCGCCTCAACCCTCAATGCCACTGGGCTGGCCAATTATTGTCATGTTTAAAGTGAAACAGCAATCAATGGCATCAGTTGGCTCTGTGGAAACTTCTGATGATGCATGATAATGTCATGAAATTACTTGCCTAGGTATAGTCAAGCCAGTCAGAGACTGATGAACAGACATGTGCTGGATGGGCAGAGTGGTCCCATGGAATAACATTGCTATCCCCCTAAGAAAACATAAATGTGTAACTGGTTATATTGAAAGTAAAATGTTGTGCATATGGGACACAGTAAAAGATGTTGTCAACATGGGTTGGGTTAGGGACACATTACTTATCTTGCTGGTGGCCCCCAAAACTCTAAAACTGGCCCTTAATAGGTGGGCCTCTTTCTTGTATTCCATAGACAGCCTGCACTGCCCTCTGCCTGTGGTCTCACCTGGAACACACATAGTAAAATGGAAATCCCCCACTGATTCAGTCATTTGGCCTGCTGCTCTTTGTGGCTCCGCTCCCTCTCCATTACTCAGTCAGCACTTTTAAAGTGACCACCGACCTATGTGACAAGCGGTTCTCTCTACAGTATTTCTGCTGCCCCATTGAGGATATAAATGGTGGTGGCAAGGAATAACATACAGGACTCTGTCATCTGAATTTCCTAACCTCTTCCACTGCAGTTGGGAGGAAGGGGCTCTGCATCAGGTCACACAATGGGAAAGGGGGTGAGAACAAAAAAATCTAAGTACCTAGGGTGCTAAAGGTGCAAAATAAAAGCTGTAATGTCTACATAATTATGTACTGAAATCCAATATATTGTGTGCTTACCTGGCTCCATACCACTAGTTCTTTGTCTGCTTAACAAAAACATATTCAGTTTGCCACTGAGCTGCAGGTATGGGAATTGCAGTTCCTGTGGAGTAGAAGTTAAGCTGCAACCTGGAAAACAGGTGTCTGGGGATCTAATTACAGCAGGAAATTTTCCTTCATAAATTGTTCTTAGCTAAATTTACTTTTCATATAATTTTCTTCTCCACCTCTACACCACCATGACTTGCCACTAAAGTAAGTTTCCATCTTACAAAAAAAAAATAAGTTCATGCCAGGATTCAAACTGTGTTTACCTGGATTTGAACAGCTGATCCTTGCCTGCTAAGTAAACACACATTCAGTGTGCCACTGAGCTGCAGTTCAGTGAGTCACATACATATGAACATATGAAGAAGCCAGCAGAAGAAGGCCATTTGGTCTATCAAGTCTGCTCGTATTGCAGAGTCCACAGCTTGAGCTAATGTCTCTGCCTTCCCTTCCCACTCCTCCCATCCTCCCTACCCATGATCCTTACATTTCCCTATGCCTATCCCAGCCTCTCTTAAAGCTGCCCACTGTCTTCAATGTGATGACCTCTTCTGGCAGTGCATTCCAAGTGTCCACCACTCTCTCTGTGAAGAAGATCTTCCTGACCTCCCTCCTAAATCTCCCACCCTCCAGCTTAAGACTGTTCCCCCTAATGTTATGGTTATAACTCAGCTTAAAGAGACTCTCCTTATTAACCTTATTTATCCCTTCAAGTACTTGAAGGTCCCAATCATGTCTGTCTCTCTGTCTCTCTCTCCTGTCTTCCAGGGAGTACATGTTCAGTGCCCTCAACCTAAGTTCACTGGGTGACTCCCAGTCCACTATTGTCTGGTTCTCCAGCTACCTGCACAATCACACCCAGTCTGTCTCCTACTGTAGAGTCCTCTCCTCCACTGCTCCTCTATCCACTGGTGTTCCACAAGGTTCCATCCTTGGGCCCCTGCTCTTTTCTATATTTATAAACAATATACCTACCATTCCCATCCACTGTCGCACCTTACTCTGTGCTGATGACTTGGTACTCTATACCTCTTCTAGCTCCATCTCTGACATTAATTCCCACCTCTCTTCTGACCTGCAATGAATCCAAACATGGTTCACATCTCACCACCGCACACTAAATGTTGCCAAGACCCAGACCATGCTCTTCTGGTCCCGCAGGAAGCTCAGTGCCCTAAACCCCTCATTTCTGGTCTCTTGTCTCGATGGCTCCCGGGTACAAATTGTCAACTCCTTCAGATACCTAGGGGTCACTCTGGATCCGTGTCTCAGTTTCTCTCTCTATGTCAATGCAGTATGCAAGTCTGTCAATGCCAAAACTGGGTTGCCTTATTGTCTCCACCATGCCCTGACCCCTGCTGCTAGGATCTCTGTCGCCCATGGACTCCTGCTCCCTGATCTTTGCTATGCACTGCCGATCTTTGCTCAAGTGCAGGCAAATGTCCTTCAAGCATGGGATGTTGCCTGTAACAATGTTTGCAGAGTTGCCTTGTCTGCCCATCAGCTTAAACACCACTGCACACTTTACTCTGACCTCTGCTGGTTATCCCCCTCCTCTCGGCATTTATATTCCATAGGCTGCCTGACTGACAATATAATTCATCCCTTGCAATCATGTTCACCCCAGTTGACTGCCCCCGACTCCTCTGGTCCTCTGGTCACTGTCCCTAATTGCTCCACCAAAATGGGTGAACTTGCCTTCTTTGTCTATGCTCCCAAATTTCAGAACTCCCTTCCATTTTCCCTTAGAAGCTCCAGTTCTCACTCTGCCTTCAAGCATGCACTCTTAAATTACCTCATCTCCCTAGATGCATGTAAATGTCTTTAGTTCATGTATTACAACTCTTTACTTGCTCTAGTTCATGGAACATACCTCTTTACTTACCATTGCACTACTATCCCCTTCCCTGTCCCATACCCTTGTCCTATGCCACCAGCACTGCTGTTATGCACTTATATTACTGATCTCTGCAAGCTGTTTTTATCTCTTTTGTACCATAATGCTTATGCTATGTATGCATTATTTTCATGCTAAGTAATTCTAATGTCATGTAAGGTTGTTGATCTCTTTATGTACTGCATTGTATCAGCTCCTCCCTGTACTATTGTTTGTAACTAGTTTGAACTGTAATCTCCCAGGTCATGCCTGAAAATAGGCAATCCTGTGTAGTGCACTTACCCGGTTACCAAAAGCAAATAAATAAAACCTCTCATCATATGCCTTACTCTGCTGACCCACTATCATCTTTGTAGCCCTCCTCTGGACCTTCACCAGCAGGTTAATGTCCTTTTTGAGGTGTGGGCCCAGTACTGAACCCAATACTCCAGATGCAGCCTTACCAGGAACCTGTACAAGGGCAGTATAACCTCCTCTGTTCTACTACCGATCCCCTTAGATATGCATCCCAGCATCTTATTTGGCTTTGCTGCTGCTTTCTTGTACTATGTGGAGTGCTTCAGGTCACTAGTGATCATCAATCCCATGTCCTTCTCCTCTGATGCAGATACTCGGACTCCACCCAGGTAATACTCTGTCCTGGGATTCTTGGCTCCAATATGCATAAGTTTGCATTTCTTGGCATTGAAGCCAAGCTGCCAGATCTTGGACCCAACTCCCCAGCTTTTCCAGATCTTCCTGTAGGTCCTGTATCCCTTCAGCTGTGTCCACTCTCCCACAGAGCTTGGTGTCATCCACAAATAGACACATTTTGCCCTTAAAGCCATCCCTAATGTCATTGATGAAGACATTAAACAACACTGGCCCCAGCACAGAGCCCTGTGGGACCCCACTGGTTACCTCTCTGGTACCAGATAACTCTCCCTCCACAACCACCCTCTTGGTTTTGTCCCTCAGCCAGTTTTCCACCCATCTGGCCATCTTTTCCCCAACCCCAAGATCCACCAACTTCCTGATCAACCTTTTTTGGGGCACATAAGCAAAGGTTTTGTTGAAATGAAGATAGAGGATGTCTACTGCTTGGCCCCTGTCCACTGCCTTAGTGACACAGTCAAAGAAGTCAATCAGATTTTGTTTGACACAGTCTCCCCCCATGAACCCATGCTGCCTCACATCCTTGAGACCATGATCCTCTAGATATTCCACCAATCTTTCCTTTAACATGGTCTCCATGAGCTTGCCAACAATGGAGGTCTGACTGACTAGTCTGTAATTCCCTGAGACATCCTTAGGACTGCTTTTGTGGAGGGGCACTACTGTACATGTGCTGTTCTCCAGTTCTGCAGTACCACGCCTGACTGTTGAACTATTAAATAGGTCTGCCAGTGGCTCTGCCAGGTCCTTAGCCAGTTCCTTTAGTACCCTTGGATGTACTCCATCTGGACCTGTTGATTTGTCCACCTTCAATGCCAGCAGCACCTACCTCACTCTATTCTTCTATATTACTACATCCGTGTTCCCCTCCTGCCCTGCTCCTCTTTTCCCTCCTGAAGGCACTGGTCCATCCTTCTCCCTGGTGAAGATGGAACAGAAGTATTCATTTAGTATCTCTGCTTTTCTCCCATTATCCTCCACCCCTTTCTTAAGCCTAACAATCCCTTCCTTCTTGTCCCTTTTCTCACTTATATAGCGAAAAAAAGCCTTCTCCCTCTTCTTAATTTCTTCAGCTATCTGTAGCTCCTTCTGTGCCTTTGCCCGCTGGACTTCCTTACTTGCCTTAGTAGCCAATCTTAGGCAATTTTCCCTATTCGCCTCTCTTTTGGTCTTCCTGAATATTCTATAGCCAACCTCTTTTCCCTTACTGCCTGGGCAACCCCAGAACTGAACTAGCTGGGCACTTTGGCCCTTGTGTTCTTATCCCTGAGCCTAACACACTCAACTGTGACAACCAGTATTCCTTCCTTAATGATGGACCACCTTTGCTCCACCTCCATATCTGCTTTGATGCCCACCAGATGGTTCCTTAGCACTTTGCCCATTTTCATGAAGTCTGCCCTCCTGAAATCCAATATTTTGGTCTTAGTCACAGTTCCTGTGGTACAGAGATATGTCACAACCTGCAAAACAGGTGACTAGGGATCTAATCCCAGCAGGTGATATACCTTCACAAATTCTTGTTCTTAGCTAAAAGTACTTTTCATATAATTTATATTCCAACTCCACATCCCATGAATTGCCATTCAAGTAAGTTTCTATCTTACAAAAAAAAATTAAAACAAGTGGTTAAGTTCAGTTTGTCCATCAACCCCTATCATGTGCCTGCCTTCCATAGTTTATGGAGGGAAGGAAACAGATTACAGCTGTCAGGACAGGGCAAGGTACTGCCTAGTTATATGCATGTTCCTCATGAGCTGGGTCCAGCCTGACCTCTTGGTCTCCTGGCACTGACCCGTCTGGGTCGGGGGTTCAGCATCTCAGACTGGAGGGGTTTTAGCTACCCCCTTTATCTGATCTAGTGGCTTCAGTCCCTTCCCCTACTCTCTATGGGGTGATAGAGATGCTGCCTCCAACAATTTCATTGTTCATGTTGAAATGTGATTTGTGACCCTTTTTGTTTTATAGTCTCTGCCAGCCAGTGTATTCTTAATGTTCTTCTGCTGACAAACCAGTCTGGTTTTATTCATGTTATATAAGGCTTTACTTGTTGTTCTCCAGTCTCTGTATAGCTTTTGAATATTCCCAGGGGTTTGTATTATGGGTTGTTGGAGTTGGGGGACAGAGGGCGGGAGGGCTCGGTGTAGATGATGTCCATCATCATGGGCCCTTTGTGTTAGGATTTGCGGTCGCTGGGATCGGAGGAAGTTAGGAATCTATGTGGGATGTTTTGTTATAATAGCTGTTGGAGGGGGACTTGTGTGGATTGGGTTTCTTGGGTTTGGGGGGTTGGCTCGGGTACTGCTGGACCCATGGAGGTGATCACTGTGAGGGACTTGTGGCTTTTATCATTATTTAATTTTACTATATTCCACCTCAGATGGACTCTGTAGTTAAATTCCTTTCTTGGAATATAAAGGGAGGCCAGAATAAATGCAAATGAGCTATGGTGTTGAAACATTTGAAGAAATATCATCCTGGGGTGGTGCTCCTGCAGGAGACCCATCCCTCGAAGGAAGATGTTTTCTTATTCCATCATGATTGGGTCATCAGGTCTTCAGGGTGGGGGCTAATAAGAGACAAGGAGGTGTTGCTATCTTAATACACAGATGTTTGCCATTTTCCTTGATTGAGGAATTGGGGGATCAGGACGAACGATTTTTGTTTCTTCATGGATTTCTAGGTTCTTTGTAAGTTCTTTTGGGTTTGATTTATGGCCCTAATCAAGATTCCTCCCATTGTTTTGCCAGCCTTATCACCTGACATGGTTCTTTTATCCAACTTCCTATTTTTCTGGGTGGAGATTGGAATATGGTACAGCAATCAAATCTTGATCAGTCTGGCTTGCATAGGAAGGGCCACACACCCTAGGGGACTACGGGAATTGATGGATGTCCTTGGGATGATGGACCCTTGGAGAGCCCTCTACATCTCTGACCAACAGTTCACTTTTTACTCTTAACCTCATTCTTCTTATTCTCATATTGATTATTCTCGGATGAGCAAGAATGCCCTCTCTGGTCTTGTTCAGGTGGCTAGTTTACCATTAGTAATCTCCAACCATTTCCCAGTGGTGCTGGACTTTCTTCCGCATGGGTAAAGAGACTCAGATAAGATCTGGCATCTGTACCCCACCCTCCTTATGGATCTTGAGTCACATGAGGCTCTTAAGCAGTATATAGCTGATTTTGTCCACAACAATTAGGGTTCTGTATTGGATCTAGCAACCCTTTGGTCTGATTTAAAAACCATGGTGCATGGAGAGTGTATTCGGTTGAGCACAGAAGCCAAGAAGCACTGTGCCTAAATGGTGGAGGAACTCCTTTCCCTTATATGAATGTTGGAGCTTTCTATTTCCTCCCACTCATATACTGCTTCATGATCCAGTTTGTATCACGCGTGCAGAAACAGTATTATGAACATCTTGCCAAGAGGGCAGAATATGCCCTTCTGCATACCAAGATACAGTACCTCAAGGCTGGGGAATGGGCAGAAAGAATCCTGGCTCTCTGTTTAAGACAATTAGATTCTGCACAGGTTTTTCTTGAGTTTTGGCCATTGCCCCAGGAAACAGTGATTATACAGCCTAGGCATATGGCTCATACTTTTCACCAGTGTTACAGTTTTCTTTACTCCCAGGACGATTTCTCCCTGCTTTTTGCACAATCTGTTGAGGTCTATCTGAATTCCATCCCCTTGCCTACTCTTACACTCCACCAGCAGGACCTCTTAAAAGCCCCATATACTGAAGTTGGACGTGAGACATGTTATTAAGAATCTTCCGAAGGGGAAGGCTCCTGGCCTGGATGGTTTTCTTAATCCTTTCCATGTCACTTACATTGATGTCCTTGGCCCTCTCCGTATGCGTTTGTTTAATCATTTTCTTTCTTCTGGTCTCACTGATCCCTCTGTTAACCAGGCCTGGATATCCTTCATATTAAAGCCAGGGAAAGATCCCTTTCTCCTGGCCTGTTACCATCCAATATCCCTGTTAAACACCAATTTTAAAATCTTGGCAAAACTATTGGCTAAGGGTGAGAAGATGATCCTGGGTGATTTCAATATACACTGGGGACCTCAAACAAAGGGAGAAATAAAGAACTTACTTCTTGAAGCTGACCTATCTCAGCTTATTCATGAGCACACCAGACTGAACACCGAAACAGGAAACCATACTACACTGGACTGGATCCTGGCCTCTAAGCCAGATAGCATAAGACTGGCAAGTTTTTTCTCTGACGCCCTTAGCGATCATTCACCAGTGTTCTCCATTTGAAAAAATAATTTTAAAGCCCCCCCACCCAAAATACTCTGGATACAGAACTTCTCTAATTTTGACATGGATGCTTTCCTAGTTACACTACAGGAGGTGAACTGGACCCTCATCAAGAAAGCCCCTAGCCTTGAGGTAGTGAGAGTACCATATTATTCCTCCTGGCTACCATAGTGAGAGTATGGTGTAGCTCGGGGGATTCGCTACTCATTTTGGTTTATTAAGTTTTCCTTTTTATTTAGCGGCACCAGTTAGTGAGAGTTCCTGGTTGCCTGGGGGGATTTATTTTATTAGTTATTGTTTAGTTTGATAGTTATCTGATTGGAATTTTGGGCCTAGATCAGTTGGACTCTCTTAGATGTGCATAAAATTGTTTTAATATTTTAAGGGGTATTTTATTTTAATTTATTTATCTTTTCTTTGGCTATTATTATTTAAGTTGGGGTGGGAGGGTTGTTGTTTGTATGAGAGTGAATAAATTGGTTTAAAATATGTATTGGGGTATAAGTAAAATGGTTAGGCAGTACTCCCCCTCAAGACTCCGGGATGTCTGTCCCTTTAAATTACCCCCACTTACAGTGGAGGTTTATGCTAGATGTCGAAACCTTGGCATTGTAAGATCAAAAAGTAGAAGGATACGGGGATCTTGGAACTCTTGGGGGGATGGGAGGGAAGAGAACGGATACGGGCAGTGAGGGCTAGGAGACGCCCTGGGGCGAAATGGGTACTGGAGCGAGGTCCTCCTTGCCTAATTCCCATACCTAAGGGCACTGACTTGGAGTGTGTCAGGCAGGAAGTGGGATCACCCTTGGATTTCCATCCCTTTCGGGCGGTGTTAAGCAATGCCAGGTCGATTAGGAACAAGCCTGCAGTGATTGCGGATCTTGTTTCTTCAGTCGACCTGGCTTGCATCACCGAGACCTGGCTAGATGGAAATGCTGGTCCTGTGTTGGACTCCGCAGTTCCGGCTGGGCTCTCGCTGATTCACCACCCGAGAGTGGACCGGAGGGGCGGGGGGGTTGCTGTCTGTTTTAGACAAGATCTGGATCTCAGGAAGTGCCAGTTGGTGATACCAACACCTTTGAATGCATAGTGGGTGCAGGTGCAGGCTACAGGACCCTTCTTATCTACCATCCACCAGGGATGAGAGGGAGTTCCTGAAGGAGGTTGTAGACTTCGTCACGACATGGTATTGGAATCTCCCAGATAGATAATTCTGGGGATTTCAAATGCCTGGGTGACGATGAATTCTCACCATTTGGTCAAAATCTCCTCAATTAATGGATTCATTGGGCCTGTCACGAGTAATTACTTCTGCAACCCATGAGGGGGGGCATACATTGGACTTGGTTTTCCATCTGGGGATGGAGATATCTGATGTGGAGGTGGAGCCAGTCGGATGGTCTGACCATCACGCCCTGAGGTTTAGATTTGCGGCCCCCCAAAATAGGCCTGCCCCCAGGAAGTTAGTACAGTTCCGTCGTTTAAGAGGGATTACCTCAGAGGTCCTAATAACGGAGCTGGACTTCTCGGATTTTCCAAGGGATAGTGTGGATCCAGGGCCACTGGTCTTGGCCTATAATAGGGTTGTGACTGGGGCCCTGGATGCCATAGCTCCACCATGTTCGCCCCTTACTCTTCACCTAGGGGCTCCCTGGTTTGACGGGGAGGTCCGTGAGTGGAAGAGGAAGGGACGAAGATTAGAAAGACGTTGACGGAAAACTCAACTGGAGGTGGATAAACTTGAATTGTTAGAACATTATAAATTCTACCAATCAGCAATCTCCCATAAGAAGGCAGAGTTCCTGTCCAGGGAAATTGCTGCAGCTAGGAATAGACCATCCCAGCTTTTCCGGACTATGGACAGACTGTGCAATCCAGTCTGTCTCCAGACTGGTAGAGCATTATCACAGGTACAATGTGAGGAGTTTGTGAAATTCTTTGCTGACAAGGTATCCACCATCAGGGATGAGATCAGCCAGTGTCTTTCTATTGAGCATTGTACTGATCAATCGGGTGGTACTAATGCCCAGTTGTACTGGTCTACCTTTAGACTACCAGCAGTAATAGATATTGTGAGGATTATCCAGACTCTGCGACCTACCTATTGTAAGTTGGACCCAGGCCCTACTCTCACCTGGTGGTGGGTGTGTAGATATTATCTGCCCAGTCCTGGCTGGGATAGTGGTGGTGTCATAGAGAGAGGGATCTTCCGATCCCTTAAAGGAGGTAATATACCCCTTTGAAAAAGCCCTCTCTTGACCCCCGACTGCCCAGCAAATTATAGACTAATCTCTAACCTCCCTTTTGTAGGGAAGGTTATTGAGAAGGTGGTTGCTCTGCAACTGGAGGATCATTTGTCTATCCACAATATCTATGACCCTCTCCAATCCAGCTTCAGGAAGAGGCACAGTACAGAGACGGCTCTAGTTCAGGTATTGAATGACCTCCTGATGGCAAGAGATCAGAGGACCCGTTCCATCTTGGTTCTCTTGGATCTCTCAGCAGCATTTGACACCATGGATCATGGGGTATTGCTCGACCGCCTGTGGTTCCTCTGTGGTCTGAGGGGAGCAGTCCACAGTTGGTTTCGATCTTTTTTGGAGGGCAGATCTCAGAGAGTGGTATCGGGAGTTAACACCTCGGCCCCTCACTGTCTGCCCTGTGGGTACCGCAGGGGTCGGTGCTGTCCCCTATGTTATTCGAGGTGTATATGCTCCCACTGGGGGACATTATAAGACAGTATGGGCTGAGTTTTCATTGTTGTGCTGATGATTCTCAACTATACCTGTCTTTTATGCCTGATCAGGAGTCGGATTCCATCACTATTTTTAATAACTGCCTTCTGGAGATTCAGGATTGGATGAGTGCTAGTTGGCTTAGGCTGAATCCAGGGAAAACTGAGGTGTTGGTTGTGGACCCTGGAGGGAGGATAACAGGGGCTTGGACAGGGAAACCCTCGGGTTTATATCTTGGGGTGTTCAGCTTCTGGCCTCTGGCCAAGTACGTAACCTGGGAGTAATTTTTGACGAAAGCCTGACTATGAAGATGCAGGTGTCGGCCGTAGTCAAATCTGCCTTTTATCATCTGAGGAATATTGCCCGGGTGAAACACTTGGTTCCACAGGAAGATCTTCCCATATTGGTCCACGCCTTTGTTACCAGCCATTTTGATTACTGCAATGCGCTCTATCTAGGGCTGCCGGGGGTGGATATCCGCCGCTTGCAGCTTGTGCAGAACGCGACGGCCAGGTTGTTGATGGGAGTTTCACGATCTAGCCATATAACACCTGTGCTGCGTGATTTGCACTGGCTGCCAGTACAGTGGCGGATCACCTTCAAGGTCGCATTATTGACCTTTAAGGCCCTACATGATTTGGGACCCCACTACCTGAAAGAGCTCTTGGTGCCTTACTGTCCTGCCCATTCTCTTCGCTCCTCTGATGAGGGATTGCTAGAGATTCCCAGGGTACATCTAAAGATGTCAGGGTAGATCTTTTGCCTATATGGCACCAACCCTGTGGAATTTCTACCTGCCAGATACGAGAATGCCTAACTGTTGAAAGTTTTAAAACAACTAAAACTTTCCTTTTGCCTTAGCATTTGTTGGTACATAATGAGTAAGTGTATTGTATGGTTGTTTGATTTATTGTTTGAAATTTGATTTTACTTGTTTTATTGTAAAAGCGCCCTGAGCTTGGGAAGGGCGCTTAATATAAATAAAATTTTACTTACTTACTTACTTACTTACTTGATGCCGCTCTAGAATTCTTCATAAACAACTTCCTTTCAGCAGCAAACAAACATGCCTCGTTAAAAAAAATCAGGGTAAGGGGTCAGGACTCAAGGTGGTTGTCCTGGGATCATAAAAAACTCATGAAGGAGAGAGACAGGGCCTGGGGGAATTATAGACGCACTCATGAACCGAATGCCTGGCAGCAATACAGGGAATTGCATAACAAATGTCAAAAAGAGCTCATATCGGCAAAAAAAAGATACCTCTGAGATCTCTAGAGAAAAAATCTATCAGATCCAAGGAAATTCTGGTCACAAATCAACAACCTCATCAAGGGTAGTCCCACCCAGGGTGATTGTGATATAAAAGCAAATGGCACCCACCTGAAGAGCCTGGCTGCCACCACCAATGCAATCAACTCCTTCTTCACAGACCTAAATAAGTTCAAGACTCCCTATACTGGGGCTCTCCCACTCAAAATATCAGACTTGAACAACACGCCACCCTATACCAGCTTCTACTTTAAGATGCTTTCTAAAAGCGAGGTCCTAAAACTACTTATGAACTTTAAACCCCATGGTTCAGCTGGTTACGACAAGCTAGACCCAAGACTACTAAAAACTGCAGCCTCAGCCATAGCTGCTCCAGTCTCGTGGCTGCTCAACAGGTCCCTCCTTGAAGGGAAGGTCCTGACACTCTGGAAAGTTGCCCTGGTCACGCCCATCCACAAAGGTGGATCATGGGAACAGGTGGAAAACTATCATCTCATATCAATCCTTTCCATCCTTAGCAAGGTACTAGAGAGGGCCATCTATAATCAAATAACAGATTACATTGAGCGGAATGGCTTATTCACACCTAGACTACATGGTTTTAGAAAAAAACATGGCACGGATACAGCCCTAATCTTTCTCACTGATCATATCCTAACAACTGTCGACAAAGGACTGTCTACCAGATCAATCTTCATAGACCTTACTAAAGCCTTCGGCCTGGTAGATCATCAGCTGCTCCTAGCAAAACTCAACCTCCTAGGCCTTGATAGTCTCACAGTTCAGTGGTTTACAGATTACCTCCAAGGGAGATCCCAATTTGTCAGATGGGCAAGGGGCTTATTCTGAAAACTACATAATTCTCAATGGAGTCCCTCGGGGTCCATCTTAGAGCCCCTACTATTCTCTATTTTCATAAACGACATGCCAAATCACTGCGGTGAGTCTAACATACTTCTATATGTGGAAAATGCAGTGCTCTACAGGTCCACCAAGGACCTGAGCTCTCTGAATATGGCTAATAAAGGACCTGCAACTCGTCGAGGACTGGCTGACTAGCAACAAGCATGTGCTCAATAGCAAAAAAACTAGGGCCCCTATTGGCCCCTCAAGCCTAGGGCAAGGCAGAAGCCCAATCCTAAATCCAAGCCTCTCAAATGGCACCAGAATTGAGGTCGTAGACACAATGAAGTACTTAGGCATTACACTAGACCAAAACTGCTCTTACAAAAAGCACATTGAACTATTAACCAAAACACTAAATCAGAAATTGGGGGTACTGTACCATCTTAGCCCCTTTCTTACTCAGGATTCCTGACTAAGGATTGCAACTGGAACCCTACTGCCCTCCGTACTGTATGGGTCACCAGTCCTACTCACTGTAAAAGCTGGGGAAATGCAAAACCTTTCTACTCTTTACCACAGAGTGTGCTAGCTCACCTCAGGAGCTCAGTCAAATGATCACCACTGCTAGGTGCTCCAAGTTCTGTCCTGGCCACCGCTGAAAGGGTGTCTTGAGTATCCATCCTTATGCTTAGTCCATAAGCTAAGGTCATATAATGCCCCACCAAGCCTTGCAAAACACTATCAGCTAAACACAGCAGGCCCCTTAGATCCTCCAGCCACCAGCTCCTCAGAATGCCTAGAGTTAGGTCTTCCCAGGGGCAGAGGTCGTTCTTGGCATACATACCGCCTCTCTGGAATGCTCTCCCAGGAAATGTGCAAACATGTAATTCTCTAGGGGGTTTCAAGAGGGGATTTAAAGATCATCTGCTAGAGCTCAACCAATGCACTTGCAATCGCTGATGCCCGAATCCCCTCCTGCCACCAGTAGTGTCCCAATTACCAACTTATCTGTTACCTTCAATGTCACCTATTTATCAAGCTACAACTGTAGGCTGTAAGCAAGGGTTGTAATCTTGGAATCTGACATAATGTTCACCTGAATTTGTATGATAATCTTTGCCATGTACAACATTCTGTGCCCATTATAATACTGTCTGTTGACTTATGTGCTAACTTATGTAACTGTCAATATGAATATGTTCTGTAACTTCATGAAATGTTCTTACCTGTGTTTAATCCTGGGTCGCCCCTGAAAAAGAGACTGTCATGGTCTCAGTGGGTTTACCTGGTTACCAAAATTTAAATAAATATAATAAATAAATAATAGAATGCTTCAGGTCTGTACGGCCTGGTCTCACTGTAGCAGGCAGGGTTTATGGCAGGACACCACTCCAATGACCTTTTGTGCAAGCTCTTACATTTGAGCTGTACATTCAGGGAGGGCAGGGTTCCCACGGTCCTGGTCTCGCTGGGCACAGAGAAGGCATTTGATAGGGTGTCCTGGCCCTTCCTGCTCCAGGTGTTGGTTAAGCTTGGCTTCCTTGCTGCTTTTTGTTATTGGATCAAAGTGCTGCATCATTTCCTAACAGCTAGTATTCAATGTAATGGTGTTCTGTCAGCTCTGGTACATCTCCAGTGGGGCACCAGACAGAGCTGTCCTCTGTTCACATTTCTCTTTAATCTGTATCTGGATCCTGTCCTACAGACATTACAGAGCAATCTGGAAATGTATGGAATCTGTGTGTGGGGTTCTAGCTATATGATCTGTTGTTGCATTTGGAACCCCCTGTTTCTTCTCTCCCAGCGGCTCTGCAAGAAATAAGAGACTTCCTTGTGGTTTCAGGCTACCGGTTCAATCTGGATAAATCTCAGGTGATGCCCTTAAATGTTCTCATTTCCAAGCAACAGATTGTAGAGATGGGTTTAGGATGAGTGCCCAAGGCTATTACTTATCTTGGAATCCACATTTCCCCTGTTCTCACTGATCTGGTTAAACTCACTATCACGCCCCTTCTCAAATGCCTTAAAGAAGACCTTACAAGGTGGGCCACCCTCCCTATTTTGTTGTGGGGCAGATTTCATATTATTAAAATGAATGTGTTGCCTAGAGTTCTTTATCCTCTTGGTATGATTGGTTTATATCTCCCTAAGGTCTGGTTCTGCGGCCTTCAAGGCCTTCTTTCTGAATTTCTATGGCAGAAGAAGGCAACAAGATGGACCTACTTTAAGCCAAAGATTAGAGGAGGTCTGTCCTTGCGTGACTTTTTCTTATTATTGCGCTCTCCATAGTAACAAACTGTTTAGATGGGGCCAGGTTCTAGACAGGATAGCTAAGGGGTTCCTTTTGCTCTCTCTGGTTCCGATTAGAATCCCAGTTATGTCACCAATACAGTATTCAGTTATCTAGCCTTTTGTATTCTAAGCTCACCGACCTCCCACCTCATTTGTGTACCACTCCTCTGAAGTGGTTTATGCAAGCCCTGCATCAACATTAACAATTCCTCCAGCAGGACTGGTCTTGTCATCCCTCTCAACCTGTATTAGGGAACCCCAACATTAAAATTGTCCACCAGCCGATCCCTCGGGGCTTCTGCCCTTCTTTATGGAACTCCTCTGTGGAGTCTGTCCTTCAGGATGGTAAGATTGCTTTTCAGGCCACCATTCAGCAAAGGTTTGCCCTTCCAGTCTACCACCCCTTTAAGCATATGCAGTTGGATGGAGCGGTGGATGTTTTACTGGATCAACTGCCAAAGGCCGTTCCGTCTCCTTTTTCCCTTCCATAATTGTGTCTGATTGCCCAACAACCGTACTCTGTCTCCAGCTTCTAAGCTTATTTCCAGACTAATAACCCACAGAGTCCTTCGGTGACTAGATTTTATTAGCAACATGTTTTAGACCTGCGGCTTGGTCTCCAGGATTGGGAGCTTCTCTGGAAATGGCTCTATAAATATATCAAGCAGGACAGGTATTGTTATACCCAATTTTGTATTATATATAACGTGCTTTATACCCCAATAAAATTGTGTCACAGGGGACGGTTGCCCTCGTTGGAATGCACTCATTGTAGTTCTGGAGTAGGATCCCTTAAACATATTCTATGGGATTGTCCTAAGGGGGCCCCTTTCTGGTCCAATATTTGGGTCTCTCCAGATCCGTTACTCTCCTTAGACCACTTCTTTTCCCCTGAAGCTTGTTTAATAGGCCTCTTCCCCACTTAGCTGTTTGGACTCCGTAAAGCCTATCATTCTCTAATTAGTATAACTGCCAAATTGATCATCCTACGCCATTGCACAGATGATTGTGTACCATCGCTTGCTGAATGGTGACAGGAAATGTTGCAGGCTCTAGCAGTGGAAAAACACATTGCTAAATGACAGGAGCTACTTGATAAGTATCTTGCTTTTTGGGGTCCTTTAGAGGCCCTTATCTCAGGGGCTGCTGTTCATTCTGGGGCATGAGCTTTGTACATTGACACTTATGCCCCATCTAGGATGACCTTTGTATGCTTTTTGGGATCCCTGGCTGACCTCCCTATCTCTCTCTCTATCTCTGTCTCTCTTCCTTTTCCTTTCTGAGACCTTTCCCTGTGGAATTCTCCCCTTTCTGGGCCCGGCAGTGCTCAGGATTATATGGGTGGGGTGTAGGGGGTTGGATGGGAAGGATGCATGCATTGGTGGGGGTTGGTGGATATTGCTGTTGTATAGTGGTTATGTTACATGTTCTTTTTTGTATGTGTAGTGTTCTGTGTAGACATAAGGTTTGCAGTTTTGTGACTGTATTGTGCTGAGTTATTGTCATATTGTTCCCTGTTTTTGGTTTGTTCACATTTTCTAAACAAATGAAATATTAATTTGAAAAAAAAAGGACACAGGCGAGGTACAACAGCTGGCAGTCAGGGTGCTGATATATTGTCTGGGGGAAGCACTGCACGACATGGGCACCAATGGGGGCACAGCATTTGTTTACCAGGACATGTGCCCTGGTGTGCCTTGATGTAGACCTGCTACTGTTAGGTATTGTACTACAGCATATGCTGTGTTTAACTGACCTGTTTTGTCACATGCAGTGAGTCCCCCACTGATACTTTACTTCCCATATAAGAACATCTCTATTTCAAAATGATTTTGAAAACAGAAACCTAAGTCTAGAATTCCTTGGTTGAGGTTCTGATCCATTACCATAAATCAGTAAGATAAAGATATTAATTTATCTATTGCTATATTTATTTATTTAGAATTTTGTGCACCAGAAAATCCATATTTAGGCTGAAGAACCTAGTTTTCAAGTGGGTCAGGGGGGCAGTTACAGCATCAGGTTCTTTATAACAGTTGTTGATTAAACATATACGACATACAGTAAACACACACGGTAATTCATGCAGGCGTTATTAAAAATACAAATACTGTTTCCATTGATTATATATATATATATATATATATATATATATATATATATATAAATGGAGTAAAGTTCACCTTTGCCCGTGTGCAATATGCCTGCCAGTTGAGTTCTGGATCTGGTAGAATATCCAACGCCATGTTGCAGACTCCAGTAGCCATATCCTGTTTTCCTAGGAAATGGAAGATTTTTGCCAGTCTGTTTAGAATGAGAGGATCATCTTTTGCTAGTTCAATTGCCTGCACAGATAAGAGAAATAAGATCACAAAAATCAGAATACAGATGAGCTTGAAACGGCATACTAAACACTTTCAGTCATGTTAATAACCATTAATTAGTCTGAATGGATGCTAGCACAGGGGCCGGACATAATTAGAGTGCAGCACAAGTTTGATCTTGTTTTCTGCTAACTTTAATGCAATTTGATGGACACAACCACCCACTGCATAAATGTTGTGGCAATCCTGTATTTCAGTAGCAACATAGTAGAACAGAGATAGAAGGAACTTTAAGGGACACATTCAAACCTAGTGGCCATAACAGTTTGAAAGCTCATAAAAATCTCTGTCAAATGAGGCATTGGGCTCATCCGTAGATGGACCTAGTCCAGAGATATAGATGACTGAGTCTGTTCAATATTATGACTACACTGCAGCCATTTTTAGAACATTGTGACATCATTAGGTAACAAGCTGTGCCTAACTATACTGAGTCAAGCACAGCTTGTTCCTTTATGTAGAGAATAATGGCTAGGTAAGTGTGTGTGATTGATTTTTTTCACACACCTGAGGTGTGTGATGACCCATAAACCTCGAGAGTGAAGCTTGAGAGGTCTATGTGGTCATCACACACCGAGGGTGTGTGAAAAACATACATAACATCAAACTTATCTATCCTTTATTTTTTATAATTGCTGGTGTGGAGGTTTAGACTGTAGTTCTAGTAGCTCGAGAGAAAAAGACTTTTTTAGCTAGAGTGCAGTTTTATTTTTGAAGAGATTGAACTGTGCATGAATAAAACAGTTGAAAATACTGCAGTTGAAAAACTTTTTGTGAAAAAATGGAATGCAACAGTTTCTTTGGGGAATGTCATATCAATCAGATTTCAGGTTATTATTAAGTGTCATATCAACTGGATTTCGGGTTATTATGGCCTTTGGAGCATAATAACCCCAAATCAGGTGGCTATGCATTTTTTAACAAAACAGTAATCTGGTTGATATTTATGGTCACCACTAATTGTAACATCATAAATAGTGGTGCAAATGATGGAGAACCTGTGGAAACCCAGTTCCAAGAGTGAAATTAAAAGTCTGAATCAGTTCAAGGAGCAAAATGGGAAAAGGCTGTTCCTCTGTAAAATCTACTGCTCTAGATGTGTAAAACTGGCAACATGTATAACATATAATGGGGAAACCTGCTTCAGGATCCCTGTCAGGGATCTTCAGTCTTACTTAAAAGTTGTTAGGTTCAGTCGGCCCCCGGTGGTGCAGAGGGCTAAGGCACCATGGACACCTTGCCTCACCCCATGCTGGCAACCTGGTTTTGGGAACAGACTCAGGTCACTCGGGAGTTGGCCTGGGGAGGGAGGGAGGATCAAGCATCCACAGGACTGCTCTTCTTTATTGGAGAGGGGGATCCCATGCCCTGCTGCTTGACTGCCATCTGGAGGAATCCAGAGGGTAGCACGTGTGAGGCCCAGTAAGTGGGAGGGGTGTGCATTCAGAGCACTGGGGCCATCTCCAGGGAGGTGAAGCACACACGTGCCCATTGCACATCTGCGTAGCCCAGGGAGAGAAGAACCAAGGAGGAAAATGGAGAATGGGCCTAGAGTCTCAGTAAGTCTACCTCATGCTGGGTCCTGTAAAGTAATTTGGCTATAAAACCCACTGGCAACTATTGTTCTAAGTAGCCCAGGGGGTTGTCCACAGCCCCAGAAGAAATAAT
Organism: Neoceratodus forsteri; assembly: GCA_016271365.2. NCBI lineage: Eukaryota > Metazoa > Chordata > Ceratodontiformes > Ceratodontidae > Neoceratodus > Neoceratodus forsteri. The sequence goes on from CM028136.1 coordinate 324,640,321, forward strand.
TATTTCTAGTAGAGTGCCTGTACCCTGACTACATGCTACCTGGAGTTGGATGTGGAAGTTCCTGAAATTGTAGTTTACACTGTAGGAAGAAGAACCTGAATAACTCCTGGCTGGGATGTATGACCCCCCCCCCCCTTGTAATAATATGCTCATGAGATTTTAATTTTATTAAAGTGGATTCTGCTGAACTCTACCCTTGATTTGGACATTCAGCTACTAGTTACAAAGCATTTCCCTGCTAACCAGTTGATTTGCAGTACTCAATGACCAAGAAAATATTCCTGCATCCAGGAGGTCACTGCAGGCCTGGAAGGTCAAGTATGTCAATTTATTACTTAGTAAGTTCCCTCCCTGTGGAATGAGACAGAAAGGATACCCCTAGGCTGGGATGGGGAGATATAAATATGCATGAAACGTAAAAAACAAGGAAGCCAGCAGTCTACTTATAGAATCCTGCTTTAACCATATTTTCATGAGCAAAAAAAAAGGTGTATTTGGCTCTATGCCCTGCTCTCTCTCTTCTTTGGTACTGTTCTGGATTTGGATTTGGTTCAGATTTATTTAGGGCAGTGTGGTCTAGAAGTTAAAGAAGAACAGTTGGCACCAAGAACCCCACACCCTAGTGTGGGGCTGGTCTCATTTTACACTTTGTGTGCAGAATATTTTTTTTTATTTACTTACTGGTTACTGCAGTATAGTAGATTTTATCAGATTGTTTCTGTAGACTTGCAAGCAGACAGTTTTTGTAACTACAAATCCCAGAACCCCCTGCAGCTGAAATCAGAGGTGGGCTGCAGCAGTCGGAGATTTAAATGCACTGATCTTTTGTCCGCTGGTCCCACTGTCCTCCCTAGGCTATGTACAGTCCCAGAGGGCTGCACTTAGCTTTGGGAGAACAGCAGGACCAGCAAACATCTGATTGGATCTTCTAAAAAGCTCTAACATGCACACACTGCAGGCTATTCAATCTCCTATTGCTGCAATCCTCCTCTGATGTAAGCTGTAGTGGATTCTGGGATTTGTAGTTACGTAAAATGTCAGATTACAGGTCAATTGAAACAGTCTGATATAGTCTACTATACTGCAGTAAACAGTAAATAAAAAAAAATGTGCATGCGAAGTGCAAATTAGAACCAGCTGTACACTTCGGTGTGGGGCTCGTAGTGCTGGCTGTTCCCCTTTAAAGCCCATTATTTTAAATGAAGAAGAGACTTTAGGTTCAGATTCCATTATGGACACTGATTCATTTGTGACCTTTAGCAGGGCCACTTGATCACTGTGTACAACATCTTATTTACAGCTGGGTCCTGCATCTACCAAATTTTCCCTAATTGTAAAACTGGGTAGAAGCAGGACTAACTGTAAAACAGATATATCTCAGCTATGCTATCTTTGGTAAGTAAAGTAAAATAACTCATGAATATTATTTACAGAATGTCATGGCTCTGGACATGATAAACATTAGTGTAATGGCAGCTTTGAGACTGTAGATACACACTTCAAGTGATGGAGTATTGGATGCACAGCAGGATAAGTTACCCCACAAAGTAGAATGTAGCCTAGATGAACTCCACTTCTCCATATACAGTTTGACAGAATGCATGGTGCTATCAGGAGTCACTCTCTTAATGTCCTGTCCACAGTTTAAGCTGGGAATTACTAAACAAAACTGTAACAGCCACCGAGATGCTGATGACTGGAGTTATACAAAACCTCTATTTTTATATTAAAAGGTTTAGTGAGTCAATTAGAAAGAAAACAACTATATCTGCAGAGTCTACAGTGCAATGATAAGTATGCAGAACACAGACTCAAACACTAGATCTGATATGTCTGGGCCACCAATACACCAGAAGCTAGACATATATCAAGTAAACAATAATGCAGACTACATTATCCATAGGTCAGTTTAAGGGGCCCTAGAGGGACCCCAACATCCCTTAAGCCACATACTCAGGGACATTATAGTTGTGGTAGGACTAAGAATATCAAGAGGTACAAAATATAATGCAAACTTCCCAGTGACAGCATCATTATGGCACAAAGGCTGCTTCAACATTCATAGCGTATTGGATCCAGAGCTGCCATTTCCCCATAAATTGAGGAATTCAACCTTGTAAATGAACAGTTATTTATTCTATGTAATGGATTTCCTGTAAAATCTGGTGCCAGGCCATTACAGTTGGAAGCTGTTGTTTCATCCATAGTCTGATAATGTTTTTTTTTGGCTGACAGAATACATTATGGTAGCACGGTAGTGCTACCATAGTTAGGGTTGAGGAGCCATTTCTATGTTAAACCCAAAATTTTGCACCTTAATAACTTTGCAACCGCTTGATGGATTTGGCTGAAATTTAGAACACACAATCAAGAATGATAGGCCTTGGGATGTGCCAAGTTTTGTACCAGTCAGATACACGACTGCGGAGTTATTAAGCATGATCTGTGTGTGTGTTTACGCTTTTTCTGGAATTCTGCGGTTGCACGTACAGGCCACACAGTTTGCGTGACCAGCCCGAAATCTTCAGAGAACATGGGGCCAGGGTCCCCGATGTGCCTTTCTAAGATTTGGTGAAAAAATATTAAACGGTTCAAAAGTTATTCAAAAAACAATTTCCCATTATAAGTCAATGGGAAAAGTTAACAAAAGTTTGACAGTGTCGCGAAATGCATTTTACTTAAATGGCCCTGTTACTTCGCGAACCGCCATTTTGTTTTCAGTTAGTGATCATAAAAATGCTTGGCATTTAAATTTGGGACCCTCTAGCAACCTAATTCTTTTTGTATTCACCTAGTCAGACACTGAGGATGCTAGCCATGTCTTTATTTTGGGGTAAAACACCCCAGAAATATGTTTTTCAAATTTCTGGAAAAAGTACTTTTGCAAAGTACCTTCATGCTCATGAAAGTGTCGCAAATTTTTGCGAAAGCTTTTGCAAATTGCGACAGTAGTTTTCTAGTCTGTGGGAAAATGACAGCAATTCTTTGGCACTGCGCTGCAAAAGAACGGTTTGGAGTTTTGGCCTGAAATTTGGAGGGAACGCAGCCGACATCTCACAGATGTGCCTTTCAGTGTTGTGTAGAAAAAATATTATGCAGCGGTAAAGTTACGGCACTCCAAAGTTGACAGTTTTTCCCATAGGATAACATCACGGCGCCGGACGCATTACAGGAATCCTTTGGCACCCTGCTGCAAAATAACGGTTTGGTCTTTTTTCCTGAAATTTGGAGGGAAGACAGCTAACAGCTGACAGATGTGCCTTTCAGTGGTTTGGTGAAAAAATATTACAGGGAGGCAAAGTTATGGTGCTCCAAACTTATCTTTTTTTTCCCTTAGGATAACATTACAGCATTTGCCGCACGTTTCAGGGCCCGTATCTCGGAAGCAGTGCGAGATACGGACTTTTCGTCAGAAAAATACTTAGCCCTTATAAAACTAGCCGGGACAGTCATAAATCATATGACTTTTAAATTTTTTTTCTACGTCGTATGGGTCATGAGATATAACCTATTTAGTATTCCAAGTCCTCATTTTCTGCTCCGATACCCATTATTATGCATACATTCTTTGTACTCACTGTCTTTCTCTATGCAGGTTTTGGGGAAAACCAGCCTGGGTGCTTACATTACTGTTACCATTGCCCTTTCTGCTTGTGGTTCCATACCCGTTTCACTTACCATTGACGCTCACGCCAACATGTGCTATCCTTTATGCTTTTATTTGCACTATGCTTCTGTTATTTTTGCCATTTGTGCTCCACAGTACTGTTTCTTCTTCTGTTTCACTTTGTGCCACCATGCCCACTGACATTTCCGCTTGCAGGCAGCATGTTACTATGTGACGCACATATACGTGGCAGATCGTCCCTGCTCATGCCATGCAATGCACTCTTTTCTGTTCTCATTCACGCTTGTGTTACCATGTGTGCCACTGTTAGCACTTCTGTTTGTGTTGCTGTTCCTGTTACTATGCCTCAAGACATCATGGGCCCCGACTCCGCCGCTGCATTACATTCACTATTTCTCATTATCATTCTCAAAAGAAGGAATAGAGGCAAAATCTCCATCACGTATTGCCACAGTGACAAAGTGAGTTTGTGTTAGGGTTGAAATCTCTGACTCTTGAACATTTTCAATTGAGCTAGTGTGATGAGTCGTCAGTCCTAACTCTCACCCCATTCTCCCATACTTCTGCTGCTTTACATGTGATGGGTGAGAGTTAGGGCTGATCGATTCCAATGCACACCCCAATGCGGTTGGGGGTGGGCAGGAGGTCCAAGGGGTTTCAACCTCAACACCAAATTGCCTCTACTTTTGTCACTGTGGAACAACCCTAACTAATGCATTAAACAGAGTTTTTGCTCTAATATATATATATATATATATATTATGGTAGAGGAGCCATTTACATGTTAAACCCAAAATTTTGCACCTTAATAACTTTGCAACCGTTTGACAGATTTGCCTGAAATTTGGAATACACAATCAAGACCCATACACCTTGGGATCTGCCAAGTTTCGTACCAGTTGGACTCACGGCTGTGGAGTTATTAAGCATGATCTGCACATGCATTTACGCTTTTTCTGGAATTCTACGGTCGCGCCTACAGGTCACACAGTTTATGCGACTGGCCCAAAATCTTCAGGGAATGTGTGGCCGGGGTCCCTGATGTGCCATTCAAAGATTTTGTGAAAAAATATTAAATGGTTCAAAAGTTATTCAAAAAACAATTTCCCATTATAAGTCAATGGGAAAAATTAAAAAGTTTGACAGTGTCGCAAATGCATTTTTACTTTCGGAAATCCACCATTTTGTTTTCAGTTAGTGATCAGAAAAATGCTTGGCATTTAAATTTGGGACCCTCTAGCAACCTAATTCTTTGTATTCACCTAGTCGGACACTGAGGATGCTAGCCATGTCTTTATTTTGGGGTAAAACACCCCAGAAATATGTTTTTCAAATTTCTGGAAAAAGTACTTTCACAAAGTACTTTCTTGCTCATGAAAGTGTCGCAAATTTTTGTGAAAGCTTTTGCAAATTACGACAGTACTTTTCTAGGCTGTGGGGAAATGACAGCAGTTTTTTGGCACCCCGCTGCAAAAGAACGGTTTGGAGTTATGGGCTGAAATTTGGAGGAAACGCAGCCGACATCTCACAGATGTGCCTTTCATTGTTGTGTTGAAAAAATATTACACGGTGGCAAAGTTACAGCACTCCAATGTTGATGCCTTTTCCCATAGGATAACATTACGGCAGCCGACGCATTGCAGCAATCGTTTGGCACCCTGCTGCAAAATAACGATTTGGTCTTTTGGACTGAAATTTACAGGGGATACAGCCAACATCCCACAGATGTGCCTTTCAGTGGATTGGTGACAAAATATTACAGGGAGGCAAAGTTATGGCACTCCGAACTTCTGTTTTTCCCATAGGATAACATTACGGCGTTCGCCGCGCCTTTGAGGGCCTGTGTCTCGAAAACGGTGCGAGATATGGAGTTTTTGTCAAAAAATTCTTACAAAACTAGCCAGGAAAGTGATAATACATATGACTTTTAAATTTTTTTTCTATGTCGTACAGTTACTGAGATATAAGCAATTTACTATTCCAACTCCTGATTTTTGTGTTCCGAGAGTCATTATTTTGCATACATTCTTTCTACTCACTGTCTTTCTTTGTACAGCTTTTGAGGAAAACCAGCCTGTGCGCTTACATTACTGTTACCATTACCATTTCTGCTTGAGGTTCTGTACCCATTTCACTTACCGTTCACGTTTATGCCACCATGTGCATTACCCTTTGCATTTCCATTTGCGGTTGCGTTTCCATTGTTTTTAACATTTCTGTCTACAGTACTGTTTCTCTTTCTGTTTTGCTTTGCGATACAATGCGCATTATGATTTGCGTTTGCAGGCACAATGTTACTATGTGACAAGACATCACGTGGCGGCCCAGCGCTCCCGCCGCTGCATTACATTCACTATTTCTCATTATCATTCTCAAAAAGAAGGAAAATTAGAGCCAAAAACTCCATTTAATGCATCAGTTAGGGTTGTTCCACAGTGACAAAAGTGAGGAAATTCAATGTTAGGGTTGAAACCCACTTTGCACCCCTCCAGTCCACCCCCCCAACTGGAATCGGGGTGCGCACTGGGGTCATCGGTCCTAACTGTCACCCCATTCTCCTATTCCTCAGCTTCTTTCCACATGTGATGGGGTGACAGTTAGGGCTGATGACCCCAATGCACACCCTGATTCCAGTTGGTGAGCTGGGCTGGAGGGGTGCAAAGGGGGGTTTCAACCCTAACATCGAATTTCCTCGCTTTGTCGCTGTGGAACAACCCTAACTGATGCATTAAATGGAGTTTTTTGCCTCTAATATATATATAGGCTGTAGATTGAGAGGCCACCCTAACCCCCTGAGGTGGAATAGACATAAGTACCATAGTTGTTGAAATAAGTTGCCTTGGTAGGGATAATTGTGGTAGAAGATCTTGGAGTTCATCCCAGAAAGAAGTAAGTAATGGGCAGGACCAAAAAATATGCATTTGATCCGCATGAGGGCAACCACACCTTCTCTAACAAAAACTAACTAGGGGGCCAAAACTTTGCAAGTTGAGCAGGGGTTCTGAAAAAACAAACTTGGCATCTCCAAGTGAATTGCTGTCAACAAGGGGAAGAAGTAACCTTTAGCATGGGGAGGGTAGCCTTTAACCAGTCTGAATAAGATTGATTAATTCTAAGTATTTTATTCCAGCCTTCAGCACCAATTTGCTAGAGTCCCCCCCCAAAGGGCCTGAAGCGCACAGTAAAAATAACCAATTAAATGTTGCCAAGTCTCTCCCCCTAGGGCCCCCATAACTAGGTGCAAAAGCAACGGGAATGGATCTGGGAAATTAGTTTTATTATGTGTTTTGTGAAAAAGCTATGTTCTGATTTGTGGGTACGATAACTGCTCCGACTCATTATTTTTTTTCTATTTTTTATTCTTTTTGGTAACCAGGTAAGGCTCACTAGGCACAAGTGCCTTCTTTCAGGGGTGACCCAGGAGCACTGGGTGGGTAAGCAACTTGCTCAGAGTCACATAGTATGCAGGTGGAGGTTGTGGGAATCAAACCCAGGACTGCTGGATGTACCAAGCTCATTCACAGCTTGTTACTCTAACCTCTAGGCTATACTGCCCAAACTGGGTCTGGAATTACCCCCAAAGTGTCCAGAAATCAGAAAATGAATATTAAACCTAGGTTTCTACATCTCTTAAATGTATAGTCTGTATGAGAGGGAAGAAATTCTATATCAGAGGCAATTCACTGGCAAAAGTAAAAGATATCAGCATAGGTTTGTTGGGTTTGCATTTGTAGTCATATTCGTAGGGTCTGAACAGTGAAAACCGTAAAGTCTGTTATTCTATAGGGCTCGCCTGTGTTTGAAAAGAATATGTGATCCATGTCAAACATATCACTGAGGATAAATTCAATATGCTACTACAGGGGATGGAAAGATGGGCTAAGTCATACATATAAAGTTCTCAAATGCACCACTTTGGCATAGAGATTTACATTTGGGAGTTTAATACTGTCACAAACATGATTTGCAGATTAGGCCCTCTGCTCCCACAGTGCCAACCTTGAAGTGCGATAGTGTGAACAGGAGACAGACAGGGTAACCCTCCTGTCTGTTTTGGGTCTGAATCACCTACTAGCATCGAGTCCTGGGGGTCAAAATGTGAACCTTATGCTAGCATACCCAGTTAACAGGCTCAGATATATAGTCTCTTTGGGGAAATGCAACATAATATTTTGCCCAGTGGTACCCAGCCAGGTTTTCAAAATGTACCCTTACGACTCAATGTGAGACTGAGGTATATTCTTACCTTTAACAAGATTAGTAACACATTCAAGCCCTTAACAGCTGTCAGAATTAAACACTGTTTCAGCATTCACATGCAAGAGAAAACTGAGAAGACACAAGCAGTAGTTCATGGAAGATATCGCTTACTAAAAAAACACAGAACAAATATATCACTAACTTACAGTCACATAAAATAAATGGGAAGTTACAGAACACAAATACGCCTACCACAAATACTTAAAAGTTCCAGATGAATTATCTTTCTAAAGTGCCTAGTTACCAGTCCACAGACTAAGTGTGTCTTTGATTTTCAGGGAGCTCTTCTGCCACAACTTGTCAGATGCAGGCTATATTCAAAAGTTAGTTTTCCCCACCTCCTGGTGATGTCACCCATGAGGTCACTGTTAGATCTGTGGTACATCTGTAATCCGAGTATGGATATCCACAAGGATGTATGTTATTACTGTAAAAATCAGCAACTAGCAATTTCCCAAACTATGAGTCTCTTTGGTCAAAGCATTTCCTTTGACGTTTTATAACCTCACAATCTGTCGCTAGTTCTCTGCTAAGTGAGAAAACCATACTGTAAAGGCTCAGCAAAATGACTTCCCTTCCTGCTAGGGTCATAAAATTCATATTTAGTTCCCAGCTTCAAATGCAGGAGCAAGTTATAAGGGTTGATAAACTATCCCTCTGGAAGGAAGGCTTTAATTAGTGGTTTCACTGATCTGTTTATCACATCCTGCTGTTTCCTCACGCTGGCACTTTTGAGGTCAAAGGTCAAGTCTCCTTACATTGACTACCATCCTTAAGCAGGCAGTCACATACCATACACATTTTATTTATAACACGAATGTTATACAATATTTATTTATTTATTTAAATTTTGGTGACCGGGTAGGCCCACTGAGACCATTATAGTCCCTTTTTCAGGGGGTGGGATTAATTACAAGCTACAGGAGAATAAACAGGTGGAACAACTCAAGGTAAATAGAGTAAACAGACATTACAATCAGGACATGTCTTATGATTCACAGGCAGGTTAGGTACAATTGAAGATCATGAGGAATAAAACAGTTTCACAAGAATGACAGTCATACATTGTTCATTGAAACAGAACAGTTTCACAAAAATTACAGTCACAAAGGACTCATCAAGCATTAAAGGTCCCAATATGGGAGTAAAGGCACGCCAGGTGGCTGATAGTTGCTACAGAGGTAGCCCTATGGAGTGTTCCGATCCTCAGCAGTAGCATGCACAGAGGCTTAGCCCCAATAGGTAAGTCTTGAGGCCTTTTTTAAAGCTGCCAAGGGATCTGCAGTCTTGGAGATTACTAGGAAGGCCATTCCAGAGGGATGGAATGCAAGCCATGAAAGACCAAAGGCCTTGACCTGTCCAGACTCTGGGAGCATGGAGGAGTTGCCAATCAGAGGACCTTAAGGTTCTTTCAGGCAATTTAAGTGTTAAGGTACAACTCAGACTAGGAGGGGAATTAGTTTGTAGAAGCTTGAAGGCCAGACATAGGGAAGGGTACATCAGTCTGCCCTCAAGGGAAAGCCAGTTTAGTGAGTGCAGTATTTTACAGTGGTGTTCTAGGGGCGGAGCACCCAGGGCAAAGTGCCCGACTCTGTGATACAATATTCTCAGTTTTTGCATCTCCGTGTTTTGCAGTGAGTGCAGCACTGGGACCCCATAGAACAGGGTGGGCAGGAGAATGCTGGTGGCTACTCTTAGCTTAGATGTCTGGGTGAGAAAAGGTCTCAGACGATATAGGAGACCAAGCTTCTGGTTCAGCGTCTTGGTTAGTTTATCAACATGAACCTTGAAGGAACAGTCTTGATCAATATAGACACCCAGTATTTAATGCAATCCACAACCTCTATAGGAGAACCACTGGACAGGCAGGGGGACAATAGTCATGATCTATCAGGGCCTAGTCTTTTGGGTCCAAATAGGATGGCTTTGGTTCTTTTCACATTGAGGACTAGCCAATTAGTCAGGAACCAGTTTTCCAATATGGAGAGGTCCTGGTTCAGAAGTTGATTTAGCTGTGCTGCATCTGGAGCTGACCTGTACAACATGGCATCATCGACATAAAGGGTCACCTTGGCACCTCCACAGTGCTTAGGCAAGTTATTGATGAATAGGGAGAATAGGAGGGGTCCCAGTATTGAACCTTGGGGGACCCCTTCAGAGATCGAGCGTTTGTCTGACTTCGCCCCTGCCATCTGACTACTTGAGATCTGCCATCCAGGTAATCCATGAACTGCTGCACTGAGTGGTTGTCCAATCCAAGGGATCTGAGCTGCAAGATGAGCAGCAGGTGGTCCACCAGATCAAAGGCCTTGGTAAGGTCTATAAAGATTGCACCCGTTAGTTGGCCGTTATCTTGGGCTGCGAAGATGTCCAACGTTAGGCTAAACAAGGTGGTATCTGTGCCATGTGGTTTTCTAAATCTGTGTTGTCAGGGAGTAAGGAGGTTATGTTATTCAACATATTCCTGAGCTTGTTGGTACACAATTCTCTCAAGCATTTTGCTTAGTGTGCAGAGTATGGAAATTGGTCTGTAATTCTCAACCAGCTCACTTGGCCCCCCTTTGGGGATGGGGATAACCAGGGCAGTTTTAGAGGCTGTTGGAACTTTACCTTCCACCAGCGACCTGTTGAATAACTACATGATTGGTGTGTCAATTTCTTGGGCTGCTAATCTGAGTAATCTGGGTTCTAGCCTGCCACATCCTGCAGAACCAGTGACCTTAATGTTTCTGATCAGATTTAGGACCTCAGTTTTAGACATCAATTTAAGGTGGAAGTTAGGTGATGAGGGAGGATCCTCTGTGTCATCAAGGGATGCCTGGCTAGAGCTGCAGGGGTGAACCTTATACTGTATTTGTCAAGATCAGTGAGAAATACATTAAAGGCATTAGCAGCGTCTTGTGTCAATATAACAATAAGCAGGTGGCAGAGCTTCACAAATACTACCTTCTGACAAGCAGAGTTGTAGAAGTGAATTTTGAATATGTGGACAAATCCATTCCAACTAAACCAAGAAATTAATTTGGTCCAGGCTCAGAAGTAATGAGGGGAGGGCATAATAGGGAGATTTGAAGGAAAGATATTATCTACGGGAGGATATTCATCCTCACTGCTGAGACTCTGGCAAATAAAGGGAGCTGAAGGTACCCCCACTGGGTCAAGTCTTGAGTAATAGTTGCTGTATGGGGTTCATAATTAAGTCATTCTAAGTTGGGCAAGTGCATAGAAATCTGTATTCCCAAATATTTCAATTTAGTTGCTCTTCATTTTATTGGGAAATCCCAAAGAAGGGTTGCGGAAGGTTGGAAGTTAAATGTCAGAACCTACATTTTGGGCAGATTCAGAGAGAAACTGGAGAGATCCCCAAAAGTCCAAAGTACATTCCATGTAGCCTGAAGGGACTCTTCATGATTTAAAAATGTCAGCAGTATATCCACCATGAGAGGGACATACTGTACTGGTTCCAGTGATCCCCTCTATTTGTGGTTCTACATATACCCTTCTGCAAGGGGTTCAATGTATAGGGCATATAGTAAAGGGGAGAGAGGGCAACCTTGGTGGGTGCACTCTGTAGAATCATAGGAGTTGTCAAGGAATCATTAATTCTATCATAAGCCTGTGGGACTGTGTATAAGCTTTGTAGGCGTTCGACAAATAAGTGAGGAGGCCAAAGATAGACTGGGGTGTCCCAGCGGAAGATCCAGGACACCCTGTGAAATGCCTTTCTGGCATCAAGGCTGATAACTGTTGTGGGGATAAAGTGTTGAATAAGGTGTTCCATTAGGAGCAAGGTCCTTATGATATTGTCAGTAGTTTGACGATACCGAATAAAACCAGACTGATTCAGATTAATTAGCTGTGAAAGAAGGGGGTTCAATCATCGGGTTAGAATTGCCATAAATAATTTGTAATCAACATTTAGGATTGAGATGTGGTGATGTGATGTGAAGTGGTAAGGGATGAGTCTTTGTTTGGTTTTAATGTCACAGAAATCATAGCATAAACCCAGGAGCATGGCGAAGGAGAATCTAGATGGTGAGTAGCTTGAAACAATGCTAATGTGGGGGCAGTAATACCATGGAAAATGTCCAGTACCATTCTAATGGAAAACGATCTGGTCCCGGGCATTTCCATATTTTGGCCTTGGAGAGAGCAGTCTGTAGCTCTAACATACTGATCGGAGCCAGCAGTGACTCCCGCTGGGAATCTGTCAGAGTTGGCAGAAAGTTAAAAAGGGAATTATGAATCTGTGTGTGTGGGGGTGGGGTGGAGGGTGAGCTCTCTATGTAAAGGGATTGATAGTAAGTATGGAGCTGATGGCGGATCCCAGCTGAGTGATGAACCAACCTACCAGTGCCAAGGTCTGTAATTTGAATAATACATACTGTTTTGGCATCTGCTCAGTATCTACAGTAAGCATGAACCACAGGCACCACCCTCGAAAAAAACATGTCTTAAGTATTCTAAGGCCTGTTGAACTTTAATGTTTATTATTTTTTGTATTTTAGCTTTGAGCACATGTATATGGCTGTTGAGGGTGGAGTTCCCCGGGCAATATAAAATCTGTACGGTCCATAGTTCTGCTGTAAACTGGTCATATTTCTGTTCCCATCGCTGTTTTTATAAGATGCATATTTGATCAATTCTCCTCTGATAACTGTTTTTAAAGTATCCCAAGGGGATTGTGGGTGCCGCATAATTGGCATTATCCCTAAGGATCTGTACCAAGCTATCTGAATTCTGAGAGCAAAACACTTTCTCCTGCAGTAAAGAGGTACTATATTTAGTCTCCAAAAGCACAAGGGTCTTGTTTTTCCTAGATTAACTTTAAGATTCAAATGCATGTGGTCAGAGCAAATCAACGGATCACACTCAATGTCTTGAATCATATGGAAGTGCTCAGCAGTAGTAAAAAAGTAGTCCAATCTTGAGTATGATCCCTGACAAGGTGAACAGAAGATATATGCCTTTGCTGTAGGGAAGAATTGACACCACACATCCACAAACCCCAAATGTTGCAGCAGAGTGTGAAGGTATCTCTGGGCCATTGTAGAGTGGTGATGAGCTGGATGGGAGGCACCCAGCCAAGGGACTAAGGTGATGTTAAAATCTACCCCCAGATTAACTGTCCCAGAAGTAGATCCAAGAGTTTATTTAGAAAACTCCTGAAAATTGGGGTATTAAAGGCCGAGGGAAAGTAACCGTTCGCTAGGGTAACTTCTGAATCAAATAATTTACCCATCAGAATAATGTATCAGCCCAAGGTGTCTGCATACTCTTTACTAAGGAAAAAAGGGGTAGTAGATGGCATCAGGATAGCTGTACCATGTCTTTTCCCTCAGGGATAGGAAGAGGCATAAATATTATAATGCCCTCCCTGGGCAAGCTTCAAGTGTTCGGGTTGTGCCAGATGTGTTTCTTGTAAATAAATGTCATCTGCTTTGTGTTTATGCAAATATTGAAAAAGCCTGGAGTGTTTCACAGGGTTGTTCAATCCATTGACATTATGCGACAAAATTTGTACTAGAGTGACTGTCATGATTAACGTAGTAAAAGCAAAGTGGACTGAAGATGTGGCTGCAGGATAAGTAGGTCAGGTGGCCTCTCGATCCTAAAAGAGTCCCCGCTGCCCACCCCATATGTCCAGGCATCCACTCTGCAGGCCAAGACATAGAAGGAGGTCCGGAGGGATGGAATCCCCCAGCAGCAGGCCCAAGATATTTCATGCACTGTATAAATGTAATCAACCGAACAAGAAAAAAACATTTTACAAGTCATCTGTTGTACTGACTCTATGTTTTGAACTAAAGAATTACTAAGACTAAACATGGGGGTTTTAAATATGACCCCAAACCCTGGAAGAACAAACATCTGACATAAAATGAACAGTAGCAAAACCTCTATTTCTGATATTTAAGACTAAGAGCAAAAAGAAAACTAAGTAGTGTACATGGCTGCAGAATCGCATGATTATGGAACATGATGACAGTTGTGACATAGTCCATGAGTTGTGAAACTTGTGCAAGATATGGGTATAAAGATTTTGTGGGGCAGGCTGAGAAGGCTTCACCAGAGCAGCAATTACCTTCTAGACAGGTGTTTATGTCTGATCCAGTATAGACAGAGAACATCCTACTACAGACACGTGTTTTATCATGTTGGGACTCCTTAGTGCAGTACAAGTGTTGTCTTAAGTCAAGTATGACATTTAGGACTGACAGGAAAAATAATTTTTATATACATAGTATTGTAGGCCAGGGCCCCTGGAACACCTAGTCACAAGAGGTTGTGGAATCAAGGGACTTCAGCTCATTTTAGGAAACCTTGACAAAATATATGTGTACAAGTAACCTGTGATCAAACTACTGCTGAGAAGTGGAGGATAGTCACAATAGCCTAACAGGCCTTCTTCTATCCTACCATCTGTATAGTACCAAGAATGTAATGGGTCAGCCCCAGAGGAAACTGCACTTTGTCCTAACAGGACAAAACACATGTCTGTAGTATGTGTTCTCAACCTGTACAGGATCTGATGTTAAAGCTTGTCTAGAAGAAACTTGGTTTCCCTCCCCAGTGACCTCCTGGACATACCGAAACTAGGCCCATTCAAGATATAGTTATGCCATCACCTAACTGCACTTAGAAGCTGCGACTGCCATCGCTAATGGGGAACTCCCAAACCACAATCATGCACACACTACCCCCACCTCATAGCACTTAGCAGCAGTTGCTGCAACCTCATAATATGCTTCCCCCTCAACCTGCCTCCTCCATGCATCTCTCCTCATTACCCCCACCCGTTGCATCTCTCCCCTCAACCCTACTCATTTGCCCTTATGACCATCACCCCCTGTTACCTACCCTCCTCACCCTCTTCTCATCTTTTCCTCCCACCTCTGATCTTATCCCCTACCTCCTGATTATCCTGACAAGGCCAACTGGCTGCTTCTTATTGCTCTCTGAAACATTATCATAACTGTTTCCCACCCCTATGTCCTCTACATACCCCTTGTTTATACTATTGCTTATATAGCTGATAAATCTGATGCCGATTTTTATGTTTAAATGCTAACTGTTTTTTTTTTCCTGTAGCCTAAACTGAGCAGTCCATTGTTTTTGTTTTGTTTATGAACTGGTTGTTGCTGAATGTCTTGTATGTTCTTTGATGTGAAACCTCTGTAAAAGAGCTCCTAGCTCAAAGGTATTGTAATCCAAGACTTCAAATAAAAAAAAAACAAGATCATTTCTGTTCTAGTGAAGCCTTGTCAGCCTGCCCTGTAGAAAGATTTGCATACCCATGATGCCTTGCATTGGGATCAAGGATTTAGAATGTGTGTGTGTTTCTGTGAGATGCCCAGGAACCAGAATACACTGGATATATTAATGATCTCCAACTAGTATCCTTTTATGGCTCCTACACACTGCTCTCTTGCAAACTGCCTTGTCAGAATGCAACATCCAAGAGTACTAAATGCCTCAGGAGCCAAGGTAACACTCAGTGGCACTTGCTGTTATTCAGATTATTGAAGTCTATCTATCTACATTCATATAATCTTCAGACAAAAAGATGTAAACATGAAGTGGTGTTGTCTTCTCTTCCCTTTTAAGCCATGAATATACCTGTCCGTAACAGTCCAGAGGGTCAGTTCCAGAGAAACCACAGTCATGAACTGCCATTGGGGTGGTAGTGAAGGTCTCCTTCCTTTCCAGCATCATACCTACATAGCACCAGGCCAGAGCTGGAGGTAATAAAATACAGAATACATTTAAGCATAGTCATTGTTATAGGAAATTACAAACTGCTTCAGCTGGTATTTAAAACAGCAGTGCAATGAAATTGGACAAAAATATTTAACCTTAACTTTTTTTCACTATCAGAGATTCCTGGTATCTTCAAGTTTTATTTGGTGGTACAGTTTTCTAGTTCCACTAATATTTGAGTATTTTATAAATACTTTAATTTACTTTTTTTCCTCAAGAGAAAAAGATGGCCACCACATTTGGTTTAGAAATAGCACTGTAAATCTGGCAGGGGTTAGGACAGAGAAATAAAAACCTCATGGTGCACTGAACTGCATGGGGGTACAGAAAGGTAAATTTAACAGGTATGATAATATTTCTATTAATTGTAGCTGGAACTAGCCTTCTGGAAAAACATGTTTCATTGCATTGCTATTTTCAATATTGTCTTGCTATTTTCAACATCACTTTTTAATTTATTGAAATTCTCAGATTGTGTTAATGATCTTTGTTCTTCCAGTGAACAACTACCAATGTTGCCAAAATTCATTTTGAACTCTGTCAAATGAGTTTTCTAGTATTATGCCCCATTTTATGACATAATCTTCCATATAGAGTCAGAAATGCACCCCTGTCTGATAAACTCAAACAAGCATTAAAAGAACACTTTAAGTCCAAGTTTGCCTGTAACTATTGATGTCACATCAAGTTACCAACAAGGTGTGTAATAATGTATGTATATAATGAACATGTAAACTTTGTTGTAATTTTTGTTTTAATTTATGGAGTACAGTATGTTTTTGTCACTGCTACTGTCATCTATCTTGCACAATATGTTCTGAAAAAAGGCCTTTGTCACAGCCTACTGAACAATACCTAAGGTATTAACTAACTTACTAACAAACTTAAAACGTTCTGGAAATATAGAAATTATAAGAAACAAGTTTGTTAGTCCAAGAAGAAAATCATATCCTTTCTTTTCCATTATTCCAGGAAAAGAATATGTTAAAACACAGTCTTATCAAATGTAAGTCTTTGTATTGAATCCCCCCAGATGTCTCCCAGGTACATCAGCATGGAGGGACACTGAATGCATTGCTAAAATTGAGCAGGAAGCAGGAGAAAATACTGATGTCCTAGTACACTTAGGGACTAACGATCTCGCCAGCCGGTCAGTTGTGAAGACCAAGGAACACCTGACCAGGCTGGGAGACAAACTGTCACCCATTTCATCTGGCATCTCCTTCTCTGAGGTCCTGCTGGTCTGGGAGAAGAGGGAAGATGGGCAGAAGGTCAGTGAAGGGGAGATAGGGGAGCTAAACATGTGGCTCATGGGCTGGTGCCAGGAAAAAGTACACAAATTTGTAGGTAACTGGCAACAATTTTGGGAGCAAAAGTTCTTTAAATTTGATGGACTGCATCTGACTAAGGAGGTAGTTAGTGCATTGGGGCATAAGTTTGATGTCCTTGCAGAATATTTAAACTAGTAAATGAGGAGAGGGGTGCAGCACTCGACACATCGACTGGGATGTGCACCTCTCCCCCCTCAGCTAGTGATCAAACAGGAGTTCAGCATGTTTGTAGTTCATTTGCATCACCAAGTGAGGAAAAGGGTCCAGCTCCCCATATAACATGCAAGGGAAAAGCCGGACCTCACCCCACAACTAACACACCAACATCTGGCAAATGGAAACTCATGTACAAAAATGCTCGCAGTCTGGGAAACAAGATCCCAGACCTGGAGGCAATAATGACAGAGACTAAACTGGGCATAGTAGCCATTAGTGAGACATGGTTCACCAGTAACCACACTTGGGAGACTACAGTACCCAGCTATGTACTGTTCAGAAGAGACCAAGGTGAAAAAAGGGGGGGGGGGGGAGTGGCCCATTATGTCAATGAAAATATCAAAGCTACAGAAATTCAGAATACACATAAGGCACTAGAAGAACTGTGGGTCAACCTGGAAACAAGAAATGGGACAGACATATTAACTGGGGTGATCTACATGCCTCCAGACCAGGGGGAGAACATAGACACATTACTGTTAGAAGATATACAAAACATGACAGCTAAAGGGGAGGTTCTGCTAATGGGAGATGTCAACATGCCAGATACAGATTGGTCAATAACAACCAGAGCATCTGCCAGAACTAAGCACACAGTGGATTCTCTACAGGGGGGAGGACCTCAAACAATTGGTACAACAACCCACAAGAGACAGGGCTATCCTGGATCTGGTACTGACTAATGGGGAAAGGATCATAGATCTCCAGGTAGAAAGTCAGCTGGGGGCCAGTGAGCATCACATGGTATGGTTTAATTTAGCCACTAGGACTAAATCATCCCATTCCAAGGTAAAAGTATGGGACTTCAGAGGAGCTGACTTTGATAAGATGGCGAGCAGAGTTAAGCTAGCTCTGGCAAGAAGAAATACAGGTGAGGGGGTATAGGCAAAGCAGGTAAAGGATGCAATACTTGAAGCAACATCCCATTCACTAAAATGCCACCAACAGCTTAATCTGGTTCAAAGTCAATTGGCATTCATCTGTATCCCCCTCCCCCGGGTCATGCCTGAAAATAGGCAGAATTCGTGTAATGCACTTACCCGGTCAACAAAACCTAAATAAATAAAAACAAAATTGTATTTGGGAGAAAAGCCAGGGCAAAAGAAGGAGGAAACCACTTGGGTTCTCAAAAACAGTAGCAGAAAAGGTCAGAGCCAAAAGGCTGGCCTTCAGGAAATATAAAGGAACGCAGCGGGATGAAGATAGTGAGGCATATCACACTTCCCTAAGGGAAGCAGGGAAGGCAGTAAGGCAGGTAAAGGCCCAAATCAAGGAAACACTAGCAAAAACAGTAAAAGAAGGGGACAAGACTTTCTATAGATACATTAGTGAAAGGAGAAAGTCCAGAGGAGGTATTGCTAAGATCAAAGGGGATAAGGGGGAGTGTGAGGAGGAAGACCAAGGAAAAGCATCTATCCTAAATAGATACTTCTGCTCAGTATTTACTGAGGAGAAGATAGGTCAGGGCCCACAGCCTAGCACCATGGACACAGGGGGAAGGAGGTGTGCACAAGTCCCTTCACAAAGAAAGGGTTCTACAAGAGCTCACTAAGCTCAGGGTGGACAAGGCAATGGAACCTGATGGCATACATCACAGGGTACTAAAAGAGCTAAGTGTGGAACTAGCAGAGCTACTAGCAGAACTGTTTGGTGAGTTAACCTCTAACTGCTTATTATGTAATCATGGTACTAGTCTTCTATTTGAGTATGATAATTCACATTGTTCCATGAGGTTAGATGTTTGAATCAAATTATAGACTAAGAGCATATCGCCTCCTTTTCTTCTATTTTGGAGTGAAAAAAGTCTGGTGGCCATAAGTCTGGAGGGATAGTCAAGGTGTGCCAATCTAGGTATCATTTTAGTAGCTCTTCTCTGAACTTGTTCCAGCATGGCTATATCACTTTTAAGACTCAGGCTCCAGAAGGGAGACCCATAGTCAAGATATGGTCTAACATAGGCCCTGAAGAGTGGAATGAGACACTGTTCAGAGTGATTTATAAATGCTCACTTAATTAGCCTTGAGAGTCTATCTACCATATTGGAGATTTTAATACAATAATCCCTAGGTGTAAGTCTATTATTAACAATTATGCCCAAATCTTTCTCACATTCATATGTTTTGAGAGGTAAATTGTTGATATAGCATACATTGTTTGGATTATTTTTACCAAGGTGTATAACCACACATTTGTCCTGATTGAAATGCATACCACTATATTTGACCCATTGTTCAATTTTCTAGTGATGCTATGTTATCATTATTGTTAACCTTATATCCCAATTTAGTGTCATCCGCAAATTTTGCCATATAATTGTTGGGCCCCAATTGTAGGTCACAAATAAAGAGATTAAACGATGTGGGTCCCCAAACTGATCCCTGGAGGACTCCACTCAACACTGTATCCCAGTCAGACAACACATCATTGATTCTGACCTTTGAGTCCTGTTGGTCAACCAGTCTGATGTCCAGTTAACAATTTCAGGGGACAGACCCAAGTTGTGCATTTTGGTTATGAGTTTGTTATGTGGTACTTCATTGAAAGACCAACTGAAATCAAGTAGTACGACATCAGTGGGTATACCCACATCCAGTAATGCACTAATGTTATCATAGAAAGATATCATATTAGTAGTGCATGAATATTTTGGTGTAAACCCATGCTGTGAAGAGTCTTGAATCCCTAATCTTGTACACTCATGTTCGATCTTCATCTTGATGACCCTTTCCATCAATTTACCAACCACAGAGGTCAGACTAATAGGGCGGTAGTTCTAAACACTACCTCTGTTGCCTTTTTTAAATATCAGGGTAACAGTTGCTGTGCGCCACTCACTGGGCATGGAACTTTCTTGCAGAGATTTATTAAAGATAAGTGATAGGGGTTTTGAGATAATCTTGGAAGTTTCTATCAAAAACCAGGGGTGAATATCGTCTGGACCCGGACTAGTGTTTTTTTTTTTTTTTTATAGCCTGAGAGATGTCAGATATTGTAATATTATGGAGAACAGATTGGTGTGAATAAACTGGGGTAACTGAGATCTGTTTAGAAAAGACTGAACAAAAATAATTGTTAAAAAGATTAGCTGTATCAATATCTGATAGTCAAGTTCCGTTATTGATTATGGGTCCTATGGTCCTAGAATTGCCCTGTTTATTATTGATATATGAAAAAAGCGACTTATGGCAATCTTTAGTGTGTGCTAATTTAAATTCAGGTTTTGTTTTCGCCAGTTTAATGGATTGTTTCAAGTTTTTAACTGATCTATATTTGTAAAGTAAAATGTCTCTATGTTGTTGATTACTTTTTTTAAGTTTTCTAAAAAGTTTCATTTTATGATTAATCTGGGATTTGATAGATTTATTAAACCAGAAACAACCTGAAGTGGCCTTAATTTATCATCTCATCCACTGGATCGATAATTTATCTTGATATTCCATGTCTTATATACCCTGTTTTACATAATGCAGAGTTAAACCATAGAGATTATTAAACGTTCTATGATTCTATTGAGGAGAGGGGGAAGGGATTAGTGTAAAACAACTCTGAGAACAGGCTGACTTTGTTGAAAGCAATAAAGTCATTATTTATTCCTGCTATAGTAAAGAAATGGTCTACCAACCTAAGAGTTTGAAACAGACACACTAAGGCATGACCAGGGGTTAGATTAACAGTCTGTTAATCACCCCTAGAGGTGTAATGTGGCATGAGGTGCAGCCGAGTGCCATATTGCTCCTAGGCGGTGATTAACTGACTGTTAATCTAACTTCTGGGAGTGTCTTATTGCTATTATAAAAAAATTATTATAAAAGAAAAGTGTTAAAAGTATGCTTTTTGAATGTTTTCCTCATTTAGAGGGAGATTTTTAATAAAATAATTCTTCCACAGTTTAAGAATGCTGGTTCAAAATCAGATTATACAAAGGCAATAAAGAATCTTGGACTGTGATTGGTCAGTTTGGGGCTGGCCCATGGCGTTATCCCAGCATAACAACACAGGTCTAGTCTCATCACTGTGAACCAATATACATGAGCATTTGGATACTCTCTTTTTTTGCATCTCCTCTTAAGAAACAAAAATATTTTTCCACACTAATAAAAACATTCTTTAAAATTATTATTTTTATTTTATATATAACAACAAGCCATTGTATAATAGGAATAATGCACTCCAGGGTGTGTGTCGTGCTGGGATAATGCCACACCTGGGACATTGGATGCACTCGGCCTGTGGCCTCGTGCCCAATCCCCCAGACATGGCATTATCCCAGCACGACACACACCCTTGTCTGCATTATTCCTTTAATGCATCATTCCAGTCATTCAGCAGTGCAAGAAAATGGAATGCTTACAGGAAGAGTCCATGTGCTATGGTGATCAGGTTGTACATGATAGTGTACTGGCTTCTGGTCACTGGGAAATTTTGGACGGAATTTGGAACTATGGGACTGCTTGAACTGGTGAAGTATACTTGAATTTTCTTTTTTCTTTTTGTTGTAACCAGCGGGTGAGAACTATTGGAAGAACTTAAAACTGAGTTCATTTATAACTTCTTCAGTCTTGTGAGAGGAGACTGACTAAAGTTTGGCCCATGCTGAAGTGGTGAGAGCACATAAGTGTGGACATAAAAATATTTTGGACTGTCATTTTGTGTTCATTTTATATTAGGGGGTCTTATATAGGTGTAAAGCTCCTTCCTCTCGCAGTGGTGAGAGCACTGGGGGTGGGGGGTAGATGGATAAAATATTTTGATAAATTTAAAGCATAAGTATTGATATATTGATAAGATATAATTTTGTTTATTGTTATATTTATATTTTTGTATCTGAGTGTTGTGCTTTGGCTTTTATATAAGTTTGTGGGGTTTATTATTGTGGATTGAGTTATTAACTATGTGTCGGAATGAAAATAGGATGGTCGGGTATTACTCCCCCTCTAGGCTCAGGGACCTTCGGTCTCTTTTCTCCTGTCCCTCCCTGTCACCCAGAGTTTATAGAAGATGTAGGGCTTTGGGGATTGTGAGGGGAGGAGGAGGGCTGGTGCTGGGCCTGGGGGAATGGAAAGGAGCGTGATAGGGTTAGTGAGGTCAAGGAGACGCCTGGGGTGAAATGGGCACAGGAAAGGGTTCTCCCTACTTGGTGCCCATACCAAAGGTTCTGATTATGACCAGCAGGCAAGGCGGTCATCCTCGGAGAGCTCATCCTACTCAAGGGGTGTTGTGTAATGCAGGTCTATTAAAAACAAAGAGCCATTATAGCCGATCTTGTTGGGTCATCTGACTTGGCATGCATCACGAGACCTGGTGGATGGAAATGCTGGGCCAGTTTTGGCAGCAGCAGTTCCAGCGGGTACTCGCGTGAGCAGCGCCGAGGCAGGTGATCGTAGGGGCGGGGTGTTGCCATATGTTTTAAGTCAGAACTGGGCCTGGTGGAGGTACCGTGGATGTACCAGATCCTTTGAATGCGTCTTAGGCGAGGGTGTGGGGTGCAGGATACTTCTCGTATACCGTCCACCAGGTGACGAGAATGTTTTCCTGCAGGAGGTCGCAGACTTCATTGTCGACCTGACATTGGGGTCCCTCAGATGGTTGGTTCTGGGGGACTTCAATGCTTGGGTCGACGATGAACTCTCACGCTTTGGTCAAGACTGTTGATGGTATCACTGGGCTTCACACAGGTTGTTTCCACCTCGACTCATATTGGTGGACACTCATTGGACCTGGTCTTCCTTCTGGGGATGGGGATATCCGATTTGGTGGTGGAACCACTTGGATGGTCTGACCATCACTCCATTAGGTTCAGTTTTGAGGCCACCCCTATTAGGTCAGCCCCTTTGGAGATGGTACGGTACCGCCCTTTAAGGGGTGTGTCCCTGGATGACCTGATGGCGGTGCTGGACCTATCGGGCCTACTGATGGATTGCTTGGATCCAGGTGATCTGGTACATGCCTATAATAAGGCGGTGACAGGGGCCCTGGATTCCATTGCACCTGTTCGTGTTCGTCCTCTCACTGTTCGCCCCAGGTCTCCATGGTTTGATGAGACCGTGAGGGAGTTGAGAGTGGGACGAAGGCTGGAGAGGCGTTGGAGGAAGTCCAGTCTGGATGATGACAAACTTAGTTTGATGGACCATTATACGGCCTATCAATCCGCAATCTCTCGTAAGAAGGCAGAATTCCTGTCCAGAGAGATTGCAGCTGCACAGAATAGACCAGCTCAGCTCTTTCGGACTGTGGACAGACTGTGCAATCCAGCCTGTCTTCAGCCCAGAAGAGCCTTTTCTCTAGAACGGTGTGAGGAGTTTGCTCTTTTCTTTGCAGATAAGGTTGCCAAAATCAGGTCAGACGTCCGTCCTTCCCTTTCCAATGGGAGCGGTGATGGTCGGCTGGAGATGTCGAACACTCAGTTTGTATGGTCTGACTTCAGCCTCCCCACAATTGATAATATTGTGATGGTCATCCGAACGCTGCGACCAACCAACTGTGATTTGGACCCTGGCCCCACACGTCTCTTAGTGGATTGTGTGGATAAAATCGGCCTAGTCCTGGCTTCGATAGTCTGGAAGTCTTTAGAGAGGGGGATCTTTCCTGATCCCCTTAAAGAGGCTATAGTTAAGCCTCTTTTAAAGAAATCCTCCTTAGACCCAGACTGTCTAGCAAATTACAGACCAGTCTCTAACTTACCCTTTGTGGGTAAAGTTATTGAGAAGGTGGTCGCAGTACAGTTGGATGATCATCTGACCAACAACAATATTTATGATTCTCTCCCAGTCAGGATTTAGGAAAAGGCATAGTACCGAGACAGCACTTGTTCGGGTACTAAATGACCTCCTAATAGCGAGAGATCGTAGGACCTGTTCTATCTTGGTACTCCTTGATCTCTCTGCAGCATTTGACACTGTTGACCATGGTGTGCTGCTGGAGCGTCTGCGGTCCATCTGTGGATTATCTGGCGTGGTCCTCAGGTGGTTCCAATCTTACCTCGAGGGTAGGACTCAGAGGGTGGTGTCGGGAATCTTTTCCTCGACATCAGTCTCCTTATCCTGCTGGGTACCGCAGGGTTCTATTTTAGCACCCATGTTGTTTGCGGTGTATATGCTGCCGCTGGGAGCGATTATTAGACGATACGGTTTGGGTTTTCATTGCTATGCAGATGATACCCAGCTGTATATGTCTTTTGTACCCGATCAGGATGCTGCCTTATCGGTATTTAATAACTGCCTTGCCGAAATCCAGGACTGGATGAGTGGGAGTTGGCTGAGGTTAAACCCGGAGAAAACTGAGGTGTTAGTCATGGATCGAGGTCGCTGTGAGGCGGGTTTGCCGGATGGATCGCCCTCAGGCTTATGGCTTGGGGGGCGTTCAGCTGACAACCTCAGATCAGGTGCGGAATCTTGGCGTAATAATTGACGACCACTTGACACTTAAATCCCAGGTGTCAGCGGTGGTCAAAACTTCCTTTTTCCATCTGAGGAATATCGCCAGGGTGAAGCACCTGGTTCCTCCAGAGGATCTTCCAACGTTGATCCACGCCTTCGTTACCTCCCGCCTTGACTATTGCAACTCCCTGTACCTAGGGCTATCGGGGGTTGAACTCCGCCATCTGCAGCTTGTGCAGAATGCGGCGGCCAGGTTATTGACTGGATCTTCTAGATCCAGCCATATAATGCCTGTGCTCCGCGGACTGCACTGGCTGCCAGTGTTTTGGCGAATCACCTTCAAGGTCGGTTTGCTGACCTATAAAGCCCTACACGATCAGGGACCCACTTACCTGAAAGAGCTCCTTTGCCCCTACTGTCCCTCCCGCCCCCTCCGATGCACTGACGAGGGATTGCTGGAGATTCCCAGGGTTCGTTTGAAAACTTCAGGGGCTAGATCATTTAGTTTTATGGCCCCGACCCTGTGGAACTCTCTACCTCATCAGGTGCGAAATTGCCAGACTGTCCTAAGTTTTAAAGGAGCCTTGAAGACTCACCTTTTTAATATAGCTTTTAATGATTTATAATAAATTTAAATCTTGTTTATTTATTGTTTTATGAAATTGTACAGGCACTTTGGTTGAAGAAAAGCGCCTTTTAAAAATAAAGTATTGATTGAGTGTAAAAGGGATTAATGTAAGGCTGTTGGAATCCTAACAACCAATCAGATTGCAATATTTCTACAAGGCTTTTTATAATCTATATTGGTGACTTTTTTCATCATGTGTTTATGCAATCCTGGTCGGTTGGTCATCGCCACTCATTTCCATACAATGCAGCAGGCAACCATGCAGACCCACCACCAGACAACCCCATCTCCAAGTCCTCCATGGATTACTCCCCACAATGGGGCCAGAAAGAAAGACAGGCATTCCCCCCCTTCACCCACCAGAGCACAGACTGGCAAGAAGCAGGGTGAATGGTGTGGGGTTTGCGTATGCTGCTACCATCATACAGACAGACACTATTTTTCTGCCTGCATTTTCTTCCCACAGTCCCTTTTACGATGCGAAGCATAGCCCCCGCACATCTCACATGCACCCTGCAGCATCCTATGGAAGAGGCAAACTCCCTGGTCCACCATAGAATTTGCTGTGGTGGAGGAACTTGGCACCAGTCCCACCTCAGCTGGGAGCACTGCCTTGTGGCAGCACCATGCCAACAGTTTTGGCTGCCTGGTCCAGCTCCTGACTGTATTTCTTAACCAAGATTGCCAGTATGGGTGTACAATGTACTGCTCATTGGTCCATCAGATAGCCCTTTCATAGGTGACTTTTAATGCATACTTAGTGGTAGAAACAACTGTGTGAACCTTTACCACTATGCAAACTGATCTATAATAAATAAATGGGAATGTATTTTGTCAATGTAATTTAACACCTGCCCAACTGAATAAGATATTAAAGCTGTTCAGATTTAGTACAGTGTCGTGGATGTGCCACTGTATTTAGGGTTAAGTAGGCAGCTTAATGTTAAAGCCCAATTTCTGCACTTTAATAACTTCACAACCGTTTAATGGATTTGCACAAAACTTTGCATGAAGTCTTGTGGGGGTAGATCTCTGCATGTGCCAAGTTGGTTCTGGTTGGATGTGCAGATTCTGAGACCTGGATAGTGTAAAAACTAAATTTTCGCTACTTTTTTCCCATTAGTTAGAATGGGTTTTCATCTGACACCCGTAGCGCCCACACAGTTTGTAATTTTGGTCTGACATTTTCAGGGTAGAATGGGGCCAGCTCACAGATGTGCATTTTGCTGATTTGGTGAAAAATATTAATCAGTTCCAAAGTTATTTAATTAATTTTTTTTATAAATTGGTTCTAAGCATGCTCAGTAAGCACATCAATTCTTTTAACATATTGAGGTCATTTTTTTGTGATTGCAAAATCCTTTGACGTGTGACTGCCATCTTGTTTTTCTTTTTTTTCCTAAAACTTCAAATTTTGAAATCCCCCAAAAGGACATTCTGGGGAGGAACCAACATATGTAACTTGCTTATGGGGATACCCTTAGCTGGATTATGCAGTAAACTGTTCGACAAATGCATTTTAATTGTGTTTTTTTAAGTTTATAAATCTTTTTGATATCGCGTGATATGAAAAAAGATGTTTTTTTCATGTCATGAGTCACATAAAAAGATTGTTTTTCATGATAAACAAATTCTTTCCCTGGTGTCTTGTGGCATCCCCACCCTCTGATTGCCATCCATCTTATTATAATACCTTTACCTGGTCACCATCCCAATTCTTATCATAAGTTTCCTTGGTGTCTAGTGGCACCCCCCGACCCTTCAGTCACTGTCCCCATTGCTTTCTTTCATTTCCCCTGGCCTATAGTGGTCCCCCTACCCTCTAATTGCTGTTTCCATTGTTTTCTTTAATTTCCCCTGGAGTCTAGTGGTCCCCTGCCCTCTGATTACCATCCCCATTGTTTTCTTTCATTTCCCTGGTTTCTAGTGACACTCCACACTCTGATTGCGAGTGACCTCGCAGATGGACTAGAGGGTAAGGCTTGTCTGTTTGCAGATGACACCAAGATCTGCAACAGAGTAGATGATCCAGATGGGGTGGACAGAATGAGAAGAGATCTGGATAAACTAGCAAAATGGTCAGAAGAGTGGCAACTGGGATTTAATGCAAAGAAGTGCAAAATCATGCACATAGGGAAGAGAAACCCTGAAGCCACTTATAGGCTGGGAGGGGAGTTGCTAGCAATCACAAAGGAAGAAAGAGACTTGGGCATCATCATCACTGATGACCTAAAATCATCCAAGCAGACCTCTAAAGCAGTAGGTAAGGCTAGGGGGGTGTTAGGGTGTATTAGTAGGGGTATCACAAGTCGTAAGATGGAGGTAATAATTCCTCTGTACAAGACATTGGTTAGGCCCCATCTGGAGTACTGCGTGCAGTATTGGAGGCCACACCTTCAAAAGGACATTAACCAAATTGAGGCAGTCCAGAGAAGGGCAACCAAAATGGTGCAGGGACTGCATCAGAAGACATATGAGGACAGATTAACGGAGCTCAATATGTATACCCTTGAGCAAAGGCGGGAGAGAGGTGATATGATCGAGACATTTAAACACCTTAAGGGCATAAACAAGGTGAAAGAGTCTAACATGTTTAAATATAAGAAAAATAGCAGGACAAGAGGACACAGCATGAGATTAGAGGGAGGCCGATTAAGGGGAATGTGAGGAAATTCTTTTTCACAGAAAGGGTGGTAGATGCATGGAATAGCTTACCACAAGAAGTGGTGACTATGAATACAGTGCAGGGCTTCAAACAGGCATGGGATAGGCATAAGGGAGCAATACAAATGACTATGAATAGATAGGTCACTGACAGAGCAAAGGCCGATGGCACATTTATAAGGTAGAAAAAGAAATGGGCAGACTGGATGGGCCTTGCGGTCCTTATCTGCCATCAACTTCTATGTTTCTATGTTTCTATTATTGCTATCCCTGTTATGAGTTAGTTTTCCTGGTGTCTAGTGGTCCCCTCACCCTCTTATCACTGTCCCCCTTGTTTTCTTTCATTTCTCTGGTGTCTCATGGTCACCCCACCCTCTGATCACCCTCCCCACTGTTTTCTTTAATTTCCTTGGTGTCTAGCGGTACCTTTACCCTCTGATCAATGTCCTCATTGTTTTCTTTAATTTCCCTAGTGTAGTAGTCTTCCCACCGTCCCATCAAAGTCCCCATTGTTTTGTTTCATTTCCCTGGTGTCTACTGGTACCTCCACCCTCCGATTGACGTCCCCATTGATTTCACTATTTTGCCTGGTTAAACAGTCCCTCGCCAATCTGACCCCCTCAGATGTACCTCCCACTCAGCACCCACCACCTGCACCCCTCACACCCCCTCACACAACCTCACTCTCCTGAACAGAACCCAGAATCAAGATTCACTCTCCGATCTAATACTCATCCTGATGCTGGAACCGCTGACTTCAATATCAGAAACTAAGGTAAATGTTGTTCAATGTACTGTATTTCAGTGGAGTTTTCAACTTTGATGCATAACGTTGTAATTCTTAAAGATTTTGACACCAAATTTTCAACATACCCCTTTTGAGACCTCTCCTCGTGAACAAATATGGTGGCATTTCACAAATCCAGACCGAAATGTGATTTATTGGTCAGTTGGCAAAAATGCCTCTTGGGCTGGATTTCAAAATTTTTGCCATACTTCTTCATGAGGTGGGGTCATAAGAAAATGTGGGGTCAAAATACGTTAGAATGGCGAAGTTGTGGGCATCTGTTGATATTTCATTACGGTCACTCCTAACTTTTGTAATTTTCAATATTTTGACCCCAAATTTTCAGCATAGCCATTTCTTAACACCACATCATCAACGGGACAGCTGTCATTTTTCCTACATTGGCCAAAATGTCTTTTCATGCTTGTGGTGCAGAATGATGCTGTGGTGGTGCAGAATGATGATTCAGCAGGGATTTGACAACTTTTAGTACCGGTTTCATGAGGTGGTATAACAAGAAGACTATGTTGAGAATTTGGTTGCTGTCATTCTACAAATGGCCCCTGCTCTTCCACATAAACATACGCATCTATGGAGGGATAGGAGCTTTGGGGTTTAGGACCAGAGGGCCCTGCGCTCCCATAGGCAAATAAGCATACCATTATACAATCTCAAAAAGTAAGGAAATTCTTTGCAAAAAACTGTGTTAATACAACATTTAAGGTTCAGGCTAAAGTAACAAAAGTAGGGAAATGTGGCTTTAGGGTTTCCAACCCTAAAACCCTAACATCACCCCTAAAGCAAATCAGGGGCAGAGTCTTCCTAGGGGTTGTCAACCCTAGAGCTCATCCCATTCTATACACTCCAGAAACATACACACCTAATGGGCTGAGCTTTAGGGTTGATAACCCCTAGGAAGACTCTGCCCTTAATTTACTTTAGGGGTGATGTTGGTGTTTTATGGTTGGAAACGCTAAAGCCACATTTCCCTACTTTTGTCTCTTGAGCCTGAACCCTAAATGTTGCATTAACTATGTTTTTTTCAAAGAATATTATTATAAATGTTTAAACTAGTGCATCTACTGTAGTCAATGGTTTTATTCTGTTTTATAATTTTACAGCTTTAAGCATTAATAAAAATAAACTACTCAGCGATTATGTGGGAAGGAAATATAACCAAAGTAAGAGCCATACACGTGACAGCTTCCCTCTGTTTTACACAGTGAGATGTGAGGAGTCTACAGTAATGTTCTTGTTTATTCACAAGGGTGCAGTGTGCACATATATGGAACCCAAACAAACAGAAGAGAGAAATAAGTGCCTTATCTGGGATTTGAACCCAGTCCACCTGCACTGCCATTCTGGTTGCACCATGAGATTTCTTTTTCTCTTCTGATTGTTTGGGTTCCATATATGTGCACACTGCAGCCTTGTGAATGAAATGTAATTATCTGTGCAGCACCAGACTGTGCAATAGAAAAAGAGTATGGAGCTTCTGGGAGTCCCAAGTTTCCAGTTGCTTTGATGACAGAGCTAGTAGCGCATCTGTAATGTTCATGTGCAGTGATGGGTACAGCTTTACCTATTCAGACCATACAATCATAATTCATCTTACTCAAGAACTGCTTTAATTAAGATCAATTAGCTATTATATCTCTAAAACTCCATCCTGTCTTCTCTAACACCCTATCCAGCTCAATTCTCCACATATTCACTCTGATAAGTTATTTGGTCTATAAAATGGTTCTGACTAGTCTTTAATATCCATTTAATTGTATATTTGTATTGTTTATTTAACAATTTGTTGCTTAATTTGACAAGATTGTAACTACTGTGCTGCTGTAACTGTCCCCCAGGATCCACTTCAAAAGTGTTTCAGCTAAATATTGCTATCCTGGTGTGCAACAGTCTAAACAAACACATAAATACTAATGACAAGGCCATGCCTACACCCATCCCCCTTCAAGAATAGCTTTGCCTGGATTAGCTCATTAATTTGCAGCTCACACTCAACAATACACTGAACAGCTGACTTTGGTTACCGTTCATGGGCCCACTTGCAAAGTTGGCACTTGGGGCCCATCCAGAAAATGGGTGCTGGTGGTGAAATGTTGACTCACAGAACAGCATGCCACTTCAGACTGCTACAATGGCTTTATGTTTTGATTTTTTATTAACTTGCATAGATCAGAAAAATCTAATTTAAATGGAAAATATATCCAAGGTTGTTCAGGGGGCTTGCCTGATAATTTTCAGGTGTCTAGGTGGGCCTATTTGACACATTTTAACTGATCACCTTATACATTTACATCATTTATGTAAATTTGACAGATAAATCAGAACCATTGGTAACACTTTTAATGACATTTTGTTGTTTGCGTGTTTGCATAAAGTAACGTTTGTTTTATATCCTGTTGAAGGATGAAGTATGGAACTGGACATTACATACATGGAACTCCTTTGTTGGCTGCACAGAAGGGATGTTACCTTTATAGCTTGAGTTCTTGGATTTGAGAACCTCTCGGAGCAGAACTAACGTTTTGTTAAAGGATGACAGTCTTTCAGTTTCTGAAGCCCCTTTGTTAATTAGCATTCCATCAAGTCTGCAAAAAAGTACCAGAAATCAGCTATAGCCTTGGACGGTGCTCAATATTTAAAGTACCAACTTTTTCATAGTTTCTACAACATTAGGCAAGAACCTCATGTAACAAAATTTAAAGAATTAGGGGACTGAACGTCAGATGATGAATTCATTTTTTAACAATTGCCATGCCACCAAATGATATGGCAAGTGGTGTTGATGTTTCCTGGCTAGTGACATTTACTTAAGGCTAAATGGTGGTCAACGTTTTCATTCTTTTATTGCATTCCTAATGATTTTACTGTTGACTGTAAATGCCTGATAAAAATGACAGCCTTACTGCACTGATCCAGTCCTAGCAACCATTAATAAAGCTTATGCCTTTCTGCTTTCTGTCTCCATAACCTCCTCTGGTCAGCTTGTCTCCCTGACTACAGGAGTCCAACAATCATGGCAAACTGGAACAGTACCCCAGTGTTTCAAGGCATTCTGCCTGTCCCTTAGAGAGCCAAAATGGGTAATGTGTTCATGGGGCCACATAAGGAAGCAATGGAAGGAATTAAAGCACTAGGGTACTGCTGTTTAATGTCTGGTTGTGGGCCACTTTGTGCCAAAAAAGTCACTACACAAAATATTTCAAGTACTGCATTTTTATTTAATATGACCCCAACGTTGTACCTTCAAGGCTTCTTCTGGGGAAATTCTTGGCAAATAAAAATAAATTACTTCAGAAAATTTACTTTTTATTTGATTTATTTCTAACACTTTCAAAGCTACTCTGTTATACAACCAACGTCAAGTATCAGTAGTTAGTCGTACGTGATATTTGCCATTCACTGTGGTCCTTCAGCATTTTTTAGTAATGAATCTGCAAGGATATATAAATATTAACAGTTCTACATTATATACATATTAACAGTTCTGCATTAATGGCTTGCTTAATTACTTCACTTTGTTGTACAAAGTGCCCTTCACCACACCGGTGTACCACTCTTATTATGTGCCTAAATGGCTACTCCCCTTCTTACCCACCTTGCAGCACTCCAGCTGCTCAGGTCTGCCAGATTTGCCTTATTTATTTTAGTAGTGCTATAAAAAGAAGATATAAGACTCAGTAAGGTATAAACTGCCATTACTGCTGACAGATAAAATAAACGAAACATGAAAGACTTAAAAAAATTTTGTATAGCTCTTACTGCATTCTTTAATGAAGAATGCTTTATCATTCACTATCTGTACAGAAGAAGGGGTCAAACAATGCAAGCAGATGACTAACTGCCGTATATACTGTATTAGTTCTGAATTTAGTTAGTTAGTTTTGTTGACTGAGAAAGGAGGGCAAGGTAATTCTGCTTGGTTTCAGTCTCCTCCCGAGGATGGGGGCGAAACAGATGAAAACTGACATACTGAATCAGGTTAAGCTGTTGGTAGTATTTTTAGTAAACGGGGGAAATTTAGACAGAACAAAGACTAAGTGCTGGTATGTGACACCCAAGCACTTCCTGGATTTTCTGCTAGGACAAGATCCACCAAGAACAGTATTCTAAACAGGTGACTACCAGCAGTGCTACTCCCATTCAGTACTGCTGCTGTTTGCCATGACTGTCAGACTCCAGTAGCTGGGGAGACATACTGACTGGAGGAGGATATGGTGACAGAAAGCAGAATGGTATGATACCCCAGTGTTTTCAAGGCCTCTGCCTCTGCCTCAGGGAGGCATCTTGAACACATTAACCCTTTTTGGTAATTTGAGGAAGAGGCAAAGGTCGTGAAGCACTGGAGTATTGTTACTGTTTCTGTAGAAGAGGCTCACATCCAGATGGCACTCCTATTCACAAATAAAACTCTTCTTCTCTTATGATTAAGGCAGAAGCATCCAGTCCTTGTCAGCACTGTTATAAATGTCCCTTCCACAACAAAGTATTATATGTTAAAAAATAAATGTCCCTTCCATTGGGTAAACTCATCAGAAATCCTCTCTAGGAATCAAACTGGGGACCATGAGTCTCAAAGACAGCTGCTCTAATCATTCAGTTATGGGAACATTACCATTATTTGTGAGGTAAACTGTGATTTTACCTTTTCATTACTGTCCCCCTCTCACCTCTAGAGTGCAGTGTGGTTACAGTCCCTCAGTAATACAGGATTCCCTAATTGTTGTTCTCGCATCTTGATGGTGCCATTCCTCACTTATACAGTCCTTCCTGATCGACACTTTAATGGAAACTCAGTTCCCTAGTCTCCTGTTGAAAACTCTGGATAACAGTGTATCCCTCAGTTCCCCAAGCTCCTGTTTTTACAATAATACATATTTAGAAAATTGTCTTGCAGTTTCAGTATCTGTCGAATGTAAAGATTTGTAAGCACTCCCTGTTCACTACCGCTGGTGCCATGTTGACAGTTCCAACGTGCAAGGGCCATGACTTCAGTGGTACAGGGTTGCTGTTAAAACACAAACAGGGCAGTCAGCCCTTAATGATAACTGTAACAAGTCCGAAAAATGTGTAGCACCCAGTGGCATTGAGCTGTAGCTTGGACTGAGACTATCTTTATTATTGAATACTATGAGGACTTTATCAGATTAAAATCTTTGGAATTGAAATGAGCTTCAGTCCTCTGAGTGATCTTTTACCATTTGGTTGGCCCTGAGTGCTATGCATTTTTCGGACCTGGTACCATGTTGAGCAGCAAGGGCCCCTTACACTATGCAAATGAGGTTTGCATGCTGGAAAGCAGTTGTGATTTGGTAAGGCTTCCTAAACTTTGAGACACAGAATCACAAATGCCTTAATGAGCAACTGAAGCCTCATAGAAACTTTGACAAATGTGATCTATAGGCAAAATATGGCTTAACATTTTTAAAAAGCTGTTGACATGTTTCAGGTAGGCAACTCATACCAAAGAGCTGCCTGACCAAAGAGCTAATTTAGCTATTAACTGAATCTTTTTGTGCAGGATTAAAGGAAAGTTTTATCTTATTATGCTTTGTCCCTAAAAAGAACTTTTTGATGATGTGAGGTAGGGAGCAGGCACTCTATAGACATATCAATGAGATTGGGAGATGGGGGCTGTCTAAAGGTACATATAGTATCTTTGTTGGCAGTTATTTAGGTATAGGGCTAATATATAATATATATTACAGCACCATCCATCTATAACTGCATGCAGAGATACTATATATACCTTTAGACAGCTCCCTCCCTAATCCCATTCATATGTCTATAAAGTGCCTGCATCCCTGTTCTCTACCTTGCATCATCAAAAAGCATTTTTTAGGGGTGGGGCTGCAGTGCTGATTGGTTGCTCAGCTTGTACAAGGAAGTTAAAAGCTGGGCATAATAAGATAAAACTTTAATTTAATGCTACACAACAAAATTCAGTTACTAGCTAAATTAACTCCTGGGGCAGAAAGCTCCTTGGTATGAGTTGCCTGCCGGAGACTATATATCATGTCAGCTGCTCTTTAAATATATTCGTTATTGAGCTAAATTTAGGGTTGCCACCTTTGAAAGAAGCAAACACTGGACAGTAAAAAACACCATAAACTCCTCCCCAGTCCCACCCCTTTACATGACTGATCATGCATTGCTCCTCCTCCAAAGCTATTTGTTATGTCAGGGAAGACTAATGGAACAGTAAAAGACAACACTTGAAGCAGCAGTTCAACAAAAATGTTAACATGCTGTACCTGTTAAAGTTGCTTTTCTATGTTCTTCCTAGTTATTAATTAACTTCTTTAATATGCAGTGTCAGTAGCTCAGTAGGTAGCACGCTGATCTCTGAGGCTAGAAGATCAGAGGGCTGTGGGTTCAGTTCCCACATCTAGCACTTGGGTTAATATCCCAATACTGACACTGTAGTGCAGCATGAGGGGGGTACTGCACTTCTGAGGTGCCGTCTTTCGGATGAGACGTTAAACCGAGGTCCCATCTGCCTGGATTGGTGGTAGTTCAGGTGGATGCTAAAGATCCCATGGCACTTATCGAAAAAAAGTAAGGGAATTTTCCCCAGTGTCCTGGCCAAATTTCTCCCATTCACTAAAAATATACCACCAACAGCTTAATCTTGCTCGATTTCAGTGGATTACCATCTGTATCCCCCTACCCCGGTCACCCCTGAAAAAGGGACTTCTAGGCCCAGTGGGCTTACCAGGTCAACAAAATTCAATAAATAAAATTTACTGAAATTGTTTTACCAAGTAAACATACAGAGATAAAGGACATTTCATTTACAGATATGATCTCTGGTGGAGAAAAGGGAAACATTGTAAATAGTATGCAGTGATATAAAATAAACAAATTGTTTCTAATAATGTGTACTTTAAATATGTTTTGTGGAACCTGTTCCTTTTCATATCCACAATACTGTTTTGAGCCAAAAGAAGTGATCATGCCTTTTTCTAGAGGAAAAAAAAAATAATGGGTGCAAAAGGGGGTGGAACAAGCAGAAGCACTAAATGAATACTTTTGTTCCATGTTCACGCAGGAGAACAGTGGTCCACTACCTCCGTGGACAGGGAAGGTGGGGTCGGGGGGAGGGTATGGGGATGACGGATGGATGGATTGAGGAGAATAAAGTGTTAGAGGGTCTGAGAGCACTAAGGATGGACAAGGCACCAGGTCCTGATGGTATTCACCCCAGGATGCTGAGGGAGATAACGGAGGTGTTGGCCAGGCCACTGGTGGACCGGTTCATCACCTCCCTGGACACGGGTTATGTGCTCCAGGACTGGAGGGAAGCCCATGTGGTGCCCATTCACAAGCGCATCCCAAGGGATAAACTGGGAAAATACCAACCTGTCAGTCTCATGTCCATAGTGGGCAAACTTATGGGGATGATACTGAAAGAGAAACTTGTGGCATTTCTGGAAGGAAATGAACTCCAGGATGGGCAGCAACATGGGTTCATCTTGGGGAGATCTTGCCAGACCAATCTAGTAGAATATTATGACTGGATTACAAGAGAGATGGATAAGGGTCACGCTGTGGATGTCCTATACTTGTACTTCAGCAAGGCCTTTGATTCAGTGCCTCACAGGTGGCTAGGGGGAAAATTACTTCCATAGTGGTGGGGGAGAAACTGGCAAACTGGCTAGGAAACTGGCTGAGAGAAAGGCAGCAGTGGGTGGTGGTGGGGGAAGGGGGACTCTCAGCACTTAGGCCAGTGGCAAGTGGAGTACCTCAGGGCTCTGTGCTGGGTCCAGTGCTGTTTGGGCTATTCATTTCGGATATCTCACATAGAGTTGGGAGCAGGATTAGTCTGTTTGTTGTTAGTCTGTTCGCAGACAATACTAAAATAGGGGTTGTAGTTGATGAAATGGACGGGTGGAAACAACTACAAGGGGACCAAACCAAACTGGTGGAGTGGTCGGAGAGGTGGCAGCTGGGCTTCAATGTGAAAAAAATGCAAGATTATGCACTTCGGGGCAAAGAACTCAAATAGGGACTATTGGTTGAGTGGGGTGAGGCTGGGGGCACTGAGGAAGAGAAGGACCTTAGGGTGTTGATAATGAGGAGCATGAACAACTCTGCTCAATGCAGGAAAGCTTCAGCTAATGCTAACAAGATGTTGGGGTTTATTGCAATGGAATTCTCATCCAGGCATAGGGAAGTGATCCTGCCCCTCTACAGGTCATTGGTCAGGCCGCACTTGGAGTACTGTGTGCAGTACTGGCATCTGTATCTGAAGAAGGACCTTAAACTTCTGGAGGGGGTGCAGTGGAGGGCGACAACAATGTTATGGGGGATGGAGAGCAAAGCCTACTAGGACAGGCTATGTGAGCTGAATATGTACACCCTGGAAGAGAGGAGGGATGGGGGGATATGACTGAAACATTCAAGTATTTGAAGGGGATTAACAAAGCCGGTGCTGATGGGGTGTTCAAGCTGAGGAAATGTAGGGGCACAAGGGGGCATGGCCTAAGATTAGAGGGTGGAAGATTTAGGAGAGAGATGAGGAGACATTACTTCATGGAGAGGGTGGTGTTGAAGTGGAATGCCCTACCAGAGGGGGTGATATCGTGTAAGAAGGTGGGACGTTTTAAAAGGGTGTGTGACAGGGAATGAGGGAGAGTCTGGGTGAATAGTGCTGAGAAATGGGGGAATAGTGCTGAGAACATCTTGAAGATGGGGGAAGGGATTGGGGCAGCTGCAATCTAGGGGTACTAGCTGCACACTCAAGCAGACTTTGATAGGCCATGAGGTCTGTTTCTGCTGACATTTTCCTGTCTTCATATGTTCGTATTAAAAAACTAATTAAAACATTTAAAAATGCTTACATTCTGTCAGAGCTAGGAAAGTTTACCAGCAAATGAAGCTGGAAAATAACTGAAACTTTTGTTGTTGCAAAAGGTAGGGTTAGACTTTTCCTCAGTTTTGCTGTGGTGCTGCTTTAAGATGCAGAGTGGAAAAAAATTAGATTAAACATCAACTAATGGTCTTGATGGCCATACTTTACACTTCCCAGGTTGACAGCTTTTGCAAAGAAAGGGCTATATCAACAACAGAACTTGTTTTAACTTTAACATGCAGCTGACACAACGAATGGCATGACAAAAATCTGTTTCAAAAGTATGTGAGCACTCTGTCACTGAACAAAACCAGATTACCAGATAGGCACCCTGAAAACCTGATTATCAGGTAAAAAAACTGACAGGAGGCAACCTTATTGAGCATCCTCTTGTTCTTTATTATTTATGTTTGCATAAAACAGTGTCCTTGCACCTTACATTTCATCTACTCCTGTCATTCATTCCCCACTTCATCTTCAGTCTATGACATCGCAGTCATCTGCCAAACAGGTAACTGTGATGTCATAAACTAATAGCAGGTAAAGGCAATGGAGAAAAAGCCTGTTTACATGCAAATATCCTTAAGCCAGCCAGGTGGCACTGAGGGTTGAGGCGCTGGACACCACACTTTGCACTACACCGGCGACCCGGGTTCGGTAGCGAGCCTGGGCTGTCGGGGGATGGTAGGGGAGAGAGAGGATTGAGCATCAAGAGGACTGCTCTCCTCTCTCTGGGGAGGGCTTCGGGGCCAGCTCAGCTGCCTAGTGACCCCCAGTGGAGACCGGAGGTACATCAGGCAAGTCAGCTCTACGTAAGTAAGGGAGGGAGTGCAGCAGACATCAACAGGGCAGCCGTGCACAGACATCATTGCACACATCATTCCATGGGAGAACTACAACAAGGAAAAACCATCCCTGTGCTCATAGAGATGATGGGGGTTCCAGGGGCAGGACGCACATCCCGACGCAGGCCCACTTCCTCCGGTGGACTCCTGGCCAAACCATCGATTCAGGTAGGGCTCTCTCTAATTTCAGACAAGCCGCTAGGGGAAAGTAGGTCCAGCCCAGGGGGTGATCCGAGGTGCTAGGGTCCAGGTGGTCGACAGGGGAGTTCACCGTGGTCTACGGTTTCAGACTGGTAGTAGTAGTCCTAGCCACTTGAGCACCCCAGAAAAAAAATACAGGCAAATATCCTTAGGAACAAAACAAACAAACAAAAGAAAAAGAACGAGGGACAGAGAAATACAGAACTTATGTGAAACACAGGCTGAGTTGGATGTTAATATGAGCCCCAAGGATTAAGGGTATCCTGGCCCTATGTGCCTTTTTTATGGTGTGTAGGGTCAGGATACAGATAGTCCATGTGTCAGACAGACACCCATGGATGCATCAATGGCATACATCCACTCCACACCCTTGCCAGGACCATGCGCAGGGGATCCTGTGCAACTACGTGGACCAGGCCTGGCACGGGGCAGGGAGTAGGTGTGTACACGGAGGCCTGATGGAGCGCAGCATGCACAATGCTGTTTGTGTTCCACTAGTTTGGTGTTTGGGGGATTACATTACACCAGCTATATGGCTGCCATAACATCTGTGTGCCCCAATCCGTAGCTCCTATGGACCCCTGACCCCCCATGCCATGGGGGGTTAGGGGTGGTAGGCTGCGGTAGAGCCTTTCAAGTGATGTTAGGGAAATAGCAGCCTATATGTGGGCTGCCATGTCCCATGATCCCTTGCTCCACCCATATGTGGGCAGCCATATTCCTGTGGAGCAGGGAATCTACTGCTGGCCCGGTCAGCCAGTCCATCCCCCCAGTTGGCCCCACCACTGGTGCAAAGCTATGCAGCTGCACTTGGGCAGCAAGGGCCCACCAAGTGTAATGTGCATAATGTCCCGTGCATCCTGTGGGACAGTTACGTGGCACTCAACTGTGCAACCCAGTAGACCCCCATACCGGTGCATATTTGTGAATAGGGCCAACTGTTCTCAGAAGTATTCACACAGGCCTCAGCTGCTCTTTAAGGCAAGATTTACACCCAGTTTGCATAGTGTGTGATTCTTGCTGCTCAAAATGGCACCAGCAATTGCAGACACAGAGCGCTTACAAATCTTTAAATTTATTAGGTACTGGCAGTGTAAAAAGTGAACAGAACTTGTTTCTGCTGGTGTACCAACAAACCCTACTCAAACCATACTCCATCCCTTCCTTGGCCACTATAACTGCCTCTGTCT
Organism: Neoceratodus forsteri; assembly: GCA_016271365.2. NCBI lineage: Eukaryota > Metazoa > Chordata > Ceratodontiformes > Ceratodontidae > Neoceratodus > Neoceratodus forsteri. The sequence continues at coordinate 324,680,077 of CM028136.1, forward strand.
TGTCTTCCATGTGCACAGGTAGATTTTCAAAGTGGCTACTGCACTAGCAATTCACCTTAGCATTATCTTCAGCTGGCAGGTGAGGTAGTCAAGTGTACATAAGTGCTACTACACCATCTTTTAGATGGCTTAGCACATGCTGTATATCCATATATCCAAAACTGTCAGCATGCATCTAGATCTAGTACCATGCTGCTGTAAACTGCATCTGAAGGCAACAATCGGATGCAGTGCAGAACATACTCTTATGATGGATCCTGGTGGGTGCCTAATATGTTGAGTGGTGCCAGATGCAGACACGTCTCACAGAAGCAGCTCCAGATGAGTTTCTGAAAATCTCTTTATTCATGCTTTTATTACTAGTCACCTTGCAACCCAGCTGCCTGGATTACCAGAAGAAACACTGGACAAATGACAACGTCTTCAACATGCTGCTGCCTGTGTCTTAACTAGAACCAAGTACTCTATAATGGACACATTATCCTAGTTTTGATGTCACTCCATTGGCTCCCAGGCCAGCAAAGGGGCTATCTGAAGTTTCTTTCCATCTTGTATTAGGCCCTTCATGGCTCTGCCCCAGGATATGTTGCTGAAGTATTGGTTTCAGTGCCATCATCTAGGCCTATTTGGTCTCATTCCCATGGCCTTTTATTAGTCCCGTCATCCTGCTGTGATTTGAACAACTTTGAAGAAATACAATATTTAGACACAATTTAGTATGTATTATTTTTTGCCGTAATTCTCACCCTTATTTCTTTATTACTAAGGCTACTTGCATGAAAACAGCAGCTCTGCCCTGTCTGCTCTGTTTGTCTACACCTGACATTGCAATTCTGTTTATGACATCACAGTCTTTTGCTGTAGCGATATTTATAATATCGTAGATAGGGGATTATGATGTTAGGTGTGGACAGTATGACAGCAGAAGAGGTTTGCTGGACAATGATCTTGTTTTCATGCAATTATCCTCCATAATACAGAAAGAGGCAAAAATAATTTTACGAAATATAATTGAGGTAGGGTTGTGCCATGTTAGCTCACACCAAAGCAGGAGAGAAAGAAAATGAGTATCTTTGCTGGGTGAAAATAATACCTTTATTAGGCTAACGAAAAGTTAATGGCACAAGCTTTCGAGACCTAAAATGCTGCCTCTTCTCTCGGTGTATTACACAATGTAGGCTTAAGTAACTTTTTAAGGGATTGATTCTTTTAAAAATACAAGTAAAAAACTGCAGAATCTTTGAAGTGCTGATAATATCAAAGCAATGGGCATAAGGCAATTTTTATGTTGGAGCGCTTGTGCAGCCAACATCTTGCGGTACTGCAGATTTGAAGGCGTGGTCACTGTTGGGCGAATGAGGGCACGCACCAGTATGTGCGTCCCACATTCCCCAATCAGCCAGCAGCAGGTTCCGACACCCTGCCTAGCTAATGAGGTGAAGAGATCAGAGAAAAGGTGCGCTGCAATGAGAGTGAAGCTCTCATGCAGCGTGACCACAACATGCCTCCCTATGTGCAGGCAACATGGTGGCAGTGACTGCCGCTGTTGCCTGTCAACCCATTGTGTGCCGACAGGGGTGCCCAATCCCCATCAGCATAATGTAACCCCCTCTTTTTTGATTGCCGAGGGTTGCCCAATCCCCCTCGGCATCACCGCTAACAGTTTTCTTTGCCGCTGGGGCCCAATCCCCAAGGCATGTATCCTCCCTCCCTTGAATTTTATGGACGGGGGAGCCCACTCCCATTGGCATAATGTGTTCCCTGCCCCTGCTTTTTTGCTTGTCAAGGGGTGCCCCAATCCCCTAAACTCTGCACCCCTTTCCTTGTTTGCAGACAGGGGTGCCTAATCCCCGTGGGCTAAAGCACCCACCCACCCACACACACACACACACTAGGTGGCATGCTGGGAGCCCACCCCAGCATGCCAAGGCACCTATGGAAATGAAAACGGTCCCCAATGTCTTTTTATTTTTATTTTTAACCTACAAAGCAAAACAGTCCATCATAGTCTTCCAACCCACCTCCCACAACCCGCACCCACCCACTGTGCACCCTGCCTCCCCACCCCCTATACCCTATACTTACCTCCAGAGTTCGCGCGATGATCTTCGGTGGACCAGGAACACATCTGCACTCTTCAAAGTTGACCGCAAACTGAGGAAATGCTGGTAAGCTGTATAATGGAATAAATAGGGGTTTTTCAACTTTAATGCATATCTCGGGCATTTTTGGGAATTTTTACACCAAATTTTCAACATTTGGTTTTTGGGACCCCTCCTTATGAATTCTTGCACTGTAATATTGTTAATTGGTCCCAAAAGGTGATTTCACAGTCATTGCTTGGAATCACCTTTTGGGACCGGTTAATGAGATGACAGTGCCACTGTTCATGAGGTGGGCTCTCAAAAAGCCTATGTTGCAAATTTGGTGGACAAAATCCAAAAAATAGCTGCTTTATGAGTGTGTGTTGCATAGCTGTTATGCAGGCACTTAATTACGCAAATTCACAATATTTTCACGCCAGATTTTCAACATTGTCATTTTTGTACACCTCCTTGTGAACAGTACAGCTGTCATTTTTCACATCCCGGCCAAAATGTATTTCCACACTTCCGGCGCACAATAGCACAGTTGCTGTGGGAAATCAGTGTTTGGGTCACATTATGAAAATGACAGTGACACTGTTCATGAGCAGAGGTCCGAAAATGCCTATGTTGACAATTTGGTGATGATACTCCATAAAATGACTGTGTTACAAGTGTGCATTGGCAGATTGCACATACGCTCGTAATGTCGTGCATCCGTAATATTTTCACTCTGGATTTTCACCATTGGCATTTTTCCACACCTCTTGATGAACAGTACAGCTGTCATTTCACATATCCTGCCCAAAATGTATTTTCGCACGTCCAGTGCAGAATACCGCGGTTGCTGTGCGAAATCACTTTTTGGGATAGTTAGAGGAAATAGCATTGACACTGTGCATGAGCAGAGGTGCTAAAATGCCTATGTTGAAAATTTGGTGCTGAACGTCCATAAAATGACTGTGCTACAAGCGTGCATTGCGCATTTCCCACACACCCTTGTAACTTCGCAAATCTGCAATATTTACATGCCACATTTTCAGCACTGGCATTTTTTTACACCTCCTTATGAACTGTATAGCTGTCATTTTTCACATCCTGCCCAAAATGTTTTCCCGCACTGCACTACCAAAGCCAACACTGTCGCAACAACATTCGGCATTGACAAATGCTTATTTGTTTAGTTAAGCAGTCGTAAATCTCTACAATAAGCTATTGGTACATAAATACAGCAGATTACAATAGGTATCAATCAATCAACCAATCAATCAATCAATCCAGAAGTGGCAATAAGTGTAAGCATTATCAGAGTAACCAGAATAAAACACAGGAGCAAAGCATTGCACAAGTTCAGGATGAGCAACCCTTTATGGCATTGTCAGACATCTGGGATTCAAAGACAGTAGGAACATAATATCTGCATGGGACAGCAGCATGGTTGCATGGTGTATTTACATTCTAGCTGTTGTCACAGTAAAAACTGGAAGGAGTCTTTTTATAAATGCAAGCAGAAGTTAATGTTTTAGCCCATATTAGCTAAAACACTAGGATAAAAACAAGCTTTTTAATATTGATTTTCATTAACAGGAGATGAGCAGAAACTACAAGAAGACAGAAGTCCTGTTGTTCTCCTCCACCTGCAGTCAACACAAAGCTCATGCTCTCACCATCTGAAATACCTAAGGTGACCCCCTCAAACAAATACAGCACTTCAAGTACCTAGGGGTTACCCTTGATAGGCACCTTACCTATACACCCCACATTGAAAATGTTGCCAAAGCTGTCAACACTGGGACTGGGCTCCTCTATCGACAGAAAATCCCTAACACCTGAAGCCCTAAATCTAGCTATTCACAGCTCAGTTCTCTCTATAATCGATTATGGCCTTGTCATTTATGGAACTGCCTCCACTATTGTACTCAAAAGGTTCACTGTTGCACTGAACAAGGCCTGTAGACTCCAAATTGGTGCACCACGCCTCACCCACACGTGCGATGTCTATAAACAGGCTGGGTGGCTCAACTTACATGGGAGAATTAAATATCACACTTGCCTGCTTGCAAAAAAAATTCTCCTTGGACACATGCCTTTGGGTTTGGGATGCTTACTCCACAGGTTCCCCAAGACCCAACATACACGCACCTCCTCAACTGCACTCCTACTAGTCCCGATGTGCCAGACTACTCAATGCCAATGCTCCTTCTGTATCAGAGCACCTTACTGGCTCAATGGCCTCCACAGTGGTCTGGCTAACCTTACTAATCTTGAAGAATTCAAACACAAGCTTTGTCTGCACCTCCTAACTGAAATCTCCTGTGATTGTACTATCTAACATCCTTGTCCATCCATCTTGGGACCTCCCCCCTCTCTGTTCTTCCACCATCACATGCCCATGATTTGCCCCCTCACTCTCCTCTCCCTTCCTGCTCCCCTCTTTCCCCCCTTTCTCCCACCCCCTCCTCAATATTCTTCCTTCCCCTGCTAACATAGCTGCTAACCCTATGCCTGGCTGCTCCCCACTGTTTTGTATTTACTCCCCATAATTCCTCCTCTTTCTACTCCCTGCCTCTAATCATTGCTAAACTTGCAAGGGTTTAATTGTGTTTTTTTGTATTCTGTATTTTATTTCTATTTGCTTAAATACTATGTGGAACATGTCTCTTCTCCCCATTCTGTATGTATTCCCTCCCTATTGACATGGAACCTTTGTAAATGAACTGCTTAGTGCTCAAAGGTAATTGTAATCCTAGATTGAATAAATAAAGGCAATTAAGGAACTATTTTCATGTAGGCTTTTGTAGTGGAGCTGTCCTCCTGAATTGCTGTTTGTTTAATGACAAAGAATACAAGAGAAAAAGAGAAAAAACTGCAAAGGTTAGTGTAAATTGTGGAGTGCTAATTAACACCAAAGCAGTAGGGATATACAATGAAATCTACACTGAACTGTGTCTAAAGCTTAAAGTTGTCTGAGTTTTCTCAATTATTACTGTGCTGGGGCTCTTTAAAGACATGGGGCAATCAAGCGTGTTGCACGTGTGGCTCCAGACTCTGGAACTCCACTATTCCTACGTCTAAAGCCATGTTTACATGGCTGCAGCACTCTGAGATTTGTGTTGCTCCATTTCTGCTCCAATCACTCCAACAGGCTCAATGAACTCTTTACATAGCCCACCACCGAAGTAAGTGTTCACACCGCTGACTTTGTAGCACATCAAACCATGTGCATAGGTGGTAGTGTAAACATGCCTTAAATGAAATACTTGTTTTAGCAGGCTCTCAACTCAGGTGATATTATCTTCTATTGCTCCTGTGTTTAGCAATGATGCTGCACTGCTATTTTGTATTCTTTTTTTATAGATAGGCTTAATAGACTCGAATTTGTGTCCTGTATCAAAACCAGAATGTATACTTTTATTTTAGAATATATTTTTCCTTGCCCCTTAAACCTTTGAAAATGCAGTATTTGTTTAATTAGTTTTTTGTTGACAATGCAAGTGCACTAGACAACTGAATGCCTATTGTCAGATACAACCCGAGAGGTTACATAGGGTCTGGGTCAGTGAGCAACAAATTACAGTACAGCTGTTATGGATGTACTGTATTGGTATCTGCTAAATGGAATATATGGGGGGGGGAGGTTGACCTTATTATATTTGCCTGTGCTATTAGGGGAATGTGTAACTTGCTGCGTAATTGATGTATGTGTGAACTGCATTGCCTGGATCCATGTTTTAATTCATGTAATGTACTGCACTTTGAGATGCTCCTATTTGTGCTTACTATAAATATAATAATGGGGTTGCATTTTTTTCCCATAGAAAAAGAATGGTATAATTCACCATTGTAACTAGTTGGTTATAATGGTGAATACGCATTGCTTTTTGTATGGGAAAGCCAAGAATCATACTGTGGCTTGTGGTACACTGCTCTGTCTCATACGCTCAGTAATCTCATCCCCCAGGAAACCACTGGGTGCCATAACTACAGTGGCTTTACTTTTCAGAGACCTTTGGTAAATCTGTTAAAATACTTCCTATTTTACAAAGTTTAGACTTGCATTTGCAAGTTTAGCATATTTTAATATGAGTTAACTTGTTCAAAATGCCTTCTCTTTCCTACACGTGTTCTGGGAGTTGCAGTGCCACAAATGAAACTGTTTTGTACTGTTCAGCTGTAAGTTAAACCTATGAGTTAAACTGTAAGTTCTTCATATTTACAACTCATTTCCCTATAAAAACGTGAATTAACTTTCTAATAAATCATTCAAAGTATCCGTGCTTCCTTTATTCTGTGTCTTACCTCAAGTGTATAAACAGGCTTATATTTATATAATTGCTGAGACAAAAAAAAGTGACCACAGCAATTACATAAAACAATGCATGGTTTAGCGTAAAATCTAAATTTTACACACACCCTCAGTGCCAGAGGCTCGTGTAAACCCCTCAAGCTTTGTTCCTGTGGTTTATGTAGCAACCAGCACTTTGTGTGTGCTTAAAAATCTCATTATACACACTACCCCACGTATTACCAACACTTCAGGTGTGTATACAATTCTCGTTATACACACTACCCCATATATTATTCTCTCTTCTCTCTCTCTCTCTCTATATATATATATATATATATATATATGTATGATTAACGAGCATGTTGTTTTACCTGACAGAGTAACCTGATCTTGACTGCATAAATGGTTCATTGTGACTTTAAACAGCACATAACTCCTACAGCATAAATCTGAAAAACATAACATTTCAACATATACTAACATACTAAAATGCCAGCAGAATAGGCCTAACAGTCTTTTGTGTCTGCTTGTTTGGTCAGCCCCCACCCTGGGAGCTGACCTTGCTGCCTCCCTTGCCCTCTCTGGCTTCTCCCTTCCCAGTCCTGGATATTCTCGCTGCACAGGATTTTGCTTCCAGAACCTTCCCCTGTACCTGTCCCAACCCCTCCTGAACCCCTCCACCATCTCTGCCTCCACCAGCCCCCTGGGCAGTGCATTCCATGGCTCCACCACCCTGTCAGTGAAGTAGCACCTACTCCTTTCTCCCCTGAATCTCCCCCCCTCCAGCTTCCACCCATGCCCTCTAGTTGCTCCCCTCCTTCCTTCAGAGCACCCTGACTGCTCCTCCCCTATTCACCCCCTTCATGTACCTGAAGACCTCTATTATGTTCTCCCGGTCCCTTCTCTCTTCCAATGTGTACATATTTAGCTCTTCGAGCCTCTCCCCATAGGTCCTGACCCCCAAGCCCCAGACCATTTTGGTTGCCCTCCTCTGGACCCTCTCTAGGAGTTCGATGTCCCTCTTTAAGTGTGGCCTCCAAAACTGCACGCAGTGCTTGAGGTGCGGCCTCACCAAGCAGTTATACAGAGGGAGTATCACTTCCCTCCTTCTGGAGGTGATCCCCCGAGCTATGCATCCCAGCATCCTGTTGGCCTTGGCCACTGCCCTCCTACAAGTCTCAGATTTGTTAATCTTGACATCCACCACCACCCCCAGGTCCCTGTCAGCCATTGAGACTTGTAGCATTCCCCCTCAGGGTGTACACTTGGCCTGGGTTTCTGGCTCCCAGGTGCAGTACCTTGCATTTCCCTGTATTGAACATCAGCTTCCACTCTCTAGACCACCTTTCCAGAGCCTCCAGGTCCCCCTGTATGGCCACCCTTCCCTCCTCCCCATCCACCACCACCCCCAGTTTTGATTCATCCACAAAGAGACTCATCTCACTCCTGATACCCTTCCTTATGTCAGAGACATAGGCGTTGAACAGGAGGGGCCCAAGGACTGATCCCTGAGGGATCTCACTAATGACCCCCCTTGGGGATGATACTATCCCACCAACCACTACCCTCTGGGTCCGGTCCTGGAGCCAATTTCCTATCCATCTGATCATTTGATTCCCCACCTCCAATTCTCCCAGCTTATCCAAAAGGCCCCCATGAGGAACAGAGTCAAACACCTTGCTGAAGTCAAAAAAGAGGACATCCACCAGTCTACCCAGGTCCAAGGCACTTGTCACCCAGTCATAGAACTCCACAAGGTTTGTCTGACATGATTTCACTGGGAGGAATCCATGCTGCCTATCGTCCAGGCAACCTGACTTTTCCAGGTCCCCACCTAGCCTCTTCTTGACAATGTCCTCCATCACCTTGCCCACCACCAATGTCAGGCTGATGGGACTGTAGTTTCCTGCCACCTCCCTTGATCCCTCCTTGTGGATAGGCACTATATGTGCCATCTTCCAGTCCTGGGGCATCCACCCTGTCCTCAGAGAGATGCTGAAAAGCTCTGCCAGGGATTTTGCCAGGACATCTGCCAGTTCCTTCAGCACTCTGGGGTGTAATTTATCCGGCTCTGGTGCTTTCTCTGTCTTAAGGGACCTGAAGGCTTCCCTCACTCTCTCTGCCATGATTTCCACCTCTGCTACCTCATCCCCCTGCTTTGCCTTCCCCAATCCTGCCAGGGATGGCCCCCCCTTCCCAGACCCGCCAATTGGTAAGGGTCCCCGCCCTCAGTTTCACCGTCTCCTCCCATGTATGATGCAGCCCCCCCATTTTCCTTGATGAAAACTGAGGCAAAGTACTCATTTAGTACCTCAGCCTGCTCTCCCGGGTCTTGTGTCCATCCCTGCCCTGTTTTAATCCTGCTAATCTGCCCCTACATCCTTCGTTTTTCCCCAATGTATCTAAAGAACCCCTTGTTCCCTCTCCTAATTTCCCTGGCCAGGTTCTGCTCCTTCCTTGCCTTTGCCACCATCACCACCCTAGTGGCTCTTCTGGTCATCAGCTCGTACTCCCCTCAATCCCTTTCACTCCTTGAGCACCTGAAATGCCTATAAGCCGCCTTCTTTCCCCTCACCACCTCCTGAACCTCCCTGGTCCACCAGCAGGGTTTACAGGCCCTACCGCACTTTTGTCTTACTCTTTTACAGGTGCTGGTAGCATCCTGCACCCCTCTCCTGATGATTTGCCACCTACTGTCAGTGTCCATGTCTGGCCCAATCCCATCCAAATGCTTCTTAAGCATCCTTCCCATTTCCTTGAAATATGGCCCCTGAAGTCAGTTACCTCTGTCTTTGTGCAGCCTTCTACCCCTCCTAGGTCAAGGCAGAACTAGACCGTGGCATGGTCGCTTCCCTTCAATGGGTCCCTTACCTCCAGGCCCCCAATCTGGTCACTGTCTGCCAGGACCACATCCAGTATCCACGCCTCCCTGGTCAGTTCCCCCACCTGCTGAGTTAGGAACGTGCCCTGAAAGACATCCAACAACCTCTGTTCCCTGGCCACCGAGGATGTCATAGTCTCCCAGTCCATTCCTGGCATGTTTAAGTCCCCCAGCACCACCACCCTTCCTCTGCCCAAACTGCAGTGTCCCCCCACATCCGCCACCAGACTCTCCTCCAGCTCCTCCGCCAGCGTGGGTGGTCTATACACCACTCCTATTTTAACTCTTTTGCCCCCCCCTTGTTATCAAGGAGACCCAAATCACCTGCACAGTTCCCTCCGCCTCCTCCGCTCCTCCTATGCCAATGCAGTTTTTGACTATTATAGCTACCCCTCCACCCCTTCCCTCCCCCCTGTCCTTCCTGAACATGGTGTAACCCTCCAGGTTCAGATCCCAGTCATGCCCTGCGGTGGCCCAGGTCTCAGTGACCACTGCCACATCCACCTCTCCCTCAGTTAGCATCGCCTGATGCTCAGGCATTTTATTGCCCAAGTTTCTGGCATTTAGCAGGACTACCTTTCACCCTTTCCGTATACTTCCATTTCCCCTGCTTGCGTTTCCATGGGGATTCCATCTTCCCCTGGTCAGCACCTTATCAGTCGGCCTTTTCCCACATTCCTCCAGCACCCCTCCTTTATCGGACCCCCCTCGACAACCTTTTCTCCCATCCCTTCCCCTTCACAAGTTTAAACCCCACCTTTCACCAATGAACCCCTCTATTTTCAACTTAAGGATTTCCCTCCTTCCAAAGTGAGATGGAGCCTATCTCTAGCATATAGCCCTTTATCCTCCCAGGTCTCCCCCCAATCCCCCAGCAACCCATACCCTCTGGCCCCACACCACTCCCTGAGCCACTGGTTTATCTCCCTAATCTTCCTCTTGTGTTCCCCACTAGCCCTTGGCACCAGCAGGATTTCTGAGAAGGAAATCGCACATCCTATGTCATGGCAGACCCTAGCAAGCTCCCTGAACCTTGCCTGTATCTCTAGCTCACTATTTCCCTCAATGTCATTGGTACCCAATGGACCAATATGTCCGGGGAACCTCCACAATCCTTTGCCAGCTTATAGTGCATATGAGTGCTGTACTTCTTTTCCCCACCATTTATTAATGAGGCAATCTGCATAAAAAGAGAATCTTTGTTTCTTAAGAGTTCGTCTGTTCCATTTGCTTATTCCCAGCTTGATGTCATAATACTCACCTTCTGACATCACAATCATTCCCATGGTGGCAAACTGTGATGTCACAACATAGAATTATGACTTTAAGTGGAGAATGAGCTATGGGGCAGATGAGCTTAAAGGGATAAAGATCCTGTTTTGTGCACATTTGCTTAGTTATAAATAACATGGTGGAGAACTGTACAGAAGATATATAAAATACATCTGAATTGTGTCTAAATATTATGTTTTCCAAAGTTTTCCCAGTAGCATTAGATGCTTTTTAAATCCCTTTCTACAAGGTGCATTTTTTAATTTTTTTATTTACTATACTTTTTTGCCTCCAGCTGCCTGCCATCAGCTCAGGCCCCCCCCCGCCTTGCATCCCCAATAACCATGCCCCGATGATACCCCCTGACTTACCCCTCAGGGTGGGGCCACCACTTCGATACAGGCCCTCTACACCTGGGGAAGGTGTTGGTAAATACCGGCATTGCCTTCCTGGATTTACCCCAGGGCAGGGTTCAGGTCTAGTTATCATGATTGAGCTGGGAATAGGTCAGCGAGGAGGTGAGGAGCAATGAAGGCCAGGCGGGTGAGCTTCATGATGGTGGTCAGTGAGATTTTACCCCAGTTAGCAGGGGCGAGGACGTGCAATGATGCCAGCGTCCACCCCGCCCCTCAAGCATTATGGCGCCGGACACGTGGATCGCCAGCCTCCGCCAGTAGTCCCTAGAGCACTGGCACTCAACCTCTCCCTCCCCCCAGAGAAGGAGAGCAGTCCATAGGACACTCAATCCTTCTCTCCTTGGCTGACCCTCTGGTTCTCCAGGTCCATTCCCGAACCCAGGTCACCAGCGTCGCAGATGGGGAACCAACCGCTGAGCTAGCTGGCCGGCCAACTACAAGGTGCGTTTACATATGCCTTGCCTTTTGTTCTAGTATTGTATTTGGCCTGACAAGAAATGTCTGTCTGCATAATGAGGAGGTAAAGATCTTCATCAAGGACATCTCCTTCTCCTCCACTATTTCAGATGGGGAAGTATCCCCAGGCATGGTTTGGGAAGCCTTTAAGGCTGTCCTTTGGGGGTGCATCATTGCATATGCAGCTGCAAAAAACAGGGCCCGTAAGGTGACCTTAGCTACACTACAGATCCACCTTGCTGGCCTTGAGAAATGGTTTCAGTCTATGCGACCCCCGTACTGGAATGAATCCCTCCACCGCCGCATAGTCCGACTGAAATACCAAATCAACACCATCCTTCATCAGAAGGCAGAATGGCTTCTCTTGCATGTTAAGCATGCTTTCTGGGATGGGGGTGAGAAGAGCAGTAGGCTCCTGGCGTTCAGGCTTCACAAACAGCAGGCCTCTTCCTGCATCCATGCCCTCCAGGATAAATCAGATAAAGTAGTCCATGAGCCTCAAGAGCTTAACAACACCATGCGATCCTTTTACACATCCCTGTACCAGTTGCACTCTTCCCTGTCACCTTCTCAGCTAAAGCAGGGCCTGAGCAGGTTTCGCCTTGGGCTCAGTTCGGCCAACGCTAACTCCCAGCCAGATAACTCAGCTGGACGCTCCGATTACCAGGCTCAAAATCAGGCAGGCTTTGTCCCAGATGGCACTGGGGAAAGCCCCCGGCCCAGATGGTATGTCTGTGGAGCTCTACCAGGCTTTGGGGGTGTCTATAATTCGACCTTTGCTTTTGGGCCTTCAGGAAATGCATGGGGTGCAATCCCTCCCTCCCTCCTACAATAAGGGAAGCTCTCATTACTCTCCTCCCTAAGAAGTCCGACCACCCTCTCGATTGCGCAAACTTTTGCCCCATTTCTCTCTTGTCAGTGGACATGAAAATATTAGCCAAAGTTCTGGTCATCAGGATGCTGGACGTCCTTCCTTCCATCATTCATCTGGCGCAGGCAGGTTTTATGAAGGGCAAGTCTGGCGTTGATAACACCAGGCTGTTGCTGAACCTCAAGTGGGTAACATCCTGGTCAGCCCTACCTATGGTGGCTCTTGCCATTGATTTCACCAAAGCCTTTGAGTTGATAGAATGGGACTACCTACATGAAGTGCTTCAGTTGTACGGCTTTGGCCCATACTTTCATCAGTGGGTAACCACCCTATGTAGCTCCTCAGTAGCCTGCATTATCACTAACACCACCATTTCGGCCCCTTTCCCTGCAGAGGACCCGGCAAAGGCCCTTATCCCTCTCCTTTTCTTGCAGCCTTAGACCCCTCATGCGGGTGTTCATAGCTTCAGACTCAATTTCCAGACTGGAAGTGGGGAACTCTCTACTTAGTAGTGGCTTATGCTGATGATCTCCTGCTCACTTCCCAGAACCCCAGCAATCTCTTCCAACAGTCCTATACATCCTCCATGACTTTGCTTCTCTCTTAGGACTGCGAGCGAATCAGAAAAAGACCATCTTGGCTCCCTTGAATGTTGCCTGCTCCAGAGAATGTCTGTGGGGCACTGGGCAGATCAGAGGTTCTCTTACTTAGGACTTTATATTCCCAATAGATGGTCAGAGCTGGAGTGTTCTAATTTCTCCCCTCACCTGTCCCAATTGTCCTCTGAGGTGGAGAGATGGCACAAACTTCAATTGTCACTACTGGGTAGAGTGGTTGAAGTGCACATAATGCCCCTGCCACTGGTTATGTACCTCCTTAATAACCTGCCAATCTACCTTTGTCCCAAACTGTTTGCCTTGCTTGATCGTCTCATGTCCCAGTATCTTTAGGCTGGCAAATCTCCAAGGTGGAGCAAGCACAAGTTGCGAACACATTGGTCTCATGGCGGATTAGGGGCCCCATGGTTTAAGGGTTACCACTTAGCCTGCATGGCCGCTTCTGCCTCTTGATGGTTTGTGTTGGGGGAACACTGTGATCTGCCATGGGTGCAGCTGGAGGCCAGTTTGACCAATGGCTTCCCCCTGGGTATGTTGCTTAATCCAGAAGTTAAAGGGACTCAGAGTCTCTCTCCTACTATGCTAGAGATCCACAATGCATGGAGGTTGCATATATCTCTCTCCCACACATCCCATGCAGCCTGGGCCCTCCTCTGAGGTATGTCTCTTTGTGGCGTAATAAACTTCTCATGGTCAGAGGCCTGCTCCTGGACTGGCCTGCCTGTGAATCATGGGGTATTCTCTGGGTGCAAGATATTTGCCTACCTGACTCTGATGCTCTGCTCTCCTTTGGGCAATTGCAAGCCAAGTTCCAGCTCCCTTCCAAGGATTGTTGGTGGTTCCTCCAGCTGTAAAGCTCAGTACAGGGCTTCTCAACCCGATACAGTGTTGATAGTAAACGGAGGTGGCTGGTGACCCTACGTAAGTCCCCAAATCTTTGAGGGCTAATTGGTCACTTTTATAGGACCTGGAGGGATGCCCTACCTTGAGCCATTTACCTTTAGTAGGTTGAAATGGGTGGCTGATCTCAACAGTCCCATCTTGGAGAGCGCATGGTCTGGGTACCTACGAGATGCGCACAGTCTCTAAAGGACACCAAGAGCCAGTTTCTCCAACTTAAAATTCTACTTTACTGGTACCATACCCTGGTGGTCCTTTTTGCTTGGGGCCTTCTGGGCACTCCCAGTGCTGGCGTTGCCAGCAACCTGACACCCAGTTGCTCCATGTCCTATGGACCTGCCCTCAACTACTGCCTTTTTGGACCTTGGTGGCCTCGGACTGCTCCAAGGTGGTAGGCTCTACTATATCTTTTGGTGGATCCAAAACTTCTGCTGGGTGACACCACATCATTGGGCACTCTTTCAATGCCTCATCTTGAATGGTTGATGCTTGCCCTTTTGGAGGCTAAATGGCTTCTGTTAATGCACTGGCGCCAAGTGACCCTGCCCTCCTGGACAGTTTGGCAAGCAGCCTTAGCCCATCTATTTCTACTTGAACGCCTCTCCTATGCCCACCAGGGGTGACTGGACCAGTATTTGGCTAAATGGAATGCTTATTTGCACTCTCCTCTGTGTAAGATTCTCCTTCCTCCTTGTAACCCTCCTATCTGAACCTTTAGCACCTTCTCCTTTTCAGATACTTGTTGCAACTCTCCTTTTCCTCTGTGATCTCTTCACCAATATGAATGCACTTCACTGTTTACTAATTCCTCTGCCTTGTTGTGAGGCAGCATTGTCATGTCTATTTGAGACAAGACTAACATGGCTAAAGTATCTTAACTGTCGTGTACACCTTAGCGGTGGCTTTTTTTTTTTGCTGCACTGTATTGTTTGGTGTTTGCTAACTTAAAACTCAATAAAATCATTCTATGACAAAAACAAGGACAACTCCTCCATTGGGCCATACCTTTGGAACTGTAAGCCATTGGTATCATGACCACCTGGAAGCTTTTTTTAGCTGGGGGCTCCCTATAATGTCATGCAGCATTGGCACCTATAAAACATGGGCTGCCCCCTTGCTCCTCAATTCTTTCTGCTACTGCTGACCGCTTGTCAGACTTGCAGAGAAACACTGCTGTTGTTTTTATGATTTTATTTGGTTTTCTACTGAATCTTCTGTATGCTGCTGTCAAAAGAACTTTTATTTAGGTTTTATACTTGCAGTTCCAATATCTACAAGGACAATACACACAATGTGTGGTTTGCTGTTCGAGCTTGTCCCACACCATGAAAGCCTACAAAATCTGCAAGGAATTTAACCAGGTCACAAGGAGATGCCATAAAAGGCTCTGGAAGCCTGCATTGCCCTCAAGACCATTGATCCTCAGGCCAAGAACAGGGGATCCAAGCTGGTTTCTCCCTCACGCCTAGCCACCGGTGGGAAAGATACTCCCAGGTGGTTGACAATGCTGTTGCAGTCATGATTGTTGAAACATTTGGAGAAAATTAAAGACAAAGAGACATCATCATTGAAGCCCTCCTCTTCTAGCATCACTATAAGCATCAGGAGAAACATGTTTCACTAGTGAGATCGAGGTCTGCACTGAAGGAGGGTAAGTCCTTGTCATTGTCCGATCTGATCCCCTGACCATCACTGAGACATCAAGGTTGGGGTTTGGCTCTAGCACTGCCGTACAAATGATATGCTACCTCTGTCTTTGGGTTCTGTCCTTGCAACAATGGTAGACACAAACCCTCTAATGGGCATCATCGACTCCAAGGCTGTACTCACGTCATTGCTATACCTGTTCCCTTCACTACCAACAACACTGCCTACAGTTCCGTCAGTAGAGCCTTCCCTACCAGTACTGTCATCATCAATGAGACTTAAAATCCCACCTAATATTCCTCTATCACAGCCACTGAATTCATCACTGGCTCCTTTGATTACCCTAGTCATTCTAAACGAGGAGGAGGAGGCATATATGAAGATACGAACATACAAAGTTGCCAGCAGAAAAAGGCTCACAGGTCTATCAAGTCTGCCCGATTGTGCAGGTCTCAGTTTAATACCACTGCAGCTGCCCCCCCCCCACCCAATCCCTTCCCTCCAACCCTTCTCCTGGTCCTTCCCCCCATTGTGTTCTTGTTTGTACTAACCCTGCATCTGATTTTATCCCACTCTGCTTAAAGCTGTCCACTGTCCTCAGTTCAATTAACTCCTCTGGCAGTGCATTCCATCCTGCCACCACTTTCTCTGTGAAGTAGTGCCTCCTCATTTCCCTCATGAACCGTCCCCCTTCCAACTTCAGACTGTGCCCTCTAGTGTCCCTACCCCCCCCAAGCAACATAGTTTGATGTGGACTATAACAGCACACCTGAGGTGAGAGCAGCAACATTCAAGCAGCAGTGGAGAAGTGCAGAGGTAAAGTGTGAGTGCTGGACTCTAACCAGAGTATGGCAGACTCCGTGGTGAAAATGGACATAAGTGCTCTGTGCATTGCAAACAACTGTTCCCTCATGCCTATTCTATAAGTAATACCATTGACCAGTAAATTGCTGCTAGATTGTTAATAGACTGCCATACAGAACTAAACTGATTTGCTGGTTGCTATGGCAATTATCCACTGTTACTTCTGGTGCACTTTACATGCAGGACTGAATTACAATACAATACACTGTGCTTTATTTGAAACACCTGTTCCTGCCTACCTATTTCTCCCAGGAGCCAATTGCAGTGGTGGCAGCACTGATTGATGTGGACTATAACAGCACACCTGAGGTGAGAGCGGCAGCAGATAAGTGCAGAGGTGAAGTGTAAATGCTGGGGTCTAACCAGAGTCATACCAGAACATACCGAAGCACGGAACTGCATTATACAGAGTGCAGAACTCAAGCACCAGTAAGGATAATATTAGTGTGGTATGACTTTAAAAATTGCATTCTTAGAGATATTAGTAGGATGTAAGTATATTTTAAGCATATTAGGAACTGATGTTGCACTTGCTAAATGCTGCTTAAATAATGATGTGCATACCATTAAAGTAAACCAAGAAATGGGATGGGAGATGGAACAGTCTGAGCAAATGTTAACACAGTGTCAGTTACTGGGAGTAATGTATAAACAAGTGGGCTATAATTGTGGATATAGTATGAGAAACATACTTTGGCTGTTTGATGGGGCAATGCTGCTTACGGTGACTAACACTCTGCTAATTAGGGTGGGTGGTGTTGAGATTAACCCAGGTCCCATTGGTAATGACTTGGCTGATCTGCAATACTTTACAAAAGTCTCAAAAGGGATGATAATTATGCACTTGAATGCACAGATTATTATGTCAAAATTTCACAAGATGGAGGCAAGGGTTGTACACTATGAACCTGATGTTTTAGCAGTTAGTGAAACATGATTGCAAAAGCCAATATCAACTAATGAAATATATCTGGAAGGGTACACCATCTTTAGGAGTGACAGGGTAAAAGAAAGTGGGGGGGGGGTAATGTTTTACATAAAAGATAGCGTTACAGTGTATAATGAAAGCTTCCCCCAAAATATTGTGAAGTCTTGGCAGTTCAGATTGCAATTGGCCAGATTAAAAACATATAGTGTGCTGTATTTACATACCCCTAAAGTTAGTAAGGAAGGTCTACAGGAATTTTCAGATTTGATATCTCTTAGCTCTGTGGGTGAAATCATTGCACTGGAGGATTACAATTCTAATTGGAAGGGGGACGATATCTTCTTGCTCAAACAAATCTGCAACAACTTATTACTTTAGCTACCAGGTTACATTTAAAAAGCAAGAGGTATACAGTACTTGATTGGCTTTTAACTAGTAGGGCTAACCATGTTCAAAATTGTGGATTGACTGCTGATTCCCTTAGCGACCACCATCCTGTGTTCTGTATTTGGAAACATTGTAACAAACAAAAAGCCGTATCAAAAATAATAGATTTCAGAGTATTGACTGGTCCTATTTGGAAATAATACCGGACATTAATTGTGCATTAGACTATGTTATTAGGGAATTTACAAAAAGTTCTGGATGTATATGCACCAATCATTAAGAGATGCATCTGAGGTGTTGATTCAAAATGGTTAACCCCCCACTGTTTAAATTGATGAAAGAAAAAGACAAGGCCTGGAAACTGTGTAGGAGAAATCAATCAATAGGAAAATATGCAGAACTACAGGCATTTAAGAACTAAATGTAAGGCCAAAATTAAAAGAGCAAAAGTTGATTACAAAAGACAGCAACAAACAGAAGGACTGACAGATAACAAATGGTTTTGGAGTGTTAACTCTAGGGCCAATCTTAAGGTAACAATGTTGAAAGGAAATGACACATTGAATGAATCTGTAGATCTTCCCAATTAATTTAATAAAATATTTACTGACCTGGATACTTATAGGACTGACCCTGGGGTAAATAGGCCTGTGAAAGGTAAAAATGGACCCTTGGGTAGACCCACATGTTATCTTAGGGCAGTTGCTAATTCTTAAGTGTTTAAACATTTGAAACAACTCAAAGCTGATACATCTAGTGGATTTGATGAGTTGTCTCCAAAAATACTGAAACTAGCATCAGCTGAAACAGCATATCCAATAAGTATTACTTTTAATTTGTCCTTTTGTTTGAGGGAGGTGCCTGATTCATGAAAGCACTCATTTGTTGTACTAATACATAAAACAGGACCTACTGGCAACTTATCCAACTATAGGCCTATATCTATATTGTCAGCTTAATCTAAAATACAAGAAAAACTAGTTTATGGTCAGTTGATTAAATATGTTGAAACTCATGATTTGCTGTTAGAAAGTCAGCATGGTTTTCAGAAAGGGCAAAGTATGGAGACTGCCTTGGTCGAGTTCATGAGTGCAGTCCACGAGGGCATGGAGCGTGGTTGCCTGATTGGGGCTGCATTCATGGCCTTGACCAAGACATTCAATTTGGTTGATCATACCTTAGTAATAGAAAATATGGAACAAAGCGAGGTAGGAGGACCAGTTTTAAGATGGTTTGCAGACTGCTTGTCAGAAAGATATCCGATGGTTAAATTTTGGGGGTGGGATCTCTGAGAAGGCATTAGTAAAATGTAGAGTCCCGCAGGGCTCCATATTAGGATCTATTTTGTTTTCTATATTTTTTTGATTCTGTCACATCATTTATTAAGAATGCAAGACTTACATTATACGCAGATGATGCTGTTATGTACTACCAAAGTACATCTATATCAGATGTAAATTCAACTTAAACAGTAGAACTAAATTTAATGCAGGATTAGTTAATCAGAAATAAAATGGTGCTGAATAAGCAGAAAACTAAGGTAATGCTATTCGGGAAATCAGCAAGGATAAGTGAGAATAGTAATAAATGACAAATTAGATCATTGGACGGTACAATGTTTGGGAATATGAACAACATCAAATATTTGGGAATTATATTTGACCCTATTCTTAATTATGGGTCTCGTACAAATGACTATGTCTAAAAGTTATGAAAAATTGCCTTACTATTTAGACTTCATAGCTATTTAACTTATGACGCACGTTTGGTAATTGCAAATTAATGTTTATTGCTTATACTACAATATGCCTCAATTGTAGTTAATAATGCTTCTGATAGTATAGTACAGTACAGTGGAAAGCTGTGTTATTAAATAAGATAGGAAGATTTGATTTACTAGCACCAAATACTGCACACCGTTGTGATATTATTAGTGAACTGGGGTGGTTAACTATTAAACAGTCATATAAATTTAGTTTGGCTAAGTTTCCATTTAGAATACAACAGTTAGGTATACCCATTAGTCTGAAAAAGCCATCTTATGACATTACAGAATGAAATTCATACCAGAGCAACATGTGACACAACATTGTTAAAAGTTCCGTACAGAAGTACATCTAGTGGACAGCGTACTTTTGGATACACTGCACTTATGGTTTGGAACAGTATACCCTCTGAAATTAGAAGTATAAGAAGTTATGATTTATTTGCAAAAACCATAAAATCACATTTTAGAACTTTGAGTAGTTTTGACTGCCTTTTAAAATGAATGTCTTATTTAATGATGTGGAATGTTCATTCTTATTTATATGTTTTATTGTTTATTGTTAGGTGTAGATTGTGATTGTGTGACATATGTACATATACACAAAGTACATTTGCATGGATAGATTTTTAGGAAAGACAGGAAAGCTAAAAGGGGAGGGGGAACATTAATCTATGCAAGATCTAAATTAAAATGTGCTATAACAGGTTCATTTTCTGACAATTCTAAGTGTGATCTGGTTTCTGTAGCTCTGACATTTAGACAAAATAAACATCTTGTGGTTAGTTCTATTTATATTCCACCAGGACACATCAAAGAGGGAATAGATATTTTTATCTAGATTTAAAAACTCTTGTGTTGTTAATAAAAAATGGATGTTATTGGGTGACGTAAACTGCAGTTGGGTATCAGAAATAACTTCTGTGATTGAGGAGATATTGTTAGTGATGGGGGACCACCAGATTATTAATGAAACAACAAGATATAACCATAACACTGGGTTTAGGTCAGTCTTAGACTGGATTGTGATTTCACATCCTGACAATGTCACCTCATCACAGGTTTTATCGGACACCATTAGTGACCATTGCCTGGTGCAATGTAATTGGTTGACCAAGGCACAAAAAAATACCCTGGTCTTTATTGAGACCAGGAACCTTAAAAAATTGATATCCACTTTGGTCATTGCTGAATGCAGCAAAATTGATGGGTCGGTTCTCAAAACCATCAAAAATATAGATGATTATATTCATTTATTTTCTCAATTAGTTAACATCGTAATGGATAGGAGTGCACCAAGAAAACATATGTACATCAGGGCCAATAAGAATACATGGGTTAATGAGGAGCTTATAAAATTGATAAGAACCTGGGATAAAGCCAGAAAATAGTACAAACAAATCAGGATCATTCCGATTTAATAACCTATAAACAATTGAGAAACCAATGTGAAACAGAGGTCTGTAAATCTAAAAAAAATGTGTTTCTTTCTGAACAGATTAGACATTCCAATAACCCCAAAAAGACCTGGCAGCTATTGAATGATTTATTGGGAAAGGGACACAAAGAAACTGAGTTTGCTATTAAGGATGGAGGTAATTTAATAAGGGAACCTTTACATCTGGCAGAATTATTTAATAAGTTTTTTGGTGATTTAGAAAAATACGTGGATAAAGACAGTTTAACTATACCCCTACTGACACCTTGGCATCCAGTTTTCTGACCCCCCAAAGTTTACTTTAAAGCATTAACCCCTGCTATTGTCAGGGATTATGTGCTTTATCCTAAGCCAAAAATTGGTTATAATAATTTTGATTTCAGGTTTCTCAAATTGGGCATTGATATTTTGGCCTCTCCTATATCAGATTTGTTTACTCTCTCACTATGTTCATGTGACTTTCCCAAGGTGTGGAAAATGGCCACTATAAAACCTATTTTTAAATGTGGTGGAAGGGATAATTTGTCAAACTTTAGGCCAATTTCTCTTCTACGGTCACTATCCAAAATACTTGAGAAAACAGTTCTCGATCAAACCATGGAAATTTTGGCCAAATATGACTTACTTTCCAAATTCCAACATGGGTTTAAGCCCATGCACAGTACCGAGATGGCCTTGGTGGGGCTCACTGGCTGCATACAGGGTTCTCTTGACAAAGGGGACTCTGTTGCAACTGTCTTTGTGGACCTCACCAAGGCCTTCGACTTGGTTAGTCATAATCTGGTTCATTCAATACTCTCTGAGGTCAATTTTTCCACCGAGATTTCTGATTGATTTGTTAATTATCTCACTGATAGGGCCCATAAAACTATTATTAATGAGACATTATGACAATCCAGAGAAACCAAGTGTGGAGTCTCACGGGGCTCAATACTAGATCCCCTAATATTTTCACTTTACATGAATTCTGCCACCCAAACATGCCAAAAGTCCCAAATGATTTTATTCGCCGACAGTGCTGTCATCTATTATGCTAATAGTGATCCAGTAATTGCAGTTGATGTTGTCCAAAGTGATTTTTTGTTATTTCATAGCTGGTTAGTTTCTAAACAAATGATATTGAATGTTAAAAAAAAAAAGTATATGGTGTTTTCTGGTTCTAAAAAAAAGGACAGTGCTCTTCCCCTGATGGTAGATCTACATGGGGACAAGGTAGAAAAAGTCAATTATTTTAAATATCTCAGGGTAATCTGAGATACTAGATTAACATTTGAAACACATATTTGCATTATGCATTAAGCAAGTTAGCAAGGGGAAAAGGAAGAGGAGGCCATTATGGTTTTCCAAAGAGGTAGCGGAGTAAGTGAAAGCCAAAAAGATTGCGTTCAGGCAATATAGAAAGACACAGGCAGAAGGGGATAGGGAGAAGTACCAGGAGAAGCAAAGGGAGGCAGGGTGGTCAGTAAGGGAAGCCAAAGCTCAAACAGAAGAGCACATTGCAAAATCAGTGGGTAGAGAGAACAAAACCTTTTACAGATACATAAGTGAAAAAAGAAAGGCAAAGGGAGGGATAGTGAGACTGAAGGGGGAGGATAGGGGCCGTGTGGAGGATGACAACAGTAAAGCTGACATATTGAACAGGTATTTCTGCTCAGTCTTTACTGAGGAAGAGGAGGGTAATGGGCCTGAAGGGAGTACAAGGGGTAGGAATGATGCAGAAATGGACACAAGTCCTTTTACACGAGAAAGGGTCCTGAAGGAACTGGAAGGAATAAGACTTGATAAAGCAATGGGGCCAGATGGGGTGTGCCTCATGGTCCTTAAAGAACTAAGCAAAGTGGTGGCAGAACCTCTGGCAATCCTGTTTAGCCAATCACTGGAAACAGTGGAGGTACCCAAAGACTGGAGGACAGCAGATGTAGTCCCCTTATACAAAAGTGGGGAACAAAGATTAAGCGGGGAACTACAGACCAGTCAGCCTCACCTCAGTAGTGGGGAAGATCATGGAAGCACTACTGAAGGAGAGAGTGGTGGAACATCTGGTTGTCAATGGACTACAGGACCCAAGGCAGCATGGTTTCACCAGGGGAGGTCATGTCAGACCAACCTCGTTGAAATTTTCAACTGGGTGACTAAGGAGGTGGATCAGGGGAGGGCAGTGGATGTAGCCTATCTGGACTTCAGCAAGGCCTTTGACACTGTGCCACATAGAAGGCTATTACACAAACTGGGGAATATGGGTGTGGGAAGTACAGTAGTGTTGTGGGTAGGTAACTGGCTAGGTGGCAGGACATAGAGGGTGGTGGTAAATGGCTGTCACTCCACAGAGGGAAGAGTGACCAGTGGGGTACTACAGGGATCAGTGCTGGGACCAGCCCTATTCAACATCTTCATCAGTGACATTGCGCAGGACCCAGAAGGCAGAATTTCCCTGTTCGCTGATGACACAAAGCTCTGTAACAGAAAGGACACACCAGAGGGTGTCGACAGAATGAGAAGGGACCTGCAGAAACTTGAAGAATGGTCAGGGGTTTGGCAGTTGAAATTCAATGAAAAGAAGTGCAAAATAATGCATATGGGGCAGAAATACCCTGGCACAATATATCAGTTGGGGGTGAGGATATTGCATGCACCAAGCAGGAAAGGAATCTTGGGGTTATCATCTCTGATAACCTCAAGGTAGGGAAACAGTGTGACAAGGCAGCAGGTAAAGCAAATAGGATGCTGGGATGCATAGTCAGGGGCATCACCAGCAGGAAAAGGGCGGTCATAATTTCACTATACAAGACACTAGTGAGGCCCCACCTGGAGTACAGTGTACAGTTCTGGAGACCTTACTTACGTAAGGACATAGACAGGGTAGAGAAGGTTCAGAGGAGGACAACAAAGATGGTACATGGATTGCATCACAAGTCCTATGAGGACATGTTGAAGGACTTGAATATGTACTCCTTGGAGGAGAGGAGGGAGAGAGGGGCTATGATAAAGACATATAAGTATCTTACAGGGAGGAACAGGGTGCATGAATACACTATTTTTAAGCGAAAAAGATGTTCCAGGACTAGATGGCATGGGATGAAGTTGAAGGGAGGATAATTCAGTGGAAATGTGAGGAAGAATTTCTTCACAGAATGGGTGGTGGACAAGTGGAACACCCTGCCAGTGGAAGTGGTGGGGGCTGAAACAATCACAGGATTTAAGAATGCATGGGATAGACATAAAGGAATTCTGGAGGTCAGGGGTGAGGGGTAACAAACTTCTAGGAAAACATAAAGTGAACTTACAAGCTCAAATTGGCAGACTGGGTGGGCCACTGGCTCTTATTTGCCGACACTGTCTATGTAACTATGTATCTATAGTTCTACAACAATAAAACACATCCACCAGGAGGAAGGACTGCTGTGTGACTGGACTTCTCTACTGGGACTAAAGAGGTAGAACTCTTGTACTTGGACCTTTAATGTAGGGTAAAAAAAAACAGACTAACAAACAAAACAAAAAAAAAATGGGTGTGTTTGTCTGAGTTAACTGAACTGAATGGTTATCTGAACAGTTATCTAGGTGTAAAAGTCAGGTGATTGAAAGGGCTTGATATCTGTGCAGTTTAAATTACTTGTAGAAAGATCTAGTAAGTAGGGGGAGTGGCTTAGCTAGAAGGAATCTAAATTTAAAGACTGCCTTAGAAAGATTCTGCTAGTAGCTTGGCAGAAGACACCAGGAGGAAGGACTGCTGTGTGACTGGACTTCTCTACTGGGACTATATTGCCCTCCTTCCGCCCCCTCCACCCTCCCACCCAAAGCTAGTTCTACTTTTATAGGCACAGGATTTGACTGACAACAGAAACTTCCTGTTTGAGGCAGGAAGTGAGTGATCACAGAACCACCAAAGACCCACCATCCTAGAAGGGCAAGAGTAGCTCTCCGCCCCTCTAGCTGCTGGAGGTCTGCCTCTGAGCAAGTAAGGGGTCTACTGAGAAATATAGGATATTCTTGTCTCAGAACAGGACAATCAGGAGCTTAAAGGCACACAGGCAGAAAGTAAGTAGAGAGAGAAGAGAAAAACCAGAGGAAAGAGTAAGGATTCCAAACAGTTAAGGGGCCAGAAATAAGACATGATGGGAGTGGTGCAGTGCAGTGGCTGTGGAGCAGCAGTCTTCCGGGAGATGTTCTGGAGGATGCAGTGTTGTCCCATCTGCAGGCACCTCTCTGGGCTGAGGGAGAAGGTTGCCCATCTCCAGGCTGAGTTGGCCAGAATTTGTGGGACCTCCTCTTCCATCCAGGGACCACCAGTGCCACTGCCGTTACCTCAGAGGTTGCCAAGAAAGAGGAGCAGTTGGACCGCAGTGGGCTCAGGGAGGGTGAGGGTGGTGGAACAATGGCGCATTCCTCCAGTTGTACCTCTCCACAATTCTTATGCCATTCTGGCAAAGTGTGGTTCCTCTATGGAGGCACCCGCAGTGGAGACCAAGGAGGATGCTGGGAACCTCCTCAGAGGAGACCCACAGGAGGGTGGCATGGGACCCCACAGGGGAAGGAAACAACTCCTGGTGGGGGACTCCATTGTTAGGAAGGTAGAGCTGGGGGACAAAGGGAAGAGGGAGGTAAGGTGCCTGCCTGGCGCCATGGCTTGCAGGGACAGGGAGCGAATCCTCAGGATTGCCGGAGCAGCTGCACAGGGGAGGGAGCTGGATGTCATTGTCCATCTAGGGACAAATGATCTGGCTAAGAAAGGGATTAGAGAAGTGCAGGAAGAGTTTGTGGAATTGGGGAGGGGCCTTAGACAAGTAGCACGCATGGTAACCTTCTCGGAGGTGCTGCCCATCGATGGCGTAGGAGAGGCTAGGGTGTTCCATGCCATGGGATTCAATCAGTGGTTGAAAAACTGGTGCGGAGCTCAGGGATTTGGCTTCATTGGGGACTGGGGGGTCCACCTGGAGTGATGCAAGCCTATACTGGCATGATGGGCTGCATCTGTCCAGGAGGGGAACCAGGATCCTAGGTGATAGGTTTAAATGCTTCACTGGCAAGCATTTAAACTAGCCAAGGGGGGAGGCACTGGAAAGGAGCAGGGAAATCCTAGCCCCCCCCCAAAAAATCACAGTAGTAAGTGCGGTAAACACCAACATAGAGGTGTCGATAGGGAGAAGGGCAGAGGTAAATGGGGAAAGTGACAAAGGCAAGAAGGGATGGGGCAAAAAGGAGTAAGGCCATTAGGAAATGGAGGGTAATGAGTACCAATACCCGTAGTCTGGGCAACAAGCTCCCTGAGCTGGTGGCCTTGATGGAAGAGGGATGCCTGGATATCGTAGCAGTCACAGAAACATGGCACACAGAGAACCATGACTGGGATGTTAACATACCAGGGTACATAACCTACAGGAGAGACAGGCAGGGGAGAAGAGTGGGAGAAGTAGCTCTCTATGTAAAGGAAGGGATAAAAGCAACTGAACAAAAGAGTAAACAGGGAGGAGAGGAGGCACTGTGGGTCACCTTGGAGACTGGAAAGGGTACCACAATTTGCACAGGGGTTGTGTACAGACTCCCATGTCAGGGGGAGGGAATGGACAAGGATATGATAGAAGGCATTCTTAGGATGGCAGAGAAAGGGGAGATACTGTTGATTTGAGACCTGAATATGCCAGATGTTAACAGGAGCACATTTGCTGCAGCCACATCCAAGAGCAGGACCATTCTCGATGCCCTACAGGTGGCAGGCCTCAGACAGCTAGTTTCAGAACCCTCTCGTGAGGGAGCAATCTTAGACCTCATACTCTCAAATGGGGGCAGTGAGAGGATCTCAGATGTAGAAGTGGGTTGCCATCTGGGATCAACTGACCATCAAACAGCGTGGTTCACTGGTTCACGTTAAACTCAGCTACAGAGTCAAGCCATACAAAAGTGAGGGTACTGGACTTCAGGAGGGCTGACTTTGGCAAGATGGGAGAGTGCCTCAGAAAAGCACTAGCAAACAGGCTAGAAGGAGGGGTGGAGAAACAATGGGGAATCAACAAAACTGCCATCACAGATGCAACACGCCTTTGTGTGAAGCAAATAAACAAATCAAAAGAAAAGAAAAAGCCACTATGGTTCACAAAATAGGTGGCTGGGAAAGTCAGGGAGAAAAAGATAGCATTCCGGAAGTATAGGGAAACACAGAAGGAGCAGGACAGAGAGCTGTACCAGTTAAGGCAGAAGGAAGCAGGGAAGGAAGTCAGAATAGCAAAGGCCCAAACTGAGGAAAAGATAGCCAACTCAGTTAAGAAGGGGGTTAAAACCTTTTATAGGTACATCAGAGAGCGTAGAAAGACAGAGGGAGGGATAGTGAGGCTGAATAGAATGAACAGTGGGTGGGCAGAGGGGACAGTGAAAAGCAGGGATACTGAATGAATATTTCTGCTCAGTATTCACAAAAGAGAGGAAAGTGCCTAATCCAATTAACAGAAGCACTCTTGATAGGGGGGTCGATCCCAGTCCTTTCACAGAAGAAAGGGTTCTGCAAGAACTCCTAAAACTGAAGGTGGATAAAGCAATGGGGCCTGATGGAATTCACCCAGAATTCTAAAAGAATTAAGGGGGGAACTAGTGAAACCACTGGCTACTCTTTTTAATAAATCATGGTAGGATGGTGTAGTACCCGAGGACTGGAGCAAGGTGGATGTGATTCCCCTTTTCAAAAATAGGACCAAGACAGAGGCAAAAAACTACAGACCTGTCAGTTTGACCTCTGTGGTAGGGAAAGTGATGGAGTCACTTCTGAAGGAAAGAATTGTTGAGTACCTAGAGGCCAGTGGGGCACAGGACCCAAGGCAGCATACGTTCACAGTAGGAAGGCCATGTCAGATGAATCTAATAGATTTCTTTGACTGGGTGACCAAAGTAGTAGACCAGAGAGGGGCTGTGGACATGGCCTTCCTAGACTTTAGCAAGGCATTTGACACAGTCCCACACAAAAGATTAATAGTCAAATTAACCAGCCTGGGAGTGGGTCCCAGGGTGGTAGCCTGGGTAAAACATTGGCTGGACAACAGGACACAGAAGGTAATTGTAAATGGAGTCCACTCTGAAGAAAGAGGGGTTACTAGTGGGGTACTGCAGGGTTCAGTACTGGGTCCAGTCCTTTTTAATGTCTTTATAAGTGACATTGCAGAGGGACTGGAAGGAAAAGTATGCCTCTTGCAGATGACACAAAGATCTGCAACAGGGTTGATACACAAGGAGGTGTGGAAAGGATGAGAAGGACTTGGCAAGGTTGGAGGAATGGTCAGAAGTATGGCAGCTAGATTCAACGAAAGAAGTGCAAATAATGCATCTGGGAAACAAGAACCCAGGGAAGATTACACAATGGGTGGGGAGGTAGTAACAACAACAAAAAAGGAAAGGGACCTGGGGGTAATCATATCAGATGACCTTAAGGTTAGCAAGCAATGTGAGAAGGCAGTAGGGAGGGCTGGGGGCATACTGGGATGCATAGGGAGAGGCATCACCAGCAGAAAACAGGAAGTTGTTATCCCTCTGTACAGACAGTTGGTGAGACCCCATCTGGAGAACTGCATCCAGTTCTGGAGACCCCATCTCTGCAAGGAGATAGACAGGATAGAGGCAGTCCAGAGGAGGGCAACTAAAATGGTGCAGGGTCTGCAAGAGAAGCCATACGAGGAGAGACTAAAGGAGCTTAACATGTATACCCTTGAGGAAAGGAGAGAGAGGGGGGACATGATAGAAACTTTTAAGTACCTCAGTGGAATCAACAAAGTCCTAGAGGTAGCATCTTTCAGAAAAGACATGCAAGAAAAAGGGACACAATTTAAAGATGGGGGCGGTTCCAGGGGCAATGTGAGAAGTATTTTTCACAGAGAGGTAGTGGATGCATGGAACAGCCTTCCTGCGGAGGTTGTGGGGCCTAAAACTGTGGGAGAATTTAAGAATGCATGGGACAGACATATGGCAATTCTTGTGGGGGGTAGGAAGAAATAGGCTGTTGGTTAACTAGGATCTGCTGCCTATCCTGTAGGTAGGGAAATGGGCAGACTAGATGGGCCAAGTGGTCCTTCTCTGCCGTCAAAGTCTATGTTTCTATGTTCCATCAGAAATAAGGGGGTTTATATAGAATGAAAGAGTTTCTTACCCCTTTATCAAGGTTACAGCTTACATACGTTTTTTTTACTAGGTGTAAAGGACTATGGCATTCTGATATATTCATCTACTAGTGAAAAATTTCTTTCAAAATTCAAAGTTACATATAATAGTATATTGAGAGTTGCAACTGGACTTCTCTACAAGACCCATGGATGTGACCTTTTAAGAATGGCTAATTTTCATTCATTGGAAAATAGAATAAAGATAAAACTAGGCACCTTGCAATTTAAGGTTTCTTGGGGCCATCTCCCTACTACTTTATTGTCTCTTTTTCCCAGAGCCTCCAATTCCTTTGGAACTACCTGTAGGTCCCAGAGTAAAATTCAGTTTATGATTCCCAAGGTAAGAAAAATTTTTGGTCAGAAATCATTTTCATTCAGGACTACTGTATTTTTCAATTCCATTCCAACTGATAGAAGCAATTGTTTTTCACTTACCATTTTCAAAACAAAACAAAGCATGGTTGGAAAGCGTCACCACATGTTCCTGTACAAGCAATATTTCCAGGACTTAATCTTTCTGTCTGTAATGTTTTATTATGTAATTACATGTTACAAAGTACTACTTTGTCTTGTGTGAATGTGTTTTTATGTACCACTTGCCACTTGTGAAAATGGGCAGTGATGCTCAAGTTATCAAGTATAAAAAATAAAAATGAAAAATGAAATGTGTATGATATTGTGTAGTCTGTGTATGTAATTGTACTTCTTTATGGACCATGGGTTGCACCTGTAAAAGGGATTGTATCCCAGTGTATTAACCCTCATACAAATCAAATAAAATCAAATCCTCCCTCACTGACTTTGTTTATGCCTTTCAAGTACTTAAAGGTCTCAATCATGTCCCCCCTTTCCCTTCTCTTCTCCAGTGAGTATATGTTGAGCTCCCTCAATCTTTCCTCATGAGGCAACTCCCCCAGTCCCACGATCATTTTTGTAGCCCTACGCTGCACCCCTCCAGTAATTTCACATCCTTCATGAGGTATGGGTACCAGAACTGTACACAGTACTCCAAGTGCAGCCTCACCAGTGATCTATACAAGGGCAGGATGACCTCCTTCCTTCTAGAGGTTATCCCTCTGGCAATGCACCCCATCATTTGATTAAACCTTGCTGCCGCCCTCCTACACTGTGCAGATACCTTCATGACCCCTGTGACTAGTACCCCCAGGTCTTTTTTCTTCTCTGAATCTGCTACCTGCACTCCCCACAGCCAGTATCTGGTCCTGGGATTTCTAGCTCCAAGGTACATGACCTTGCACTTCTTAGCATTAAACCCCAACTGCCACTCCTTTGACCAGTTTTTGAATTTAGTTAGATCCTCCCTGAATGCCTGCCTCCCTTCCTTACTGTCCGCTTTTGCACAAATCTTAGTGTCATCAGTGAACAGGCTGAGCTTACTCTTCACCCCCTCTGCAACGTCTCCAATGAAGACATTGAACAAAACAGGGCCCAGCAGTGAACTCTGCGGTATCTCACTAGTTACTGGCTTTGGCTTGGATGTATCCCACCTAACAACTACCCTCTATTGTCTGCCCTGCAGCCATCTCTCAACCCACCCCACTCATTTCTTCCCCACCCCCATGCCCCTCAGCTTGCTCAGTAACCTCCCATGTGGCACTGAGTCAAAAACCTTGTTGAAGTCTAGGTACAGGACATCCACAGCATGGCCTTCATCTACTGCTGTAGTGACCCAGTCAAATAAGTCTATTAGGTTAGTCTGGCATGATTTTCCTGAGACAAGTCCATGCTGTCTTTCATCCTGTAGGCCATTACTATCAGGAAAGGATATCAACCTCTCCTTCAGAATGATCTCCATCAATGTCCCCACTATAGAAGAAATGAGGCAGTATAGTGTAGCGGTTTAAGGCTCTGAGCTGCAAACCTAGAGACCTGGGTTTAAATCCCACAGCCCCAACTTGACTACTGTGTGACCTTGAGCAAGTCACTAAACTTCCTTGTGCTCCCAGGTCACACCTGTAAACAAGCTTCAGCTTAGTGTGTCTCTCCTGGTTAAAAAAAAAAAGAAGTCAAGCTCACTGGTCTGTAATTGCCCGGTTGGTCCTTGGGTCCACTCTTGTGGAGGGGCACCATGTGAACCATCCAGCAGTCTCTAGGTCCATTCCCCATCTCCAAGGAGGTGTTGAACAGGTCTGTCAGAGGGCCTGCCAACACCTCTGCCAGTTCCTTCAGTACCCTTGGGTGCACACCATCTGGTTCTGAAGCCTTGATAATCATAATCTCCTAAGCATGGAGGAGGATTTGAAGGGTGAGGATAGGGAGGCAGATCCCTGTGAAGGCAGGCTCCCCTTTGGCTCTACCCTATCCTCTTGCAGATAGCACTCTGTGGGATATAACCCCAGGTCTTCCCCTAAGGAGCCCTCATATCAGGTTTTGCTCAGGCAAATCTAGGATGTCATAGACTTTGGGGGTGAAGAAGAAGAAAAAGACTCCAGTAAATGAAATGTAATGGAGTTTTTGGAGTCTGCATCTGCATCTACTACTGTGGTGCTTCCTATATACCTTGCATTGGAGGATGCTACAGTACCTTTGTTGACTGGCATAGGCCTAACACCTTGTCTGCAGTCCCTAGAAAGAAGAGGCATTGCTAGAATGAGATATTATTTGGGGTCTGGGCCCCAAAACAACAAGCTGGGGGTCTGGGGCTGCATAGACTTCCTTAAGCTGTTGAAATGTTGGTGTTCTATGGTGCAAAATAACACATTTTTGCTACTTTTTCCCCCACTTCTGTTCCATTATTTTATGTCCTCTACTCATTTTGCTCCCTTGCCAGTTAAAGACTTCATATTGTAGATTAAAGATCATAGAATCAATACCCTATAGTGCTCTTTAATGTCTTTATAAGTGACATTACAGATGAGCTGGAAGGGAAGGTCTGCCTCTTTGTGGATGACACGAAAATCTGTAATAAGGGGGAAAGTCTGGTGGGGATGAAGGGAATGTGCAGAGACCTGAGAAAAGCTGAGGAGTGGTCAGGGGCATGGTGGCTGGGTTTCAGTGCAAAACAGTGTAAAATCATGCACTAGGGGCACAGAAACCCCTAGGAGGATTACAACATGGGAGAAGAGGTATTGATGGTCACCAGGCAGGAAAAGGACCTGGGAGTATTCATATCTGATGACTTCAAGGTGGAAAAGCTGTGTGACAAGGCAGTGAATAGGGCCAGTGGGATGTTGGAGTGCAAAGGGAAGGGAATCACCAACAAAAGGGGGAAGTGGAGTTGCCACTGTATAGATCGCTGGTGAGGCCCTACTTGGAGTACTTTGTCCCGTTCTGGAGGCCACATCCCAGGAAGGACATAGACAGAGTGGAAGCAGTCCAGAGGAGGGCAAGTAAAATGGTGTGGGATCTGCATCAGAAGCCCTATGAAGGGAGACTGAAGGACCTCAATATGTACACACTGGAAGAGAGAAGGAAGGGGGGATGTGATAGAGACCTATAAATATTTTACAGGGGTAAATGCAGTATAGGAGGGGAGCATTTTTAGAGGAAAAGATGCATGAAAACAAGGGGACATGCAATGAAGATGGAAGAGAGTAAATACAAGAGTGATGTGAGGAAGTACTTCTTCACTGAAAGAGTGGAGAATGCCTGGAACAGTATTCCAGCTGAGGTAATGGGGTCAAAAACATTAGTTGGCTTTAAGCATGCACAGGATAAGCATAATGGTTTATTAATGAGAAGCAAGGGGAGGAGGGAACTGGAGACCAAGTAGTGTCTGTGATAGTATAGGCAGGGAAATAAATGGGCAGACAGGGTGGGCCAAGTGGTCCTTATCTGCCATCAGATTCTATGTTGCTGTTTCTATGTTTCAGCCTTGTCTCCAGGTACTATTGACCATCCCTTGTCTCTCTTTTCATTGAAGGAGGGTTCCCCCACAGATTGCCCCCCCACAGCAGGGCCAGGGTGGAGGATCGTTCCCCCCCCATGCTGGTCATCCAGAAGTCCCCAGCTGAAGTGGTAGGCTGGGTTGTATTACCTCGGCCGAGGCATCATGAAGCTCAGCCCCCCATTTTCCACCAGGCTTTTCTCCTCCCAGCCCAAAGCTGCAGCGCACAGAAAGCATATACGAGTGGAAGCATACATGCCCAAAACCGGCCTCCTTCCACCATCCCCTGACTTCTGTCTGTCCCCCAAGCATTGGCTCTGCCACCAAACCTCCCCCTGGTGGCAGCTGCGAGTCAGGAAGGTGCACCAACCCAGTCCAAGATAGGAGAGATGCCTGGCTGCTGCTCAGTCCTCTCCCAGCTCCCCCACCAGCCCTCAGCAACCCAAACTCATTCCCAAACTCAGGTCGCTGGCGAGGCATGAGGTAAGGTACTTGTTACAGTGCCTCAGCCCTCTGAAAAAAATAATTTTGAATGTTATTTAAAAAGGATACTTTGTTCAGTTCCTGCTGTAGATTTATTCTTGCTGCCAACTGCCATGTCCACCATTGCCTTTTGCTCTCTGAAGTTAATGGTCTAGATTTACATAACAGACACCAGTATACCTGGCATAAGTTTTGCAAAAATGCGTTAAAGGTCTTTCTCCCTCTTGCCAGACTATTTTTTGGGGGGAATACATCATACCATACAGTATATGTGGCTACACATCTCCAAATAATTAATTATTCCTAATGTGGCATTAAACCCTGGTACTAAATCATTATTTTATGCTGCACCCAGTAGATGGAATTCTTTAGCTACTTTTTTTTTAGGAAAGTGGATTCTATCCATATTTGGAAAGCATCCCTACGTGACCATCTGAGATCAAATGCCCAGTGCAACAGTTTCAATAATGTATCAAAAAGAACACTGTGTTGGTCTTAATTCTGCTTTAATGTTTCTGTATAATTTTTGTTGTAATGTAGAGAATACATATTGGTCTGTATTATGGTTGTGCATACTAGACATGCTTGAAATGTTATCTCCAGTAAGCCTTTTTCGGCTAATAGTTTTAAATAAAAATAAAATAAAGCTACCCAGCTAATAACTAAAGTGATGTAAAGCATACAGTAACTCTTGAAAGTGGTTCTGTTCAGTACACTCTGTTGGGGGGGGGGGCAAGAATCATACAATATCATTCTACACATGCTTTGAGCACTTTTTTTTGTTACAGTTTATGTTTATCCAGGCTAATCCAACTGAGAGGCAACAATTGTCTTGCAGTAGGGTACTGCTTATACACAGTTTTAAAGCTACAGTAAGAGGGTCTGAAGTACAGGGATGTTCAGTGACTTGCTTCACATATCTATGTGACCCAATGGCAGCAGTGGGACTTTGTTGGTGGTGTTCAGTTCAGTATTCTCACCACTAGATCACTCTGCTATTCCATTCACTGAGTTTTCTTTCAAAGTGGGATTTAAATATCCTGGTTTTACAAAATCATTTACATTTGTTGTCAAATACACCACAGCTTCAATTAACGTGTATGGTTTTTAAAAAATGATTATAAAAAGGGTCTCAGAAATGCTGCATTCTGATTGGTTGTAAGCATTCTGCCAGCCCTACATTAATCTTTAATTAACATACTAGTACAGCCTCACCACTAGAGTATTGACTTTAACAAAAAGTTCCTGCATTTCTCTACATTCTTTTTTCAGAATGGTGAGCCACCATTAACCAGTACCACACAGTGGGGAAACAAACTGTTCCCACTCAGCTCATACCGAAGACTATAGTAATGGTGAAAACAAATCTGTCCAATGTCAGTTAGAGAGAGTATTCTGACTTACAGCAAATTTATTCCTGCTTTAATAACTTCTGCAGTGCTGTGCTGTAGTGTGCTGTCTGCCCTCTCTGATTTTAATTTTTTCAGAATGGCAAGCTGTCACTGCAGATGGGAGTAAGGGTGGAAACAAAGCTGTCTGATGTTTGTTAGAGTAAAGGGAGTCTGCTCGCAATTGAGAGCCTTCTGACTTACGATGAATTTAACCCAGCTTTAATATCTGTTATGCTGCTGTGCCATGCCATCCTTTCACTCCTGTCCGCCCTCTCTCATTTTCACTTTTTTCAGAATGGCGAGCCGCCATTACCACTACAAGGCAGTGGGGGAGGAACAGTGTTCCACTCAGCTCACACTGCCAACTGGTGTAAGGTTAAAAAAAAAAGCTGTTCAGTGTCAGTTGGAGCAGAGAGAGTCTGCTCATAGTCGAGATCATTCTAACTTACAACAAATTTAACCCAGCTCTAATAAGTGCAGCGGTGCTGTCCCATGCTGTCCAGTTCACGTCTGTCTGCCTTCTTAGCTTTACGTCGACCATTACTAAATAGAGTTTATACAGTAATTTTTAGTTACTTGCAAAGTTGTTATTGAAATGTACTACGGTAATTTAAATGTATATGCCAGGTTTAGCACACTGCACATTAAATGGAGTTACCATCATGACAGTTCCAGATGAAGAAACAAGCACACACTGACTGACACATGTCAGGAACAAGCAGAACAGAACTCATACAAATTTTCAAAGCATTCAAAAAGATGGTGGAAGAACTTCATAATTAAAAACTCTCCCTTTGGATGTAAATAGATTTAGAAAAAGTTACACTTTGAACATTGTTTTGTTTCTAATTTTTAGAATAGCAATAAGGTACTCCCAGGGGTTATGTTAATATTCAAGTTAATCACCCCCTGTGGGCAACATGGCACTTGGCTGCACCTCGTGCCACATTACACCCCCAAGGGGTGATTAACTAGAACATTAACTTAACCACTGGTTGTACCTTATTGCTTAAAAAAATATAATGTCAAGGACAACATTTAAAACTATCCAGTTTGCTTATGTTTGTGTGTCTATATTACAATGTATTGTGTTACAGTCTTGACTGTTCTGCATCACCCCATGTTCACTCAGTCCTGCTTCTACCAAGTTTTACAGCTGGGAGAACAAGCAGCTGCCCAAGTTAGCCACCAGTGGTTCTGATGGGATTCAAACTTATGATCTCGACTCCAGTTCCACAACACAATTCTCCAAGTGGTTATACCAGTCATGTCATTTAAAGTTAAAAACTTGCAAAGCTTACACATTCATTAAAAATGTACAGAAGGACTAAAACAAGCAGATGACTCCAATAATAATCCGTACCATTTTCATTAAGCATTGCCATTTGCTCTCTGGCATCCCCACGTGGTAGGAGAGCAACACTCCACTCCACACCCTTTCCTCCCATGCCACTGAGTGCACTGGTATATGACTGAGAGTAGTGTGGCTGCACCTCTCCACTCTGCCATCTGCTGCTGCTACTCATAAACTCCAGCTTCAGGATGCACCTACACACTCCCTCCCCTTGCAACACTGAGGGGGTGCTGAAAGCAGGTGAACAAATGATCAGGATCAGGCTAGAAGTTTAATAAAATAAAAAAAGGAAAAAGAAAAGCAAGGTTGTGCAGGACAAGGTTCAGTTTTGGATGGTGTCTCTTTAGACTCTCATAACGCTATTACAGAAGTGGGATTGACTCTGTGTCCCAGATATGCAGGACACTTATCTTGAAAAAAAATCCCCTTGGACCACCTGCATGTGCAAATCACGCAGTGGATACTTTGGGTAGAGTAGGCTTAACTGACTGACAAACTGGTACAAATGGTTCCGGTTGCAGCTCCTCTTCACAAATAACTGAATTGGTGGATGGAACCCCAGCACTTACTAAAGGGCATCCCATTCTCTTCCTGACTCTGGTACAGATCCTCACAGTGGATGTCTCCGGATCAGGTTGTGGTGCCCATCTGGGACCTTTTAAGATGTAGTGGTTATCGACTGACCTAGACTGATATCTCCACATCGCTTGGTCTCCAAGCCTTCACAGACCACCTCACTCCCAGTCCCTTGTTGATTATGCAGGGAAGCAATGAAAGTATGGTACTGGGCAATGTTTCACAACATTCATCTGTTTCTCCCAGGTGTCCAAAATGTCTTAGCAGACAGGCTAAGTCAGTCTCAGTTACAAGTACACGAATGTGAACTACTGACATCTGTGGTAAATGACCTCTTTACAAGATGGGTAATCTAGAGCTGGACATTTTTGTATCCCTGCACAATGCAAAACTGCTACGTTTCTGCTCGGTCATTCTGGGGCCTGGAGTTTTGGTGAGATGCATTGTCCCACTCATGGAAAGAGAGGTTCATTTTGCATTCCCTCTGATCCCACTCTTTCAGAGGGTTCTACTCAAGCTGCAAGCAAAGTGGGCCACATTAATACTGGTAGCTCCTATCTCATGTCACCAAATATGGTTTCTTCTACTACAGTATTTGGCATTACAGCTTCCTGTCCAACTGCCCCTGTGTCAGGATCTACTGTAATAGGACAGGGGCTCCCTGGTCCATCCAGATCTGAAGTCCCTACACCTGTGCACGTGGCTCCTGAGGACTTAGCCACTGCCCACTTTGGGGTTTATCCCCAGGTGGCTGATGTCTTACTGGCAGCTAGAAAGCCTTCCAGAAGACATACCTATTCACTAAAGTGGAAGTGTTTCTCCATATGGTGTGCGTCCCATTCTGAGGACCCTTTTTCATACCCCATCAATGCTGTACTGGCCTACTTGCTGTCTCTGTCTGACTCCTGTCTCCAGTACTTGTCCATTAAGGTGGACCTGGCTGCCATTTTGACTTTCCATGCACCTTTTGGTGGGTAAATGGTGGCACAGCTAGAAGTGTTCTGTACATTCCTTAAGGGTATTCTACCAATGCACCCCCCAAATTTGAAAACCAGTTCTGCCTTAGGACTTTAATTTCATCCTTAAAAACAGACTGTGCGTCTAGCTGAGCCTGCTGTGACTTGTTTTATATACTTCCCTTCATGAAAGATTCTGTTGTTGGTTGTTATAATTTCTGCTTGAATTATTTCCAAGCTTCAGCCTCTCATACATGAGTCTCCCTACCTGATTTTCCACAAGGACAGAGTACCCTTGTATACCAGTCCACTCTTTCTCTGATTTCACATTGAACCAGACCATAAACTTTCCTATGTATTATCCTGAGCATGCTAACAAAGGTGAGGCAATGCCCCATACACATGGGGTCCGATTCTTAAAGCTCCTGGTGCAGCACAAGGGGCTTGTGCCACAGTGAATGGTGAAAAGTACCCTTTGAGCCAAACAATGCACCTGGAGTTATGCTCAAAGGCAGCCTACATCAATCGCAGGATGCCTGTACCAAACAGGGCTTGCGCTGCCCATGTGCCACAAAATGGGCTGGGGCATGGGATCATGTGGCAGGCGCAAGCTGCCGCATCCCCGAAAGTGGGAGTCTCAAAACTCTCCTAGAGGGAGAAATTCTAAGTACCATTACACCAGTCAGGGCTGGTCTAAGGGTACTTAAAAACTACCTCTGGGAGAGTTTAGCACTTTGCGGCAACATGCCGCAGTTCCCCTCCCATATTTATCGCAATCCCTCATTAATATAAGTAACACCCCCTGGTGGTCTAGTGAACCTCTCTTCTCGATCCCCAAGTGTCACCTGTACATGTAATGTATAGAAACCCTCTTCCCTGGTGGTCTCGTGGACCCCCCTGATCCCTGATGTCACCTGTACATGTAATGTATAGAAACCCTCTTCCCTGGTAGTCTAGTGGACCCCCACTCCCCCACCCCAGCAGACAATGTCCCGCCACCTCACTCCCCCATCCCAAAACTGAGCTAGCAACTGGCACAGCCCAGCACTCATCACTATGGCCATCCACCTACTGAGCTCTCAATGAGCACTGTAAAGTATGCATCACACGCTCATTTGATTTACAGCTCACCATCAATCAATGAGTGTGTAAGGTGGTGGTGAATGGTGGGATGTGTCAGTTGCCGGCTCGGTTTTGGGATGGGGGAGCGGGGTGGTGGGAGACTGTCTTCCTGGTGTGGGGGGTGGGGGTCCACTAGATCACCAGGGAAGAGGGTTTCTTTACATTATGTGCACAGGCAACATTGGGAATCAGGGAGGGAGGTCTGCTAGACTATCGGGGGAAGAGGGTTTCTATAAATTACATATATGGGCAGCATCAGGGACTGGGGTGGGGGGACCACTAGACCACAAGGGAGGTGTTATGTTACCTATAATAATGGGGATTAAGGGATTGGGGGGCTGCCACCAGCCACCAAGGACATGCTAGAGTGGTGCACAGCTGCCACACAGCTTGCGGCATACCCCCCAGATGTGCCACCTGTTTGGCGTATGGCCAGGGTTGCCGCCAAGCCCAGGACTTTCTTGGGGGACCCTGCCTGATAGAGAATCAGGCACAGGGTCCCTGGTGCATCAGGCATTGATGCAAGCTGCCTTTTGCCACAGTTTGCATCAATCTTAGTGCCCTTTGAGAATCAAGCCCATGATGTGCATAGATCTGTATTTCCATCTCAGTCGCACTAAGGACCACATAAAATACCTGCTACTAAACAGTATGCCCTAAGGCCAGAGGGTTTTAATGAAGAAAATGATTTTGTTCCTTTTTTGTGAAATGTTAGATTTTGTTTAAGTAACATTAAGTATTTAGGCAGGAATGTGTAAATCATATATATTACTATAGTTTGGGATAGTAATCGTTTCTGTTTATATATCATTTTTTTCTTTTGTGACACCTCCTCCCGTTGTCTATTATGCTGATTTTACTATAACTATAAATTTCTTTGTGGAATCATTTCTGTCCAACCTGCTTTCCGCTTTTCTCCTCCCTGCTCCTACATCTGTATATTCATAAGGTGTGTAAGGTTAATTTAGAATATACAGTACCTTCTCCTTCTTTTCTCTCTCCTGGTCTCATCCTTTTATGCTGTCTCTCTTCTTTGTTAGGCACATATTCTTAAAAAAATAACTTGTGGTCTAGTCCTTATAAATCTCAGATCCTGTTTCTCCTTTAGAAATATAACAAAAATCTGTATTTTGTAAATATTAATTGCAAATGAAACTTTCCTGTAACTATGCCTCTTTCATCAACCATATAAAAGTGTTGTCTATTTATCATGAAGTTGTAGTCCATATGTGGGTCAAATAATCTCATATATAAATACTTACGAATGAATGTTTACCTAGGAAGTGTAGCGTGATCTTAAGAAAAGAACTTTTGCCTGCATTCAGAGGAAATGAAATCAGATTACTGTCACTGGAGCTTGAACTCAGTGCTGGATCCCTCAGTTTCTTCTGGCAGTTCACTAGTTAATTTTTATGTTTGCTTGCACGCATGGGAGCCCACCCCAGCGTGGCAACAGATGCTATGGCTGACGGGGGTGCCCAATCCCCCGTCAGCTCCATGCCCCCCCAACCAGCCATCCTTGTGTCATGCTGGGAGCCCACCCGAGCGTGGCAAACGTCCCACGTCGTCGTTTAAAAACAAACCAACCTACAAATTAAAAACTGTCCCTCTGCGTTTCTCCCTGCCCCCCTCCCACAACCTGCACCCACCCACTGTGCACCCTGCCTCCCCACAGCCCTCACCCCATACTTACCTCCGGACCTCGGCGCGACCATCTTCGGTGGACCGGGAACACGTCTGCACTCTTCAAAGCCGACCGCGAACTGAGGAAATGCCGGTAAGCTGTATAATGGGATAGACAGGGGTTTTCAACTTTGCTGCATATCTCAGGCATTTTTTGGAATTTTTGCACCAAATTTTCAACATTGGGTTTTTGGGACCCCTTCTCATGAATGCTGTCACTGTCATGGCGTTATTAGGCCCCGAAGGGTGATTTCACAGTCACTGCACAAAATCACCTTTTGGGACTGATTAATGAAATGACACTGCCAGTATTCATAAGGTGAGCTCTCAAGAAGGCTATTTGAAAATTTGGTGGGCTCAAACTGTTCATGATGTGTTGCGCAGTTCCTCATGCGGCTAAGTAAGTTCATGAATTTTCAATATTTTCACTCCAGATTTTCAACATTGCCATTTTACCACACCTTCTTATAGGCAGTACAGCTGTCATTTCACATCTCACCCAAAGCGTGTTTCCGCTCATATGGCACAATGGCGCGTTGTTGTCTGAAATCAATGTATGGGACAAATTAAGAAAATCACAGTGATACTGTTCATGAGCAGAGGTCTTAAAATGGCTATGCTGAAAATTTGGTGAAAAAATTCCACAAAATGACTGTTTCTGGCGTCGCGTTAGCAGTTCCATGCCTTTCGTGAAGTTTCGCGAATTTTCAAATATTTTTCACTCCAGATTTTCAACATTGCAATTTTACCACACCTTCTTATGAGCAGTACAGCTGTCATTTTCACATCTCACCCAAAGCGTGTTTCCGGCTCATGTGGCGCACAATGGCGCCCAGTTGTTGTGCGAAATCAATGTATGGGACAAATTAAGAAAATCACAGTGATACTGTTCATGAGCAGAGGTCTTAAAATGGCTATGCTGAAAATTTGGTGAAAAAATTCCTAAAAATGACTGTTTTACGAGCGTGCGTTGCGCAGTTCCTACGCATGCTCGTAAGTTTGCGAATTTTCAATATTTTCACTCCAGATTTTCAACATTGCCATTTTACACCTCCTTATGAGCAGTACAGCTGTCATTTTTCACATCTTGCCCAAAATATGTTTCCGCCCATGTAGCGCACAATGGTGCAGTCGGTGTGTGAAAGCAATGTTTGGGACAGATTAAGAAAATCACAGTTACACTGTTCATAAGCAGAGGTCTTAAAATGGCTATGTTGAAAATTTGATGACAAAAGTCCATAAAATGACTGTTATGAGTGGGCATTGCGCAGTTTCCACGCACCCTCGTATGTTCATGACTTTGTAATATTTTCAGTCCAGATTTTCACCAGTGGCATTTTTCCACACTTCCTTATGAACAGTACAGCTGTCATTTTTCACAATATGGCCGAAATGTGTTTTCACGCTTTCATCGCAGAGATGCGTGGTCGCTGTGGGAAATCATTGTTCGGGACAGATAAAGAAAATCACAGTGACACTGTTCATGATCGGAGGTCCCAAAATGCCTGTGTTGATAATCTGCCTGTAAAAAATCCCCAAACTAATTACATTACGGGTGTGCGTTGCACAGTTTCTATGTACGCTCGTGACTTTGCCAGTTTTTTTAATATTTTTACTGCAGATTTGCAACACTGTCATTTTTTACACCTCCCCATGAACAGTACAGCTGTCATTTTTTACATCCTGATCGGAATGTTTTTGCACCTGTGGTGCTAAATGCCGTAGTCGCTGTGCATAAGCAGCTTTCGGCTAACAAGCTGATATTGCCACTGTTCATCAGGTGGGGTCACAAAAAAAACCATGTTGAAAATTTGGAATGAAAATACCAACGAATGCCTGAGGTATTAGGGTTTCCAACCATAACGCCCTATGAGAATGACAGGCATCAGGGGTGTGACTTGGGATTCTTGCCTGTAATGCTCATACCATTCCACACCCTGCAGCCAGTGAGAGGCATCGAGGTATACCTTGGACTCTTCGGCTCCAAAGTTCACCCCATTCTCCTATACTGCACCCATCTCACCGTATTTCCTGATGGAATGGGGTGTGCATAAGGGCCAAAGACCCCAAGGCACACCGTGACACTTGTCAGTGTCTACAGGGTGGGGTGTGGTGAAATGGCATGGCTGTTATGCCTGACAACCCAAAGGCACACCCCAATGCCTGTTACTCTCTGCAGGGTGGTGGTGAGGTTGGCTTCAGTTCAATACTTCACTGCTATTCCTATTACGCAGCTCTGTAACTTCTACACTACCACTGCCAATGCTAGCAAGCAAACATTAGGCATTGACAAATGCTTGTTACTTCTGTAATTACATTTTTTGAGTGGGTTTCTTATAATTTTACCTATACGCATACTTTAAAATGCATTATTAAGGGCTCATTTAGGATTCCCGTAGGGATCACTTAGCACTAACACTCCAATTACAGATTTGACTAAATACCTGAGTGATTTTAAAGAAACATCAAATGAAAATGAGGAACAAAAGACTGAAACTAGCCCTAAACTTTATTTTAAATGGATTACATGGCAGGAAGTTTGTAAACACTTAAAGGGATTAAATGAATCAAAGGGATCCGGATCAGACTCGGTGGAGGCAAACATTTTGAAGCAGGCAGCAGAGGAACTTGCTTACCTCTTACAAATAATCTACAATGATTTTTTAACCACACAAATAGTGCCAGACATTTGGAAGAAAGAATATGTGATTCCCATTTTTAAAGGAGGACAGACTAACAATCCAAGCAGCTATAGGCCAATATCACTTCTATCATTGATTGATAAAATTCAGGAGAGGATGCTGCACTCCCAGATTCTGGATTATTTAGAGAAATACAACAAACTGACATCTACCCAGCATGGTTTCAGGAGGGGGTGTAGCACGGCGGCTGCCTTGGTCAGGTTCACAAACAACCTACAGGAGAATATGAAGGCAGGATTATATATGGGAGTGTCATTTGTGCATCTGACCAAGGCATTCAACCTTGTGGATCACCCCCTACTGGAAACTGTTATCCAGTACTGAAAAGTCAACAAAACTCCCACAAATTGTGGGGTCAAGGTCAGCACCACTTATAAACCAGAATGAAAAAAAAAATTGCAAAAAGACAACTCTAGTTACGTGTATACACAGTGTTGCTAAAGGCTTACCCACACTCAGTGAAGCTTCCATATACTGCAGCATGAGCTGGTCAGAGAAATCAAAATGAGGTTGTTATCTGTTATCAGCTTCAGAACAACAAAGTGCAAGGAATTGCAGTGCTTAGTGATACTTCAGAAGAAGTTAAATACAATGGCCCCTGTGCACAAAGGGGAGGAGTGACTAAGCGCCACATAACTGGGGCATGTAACCACTCATAACTCATTGCACCCCTCACAAAGGGGGGGCATGCAGCCGCAATACACCCAATCCCCCAGCTACATGGGATTGTGCACTGGGGGTGGGGCCATGGACAGGTGGCAGATGGTAGTGCATACCCACCGGTACGCACCTGTCCACAGGTGTGGAGCTCCGTGGGCAGGTAACGTGCCATTGGCACATATTACTTGCCCCTTCGTGCATAGGGGCCATTAAGTGCAAATGCACTAAGCTGTAAAGGGAAGCACAGAAAATTTGGATGTAATATGTGTCACGCTCTGATGATCACATAGCAGTCGATATGTAAGTGCATAAAGTGTGTTCACTAAGGAATGAGATTTTTGCATTGTGGTCTGAGACATATGAATTTTCTTTGCTTCCTATTACAGCTTAGTGCATTTGCACTTATTGTATTTAACGACTTTTGAAGTATCGCTAAGCTCTGTAATTCCTTGCATTTCAATGTTTTGAAGCTGATAACAGATAACAACCTCATTTTGATTTCTCTGACCAGTTCATGCTATATGGAAGTTTCAATGAGTGTGGGTAAGCCTTTTAGCAACACTGTGTATACACGTAAATAGTGTTCTCTTAGTGCAAGTGATATTTTTGATCTGGTTTATAAGTGGTGCTGACCTTGAGCCCACGATTTGTGGAAGTTTTGTTGACTTTGCAGTTTCACTCCCAGGTATGTGCACAATTATTTAGCATCAATGGGAGCCCCCCTTACTAGGCGAGCAGCAGACACCACTGATTTGGCTGACTCAATGTACCCTCTGTACACACACGCCAGCATACGTCACTTGAAAGCTTATGTGTACTTTAAGATGAGGTATGATGTGGAGC
The DNA here is from genome assembly GCA_016271365.2 of Neoceratodus forsteri. Classification (NCBI taxonomy): domain Eukaryota; kingdom Metazoa; phylum Chordata; order Ceratodontiformes; family Ceratodontidae; genus Neoceratodus; species Neoceratodus forsteri. The sequence continues at coordinate 324,724,646 of CM028136.1, forward strand.
TGTCAAGTGGTGCTGTTACCATAGAAACGGGGCTAACAATGACACCCTCAACACATTAGAATGACCACTTTGAAATATTTGCATTAGTTTCTGTTAGTTTAATGACATTATGTATTATTTTAAGACATAAAATAGGATTTCTTTGTGACCTCAAAGCATCACAACAACAATCTAAAGGGTAAAACAAAATCTAATAATAAATTTGTACAGGTAGCATTGAAATGTAATAGCGCTGGTGACATTTCTAGTCAAGATCATTATCATCATCATGATCTCTGTCGAGAGTGCATGGGTTACCACAGTCTTCATTACCTTGGCATGTACACAGTTCTGTGCAGGCAAGATTGTTCTGACTACAGACACAGTTGATTGTGCAGCGACCCATACTGATACAGGAACAGATAAGGTCTTGTAGAAGCTCAGATGCTATTGGGCCCTTGCAGAATACAGGAAGTAGTTCATCATCCACATTTCTCCATCCGTGTTGTAATGGTGATCCAATATTTGGTTTACCTATGTGTGAAGACATCCAAATCTTTGTTTGACAAGATACTCTTTTGACATGCTCTTCAAAACTGTCTTCACATGATGGAAGTTTGGCCAGTGACTTGTCCTTTTTGATGGTTAGATTAAGGCGCAAGCAATTCAGGTCTCTGTGGGTCTCCTTTTCTTTCTCTCTCTCTCTCTCTGGTTATACAGCACTGCTACTAACTTCCTTGCTGCAGAAATTGTGGCTTGTTCATCACTCTCTCCCAATTTGGAAGACCTGTGAAGTGGTAAGCTCCCTTTGTTTTGACAACATTTAACATAGATTTTTTTCCAATACTAAATAGGGATGACACAGAGTCACATCCTGTTAATGCATGTACAGCAGGAAGTGTGTTGCAGAAGGCAGGAGTGAGTGCATCACAAATTGCATGCACAGGTATGAAGCGATGCTTGCCAGTTGTGCTGGTAATGGTACTTGTTTCTATCCACATGTTATCTATGTGTTCCATTTTTGGAAAGTAGAGAACGTCAAGGACCAAAACATCTATATCAGGTGACCTAATTACTACGGTTCCTTTGACACCAAGAGACCCAAAAGCCATATTGGCACATATAGCACGCATAAGCATCCTTGTGTTCGCTTCCTCTTTAGTACTGTACAAGTCTTGGGCTTCTTCAACACCTCTACTGGTAATGGACTTTGCTACTTCTCCATTGGAAAAGCCTCCAGCAAGAAGGAGTGTTTGTGCTGGGTGTGCTCCTAACTCTTAGGTGCATTTTGAACCATATATTCACAGAGGAATTTAGCAAATGATTGTTGGATGCTACGTTTAGAAACTTTTTCCATGGAGCCACAGGGCGTCCACCAATCACTTAGTATTGCGTGGATCCAACCTTAGATCCTGTCTGGTGCTGTCTTTCTGTAGTTTTCACAGAGTTACTGTTGTCATATCTGACAAAGACTTTGATTACAGAATTAGCTTTGTTAAATCCTTTTAGGACCTGCCTCAAATACTCAGCAGCCAATTCACTGAATGTGTGGAACTGGTCTCCAGCCATCATTTGAATGACAGCCATGGCATCTCTGATGTACACTGTGGATTATTTTTTCCTGTGGCAACTGAAGTGTTGCCTCCTCCCTGACATGCACCCCCCTGGAGACAGTAATCTAAATTCATGGTGTGTGCAGGAGGCACAGCCCCCCCCGCACTGCAAAAACACTTTTATGTTGCCAGATGGTGGGTTGCCCTGAAGTGTATATCGTTGATTTACGTTTTGGTGATTTACACTCACCATAATAGCAATCGCTATTTTGCGATCGGTATTATGACATGGAACCAATGCTACATTATATGTACAAAAGCTTACAAATGGAGAAGCATTACATTAGGAATTTGCATACATTTATAGCTACCCACTACGCAGTACAAACTATGGGCACACAGCCTACTGCTACTGGTGCACAACCTTCAGTGTGAGACTGATCTGGGCAGCAAATTTCAATTGAAAATATAGAAAACTATTCTAATCACTTGTGAGACACTTTGACAATTAAGAATCTGTGATGTGAAAACATTTCATTTTAGTATTTCGCAAAATGTTGATATTAGCCATTTTTGCCACATGCTAATCAGCTTCATCACTTCTGAAAAAAAAATACTAACCAATGTAAAACCAATAAAAATATTTTACTACATTGTCATTTGGTAGCTTTGACCAATAAACACCAAATTAAGGTGCTAAAATTAACCTAAACAGTTAAAACTGGAATCATAGCCATGTTGCAGTGTTTCTGGAACTGCGCAAAAAATGACGCTTTCTCATTTTGGGTACCATTGTTTAACCTCAGCTACAGGCTTATGGCTCCACTTAACAGCTTCACATCATACGTTATCTAAACCTACATGGAACAATCTTTCAAGCTGGCCCAGTGGCACAGAGGGCTGAGACATTATATGCCTTATCTCGCGCTATGCCAGCGACCCAGGTTCATGAGCAACCTTGGGTCGATGGGTCGCTGGCACGGGGGGAGGGAGGGAGCAGGACTGAGCAGCCTAAATAGCAGCTCACCTCTCCCAGGGAGTTTGTTGCCCCCCCTAGTGGAGGTCTAGTGGCAGCAAAGGCAGGAGGGGGTGGCAAGTTGGGAAGGTGTCTCGGAACATGGCATGTGCATGCTTCCACATGAGCACTTGCACGCCAGAGGAAGGTGCAGGGCAGGAAATGGTGAAAAATACAAACAAAATGTAAATAAAAAAGAATTAGTTTTCAAATGATGTATGATGTGGGTGTGTGTAGGGTGGGTATATTAAACTCCAAAAATATGACCCTTTTTGGAGACTTGCTGCATGGCTATAATTGTGAGTTACTTATCCATTATTGGCTTTGGGGACTCAGTGTTAAACTGAATACATAGCTACTTAATAAATAGGAAACTACAAGTCAGAGTACCGGTAAATGGAAAAACATCAGACATTATGGAAGTATACTATGATGTACCTCAGGGTTCCATATTGGGACCCATGCTGTTTTCATTATATATTAATGAACTACCAACAATATGTACAGGATCTCAGATGGTATTATATGCTGATGATGCCATGTTATACGTGGCTAATAAAGATGTTAAGACATTAAATCAAAATCTAGAATATAAATTTGGAAAAATGGCAAAATGGCTATTGGAAAATAAACTTGTAATGAACAAGAAAAAACAAATGGAATGTTATTTTGTTCAAATCATAAACAAAAAACTGTGACAAAAGAATCATTTGAGATTCTCATTGGAAGGGGTGAGAAATTAGAAATAGTGTCTGATTTTAAATACTTGGGTATTACCTTAGACCCTGTCCACACTACACTGAAAACTCCCCTTTGTAATGTTACAGAGGGTCCAAACCAGTACCGCAATAGTTTGAGTTTACACCTGTAATGTTACAGGAGGTGTTTTTGTAACCGGTGTTGAAACCACTTATGAGGTGGTTTCAACAATGGTTACAAAAACAGTTCTGCCTCAGTAACGTTACCAGCTGTAGTGTGGACGCGTGAGCGTGTAGCCTCAGCATTGCTCTCAGTGCAGCACGAACTGCATTGTGGGATTGAGTGCAGACTGTAACGGTCACCCATCACCCACAATGTGGACCAGCTGTAACGGTTCCGAACCGTTGTCATAACAGTTCACTGGCAATGTGGACACACTGTGATGTTTACTGTCTGCAATGGTTTTAAACCATTACAGGGTTTTCGTGGTATAGTGTGGACAGGGCCTTAGATAGCCAGCTGGATTTCAACACACACACACACACACACACACACACACACACACACACACACACACACACTCACTCAAGCAATTACACAGGAAGATTGGGACACTATATGCAATGAGTGTTTATTTGACAAATGAAACAAGAAAAATGATAGCACAAACTTGCCTTCTTCCAACAGTAGAATATGAAAGTTTAGTTGGGGGGGGGGGACTTCAGAAAAAACTGTTACAACAAAGAGTCTATTTCTATAATTTAATCTGTAGATTTGCCATGAGACAAAACTAGAGAGCATCACTGTTCCTTATATAGCAGATTGAACTGGTTACCAGTACAACAAAAAGAGATTTCAAATGTCTTGTTTTGTCTTCAATTTTCTGCACTGTTTACCCAATAATCCTATGTCAACTTTCTTCGAACAGAAAGAGTATGAGAGCTTTAAGATCACAAGATACAATAACCTTAACAATACCTAAGCATAAAACCATGAAAAAACAAGAAGCATTCAAGCAAACTGCAGTTAAAATATGGAATGATTTACCAGATCATTTACATAATTTGCCGAATAGTTATAATTTTAAGACTTCTTTAACTGAGTTTCTCATAAACAAGACACAGTGTAAATGTACCTGAACTCATTGTAGACAGGGATTTTAGCAATGTGATAGAATTTTAGATTCATTATTGATTATTTATACTGCTTTGTACATTTAATATCTGATATTTCAAGAGATGCAGTTCATGTCTATTGTAATGTATGTTTCGCTTTTTTAAACCAGGTCAAGCCTGTAAAAGGGCCATGCGGCCCAGTGCTTTTCATCCAGTCAATAAAATCTTAAATAAACAAAAATGATAACTTCTTCCTTTTTACTACAGATGTGAGTCTTGTTCATTACATCTCAAGTCACTGAAGGCACAGCACAAAAACACTTCGAGGGGAATACAATTTTTTGTCAATTAGCCACTTTAGTTTTACATGTAAATATCTATTAAGTACTTAATTGTTCAATCACTAATAAAGCTGTGCATTATTTATGTACTGGGATTTGACTTTGAGGCTCTGCTCCCTGACAAAGGCCATTAGGTCAAAGCTTTGGGGTCTTATTTGGCGTCCTTTTTTTGTATTCATTTATTTTTGAACTCACAATTTATTAAAGTGTAATATTCAGTTTTCTGTTCCTCTCTGTTTGTGCCTTGAGTGCAATATTCTTTGGTCTGAGTGTTGGTAAACAGTGTATAGTGCCTCAAAGTATGGGGTCCAACAGAGAATAAATAAATCAAACAGAGTGCCTCGTAGCATCCACTGGCAGTGTGGGGCAGCCTTAGGGCAGAACAGTGGGACTCCTAGTGCTGTGTTGCCCCCTCCCCAAAAAAATACAAGGCAGACAAGGCAGTAGGGCAAAGCTGCTTTTAAATAAAAAAGAAGAAAGTTTTTTTCTTTTGCTTTCCCTGGTCACCTGCTCCTTCTTAGAACCCCCCCCCCCCAAGCAGGCAGCATGAGCCTAGGCTGACCAAGTGCTGAGACTGCTGTCCCTGCTCAGTGTGTGGTGTTTGTTTTCCAAAGGAAAGTGCCAGTAGGACAAGGGCATGGGGGGTCGAGAACTGGAACCCTGAGAGTAACTTTTTGAAAAAATTCATTTTTGGGGGTCATTGTAGCCGAGCCATGGAAAGAGCAAGACCAAAAAGAGCAACGGGGAACCTTGGGGCTTACCTAGGTTGTTGAAGCTGGTTCCATCGGCTCTTCTGTGGTGCCTCTCATCCAGTCAGTGAGTCAGTCTGTGTAGGTCAAGTCCACAGTCCAGAAGTGAAGTTGGCAACTGTGGGGTGGGCTCAGTTTAGTCCTATTTTTTTTTTAAATAATAAAGTGATCTCCAGTCCCTCATTGTCGGCAGTGCCCAGGAGCCACATCGTTTAGTTGGCATTAGGTCAGCAGAGTGCCTGGAATAAGGAAGGCCCAGCACAAGTTCCATCTCCAGCTTCTCCCTCTCCTCAAACTTCCCAGCCTCCCGATCTCTCTATCTTCACCCCGGGATGGGGCGGTGAGTCGGCAGCAGCACCAGTGGCTATGTGCTGTCTGCCAAAAGTGGAAATAAAGTTTATTTTTGTGTTTAAAGTGTCTAGGGTGCTTTGAAGTAGTGGCCATGAGATGAAAGGGGTTGGTCAAGGGCCCACATTTAAAATAAATTAATATTCAGGAGGGTAGCAACACCCAGGGGGCAGAGTTAAGGGCAATAAGTCCCCTGGGAAGAAAATTGATTATTCATTTGCAGACTCCTCAAAGTGGAGCAAGGGCAGGGATAAGGACAATAAGCCTTATTTTGAATAAATTTATATTAATCTGGAGGCTCTCAGAGCCAGAGCAAAGGGGAGATTCAGGCATCCCTTTGAGCCTGCAACAATATTCATAGTCAGTGGCCCAGTTTATCCAAAGAAATTAAACTCTGAGCACTGTGCCAGTTATTTTGATAGTATTGGGTAAAGGAAAGCCTACAAGTTCCCCATTCCTGGTCTGCATCGGGTGGCAGGGTAAGGTTACAGCAGTTGCCTTTCCCAGCAGCTGGGCTGGTGGAAAACAAGAGTGTGCCAAAGGGGTGTAACAGGGCTCTTAGGGGTGGTATTGGGGCAACTGAAAGGGCAAAAGTACTGTTACTGCTAATGATTTGTTGTACTGTGTGTTCTGTACCCCGAACTGTCTGGTTTGTCCTTTGCAACTGGCAACTGCCCTAAACTGCCTGATTTGCCCTCTGCAATTGGCTATTGCCCTGAACTGTCTGATTTGCCCTCTGCAACTGGCCATTGCCCTAAACTGCCTGATTTGCCCTCTGCAACTGGCCATTGCCCTAAACTGCCTGATTTGCCCTCTGCAACTGGCAATTGCCCCAAACTGTCTACCTTGCCCCCTACAACTGGCAATTGCTCTGAACTGCCTTATTTGCCCTCTGCAACTACCATTTGCCCCAAACTGTTTGATTTGCCCTCTACAACTGACAATTGTCTCAACAACTGCCCCCGAACTGAGACTTTTACCTGCCGATACGGAGAATTGCATCAAATTGTTTGCTTTTGACTACCATCGGAGTTCCATCCTGAATCAGTCTTCAACCATTCTAGAGGGTTGTCCAGCACCTTTATCTTCCATAGTCACAAATCAATGTGTCATTAAGCTGCTGATCTTTTCTTAAAGTGCATCCTCTTGTGAGAACTTTGCAACGATGCCTCACACCTTGGCAGGTTCCCTAGCTAGAAGCTGGTATTTAGGAGAGGTCCCACTGCTTTTCATTGCATCTTCATCCCAAACCTGTTAGGATTTCCAATTATTTAGGAGCCACACAGGCTCTGTATTCAGGGACTGTTCCCTCTTCTCTGAGGATCCAGCATCCTGTTTATTTTTCTTTTTCTTTCTATTATAGGTGCCCTCCAGCTTTAAGTATCCAGCATCCCACTTGTTATTTTTCTTTTCAAGTATTCCTTGGTATTGGCATCCAGAGGTCATCATCCAGCAGACCTGGGGTTGATTCCCATAACTGCCACTTGCATACTGTGTGACTCTGAGCAAGTCACTTAACCAGCCAGAGCTCCCAGGTCGCCCCTGAAAACAGGCAGTTGTGCCTAGTGGGTCTTACATGGTTAACAAAGAATAAATAAATAAATAAATTTGAGGACTTCCAGTGTGTATCTTCACCCAGAGACCTGCATCATCTTGGTTGTTTTTCCATCCGGGTTCATCTCTTCTTCTCTACTTGTTCAACCTCAACTGGTCATCTAACAGTTCTGGCCTTGAACATTGGATGCCTCATTACCAAAAAAACACAGTTCGAAGCCTGGGTGGCACATGCTCAGTCAGATGTCATAGCATTAACAGAGGCATGGCTCACGCTGTGAATAACTGACCCAGTAGTCTAAATCCCTGGGTACAACATCCATAGGCTAGACCACATTGGGAAAAAAGGGGAGGCTGCTTAATATACACTCGCAATAACTTACAATGTCACAAAATCCAACGGACTAAGGCCACAAATGACTGTAAATGTCTCATGGTCAAACTCTTGCTAGGTAGGGGGCCAAAATGCCTGGTCCTTATGGCAGTTTACATCTCACCTGAGCAACAGCAGACTGGGCTAGATGTCAGCTACTACAAGCAGGCCAGCCATAACAAAGAAACTATTATAATGGGAGACTTCAACTCCAGCTGGTCCTCCAGCTCAAGTGCTGTGTACAGGGACATTGTTGCTGGACTCTACCTAACCCAGATGGTCAAAAGCAGCACCAGAACAAACTATTGCATGGGCACAGGCACATTAATTGACTGGCTGTCAGCTACCCACCCTGAAAGATTAACTGAGGTCAGGGTACTCCCGGACACACTGAGTGACCACTCACCCATCCAATGTGGGTGGTCATCAAAGCAAATAAAGCCCCCCCCCAGACTGGTGTGAAGCAGGGTAATCAAAAATAGAGCAGTGTCTGATTTCAAGAACTACCTCACAGGAATTGACTGGAGTTTCCAGGACTCGTACTCCAGTGTTGACACCGCTCTTGAGTTCTTCATCAAACACTTCAACACTGCAGCAGACAAGTTTGCTCCATACTGCAAGAAGATGATACAAAAACAGTAGCATGGATGGAGTAACCCCCCTCCCCAAGATGATGCTTCAATGGGATAACTTCTGGCACTGGGCCAGAGCCACAGGGTCAACCGTGGATGTCCAGAACTACAAAGTCACCCACAACAAGTGCACTTTGGCAATCTGAAAAACCATGGCCACATCCTACAAAAATCAACAATTACAGCATTGGGGTGATGGAAAAAAATTATGGGCCTTAATCAAGAACCTGCTAGTGACTGACAACAAGACCCCCCCAATGCTAAATCACGATGGTGAAATCATCCTTGAGGACAATATTATTGCCGTTTTTAATAGGGCATTCACGGACTACAGCAACGTTCTACCCCATAAAGAGGCCGCTGATTCCCAAATCGGATCACCCCCAGAACATTTACCCACCTATTCAAACACCATGCACTGCCCCAACTTTTACTTTAGGCAGGTGACTAAATATTTAGCAAGAGTCCTGGGCAAAACAAGGATTAAGAGCGATTGGACTGACATGAAACTAATCTCCATCGCACACACAGAGGTTATCAAACCCATCACTAAGCTTTTCAACCTGTCACTCCATCTCTCCAAATTCCCTTCAAGGTGAAAAACTGCACGGGTCACCCCATGCTAAAAGGAGGCGATTAATCACTTGTACCAAATTACAGGCCCATTTCAACCCTGTCCCCATTCTCCAAAGCACTGGAAAGAATCATTGCAGACCAACTCACAAACCACCTACATAAATACAACCTTCAATGCCCCCAACAGCATGGCTTCCGCAGGATGCACAGCACTAACACTCCCCTAATTGAACTCACTGACTTCATCCAAGGGACACTTGACCAGGGTCATCTGGTTGCTGCAATCTTTATTGACCTAACCAAGTCATTTGACTTGGTGGCTCACCAGCTCCTGACCCACAGGTTGGGTTGCCTAGGCCTCTCCTCTAATACAGTTAACTGGTTCAGAAGCTATCTAATTGGGCACTACAGCAAGTTAAAATCAATGTAGACATCTTGGAGACCAGAGAAGTCACAGTAGGGGTCCCACAGGCTCCATGCTGGGCCCCTTTCTGTTTAGCCTCTTCATGAACAATCTGCCAGATGCTTGCCCAACATCCAAAGTCCTGCTTTATGCAGATGACACTGTACTGTTCTCTCATGACTCCTGCCAGGAAGCACTCACCAGGAATCTGCAAAATAACTTCAACCAACTACAGGATTTGATTTAAAAATAATCTACTAGTGCTCAACAGCAAAAAAACAAAGATGATGCTCTTTGCGGAATGTCAAAAGAGGAAAGAAACATCCCCCTTTATAATAAAAAACAGCTCTGGCACCACTCTAGAGCAGGTGAACTCCTTCAGATATTTAGGGATTACGATTGATGAGTCTCTATCATTCGAGGAACACATTGGCAGTATTACCTGTACTGCCAACAGGAAGTTAGGGACCCTTTATAGTCTTTGGTTCTGCCTTACACCAGAGGCCAGGCTAATGGCTGTCAGTGGTACAATCCTCCCAGTCCTTGGCTACGGTAATGTGGTTTATGGAGCAGCTTCAGAAACCACCCTTCACTGAGTCCAGACAACTCTCAACAAGGCATGTAGATCTGTGCTTGATGCCTGCCGATCGTCTCTCACAAAAAATACAGTCTTTACTTTAGGACCAAATGGCTTCCACTCCATGACCAAATAAAACTCCAGAGCTGCCTGCTAGGGGAAAAAGGCTCATCTAGGTCTCGCACCTCCCTCAATGAAGGCTCTGTTCCAGCATGTTCCCTCCCTGCATGCCACCAGGAGAGTAACAAAGCATGCCCTGTCAGTGCCTTTCCGGAAAACAACACCGGGCAGGTGAGTGTGAAGGTTAGTGGGTGAGACAGATGCACAGACTTAGATAAAAGGTGTAGAATGCACTTTGCAATATTTATTTTCCTAAATAAAATAATAAACATACAGAAAGGAAATAGGTGATTAGTTCTTCAGTTCTGCAAAAATGTGCACAGTTCCCTCAGTGCACAACTTCCAGGCTTCGTCCCAGCCAAATAGATTCCTAGCACATGAAAACGTACATGTATTATGAGCTGCTTCCTCCACAACAGTCAGGTTTCTATTGACTGACTCATCTGACTCATCTGTTTTGCATCTCAGGAGACAGCATTTTATACCTGCCTACTGATGATGTCAGCACCACATGAGATGTCTGATTCTGTAAGTAAAAACATGCAGGCTGCCTCATTTGACTTCTACACACCTCTGCTTCACCTAGAAAAGAATGTTTTGTTTTTGGCTTCTTGCAAACCCAAAGCAGTTTACATAGAATGAAACACAGAGTGCAAGGCTCTGTGTTTCAGTTCTTTTTCATTATTTGCATTCCCTTTGTGTCTGCCTGCAGTACAGCACAGGAGAAGGCAAGCACCTTACTGCCTCCTGTTTACTTATATGTTCCTTATACAGTACTTGGGGGGGGGGGACTACAAGACTGAAAGTGGCCAGATTTCAGTGTGTAGCTAGAATAATAAACTTACAAGAACAGGACAGTGTAAAAGAAAATGCAGCACAAATTCAGACAGGGACTCTGACCCTGTCACATCCCCCCCCCCTTAAAAGGGAACCAGTCTTCACTATCTTTTTCTTGCTTAGTGAGACTGGTTTCCAACCTTTTTTACTTATTTCTATGAAACCCATACCTGACTCCCGCTATGTTTAAATTTCAGCTGCCATACATTTTCAGATTTACTTTTAACTCACATTCCCCAAATCTTTCAGGAGTATTCACATATTTTAATAAACATACATACGAACATACGAAACTTGCCAGCAGTAACAGGCATTATGGTCCATCAAGTCTGCTTGTGTGTGCAGCTATCACTCTTATATTGCAGCTGCCCCTTCCCTAACCCCCCATTCTCCTCCTTAAACTGTTCAGAGTCCTTTACACAGCCCCCCTCCTTGCCCTGTCTCATGCCCTTTTGAAACTCCCCACCGTCCTACATGCCACCACCTCCTCTTGTAGAGTGTTCCATTTTGACACCTTCCTCTTAGTGAAATAATGCCTCCTCTTCTCCCTCCTGAACCTGCCTCTCTCCAATCTTAGCCTGTGCCCCCTCATGTCCCTTTCCTTTCTCAGCTTAAGCAGCCCCTCTTTGTCCGATTTGTTGATTCCCCACAACTTTATTGAAAGTTTCAATTATGTCCTCTCGTTCCCTTTTTTCCTCCAGGGTGAACTGACTCAACTGACTCAGTCTTTCCTCGTAGGTTCTCCCTCCATCCCCTGTAACATTTTTGTCACCCTCCACTGCACCCACTTGAGCAGCTTGGTATCCTTCCTCAGATATGGACAACAATATTGCACACAGTACTCCAGCTGCGGCCTGACCAAGAACCCATGCAGGGGCATGATCACTTCCTTGTCTCTGGATGAGAATCCCTGCACAATGCACCCCAGCATTCTATTGGCCCTAGCTGCAGCCCTTCTGCATTGAGCAGAGTTGTTCATGCTCCCCATTGCCATGACCCCCAAATTCTTCTCCTCTTCAGTGACCCCTAACTGCACCCCCAACCAATCAGTATTCTCTCCTCTGGTTCCTTGTCCCGAAGTGCATAACCTTGCACTTCTTCACGTTAAATGCCAATTGCCATCTCGCTGACCACTTCTCAAGTCTGGTTAGATCCCCCTGCAGCTTCAGCCATCCCTGTATGTCATGGACACAGACTTAACATCAGCAACATTTCTCCATTTCATTGTCATTACAGACAGGAACGTTATCAATTGTTTAGACATTGGTATACAGTTTTCTGATTTTCATCTCATTAGTTTGCATCTTACCCAAGTCCACCTCATCACAATCATCATCATCATCACTTACTGAAGACAAATTGATAAAAATCTCTCATTTACAACTGCATTCAATATAGACAAACATTAACAAATACAGAATACAAAATACAAAACACATAATTACACATACTCATAATCAAGACATAACATATTTGTTCCATATAATTAATAAAACTGTATTGTATACAAAATAGTTAGCATCGAGTCACATATCAATTACCCATAACAATTACAATGACTGTGTACCAAACTATCTAATGAGGCTCTAAATCAAGCAAGAGAAGGAAGGGTAGTTATCTTAAGTTTTCCCCACAAATAATCCCACACTTTAGGAACAGATGCAGCTAAGGTAAAATCTCTTATTTTAGTTTTATACATAGGCATTTGATAAGTCAGCCTTTTAGATGAAGGAAGGGAATACTTTGATATATTTTTACATTAAAGTATTTGCAATATATAAATTGGTAACTGTTTTAAAATAAATTTTTATACATACATGTACCAGTGCGTGTCTCTCCAGGCAGTCAAAGAAGTTCATTGTACTTGTTCACATAATTGACAGTGATGTGTAGAATAAGGCAATTTTGTAATAAATCTAAGAGCACTGTGATATAAAGAATCTAATGAACTTAAAATTGATGATGTGATATCTTTATAAATGCATTCCCCATAATCTAATGTGGACAGAAAGAATGAATTTACCAACATTTTTCTAACTGAATATACATAGATACATAGATACATAGATAGTGTCGGCAGATAAGGGCCTATGGCCCACCCAGTCTGCCCATTTAAGTTTCTAAGTTCAGTTTATGTTTTCCAAGAAGTCTGTTGCCCCTTACCCCTGACCTCCAGAATTCCTTTATGTCTATCCCATGCATTCTTAAATCCCGTGATTGTTTCAGCCCCCACCACTTCCTCTGGCAGGGTGTTCCACTTGTCCACCACCCGTTCTGTGAAGAAATTCTTCCTCACGTTTCCTCTGAATCGTCCTCCCTCCAACTTCATCCCATGCCCTCTAGTCCTGGAACATCTTTTTCATTTAAAAATAGTGCATTCCTGCACCCTGTTCCTCCCTGTAAGATACTTGTATGTCTCTATCATATCCCCTCTCTCTCCCTCCTCTCCTCCAGGGAGTACATGTTCAGTGCCTTCAACCTGTCCTCATAGGACTTGTGATGCAATCCATGCACCATCTTTGTTGCCCTCCTCTGAACCTTCTCTACCCTGTCTATGTCCTTACGTAGGTAAGGTCTCCAGAACTGCACAGTGTACTCCAGGTGCGGCCTCACTAGTGTCTTGTATAGTGGAATTATGACCTCCCTTTTCCTGCTGGTGATGCCCCTGCCTATGCATCCCAGCATCCTATTTGCTTTACCTGCTGCCTTGTCACACTGTTTCCCTGCCTTGAGGTCATCAGAGATGATTACCCCAAGATCCCTTTCCTGCTTGGTGCATGCTATATCCTCACCCCCCAACTGATATATTGTGCCAGGGTTTTTGTGCCCCATATGCATTATCTTGCACTTCCTTGCATTGAATTTCAACTGCCAAACCCCTGACCATTCTTCAAGTTTCTGCAGGTCCCTTCTCATTCTGTCTACACCCTCTGGTGTGTCTACTCTGTTACAGAGCTTTGTGTCATCAGCGAACAGTGAAATTCTGCCTTCTAGGTCCTGCGCAATGTCACTGATGAAGATATTGAATAGTACCGGTCCCAGCACTGATCCCTGTGGTACCTCACTGGTCACTCTTCCCTCTGTGGAGTGACAGCCATTTACCATGACCCTCTGTGTCCTGCTGCCCAGCCAGTTACCTACCCACCACACTCCTGTCCTGCCTACACCCATATTCCCCAGTTTGTGCAATAGTCTTCTATGTGGCACAGTGTCAAAGGCCTTGCTGAAGTCCAGATAGGCCATGTCCACTGCCCTCCCCGATCCACCTCCCTAGTCACCCAGTCAAAAAATTCAATGAGGTTGGTCTGACATGACCTCCCCCTGGTGAAACCATGCTGCCTTGGGTCCTGTAGTCCATTGACAACCAGATGTTCCACCAATCTCTCCTTCAGTAGTGCTTCCATGATCTTCCCCACTACCGAGGTGAGGCTGACTGGTCTGTAGTTCCCCGCTTCCTCTTTGTTCCCACCTTTGTATAAGGGGACTACATCTGCTATCCTCCAGTCTTTGGGTACCTCCCCTGTTTCTAGTGATCGGCTAAACAGAATAGCAAGAGGTTCAGCCACCACCTCTCTTAGTTCTTTAAGGACCCTGGGGTGCACCCCATCTGGCCCCATTGCTTTATCAACTCTTATTACTTCCAGTTCCTTCATGATCCTTTCTCGTGTAAAGGGACTTGTGTCCATTTCTGCACTATTCTCACCCCTTGTACTCCGTTCAGACCCATTACCCTCCTCTTCCTCAGTAAAGACTGAGCAGAAATACCTGTTCAATATGTCAGCTTTACTGTTGTCATCCTCCACACAGCCCCCATCCTCCCCCTTCAGTCTCACTATCCCTCCCTTTGCCTTTCTTTTTTCATTTATGTACCTGTAAAAGGTTTTGTCCCCTCTACCCACTGATTTTGCAATGTGTTCTTCTGTCTGAGCTTTGGCTTCCCTTACTGACCTCTCTGCCTCCCTTTGCTTCTCCTGGTACTTCTCCCTATCCCCTTCTGCCTGTGTCTTTTTGTACTGCCTGAATGCAATCTTTTTGGCTTTCACTTTCTTTGCTACCTCTTTGGAAAACCATAATGGTCTCCTCTTCCTTTTCCTCTTGCTAACCTGCTTAATACATAATTCTGTTGCTCTCGTAATCCCCATTTTAAATACTTCCCACTGTTCCTCAACCCCTGATTCCTGCCCCATTCCCCTTAATGCCTCTTTCAAGTATCTCCCCATTTTCCCAAAGTTTGCCCCCTAAAATCCAGGATACGTGTTTTTGTGTGGTTTGGTTCTGCTCTTTCTGTGATTTCAAACCACAGCGACTGGTGGTCACTGTTCCCCAGGTGCTCCCCCACTCTTAACCCCATCACACTGTCCCTGTTTGTGAGCACAAGGTCCAGTATTGCCTTCTGCTGAGTTGGTTCCATGACCAGTTGCTTTAGGAAGGCAACCTGGAGGGAGTCCAGGATAAATCTGCTCCTAGTTGATGCTGCTGCTGGGATGCTCCAGTCCATGTCTGGAATATTGAAGTCTCCAACCAGTACTACCTCACCCTTGTCTGCCATCCTCTGGATGGCTAGCATCAGCTCCCTATCTGTTTCTTCCTCCTGGGCTGGTGGTCTATAGACCACACCTGTGTGGATGGCTGGCCCCATTTTCCTTTCCAGCTTAACCCACAGTATCTCTCCCCCATTTTGTTCCTCCTGGATCTCTGTGGCCCTTATGTCATTTTTCACATACAGTGCCACTCCTCCTCCCTTCCTGCCTGCCCTGTCTCTTCTGAATATGTTGTAGTCAGGTATGGCCAACTCCCAGTCGTGGTTATCATTACACCAGGTTTCAGTGATGGCCACAATGTCCAGGTCTGACTGCACCATGACAGCCTCCAGATCTTCCATCTTGTTGCTAAGGCTCCTGGCATTTGCACACATGGCTTTCCATGATTTGACCTCCCTAGACTGTTTCGCTGTTCTACTCCAGCCCCTTCCTTGGTTGTCCTTTATCCCTGGTTCTCCTTGCTGTCTGCCCTTCTGCTGAATTTTGCCCTATTCTGCCTATCCACCTCCTGGGCGCTAATCTCCATCTTTTGCACACTGCTTTGTAGAGACAGCAACTCCTCTAGTTCACTGGTTCCACTGCTAGCTGTGGGGGGTGAGCAAGTAGGTGCCCTCCTTGCTGGCCTGCCACCCCCCTTTGCTAGTTTAAATGCTTGTCAATGTAGCACTTAAACTTATCATTGAGTGCTTGGATTCCTCTCCAGGATGGATGCAGGCCGTCAGGCTTGAACAAACCTCCATCCCTCCAGGTGGGTCCCCGGTCACCAATGAATATGTGAGATATTTTTTGTTTCGATAAAAGAATGTTAACATTTTTTTTCAATTTATTCGAAAGGGAAGTAATATGAGTTTTAAAATTTAACTGCTCATCTAAGATCATGCCCAGGTGCTTATATTCATACACTTTTGAGATGATATTTCCTTTAAGTGCTGTTATTTGATGTTCCGAAAATAAATGCTTTTTCCTTATAAATAACATCCATTGTGTTTTTTGTCATTGAGTAATAACCATAATTGCAACAGAACTTCCTGTGCCTTATTAAAATCATGCTGTAATCTTTGAATAGCTATATCCAATGAAGCATGATGGATATACAGTATAGTATCATCTACATAAAGCTGTATTTTCACACTATCAGAACAACAGTTTGGTAGATCATTTACATACAACAAAAACAACAAGGGCCTCAGGACAGAGCCCTGGGGAACTCCTTTGCTGATAATGACTGTATCTGAAGTAACCTCTCTCAGTTTAACATATTGCAATCATGATGTCAAGTATGAATTAAACCATAGTAATACTAGTGGACATATTCCAAGTGACTTTAATTTATTAAGTAGAATATTATGATCTACAATGTCAAATGCCTTGGACAGGTCAAGAAACACTGATGGAGTAATTTCTGACCTATCCAAGGCATTAAACAGGTCATCAGTAACTTTAGAAATAACATGCACTGTACCATGATGTTTCTTAAAGCCAGATTGTTTCATCTGAAATTAAATATCTATCCAAGTAGTCAATAATTTGCCTGTATAATAATGTTTCAAATACTTTCTGAAACACCGAAATGATAGAAATTGGCCTGTATGAATTTGGACTTGAGGGGAATTACCCCATGAAACAATGATTTAGTCCCTTCTGGTCTTAAGCAGACCTCTTCAATGCTGCCTCCCGTAGAGCTTGCATGCCCCTTCTGGATGCCTGGGCCCAAGTCCTGAAAAAGTACACATGGCAGGCTCTGTTCCTTTTTTTCTCTCCATTTCCATCTGTTCCAGTTCCTTTAGCTGAGGTAGTATTACCTCAATTTTCTTGTGCTCTTTCAGCTCAGAGTAATAGTATCTCTTCTGGTGGTGCAGACAAGATGTCCTCTTCAGCCTCTGGTATGCAGTCCTCGACTTCAGGTTTGGTTTTGCTCCTGGCCCCGGGTCCAATCCTGAAAGAAGCTTTCCACCCATCTTCTCTGCCATCGCTCTGGTCAAGATAGGTGACTTGTATTCCACATGTTTACCTTTCTACACCTGCTGTTCCTGCAACATCTGCCTGGATATCAGGGCTGATTCATCCTGAATAAACACATTTCTCTATGTAAACACATGCAGGCTGACTCATCTGACCTTTACACACCTCTGCTTCACCTAGGAAAGAATATTTTGTTTTTGGCTTCTTGCAAACCCAAAACAGTTTACACAGAATAAAACACAGAGTGCAAGGCTCTGTGTTTCAGTTCTTTTTCATTACTCACATTCCCTCTGTGTCTACCTGCAGCACAGGAGAAGGCAAGCACTTTACAGTCTCCTGCCTTACTTACATGTTCCTTATACAGTACTTGGGAGAGGGGAGAGAGACTACAAGACTGAAAGCGGACAGATTTCGGTCTGTAGCTAGAACAATAAACTTACAAGAACAGGGCAGTGTAAAAGAAAATACAGCACAAATTCAGACAGGGACTCTGACCCTGTCCCAGTGAACCATTGCAGTTAGGGCCCCTACCTTGCTAAAATTTTCTGGTCATGTGAATGCCATTCTGAAAAAACTGCGACCCAAGCTCAGCGCCCTTTACAGGAACTGTAGTTGCCTACCTCTAACGGCCAGGTGTGAACTAGTCCAGAACATGATTATAACTATTTTTGACTACTTTGATATAGTCTACAGTGCCACTCCCAAGTCTTCCTTAACTCATTCTATCTGATGCCGCCATTTTGGGTCAGATTAAGCAATGGATGGTTCTGACACCATATGACACTAATGGGAATAATGGGTTAACCAAACGGGATACTCTCTTCAATGCTTTCTGTCATTTTGCCCTGGATTCTAACCCCCCTCACTCATCACTGTAACCTCTATCAATCTCTTGCCTTCCCTTCTCTTGAAAACAGGCTACTCTCCCATTGTGCCAAATTCACATCCAAATTCTGGTTTGGCACTCTCCACTCCTACCTCTCTTCAGCTCTTCACTCTCCTCCCTTCCCTCACCACTATCTACATTTAACTGACTCCCGCACCCTGTTTGTCCCCCATTGCAAGACCACTATAGGGCAATCAGCATTCTCACCATTTCCCCAAACTCTGGAACTCCTTCCCACTGCAAATCCACCTCTCCTCATCCACCACACCCATTTCATTAGCTGTATTAAACTTCTGTCTCCAAATTGTACCTGCTCCTAATTCTCACCCCCATTTATCCCTAACTACGCTGTTCTCCTCCCACCTAAGTCTTCTTCTAACTCATCATAGTTGCTGCCCATCCTAAGCCTTAAGGGACTCCCATCCTAGTGCCTCTAGCTACATGACTGGCTGCACACCCCTCCCCTACCTACCCGGATCACTCTCTGAGCACCATACTACTGTTTCTTTCTACCACTGCCTACTGCCTCCTGGCTTGCCCACCCCCTAGTTTACTTTCAACTAGCACGTACTAGCACTTATGTCACAGTCTAGATCTGCACTTATGTCTCACAATCTGAACTGCACAATGTTATGTAGATATGTCTATATGCTTTATTTGCTGCTTATCAATGTTTATACAATTTTTACACATTGTTAACTGTATTTCTGTTCATATCTTTGGCTTTCATTGACCAAATGTCTGTAAGTGTTCTTTTTTGCTGCTTGTACTATTTTATACATTGTTTAACTGAATTATGTTACATTTGTGGCCTTCACTGGCAAATGTACAATTTGTGTTTATTTTTTGTTTATGTTCTGCTACTCTTGTACCCCTTGCCCCAGGATGCACTGGGAGATGAGCAATCCTGATTGCTCAGTGTGCTTTCCTGGTGAAACTTTTCAATAAATAAATAAAAATAAATAAATGAACTTCCTTACGCCATCACAAGCCTTGCACCCCTTGGCCACTTCAAAACAGCACTCCATAAATCCCTCACCCCACCAGTACACTGCAACTGCCAAAACTTGACCTCGGCCTAATTTCCTCACAACTCCTGACATGACTTGTCCCAATCCTCCTTGGCCCAACATTGCCCACCTCTGGTGGGGCAGACTGCTATAGCACTCTTACTGGTAATTGCCCTCCCCTGTTAACCCCTCCCCCTCTACTACCTCCTCCTCCCCTCTGTCAAGAATGCATCAGCTATGTCAGTGGGTGCTCTGTATTAACCTGTTTGTCTGTTATCAGCTGTGAATGTTTTTGCATGTTGTACTTCCTAAAGTTTATCAGACAATGCTTGTTAGCTACAACTGTTTCCCCCTCCCTCCTGTAAATATTATTAGTTTGTTTCCCCTATCACCTCTGTCTGACAAGGATCCTTTGTAAATGAGCTTTTAGCTCAAAGGAATAATTCTGAATTGTTAATAAATAATTAAATAAAAAAATTAAAATATAAAAAACATTGGTGGGCTTGTGCCGAAGCTACAGGTTCCATTGGTCTTGTCCCGACAGCCTATTGGAAGGCCACAGCCAGAATTCTTCTTCTTCTTCAGTATTCTCTTCATCCCATCAGTCTATTGGAGAGCTGCAGACAGATTTTGTCTTCAGCATCAGTTTCATCCCAGCAACCCACTGGAAGGTTTAGTGCCATAGGTTTTCCCCAACTGTGTGCTTTCTGTTATGTTCACTTGTCCCAGCAGCCCAGAAGAGGGGGTTTTGCCGATGAACTCATGGCCTGTTTACTAAACCTCTTCTAAACCCCAGGTGACCTGCAGAGGTTGCTTCAGTCGTTTCAGTCTCATCAACAACCAAGGTCTCTTTTAGTCCCAAAGTCCTTTTCTTCACCTGGAATCCATGGGACAGATTCCACCACAACTGAATGACTCTAAAGTATCCTAAATCCTTGAATGTTTGATGTAATTGTAGAATTGCAGTGTTTGGCATGGTCTTCATAGAGTTCTCATAGAAGCATTTTAGAGCTATATAGGTTGGAGTACTCTGAACCATAGGCCAAAGTGCACCTCTTAGTTCCAGTTCAGAGTTGTATGGTCATTTATTACTTGTACTGTATATAGCATTCTTACAGTGTCTTCATATAAGCTCACTCCTCTGTGACTGTGTCATCCCTTCCTACCTACTTAAACAATAAAATCTGTTTCATCGTCGGACCTCTATGTACAACTCCTGCCTCTCCTTGTCAGGTGACACCAACCACCCACGTAGGAACTGAGAGTGCCCCTTGCCATAACTCCTGCTGAGGGCAATACTTGCGTGCTGAGTTGGCAGTGAAAGTTAGGAACTGAATGCGAGTGAGGGACAGACCATTGTACAGTACAGCCTCAAAGTATAACACAGCATAGCACACCACCAGCACCTGTACATAGGTACATGGCAGAGGGTGTGACCCACAACAAGTGCCTGTCCAAATGGCTGACCTACTATAAACTCTATTACTGTATTGAGTTTTGTTAAAGGAAGTATGGTAAGGAATAAAAAATTGCTTACTATAGTAATCTTGTTTCTTCTGGGGGATACTCCAATATTCATAACTCTATGCAGTATGCCTTGAAGTCAGAGCTGCCCAGAGATGGAATGTTATGCTAGTGATGGAACACCAGTGGCACATGCCACTTTTCAAATGCTGCCCCTATCAATTGCCTACATTCTAACCTCTCAGATTTCATGGACGCCTGACAAGACAGGCCCCACAAGGAAAAAAAAACTATATAATTATCATAATAATAACAATGAGATAACCTTAACATCCAAAAAGCCTCCAACAGGAGAGAATAACCACAAAACACCCCTGAATGTCAGAATCACTTGAAGAGGGGAAAAATCAATGCAAACAGTTTAAAAACAGTTATGCCAGAGTGTGTCACTCTTACCTCAGGTTACACAGTGTGGAGTACAGAGGCCACTGGTTCTAGAAGGGAAGGCAGGATGGAAGAGTTATGAATATTGGGGTATCCCCTGGAAGAAACAAGATTACTATGGTAAGTAATTTTTTCTTCTTACCCCAGGAATACTCCAATATTCCTAACTCTATGTAGACTAAGAAGTAGCACCTTTGGAGGCGGCACATAAACTACTTTGGAAATAGACTCTACAGGACAGCTGTGTCAAACCTGACTTTACCTCTAGCCTGGGTGTCCAGGCTATAATGTTTCATGAAGGTGTGTACTGTTCTCCAGGTAGCTGTTTTACAGATGTCCACCAATGGGATAATGTTGCCAGTTGTTATGGTAGCAGCTGTACCCCTTGTGGGGTGGGCCCTCAGTCCTGCCAGGGGCTCCTTCCTAACCTTTGAGTAGTAGAATTGGATACACTGCACTATCCAGCAAGAAACAGACCTTTTAGATGCTGGGTGCCCTCTTCCCACATCTCCATAAGTCAGGAACAGCTGTTGTCTGTCCTATCTATGGGCCTTGGTGACAGTCAAGTAGTAGCTAAGAGGTCTCTTGACATCAAGACTGTGTAGTCTGCGTTCACCTGAGCTAGAATGCTCAGTAAAAAAGACAGGTAAAGTAATGGACTGGTTCAAATGGAAATCAGAGACCACTTTAGGTAGACATTTTCTATTTGTTTGCAGGACCACTTTGTCCTTGTGGAAGGAAATGTAGTCCTATCCAATGCAGAGACCCTGGAGCTCACTGATCCTTCTGGCATTAGTCATTGCCACTAGAAAAACTGTTTTCCATATGACATACTTTAAATGAGCTGAAGACATGGGTTCAAAGGGGGAACACATGAGCTTGGCTAGACACACATTTAGGTCCCAGGCTGGCATCAGTTCCCTGTGAGGGGAGTGCAAGTGGGCCAGACCTTTAAAGAACCTCTTGAAAATAGGGTTTGATGCCGTAGAAACATTCTGTCCAGCTGAGACATAAGCAGATGCTGCAGCTAGAGGGACCTTTAAAATAGTGGGCTACGGGCCCAGTGAGTGCAAATGGGTAAGGTAGTCCAGTACAGATGGAACTCCTGCTTGTGCTGGCACCACATCCTTTGTAGAACAAAAATGGAAAACCTTTTCTATTTTGAAGCATAAGTTTTCTTGGTGGAGGGCTTCCTGTATCCCCTTAAAATGTCCAGAACACTTTAAGAGCGTTGCAAGCCTGCATACTCTAGGTTCTCGAGAGCCATGCCTTGAGCCTGAGGGATCTGAGGTTCACTGACAGGACCCTCCCTTTATTGGAAGTTAACAGGTTGTGCCTCAGAGGAAGGTGTATTGGTTCAGCCACAGATATGGAGAGCAGTAAAGAGTACCATAGCTGCCTTGCCCAGTCTGGTGCTATCAAGATCAGTGATGCTGGCTGGGACCTGAGCTTGAGCAGCACTCTGTACACCAGAGGGAAGGGAGGGAAAGCATGCAGGTGCCTACCTGACCAATCCAGAGCCAGAACATCCAGGGGGATTGTTCCCCAAGCTGGAGGTCTGCAACAGTATTGTAGCAGGTGGTGGTTCTCGGGGGATGCAAAGAGATCTATCTCTGTGGTGCCGCACCTTTTGAAAATCACTCTCACCACCTGTCTATTCAGAGCCCATTATTGATGGGCCTGGTTGATCTGACTCAGAGAATCTGGTAAGGTATTGTCCTTATAGATGAATGGTCTGAAGGGAAACTCCTAGAAAGTTGGCCAAGCTCCATATTTCATAGCTTTTGTGCAGAGAGGGTTTGACCTTGTCCGTCCCTACTTGTTTATGTAATATATCGTTGTGGTATTGTCTGTTCTGACCTGTACCACTCTCCCCTGCACTAGTGGTGTGAAGCCTTCAACAGATTTATATGCTGGAGTGACTCTGCACTTGACCATGTGCCGTGGGTGGTGTGATCTCCTAGATGGGCAACCCCACCACAATAATGATGCATCTGTTGTGAGAACCACTGATGGGGACTCTTGCTGACAGGGAACCCCTTCCCTTAGGTTGATTTCCTCTTTCCCCCACTGAAGGGCCTGAAGTAATGTTTTGTTTTTTTACTGGAATTAGCTTTGAGAGAGGATATCTCCTTTGACACCAGTGTGCCCTGAGGTGGAACTGAAAGTCTGTCATCTGGAACCTGGACCCCAGAACTGTACCTGTGGCTGCTGCCATGTGGCCCAGGAGCTGTAGAAACTGTCTTGCAGTTTTTGATCTGTTCAGGCTGAAGAAGCCTGCAATCAGCAGAATACTTCTTACCCTGTCCAGAGACAGGTAGGCACTGCCCTTCTGGGTATTTAGTTCTGCTCCTATGAACTGCAGTACTTGCACAGGGAGAAGGACAGTCTTTTTGAGATTTATCAGAAACCCCAGGGACTCTAGGAGCCCTTGAGTGAGCTGCAAATGTTCCCTTACCTGTTGTGGTGATTTTCCTACCACCAACCAGTAGTGTAGGTTTGGGAAAACTGTGACACCTAACCTTTGTAGGTGTGCCACCACCACTGCCAGACACATTGTGAAAACTTATGGAGTGGAAATGAGACCGAATGGCAGGGTTGAGAATGGGTAATGACCTGAAGGGAGTCTGAACCTGAGGTACTTTCTGTGAGACTCCCTTATGAGGATGTGGAAATAAGCATCTTTTAGGTCCAGAGATGCCAACCAATCTCCTCTTTGGAGTGTTGGCAGACTCAATGCCAGGGTTACCATTTTGAACCTTGGCTTTGTTAAATGACTGTTTAGTACCCTTAGGTCTAGGATAGGCTGCCACTCCCCATTTTTCTTTGTTGTGAGGAAGTATCTTGAATTAAATCTCTTTCCCTTTTGTTCTGGGGGCACAGGTTCTACCGCCTTTAACAACAGTAGGTTTTGTACCTCTTGTTCCAGTAGCTTCCTTTCTATATTGGAATCTGGTCTGAACATTTTGGTTCTTAAAGTGGGGAGGGATTTGAAACTTAGGGAAAAACCCTGGCTCTCTACTTCCAGGACCCACTTGTCTGTGGTGATTTGTTGTCAAGCCTGGAAGTAGTGAGCCAGTCTGCCCCCTACTTGTAGTGGGGAGGCGGCCTCAAAAAATACATCAGGGGTCTTGTTTTGCTTGTGGCTGGGCCTGGGAACCACGCCTGGAACCACTTTTGCCCCTGCTCCTGAAGTACCCCTGCTGTGGGTACTGCTGAACCTGGGGTACAGCAAAGACCTTGTAAAAATGCCTTCTGTGGAAAGATGTACCCCTGCCTCCCCTTCCATAGGGCCTAGTGGAGGGAGATGCCCTTTCTTTAGTATAATTTCTTTTTTAGGAGGCTTTGTATTCATCCATCTTTTTCATGTAAGCCTCTGTCTTATCTCCAAAGAGGGAATTACCCTCAACAGGAAAGTCCATAGCCCTGGACTGTGTATCCTGAGTGAGGTTTATGGCTCTCAGCCAGGGAAACCTCCTCTGTCCGACAGTGTTATCCATCCACCTAGCAGCAGTATCATTAGTGTCTGCTGCAGTCTGGATCTGGTATTTGGCTGCCTCTGAGCCAAACCTAGCAGTCTTAGCTAAATCAGCTGAGAGACCAGCTGGGGCTTTGTCTGCCATAGCCAGGACAGACTGCCACAAACATTTTTGGTATTGGCCTGCATAAGCCTGAAAATGTGTTTGTCTGATGGCCAAGAAGACTGACAGGTAGCCCTTATTGGTCATGCTGTCAATTTTTCTGGAATCTTTCTCTGGGGGATGAGATGCCAGAGGTATTTTTGCCCCGTCACAGGCAACAGCTTGTACCACCCCCTGGTGGTCTAGGTGGGAGAATAACAATTTAGCCCCCTCCCTGTCCAGCTGGTATTTCTTGTCCAACCTCTTATCTAAGGGATGGATAGAATTAGGAGTTTGGAGGAGGATTTTAAACACATCCTTTTTGATTAACTTCTTTAGAAGAAGAAATATTTTTTTAGTGGGTGTTAACTCTTAGGCTGCCAATGCCTTTAGAACATACAGGAATTCTGGACTGATATATCAGTCCACGGCACAGCAAGGGTTAAACCCATCATCTCAAAATATTCTGCTTCCTCCTCATCCTCTATTACTTCACTGGTGGTTATGTCTAAAGCATCAATCATGCTTCTTACAAATGTGAATTGGGATGAAGAGTCCTCTGAAGCCCTGGGGGGTGAGCCAAACTCCTGTTCAAGGGAAATTTCAGATTCAATAGGTTCTGCTTCATCCTCTTCTTCATATTCCCCATATTCCTCCATTTCTTCTTGAAAGGAAGATTTGTTAGAGGTTTGTCTGGTTGGGGTCTGAGCCGGTGTCTGCTGGCCAGCAGGCAGCATCCCCTGTAAGGCCAGTATAACGTTAAAGGCATGTTCAAACTCTTGTGGAGAAGGCATAGTTGCAGGCACAGCAGAAGTCCCCAACTGCTGTCCAGAAGGGGTTCTGTGTGCTTAGTTTTCTTTGCTTTCTTTAATGCAACTGGGGAGTCAGCCAGTTCAGCACTCAGGCCTTTTTCCCAGGACCTGGGTACCTGTATCCGGGTAGAGGTAGTAGCTGCTATAGTTTCACCCATAGGAACCGAGGATGTTGGCTGGTCACAGCTCAAGGGACAAAGCCAACTTCTTTTTAAGCCTTTCCAAACATTTGTTAAGTGTTTTTTCAGGAAAGGTTTTGCAAATGTCACAATCAGCTTTTAAGTGTTCATAACTCAGGCAGGCCACACATAAAGTGTGCTTGTTTGCTTTGGCAAACACCTCTCCACACTCAGAACAGGTTTTGAAACTGGGCTCACTGGTTTTTCTCTTAGGTTTTTCTGACATATTCAAAAAAAAACACAGAAAAAGAAAACTGCAAAATGATTTTAAATTTTAAAAGTTACTTTGCGGTTGTGGTTGGTTCAGGAACCTATCCAGGAACCGATCGGAACTGTGAACCGAGTCAGAGAGAACTGAGGTTATTGGTTCAGTAACCGGTATTAGCAGTTACTAAAAACAAGTTCATTTAAACAAAATTAAACTAAAATAATGGAGTTTTAGTCACAAAACTCCAGAACTAAACTAAAAGATCCCGGTTTCTTTCTGGTTATCCCAAACTGAGAGAAACAGAGAAAAACAATAAATTTAACTAAAACTAACGGTTAAGCTAAATGCAAAAGATAAAGGCAGCAAAGGGGAAAAAAAAGGAATACTTATATATATTTATAAGTTTTCACATCAGAACTAGACATTGAGGAGTGGATTTCTGAGCATCTAGTCTTGACAGGTGAAGAGTGAAATCTGAGAGGATAGAATGTAAGCAGTTGATAGGGGCAGCATTTGAAAAGTGGCACATGCCAATGGTGTTCCATCATTAGCATAATGTTCCATCTCTGGACAGATCTGACTTAAAGGCATACTGCATAGAGTTAGGAATACTGGAGTATTCCTGGGGTGAGAATTTTCTGGTGCTGTGCATGGCCACTCTACAGGCAGCATGGCCACCTCTGCTACTTGTTTTCATAATGTTTCTGCAGTTGACATATGTGCTGCTACCACATGAAGCATGGTGCATACTGTCACTAAACTCTACAGCTTGGACGTCCTCTCGCACAGATGTGTTGGTTTTGGTCTTGCTGTTCTGCTAGAATTGCTGTCTTTATTGCATATAAGACTTTTCCATCCTTCCAAGGTACCTTGAGTACTGCTTGGGAATCATTCCAGTGGTGTTTCCCAAGGGAGGATATTCTCTCGAAGATCTACTGTTAAGGTGAGTAACTATTCTTAAAGTAACCAGCCTCCCTACCTTGCATTTCTTGACCTGTCAGAAATGGACTACACTAACTGCATTTACAGTTCATAAAGTAAACCCAGTAATAGCACTCTGTAGTTAGTGAGGCACACATCTGCGTCTGCCAAAACAAGGAACAGGGGTGTTCTTTATAGGCAGATCACTGATTCCTATCTCAGTGTTCTTTCATTGACTGGGTATTAGTTTCACATTAAGGCATGCCTAATAATCAACGTTGTTTATTTAAGAGTGGCTGGGGGGGAGCTGCTGACAAATGTCTGTCCTTCCCCACTGCTTTCTGTCTCTCTATTTTCCTTAACTACGGTGTGTGACATGCCAGCATATTTTTTTTAGTCAATATTGCCCTTGCTTAATATGTGTGACAGTTAAGCCAGCTAGTCTCTTTACTTAGGGAGTAGCATATGTTTTCTGTCCTACTCCTGTGTCCTGTTTCACACCCCTTCACCCCCCCAACACGTACTTATTATGTTCCCACTGCAAGTCCACTTCTTTAACCCTTAACTGCCAACAGAGTTGCAATGTACTGGCATTCTAGACAGATACATCACTCAGCGGTGCTGCAATGGTTAATGTCTGGTCATCTTCTGTAATGTAATGTTCCTGATAAACTGATGGGGAATGGCGGTAATATCAATTTCAGTTGCTGACAGGGTTTGGTGGACTTACCTCTCAACCTTTCAGCACTGAAATGAGGGACACAGATGCTCAAAGTAGAATTAATTACCTTTATTGATTCTTGCATGATTCCTGACACTGGAGCTTAGCGAGTGTGCTGCTAGCCTATTTGATGCATATAAAAAACTGAAGACACCCAGGTCGGGTAAGAGGCTTGGTGGAAGACCAAAATCCCAAACTTAGGTCATGTGCATCAAGCAGCCTATCCGGCATAAATAACACTAAGGTAAGGATCTGGAAGTGCCATGGATATACAGACAACACAATGAGGGATGATGAGGGACATGGATCCTCATAATGAGGGACACTTATTCAAAAAAAAGGGGATACAAGCTCAGAATACAGTAGTAAGCACTATGTGTACCTGTGGAAAGGTTATTTGTGAGTTAGGATCTTAGAATATTTTACATGTATGCATTAAAGTTTGAATTTACAGCACATTCTCTGTGTGAACAGCACCTTGTCCTCGAAGGATGAATAAGGGACAGAGCAATTTTGAGGAGTAAAACGAGGGACGTCCCCCATAATCGGGGACAGTTTAGAGGTATGTTGGTGGGTGCCAGGATGGTGATGGAGAGCAGTGCTGCTATGTAGGGCCTAGTCTAAGTGGACCAGAAGAAAATGTAGAGGTGAGGGGAACAGAGACATTTATTTATTTATTTAGTGAAATGTTTTACCAGGAAGGCACACTGAACAACAAGTTGCATGTTTCCCAGTGGCACCTGAAGAAGTTGAGAAGTCTTTCAAGCTGCGTATTGGTGCCTGCTACAGAGTTTGAGCAAAACACTTTCTGTTGTTCAGCTCAGTAGGTGCGTGTGTGTGTGTGTGGGGGTTCCAGCATGATCTTATTAAAATAAAAAAGCTGTTTTCTGAGCTTTCTCTTTTGTTGTTGCTTGTGAAGAGGGATCAGACATCAAGATGACTCATGATTTGATTGTGATCAGTGAAAAATAAATCATTCTTGTTCTAAATATCAAGATCATGCTGGCTGATATTGTACTGTACTGCATATTCACACTGCACACACTACAGCCCAGCATCAGAATCAGCAAGCACATTGTTGATTTTTATGAATGTTTCATTTCTTTTTTAACTGATCCTGATTGCATCATCAGTGATCTTGCTGCCCCCCCCCAACAACCACAACAAAAGTCTTCTGTCAAGTCAGAAAGCAACTTGGTTATTTTAATAGAATCACACCTGGATTCTCCCCCCACAAACACACACACACACTGAACACTCCTCCAGTCCACTGTTGGGCTTGGGCAGAACAGATGGAGCCCTAACTAGGCAAGTGGATGGGATGGGTCAAGCTGATAATTAAAAAGAAAAGGCTTTGCAGTGAAGATATGTAAGTGGCACTGCCAGCAGAACATATCAGACAGGAGGTGCATGCTGGCTGACCTAGTGGGTACTCTGTCCTTCATGGTATCCAGTGATATTGGTGACTGCAAATGAGTGACTGTGTTTTTTTTTAACATTCAAAGATTTTATTGATTTTATAAAAAGAAGGGACATGTTCACATATACATGGAAGATTGCACACTTGATATACAACAGTAGTGAACCAACACTAATCTTACCAAGTAAGCCAACTAATTAACACTCCCCTCCCCCTACCCAATTTCCCCCCAGCCCTCTCCCACGCCCCACCCCTTTGGAGTGTGCCCTAATTTATTAATAGAAAGAGGAGAAAGAGACCCCTTCACCTCTTAGTCAAAATGCCTAAAACAATGCACCCAAATAACCTTGGATACAGCTAAGTTACATCACACCTACTTTAAATATAACACATATAATTTGCCCCAATTTTTGTCAAAACCTAACATGTTATTACAAAAGCCTGCAATTAATCATTCTGTTCTAAAAAACACAGAAATGTCATTTAACCATTCACTATAGGAGATGGTTAACTGGTCCATCCAATGTTTAAGAACAAGCTTTTTAACAATAATAGATATCAAAGCCATGTGGAATCTGCGTTCTTTGACTTGGATACTGGAATACCTACCTAACAGACAGACATCAATTGTGAAAAGGTCTTCCAGCCCCAACCAGGGATCCAATTTAGATCGGATTTCCTGCCAAACAGGGGATACCTTTTCACAATGCCAGAATATGTGTACCATGTTCCCTTCTGCTTTGCCACATCGAGTACAAGTAGAATCCGGTAACCTTCCCAATTTAGCTAATTTAATAGGCTTGTAATACATATTGTTCAGTATATGATATTGGGTAAGTCTGAATCTGTCTTGGGATTGGTATATATAGAGGTCCTTCCAGATCTGGGCCCAGTCAAGATTCAGGTCTGGAAGTAAGGCACTCCAGATTGGAGAGCCAGGGAGAGGATTGGAACAGGCAGTGGTCAAAAGGAGGGCATATATTGTAGAAACGCAGTGTGGTTTCAAAGCATAGTCAGATACCTGAGCCAGTAGGGGTCTAGCCCTTGATACTCGAAGCTTGAAACCAAAAAAAGCACCTATAAAGTGTCTTAGTTGGAACACCTTAAATATCTGGTTCCTCGGGATATCAAATTTAGAGAGAATTTCAGGGGAAGAGAGAAGGTTGTCTTGAGAAAATAGGTCTTCCACCTGCGCCTCAAGTTGCTGGGGGAGCCATTGACTGGGAAGCCAGGAGCCATCTATTTTAATATTGGGATTTAATAGAATCGGCTGAGCCATATCATATTTAAGGGGTATCTTGAAGTATGCACAACACTGTGAGAGAACTTTGAGGGAGGTACTAATTACCGGATCTTGCAATGCCACTGGCAGTGAAGTTCTTGACAAATAGAAGATGGTGGGAAGGTTTATGGCATTAAACCTTAAAAAAATATTCTCTATTTGGAGCCAAATTGGAGTGTAGGCCATGTCCCTTTGAGAAAGCCATCTCCCCAACTTGGTTAAGTGACTTGCCCAATAATAAAAAAGAAACTTGGGAAGACGAAGACCCCCCAGAGCCTTGGGCATACTAAGTTTGTAGAAAGCACGACGGGGATGTTTGCCCAACCAAATAAATCTTGAGATCATGGAGTGTAATCATTTGAAGAAGGAAACTGGAAGCCATAAATTCAATAAGTTTAAGGGATAAAAGAAACGGGGCAAAACATTCATCTTGATGATGCATACCCGAGCCCATAGGGATAAGGGTAAGTTCTGCTATCTCTGGAGATCTTGTTGGATGGTCACAACTAGATCATACAGATTAAGTTTCTTGGTATAAGTGGGGTCCCTAGTTAAGTATATGCCGAGATATTTGATTGCCTGAGAGGACCATTTAATGCCCAGGTGAACAAACTCCTGTTTCGCAGTATGGCTATTCAGTGGAAAAATTTCCATTTTGGAAATATTCAGTTTATAATTAGATAACCTGCCATATTGGCCAATGACTTCTAGAGCATGCTTCAAAGAAGGTGCCAGCTGCTCCAGATGAAGGATAATATCATCTGCATATACCGAGAATGTTAAGGTTTGATTGAGAATTGGGATACCTTTAACTTCAGGGGACAGTTTGACATGACGGAGGAGGGGTTCTAAGTAAAGATTAAAAAGGAAGGGTGAAAGGGGGCAGCCTTGCCTGGTACCAGTAAATAAAGGGAATCTAGCAGAGAAAACCCCATCATAAAAAATCTTGGCCGAGGGAGAGGAATAAACTGACTGAATCTTTGCAATAAAAGGGGAAGGGAAGCCCAATTTCTTCAAAGTTATCCACAAAAACTCCCAGTACACTCTATCAATAGCTTCCTCGGCATCTAGGGAAATTAGAGCCATTGGAGACTGAGAAGATTGGGCCACTTGAAAAACATGTGTAAGGGTCCTTAGGTGGTCAACCGAAGAGCGAACGGACACAAACCCAACTTGTTCTGGACTTAGGAGCTGGGTCCATAGAGCCTTTATCTGAAGCGAAAGTACCTTGGCCAAGACTTTAATGTGACAGTTTAAAAGGAAGATCGGCCGATAGCTAGCTGGGTCTAAATGGGGCTTATTTGGTTTGAGTAAGAGGATGATTGTTGCTTCCAGAAGGGTTGGGTTCAGTTTTCTGGCCTTGAATATGTAACTATATAAGTTAAGCAAGAGGGGGGACAGCCCCTTGGAAAATGTTTTATAAAAATTAGAAGCAAAACCGTCAGGACCAGGCGCTTTATCTGGAGTGAGGCTATTGATGGCCATTTCAATTTCAGTAATAGTTATTGGAGAAATTAAAGAAGACTGGGATATGTCATCAAGCACAGGAAGGTCCAGAGAATCCAAATAGGCTTCTATATCCTGGGGTAATATTTGGAAAGGGCATTTTCCATAGATTGTCTTATAAAATACTTCGGAAACCTGGGCAACCTCTTGGGGTTCAGTTTTAATAGAACCATCCGAAGACCGAATGGAGGGGATTAAACGAGAACTCTCTAATTGGCGCAACCATAAAGCAAGTAACCTTCCAGCTTTTTCGCCTTGATCGACATATTTGACCTGGGTCTTTAAAAGAGCATATTCTGCTTTTTCCCTTATCAGGTCGGCATATTCGTTACGCAGCACTAGCAACTCTTCTAGAGTGGCCGGGGATGTAGTGAAGGCTAAGGTATTTTCTTTCTCTTTAATCTGGGTTAATAGAGATAGAGCTTCAGCTTCCCTAAGCCTTTTCCTTCTAGAAGCTATCTTACTAAACTCTCCCCGAAGATAACATTTCAGGGTACACCATAGAAGGTCACCACTTGTTCTGAAATCTCCATTATGCTCCATAAAGGTAGAGATAAGAGTTTTAATATGGGAAACAGTGGAATTGTCCTTTAACAACTGCGTATTCAGTCTCCAGATTGTATCTCTCTGGGTGTGGGAATGCAGAGAGAGAGAACTAACCAGGCAACTGAATGATCAGATATGACTATGGTCTCAATACCAGATTGGCAAAGGCTGGGCATAAGGGAACAGCTAATTAAAATATAATCTAATCTTGACCAGGATTGATGAATGTTTGAATAGAATGTACATAGTTGCTGTGAAGGATTTGAGATACGCCATGGGTCCCACAGCCCCAACAGAGCTAGTAGATCCTTCAGTGCATTCTGTGATGGCGAAAGTGGTTTCAGTGGCCTATACATCCTATCCAGGTCCTGGGTGGGTGGGATATTCCAATCCCTCCCAAAGTCAAGAGGGAGGGTAGGCATGCTGCTATTTTGTTGGCCAGATCCATTAAAAAATCTGGGTTCCCTCCCACCGGGCCATATATCGATCCCAGAACCACTGTACTACTATTCAAAATCCCCTTAACTAAAACACATCTCCCCCTAGAGTCAGTAATGGTCATCTCCATTTGAAAGGAGATGTTCCTTTTAATTAGTATGGCCACCCCACGACTCGAGGATGAATCCCCGGCTACAAAAACTTGAGAGATTCCTTGTCTATGTAGCCAGAGTGATTCTGCGCTTACCAAGTGCGTTTCTTGAAGCAGGATAATACCCGCATTCAGAAGGGCACAATGCTAAGGACCTGGTATCTTTTCAAAGCATCTCTTGCTCCTCTAACATTCCATGTGACAATTTTAACAGGACTATAAACCATATTTATCCCCAACAATCATCCACCATAAAGTTCCCAACTTCACATAATCCAAACCCATGAGGCACACTCCATCCCCACACCCCAACTAATCCCTCCTATAACAGCATAGTTACACAGTGTCAAAACCGATACACAAATGTAAAATGTAATATCCAAAACATTATTTAAATTTAGGTACTGTATTCGAATAGTAGCTAAGGTATTTAGTCGGAGTACCAACAGTCTAGATTTAACTAAAACCCCTACCTCCCCCCATCTAATAAATCCCCATAACTATTTACACTAGGCCTGTCATCCCAAAAGTGTACATGTCTGTATCTGTGTGATATCTTAACAACTGGCCAAACCCAGATGGCGATTCTTATACCCATAATGCAAAAAAGAAAAAAACGATT
Source organism: Neoceratodus forsteri (assembly GCA_016271365.2). Lineage (NCBI taxonomy): Eukaryota > Metazoa > Chordata > Ceratodontiformes > Ceratodontidae > Neoceratodus > Neoceratodus forsteri. The sequence goes on from CM028136.1 coordinate 324,758,250, forward strand.
GGTCTGTTAGCACTTGAGGCACATGCAACATAATAGTTATCCTCTGAGTCAGAGAACATCTGATACAGGGAGAAGTAAGGAAAAGAAAATCCAAAACGCCATCACCCCCCCAAACTGGTATGCTATGCAGCTTTCCAGAGCCTGCTCCAACCCGGAGCCCCTGCGCCCCCCCCAACACACTGTCTCTAACAACTGCTATAATAGGGGACCTCTCCTGAATTAAGGGAGACCTAATGATCCCGAGCCAGTCTACAATAACTCCTGGCTGAACTTAAGGGGGTACCCTAAAGGAAACAAAGGGTACAACCTAATTCAACCTCCTGTTAAATCCTCCCTGGCTTTACGAGGACGCCGAGTATCCTCCAATTAAGAACTGTATAATTAAAAAGAAACCCAGGCCTTGGTTGGAATTGCCCTAACAAAAAATTGCTAGTCACCTCAGGTTCAGCATAACTAATTAGGGCCCATATACGGCTACGAATAAAAATGTATCTAGCCCTGGTGATGCCATCCATAACACTAACTGACACAGAAGGTGTGGAATCCCAACCTACAAATCCCCAGTAGTGCCCAAAGGTAACTGACCTGAGCCCTGCGACTTCCATTACTTGAGGAACTAGCTGGGGGAAAGGAAATAAGGGCACCCCAGTCGGTCCTTGAGTGCTTCCTCGCTAGGAAACCACCCCCAGCAGAAACAGGTTCCCACTATGAAACAGACGGCCCCCCCAAGCCCACTTAACCCAAGACCAGAAATCTCCTACACAAACCCAACTGGGCAAAACCATCTTCAGCATTCATGCAGGTATTGCAAACCAGTCACAGCCTTTCTTTTTACTGCAAGGGACAGCAGTATTTCATTATTAAAAGTTCAGCCCTCTTTGAAGAGATTAGGCAATCGTGTAGTTAAGTCCAAAGCTGCTTGCTCAGGTGTGTCATACACGAGCCAGGTTCCCTGCACTGATATGTGCAGCTTAGCTGGGTGCTGTATCCTGAAGGGGATTCCAGCAGCGGTTAATTTACTGCTGGTGGAATGAAAGGCAGCCTGCTTCTAGTGTGTTTCCCAAGGTAAATCTTGAGTTATTCTGAGGGTTGCACTCTCCCATGAGATTTTTCTGAAGCTCCTTGACTTTAGTGAGAACATGCTGCTTTTCCACATAACTTAGAAACTTCACAATGAGTGGCCTGGGGGAAGCTCCTAGAGGGGGTCAAGGCCTGAGGGAGCGATGTGCTCTCTCAATTTGGTAGCTGGAGCTGAGAGTGGAAGGGCCTACCACTTTTTGCAAAAATCTCTGCATAAAGGGAATGATGTTGGCTCCTTCCTCCAATTCCAGTAAGCCAAGGACCAGAATATTATTCCATTGGCTCCTGCCTTCCAAATCCTCCATCTTCAGCTGTAATTTGTGGATCTGCTGGCATAGATGGGCTATTTCAGGCTCCGTTTTCTCTCTCCACTTTTCTAAGGAGACCGAACAGGCCTCTGTGTCTCCCACCCTTCTCGTAAGGCCATTCATATCACTACAAAGGGATTTCAACTGCACCAAGATGTCAGAAAGTGTTTCTTTGAATGGGAGAATTTCTTGTAAAAAAAAGATCTTCGGTTAACGGGATTGCAGCAGAGGATGAAGGGTTCAGTTTGTTAGATCCAGCTCCTTGAGCCCATTGTTTCTTGGGTGTTTTTTCGGGTGTAGCCAGGGGTTTATGCCTAGGCAAGGCCTGCTTCATGTCGACCTCCATTGAAATGAATGTAGTCAGCCACGAAGCCGGTTTTCTATGCAGGACAGGCATTATAGCTCGAGGATCTACCTGGTGCACTATTAAGCAGTGTCTTCTTCAGTTATAACCACAAAATTAGGCTGAGGAGAAGCGAGGCACCGGAGCTCCGTTTCAGTGCTGCTACCAGGAACCCTGCATCACGTGATCAGTCATGAGTGACTGTGTTAACAGTGACTCATTTGCAGCGCCTGACATTTGAGCTACCCTGTAAGGGTAGCGAGGGAAGGTTACTGGTAGTGTAGGACAGTGACTGGAAGGGGAGGGATAGGGAAGAGGGTTTGTGTGGGGCAGTGCGGTGTACTGCTGCTGAGTTAGCCATGTGGTGTGGTGGTGAGGGTGGCTAGCTTTGGTGCAGCAGATACAGGGGCTGGAGTGTATATTTATTTTTTTTAGCTTGCACTTCAATTTATTTATCTTTTGGGACTGTCTCCCCCTCCCCGACGTGCATCCCCTGGAGTTGGTAATCTAAAATCGTGGGGAGGGTGGGGCTAAGCTTGTTTTGGTTGCCAGATGTAGTGTTGCTGATAAGTGTACATCACTGATTTGCTTTTCATCTATATACACTCGCTGTAACGGCAATCGCTGTTTTGCAATCGTCGTTATGACATGGAACCGTCATTCACATCTGCTTCTATAGGTACTGAATAGAAGTTTAAACAGTTGAAAAGGGGCACATTAGGGACGACCAGTGCTTTTATCCAGGCAGAGATCACAGCTGTATGCCACTGCTATATGTGTACCATTATCTGCTTCCTTATTTTATGTTAAAATGGGGGATAGGGGCCAGAGGTGACTTCTTCGAAAGATATTTAGGTGTGCAAATTTGTAACCCAAAAACAAGGAAAGGTGTCATTTTGAAAAAGTCCAGATGAGCATGGGTACCACTTCTTATAGAGAGTGCCACCACTGGGAAAGTAAATGACCAGAAAAGATGTCTACATGCAATTTCTGATTTAGGACCAAACGAAACATCAAGAAACTGTCTGGCCAAAAAAGTAAAAGATCAGTTTAAGTAGTACAACGCTGATTAAACTTCACCACCATCACATTCCAGATTGATCTCCAAGTATTTATGCTTCATTCAATCTGCCTTCAATTTTTATTTTGAATAGAACATCTTATCTCCAGGTAAAAAGACTCACATTCACACATTGTAAATCTTGCTCCAAACTGTCTTCTCACAGGCAATATTCCTCAGTCCCTAGTTTTAGTTCTTCTCTTTGCTATCATTTCAACCTATTCACTAAATGGACATTTTGAGCTACAAACATTTACTTGCCCTAGTTATTGGTGCCTGCCCTAGATACTGCACCAACCTTCATATTACATATTCATAACCTACCCATTGCATATTTATGTTTGTAATTGTACCTGTGGAGAATGAGGAGGCAAGCATTGTAGTTTTGACATAATATTCAAATGCCAAAAAGGTACTTTGTCCTCTGGCAAAGACAGGGAAGGGTTACACAAAGTCTGCAAGCCTTCAAGGCTTGCTTTCAGCCAGTAGTGGAGGGATCATTGAAGGAATGTTAGTTTAGAGCTTCATACTGTAGCTACTCATAAAAACACAGAAACACAGAATTGATGCCCACTTGGCCCACCCAGTCTGCCCATTTTTTCCTACCTACAGTATCACTGCAGACCCTACTCGATCTCTTGTTGTCCCCCCCCTTCCTTTCCACTAAGATTCCCTTATGCCTATCCCATGCATCCTTACCTAACCACTGTCTTCACTTCAACCACCTCCACAGGAAGACTGTTCCAGGAATCTACCACTCTTTCTGTGAAGAAGTACTTTCTCATATCTGTCCTGAATCTACTCTCTCCAGCTTCACAGCATGTCCCCTTGTTTTCAAACACCTTTTCCTCTGAAAAATATTCCCCTTCTGTATCTTATTTACCTGTGAAGTATTTTTTATTTTTTATTCAATGGAATCAGAATTGCAAACTTTGAGTAAGAGACTCATTTACAAAGGCTCCTCGTCATGGAACAAAGACAGGTAAATATACAGTCACAGGTACAAAGTGGTTACAGTAAAAGCATAAGGAAATATTAAGATTCTATACGTAAGGAATAAGACATGACAAGGTGTGGTTTATGGCTTGATAAGAGCACGCCCAAGGTGTGTAATGAGGCACGAAGCGCTTGCGCCGAGTGACTTTAGCACCTTGGAAGTGCTTTTATCAAGCCATAAACCACACCTTGGAGTGTCTTATTCCACTTATAAAATGGGCACTGTATTGTTGTAAATAAAAGTAGAAACAGAGTTGTGAAGTTGAACATATTTATTTAACAACAGTCTTAAAAGAAGATAAAGTTCATTAGCAAGTTAAGTGACACTGCATTAAAAGTGAAAACTGCAAGCAACAGCTCAAATAAACGTGAAAACTGTTAACTACTTTTTAAAATAACAGCTGAAATAAACATGAAAACTGTTAACTAGTTTTTAAAATAACAGCTCAAATAAACAAAGAGGCTGTAACTGAAACTGTTTAAAATAGAAAGAACAGGCTGCACGTGATGTTCTGTTAAATTACTGGAAGTGCAACTTTTACTGAGTTAAATAATTGTCCAACTGATTTAAACAGAGTGATTTATTTTGAAAAGTGGATGAACTCACTTTTTCCATATAGCAGTTCTGGATGATGAACGTGCAGAGGAAGTGCTTTTGCTGAACTGCTGGATTTGTATTATGGGTGGTTTGTTGGAGAACGTCATCAGATTGTGCTTCCTGGGTTGTGCGAAGTTGCTTTTCGGCAGAGGGTTCAATTCCGGTTGCCGTTTCTTCCGTTTCTTCATTTACTGCAGTTGGAGTGGTGGTTTTCGAGAGGGATGTACTGCAATTTGCTGCGCTTGGAGTGGCGGTTTTCGGTAGGGATGTACTGCAGGATGGAGGTAATCGTTGCTCGAAGTACGGTTTTCTGACGGTTGGAGACGTGGGAGTAGTGCTGTTGCTGGTTGTATTTGTGGTAGTTAGGATGGTGCTCCATTTCTGCCGATCGCTTTCACTTGCAGCCCAGTAGCTGCGGAGGCTGGACTCAGACCGATGGCCTGTGACAGACATAATTTCACGGGCATCGAGTCCAGCCTCCGAGAGTAGATGTACAGCTGTGGCTCGTACACTGTGATTAGTGTATCGGCGGCTAAGCTCGGCTCTGTGCTTAGTAAGGGCATCATATATTTAGAGGTAATTAATACCGAGAGGCTCTCTTGAATACCAAATGTCTGTGGTGTTATACGTCGTTGTTTTTAATCTCCGTGGATGTAAATAAAATGCTGGCGGGTCTGGTGGCAGTTTCGAGAGGTACTTTTTGAATGAAGCAACTGGGCATGATTTGTTATTTGGTAGTTTGTATATGTACCCGCGGTATTGCTCTCTGTTTGGCTCAAGTTGTTTATGATTCTTAGTACTCTCATTGAAAGTGAGAGTAATATATTCGGCTCCGGTTTGGTCTTCTTTAATTGTAAAATGTTCTGGCTTTAATTGATTGAGTCCTTCATGCCCCCTTCTAGCCATGCAAAGTTGGATGTCTAGCCACACTTTTCGAGAAGAGGCCACTTGGGGTTTCTGTAGACAGGGCTCTTGAGTTTTGAGTTTCCTGAGGTCGGGCGGCACTAATGGCAGGGTGGTGAACTGCTGTGTCTTTATGTTCACGACGGTATTTTTTGCTGACAGCTGTTAAGATATTGTTGGCAGAGATCATGTCTGGATGTGTGAAGATGTTAATACTATGATTTATTTTAGGAGAGTTTAAATGTCTATTGATTCCTGCTCTCAGTGAAAGTAGACTAGAGAGGCTGTATTCTTTGCCGTCTGACTGACGAACCTCTCCATAAAATCTTCGTAAGATCTGACACAGCTCATCAGTTTGTATTTGTTCATAGTTTATGTTTAATTTCCTGTCATTTGCCCAGTTATTCAAAACATTTATAGCCCACTGAGTTGTTTTTTTTGTGTTCTACTCTTCTTTTTGTTCTTCTAGTTTTGACAGTTCTTCTGCTGATAACATTACATGAGTACTCACATTTTTACTTTTTTTTCCTTTTCTTTGCAGGTGATTTGTCTTGTTGGTTCTCTGGTTCAGCATCATACTGGAATGTGTTTATTATTTCTTCTAACTCCAGCTGGAACTGTGAGGAAGGTATGTCAGACATTGTTTCTCTTGACAGCTGTCAAATGCCAGGCTACTGAGGGAATTTTCTGTCAGAAAGCAACATGGCTGTTATTGGCTAGTCAGTTGTCAGGGGGTTAGGGATATTGAAGCTGTGCTGCCTGATCACATGGAAGTAGTGCCAGCTGTGAGTTTATGACTCTATAAGGACACAGGTAAATTGACATACTGACCAATCAGAAGGCAGGAAAATTGGTACCCATTTTATAAATGTATATATACAATGGTCAGGCAAAGGTGAGTAAAGCTTTAGATAGGATCCTATACAGTGTGCTAGCTAATCGTCATTGCAGTAACAACATATAACACTCAGTTATTTTACTTAAGCAGCTACATATAGTGTAAGGCACTGGACAATTGGGGGTTCCCCAGTGAGGTGGGGTTGCCGCAGCTATGAGCAGTTACAACAGCGGGCGATGACCAGATGGTGTCTAAGGGCTGTTCTGAAGAGCCCAATCCTTTGTTCTTAGGAGAGATCCAAGGAAAGGGCATTGATCCAGGATGGGGCTTAATAGAGAAAAGACCTTTGGGCCAGGGATGTCTTGACTCTGGGCACTTGAAGTGTCCATTTATAGGAGTTCCTGGTGGAGATAGTAGGGACGGTGGGGGTGAGGATAGTAGATAGGCATGGAGGTGTTAAGCCAGCAACTATTTTCTTGGTGAAGAGACAGGTTTGGTAGCGCAACCTCTCCTCATGGTTTTGTATATCTGCCTGGACATATAATGTACACGTGTGGGTGAATCTGCTGGAGCCAGTAAGTAGACAGCAGGCCTTTGTTTAGAGACATTTTGATTTTATTTATTTATTTTATTTAATTATTGCAAATTTGGAAAGTACCTTTGAGTCAAGGACTCGTTTACAAAGGCTCCACGTCACATTTAGTAGAACAATACAACAGTAAACACAATTCCAAAGCAGTACTCAGACAGACTTGTTACAGAGAATACAGCAAATGGCTAACAGTCTGATCCAAAGGAGTATTTGGACAGGTCTAAAACAGCTTGGTAAAAGGTTCCCAGTCAAGAGCCGAGCAGGCCACTGTTGGGGGGAGAGCTGGCCGGAGGCCATTGTCAGGGGAGGGGGGCAGGGAGATCAATGACTGTCACTGGGGGTGGAGGACTGGAGATGGTCTCTGAGAGAAGTTTTGAAGGGGCCAGTTCTGGTTTTGTTAGCAAGTGCGCTGGGCATACAGTTCAACAAGGAAGGGACCCTGTGGCTGAAAGATCTTTGGAACTGGGAGGTTTGACACCTGGGAACCAATAGGAGTATCTTGCCAGAGCTACAGGTGTTTCTATGCATCAGGGCTGGTTGGATAATAGGGGTAAGGCCAGAGGGTGAGTGACCCAGGGTGATCTTTTTGGCCATAAGACATGTGTGGAACTGTATTCTATTGTCAAGGCTCAGCCAGTTAGTGGCAGTGTATAGAGAGCATGTGTGTGTGAGATAATCACAGCCAAAGACGAGATGGCAGGCTTTGTTCAGGGAGAGTCTGAGTCTGCCTAGGGCAGGTGTGTTTGCAGCTCCATAGATAAGAATACCATAGTCAAGGAGGGAGAGGACCGAGGAGGAGACAGCGAGCCAAAGGGCTTCAGGAGTAAGACAGCGTTTGAAGTGGTAGAGGATTCCAAGCCGGACATTAAGGGTGGTAGACAAGTGATGGATGTGCTGGTGGAAGTTAAGGACTGGGTCTAGGGTTATGCCCAGATATTTGAAGGTAACCACTTGCTTTGGGGGATCAGATTAGCGGTAAGGATTTGAAGGCAGAGCACCTTCGGGGAGTTCAGGGGATGTGAGAAGTACATGACTTTAGCACAGTTGTGTCTGCTGCACTGTATACTAGAAGGCCATAGTCCACTAAGGATAGCACTGAGGAGGAGGTGATGGCCAGCCTCAGGGTTTCAGGTTGGAGGCAGCTCTTGTGGCGGTAAAGCAGGCCAACACGTGTGTTTATGGCAGATGCAAGGATGCATGCATGGTCATGAAAGGAGAGAGCAGAGTCAAAGGTTATGCCCAGGTAGTTATAGGTATTGACTTGTTCGAGGGGAAAGAGGGTACTAGACAGGACAGAAAGAGGGGAGTCTTTGTGCTTGTTTTGATTGTGTGAGAAAAGCATGAGCTTAGTCTTTTTTAAGTTGATTACAAGTTTTCAGTCCAGGAACCAGGATTTCACCTGGTTAAAGTAACTTTGGAGGGCACTTTGGAGTTGGGTGGAGGCCTGATGGGATGTGAAGAGGACTGCATCATCTGTATAAAGGAGTATTTTTTCTGAGCAGGAGCTGGGGAGCGTGTTTAGGTACAGACTGAAAAGCAGAGGTCCAAGGATCAAGCCCTGTGGGACTCCCGAGTGGACCTGCCAGCTGCTGGAGAGGGTACTGTTGATTTCCACACACTGCAAGCAGGAGGTGAGGTAGTTGGAGAACTAGGCCAGTGGACCTTGTGAGAAACCTAGCTGTGAGAGGGTAGATATGAGAAGTGTGTGGTTGACAGTATCGAAAGCTTTCGATAGGTCAATGTAAACTGCAACTGCGAGGAGCCCTTTATCAAGGGTTGCATGTATATAGTTGGAAAATTCCAGGAGGACAGTGGTGGTACTATGCCCCCTGCAGAAGCCATGCTGCTCCACACAGACAAGATTGTGTTTGGTGAGGTAGTCAGTCAGTTGGTCTGCTACAACCTTTTCTAAGGCTTTCAAGAGGGGGGCAGGATCAATATCGGTCTGTAGTTCCCGGGGGAAGTACTGTCCCCACCTTTGTGTATGGGAGTGACCACGGCAGTCTTCCAGACACGGGGGAATTGGCTGAGGCAGAGGGAGGGAGGGAGTGATTGAGAAGGCTGGTAAGGGGTGCAAGTACTATATCTAGGACTAGTCATAGGTGTTTGGTGTCCAGTGTGTCATTTCTGTGGCAGGTGCCATTGAGAGCTTTAAGTAGCTATGGTTTGGCTTTGGATGATGTGAGGGTCCTGAAATGGAAGTGGGGGGTTAGGGGAGTTGGGAGGTGGGCTGAGCATGGGCAGGGTTGAAGAAATAAGGGGGGAGAACTGCACTGAGGTCCAAGAAGGTAACATTGAGACCATCGGCAATGTCTTGCGGGTCTGTGGAGAGTGAACCAATGACATCGAGTTGAGCCGGGGGTGCTACAGATTTCCCTTTAAGTTCCTTTCTATTGTCCCAGAACTTATGGGCAGACCCCCAAGAGGAGGCAAGGGTAGCTCTGTAGTAGTCTGATTTTGCCTTGTGGATGGCCCAGGTACATTTGTTGCATGCAGCACTATAGGCTTGCCTGTCTGCGGGCTTACTGGATTCAAGCACCCTGTTCCAGAGGTTGTCTCTGCTCTGCATTTAACTGATTAGGGAAGGGGTAATCCAAGAGGAATCATGCTTCTTAATGAGCGATTTAGTAAGGGGAGCGAAGATGTCACATGAGGCATTAAACAAGTGGAAAAAGTAACTTAAGGCAACATCAACGTCAGTGGCTAGTTTAATCAGGCACCAGTCCCAGTGGGCAAGGTACTTTCTGAGCTGAGACAGTTTGCCAGGGTGTAGCGCCATTGGAGGGCAACTTTTAGTACTGACTTTTTCATCTTACAGGACCAGGAGAGGATGATGGGGGAGTGGTCACTTCGGGCATTGGGTAGAAAGGTGGTGCTGGTGATTTTATGGGGTCTGTTTGAGAGGACAATGTCCAGCAGCGTGGTGGAGCCATTGTTAGGGTGGAACTGGGTGGGTGAAGTAACCACTGGGTAAGGTCGAGAGCTGCAATTGCATCTTTAGCTTGGGACAGGAGTAGACAAGGACTAGTTGGGTACAGATAGTGGAGGAGATGGTAAAGGGAAAGAGGAGGGGTGGGAGAAACTTGCCTAAGACTAGGCCTTTTCAGGATGCTGAGAGAGCAGCTTCAGGCTATTTAATGAGTTAGTGTGTAGTCAACCATCCCTGCACTGGACCAATCCAAGCATCCTAAAGAGAACAAATGCAGGGATGTCGAGGAGACTAATTCTGGCTGGTGGCAGCATATGGAAGAAGAACGGAGTATCCACACAATCTGATGTCTGTCTGAGGCAGCTGGTGCCAATGGATGGGCAGCTGTGAACATTAAATACTACTGGTCTGGTTCAAGAAAAATTCCATTAAACATACTCGCGCCTCATGCCAGCACCTGTGTGTGTGTGAATTAAACTATATGGTGAAGGTTGGGGCAGTGACAGTACCTGAACAGTCTCTGATGTACTGTATGTATTGTAATCTTTTTCCTTTTGGTTTCATTTTGCATATTATTGTTACCTGAATTTTCATAGTTTGTTTCCACTATGATGCCAGCTGTAAAATGCAGTATATGAAAGAGAGTTTACAAAAAAAAATTGGATCAGAGACTGCCCAGTGGAAAGACAAGTAGAGGTGGGCGAAGTGCTGAAACTTCACAAAAAAATGCTGCAAAGTTAAGGTGCTTTACAGAGCACGGACTGACACAAAATGGAACTTTAATAAATGGACGTTCACAATAGCAAAACATTTTCCCATGCTGTGGCAGCATAACATCCCACATTCCTGCCCTGCCAAACTTGTTAGAAGAAATTGGCCACCCTTCAACAACTCATGTAGAACTCCATCCCACCATCCTCCCACCCAGCCAGCCACACCCAAGACAACAGAGAATAGTAAACTCTCTGCCCATCCCACCTAGCACCCCATCCCCACTTCTCCCACCTAGCCACACCAGCAAAACAGAAGAAAGAACACTCCCTTTCTCAATCCACATAACACCCCATTCCACCCTCCTCCCACCCAGCCACACCAGTACAGTAGAATAGTAAACTCCTTTTCCCAACCCACCTAGCACCCCATCTCATCTCCTCCAACCAAGACACACCAGTAAAAAAGAAACAAGTAATCTCCCTTACTCCAACCCACCCAGCACCCCATTCCACCCTCCTACCACCCAGTCACACCAATACAGTAGAAGACAGTAAACCCCCTTTCCCAGCCAATGCAACCCCCATCCAATCCTCCTCCCACTCAGCCACACCAGTAATAGAAAAAATGAAACTCCCTTTCCCAATCCATGTAACATCCCATCCCCCTCCTCCCATCCAGCCACACCAGTAAAATAGAATAAACTCCTTTACCCCAACTTATGTTGCACCCCATCTCACCCACCTCCCATGCAGGCACACCGGTAAATAATAGTGAAGCAAACAGTAAATGTTCCCAACCTGTGTAGCACCCACCTATCCTCCCAATGGTTGCACAGTTAACTAGTTTAAAAAAAAAGTATCCTAAAAAATCTTCAGTGACCAGCTAAACCCAGCCTCCCACCATCGTAGTTGACTGCTGTCTTAATTAATGAGAGAGAGAGTGTGTGCTGATAATATTTCAGGATTTAATTTCTTTATTTTACTGGTGTGACTGAGTGGGAGGAGGGTGGGATGAGATTCTAGGGGACATGACTAGATGTTATTGGGGGCAAGTTCAAGAGAACCATAAGGAAGCTCTACTTCACGAAGAGGGTGATGGAACCATGGAACAGACTGCCGGCAGAAGTGGTGAGGGCAGCCACCCATAATTGGTTTAAACACGGTATGGCCAGGGCAAGGGGACTCATAGTCCCCAAGTGGGGCAGCATGGGTTTGAGGGATGGGGAAGTGGGAGAAGAGAGTAACAGATCACCAGTTCAGGAGATCAGTTAGGTGAGGTAATACAGTAATGGCAGACTCGATGGCCCTTCGTATTCCTTTGCCATCAAATGCTATATTTCTGTTTTTTCTGTGTCTACATAGGTCAAGGATTAGGAATTCCTCTTTTATATTTTACTCATTTTTTTAGCACCAGGCAAGTAGTGTTTTGCTTAATTTGGCCTGAAGCCAAAAGCATCACAAAGCTTTAAGAAGTGTGTGTCCCAGCAGGGAAAGGAAATGCAGCACATTCTGGTACTGCAGTGCCTCCTGCTGGTGGGCTGGGGAGCTTACTGTCTATGGCAGGATAGTGCTGCTGGCGTCTGTGGCATCCACCCCATGCTATGCATGCTACTGGGAGGAGAAAAAAATGCTGGCTGCAGCAGAATGATGGCCAGCCCTCCATAAAGCCCACACAGTCAATGATGGTTCCCATATTGCCCACAGATCTGGACCCTGGAGAAGAAGGAGAATAAGAGCCCATGCAAAAAGGGGGTACTTAGAAATGGGATAAGTCCTGGAGATGACGAATGAGAAGGTTGGGGGGGGAGGGGTGAGACTTAAATGGTGCAGGCCAGGCAAAGAGCGTAAAGATTCACCCCTGAAAAATGGACTTTGAGTTCCAGTGGCCTACATAATTCAGTAAATAAATAAAGTACTACAAAACACACACACACACACACACACACACACACACAGAGTCAACCCGCCCAGCTAATGAGAGTTTCCCTTTAGCTAAATGATTAAAGCTGCTTCCTTCAGGACACAGATTTCTTGGTTCAGTTCCTAGCAAGGGCTCTTGGGGATTCTGCCCAATGGAAGGGGCAAGCATAATAAGTCTGAAGAGAGAGTGGGTGTATACAGTTTTGAAAAGGTAAAAGTAAAAGTGTGAACATTTACTGGGTTAGTTGTAATAAATCTTTATTTATTTAGTTGTTTAACCAGGAGTAGCACACTAAGCTAAAAGCTTTTTTACAGGAGCAACCTGGGAGCAGTTAAGTGGCTTAAGGGAAGTGGCTTAAGTTAAGGGAAGTTAAGTGGCTTGCTCAGGGTCACACAGTATGCAAATGGAAGCTGTGGGATTCAAACCCAGGACTGTTCTGCTGGATGTCACCAGATTAGCAGCTCAGAGCCTTAAACCACTGCGCTATACTTCCTCCAAATGTACCCCCCATGTGGGGGTACAGTGGTGGACAGGGAAAGGTACTGCATCAAATAAAACCGATTTGAGTGGCTAGCTGCACCACAAGAAGCCTATGAGGGTGCAAACTTTAACTAAGGAGCCATGTTTTATTACAGTGTTAAGCTAGGTCACCTCTGTGGCAATGAGCAATGGGCATCTGCTCTGTATGCTCACGATCCAGGTTTGTGCCCCAAATCAGAGATGGCAGGAGCTTAGGCTGACAGGGAAGGCCTTCAATTTATTTCTCATACCCTAAGAATGTGAGGTCTCCACATCAGTATTCTTATATTATTAATCAGTGTTGATCAACATTATATTAAACATTTTACAAACCTCCCCTGAACGAGTTTGTTTCCAGGGCACCTGCATGTGAGGCACTCTTTACAGAATAACAGTGTCTCATGCTCAGGAGAAAGGAGTGCTCTGATGGGTCGGAAGCTCACCCTGAATCTATGATGTGAGGCTGTGTGGATGCTGTCCTGCTAGGGAGGGTCTGGAATCACACCCCTCATAGACTGGCTACTGGTGATGGCTTGTGGTGGTACACTTTGCAATGTAGGTGGCCATGCACTGGCACACAGCCCCACCACAAGATATTGCAATGTGCACACACACAGGGAGATGGGTAAAAGGAGGATGGAGAAAATCAAAAATGGCTTATGCCAATATGCCAGATAATAGCCCCTTGGCTCTTCCCATGCCACCGAAGCCCTCAATACATTGGCTCCACTTCCTAACTATCCTCCCCAACATCAGTATATGTGCTTCCTCCCCTGTGATAGCAGCAGAGGAGGCCCTCTGGCTGAGATACACCAAAACCAAGGGGAAAACAGCCCCCCCCCAAAGCCTGGAGGTGGAAGTCAGCAGAGATAGAAACATAGAAACATAGAAGTTGACGGCAGATAAGGACCGCAAGGCCCATCCAGTCTGCCCATTTCTTTTCTACCTTATAAATGTACCACTTGACCTTTGCTCTGTCAGTGACCTATCTATTCATAGTCATTTGTATTTGCTCATATGCCTATCCATGCCTGTTTGAAGCCTGCACTGTATTCATAGCCACCACTTCTTGTGGTAAGCCATTCCATGCATCTACCACCCTTTCTGTGAAAAGAATTTCCTCACATTCCCCCTTAATGGCCTCCCTCTAATCTCATGCTGTATCCTCTTGTCCTGCTATTTTTCTTATATTTAAACATGTTAGACTCTTTCACCTTGTTTATGCCCTTAAGGTGTTTAAATGTCTCGATCATATCACCTCTCTCCCTCCTTTGCTCAAGGGTATACATATTGAGCTCCATTAATCTGTCCTTATATGTCTTCTGGATGCAGTCCCTGCACCATTTTGGTTGCCCTTCTCTGGACTGCCTCAATTTGGTTAATGTCCTTGTGAAGGTGTGGCCCAATACTGCACAGAGTACTCCAGATGGGGCCTAACCAATGTCTTGTACAGAGGGATTATTACCTCCCTCTTACGACTTGTGATACCCCTACTAATACACCCTAACACCCCCCTAGCCTTACCTACTGCTTTAGAGGTCTGCTTGGTGATAGGAGATAGGTGAGTTTGGTGGGCAGCAGGAGACAAGTAGGGACTGAAGGAAGTGAGGTGCAGGGGGCCCATGTGGAAGCAAAACCAACTGCCAGAATAGTTCCCTATTTATGGTTGGATGCCCCATGACACATGGAGACAACCAGAAGCCACAAAAAGAGACTTAAAACCAATAAAAATATACCTAATATAGGCATGGGTTGCTGTTTCCCTCAGGCCACACTGAACTGAGAGACGGGGCTAGAAGTCAGCAGTTTCCCTGAACTGTGGGGATCCAGTCAGGAAACTCTCAAAGCATCAATTCATACCTCCTTACAGCAAAAGCCAGTCAGAAAATCATATTGGGCAACAGGACGCTGAAGAAAAGCATTATGGGACTTGAAGTTTGGTTAGGAAAAAGGCATGAAAACAGACCAAACGGTTCCTGTAGCCCCTTGTGACTTAAACAGCCAGTGAACACTGGAACCTAGAGAAGTGGGTCAGCTGCAGAATCCCCAACCAGCTCAGATCAACCAGGCCACAGAGAAACATATATGCTTTATATAGCTCAGTGTCTGGGTTGCATTTCAGAAGTAGCTCCCTGTCTGGGACCCAGAGAAACAGTTTAAGAGCCTAAGGACTAAAGTGCCAGCTGTGGATGTCAGCTTTCAGAGCAAGGGTTGCCTTGCGAAAAGCAAGACTATTTGTGTGAGAAAGAAGGTAGCCTGATTTTTTGCACATCCTGCTTCAGGGATTTGCTCCTGTAGAGGACCTAGAAACAATGGCCCTCTACCCTTGAGTAGGTGAAGAAAAGGCCCCCCTGTGTAGTGAAGAAGATCAACCAGGAGTTTAATTGTATAACACCAACAAAGATAAGGGTTACTAAATGATCTGCATTTATTTTGTACTTATACAAAGAGTTAAAGTTCCAACCCTTATTTCAGATGTAACTTGTTTACTGCTGACTGACTTTCCAACCCCAGCAACAGGGAGCTGTTAACTTTCGGAGTACACTCTGTACTCTTTAGCTACAATGCTTTCTTGGTCTTAATGCCCCCTCCCTCCATGGTTTACAAATCTGGGGTCCTGGCCATGCACAAAAATAAAAAAAAGTCTTCCATATGTTCCAAATGTTTTTGGGACTTGGACAACCACGGAGTACATGATCCATTCCAGCTGTGACTGTCCGACAAAGGCCCATGGACTCAGGGTTGTGGCAAGGTCCCAGGTCTGGTATGGCAGTGGCTTCTTTTGTTTGGGTGTCTGGAAGCTTGACCCTGGCCAGGGCCTGAGGTGGAGACAGCAAGGGCCTGTTGGTGGTCTACTCTCAAGGAAGGCTTCCTGATGGCAGCCATAGCAGAATGTACCAGGGTCCAGAAGGTAACCTGTAGTTTTCCTATTGAGTAACCTGACTCCTAAGAGGGGAGAGACAGCTATTTTGAATGTGGAACACTTCAAAGGTGGCACTGAGACATCGGGATCCAAGGAAGGGGTAGGATGCAGCAAGCCCTTTCTGTCTAGCTCCTGCTTTGTGCCCATCATGGCTGGGTACCATACTGCTAGTTAGGAGAGTATATCACTTACCTTGTTTTATAAAATAGGTAGAACATTTCCTACATTTTGATTGGCTAAGAGGTACTATTCGCTATGTCCTTATCAGGACATATACTGTCAAGTGGCACTACTTATGCCATGCAAAAGTCAGAGATCAATGTCTTCCAGAAAATTTTGTTTTATGTCAGCCATGTTAGTACTGTAAAAACATTACATGCCCTAACTGTAAAAAAATACCATTCTCACATTTCAAATACGCTACCAAGGAGTAAAATCAATAAATAAAGCTCTGATTTCATTTTCCTGACACTTAAAATGACAACCCAACCTTTCTTACCCTAGTTGTTTAAAAATGTTTATGGCAGGCCACCAATCCAAGGCTCCTCAGTACCTGCAGCTCCACAGATCCAGCATGCATAACAGGCAGCTCCAGCACTTGCCTTCTCTCTGATGTCTGTAGCGCTGGCCATTTATCCGATGGCAGGTCTCCATTACCCACCTTTACATTACGCCAAGTCAAGAATGTACAGCAGCCGCCAACGGACATGCTCAATCCCCACCTGCTCCCACTGAAATCTGACCATCTCATGCTCCAGACAAAACAGAGCCAGATACTTAAACAAAACAAGAAATGAAAATAAATAAATACAATTAAATAAAATGTGTGTGTGTGTGTGGTGGTGGTGGGGGGGGGGACACAGACACCAGTGCCCTCTAGTGGCTTCCTTTTACATATGTTCTCAGTACAAATACAGTACAAGGACAGGGACTATTTTCAATTTTTTTTATTTATTTTAATACACTTTTAAAACTTATCTGAAATTGTTAAATACATTTTTTTACAGGGGGGACTCATTTTATAAGTGAAATAAGACACTCCAAGGTGCAGTTTATTGCCTGATAAGAGCACTTCCCAGGTGCTAAAGGCACTCGGTGCAAGTGCCTCATGCCTCATTATGCACCTGGGGTGTGCTCTTATCAGGCCATAAACCATACCCCCTTGTGTCTTATTCCTTACATCTGAGAGTCTGTATCACTGTCTGTATAAGGCATGGATAAATCCCATGTTAACCCCAGTTCCTTATGATATGTAAATACACCAACATGCTGCTAACTGCTGTTTCCTTTGCCTTTAGTCTAGAGGCATGTAAATAATGATTTCTGGCCCTTCAGTGAGGTTACCATTCAGGGCTACAGCTGTGTAATCCCCTCCTAGCGCTGGTGTTGTGCACCATGCTGGGTAAATCATTTGTTGGTTTGCAGGCAACTTATGCTTCAAGTCTGGTGCCATGTGTCCTATGTTATTGTAGTGAAAGTACAGTAAAAGAGATATCACTGAAGTATGCTTAAAGTAAGTTTACCACTGAGTTAAAATGTTGCTGTTTCCCAGGTTGCCTTTCTGGGATCTGTAAATAGTGTGGTGTAAATGAATTCTACTTTTTGACCCAATTAAGTGTGGCTCCAAGGAGCTCTTGCTGCTATTGGGCCCTGGCAATGAGGGAAGAGTGAAAATGAGTCCAAGAAAAGATCAGACCCATGCTTCTTCCCACATTGGGGTTTAGTGTGGAAGACAGGATAGAAAGTGACTCTGCCAAGGTGGCAGAGGGACTTACTTAGGTGGCTTCCTGGCAGTTACGTGATAGGCAAAGGCAGCCAGAACTGGGAGTTAGCAAAGGCTGGCTCCTGGCGAGATGTTACAACCTTTACACCCCTTGACACAGGAGTGGTCCCTGTGCTATGGCCTGCCCCTCCTCTTTGAGGAATGGTAGAGGCACGAAAAGGGGGTACTGTAACAGTCAAATACATCACTGCCTATATCTTTTGCCACAGGAGGCTTGGTGAGGGCCCATTGCATCTTTAACCAAGCTGACTTCAGAAGCCATGTGGAAGATGTTCTAAGGGAATTGTTTTGCAGCTGCATAGCAGAAGCTGTGAGCACAAACCAGAGACTGTCCCTGCAGCTTTGGTATATATGTAGTTAAGAATGTAGAGAGAGAGATTGGACAAGACCTGCGTGATCATAGAAGTGCCCAGAAACAGGATATGTCTGCAGCTTACAGGTCTGTGGCTTAAAAAGGCTCTAATTTGCATTCTCCATTGCTCCGTAGTTGGGAAAGTTATTTGGGACCCTAGTTCTACAGTAAATATCTCCATCGATACTGCACTGCTCTCAAACATCAGGCCTGCAACCTGTTGTCTCATTGTGTGCACACATGGACTAAGGGAGTTCCCATAAAGGACTTTAGGATAAAGAGGTGTTCAGTACTGCATAATTGGGACTGTTTGCAGACTGTTGCTTGGAGGGTGGTGGGATTTGAACTTGTGATTGCATATTATTTAATTTCCTGCCTTACCATATTCTCCCTTTCTAGATTCCTGTTCCCATGTTCCTGTTCCCCTCAAATAAACCTCATGCCTGTTTGCACTAACTGTGTGCAGCTGCATAATTGTGTTAAAAGTGCATATCATTTAGGGGATATTTGCATGCACTTACCATTTATCTGCCGGAGAGGGCTGCATTATTATTTTCCTGTTGGGGCTGGCACCTTGTTGTCAGAAGGATCCCAGAACATGGGGGCACTGTACCATTTCAATATACATCTATCAGACCACCGAAACAGGCATGCCCCAAGGACATTCTGCTCCAAGATAAGACGCAAAAGCACCAGCCATACCTTAACACCTACCAGGTTATGCCAATCCTTGGGGGCAAGTGTTACAAATGGATACCTGTTTATTATTTATCTACTTCAAATGTTTTATCGGGAAGGACATACTGAGCTGGTAGCAGCTTGTTTTCAGATGTATTTTGAGGGAAAAGAAGTTGGGGAATAACAGTGCATAAAATATCAATACTTAGATATAATTGGTACTAAATACACATGAAGGCGCTTGTGAACCTGCTGGGAGTTGTAATGCACTTAGAAATTTATAATGATGTACTTAAACCACTGTGTGTCAGCTTCCTACTCTACGCCATGTACAGCACCTACTATATTTAACTTGCAAAGACCATTTCTGAGATAATATAATTTATATCTATTGAACCCCTTACCTGTGGGTGCCGAATACTTGTTGCATTGGTGCGGTCATGCTACTGCAGGTGCCAAGTATACTCGGTTTTAAAAGAAACTCTTGTATAGCATGGAAACAGAGCGTGTTTCCACATGGACAGCTATACTGGTGCACAGACTGACAACGTGGTGTTGTCAAATGACTTAGCCTTCGCAGGGACGTCCACAAAAGGTATAGGTCTGATGCAGTTTTTTCACTCAATGGCTGGGCAGCAAGCAGGAAAGAGCTTTCTGTTGGAGCTCTTACTCTGAGCTTAAAAATGCTCAAAAATGCACATTTATGATAAAAATATGTTGTAAGGTTTATAATAACACACAAATACAGTGGCAGCTTCATTATAAGTCTCTTTTAAAAGAAAAGGAAAACAAAAAAATGTAAGGAGCTTTCTGTTGGAGCTCTTACTCTGAGCTTAAAAATGCTCATTTGTGATAAGAAAAATGTTGTAAGGTGCACAATAACAATCAAATACAGGGGCAACTTCATTCTAAGCATCATTTAAAAAAGGTTTTATCCTACCAAGCAGGAGCTGTTTTGGTGGGGAGGGGGGGCAGGAGACTGAAACAACAACAGGTGTACGCAACCAGTGTTGCTTTTACTAATTAGGCAGTAATTTGCAGTAAACAGAGCTAGTTATTATTTAGAAAGTGTTGTTCCCCCAGATGTGTTTTGTTACATACGGTAGCACAGCTGATTTTTGACAGTGGCATTGTGAAACTGATTTTGCCATGTCCAAAAAAAAGGTTTAATGTGAATCATGCTCTTAATGAAATATTTGTGGACAGTGAGTCAGCTGGGGACACAAGTTATGACTCAGATCTTACTCATCAGAATCAGACATGGAAGAAACATAGAAACATAGACTTTGACGGCAGATAAGGACCGCTTGGCCCATCTAGTCTGCCAATTTCCCTACCTACAGGATAGGCCGCAGATCCTAGTTAACCAACAGCCTATTTTTTCCTACCCCCCACAAAAATTGCCTTATGTCTGTCCCATGCATTCTTGAATTCTCCCACAGTTTTAGACCCCACAACCTCCTCAGGAAGGCTGTTCCATGCATCCACTACCCTCTCTGTGAAATAATACTTCCTCACATTGCCCCTGAACTGCCCTCCTTCTATCTTTAAATTGTGTCCCCTTGTTCTTGCAAGTCTCTTTTTCTGAAAGATGCTACCCTCTTGGACTTTGTTGATTCCACTGAGGTACTTAAAAGTTTCTATCATGTCCCATCTCTCCCTTCTTTCCTCAAGGGTATACATATTAAACTCCTTTAGTCTCTCCTCATACGGCTTCTCTTGCAGACCCTGCACCATTTTAGTTGCCCTCCTCTGGACTACCTCTATCCTGTCTATGTCCTTGCGGAGATGGGGTCTCCAGAACTGGACACAGTACTCCAGATGGGGTCTCACCAACTGTCTGTACAGAGGGATAACAACTTCCTGTTTTCTGCTGCTGATGCCTCTCCCTATACATCCCAGTATACCCCCAGCCCTCTATACTGCCTTCTCACATTGCTTGCTAACCTTAAGGTCATCTGATATGATTACCCCCAGGTCTCTTTCCTTTTTTGTTGTTGTTACTACCTCCCCACCCATTGTGTATTCTTCCTCTGGGTTCTTGTTTCCCAGGTGCATTATTTTGCACTTCTTTGCATTGAATCCTAGCTGCCATACTTCTGACCATTCCTCCAACCTTGCCAAGTCCCTTTTCATCCTTTCCGCTCCTCCTTTTGTATCAACCCTGTTGCAGATCTTTGTGTCATCTGCAAAAAGGCATACTTTTCCTTCCAGTCCCTCTGCAATATCACTGATGAAGACATTGAAAAGGACTGGACCCAATACTGAACCCTGCGGTACCCCACTAGTAACCTCTCTTTCTTCAGAGTGGACTCCATGTACAATTACCTTCTGTGTCCTGTTGTGCAGCCAATGTTTTACCCAGGCTACCACCCTGGGACCCACTCCCAGGCTGGTTAATTTGACTATTAATCTTTTGTGTGGGACTGTGTCAAATGCCTTGCTAAAGTCTAGGTAGGCCATGTCCACAGCCCCTCCCTGGTCTACTACTTTGGTCACCCAGTCAAAGAAATCTATTAGATTTGTCTGACATGACCTTCCCGCTGTAAATCCATGCTGCCTTGGGTTCTGTGCTCCACTGGCCTCTAGGTACTCAACTATTCTTTCCTTCAAAAGGGACTCCATCACTTTCCCTACAGCAGAGGTCAGACTGACAGGTCTGTAGTTTCCTGCCTCTATCTTGGTCCCACTTTTGTGAAGGGGAATCACATCCGCCTTCCTCCAGTCCTCGGGTACCACACCGTCCTCCCATGATTTATTAAAAAGAGTAGCCAGCGGTTTCACTAGTTCCTCCCTTAATTCTTTTAGAATTCTGGGGTGAATTCCATCAGGACCCATTGCTTTGTCCACCTTCAGTTTTAGGAGTTCTTGCAGAACCCTTTCTTCTGTGAAAGGACTGGGATCGACCCCCCTATCAATAGTGCTTCTGTTAATTGGATTAGGCACTTCCCCCTTCTCTTTTGTGAATACTGAGCAGAAATATTCATTCAGTATCCCTGCTTTTTCACTGTCCCCCTCTGCCCACCCACCATTCATTCTATTCAGCCTCACTATCCCTTCCTTTGTCTTTCTACGCCGTGATGTACCTATAAAAGGTTTTATCCCCCTTCTTAACTGAGTTGGCTATCTTTTCCTCAGTTTGGGCCTTTGCTATTCTGACTTCCCTCCCTGCTTCCTTCTGCCTTAACTGGTACAGCTCTCTGTCCTGCTCCTTCTGTGTTTCCTTATACTTCCGGAATGCTATCTTTTTTTTCCTGACTTTCACAGCCACCTCTTTTGAGAACCATAGTGGCTTTTTCTTTCATTTTGATTTGTTTATTTGCTTCACACAAAGGCTTGTTGCCTCTGTGATGGCAGTTCTGATGCTTCCCCATTGTTGCTCCACACCTCCTTCTAGCCTGTTTGCTAGTGCTTTTCTGAGGCACTCTCCCATCTTGCCAAAGTCAGCTCTCCTAAAGTCCAGTACCCTCACTTTTGTATGGCTTGACTCTGTAGCTGAGTTTAACGTGAACCACTGTTTGATGGGCACTTGTCCCCAGATGGCAACCCACTTCTAGATCTGAGATCCTCTCACTGCCCCCGTTTGAGAGTATGAGGTCTAAGATTGCTCCCTCACGAGTGGGTTCTGAAACTAGCTGTCTAATGCCTGCCACCTGTAGGGCATCAAGAATGGCCCTGCTCTTGGATGTGGCTGCAGCAAATGTGCTCCAGTTAACATCTGGCATATTCAGGTCTCCCATCAATAGTATCTCCCCTTTCTCTGCCATTCTAAGAATGCCTTCTATCATATCCTTGTCCATTTCCTCCCCCTGACATGGGGGTCTGTACACAACCCCTGTGCGGATTGTGGTGCCCTTTCCAGTCTCCAAGGTGACCCACAGTGCCTCCTCTCCTCCCTGTTTACTCTTTTGTTCAGTTGCTTTTATCCCTTCCTTTACATAGAGAGCTACTCCTCCCCCTCTTCTCCCCTGCCTGTCTCTCCTGTAGGTTATGTACCCTGGTATGTTAACATCCCAGTCATGGTTCTCTGTGTACCATGTTTCTGTGACTGCTACGATATCCAGGCATCCCTCTTCCATCAAGGCCACCAGCTCAGAGAGCTTGTTGCCCAGACTATGGGCATTGGTACTCATTACTCTCCATTTCCTGATGGCCTGACTCCCTTTTGCCCCATCCCTGTCCTTCTTGCCTTTGTCACTTTCTCCATTTACCCCTGCCCTTCTCCCTATCGACACCTCTATGTTGGTGTTTGTCCACTTACTACCATGATTATTTGGGGGGCTAGGATTTCCCTGCTCCTTTCCAGTGCCTCTCCCTTGGCTAGTTTAAAAGCCAATTAAGCATTTAAACCTATCACCTAGGATTCTGGTTCCCTCCTGGACAGATGCAGCTCATCATGCCAGTATAGGCTTGCATCACTCCAGGTGGACCCCCAGTCCCCAATGAAGCCAAATCCCTGAGCTCCGCACCAGTTTTTCAACCACTGATTGAATCCCATGGTGTGGAACACCCTAGCCTCTCCTATGCCATAGATGGGCAGCACCTCCGAGAAGGTTACCGTGCGTGCTACTTGACTAAGGCCCCTCCCCAATTCCACAAACTCTTCCTGCACTTCTCTAATCCCTTTCTTAGTCAGGTCATTTGTCCCTAGGTGGACAATGACATCCAGCTCCCTCCCCTGTGCAGCTGCTCTGGCAATCCTGAGGATTCGCTCCCTGTCCCTCCAAGCCATGGCGCCAGGCAGGCACCTTACCTCCCTCTCCCCTTCCTCCCCCAGTTCTACCTTCCTAACAATGGAGTCCCCCACCAGGAGTTGTTTCCTTCCCCTGCAGGGTCCCCTGCCACCCTCCTGCGGGTCTCCTTTGTGGAGGTTCCCAGCATCCTCCTTGGTCTCCACTGTGGGTGCCTCCATAGAGGAACCACACTTTGCCAGAATGGCATAGGAATTGTGGAGAGGTACAGCTGGAGGGATGCACCTCTGTTCCACCACCCTCACCCTCAGGAATGTTACGTGAGCACAGCCTATCTGCAGAATACAGCACAAGCAGCACAATGCAGATGACTACAAGATCAGATGAAATAGGAATAGGACAAGGTCAACCAAATAAAAAAATGAAGGCAACCCAAGTGTAACAGTGTGAAGCAGGGCAAATAAAAATAATAGTCACCACAAGTGTAAGGGGGCAAGGCAGGGCAAATAAAAATGGCAAAGGCACAAAAAGTCACAGGGGGAGAGGCAGGGCAAATAAAAATGACAAAGGCAGTGGAAATGGTAGAGAGCGAGCCAGGGCAATTAATAATGACAACAGCACCGAAAGTGGCATGATGCTAGGCAGTGCAAATGATTATGACAAAGGCACGAAAAGTGGCATAGGGCAAGGTAGGGCAAATAAAAATGGCAATAGCACTGGAAGTGGCATGGGCTGAGGCAGGTAAAACAATAAAAGGGGGCAAGGCACAGTATGTGGACAGGGTCAGGGAATAGCAAGTGAAAGTGGCCCATCCACATCTACCGAGGTAGAATGAATCAGCACACATGAAACAGAGCAGGTAACAGAAACAGATCTTGACAGACAAACTGAAAGGGAAGAAAGCACAAACAGTGAAATGGAATAAAGTTCAGCAAGGTAGTGGGTACAGGACTCTTCAAGAGAAAGAGAATCAGTCTTAGTAGAAAGGAGGGGTCAAGGAAAAGGATACAACAAGGGTAGGGGTATGATAAGTCCTTGAGGGAGAGGCAGAGCCCTTGGAAGAGCAAAGTAAGTGGGCAAGTCCCTCAAAATCCCTCTACAGATAATACTGGTACAAACCAGAAAAGTGTATCTGAAATTCTGTGACATGAAAATGAGCAGCAGAGAGAACCATTTGAGTTCACAGAAACTCCTGCTATTAATGTCCCTTTCCCTGACAACCCAACACCACTTCAAGGTTTCCAAATATTCTTTTTAGAGACACAGCCCGATGGTAATGACAGCATTATAAAAATTACTTGCACAGAAACTAACTAATATGCCGAACAACTTTTGTCTAGCGGTACTCAACCTGAATTTTCACATACTTCTTCATGGAAACAAGTGTATTCCTCTGAAATGTACGGTATCTGTTCCTCAGTATTTTCCTGTTGACTTGGTTGGTAAAAAAACACAACTTTGCGATTACTGGTCCACAAACCCTTTCCTCTCCACGCCTATTGTGCATTCTTTTATGAGTAGGACAGCTTCATGAATATGCTAAAATTCCTACATTTTGTGGATAATGACAGTGTTGCAGCATCACCTGACAAACTGATGAAAATCAAAACTGTCTTAGATTTTCTAAAGAACAAGTTTATGACAGCATATACCCCTGCCAGATACATTAGTGTCGATTAAACCTTTTACTATTCAAAGGCCTTCTGGGATTTAAACAGTATATGTCCTTGAAACATATGAACATACGAAGAAGCCAGTAGAAGAAGGCCATTTGGTCTATCAAGTCTGCTCGTCTTGCAGGGTCCACGGCTTGAGCTAATGTCCCTGCCCTCCCTCCCCACTCCTCCCATCCTGTCTACTCACAATCCTTACCTCCCCCCATGCCTATCTCAGCCTCTCTTAAAGCTGCCCACTGTCTTCAACGAGGTGATCTCTTCTGGCAGTGCATTCCAAGTGTCCACCACCCTCTCTGTGAAGAAGTGCTTCTTGACCTCCCTCCTAAATCTCCCACCCTCCAGCTTAAGACTGTGCCCCTTCATGTTATGGTTGCCACTCAGCTTAAAGAGACTCTCCTTATCAACCTTATTTATTCCTTTCAAGTACATGAAGGTACCAATCATGTCCCCTCTCTCTCTCTCTCTCTCCTTTCTTCCAGGGAGTACATGTTCAGTGCCTTCAATCTCTCCTCATATGTCTTACCCTGCTCTGGCATCAAAACCTATGAGCTATGTGTTAACTATTCAGATAATGGTGGGATGGGAGGCTACGTGTGGAATTCTGTGGTGTGTGCAGGCAAAAACAATGTACCAAATATAACACCGGATCAGACCATCACATTCCCTAGGGAGGACAATACAGAACAGAATGCCCATCCAGAAAAAGAAGATAATCAGGAAGTAACAGCAGAGGTTGTGAACAATGCCTCAGCACCAAAGACAGGGCAAACAACTCATGCATTGTAATTCAGTTGTTAGGTCCACTTGCAGGACAGGGGTACATTCTTTTTACGGACCACTTTTACTCCAGCCCCAAACTTGCTTGGCAGTTGCAGGAGATGAAAACAGAGCTCTGTGGCACCATCAATAAATCAGTTAGGTCTCCCACAACAGTTTTGTGATGCCCAGCTGGATGTTGGAAAAAGCATTTCTCTTGTTGTGGAGGATTGTCCAAGAATGAGAGCTGTCATATGGCAAGCAAAGCCCAAGAAAACACAGACTGCATATATGCTGACTACTGTGCATAAGGGTGACATGATATCATGTGGTAACAAACATAATGGAACTCCCAGGATCAAACTGGATGTGGTACCATGGTACAGTAGTAAGATGAGAGGGGGAGATGTCAGTGATCAAATGCTCCAAGGGTACCAATGCATTAAAGAAACTGGAAAGTATTACAAAAAAAATTGTTCTTCTACCCAGTTAATATTGCTGTGTTCAACTATTTTATTTACAAGAAAAAGGGTGGTAAAGGCACTCACTATCACTGTGTTGCTCAGTTCATGGAAGAGCTTGTGGGAGCTTACCTTTGCAATGCTATTGCAAACTACAGACATGTCTCAAGTGCAGAAACAGAAGTATGCCTTGTTGCCAGGCACTTTCCTGCAAAAATCTCTCTTAAACTAAAAATGAAGAGCCCTAACAAACTTTGCAGGGCCTGCCTTGCTATGCCTCATGCTCCCTAACAGCCGGTTGCTCAAAACATAAGGAAGGAACATGTGGAGGAGCTTCTGAAACTTGGTACTACTGTCCTGACTGCAGTGTTCCACTATGTGTTGGAAGATGCTTCAAAATACATCACACAGTAAAGGGTTATGGACAACTAGACAAACAGTCATGTTTGACTTCAGACTAAAGGAACTTATTTCATGGACTGCAAATGCTGTTTTCCTGGTGCTTGCTTAACCAGTGTGGTCCAGTGTTGTACTTGGTACAGTGTTTTGACCCTATTCACTGTCTAAATCTACACTAATAGGTGCTAGAGAGTGAGAGTTTTGAAAATGTCCCCCTCCCAACAAGGTTCTGTCTCTGACTTAGGCGCATTACTGTGAATGCATTTTCAGGTATCTTGCTTTGTAAATATTGACCGCAGTTACCCAAGTACTCATGTCAGCCACCAGGATATTTCTTCTAATTGTATTGGCCATATTCATGGTGACTACATTTGCACTTCACTGAAACCCACAGGAGTTTTTCTGTAAAGTAGTTGTTCTCGATCATCTAAGACACTTCTGATTTGCCTAAGCAAATCTTTATCTAATACAGATGTTATTTGTCACAAATAAGTCTAGGGTAAAAAAATATCACAGAACGTGAACAAAAATATGGTTCAGTTTGGGTGTTGCGACAGTTCTGAAGTTCTACAGTGAATTTATGGTTATAAATGCATGTTATATTGCTACTTATAAGAAGTATAATCATAAAACATCTTGTTAGGAATGAAAAAAATACATTTTCCTTAAACTATTATGGTATTCAGTGCTTTTATTGCACTTACAATAATCTCTACCTAATAAAAAGATTTGCATTACAGTTTATGACAATTGACTGAAATTGGTCTGATTTTTTTGTAACAGATGCGCACAGTACCTTGATGTAGTGAGATATAAAAAACAAAAAAAACATGAAAATATAGCCTTAGTTTCTTAAATTAGTTGCCAGAGTATTAGAAAAAGCTTAATCTGAGTTACAGTTATCTTATTTTCTCAGCATACAGTGCATAACAAATGAACGTCTCAGAAAAGAAAAATTGGAAATAGCTTTTTTTTTTACATACACATACAAGATTAGGCTGCTCACTTTCATTTAACAGGAACACAACAATTGTGTAACTGGTTGTAGCTAGTGGACCTAATACCATATTCTGAAAATTTCATTATGATATCTCATGTAGAAAAAAAAAGATATAAGGATTTATAAATGGGATCCAAATTCCAGCAAAAATCGCCAGCAGCAGGGGTTCAAAATTAATACCAATGACCAGCAGTTAAAGGGTGAACATATATGGAACTCCTTACCTGATATACATAGTAACCATTGTAAAATACCAGCTTCTTTTTCCCTCCAGGGGGATCTGAAATATAACAAGATTGGCACTGTAGTGTCTGTAAAGTTACACATGTTCATGTTACTGAAAATAAACCAGATGTCCCTATATGGGGCTGAAATGTCTGCTTAATTCAGCCACAGGCTTTCTAATGAAACCAAAGTTCCCAAGCTGCTCTTTTCTGAGGCATAGTCAAGTAAATTGGGGTACAGTACTAGGCAACAATAGTTACTTGTGCTACTATGGTAAAACAGGTGGTACATGTTATTTATGTTCTATTTTATTTCAGTTTACATGACTAAACAAATTTGAGACATTAAAGGTTCTAGGTACTGAAACTGCAAGGATTCAACTGTCTATTGCAGCACAGGTAAGCTTCTGCACACTGTTCTGCCAATGCACATCAACTCCAGCCTGTAGCAAGCAAAACCCTCTCCAAACATGAGACAGTGAATCAGTTCTCTCAGCCACTTTAATTCTTGACCTTTTTGGAGTGGACTGCCCTCTTTTGACTGTTGGCTTTGTGATATGACCATCTGTGTACAAACTGCTGGGAGATTGAGCACAAGTTGTAAGAGGAAAGCATTTCATTACAATTTCTCGTGAGGAATTTGTGTTGCAATAGGGCAGGCTTCACCAAGCAGCCACAGGGATGCAAGGCTGTCCTCTTCTACACATGAAATAGCTGCCTGTAACTCAAGTATTTAAGGCTGCTGTTGCTAATGATGTCAGTTAACATTTATACTCGTAACCCATTTCTAAACTACTGAGACTGTGTCATAAATATCTTCATTTCATGCTCAGTAATCCCTTATCTAGAAGATAATATATCAGTGTTTTCATTTAAACAGAGTGACAACTTGCTGTCACTTACCAACACGTTAATGACCACTGATTCTCTAATCCGATGGATGGATGGGCACCCTAACTATTTATTTTAGTTTATGTGATTAATATATAAAGTATTTTTTTATTTATTGAAAACTTCAGAGATTACCTTTGAGCACAAGTGCTCATTTACAAAGGTTCCACATCAAATACATAGTCACAAAAAATATTACTAGTACAGTATGAAGTTCCAGAGGAAATGCAGTCAAGTCAGCATCAAAGCACGTAAGGCATTTACATACAGTTTTGGAAAAGGCCATACAGATTGTTGTGTAAAAAGTCATAGGTTACATACAGAGAGAACAGAGAGAAACTGAATAAAACAGTTTAATGGTTACAATTGCATTGGACTGCAGAGGCAGACCTCGAAGATCTCTTAAACTGATTAAACTTGGAGAGATTCAGCAGTGAATCAAGAAGTTTGTTTAACCAGTTAGCAGCCCTGACAGCAAATGACCACTTGCCCAGCTGAGGATGCTGGAAAGGAGGCTTAAGGGTGTTCCTGGCCAGGTTAATCACATTGTTTTTGTTGTAGACAGTCCAGAAGAAAATTTTTAAAGCAGGGGGTGTTTGTTTGGCCCAGGAGTGCCTTTCTGGCAAGTAAGCATGTCTGGAGCTTTATTCTGCTGGGTAAAGGTAGCCAGTTTGAAGTAGATAAAGAGTACAACTACTGAGTGTGGTTATCTGCACCAAGTACAAAGCAGCATGCCTTATTACAGATTAGCTTTACTCTGTTTAGCACCATATCACTGGCAACTTCGTAGACAGGGACTCCATAATCTATACGTGACAGAATGGAGATGGCTACAATAAGGCCTCTAGCACACCCGGTGAGATTGTTCAGTTAAGGTACAGGGCACACAGTTTTCTGTTAACTATGGCCACCAGGTTGTCAACACTGGGGACAATAGATACAGTGTTATCCAGAGTTACTTCAAGAATGGGAAAGTGTGGTGTATAAGGAACTTTATCATTGAAGAGTGCTAATTAACTTAATACCCACAAGCCCAAAGGATGAGTGTGATCATTAGCTAACTAGCACCCACCAAAGTGGTAGATTTACTCATTCAGGACTTGCCTATCATATATTTTATATAATACAAGTTTAGATGGCATTTACAATAATTAATGGGTGTGCTTCTACATATTTTGGCCATCATATTTTTCTGTAGTGTGGTGGCATTTTTGTTATTATGTTGACTTGCCGCTGCGCGGCAGTCAACTCATTGGGAGAGTGGAGATTTGGAGGCGCGGCTGCTGCTGGGCGAATGCAGGGCACGCATCAGTAGGTGCTTCCCTCATTCCCCAATAAGCTAGCATGGTAGTGCTGACAGCAACAGTATGAAAAGTGGACAAAACTTCTAAACAAAGTGCCACTGCAATCAGAGACAAGCTCGTCATGCAGTTGCACAGATGACACACCTCCCGTACGTACCCGTCCTCCCCCCCTCGAGTACAGGGTGCCACACTGGGAGCCCACCCCAGCGTGGCAACTGATGCCATGGCCGATGGGGGTGTCCAATCCCCCATTGGCTCCACTGTCCTCCCCCCAGTATAGGGTGCCACGCTGGGAGCCCACCCCAGCGTGGCAACTGATGCCATTGCCAACGGGGGTGCCCAATCCCCTGTTGGTTCCACGCCCCCCACCAGCCGTTTTTCTGCCATGCTGGGAGCCCACCCCAGCGTGGCAAATGTCCCTCTTCGTCAATTAGAAAAAAAAAAAAACTGTAAATTGAAAATGGTCCCACGCAGTCTCCCTGCCCCTCCACAACCCGCACCCACCCACTGCGCACCCTGCCTCCCACACCCCCTCACCCCATACTTACCTCCGGGTCCGCGTGACGATCTGTGGTGTACTTTTCAAAGCCGACCGCGAACTGAGAAACGCCGGTAAGCTGTATAATGGGCTAGATAGGGTTTTTTCAACTTTGTTGTATATCTCAGGCATTTTTTGGAATGTTTGCACCAAATTTTCAACATGGGGTTTTTGGGACCCCTTCTCATGAATGCTGTCACTGTCATGGCGTTTTTCAGGCCTGAAGGGTGATTTCGCAGTCACTGCACAAAATCACCTTTTGGGACTGACTAACAAAACAACACTGCCAGTGTTCATAAGGTGGGCTCTCAAGAAGCCTATTTTGAAAATTTGGTGGAAAAATTCCTTAAAATGACTGTTTTACGAGCGTGTGTTGCGCAGTTCCTATGCACGCTTGTAAGTTCGTGAATTTTCAATATTTTCATTCCAGATTTTCAACATTGCCATTTTACCACACCTTCTTATGAGTAGTACAGCTGTCATTTTACACATCTCACTCTAAAACTTGTTTCCACTTTATGAAGCATAATGGCACAGTCTGTGTGCGAAATCAATGCATGGGACAATTAAGAAAATCACAGTGACACTGTTCATGAGCAGAGGTCTTAAAATGGCTATGTTGAAAATTTGGTTAAAAATTCAAAAATGACTGTTTTACGAAGCAGTGTTGCGAGTTCCTACGACACGTAGAAGTTCACGAATTTTCAATATTTTCACTCCAGATTTTCAACATTGCCATTTTACCACACTTCCTTATGAGCAGTACAGCTGTCATTTTTCACATCTTGCCCAAAATGTGTTTCCGCCCATGTAGCGCACAATGGCGCAGTCGATGTGCAAAATCAATGTATGGCACACATTAAGAAAATCACAGTGACACTGTTCATGAGCAGAGGTCTTAAAATGGCTGTGTTAAAAATTTGGTGAAAAAATTCCTAAAAATGACTGTTTTACGAGCGTGCATTGCGCAGTCCCTATGCATGCTCGTAAGTTTGTGAATTTAATATTTTCACTCCAGATTTTCAACATTGCCATTTTATTACACTTCTTTATGAACAGTACAGCTGCCATTTTTCATATGGTGCCCAAAATGTGTTTTCGCACATGTAGCGCACAATGGTGCTGTTGGTGTGCGAAAGCAATGTTTGGGACAGATTATGAAAATCACAGTTACACTGTTCATGAGCAGAGGTCTTAAAATGGCTATGTTGAAAATTTGGTGACAAAAGTCCATAAAATGACTGTGTTACGAGTGAGCATTGCGCAGTTTCCACGCACCCTTGTAAGTTCATGACTTTGTAATATTTTCAGTCCAGATTTTCACCAGTGGCATTTTTCCACACTTCCTTATGAACAGTACAGCTGTCATTTTTCACAACATGGCCGAAGTGTGTTTTCACACTTTCAGCGCAGAGATGCGTGGTCACTGTGGGAAATCATTGTTCGGGACAGATAAAGAAAATCACAGTGACACTGTTCATGATCGGAGGCACCAAAATGCCTGACTTGACAATCTGCTGTAAAAATCCCCAACCTAATTATAATACGGGTTAATCGTTGCACAGTTTCTATGTCCTTCATTAACCGTAGTTTTTATATTTTTACTGCAGATTTGCAACATTGCCATTTTACACCTCCCATGAACAGTACAGCTGTCATTTTTTACATCCTGTTCGGAATGTTTTTGCACCTGTGGTGCTAAATGCCGTAGTCGCTGTGCATAAGCAGCTTTCGGCTAACAAACTGATATTGCCACTGTTCATGAGGTGGGGTCACAAAAAAACCATGTTGAAAATTTGGAGTGAAAATACCAACGAATGCCTGAGGTATTAGGGTTTCCAACCATAATGCCCAGCCCTGTAGAGAATGACAGGCATCAGGGGTGTGACTTGGGATTCTTGCCTGTAATGCTCATACCATTCCACACCCTGCAGCCAGTGAGAGGCATCGAGGTATGCCTTAGACTCTTCGGCCCCAAAGTTCATCCCATTCTCCTATAATGCACCCATCTCACCGTATTTCCTAATGGAATGGGGTGCGCGCATAAGGGCCAAAGACCCCAAGGAACACCGTGACACTTGTCAGTGTCTGCAGGGTGGGTTGTGGTGAAATGGCGTGGCCGTTATGCCTGACAACCTAAAGGCACACCCCAATGCCTGTCACTCTCTGCAGGGTGGTGGTGGGGTGGGCTTCAATTCAGTACTTCACTGCCATTCCTATTATGCTGCTCTGTAACTTCTACACTACCACTGCCAATGCCAGCAAGCCAACATTCGGCATTGACAAATGCTTGTTGAAGTTGTTTTGGCCTGGTTTGTTTTCTGTAGTGCAGAGTCCTGCAATATAAGGAGGTGTGTGGCTAAATCTGTCCATTTCTTAGTGTGTCTGCAGTTGTGAATGGCATGCTTTTGGGGTCAGCAGAGGCAGTCAGGAGTGTTGTGTTGTTGGGGTCTGGAGAGGCATGCATTTGCAGTCAAGAGAAGTATCTGTGTGATTTAGGGAGCATTATCTGTCTTCGGGTGGAAGTAGCATGTTTATACTGAAGGAGGAGCACAATCTGAATAGGCTTGGAATTGACAGAAGCAGCACAGAGGGCAAGGTCTGAGGAGAGAGAGAGAGCTTCAGCTTTGAGGGGCATTACTGTTAGGTGAGAAATGGGGGAGACTGTAAACTGGTTGACTGATTTGCTAATTAGTATTGATTAGTGTTATCCCACATGGATGTTTGCACTGCTAGTATACAGTTTTAATTAACGTAGGTATATACTATTAATTAGTGTAGGTATATACTATTAACTGTTTTATTAATGTAGTTATATACTTCAGTTGATACTTTATTCACCAGTATACAGAGGAAAAAAAA
The DNA here is from genome assembly GCA_016271365.2 of Neoceratodus forsteri. NCBI lineage: Eukaryota > Metazoa > Chordata > Ceratodontiformes > Ceratodontidae > Neoceratodus > Neoceratodus forsteri. The sequence goes on from CM028136.1 coordinate 324,791,588, forward strand.
GACAGCCTTTTGTATGGCTAAAATGCTCCATCCTTGTATTATAATTATTTAATTTCATTTATTTTTTTAAACTGGAAAGGCATGTGAGCAAAAGTGCCCTTTTTCACAAGTGTCCAGTGACAAACAAACATAAAATTAAACAAAACTATCATAAATTACACATGTACAATAGTAAAGAACAATAAATTAAAAGCATTTACATACATTTCTGTTAAATAGGTAACACTTTAAATTGTTTTTAAATAATGTCAATATCAGACACTGAACCAAAGATAATGGTAAGCTATTAAAAAGTTTAACACCCCGTTATGAAAGGGAAAGTTAACCCTGTGTTGTATGACAAAACAGAATTGTAAAAGAATAACCTGAAGTAAATCCGGTAACGTGCATTAACAGGCCTCTAGAAAATGGAGGAAATACTATTTTGCAAATGACCCCAATAAATTTTGAAAAAAAATGTCAGAATTTTACTGTTAAATCTATCCTCAAATGAAAGCCATTTTACAGCTTTGTAGAGGTCACACTGATGGGCCATTCTAGAGAGTTCAGTTACAAACTGAATAATGGTTTGATATGTCGCCCTTAACCTACCAAAACATTTTTGAAGAGGGAGAGAAGGAGTAAACCAGTGAGCTGTAGTCTAGTATGGGAACCAAAAAACTATTAGCTAATAAAGCCTTTGTTCTGGATATCAAAACTTGTTTGACACAGTATACCTTATCAAGCCTTTGATGCATTTTTTTTGATTACCTGACTGATATGATTTTCAAAAATTAAATGACAATCTAGGTATACAGTATACTGAGATATTTAAACTCAGTGACTCTCTCAGTCAGGTTACCATCACTGTCTTTGAGAATAAAATCAAAGTCAGTGGCCTTTCTAATACCCGGTAAAACTATATGCTTTGTTTTTATTGGCATTATGGACTAATCCACGTGCAGAGACCCAAGAATGCAGCCTGTTAAAATCATACTGAAGTTTGTCCAGAAGTCTAGATGGACTATTATCTTTACAAAAAAGAGCTGTGTCATCAGCATAAAGAATAAGCTCAGTGTACCAACATATCTCTGGGAGTGAATTGCCAAAAAGTAAACAATTAAGAGCCTAAACTAGAACCTTGTGGGACTCCATATTTAATAAAACATACATCCAAGTATAGTCCTTCAATCATTGTCCTATGTGACCTAGTATATAAGTAATTCCTGATCCAATTTAGTACTCCTGAAAAATTTATGTGGAATAATGTATTAAGAAGTACAATCATCATGGTCCACAAGATCGAATGCCTTGGTGAGGTCCACAAACACAGAGCCAGTAAAGAGCCCTTCATCGTTAGCCCTAAAAAGTTTGTGAACCTCACCAAGGCAGTCTCTGTATTATGGCAAGCCCTGAACCCATGCTCTTATTCCATCAGAATGTTATGTTTGTCTGGATATTCCATAATCTGATCCAGAACAATTTTTTTCCAAAATTTTGGAAAGTGGGGCAAAAGGAGAAATTGGCCTAAAATTAGAAACATAATTTTTGGAACCAGATTTATGAAGTTTATATATATACATATATATACATATACATATATATATATATATATATATACAGCTTTTTCTCATGAGCCCTGGCAGGGGCTGTGGTCCTCTAAAGGAGGAACTCTCTCTCAGGTCCCACCACACTGCATTTTAGTCTATCCCGATATTTCCCTCACAGCTTTCCCCCCTGTGGCGGGGCCGGGAAGGTGGCACACCCTCCCTGGAGACCCAATCCAGAACCAGGAGTCGGCATGCGGCTCAGCGGACCGTCATGGAGCCCTGCCAGGCTAATTTTTCCTTCAGTTTTTTCTACTGACCCCCTCCACCGATGTGATTATGTTGGAGTGCATCTCCTGACTTGTATTGCCCTCTAGTCACCCCCAGAGGGCAATCAATGAGCGACATGACATGAGCCCTCCCCCCGGGAGAGGAGAGCAGTTCTCCAGATGCTCAATTCTCTTTCCCCCTACTAACCCCCCAGTGACCCGGGCTCATTCCTGAACCTGGATCACTGGCATGGCACAAGGGGTAGTGACCAATGCCTCAACCTCCAGTGGTAGTGGCCCAGATGGTGAAGGAGTTTTATGATAGCACTTTTCCATTTAATGGAGAAAAAAAAACCTCATTGCACAATGAAAAGTTAAAGATATTAATTAAAGGAAGAGCAATTGGTTCACTAAGAAGTCTCACAATATGGTAGTCTATGGCATCTAAATCAAGGTATACGATTAGAACAGTAGCTGAATTTTGTCACCGCAGTTATGGCACCACAACAAGGGCGACGCTGACAGGGGCGATCTTAATTTTAGATCACCTCTCAGTCCGCCGCCTTTGCGCCCACAATTACTTCTGCCTCCTCTAGGGCATGCCCACCCCAGAGGAGGTTATATTTAGTTGCAGGGGTGTGTGTGGGGGGGCAACATCACCCACAAAAGCCGACTGTTTCCCAGGAGAATGCTTTGGTGCTGTAACTCCCGGGGAAAATAATGCCTAGCACTGTAATGCCGGGTGGCTTGTTGCCTGCATCATAACTGGCATTGGCAACATGTTTTTTGCACCAATATGGGTGAATCCTAAACCAAGACTAGACCTGGGATCATTCTTTACATATTCAATTATCTCAATTGGTGAGAGGAAACAAAAATAAAATTTGGGACTGGATGCAAAAGATTCAAAGTGATTGGGAAAGGATTCTGAGGTACCCTCTGAATTAAACACCTTAGGCTGAAACACTCTGAGCTTATATCTGTCAAGGTCACCAAAATATGAATTAAATAGATTGGCAACCTCCCGGGGCTCATTAATGAGTTTTCACTCCTCGGCAAGGGTAATTTGTTCATTCTTTTTACCCCTGCCCACTAAATCATTTAAAGTTCTCCATGTAAGTTTAGAATTTCCTCTCTCACTAAATTGCTTGTCTTTAAGAAATTTATTTTAGCTTCACAAACTGCTGATTTGCATTTAAAATTAAATGTATACCGTAGTGTATAAATATAAATAAGCTATCACATCCTAACATAAACATGTTATTTTGAAAGCCACATGTGAAACACTCACAAGTGTTGCAAACTCACAGGCAAGGCAAACTTATTTTAATAGCACCCTATCCTGATGGGCTCAGAGCACTTAATGGGAAGGCTTTAAGCCTGAGGTTCAATGAGTGGAGCAACTCCATCACTCCCCTATCAGGCCTCAAAAGGCCACTCCTCCTGGGCTGTCCCAGGATTCATTTCTCATTGCAGCTGGCAGCACTGTAATTTCTTCCTCCTTTCCTTCATTTCCCTGCCTCTCGTCCTGTTACTGGCCATCTTTGTTGCCTTCTGCAGTGGGTTCCTGCTCCCATCTCGTCTCCTCATTCCTCAGCCTTTGTGTTTTCTGCCCTAGCTCCCTTCCTTTCTTCATCCCTCACCTTCCTGCTCTCTTGCCGCTGGCTACCGGTGCACTCTCCATCCCTCATTTCCCCCCTTCCACTTTATCTCTCTCCCTCCTGCCTATCACTTCTCTGCCCATTCCTTCCCTCTGCTTCTGTTTCCTGATACCTTCCTGGCATTTCCTGCTCATTCCTCCTCTGCCACTCCATTGGCTGGGCTTGTGTGTGGCTGTTGCCTCCCTGTGCTGCTCATTTTTTTGTTGGCCGCCTGGCTTGGACTTGCTTTTGTTACTTGCCCCTCAGGTGCCACTGCTTCCCTGCTGTCCTGGCGTGAACATTTCCCATCTTGTTGCCTCTGTTTTTCTCGGCCCCATTATGGCACTAGCTCACTGCATGCCCTTCGAACCTCCCGTCAGCAGTCACCGGTGGGCACTTTCCACCCTCCTCTTGCCTTGTGGCCTCTTGTGCTTTTCTTTCCCTGGCCCTGGAGCCAGCCTTTTCCTATTGTTTTTCCCCCGTTGGACTCTGTGCCTCCCTGGCTGTCAGTATGCCTCTGCGGCATTTCTGGCCCCCTGTGCTTCCCATTGCTGGATGTGCCAGCCCCTTCACAGCTGTTGCACATGCCTGTTGGCTACTCTGCTTGCCATTTATTGTACTGTCTTATAACCTCTGTGCTAATTTTGATTTCTGGATTGTGGGGATCCTAGCTTATTCTGTTAGGGTTATTAGGATTACTATAATATAGAAGTGAATCCTATTGAGTACAATCCCTTGTGTCTGTGGAGAATGGATGTGCATTATTATTCTTTTGCCTCCTGTGTCTCTCCTTTGTTCTCTTTTTCCTCTGAGTTGGACAGCATCTGCCCCAGTTCTCCGTATGGTCTATGGTCCTTCTCCACCGACCTTCCATGCATACCTCTCACCTGTCCCTGAGTATGAAGGATGCCATTGATCGCACTCCTTATACTTGTTCAGTCCTTCATCCTTCCATCATGGAAATGGTGCTACCCACCCAGTGCATGTGCTGTAACTTTTGATTGGCACCCCTCCTGCTGTTTGGGCTATTTGTGGATGCACGACATGTTCCTTTGTTGACCTCATTGCTGGTCTCGGTCCTTCTCTCTACCTATGTCCACTTTATCTGGGTGTCTACCCCTGTCGACTTCACTTGGTGCCCTCCTCCTCCTGTTACCTACCCCCAGTCTGCTTCTTTTCTGACCTTTTCTTTCTTTTGGGGTTTTCTCTATACTGCCATCACCTTCCCTATTCTTATCCTTTTCTTACTCTAGTCTGTCTCATGTCCAGGTGCCCAAGTCTGGTGCTCCTTCGCTCAGTCTGACCTCAGGGTCTACTCATTCATATCAATTAATCAAGCATACCTCTCATTGGGTTTTATGCTACCTCATCAACCTGCTGTACTCCTGCAGTTATTATCACCATCAGTCTTCTCAAGACCACACCTGGTATCCCTCACTCATCCAACCTCTATGTGAATCTAACCCTTCCTATCAACTCCTCGAGCATAACCCTCTTGGGTCATGCTACCTCAACTCAACCTGCTCTCCACTCAGAGACATGCCTTCATGTCTATTGCCCCTTTGCTTGGGGCTGGCGGCTTCTCTCTATCATTGTACATCATTCATTCAATACCTCACCTTAACTGTCCCAGCTCCCATGGCTTCACTCCATCATCATTCATTTTCCTCTTCATATTTCACCTTAACTGTACTGGCCTTCTAGGCCTCATTCCATGATCATACATCATCCATTTCATTCCTCACCTTCAGCCATTCAAGCCTTCATGGCTTCTTTCCATCATTGTACAGCCTCTCTTGCTTTTGAGAGTCTAGTTGCAGAGACATTGCTTGCATCCCTCGATAGCTGTCCATTTAGAAGGACTGAGCGAGAGCGTCCTCTGCACTGGACTTTTCCTCCTTTCCTGATCTTGACTTTAAATTGCTGTAGCTGCACTGTCACTAACCAAAATGCCCTTCAGGCTGGAGGGAAGGTGACCTAGGCCTTGGATCCCCAGAGGTTTCCTCCTCAAAGGGGTTTTTTCCTCTCCTCCATGCCAATGGTCATAATATTAGATAGGGTTAGTGCTTTCATAGGTTTCGTAGCTAGGTTCCGCTGTTGGTTGGAGTCGGATGGTGGCCCCAGTTGTTCCAGCTCTCCTTAGGAAGTCACCCTTCTGCATCTCATCAGCTTGCATTCATTCTCTGTCCTTGACATAGCTTGTTCTTCACATGTTCTTCCCATCTACATTCATCTCTTTACTTTCTGGTCTCGACCTATTCTGATTTCTCACGACTTTGATGCTCGATACCCTTTAGGGTATTCTTTTTGGGCTTCTTCCTAAGCTACTTTTAGCCAAGGGAATAATTTCCATGGCACCTATAGGGGTGGAACCCTCCTCTAGGGTACCTTGCGTTGTACCCCTTCAGGGTGGTATATCCCATGGATAGAGAGACAAACAGCCACAGTGTATCAAAGTCACACAGGCATCTCATCCAGTTGCGTAAGCACAACTGAATGGAAAGGCTTTAAGCCTGAGGTTCAATGGGTGGAGCAACTACATCACTCCCCCATCAGGCCTTAAAATGCCACTCTTACTGGGCTGTCCCAGGATTCATTTCTTGATGCCCCACCATCCACCCCTCCTCCTCCAGTGGCTCATCTCTCTTTTCTGTGGGCTTCTTTGTAAGATACCTTTAGCCAAGGGAATAATTCCCACGGCACCTATTGGGAGGGGGGACCCTCCTCTAGGTTTCCTTGCATCGTACCCCTATAGGGTGGTATATCCCATGGATAGAGAGGTGAACAGTCACAGTGTATCAAAGTCACACAAGCATACATCTCATCCAGCTGCATAAGCACAATTGAACAATATATAACACAGCATACAATAAATACCATTGAAATAAATCCAAAGCCTATATACATAAATAGATACATAGAGAAGCAGACTATTGAGCCTATATTACACTGATCTCAATTAATACGATCAGCCCCACATATAGCCAAGAATGCTGGCATGGATGTGGACATAGATATAACTTAATACACTGTTTATGAGAGTGCCCACATATCAGGAAATAGTGGGAGAAGTTAGCTAACAATATATCAGACAAAACAGAGTTTAATATACCATGTACTTCACAAGTACTATTATTTAATGATTTGGAACAAATTGGTATAACATCACAACAAACAAAAAATAGTGTCTTTGGGATCTATGGCACTTAAAACATTAATATTGAGGTTTTGGAATAGCCAAGACTTGCCTGAGACTATTGAAAGAGAGTGGGGCTTTATATTTCATGAAATGTTAATGTTAGAATAAATCGAATGTGATGAGATTAAGCTAAATATACATGGGGGAGAACTTATTGCTATATTCCCACCTTTATTAAGAATATAAGTGGAATTCTTGAATATTGAAATTATGTAAATAATAATTGATTGAGAGAAAGTTCTAATATAAGTGTTCCCTGATAGATCGATATTTGCTTATTTCTAATAATATTTATGTGCAAATGATAATATGTAATCAATAGTATTTCAGTGCATAAGATGTTTCACAATGAGCTGGAATTTATGTTTAACAGCTGTAATGACTGATCAATAAAGCTTAGGCTATTAGAAGCGTAACATTACAGCTGAAAGTAAACATTAGAGATCAACTTCAGAAATATAAATATATTATACAAATTAGTCATTTCATAATACCTACCTACCTACCTACCTTCCTTCCTTCCTTTCTTTCTTTCTTGAAAATTTGGTGACCCAGATAGGCACACTGAGATGGAGCTCATTTACAGGTGCTCCCCGGGGGAGGGGATAGTACAGGGAGCGAAATAGCAATAACAAAGTGACAACAGTAGGTGCATGAACATGAACAACAAAATCATAGTACAGGTAGTGAATTTCAGAGAGAGGCCAAAACAATGTAAAAAGTGTACATGTACATTAGTTATGCGGTAGCCAGGTTGAGCGCTAATGGACAATGCCACCAGTGTCAGAAAAGGCATTTGTATGGAACCAATGAGGTGTAAAATTCAGATTACAGACTACATTGATTGCTGTACAGCTGAGTAAGGAAAAAAAGGTAAAATAGCAGGGAGGTTGATTGGACATGGGTTGTTGTAATGTGGCGAGAAGAGGAAGAAGTCTGTGTGCAGGTGCATTCTTTAGTGAAGTGTGTCAGTAAGAGTCGCTTGAGTAAGTGAAGCAAGGAAGAGACATGGATGGGGCTAGGGGTGCTGTTCCAAAGAGTAGGAGGATGGGTAGAGAAAGCAGTCTGATCTGCTACAGATTTACTGTGAGGGAAATGGAAGGAACAAACAGCAGAGGAACATGGGGAGTAGGAAGAAGGGATGGCAGGGCTAAGGAGAGAGGAGAGAGTAGAGATAAGTGGGAGTAGTGGTAAGCCATAATTTGGCCATGAATGAAAAACAGTGTGAGAGACGCTGGGCCTCGGGGAGTGGGGGGAGATTAGCATATAGCAAGCAGTGATATGCAAGAGGTGGAGAATTAAGGGCAAACTGTTAGAAGGAATGAAAAAGGAGATTAAGCCTGGCAAGTATAGACTTTGAGGCAGCGCTGTAGACTATATCTGCATAATCAAACACAAGCAAGATCATCTACTACAGTCAAAATCTGCAAAAACATATGTTGTGCAAAGTGTTTTGATTTGTGTGTTTAGTCCTAGTGTGTCCTTCCCTTTGTCGGCTATTAGGAGTGTTTTCTAAGTTTGCTTACTAGTTTTATGGCCTGTCAAGATCTCTATGTTAGAATGATTTATTGCTCTTCTTTGTCCTATAGTGCCTCCTGTCTCATGTGACAGTGATGTGTCCGGGACCACTGATTCAGTAATGGAAAATACTACAGTAGTAATCTGAAGATAGAAATCTGATGTTCTGGCCTCATCGAAATAACTCAAATTCAGTATCTTTGTTTTCTTTATGTTTGTCTAGGTCTAGCCAGTAGGAGTAAATTCTTTACTTTTAAAGCTTTTAATGTCATCAAACTACATCCAGTCATTAACGCACACAAATCACCCTAGGTCATCAGTAATGCTATAATTAGTAAAGACTGGCTGTTTTCTTATAGAATATCCACTCAATTAGAACCTGAGTGCTTGCTAAACTGTAAATGTAGCCATCAGTGCCTACTGTATAAGGAAAATGACTTACAATCATGGCTGACTGCTGTAAAATTGACTGTAAACCAATACTTACTGAATCAATGGTCCTGGATACATCACTGTCACATGGGACAGGAGACACTGTGGGGAAAAGAAGAGCCATAAACCATGCTAATATGAAGATCCCCAGAGAACGCAAAACTAGTAGGAGAGGCCATAAAACTAGTAGGCAAATTGAGAAAAAACTCCTAATAGCAACCAAAGGGAGGGACACACCAGGACTAAATACACAGATCAAAACACTGTGCTCAACATATATTTTTGCAAATTTTTACTACAGTACTCCTTTAAGGATGCTTTCACAGCAGACTAGGAAAGTAAGGCATGATTTGTTACAGTACAGCATGCCAAGCTTAGGGTGAAGTTTATTGTGCATGGTGCCAGTGTGGGTGGAAAAGTTGAGTTTCTTATCCAGCCACACCCCTAAGCACTTGAACTGCGGCATCTGTTCAAACAGGTTGCCATCTAAAGTTGAGAAGGCAGGTGTACATAGGAACCTTACTAATCTTAGTCTACTGCCGAATGTAAGGGACACTTTTTTTGGCATTTAGTGAAAGCTGGTTTGCATGGAACCAGCCCTGGACATTGTCAAAATCACACTAAAGTGAGAACTGCAGCTCAGAGACAGAGACACTTGAAGGGAACAGAACTGTGTCATCTGCATGCACGTGTATGTAGGAAGAGACACAAGTGGAGGGAAGTCATTTAGGAAGATGGAGACGAGAACGGGCAAAGGATGGAGTCCTGGGGGATACCGCATTTGATGGGCAGAGAGAACAAAGGGTATCCCCAACTTGGACTGACTAGAGCCGATCTAGAGGTGGGAGTGAAATCACCTGACTGCAAGATCTGATAGACCGCCAGGCACCTAACTCATCCAAGAGAAGAGGGTGGGCCACTGCATCAAAGGATTTTGCGAGGTCTATGAAAATGGGTAACACCCTATATGAGCGCCTATTATTGAGCGACTCAATATGAGTGACTCAACAGTAGCATTTGGAAGTAGTGTGAGTGGTGGAAAAAGTTGCTGTATCCTGTAGAGTGAGTGTCACAGGGAGCTACACTCACTAGAGCAGGTTATAGCATGATGGTTGGGCTAGCACTGCTGAGCTGGCCATGTAGCGTGGTGGTATACGCTCCTGCCACTGAAGCAAGCAACCTGGGTTCGGGTCTAGTGGCTGGAAAGGAAATATTTTTGTTTTTTAAATCTTTATGTTTTCCCCGAAGTCTGCACCCCGGTGGAGCTGATTATCTTTATTTTGGGGGGTGTGGAGGGGGGCATAGCCCTCTGCATAAAAATACATATCTTTTCATTTTTTCAGATGCAGTAAGCGATCCTTGCTGTTTGCAATGGTCGCTCTACTGTCCATCACCCTTTGTGTGCTGGACAGTTCTTGTCTCGTTCAATGTGGTCCGTGCTCATTAAGAGTCGCCTTTATCACATAAAACCATGAAAATGACCGCAGTGAACTGACTCTGCTCCATGTCTTTCAGCACAAAGTCAGTGAACATAAGGACAACCAGACTTTAATTGTCACAAATAAAATGAAGAAACTGCCATTTCTCATGTACAGATACTATTTTAGTGCTCTCTTATTTGATGGATTCACAGAAAATCCCTCAGACGTTTTTAGACCAGCTGGTGGAATCTTGGGTGAGTGCTGATGTTATTCAAGCAAACATTTTACTATTTTCCTTAAGGTCCTGGCAGCTCAGTATAAAAACACAAACACACAAACAGACACACACAGACACACACAGACACACACACACACACACACACACACACACACAACTTTAGATTGTGAAATGGCAAAAATGTGTTTCCTTTATTTGTCTGAGGACCTCTGCCTATTGAATTATATCAGTGCAGCATCACAGATAAATATCTAGTTACTTTCACAGACTCATCAGTAATTTTTAGGGTACAATACTAAACAAGACCAAGGACACCAAAACCCATCAAGTCATGTACATTTTGGTTCCTGTAACTCTCTGCTTCTGTATACTAGTCTGATTCATCCATTTTTCTGACTTCTTCAACATTCCTGGAATTCAGATATCTGTTCTGTAATGGGTTCTCCTCGGATAATTTGCCCCACTGCCCTTGTAACCCTTCTAAAATACAAACATATGCTCTGTACTTCTTCCTTATTTGTAATTCTGCCATAAACCCCTGCTAATGTTAGACCTTTATCAATTCTTCTTTCTCCAAATGTGCATCTCATCTGTGTACCCTTTCATATATTTTTACTGTTACCCCGTCCTCTCTTAAATGCTGCCCTTTTTTACTCCTGTACACTTTCAAATGTGAACCCTTCTTCTGCAACCCTACCAAAATGTTTACTTTTAGTCCACACCTTTCAAAAAGGGCATGCCTTCAGAAGTTTTCTCCTTATACTGTACCTCTTCAAACATTTGAACTTGTACCCCTCCACCCCTTCTGAAATTGGCAGCCCTCTCCTTTTACTTCTCTCAAACTTTGTACCCCTACCGTTTCACCTCTGTCAAATGTACATCTCTCATAATGTGTAGACTCTATCCCCATACCCTTCCCAAAATATATTCCCTTTGTCTCATGCCCAATATTTGTAACTTCATCCTTCTCTCTCTACTAAAGTTTGCAGCCTACCCAAATTTGCATCCCATTCACCAGATCCTTATGAAAATGTGTGCCCCATGCCTCTGCACCCCTCCTAATGTTAGTGAAACAGTATGTTTAGGAAGGGAAGGTGGGGGTAGAGCATACATGATATGTGATTGTTGCAGTGGCAGGCAGTACAAATTGTGAGATGGGGGTTTATGTTGGAGGTACATACTTTGAGAGCTGCCAATCTGCAATTAGTATGAAGGAGGCACTGCACATATTTTGAGAGCAGTACACATTGTTTGAAGGGCACAAAAGCAGGGTGCATATGTTGTGAATAGTGTGGGGACACTGGGTAGACATTTTGTGAGGGTTTGGGGGCTGAATTATGCAATTTGGGAAGAGCAGAAGAATGAGTACAAACCATGAGAGAAAGACTGGAGTAAGGGTGCAAACTGTGTAGGAAGTATAGAGTTGGGGTAAAAACTTTGGGAAGGGTATACAAACAGAGTTGCAATTTTTGGGAGGATAGTAGAGTTACGAGGGATGAATCCAGAGGGGTGCAAAGATAGAGGCATACATTTTGAGCAATGTGCACATTTTGGGGAGCAATGCAGTGGACGTGCAACTTTGTGAATTGTGTAGGACAAGGGGTATACATTTTTTACATTTTTGAAGGGGTGCAGTGGTATGGGTAACAGTTTACAGAGGGTGGAGAACGTGAGGTATACATTTTGCAAAGGGTGCAAATTTGAGGAGCGGTGTGGGGGGTTGATTTATGAAAGAGTTCAAATCATTGGTGAGAGCAGGTGTAGATGGTATAACATTTGTAGGGAAAATGGAGTTAAGGTACATATTTTGTGAGGTATACAGGGATGAGAGTATAAATTTGGGATGGGGTGCAAATCTGGGGAGTAATGCAGGGAAGGTACAACTTTTTGAAGTAGTGGTGAAAAGGTTTACTAATTTGTGGCAGGGTGTAGAGGTAAGCATGTAAAGTGCTGGAGGGGTAAAAGAGAAGGGGGCACATTTGGAAAACTTTAAAATGCTGCATTTAGTGACAGAGGATAAAATGTTTGGGAATGTGTATGGATTATGGAATGAATTTGGTTAGGGGTACAGGAGAAGGGATGCAAATCATGGGGAATCTGGGGATAAGGGTAACTATTATGTCGAAAGTGCAGTTGGGGTTAACACTTTAGAAGGCTGCAGGGGCACATTTTGGGAGGGAAGCAGGGTAGGAGGTGCAGATGTTGTGATCTGTGGGTTACAATTAGGGCAAATTTATAGATTTAGGAAGCAGTGCAAGGGAGCTACAAATGTCAGGAGCTGAGTGGGGTAGTGCCCAGAGGTACAAGTATTTGGAGGGGAGTTGTAATGGTGGTTTAAATTTGAGATGTGTACAGAAGGGCACAAATATTTCAGGAGTGGAAGTAAGCACTCAATTGGTGGGGGGGGGGGCGTAGAGGTACAACATTTGGGAGGGTTGTTAAAAAGGTATCATTTTAGAAGACTGAAACTTGTTTTGCCGACACTTGAAATGCAATGCCACAAGCCCAACATTGAAAATCCCGACAGTGGAACTTTGCCCCCCACCCGGAGTTTGTTATAATAGGTAAGAGGGTTGTGGGGGTGAAGCCCCCCACATTGGGGTGTGCAGGGGGCAAACCCACCTGAAACATGACAAACAAATCAAAATCCCACTGTTGGGATTTTCAGTGTCAGGCGTGTGGCATCGGCATTTCAAGTGTTGGGAACAAAAGTTTCGGTCTTTCCTCATACATCCTGTTCAAATTTTAATAGGGCTGCAGAGCAGGAGTGCAAATGTTGACATGGTTTCAAGGGTGAGGGCACAGATTTAAAGAAGGGTAAGTACATATTTTTGGAGGGATATAATGCTACATATAGACTGGAGAAAATGTGAGAGAAGGGAAATTAGCCTTGTGGTGAAACAGTTACAAACTTAGGAGAGGTATATGAATATGTGGAATAGTTGAAAGGGAGGGCCAGAGTAGAGCTGTATAGTGTTGTGGGGTCATACATTTGGGGAGGAGTATAGGGCTAGTGGTAGATATTTTTTTAGTCTTGTGGAACCTCAGCAAAGAGGATACATTTGAATAGAATAAATGAGGAGGGAGCTGTGGGGCAGCATTCAGGGCTGTAACAGAACAAAGGAAATCAAAATGTACACGTTGAGAGCCTGGCAGGTTCTGTGCACAGTGTGTTGGCAAGCAGCTTAGGGAACTTGTGAGATATTTACCCATGGTGTTTTACTGGAATAATTTGATTTTAAAAAGGCTCCCATCAGAAAAGTGGAAGGAAAGACACATTTTAGAATGCAATAAATGGATGTATAATTGTTTATTGTTTAATTGTAGGATTACAAATACCTTTGAGCCGGAGGTTCGTTTACAGAGGTTCCACAACAAAAAGAGAAACAAACAAGTAAAGGTATCAATACAATGCAAGACACCAAAAGGACAAGTTTTGCATACAAATTCAAAACAGCAAGGAGACAACTCAATAAGCAGTGACAAAATATTTAGTTACAGACTTTATAATACAGTATGGATTTGAGAATAAGACTAGGTAGTAGAATTATGAAATGGGGGGGGCTAAAGAGGACTTATAAATTTAAAGTTCTTGTCATAAGTGCCAAAAAGGGGGTATAATGGCAGGGATTGGACATGGGCAAGTAGGGTATGAAGTGGAGTGGTGGGAGGGAATAATGAGGGGGGCATGAAGGGATAATTAGGAACCAGAATGGTTTAGCTTAGGAGGAACAAGAGGATGTGATAATCCACAGAGACTGAGTTTGTCGGGGAAGAGGGGTGAGGAAGGGAGATTTCTCAGGAGGCAGAGGAGGATCAACAAAATAGAGAAGCTACTTGAGTAAGGGGCAAGTAACAGAGCTTTTATTGGATTGAAAGGAGTAGTGGACAGAGAGGTGTGATACTAGCAGGAAATGGGGGAAGGTGGATTGATGGGGGGGTATTATCTAGTAGTACCGGTAAGCATGGGAAGGCTGAATCTAAAAGGTATACCAGCAAGTGCTAATATGATTACTTCATAATGGGAGCTAATTTTTACAGTCACAGCTACTGACTGATGCCAGGTTGGCACAGAGCTTTGATCTGAACAGGCCTAATTTGGCTACAGATTGAATTTCAGCACCTAGAGAATTTATCCATAGCGGTACTCAGCATTCATAGGAGTGCTGGCCTTGGCAATCCACTTGAAGGGCACTTTGAAGGGCTGGTTTGTTGCTCCTCTAGTACACGTGGTATACTCGGATTTTTTAAGGAGATTCTGCTCACCAGATGGAGTGAGGCCTAATGCAGATTTCTTTACGAGGAAGCTTGTTTGGTAGTGGAGCCAGCATTACAGGTTTAGCCAGCTGGATTGGGCGTATAGCTCACAGGTGTGAGTACGATGGTGGACTCCATCAACTAGTCAATAGGACTAGATGACAGGCCTTGTTTAGGGTTCTTTTTAATTCACTTGAGTCTGATTCAGTTGCAGCACTGTAGACTATGAGCCCATAGTCTATTACAGACAGTACCGAGCTAGTAATCACCAGCATATGTGCCTCATTAGTGAGGCATTGCCTGTTTTTGTAGAGTATACCTAATTTGGCATTGCCGATTTAGCTACCAGATCTATGTGCTGATAGATTGAAAGCAAAAAGTCAAGTATAACACCTAAATATTTGAAAGTTTGAACCATTTCTAGGGGTGTATTTTGGTTGACTAGTGTATGCAGGTGGTGTGACCTATGTTTATTGTGGGTGGATGCAAACAGCATTGTTTTTGTCTTTTTGTAATATACTGTAATAGCAGTTTTGATTTTAAGAACCATGCTTTGATTGCTGAGATTTAGATGTACTCTGTGGGTACTGAGGTGCCAGGACCTTGAGGAAAATGTCATTCTAGCTTGAATGACATCAGCACTCACCCAAGACTCCACCAGCTGATCTGAAAATGTCTGAAGGATTAATAAAGTGCACAATAAAAACAGCATCCGTACATGAGAAATGGTGGTTACTGCACTTTATTTGCAATATATAAGGGCTGGTTGTTATCATGGTGGGCAAACAGTACCTTTCAAAAGCATTGTAATTGATCTTTAAAAAATGGAAATATCAAGTTGTCACTAGAATGTCTGCTAAAAGAAATGGGTGTTTAGCCACTTTTTGAACACCTCCACCATGGAAGCAGGTCCAAGGCCAATGGTCAGAGCCACTGGAACATTACAGGAAAAATACTCAAAAATGTGGAGCATTTTTGCAAAAATTGCAGAGAAACATCTATTACTGTTTTCTGAAGCACATAGTGGGCAGATTAAATTGTTTAATAAAAATATTGTCACTTCTATGTGCTTAGAACTTAAAAAAAGGGTTGTGATGTTCAAATTTATTAATATGCAGTATATTTTCTATGTCCCAGGGTAGGACAGGGTAAAACAGGGTAGACTGGATGGACCAATGGTCTTTTTCTGCCAACATGTTTAGGTTTCTATCAAAAAATAAATACACATACATTTTTCACTGCATCATACAGTGATTTGTAATGCCCTGTTGTTTTACTCTGTCTGCAAGGGTTTTTGTCTATTTGAAAAAAAATGTTTAAATATATTTCAGTAGTTCTAACCAACTGTTTTTGTTCATGTAATTTTCTCAGGGTTGATATTGTTCAGTCAGCTACCCTAGGGGTAGGGGATGGCCTTTCTATAAAATGTTGATGAGACGAGTAATGATTACCAATTAACCAGGGCTGCCTTGCTGTGCACCTCATGCTGACTTGACTGTAACTGTTTATTATGGGCAATAACTATATGGCAGTGGCCATTTTCTACAAAGCTCATTGTCTGTCTCAGTTGGTTCAACTGGAATAAAGTATGCACTCTATAAGATAATGCTCAAACACAGGCATCTGCATGTCTAATGCACTTACCAGGTGAACAAAGACAAATATGTTTTTGACTACAGTCTTTGCATGTGAACTTGAAAATGGTAGATTGTTATGGTATGGGCCACTGTCATACATACTGTACATACATACAAGATGTCAGCAGAGAAGGACCATCAGACCCACCTAGTCACTCAAAACACCCAGCATTAACTCCCTCAGAGGCAATTCAAGTTTAGAATCAGAAGGGCCATACAAAATCCTCAGCTGTTGGAAATAAGATCCACTAAGAAAGAAATCTATGCAAAGAAAAACCTATTAATCCACTTGCAAAAAGTTCTGTTGTTAGCACCCCATTTGAGTGAGTGGCCCAATTTACACCGTTACTGCCATCCATTGTTCCAGCTGCTGCGACAGTTCATATAAACTACTTCAAAACATGCTTATCCAGTGGATTTTGAAACCAACTGAGGCAGTGAATGGTAGTACACCACCACAACCACAGTTCCACAGTGAAGACCATCACAGCAACAGATCTCGCCAGGTCACTGTGATGGTCAGCTGTACTATGTCTCCCAGTGTTATGCCCCCTTTCCAGAACCAATTCAGAGTTGGTTGTTTAGAGATGGGGGTGTGTTGGGGGAAGAGCCCCCGGCGAACAAACACTCCATTCCTGATGGGAACAATGCTGATAGGTGGCATTGTTCCTGTTGCTGTTCAGGATGTTGACAATGTTGTTGTCGATATTCTGACATGGAACTGCAGTGAATTAGATGAAAGCAGCATCACATACTGTAGAACCCCTTAGAAGCTCCATTGCACCTCCCATTGAATTGTTTTGACCAAATGCAAGTCTGCATACCACCTTAGCAGTATATGTATCAGTCTTTTTCAGAGTTTATATTTGAACATTTTAATTTTTTTTACACAATTTGTGAAAAAACTACAAAAAAAATGCAAGAAATTGCAGAAATATTCTGGAGATTGGTGAAAATTATGGATCTTGCAGTAACACTGCAAGTGCAATTTTCCAGTGGCTCTGCTAATGGGGAGGGCATTCCAAATTAACAGAACAGCTACAGAAAATGCCATATCCTGACAGCCTCAATCTTGATTTTGGAAAGGACAACAGACTTACCTCAGTGGAGCAGAGGGGGCAGCCAAGAGCATAGAAAACTAGGAGTCCTTAGAGGAAGTCAGGACACAACCCTTGCAGGGTTTTGTAAGTTAACAATGTGACCACAAAGGACATTTGCCACCGGACTAGCAGTTTGTGCAGTTTGCACAGCACAGACAAGATATGCTCAGAGGTTTTAACTCCAGCAATCAGTTGGCCTGCATGGTTCTGGACCAGCTGCAGGCAGCACACCAACCTACTAGCTAGCCTTAGGTATAGAGCATTGCAGAAGTAGTGGAGCCTCACAATCTCACAAAACCATGTACTAGGGTTATCAAATCCTTGCATGCTAGACAGAGTTTAATATGGGTGAGATCCTTAATTAGAAACATCAAACCATGGACCGCAGCTGCCACCTGATATTCTAGTGACAGGTTGCAGTCCACAATGATCATTAGGTTCTTAACCCTATCCACAGTTGGTAGTACCAGACCACTTAGAGAGATGGACATCTGGATAGTAGATTATACAGTATATCGCAGACTCATGAAAACCTGGTTCCACCAGGAATGCCTCTGTTTTGCCTGGATTTAAGCTCAGCCAACTGGGTACAACCCAGTCAGAAATTTGATGTAGCTATTAGTCAAGCACAGAGATTACATCATGCCTTTCAGGTGTAAATGACAGGTACAGTTGGGTGTCTTCTGCATAGCAGTGAAACTCCAACTTATACCATCTAATGCCCTCTCCTAATGGCAATGTGTACACAGCAAATAATGAGGACAGAATCAACACCTGTGTCACCCCACAGTCAATTGCAGCAGGCTGCAAGAAAAAGTACTTAATGCAACCTTCTGCAATCTGCTGAATAAGAAGGACTCAAACTACTTAGAGGTTGACCTGAAGAGTCCTCCATATTACCACAGGTGACCCATCAAAACCCCATGATCTGATGTGTCATATGCAGATGACAGATCTAGGAGAATAGCTACAGAGCATTCCCCTCTGTCTCTAGCTAGAAGTTCTTTAGACATGTTGACAAGCATGCTCTCAGTGCTATGCTGAGGCCTGAAACAAGACTGGAGTGGTTCTTAGATGTTCTATGTCTCGAGGTGAGCTTCGAGATGCACTGCAACTAGCTTCTCAATTACCTTCCTCTGAAAAGAAACATAGAAACATAGAAGATGATGGCAGAAAAAGACCAATGGTCCATCCAGTCTGCCCATGGGTCTCCATATAATCCCGTGACTTGGCGTCAATAGGGGTATTATACCTCCCCAACAGTTATCCTATTCCTTCCCCATCCTTGTCACTGCCAGTGATGACCATCCCTTTCATTCTATCCCAACCACGTTTGAAACCACACATAGTCCCAGCTGCCACCACCTCAGCTAGCAGGCAGTTTCATGGTCCCATCACCTTTTCAATAAAGTAATACTTTCTCACATTCCTCCTGAACCTCCTCCCTATAAGTTTACAGTCATGCCCCCTTGTTGTTGAGCTGGTGTTCCTAATAAACTTCCCAGAGTCCACCTTGTTTATTCTTTTTAGGAATTTGAATGTCTCTATCATATCACCTCTCTCCTTTCTAGTCTCGAACAAACACATATTCTGCACCCTAAGTCGTTCCTCATAGGATTTCCCCTGCTGACCCTGAATCATGAGGTTGAAGACAGGCCTGTAATTTGCCAGAATGTCAGAGTCCACAGATGACTTCTTAAGGAGGGGACTCATAACTGCCCTCTTCAAGGTGCAGGGGAAGCAACCCTCCTCAAGGGAAAAACAAACAATCCTAGCAGTAATCGGACTTACAACCTCCCAGCAGTTCACCAACAGCTGGGTGTGGCCTGGACCAAAAGAACAGAAATTTGAGCACAACCCTGTGATCACTTTGAAGGGACACTGTCAGCTTTACTTAATAACTTTTGACCCGGAGGGACCAGTGTGCCTGCCGCAACACATATGCCAGCTGATGGCATCTGTGCTCCTTAATTTGTCTGAATAATTTTATTTATACATATCTTTTCATAACAAAAAAAAATTACTTTCCTTCAGCCCCGGTCACTCATCCACCAGATGCCTCCTTTGCGTTCTTGCTCTGAAGAGGATGTGCCTTTACACAACATGGCCTCCAATCTGCCAGCAAACTCATGTGTGCACGAGTTATACATTTTATTGACCTGCATGGGGTAAAATATCCAGTAGCAAAGAAGGTTTAATCCTGATACCGGCAATGTGTTTCATATTTGAAAACAAGCATTGTAGCCTTATAAATGAGCTCTTTACAAGTTAGAGCAGTGACTAGGGCATGCCTACCAGCATTGATGCTGGTGCACATGCCCTGAGTCACAGCTCTGGTTTTTAAAATGTTCTTTTATAAGGCTGCAATGCTTGTTTTCAAATATGAAACACATTGCTGGTGTCAGGATCCAGCTTTCTTTGCTACCATATTTATCTCGTGCAGATCAGCAAATGCATTACTCGTACAGGCATGAGTTTGCTGGCAGATCTGTCTCGGTAGGTGTCCAGCAGACATAAAAGAAAAACAAGGCACCTTTCACAAGAGTAGAGGAATTTTATTGGTAAAAGTAAATGATTACAAACAATAAGAATGAAAATAAGTCAAGGGAAATCATACAAAAGGATGAAAAACTTAAAAAAGTTGTATGACCTAAAGAAAAAAAAAACACAAACAGTGGGTCACAAAAAGGAAAAAAAATGAAGAAGATGAATATTAACCAATCCCCATTCTGTTGGTTCCATGGAGAGCAAAGGATTGTGTCTGCCATATTGATCAAAGGCTTTTTATCCAAAAATTCAAATTCATTCAAGTCAATTTTCCTTACTTCTGACATCATTTTTTTTATGGTAAAGAGAGTCCAATGGAATATCCTTATGTTGCAATGGAGTATCATTGTGTGACAAAGAAAAAAATACATTGACTATTTCATATACATCACTTGAAACATGAAAAAAATAATGCATGAAGTGCTGCTGTGCCTTTTCCCTCACTCCCCCACAGAGTGACCCTTAACCAAGGTCTTATGTGTGAGAGACCAAAATACTTGATCACCCCAGTGATCAGCTACCAGGTCCCACAAATCAGAAATATATGAAAAATTAAAAAACAGATGATCCATCGTCTCCAATTGTTGGTTACAGGTTTCTCTTCCACAGTACCTGTCCTGTATGGATTTATGTGTATGTGCATTCCTCACATTAAGCTACTCATGGCAGCAAAATCAAAGTGTGTCCCACAGTTTTTGGAACCGTTTTAAGATGACCTATTGCTCAGAGTTTCCTGGTAATGTGGTAAATACTGGAAAGATCGGAGAAATGTTGCCCAAGAGGTACAAATTACAATTTCTCCTAGAAAACTGGCTCATCTGACCAGCCTCAAATCTCTCATTTGACAAACACCAACTAAGCACAGAGGTAGGTTCAGCAACCCCTTTCCCAATGTTGAAAACAAAAACACCCTGTAACTTAAAATAAAGCATAGAGGGTCATCATTGATTTCTGAATCCTTCTAAAAGAGGTCAAAAATTACTGAGAAAAGGAACAAAAGAAAACACACAGGGTTAATCATATCCAACCCATCTGTTTTTACTGGCAGGCAGGTAATATCCATTTTAACAGAGTTCAGTCTGCTTCCCCATAAAGCTTGGAAAAAAAACCCTTAAGAACTGATACTTCTAAAGTAGAAAGTAAAGAATAAAGATAACTTACAGGTAAAAAAAAAAGAAGTCAGCCCACCTGTGCAGCAGTAGAGCCATCACTTGTGATGCTGGTGACCCAGGTTTGGGAATGAGCCCAGGTTGTCAGAGGGCCAGCTGGGGGAGATGAATGAGCATCCCTAGGACTGATCCTTATCTCTGGGGGGTTGGTGGTGCTCAGCACTCTGGTGACACCCAGTTGAGGCTGGATGTACACTTTGCTAGGACCACTCACATCATGGTGATGGGAGTGTGGATGTCCGTGGGGCATGTGTGGGAGCACTCATGCTCATGTGCTGACATAATTGCATGTCCGTGTCAAGGGGGAACCGACACAAGGTAAAATGCTGTGTGGCAACACTTCATGATGGCCCTCGACCTTTGCCAAATGATGCTACCAAAAGTGCAATTCTTGGGTGGACCACAGGTGGAACTCAGTTTCTTTCTCAGGAGACCCGCCATTTGGGGCAAGCTATTGGACCTTCGACCTGGGCATCCGAGTGGAGGATGCCAGCAAGAATTGCAAACGGACAAAGATGGGGTAAGCATCCTGTCTGCAGCCAGGGCATGAATAGAGTCTAAAAAAAACTGGACCAGAGTGGCTTTAATCATAAATAGTCTTTTATGTTTAGTCATGTCCAGATCCTTTCTGTCTTGCAGTAATCTGTGTTGCTTGCTCAGTTTTGAGCTTCCAATTATGAAACACCATGTTCTCATTTAAAAAAAAAATACCCAATATTTTTATGGGATCTTCTGTAATATTTATACCCCCATATCAGAAACAGTACCTCCTTCAGGGTTACCCAGTTTAATACCCACACTTTTTCCTACATTGAAGGCAGAAATAGAGATGGCAAAATATTTTTTAAAAACATTTACTGCCTCCAGGCCTGAATCTGTGTCCTGCAACAATAAGATAATTTAATCTGCATAAGCCATTGCTGTCAAAGAAACCTGATTCTCTGTAATAGCTGTATGGTAGACCCCAGGACTATTATTTATAACCCTCAAAAGAGGGTCCAGGCAGAACACATATTAAAGGGAACTGAGCAGACAGTCCTTAGTGACCCCTCATCTTTGTAAAAAGGGGTCCCTCACCCAACCATTCACCAAAGGGCTTACTTTAGTGGTTTTATATAACATTTGAATACATGTTATAAATTTATTTGAAAGGCCATACTATTTTAGTATTTCCAGAAGATACTCATGAGAGATCCAATCAAAGACCTTTTCTTGATCGAGATGTAGTAACCAACCTGAAAAAGACCCTTCATGACCACATTCTTCCATTTCTCTAATTAAAAACAAACAGTCTTGTATTTTTCATTCAGGAACCAAACATAATTGGGATGCAGAAATGAGATGCTATGCTGCTCAAGTTAAACAAGAACACAATATTTTAGTTAAAATCTTTAAGCTGGTAATTGATAGGCTCAGAGGCCTCCAATTTTTATGTTTGCTTGTCACAGCACAAGAAACATATTGCAGCAGCTTGGTGCCAAAGCAGGTTCTGGAGGTGTGGCACTGTTGTGGCCAATACCAGCACGGCATTTTGGGGCGTGTGTGATGTCCACCAATAATGGGGGACACAGTCGGTGACACTAGTTTGGAATGTTGCCACCAACTTGAAAGAAAATAGCTGCACCTGGATGTGTCCCCCCCCCCACACACACACGCACGCATATTGCATGCTAATGCACTCCCTCCCACACACTGTATGGCTGATGGGGGTACCCAATCCCCGTTGGCTCCAATGCCTCCCCAACAGAGAAGCGGGTGCCACACTGGGAGCCCACCCTAGCGTGGCAACAGTCCATATGGCCAATGGGGGTTCCCAATCCCCGTCAGCTCCCCTGTCCCCCCACCCCAAACAGCCTTCCAGCTGACATACTGGGAGACCACGCCAGTGTAGCAAAAGTCCTGCATCGTCCAAGAAAAAAAAAGAAAACCTGAAAGAGAAAACCTTCTCTCGCTGACTGTCCTAACCTCCGCTCCCTCCACCCACACCCACCGTCTGCGCACCCTGCCTCCCCACACACACCCACCCCATACTTACCTCCAGAGTCTGGTGCAATGATCTTCAGTGGACTGGGAATGTGTCTGCACTCTTCAAAGCCGACTGCGAACTGAAGTAATGACGGTAAGCTGTATAATGTAATAAATATGTTTTTTTCAACTTTGGTGCATATCTCAGGCATTTTTGGGAATTTTTTCACCAAATTTTCAACATGGGTTTTTTGGGACCCCACCTCATGAATTCTGTCACTTTCATTTTGTTAATGGGCCCTGAAAGGTGATTTCACTGTCACAGCACAGAGCCACCTTTTGGGACCGATTTATGAAATGACAGTGTCACACTTCATGAGGTAGGCCCCCAAAAACCCTATGTTGAAAATGTGGTGAAAAAATTCCCCAAAATGACTGTTTTACGAGTATGCATTGTGCTGTTCCTACACACACTTGTAAGCTCGCGAATTTTCAATATTTTCACTCCAGATTCTCAACATTGCCATTTTACCATACCTCCTTATGAGCAGTACAGCTGTCATTTTTCACATTTTGGCCAAAATGTGTCTCCGCGCATGTAGCGCACAATGGCGCAGTCGGTGTGCGAAATCAGTGTTCAGGACAGATTAAGAAATCACAGTGACACTGTTCATGAGCAGAAGTATTAAAATGGCTATGTTAAAAATTTGCTGAAAAAATTCCCTCAAATTACTGTTTTACGTGCATGCGTTGTGCTGTTCATACGCACGCTCATAAGTTCATGAATTTTCACTATTTTCACTCCAGATTTTCAACATTGCCAGCTTACCACACCTCCTTATGAGCCATACAGCTGTCATTTTTCACATCTTGCCCAAAATGTGTCTCCACGCATGTAGTGCACAATAGCGCAGTCGGTGTGTGAAATCAATGTTCGGGACAGGTTAAGAAAATTACAGTGATGCTGGTCACGAGCAGCAGAGTTACAATGGCTATGTTAAAAATTTGGTGAAAAAAGTCCATAAAATGACCTGTGTTATGAGCGACCATTGCGCAGTTTCCATATACCCTCTTAAGTTCATGGATTTCTAATATTTTCAGCCCAGATTTTCACCACTGGCATTTTTCCACTCTTCCTTATGAACAGTACAGTTGTCATTTTTCACACCATGGTTGAAATGTGTTTTCGCACTTCCAGTGCAAAAATGCGTGGTTGCTGTGGGATATCACTGTTCGGGACAGATTAACAAAATTACAGTGACACTGTTCATGAGCAGAGGTTCCAAAATGCCTGTGTTGACAATGTGCTGTAAAAAATTCCCACACTAATTGCATTATGGGTGTGCGTTACGCAGTTTCTACACACGCTCATGACTTCACCAGTTTTTTTAATATTTTCACTGCAGATTTTCAACATTGCCATTTTTTCCACCTCCCCATGTACAGTACTGCTGTCATTTTTCACATCCTGTTCAAAATGTGTTTTCACACCTGTGGTGCCAAATGGCATAGTCGCTGTGCAAAATCAGCTTTCGGCTAACAGACTGATATTGCCACTATTCATAAGTTGGGGTTACAAAAAATCCATGTTAAAAATTTGGAGTGAAAATACCGATGAATGCCTGAGACGTTAGGGTTTCTGACCATAACGCCCCACCCTGTAGAGACTGACAGGCATCAGGGGTGTGACTTGGGATTTTCAACTGTAATGCTCATATCATTCCACACCCTGCAGCCAGTGAGAGGCATTGAGGTGTGCCTTGGACTCTTCGGCCCCAAAGTTCACCCCATTCTCCTATACAGCACCCATCTCACTGTATTTCCTGATGGAATGGAGTGAGCATAAGGGCCGAAGACCCCAAGGCACACCGTGACACTTGTCGGTGTCTGCAGGATAGAGTGTGGTGAAATGGCAAGGCCGTTATGCCTGACAACCCAAAGGCACACCCCAATCCTGTCAGTCTCTGCAGGATGGTGGCGGGGTTGGTTTCAGTTCAATACTTCACTGCCATTCCTATTATGCAGCTTTCTAACTCCTACACTACCAATGCCAGTGCCAGCAAGCAAACATTCGTCAGTGACAAATGTTTGTTCAAATCTGGTTTGTCTCCTTTTTTAAAAAGGAGAACTAATAAGCTTCCTGACATGCTGGGGGCCAGGCAACTATTGTTCAGGTCCATAATTATAAAGAATTACTAGCTTCTTTGATAAGCACTCCTTCAAAGGTACATACAGCTCGCTGGGCAAACCATTTTCCCCGAGGGCTTTGCCTTTACCTAGTCAAGAAATACTAGAATATAATCCCTCTTTGTGATGTTGATCACTAAATGAGCTGCACTGTTAAGAAGGATGGTAACTGCAGCTGAATTTTCTGAGAACCTATGCAAGTGAATTTTCATTTTCCAGGGGTACCATTAGAATCAGAGTGCTTTTTTTCCTGATCTCTCTTTTCTCTGTTTTCCTATTTTGATTTTGTTACTGTTTCCATATGTTGTAGTCTTTAGTTTAGGAGCACACAAATAGGTGTAAAGACATTATATAGAGGAGGTTAAATGCTTTTAACAAAGAGTTAATATGCAAGTACTTCAATGATAAGATTTCAGAAATATTGTATTGTTAGAAGTTACGTAGCTGGTATTTGAATCAGAAGTTGTAGTACTGTTATGAATTATATTATCGTATTGTGCAATGATATGTATTCTATGTTATATTTTAAGAAAATGCAACATTTTATTGATAAAAAAGAGGCACGTACATGGCATTATTTGGTCCCTGGGAGTGGTTCTTTCAGCAATACACAAGCCTGCAAGTGTGAGCCCACTGTGAATTGTTTTTTGATTTGTAATAGAAATAATGAGGATTGTAATATTCCTTTTGCATAGCAGGCAGCTAGACTGCAAGTCACATTCAGCTACCTGTATATCTCAGAGTCAGCTAGGTTGCAGGGCAGTCAGTTAAGTGTAAATCTGGCAGGTGCTTTTCAGTTAATGTGTTTATCTCTGTGTACTAGTAGGCAGACAACAGTCATCAGCTAAGTTTCGGGCAAAGGCAAGCACTAATTTGTTAGCAGCAGTAAAACAAATTCAGGCAAGTGTTAGTCAGTTAGTAGCAGTAAAACAAAACTGTTTTAAGGCACATATTCTCTGGAAGTTCATGGGTGGGTTAAACAATAATCATGGGATGCAATTAGACCAATGAGGTAACTGGACTTCAACAGTTCACACCAAATCATTTTACAACAGTATTTATTTCAAATTCCATTGGCTCTTACACAGTTCAAGTCAACCCATTTTGGTTTTAGTGAATTTGGTACCTTTATGAGTCCATCCCTCAGTATCTTGTACAACATAACTGCCCACCCTTATAGATATTGATGCATGCAAATAGTTTGGTACAGTCATTTTGTTCAGAATTTTTATGCCTGGCAAAAAACTCTACTTCTTAGTACTTTCATTTTGTTCATACTACCATATCTGTTCTGTATTTGTACAGTGGGTATTAACATTTTAGTGGCCTCATGTACTATTTATTTAAATTTTGGTAGCCTGGTGGAGACCATTGGGACAAAGTGAATGTACAGGGGTGACACGGACATTACATGAACAATACAGAGGTACAGATGGCAATCATTCTTACTCCATTGTAGGTAAACTGATGGAGATACTAGTCAAAGAGGACACATAGAATTTGTCAGCAGTAAAGGACCACGTGGCTCATCCAGTCTGCCCTGATGTTCCCTGCCCTTATCAGGCTAACACATTATCAGCCATATTTGCTCTGATGCAGAGTTTGTTCATTTCTTCTGCCACTTTGCCCTTAGTGCTCCATCTCTCCACCATCATTGCTCTCTCTCTCTCTCTCTCTCTCTCTCTTTGAGGAGTCGGACCTAGTGTACTACCTGGAGAGAAGTGGGTCCCAAGATAGTAAGTAGTACAGGTTTGTGTCAGAAGGGTCTTGCCAGACCAACAGGATGATATTCTTTGACTGGATAAAAGGGTGGTTGATAAGTGCCAAGCAGTATATGCACTCTACATCGACTCAATTAAAGCATTTGACTCAGTGCCACAGAGAAGGTTGCTAAAGGAATGAGAGGCTCTGGGAGCAGCAGGGGACCAAGTTAGTTTGTTGGGAAGTTAGTTGGGGGAAACAATGGTGGGTGGTGGGTAAGAGGGTCAAATAGGGGGAAAAGGATGTAAAGACTGGGACACTGCAGGAGTCAGAACTGGGACCTGTCCTTTTCAAAATGTTCATCAGCTACATGGGAGAAGGAATACAAGGCAATGTATGTTTCCTTGCAGAGGACACAAAGCTCTGTGGCAGGGTAGACAGCAAGGAGGGAGTAAGGGAGTTGCAGAGGGACTTGGAAAGGTTAAAGAAGTGGTCCGATGTCTGGCAGTTGAACTTCAATGACAAAATCTGCAAGGTGATGCACAAAGGAAACAAGAGCCCCAGGAAGGAATACCTAATGGGAGAGATTTAATCTGGCCACTACTTTTAAGAAAATGGATCTAGGGGTCATCATAAGTGACTTCGTGAAACAAACTAGCCAATGTAACAAGGCCTACAGTGAGGCAACCAGAATGAAGGCATGTATTGGAAGGGATTTTGATAGTGGAAAGAGGTATTACTATCTAGCTATAGATTAGCGGTGAGACCCCATCTGGAATTCTCTTCTCAGTTCTGAAGTCCTCACCTGAAGAAAAGCAGAGAGGCTAGAGAGGGTGCAGCCTAGAGTAGCCAAAATGACTCAGTGCCAGGAGGGTAGATCCTATGAGGATCAGCGTAGGGCACTGAACATACACTCGCTGGAAGCCAGAAGGGAGAGGGTAACATGACAGAGACCATCAAGTTCCTAAAAGGAATAATGAAGGTAAACTGCAAGGACTTTTTTTAGCAGGGATGGTGGGTCCCATGAATGTAAGCTGGTGAGGGGATTCAAGAGGGATGCGAGACAGTTTTAATTTGTGAAGAGAGTGGTTCAGCCATGAAACGGCCTACTGGTCAAGGTAGAGGGTGCAAAAACATTAATGGGTTTAAGTACGACTGGGATAGAGTAAATTTCTTAATAGGTACTCACGGGGGAAGTAATGCAGAAGTGTGGGGGGGGCATGCTAAGGTAAAAACCCTCTCAAAAGAACACATCATGGGGTAGAGTAGGGCAAACCTGGGCTGATTGGATGGACCAGTGTTCTTTTTCTGCCAATATTGTCTATATTTCTATGTTTATAAGTGAGTGATCAATTATATTTAATATTTGTTTTATTTTTATTTGTTTTATATTAGGTTACCAGGAAAAGCATTGCTCCAAAGCACCTTTTTCAGGCTCAACACTTGCTATTATTAATATAGAGAATAACACATCAGCAATCATGCACAACAAGACTGTGTTTACATTGAGGGGTTCTGATGAAGAGCGATGTGGGAAAAGTCCCTGCTGTCATCACAACCCCGAGATGGAAACACAGCCAAGTTGTGCATGATTGTCCATATGATATTTTTATATAGTATACAGTTTGAAACAAAAAATGAAAAATGAGGCTTCTTTTTCTTCAAAACAAATCTTTGGTTTAATTTTTATTTCTTTGTAACCACCCCTTCCCTTCTATCTCCACACCCACCAAATGGTGCTGCCTAAGGGATATAGGTTGGAACCTGGATTCATAGTTACAATTGGCTTGGCAAGTGGCGTGGTGCCACCACATATGGGGATCCTTATAGCAGCGTACTGCCAGGGTGCTTTCCCACAGGAAATGAAATACAGCCCCCTCCCTTGGTAACAGGTAAAACAATATACAGTCACCTCTCCAGTTATCACTCTAAGCATGCAAATATCACACTACACAATAACGTAAATAATTCAGCAATTGCAGTAAAATAAACAAGGGGGTTTATTTTGGGGCTGTAGAATGAGATAAGGGACAAGGGAAGCAAAGGGTAATAAAACATTCAGCAAGAACCTTGTAATAAAAACTAATCAGGCACAATAAACAGGCAACTCAGTATATTACACCCAATATTCTCTGTCCCAGCCCCTCTCCCCCCACTGGTGCACCAGTTAACCCTACAGTCCCTATGGTAGGTCCCAAGTACCTTGTGTACATGCTGAGGAGTTGCATTCCTGTGGCTAGAGGACACTGGGTGCAGCACTGTTGCAGTGGTTGAATGCTGCAAATGCAAAATACAAACTACACCAGGGGGTGTAGGAATACAGTTTATCCTGGCTGTAACTGTTGCTGTGGGCGTAGCTAAGGTTGCACAGGAAGCCCAGATGGAAAGTTAACTAGCTAGCTAGCTGAACAGTTCGAGAAGTATGTGGTTGGGTAAAACCCAGTACTCATGACCTTTTGGAGACTAGGAGATGCAGGAGTTGGGTGACATCTCCCCTTTCAGACAATTTTGGAAGATCAGGCGAACTGGTGTGGAATGCAGGTAATGATCCTCTTCACCCCACAGAGGGACTTGTCTTCACCCACCTTGGCAGTAGGTAGGCAGTCTTCACCCCACAGAGGGGCTTGTCTTCATCCACCTTGGCAATAGGTAGACAGTCTTCGCCCCACAGAGGGACTTGTCTTCACCCACCTTGGCAGTAGGTAGGCAGTCAAACAGGCAGGCAGGACCTCAGAGCTTAGGTCCCCTGGAAGAAATTACAGTCTCTTGTGTCAGGGCAGTGAGGCAGAGGATTTGTCACCTCACACAGGCACAAATAAAAGACTCCATTCAGCAGTCACTGATATCTGGACTGCCAAATACCAGCAGTTCAGTCCAGGCAGAGTTAAATCCCCTTGTCTCTGAGATTTACCAGACAATTCAGAATAAGTTCAGAATGTCCTTAGTTTGTTTTGGCACAAACTACTTCAGGTTTTTTTCCGTGACAACAGCAGAAGCTGTCAAAATCAGATGTTTCTTATTTAAAGCTCTCATAGAAAAGACCCAGGGTCAAACTGTCAACCCCAGAATATTTGGTTTGAGTCTCGACACCTCATTGTTCCTCACTATTCATGAGCTCTATGTCCTGATTGAAGGTACTACAGCTACCAATAGGATTCCACGCTGTCCTCAAGTAACCTCAGCAAAGATGACCACTCTTGCACAGTTCTCACAGGTGCAGTCTCTTCTCTGAAGTATAAAATATTGTTGGCACAGAGTTGGCAGCGTTTGGCTGCAGGGCTAGGACTCTCCTGGTTCCTTCTGGTGGTCTCTAGGCCCAGGGTGCACTTTTGGAGGACAGGAGCTCCATCAGAAGCTCCATTTTATGGGCTCCCTAGGAAGAGCTGTGTGCCAAAATGGCAGTTCTGGGCACAGTGCATCATGGGACTTGTAGTCCCTACAGGCGCCATGTTGTCCCCTGACTCCCAACCCACTGGAGGCTTAGATCAGGTCAGGAGTCTCTTTAAAATGATTTATTTTTATTTATTTTGTTCCCCCAGCTCACTTTACTGTCCGGTGGGGCTGGGGAGAAGATTGGTAGAACGGCACTTCTGCTGCATTCCAAATTGTCACTTGAGGCACCAGAGCAACTTTGTGGCCTGTCTTTGTGCTCCCCGCTGAGCGACAGTTGTGGGGCAGGGGAGCAATACTAGTGTGCGGTTCACGGGCCGCTTTTTCTTATGGGTGCATGAGGTGCCAAAAAGGTCTGTTATGCTCTCCAGCCCTGGCGGTAGTCCAGGATCAGGCCAAGGATGTAAGCGGCTCACCAACCACACAGGGATCAGGCACAGGAGGTGCCACAACAAAGTTAAAGTGCTCCCCAGTCCAGTTGCAGTTCAGGAGCGGGCCAGGGGAGCAAAGAAGTGGGTGGCTGCTGCAGGAGCTTTGGGACACTGCAGGAGTCCCTGGTATGCTCCTGACTTGGGAGGGGGGGTCACATCTTAAAAACAGAGACTCAATCTCTCCTCCCTCTGGCTTCCACAGATAAAGGATTGTATTCTCTCTTAATTTTTAAATGAAGTAAGTGGGTCCTGGTTATCATCACCTGAGATTCTTGTTAAGTCAGGCATCCTGAATTCCAATATTTTTTAAATCTTCCAACTACATCACCTGCCAGTGAAAATCATGGGGGTAGTCCCTTTACCATCCAAGGGCCCAGCTTTTAGAACTGAGTTGATTCCTCTGGCCAGCCTCCCACATGCTGTGTCCAAGATATTTAGTGCCTTGTATGATTGGATTTATCCAGAACATTTTGGTCCATCCATTTACTGAGCCTCTCTTTTCCCAGAAACGATCATAAATTGGCCCACCCTATGGCAGAGCTGTCACAAATTTATCACTCAGGATAGGCTCTGTCTTATACAGTTCCACATACTGCACAATTTATACTACATCCCCCAAAAGTTGGCCAAATACGGTATTGCCCCTTCCTCTACTTGCATAAGATGTGCACAGGACGAAGGCAACCTGCTCCATATTTTCTGGACTTGCCCCAAGATAACTTCTCTATGGACAATCATTAAACAAAGAGTAGACCCGCTCTTAGGCCTCACTGATTTGTTTTCAGCAAAAGTCTGTCTCCTGGAGGATTTCTCTGAACTTCCGGTTATTGCCCGCAGGTTCCATATGGCCTTAATAGCGATGTCAGTCAAAAAATTGGTATTGAGACATTGGAAGGACAGTGAGGATATTTCATATACTGAATGGCTGAGGGAGCTATCAGCTAATCACAGATCAGAGAGAATAATCACAAGTCTCCGGAACAACACTGCCAGATTTAATAAAATTTGGGCCCCTTGCAAGCCCTTTACTCCCTACAGCCTGTCTAGTACAAAGCTCATGTTTAGAAATTCGATGGTTATGTATATACCTACACCGTGCAAGATTTGGGGGGGGGGGAGGGGGGAGGACACATCTACAGCCTGTCATGTAATGCTTTTATCCTTTACAATTTATGATGATTTGTCCTCTGTATGGAAAAATGTTAATAAATTTTGAATTGCTGAAAAAAAACAAAAAAAAAACAGAGACCCACACTCACAAGTCTCATTTTCAATGGAGTTCATTCAAATACAAAACAAACCTAGAGTGTACAAGTTAATACAGTAATACATAAGATTCATTGAAACTAACAGTTTCATTTACTTGTTTAAAATGTTTCTCCTGGAAGAGCATGTTGAGCTAAGATAGTTCATATCCAGGGGTGCACGGAGGATATACTAAAGGCTGATGTCAGAGTTTACAACTGACATCTAGTAACTGTAGGAATAGATAAGTCTTTCACCTGCAAACAGTATGCCTTTTGCTTCCATATACTACCTTTTATTAATCTGACTTCAAACATTAATAGAAGGCTATTCCAGACTAGCATCAACCTAAGTGGCAAAGGACCCCAGCCCAATAGTTTCTCAGCCTCAGTCCATATTTGACCAACACATTATTATGGGATGATTTTAAATGTGTTTCAGAATCGGGGATTACCTCCTGTTGTTTAATGGCATACACTGATAGATACATAGAAATAATGGCAGAAAACAACTTGTAGATGTCCAGTGACATTGGCTGGGAGATGGCGGCTTGAAGGGTGAGCTCCATGCAACACCACGATTAAACTCCCCTACAGCTGGTGCCAGACCTACTTACTTAACAATGATTGTGTCTCAAAAAGACAAAGGGGCAGACTTACCCTGTCACAGTCAGCACACACAGTGGCATTCTCAGATGGTGACCGATTGCCTCGGGCCCTCCCTGACCACAGCAGGAGCTCATCCCAGGCAAGTATGGCAGGTGCGGGAATGAAAATGATCAGCTCTCCAGGAAACGATACAACCCTCTACTGTCTGAAATATGTGGCTCCAGGGAAGTAAACTATGCTGAATTTCAGCAATTGAATTCCCACTTGCAAAAGCTGGAAAGCTGTTTCACTTAAACCGAGGCACGGGTGTCACACGTCGAAGATGGCACACTGCAATTACACTGAGCTTTGGAGGCTCTAGCCACTGAATCAACCCATGTTCAAGCAAAGTGTTTGGTCAATAATAAAGAATAAGATTCATTTGAGGAACTAAGGAAAGTTTAATACAACAGATTGCTGGCTGTTCTTCATCCTACTTTAGGATGTGATAATATAAAGAAATGTTTTGTAATCAGTTTATTTTAAGATGTATGGCAACTAAGCTCTAATCTAATCCATTATTATAACTTATGTATATATCATAACTGATGCATGTATGTAACCTGTTTTAAGTAAACAATAACAATGTTTAACTTAAAGAAAAGTATTTGGATCTTAAGGCCCACTCTCGGCAGGACAAGTGGCACCTTTACGGTCTTCCAGAGGGATCGGAACCAGTTTGAGGATTGGCTTTCATATGGCTCTTCTTCATTATGTCCTACAATTCTCAGCCATGATGCAATTTCAAATTGAGAGATTTCACAAGGCTCTCCTACCAAAACTGAAGGATGCATCCCAATGGCCCCGATCCATCATCCTGAAATTTAGCTCATACTGGGACAAGAATGCAATTCTACAGTGGGCCTGGCAGCTCAAAAATATCACTTATAATTCTGCCAGACTGACCTTTGACCAGATTTATCTGCCGGAGGTTATGGTCAAATGCAGAGCCTACATAGGTGTTTTGCACATCTTAAAGGGGCATCAGGTTAAATTTCAAATCCTATACCCAGCGCAGCTCAGAGTATATTGGGAGTCTGGAACAGAGCTATATCATGTGCTGTAAGATGCCCAGAAGGCTCTCCAAACCAGAGGATGGACTGGACCTTGTCACAACAGAATGACCCGCAGCAAACCACTAGGGCATCTACCTCCAGTTGGGAACTGGCGAAGCCACAGAGGAATTGAGCCCAAGGCCATTAAGAAGCCCATGTGACCATGTAGGAGGGGCAAGCTATTTTACAGTCCTTTGCAGCACCTGTGAAGGACACACCATCCATGGACAAATACCATGCCTGAATTAGCCCACCATGGTACCCATGATACCCTCCTGCTACCTTCAACAGTCTCTTCCTCGGCGATCAAGTTTTCTGCTCACTTGCTCAGCCAGTAAGTATTTATCAGACTGTGTTTGGGGTGACACAGCCTCTCTGCTATCCTTTCTTGCTCTTTATTCCAGATGTGGCTGTTGCTACTAACCGTGAGTCTTGGGTTAATTTTCAGCATTCTAGACCTCTATACCTGGCACTAATATTGCTCTGTATTATACTGAACATGGCACTCTTTCACTGTATGAGTTCTCCTGCTCAGGGGTGTAGCCAGAAATCTCTGTTTTGTATGCACAATCTCCACCAGCTACTCCCCCCAATTGAAAAATGTACACATCCTCTCCAAATTCTGCCCCCTTCCAAACAAATCAGATTGTTGTCAAATGATTCCTCTAATCTCTAAAGAGATTATACTTATATCTGTCTCCTAAACAATAGAAGTTTAGACAGATACACTCCTCAGTGGCCTACACTAACTCAAATACTTCAGAGTAGAATGATCATTTTAACAGAAAGGCATATGGTTTGTGACAGGCACTCAATTCAGCTGCAAACAAATGTGTACGGTGAGTATGCCTGCCTACACCCTTATATCTTTTTTTAGTATTTGATAACTTGCCTTTAGCTGCTGAGTTTACAACCTTCTCTATCCCTATGATGCTCGACTGTTAGACTGTTTTCTCTGAGGAGTCTATCAACCTGCAAAGTACACTGATTGAATTGGCCCAAAGGAGGACTCTCCTTTAAATGTATTTCCATTAATGTTCTCCAGAAAGACTACTGTATTGATAGCTGTGAAGAGACTTAATTAGCCTTGCCATGAAACTAGTTTACATATGTTAGTCTTTTCTATATTAAGTTGATATTTTCCCAGTGACCATGTGATGCTACACAGTGAATCTCAATATTTCAATTATTGTCCTCCAAATGCTCTACTTTGTTTTATTGTATGTCTGCCTCTGCATCCTTGTTATGTTTACCACTGAGGGCTGTTATATTTTTGAGCATTCTGAAGCTTTACATTGCTGGCTTGGGATATTATTTATTTAATGGAGTCGTATTTGAGCTAAATTAATAGTTGCAAATTGATCTGCATGGTCTCTCTCTTTGGGAACTTTTACTGCTTCTCTCAGTAGTTCTGGCTGACCTATTTTCTGCTCTCTGCTCTATAGAACAGTGCACTGGGACAGAATGGTTCCAACATACAGGTCAGAGTCAGGGGGCCACCTACCTACTGGAGAGGTAGCTTTCCCCCAGGTTGAGGTCAGTCCACCACATCTCAAGTGACCGTGCTCTAGCAGGGGCCTTTCTTTCATGGACTCCTACTGTGGAAGCTTATTCTGCTGCTTTTGCTACATCAGTCGCCTAGCGAGCTCTAAGTGGCAGAGGTCTATTACTTGTACAACAGTTGTTTTTTTCCCTGTTGTCTATCTCTGTTTGTTTCTCTAGCTAGTATTTTGTATTGCTCTCGTCCCTTGTTTCCACTTCTTCTTTGCTACTATATATTATTCTGTTGATCATAACCATCATGCATTTCATTGCATGGGATGTATTCATTTGACTTTGGAGGTGGAGATAGACCAGTGGAACTGGGGGGGGGGTGAATCATGGCTTGACTCCCCAGGGCAATACCTCTGTGCTGTCTCTACTAGTTGACTCCAATGATACCCATGATAGTGTACTTTCATAATGTCAATGGACTTACTAATCGGGTCACAATGTTCAAAATCTTAGCACATATTGAAAAACATAAGCCCACTTTTGTGCTATTGCAAGAAACCCATCTGTCTTCTACAGAACACAATAAATTAAAGAGCTGGAGCTACTTGACTGTAGTAGCTTCTTCATATCAATCAAAGAGAAGGGGAGTGGCAGTGCGTAATACTAGAACCACCCTGTTCAGGTGGTGGTGGTGCAGAGTGACGCCTTGGGATGTTTGGCAATGGCTAAACTTATTCATCATCAGGTGTCAGACTTTGTAGCCAACTATGACCTGCTATCTCCTGTTCAGCATGGCTTCAGACCAGGCCACAGCACCTCGACTGCCCTAGCACAATTCACTAACGACACCTCAACCACCATGGATAGAGGCCAACTTACAGGGGTTGCTTTTATTGACTTAACAAAGGCTTTTGACTTGGTCAGCCATTCACTGCTCTTGCATCAGCTAGGTTCACTGGGTGCCTTCCAGTCCACAACTGCCTGGTTCTCCAGCTACCTGCACAATTGCACCCAGTCTGTCTCCTACTGTAGAGTCCTTGCTTCCCCTGTCCCTCTATCCACTAGTGTTCCACAAGGTTCCATCCTTGGGCCTCCGGTCTTTTCTGTATTTATAAGCAATCTAACTACAATTCCTGCCCACTGTCACACCTTACCCTACGCTGATGACTTGATCCTCTATACCTCCTCTAGCTCCATCTCTGACATTAATTCCCACCTCTCTTCTGACCTGCAATGAATCCAAACATAGCTCACATCTCACCACATCATATTAAATGTTGCCAAGACCCTGGCCATGCTCTTCAGGTCCCGCAGGAAGCTCAGTGTCCTAAACCCTTCATTTCTGGTCTCTTGTCTCGATGGCTCCCTGGTACAAGTTACTGACTCCTTCAGATACTTAAGGGTCACTCTGGAGCCATGTCTCAGTTTCTCACTCCATGTCAATGCGGTATGCAAGTCTGTCGATACCAAAATTGAGTTGGCTTATTATGTCCACCATGCCCTGACCCCTGCCGCTAGGATCTCCATCGACCAAGGACTTCTGCTCCCTGGTCTTTGCTATGTACTGCCGATCTTTGCTGAAGTGCAGGCAAATGTCCTTCAAGCGTTGGATGTTGCCTATAACAATGTTTGCAGATTTGCCCTATCTGCCCATCAGCTTAAACACCACTGCACACTTTACTCTGACCTCTGCTGGTTATCCCCCTCCTCCCGGTGTTTATATTCCATAGACTGCCTGACTGACAGTATAATTTGTTCTTCTCTCCCCTCCTCCCTTGCAGCCATGTTCACCCTAGTTGACTGCCCCCGATTCCTCTGGTCCTCTGGTCACTGTCTCTAATTGCTCTACCAAAATGGGTGAACTTGCCTTCTCTGTCTATGCTCCCAAATTCCAGAACTCCCTTCCATTTTCCTTTGGAGTTCCAGTTCTCACTCTGCCTTCAAGCATGCACTCGTAAATTACCTTACCTCCCTAGATGCATGTAAATGTCTTTAGTTCATGTATTACAACTCTTTACTTGCTCTAGTTCATGGAACATACCTCTTTACTTGCCGTTGCACTACTATCCCCTTCTCTGTCCCATACCCTCATCCTATGCCACCAGCACTGCTGTTATGCACTTATATTACTGATCTCTGCAAGCTATTTTTATCTCTTTTGTACCATAATGCTTATGCTATGTATGCCATCATTTTCATGCTAAATAATTCTACTGTCATGTAAGGTTGTTGATCTCTTTATGTACTGCATTGTATCAGCTCCCCCCTGTACTATTGTTTGTAACTAGTTTGAACTGTAATCTCCTGGGTTGTGCCTGAAAATAGGCAATCCTGTGTAGTGCACTTACCCGGTTACCAAAAGCAAATAAATAAATAAAGGTACTTACCTTGGCCAAGATCTTACTGTGGCTAGTAT
The DNA here is from genome assembly GCA_016271365.2 of Neoceratodus forsteri. NCBI lineage: Eukaryota > Metazoa > Chordata > Ceratodontiformes > Ceratodontidae > Neoceratodus > Neoceratodus forsteri. The sequence goes on from CM028136.1 coordinate 324,829,072, forward strand.
GTATATCCCAGCTGACTCTACCACCACGTTTGAGAGGCAGCTTTATAGAAAACTGGTGACCTTTCAGTCTGGACTGCTGATTTTAGACAATAGGGATACTACAAATCTTCATCCCCCCAAATTCTCTTCCACACTGAGGGCCATACATGCATTTTTTAAACATGTAGGATAGGCAGACAACTGGGGACAACTCTACCCTTCCCACAGATATTATACTCATTACTCAGTCTCTCATGGCATTTACACCAGAATTGACTAGTTACTAGTATCGATAGAGCATACCCAATTAGTTACAAATTGTCACATCCTGCCTTTTCTACTCTCAGTTCATGCTCCCTACATCTTGAATTAAATTTAGGCTGCAACTGAGGCACCACATCTTGGAGGAGATTTAATCATTCTCTGTTAAATATACCTGACTTTCGCACCTTAATGGTCGAACAGCTGAAACAGATTCTGTAGGAAAATATGAGTCCTGAGATTTGGTTCCTATGTTGTGGGACACCCTTAAGGTTGTTATTAGGGGGGATATTATTAAATACTCCTCACATTTTTGTAAGACATGTGAGGTAAAACTACAAGAGCTCCAGTTCAGACTTGCAGAACTCTAGCAGAGACATATGCCAGGAGATAAAACAGTCACTACTGAATTAAGCCAAATTAAACAACAGATAAAGGACATACTTAATCTGAAAACTGAGATGGAGCTCTTGCTTTTTATGACACAAATATTATTAAGGAGGTCCCAGTCCCAGAGCGAACAGGATATTGGCCCACCAGCTTCACCAGAATGCAATGCAAAATGCAGTCATCCAGATTAAACACCCTACCTCCCAGGTTCTGCTCTCAGGTTCAGATCTTAACCTACAGGCATTCTGAACCTGTTATGAGTCCCTTTATAGGGCAGACATCATCTTCTCTCCCCCTGACATAGACCAGTTCTTTCCTCAGTTGCGATTACTCACCTTGACCCAGCCCCAACAACAAACACTATTTGCATCCATTACTATGGAAGAATTGCTTGCAGCACTTCCAAAACTCAAGACCAATAAAAGCCTGAGTCCTGATTGATGCACAGCTCAATTTTACAGCACTTTTCATGATACCCTCAGTGCACTGCTATATCGTGCAAGTAGGGGAGCCCTCCAGGGAGACTCTGCCACCCCCAACCTGGAAGCAAGCCACTATTTCAGTGATCCCTAAACTTGGAAAATATACTATCTTTTGTTCATCCTAGAGGCCTATTTCTGTTCTTAATATTGGTTACAAGTTATTTACCATGGTAACGGCAAAATGACTGGAGCCCTTCCTTCCATTTTTGCTAAACAAAGACCAAACTGGTTTTGTACCACCCTATCAAATGCAAGACATATTAAACAGATTCTTTACATCCTACATCATGCACCTGGTCCAATGTCCTGTTTTTACTATTGAGTTTAGATGCTGAAAAGGTATTTGACCAGGTGGCATGGTCTTTTCCGTTACCTGTTCTACAAAGTTTTGGTATCCCGTTACAATACATATGGTCATCAGTTAATTCTGTTTTGGGACTATTTGAGTAATAAAAATAAGGCAAACGCTTCCAAAATACAGAGGGAGGAAGTCATTGACTTCCAGATATAAAACCAAACATTAGAGGACTTCCAAAATTGCAGGTTTGGAAGAGAGAAATTATGGATTTTTCTAAAAGAAACTGTGTTTTACCAATAATATATTGTATTAGCATCCATAAATTTGTCCTTCCTAGAATATTGACTTCTAGAGATGGGATTCTGGAAGTATTTTGACTTCCCAGAAATTGGAATGACTTCCAGATATCGACTCCTGGAAGTTTTAGACTTCCACTGAAAATAGCTTACATTAGGGTCAATGGTCGCACCTCTCTCCCTTTATGCTACAGTGTGGCACCCATTAAGGTTGCTCCATCCCCCTCCTTTTTGCTTTATACCTTGAACCATTATCCCAAGCCCTGCAACAGAATCCAAGCATACATAGCTTTTGCCTAGGTAATCAAGAACAAAAGGTAGCCCTATATGCAGATGATCTAACAGATCTGAGCACTTCATCTCCTCATCTTTAGGAAGCATTGACATCTTTTAGACTCCTAGCAGGCTATAAACTTAATACTACCAAAAGAGAGGTGCTTCAGATTAATTATTTGCCATTGCAGGCCATTAAAAGTTAATTCCAATTTTGGTGGGGATTGACCTATTAAAATACTTTAGAATTCTCTTGTCTGCAGATGCTGAATTGGTCTGTACCCTTAACTATGATCTCATTACCACTCACCATCAGAAAGATATTAACATATGGATGAATCTTAACTCTACTGTTGATTCAATGGATAGACAGTATTTACATGAATATACTACCCAGGATTCTCTATCTGGCTCAGACGCTACCGGTGACCCCTCTCCAAAGTTATTTCAAACCCTGGACCAAATTACTGACCACATATATCTGGAATGGAAACAGGCTTTGGGTCAAATTAACAACTCTTTAACTCCCTAAAACTAAAGGAGGGATGGACTTCCTGAACATCCCCCTCTACCATATGATGAGTCAACTTCGTACTGTGCTTTACTCTCTTTCTGTTAGCTACAGAACACATTGGAAAGATATAGAATTATATGAAGAAGACCTTTTTAATTTACCTAAAGTACTCTTCTCCACAATATTGGACAGGAATGCCCAGTGCTGTAGCAATCCTTGCACCCAAAATACTATCTCACATAACAACATTGACAATGTGCTGAGAGTAGGAGAGGGAATAGTCCAGAATAATGCTGATGTATTTGAACTGAGGAACCTGCTCCAGTGCAACCCCAGAATGGTTAGTGATGATGAAGGGTAGAGAGTTATGTTTGCTCATTGCATTGCAGAAAGTCATAACTTTTGTCTTGCTGTAGTCCATGACAAGTTTGTGTGAGCTGAACCATTCCTCAACGCACTTGAAGTCACACTGTAGCTGCCCTTCTGGATGATTGGTGTTGCAATGGCTAGAAAACAGGACTGCGCCATCCACATAGAGAAGTATTTTCTGATGGCAGATGCTAGGGAGGTCATTCAGGAAGAGACTAAACAGTAGGGGTCCAAGGATGGACCCCTGCAGTACTCCTGCGAGGATCAGTTTCTTATCAGAGGTGATAGCAGCAATCTTAACTCACTAGACCCTTCCCTCAAGGTAGCTTGTTATCCAGAGCAGAGCATCCTTGGAGAGCCCAATAGTTGAATGTTGCCTTAGTTGGAGTGGATGATTGATGGCATCAAATGCCTTTGTATGGTCAATGAATATTGCACCCACACAGTTTCCTTGGTCAAAGGTGGTGTGGATGAATCCCATAAATTCCAGTAGTGCAGTGGTAGTGCTATGCCCTTTTCTAAATCCATGTTATTCAGGGCACTGGATATAATATTTTACTAGATACTCAGTTAGCTGATCTGATACAATTCATTCCATGGCTTTCTATGGGGGGGGGGATGGAGATGGGTCTGTAGTTGGTATGCAGTGACCTATCACCGCTTTTGTGTACAGGTGTAATGGTTGCCTGTTTCCAGAGAGGTAGGAATTGAGCCAGCCTTAGAGAGATGTTGAAGATGTATGTCAGGGGTTCAAGGATTTCATCTAGGATTAGTGTAATCAGCTTCAGGTCAAGGGAGTCATTGCTGTACCCTGAATTGTGAATGGCTTTGCGAATATGTGTACAGGCTAAGTGCATTGGGATCACTTTGAAGTAGAATTTCAGGAGTGAGCAATCGTTGCCAGCAGTGTCATGGTGGGTGCTGGTGGAAGGGGCATCGAAAAGGTCTGGTGGTAGTACCCTGTCCAGGTTTGAAAACGCATTGTTGAAGGTGTCGGTGATAGTACCAAGGTCAAGCATAGTAGTTCTGTCGATGTTTAGAATGGTGGATGGAGATTTAGGATCTTTCCCTGTGAGATCTTTCATGTTACTCCAGAATGTTTTCCCATTCCCCCATGTGTTGGAAACTGCCTCCCTGAAATATTTGCTTTTCACATTCCGTATGGCACATGTACATTCATTTTGAGCTGTTTTATATTTAATTATATCCCCAGATGTAGATGTGGATCGAGCACGGAGCCCAAGGTGGTCCCTGTGTTTGAGACATGTTATAAGCTCGGGTGTTATTCATGGGTTGGACCTTTCTTTGACCTTAAACTTCTTCACAGGTACATATATGTCTCAGGGTGCAGTAAAGCGGTTGATGAACATGTCAAGGGTTTGGTTGATATCATTGCCTGAGTCAAGTGTAAACCAATTCAGTCTGTGTAGATGGGTTTTTAGTAGCTGTAGGTTCCCATGCTTCATCACCCTTTAGTAGATTACTGTAGGAGGGGGTATAGTGAATTTATTGGCCCAGGTACAGATAATGGGTGAGTGATCACTTATGGTGTCAGGGAGCACCAAGACCTTGGAGATTTGTTCTGGACAATTTGACAGAATCCAGTCAATTAGCAAAAGTGACTGAGGAGATGGTAGGGGCAGGGACCACAGCTCAGCACCATGGACATAGTGGGGAGGGAGGTGTGCACTAGTCCCTTCACAAAAGAAAGGGTCCTACAAGAACTCACTAAGCTCAGGGTGGACAAGGCAATGGAACCTAATGGCATACATTCCAGGGTACTAAAGGAGCTAAGGGTGGAACTAGCAGAGCCATTAGCAGAACTGTTTAGTGAGTCTCTGAGCACAGGAGAGGTCCCAAAAGACAGGAAAAGGGCTCATGTGATCCCACTCCACAAGAGTGGTAGCAGGGAGAAGGCAGGGAACTACAGACCAGTCAGTCTTACCTCAGTAGTGGACAAGATTATGGAGGCACTCCTTAAGGAAAGGATAGTGCCACACCTGGAATCCATAGTAGCACAGGATCCAAGACAGCATGGATTTACAACAGGAAGGTCCTGTCAAACTAATCTCATAGATTTCTTTGACTGGGTAATCAAAGTGGTGGACCAAGGGGGGACCGCTGATGTCACTTACCTTGACTTCAGCAAAGTTTTTGATACTGTTCCACATAGAAGATTGATTAATAAGCTGGGTAGCCTCAGGCTGGGTCAGAATTTGGTCAACTGGGTGGCAAACTAGTTGGTGGGCAGAAAACAGAGAGTGGTGGTAAATGGTATACAGTCAGAAGAGATGCAAGTCACAAGTGGAGTACCTCAGAGATCAGTCCTGGGGCCAATCCTCTTCAACATCTTCATCAGTGACATTGCAGATGGACTGGAGGGTAAGGTTTGTGTGTTTGCGGATGACACCAAGATCTGCAACAGAGTAGGTGATCCAGATGGGGTGGGCAGAATGAGAAGAGATCTGGATAAACTGGCAAAATGGTCGGAAGAGTAGCAACTGGGTTTAATGCAAAGAGTGCAAAATCATGCACATAGGGAAGAGAAATCCTGAAGCCACCTATAGGTTGGGAGGGAGTTGCTGACAATCACAAGGGAAGAAGGAGACTTGGGCATCATCATCACAGATGACCTGAAATCATCCAAGCAGACCACTAAAGCAGTAGGTAAGGCTAGAGGGATGTTGGAGTGTATTAGAAGGGGTATCACAAGTCGTAAGAGGGAGGTAATAATCCCTCTTTACAAGACACTGGTTAGGCCCCATCTGGAGTATTGCATGCAGTACTGGAGGCCACACCTGCACAAGGACATTAACAAAATGGAGGCCTTCCAGAGAGGGACACCCAAAATGGTGCCGGGACTGCACCCGAAAACATATGAGGACAGATTAACAGAGCTCAATGTGAATACCCTAGAGCAAAGGAGGGAGAGAGGTGATAAGATTGAACATTCAAACATCTTAAGGGCATTAACAAAGTGAAAGAGTCTAACGTTTCAATATAAGAAAAATAGCAGGACAAGAGAACACAGCATGAGATTAGAGGGAGGCCGATTAAGGGGGAATGTGAGGAAGTTCTTTTTTGCAGAAAATGTGGTGGATGCATGGAACGGACTACCTCAGGAAGTGGTGGATGTGAATACAGTGCAGGGCTTCAAACAGGCATGGGATAGGCATAAGGGAGCAACACAGATGAGTATGAATAGATAGGCCATTGGCAGAGTAAATGCCTATGGCACATTCATAAGGTAGAAAAAATGAGCAGACTGGATGGGCCTTGTGGTCTTTATCTGCCGTCAACTTCTATGTTTCTTTGTAGATGTGATGGTGATTTTTTTCTCTCATTTGTTAATATAGAGGTACCAGTTACAACCAAACTGCAGCAAATCACATCGTTGTTAAATGTTCTTCGTATTAACTAAATGTACACTTCTAGAAAATTAATAAAGAAGTACATTATTTAAAAAAAAAAAGCATGAAAAAACTTGTAGTCTATACAGGCACCGCTGTAAATTAGGTATGTGAGGTCCTGTAGGCCTAACACTATACTGAATAGCTCTCCTCCCTTGCTGCTAACCCCTTGGTCCTCTCCTTTAATGAACAGCTCAAACTGCTTTTATAACACCATTTTGCTGAGTAAATATTTTAATGAATGAAAGCTGTGTAAATAGATCTAGGACTTGTTTGGCCAGTGATTACTAACCTTTTATGATTCCATGACAATGCAAGTACGTGAATATTTGCATACCTTTAACTATGGACAACGTATGAGACATTATTGAGGTGCGGTACCTAATTGATGCAGCCTGATAAGATTTTACCTCCAAATAGGATGTTACTAATACTGAAATAGCAGGACAGCCTGTAAGCTTCTTCAAGGGAGTCAGCAGAAATAAACAATAATGTTAATACATGCTAGTGACCCAAAGCAATGAGACACTTATTGAACTATTTGCATTCGACTGTTCTAGAATTATGTTCCAGTCAGTCAATCAATGACATCATTACGGTCAGCCCAACAATGCAGTTGAGAGGAATGCCGCTTGCCAAGCCATTCATTTATTTATTTATTGAAAGAGTTTTATCAGGAAAGGCTGCCGAGCAATAAACTGCTGACATCCAGAGGTGTCCTGGGGGAAGGGTATGTGAAGAAGAAAGCAATATGGCAGCAAAAACAAAATTAGGATTGCACATAATCAATGTAGCAATAATGATACAGTGCTGAGAGAACAGCAACACATTGCTCCAGGCTTGGGTCATCACTGAAGGCCAACAGGAGGAAGAAGAAGGCAGAAGTACCCCTGTGGATTCTCTATGTTTCAGGGTGGGATGGTTGTGGTCTTTCTTGCTACTGTTGCCCCCGAGAGGTGACAGCTGCCGAGCTGGTGATTTTTGAGAACAGATTTGGCAGAACTGACAGTGTAGCCATGCTCAGTCCCATCCAGTTCCACCCAGGGGTAAGTAGTAGCTTAGCAGTAGTAGTAGTAGTGGTGGTGGTAGTAGAAGGTATGGAATGCAAGCTCAGTTCATAGAACGCTGGTGTTAAATATTCTGCAATCCTAGCAGATGTCAAAACCTTGGTGTAACGCTCTGCACCATCTGCAACCAGTAGACATGTCTTGCTGGTTAGAACGCAGAGTGTATTACAAAAGTCAATGCATGACAGAACAGATATGTGAATTAGAGTACAATTATTTAGAGAGACAGTCAGAACTCAGAAGGGTTTTTTAAGCAAGGGACTTACCACACATGGCCTGATTCAAAGCAAGATGGGCCCTACCTTTCATCAGTGAAGAACTGACCATCTACCACAACATTAGACCTATGGCCCCCAAAAACTAAAGAACCAACTATAACCCATGGGAGTTCAAACTACAATTTAATTCATTTTACTCCCAGATTGGGCCATCTTGTGTGTTGCCCAGTCCTCCAACACCTGCTCTGACACTACCTCTTGGTCCTGGGTCTTCCGATAGATGTCACCCCTTCTGTCTGTGGATTCTTCCCTACAGTAGACCCTAACCATCCCAGTATTTAATGTGAGGGCAGGGATTTTCAGAACCTCACATTGTCCATTGAAGCAAGAGTAGGCACTAGTGTCATCCTGCAGGTTCAATCTATTTATTTTTCCTGAAGGCTTACTCACCTCCCTGATGTAGCACTAACTTTACTGAAGCTGACTTTCGGGGGGGAGGTTGACATTATGTGGTCACCCATGTTTTCAGTGCCATTCCAGTCCCCCACCAAAGGAGATGCACGAGCAGCAAGATCAGCAGTTCCCTTTCTCCAGAGTCTCTACAGTGAACCCTAGACTCCACCAGCCTGGTGTGTGGGAGTTGGGCTCAAAACATGAACCTTAAACTCTAGTATGGTAGCACAGTGTGCGTGCCACAGCAGTACCAGGCCAGGCTTAATTATTTTTTTTTCAGTGATGCAAGTTTCTGTTTTGTAGTAGAAGATGATTATTGGTGTGGAAGACAAACGCTATGAGGAGACGCTGGTGGCCCTTAACATGTTCACATTGGAGAAAAGGAAGCCAAACGGGACATGATCTATGTTTTTCCTATACTCAAAGTTATCAACAAGACAGACAGAGATGTTTGATCTGGTATCTTCTAACAAGAGTCCCCATGAAGCTCAGAGGTTGTAAATTCAGGGTAATGTTAATGAAGCACTTCATCAGAAGAGTGATGAATCTGTGGAACAGCCTATGGAGAGAGTAGCCATGAAAACATTACAGGGGCCTGATTCTCAAAGAGGGCTTAGAGCTGTGTAAGCTGCATCAAACAGCAGCTTGCACCAAAGCCCGTTGTGCCAGGGACCCGGCACCAGATTCTGATACAGGAGAGTTCCGGCATCTAAGTCCCCTCACTTGCAGCAACTTCTCCCGTGCAGCACACACATAGCACATGGGAAAGGTCTACTGCAGCCACTCTATGCCAAATGCAAGTGGTTCCCCTGATCCCCATTGTAGTAAAAAGAAACATTATCCCTTGTAGTCCAGTGCCCCCTCCCAGATCCCAAATATAATAAAAAAGTAACCATTTTCCCTGGAAGACTAGTGCCCACCTCTCTGATCCCTGATCCACATTGTAATAATAAAATAAACAGTGTCCTTGGTAGTCTAGTGGCCCCCCTCCCATATCCCCAATCTCCTGTAATTAATATTAAAATATCAGTGGTTGTCCAGTGGACTGCTCAAGCCTCGATCCCCCATAATGTGACGATCACAAATACCTGTTGATCTAGTGGCCCCCCACCCTCCATCCCACAGTGCCCTACCACCCATATCCCCCCCATCCCGTAATAGAGCTGGCAACTGGCACATCCCAACACTCACCTCTACAGCCAGTTGCTGACTGAGCACTGAATGAATGGGTACTGTATATATTATGCAATCAGTGAATGACAGCTGCTTGGGAGCTTCAAGAATCGGGCCCCAAATGTTTAAGATTGGCCTAGACAACTTTCTGCTTAGTAAAGGAATTACTCAATACTGTGGGCAGAACAGTGAGTAGGGGTCCCTTTTAAGTTTGTATATGTTTATAGAGCATAATTATGCATAACTACTTATGAAGCGGGGTCAGGGGAAGGGGTGGACATGATGGATATAGTGTCCCTTCTGACCTTAAATTACTATATTACTATACATTCAAATCTTGACAATATGAAATGGCTCATTTAGCTTTTGGGATTTAGTGCATGTGAAATCTAAAATGACAGCAGTAGGTACAGCACTTTAACATCTACATGTGAAGGCTTTTGGAAAGGCGCTGTCAAAAATCTTCTTTCTGCATTTTTTCAAGAGAACCATTAAAAGAAACTTGATATGTGTGTCGTGAAATGGGCTGCAAGAGAAGTCTTGAGTACTAACAGTACACTACTAATTTACAATCCATGAAATGAGAGTGCACTTTAGTTAGTTTGTAGTTACCAGGTAAGTGTACTGGACATCCAAATGTGCATTTTCAGGCATGACCTGGGAGGTTACAAAAGAAATGGCAATATAATAGCGTCAACATATACCTACATGAAAACATAGGCAAAGGTGTCAATACAAGTACAAAAACCTATCAGGAAAATAATAAAATAGCCAAGGAACAGGAAACAAAAGTCAGGATAATAAATATCAGTGGTGGGTGTACAGTGGAATTAAAGTTTAAGAAGAACTGTAATAACATAAGATCACATAAACATAGGTGATGTTGCAGGCAGTAGGTCAGGTGTAAATACAAGGAATATCATATGAGTGATACAGTTAGAAACAAGAACATACAGATTCCTTAAGTATGTGTCTATGCTAGCCACTTCAAAAGCCTTTGGTAGTCTGGAAAGTTCATACTGTATGTCAGATTAGAAAAGAGATCCATAACCTAGGAGCAAGACTGGAAAATGCAGTGTCCCCCAGCTGTGTATGCCTTTTTGGGATGGATAACAGGATGTAGGCAGTAGTAGATATTAGTGACTAGTTGCTGTGTGATGGCAAGAAGAGTGGCAAAGAATGAGGGCAAATGGACCCAGGTTGCATTTTTTCCATCTCCAGATAAACACAGATTTGGAATGGAAAGATGGGGATAAAAGGAAATAAACTGTGCTTTATACAGAATCTGCCATACAAATTGTGTCTGCAAAGTGCTTTACAACCCAGTAGAGGGAGGGGAGAGAATAATGCTGCCATTTAGTGTAAAGGGAAATTTATACTGCTCAAAATAGATTAGCGAGAGATTCAGGAGAGGTTAATCACAGGGAGTTTAAGTGACTTGCTCATGGTTAAACAGTGAGTAAGTGGTGGTTAACATGAGATTTAAACCTAGGCCCATATGTTCACAGTTCAATCATAGTCCATCCAGGCCATGACAAAACATATCTTGATCCATCCAAGGCTGGGAAAACCATGTCTTTTCATACATCCCTGAGAATTCCCTGTCAAGGATTGTTTAGGTTTAGGAAATCCCACCTGTTTCTATTTTTATTTCAGACCATCCAGTCTTGATGCATCCAGGTCTATAAAATAGGCATGGGGTCATTATGTCGCACGATAAAATGCATGTCTAAGTGCATCCGGGTCCTAGAAAGAGGTATGGGAAATCCCTGCTTGACTTTGTCCTGGGACAGCATCCATATCTGAGAAATTCCTATCTCGGTCCATCCAAGTCTGAGAAACAGGTCTGTGAAATCCCTGCTTGGGACACCCAGTTCTGGGAAATCCATGTCCATGTCAGTTCTGATATAGGACAGCCAGTCTTACTGCAGCCAGTTCTTGAAATGTACAGTTTAAGTCCATCTAGGATTGAAAATGCCAAGTTTGTGTCAATCCAGGTCTGGGAAACCCCTATGTTCATCTGCCTGGGTCTAAGAAAGCCCTCTCTGAGACTACCCAGGTTTTGAAAAGCTTGGTCAGGGTTTGACCATGTTTTACCCACCCCAATGAAGAAAGGTTGAAAGGCTTAGTGAAATCATTATCTTACAATGCAGACATTATAGAACCTTCCTAATGTTCTAAAATGTCATTTCACCACCTGTACACCCTCCCTCTCATCACTTCCTCACCTCCCCTTCCTCTCCCCTCCCTCTGCCTCGCCCCAGTCTTTCTCCTTCACTGTTACCTTCCTCTCTGATTCCCTTAAGGCCCTGCTTGTCTGTAATCTTCACAGGGGAGGTAGCCCTGATGGTATTGAGCCTAAGCTTCTGCTTCTCTCAGCTCCTGCCAGTGCTCTGCCTATTGTCTTAACTCTTTAATCTCCCTTTTTCTTCTGTCACTGTCCCCGAAGCCTGGATACAGGCTACTGTCATCCCTCTCCCTAAATGTGGTGACCCTTCTTCTACTGGTAATTTCTGTTCTATCTCCCTCCTTCACACTCTGGCTAAGTTACAGGAACACCTTGTTCTTCCGCAGCTGTGTTCTGTCTTCAACTCTTCCTTCTTCACCCCTTTCCATTCCGGTTTTCAGAAATCCCATTACCATTCCACCTCTCTCCACTCTGGTGTGGACCGGGGTCTGATCACCACTGCCATAGCTGTCGATCTTCCTAAAGCTTTTAACACTGTGGCAGCATACACCCTCCTTCTGGACACGCTTAAAGCAATGGGCCTCTTTGCCTTCTCAGTCAGTTGGTTCCACTCCTTCCTTGAGGGAAGGTCTCAAGCCGTACATACTGGAAGCTCCTTATTGTCCATACCCCCAATCTCAGGCATCCCTCAAGGGTCTTTTCTGGTCCCTATTCTCTTTTCCATATTCTTGAATGACCTCCCCCTACCTTCTCCTCTGCATACATTCATATGTAAGCTGATGATACAGTACTCTTTGTAGCTGGCTCCTCTTTCCATGACCTTACTTCCCAACTACAGCTAGAGTTTGACAATATTCAGCACTGGTTCTGTTCAAACCAGTTGTTCATCAATACCAAAAAAAAAAAAAAAAAAAAAAAGTTTCCATGATTTTTGGCACCTGACAGAGGCTTACCAGGCTTACTTCCCTCCCATTATTCCACATCCTTGATGGTGCTGTGATTGAGGATGGATCCTCAGTTAAATACCTTGGGTTCTGGCTGGACTGTCATCTTGATTTCCCAGTGCACACTGATGCCACACAGCAGAAGCTACACCCCAAACTTGGTGCACTGCACAGGGGCAAAGCAAGTATCCCTTTTCCTGCCTGCTGTGGGATTGTTTTAAAGATGATTCTTCCTATTTTAGACTATGGTGACATAATTTATAGTGGAGCTTCAAAATCCTCCCTTGCGAGACTGATCCGCCCTTTCACTCTTTTCATCATTTTGCCATAGACTGTCTCCCTCAGACCCACCACTGCTCACACTACTCTGCCCTTTCCCTCCCTTCTCGTGATGCCAGGTGTCTTTCCCACTGTACCTCCTTAATATTCACATTCTGGCTTGGTTCCCTCCCCTCCTACCTTGTCTCACCACTATCCTCTCCCTTCACCTTCCTCTTACCCACTCCACAGCAATGTTTCCCATTCCCCTTTGTATTCCTTCTGAGAAATCTACTGTTGACCAATCTGCCTTCTCATGTCGCTTTCCTAAACTCTGGTCTAGCCTTGCCCTGTCAGTCCGCTCTGCCTCTTTTCCCTCCTCCCTTAAGTCTCTTCTGCATGATTTTTCTACTCCCACCTGCAACTGTCCATGACAGTTTTAGTTCTTTGATCTCCTTCTCCCCATCTCATCTTACCTTGGCATTTTGTTCTCCCCTCCTCCCTCAGTATGCCTGTATGGGTAATTTTCCATTGCCTAAAAGCTCAGTTTTTATCTACCGCAAGAATCTTTTTTTTAATTCTTTGGTAACCATTGAAGGTCCACTAGGCACACGTGCCTGCTTTCAGGTGTGACCTGGGAGCACTGGGATGGTTAAATGACTTGCTCAGAGTCACACAGTATGCAAATGGATGTTATGGGAATCAAACCCAGGTCTGCAGGATGTATACCAAGCTCATACACTGCTCATTACTGTAACGTCTAGGCTATAATGCCAGCCAAAATAAAAATAGAAACAATTGTCAGAAATGGGATAGGTACCTGTTGTGCCTTATAATGTTTATGATTATGCTCTGTTGATGTACTGTATTGCTGCGTATGACTATTTTTGTAATGCTGTTAGTTATTATTTATTATTGTTGTGCTATCATCCATACACCTCACCCCAGGGCACATCTGGAAACAAGCTGTTATCAGGTCAGTATGTCTTTACTGTTAAAACTTTTGAAATAAATAAAATAAATTAATTATGAGGCAGACAAAACAACACTGTTTTATCAGGAAACATTTTTCAGTGCCTTTATGGCATCTTCAGTTTCATACAAACACAAAACAGTGGGTTGTAGAAATACCAGAGAAAACATGATTGAGATGAGCTGCAAAGCTGTGAGAATGACAGTGGACATTTTTTGTGTGTTTTTTGTGCATCTCCCCAAACCACACAGATCTTAACTGTGTATCGCTCGCTTGTTCAAGTTCAAGTTTATTTTGCCAGGAAAATACTCCATTGAGCAAGCTCATTTTCAAGGAGGTCCTGGGTAGGATAGCATACAGAATAGATACATACAATTGAGAAAGTACAATAGAGTTGAAGCAAAGAGATACAGTTGCAGTGCCATATTTGAAGAATAATATATGCAGTGTTGTTCACTGAACATTCAAATGGTGTGTTTTTCTTTCATCTTCTGTTTCTCCCTGTCCTGAATCATGGGGCATCAGAGATGGCACTCTTCCTCTGGTTTGGAGGGTATGCATATGGCTTACCTTCACAGCTAAGGCCAATGCTGCTTGTTGGTTAGCCAGTAAAGAGCGTTCAGATTCTGGGTGATCTGTACCCTGCCTCACTGGGAGCTCAGCGCCTCACATCTGCAATGTGTTTGGCCCACAGCCATCTCCAGAGATTTAGTACTCTGAGAGTGAGAACATAACAGGTTTTCAGCTGAAGGGCCCATTCTACTGATGGCCCAGTGTATGCAACTTTTCACTGCACCACTCCCACTGCCACTGTGTGAGTTTCTGGCCATCACTGCCCACCAGTGCTGAGCTCTGAGTGCAGCTAGAGGGCAGACTAAGACTTCCTATGGGAAGCCTGGGTTTGCCTTCAGGCGGCTTCCCTGTTTCACAAAAGCAGGGGATTCTGGGATATGACAGTTGGACTACTTTATCACCTTTTCAAAAGGAGATCAAATTGAAAAATAAATAAATAAAAATCTGAACCCTCCAAGCCCTCTGTGCTCTTTCTGAGGGCTGGAATGAACTGAATGGGGTGATAGCATTCTGGGCCCCAAACACTGCTGGATTTGGTGACAGGGGGCTAGGAGGACTTATAGAAGGGGCCCCCCTTGTGTAACCTTCCCACCACCATCATAGAGGACTATGCCTGACATTCCTGGCATTCTGGATCCTGCACCGCTCAGCCCACCAACCTAATGCCTGCCTAATACTATGCACAGATCAGGACTGGGTTGGGGGCAAGGATTTATGTATGGGGGCAGTTCTTAGATGATTCTTTATGTGTAGCTTGGCTAATCTGTGACCGTTGAAGGCCCTCGACACCCTTGGAAGACTTAGTGGCTTAGCCTCAAATTATACTGATAATAGCATAAGAGAGATTCCATGTGAAAAACACATATAGGATAGAAATACAAAGTCTGTTTTTTATATGTTTATTGAATAGCAAAACCATTGAATCTAAGAATGGGAGAACTGTTAAGACGTTATGAAAGTTCTGAAAGGCCATGAGATGTTTTCATAGTTATCTGAGCCTAATCAAAACCTTTGAGTTTTTGTTACTGATTGGAAGTAAAAACAGTTTTAAACTTAATTTAAGCCATAGACATGGATGGGAAATTATTTTAAAAACTATTAAATATGATGTGTGTGTGGGGGGGGGGGTGGCCTGATCACCAGCACGAGCAGAAGCAAGGAACAGGAGCTGTGCTAGAAATACACTTTTAGTATCTTAAAATAGCTTACACAGTGCTAATCTATGATCCTAATGCTACACCTTATTCTGAGGAATTGACTGCATGAACAGCAGCACCAACAGTAATAGGGAAACCAAGAAATCAGCTGCCAATGGAGCAGTCATGATCCAAGGCCCAGAACACGTGGGCTGTAGTAGGAGATAAGGCATCATCGATGTCCAATGGTGAACCCACATTAGCCTCATTCCTTGCAGCAATACAAGGGCTTGACAAAAAGTTTGAAGATTTTGCTAGCAGAACTGCCATGATTGACCAAAAAAGCAAAGATGGTGACAACGAAGGCAACAAAGGCAACAATGCCAAGTGAAGCAGCAGAAAAGGCTCTGGTAACCTGCATGGGTCTAGTTCTTGAAAATACCACTCTTTGAGCATGCCTGGAACAACTGCAGAACTTTACAAGAGTGAGCAATGTTTGCATTATCAGATTACCTGAGGATGCGGAAGGTGATAATCTGAGGAGTTTCTTGGCTGGCTGGATACTGAAGGTGCTATCCTTTGAAACAACTATCTCAATCAAGAGGGCTTATCGAATTACCCCACTGAGACCGCCGCAAAATGATTCCTCACCACGCACCATTCTACTTGTAACAGGGGGCTCGGAGGAGCGAGACAAACTTCTCTTGGCTGCCAAACGATCTAAAGGAGCACGTATGGGGGCTGCAACCATTACGTTTTTTCCTGATTTAAGCTTTAGCACCAGAGCATGTAGAAAATGATTTGATGGAGTCCAATCAGCACTGAGAGAACTGGGGGTTAACCATTACCTCTTGCTGCCTGGTCACTTAAAAATACAATATGGTGGCAAGATGTATTTGTTTTCAAATCCTGTTGATGCAGGTAAGCTGACTGAAAAGATCAGACAAGAATTTACTGCCCGAGTGGACACAGCTCAGTCGGAGGCCAAATCAGACTCTTGATCTCAAACTGTCCCAATAACCTTCCATAGACAGGTTAAATTGTGTACTATTGCCGATCTGGTAATGGTATAATGATCAGTTTTCAATAAATAACCTGTGGTGTGAGAGGGTGGGAAGCTACAAGGGTGTGAAACTAGGAGACCTGTACTGGGCATTTATAGCTTTTCTCTTTAAAATTGTGATAGCTTGATCGCATGGTCAAGATGGCGTAGACAGCACTCTTAGCTTACCGTTGGGTATCCCCCAAAATGCTTGTTTCAGTTGGCTAGCAGTTCTTAATCTTGCCTAGCGTATGAAGTTAAATTGGAATAAAAGCACTGTTAGGCTTGCAGATCAGGAAACATTTTGAAATGTAATGTGAAGCTATGAGAAAATCTGCAATGTTTAAATGTTTTGAGAGTTTTAGCCCTGTATATTCAGGGTCTCTGAGTTTTATTTCTATAAAATATTCTTAGCTATTTTATATGTGTCTTTTTTGTTCCTCGCATTACCATTTTGATGTCTAATTTTGGAATGTGGCCTCTACACCTGAGATAAGTATGGTGGGAACCTTCATTGTAATATTTTGGATTGCTTGTGACCATTGCCTTGGTGATCATATGGCTTCTTGGACTTTAAAAGACTAGTGTAAAATCTTGTCACTAAATGTCTCCTCTGTAGTAACATAGTGGGAGGGGTGCTATCAGAATCCTTTAATTGTGACTTTCATATTAGTCTGTGAACACTGTTATACCAGACTGTATTTCACCTCTACATGTATTGTAATGGCTGGTTTATTACCAAAAAATTCAATAAAGAAAGTTTAAAAAAAAAATGCTAAATATACAGCAGTGTTTTATAGCTAAAAAGAAGACCCCCCCCAAACACACATATTGTGTAACATAATTATGCAAGACTTACTGGGTCCTTTGTTCCCAGCCTCAGCCTTCCTTCGGGGTCTTTTCTCCACCCCCAACATCCTCTGGGTAAAGACCTGTTGGGAGAGAAAATTGAGCTTCAAAGCTACTTTTTAAAAATCATCAGAAGCTCTTTGAGCTGTTGGGGAGAGGGGGCAGCCTGTTAGTGCAGCTGTAGGGCTGCCGCTTCTGACGCCCATGACATGGGTTCAGGAATGAGGCCTGGGCATCAGGAGCCAGCTGGCAGGATGGAGGAGGATCAAGCAGTCCACAGGACACTCTCTTCCTCTGTGGAGGGTAGCAGGCTCTGCTGTTATACTGCCATCTAGCTAACCACAGGTGGTGGTGCAGTTGGAGTTGCTTGTGGGAGGGTGGATGCCAACTGATGCCAGAATGCCAGCATGCATCACTTGCTCACACATTCCTTGTTGCACTAGTCGCTGGCATCTGGAGGGCAAGGAGATACCAAGGAGAAAAGATCAGACCCAACTTAGGCAACCACTCTTCCATACTTGACTGACCTGAGGGGACAGCTACCTACCACCCATGAAACCCATAAGGGTGCAGGAGACTGTTGATCTCCTGTACAGTGAGTAATAATAATAATAATAACAAATAACAATTATAATAATAACATTTATTTTTATGGCGCCTTATCCAAAACCAAGGCACCTCACATTTTAAAACACCAATCATATTAAAAACATAACATAAACCATAAAATCATAGACATATCATAAATTATACAGCAAACTCAATTATTAAAAGCCTGAAGTCACAGATAGGTCTTTAAAGCCTGCTTGAATGACTCCACAGTTGCGCACTCCCGAATCCGACGAGGTAGCGAATTCCAAAGTGTAGGTGCAACAAACTCAAAAGCTCTTGCCCCAGAAGATTTTAAACATACCCTTGGAACCTCTAGCAACCTCTCGCCAGATGAGCGGAGTGATTGACCCGGCTGGTAAGGAGTTAAGAGCTCTTTCAGGCAGTCCGGTCCTAGTCCGTGTAAGGCTTTAAAAGTCAGCAAGCCGACTTTATAGGTGATCCACCACTGAACTGGCAGCCAGTGCAGTTCACGCAGCACCAGCGAAATATGACAAGATCACAAAGACCCTGTCAAAAGCCGGGCTGCAGTGTTCTGCACCAGCTGCAAGCGGTGGACTTCTACCCCAGGAAGCAATAGGTAAAGGAAATTGCAATAATCTAAGCGAGAGGAAACAAAGGCATGGATCAATGTCTGAAGGTCGTCGGACGGAACAAGGTGCCTAATCCTGGTGATATTCCTAAGATGATAAAAGGAAGTTTCGATGACTGCCAACACCTGTGAATGCAAGGTCAGCCCTTCATCAAAAATTACCCCCAGGTTACGCACCCGTTCAGAGGTCGGGATTGAGGTGACACCCAGAAAAATATCCGAGGGCACACCCTTCCCCAACACCCCTATCCAACAAACTGTATCCACAACCAACACCTCAGTTTTGTCTAGGTTCAGCTTTAGCCAACTGGAATTGATCCAGTCTTGGATTTCTTTCAGACAGTTGTTGAAGACCGATACAGCTCCATTCTGGTTGGGTGCAAAAGATAGGTAGAGCTGGGTATCATCAGCATAGCAGTGAAACCTCTGCCCATACCTTCTTACAATGTCTCCGAGGGGCAGCATATACACCGTGAACAACATGGGTGAGAGGACCAAACCCTGAGGGACTCCACATGACAAAGAAGTAGGATCAGAGGAATAGACCCCCAACACCACTCTCTGAGTTTTACCCATGAGGAAAGACGAAAACCACCTGAGGACTGTTCCTGACAGTTCACAGATAAATCTCAGATGACCCAACAACACCTCATGGTCCATGGTGTCAAAAGCTGAAGAGAGGGTCGTGCGCTAGTCATAGACAGTAATGGCCGATTAATTTCTGTGAGGAGCGAGTCGCAGTATCAAATCCATTATATTACCCTATTTAACCTGGTTGGCAGTTGTCAGAAACTAACTAATTGAACGTCGAAAGGTCTTCTGAGCATAGTGGGAAAGTTTCATGTAGATCGCTTTGGTAAAATCAAAAAAAAATACAGAAATTTTATACAGCTAGTCATTTCTCCTACTCGGGGCACCAGAATGATGTCGGCAAGTTTGAAAGGACCGTTTGATTCTAACGACATTGGCATAGACAGCATTAAGGAGATGTTGAATCATATTGCACTCAATCAAACAGAAATTAAGAAGGACATCGCTGGCATCAAAGTAGTTGTGGACATCATAAGGTCTAATTCCGACAGATTTAATGAGAGGCTGTCAGAAGCTGAGGAGAGGGTGGCTGCAGTTGAGGATTCTGTCTCTAAGTTGGTCGGCGATTCTGTTTTTTTTTTACCAACAATTTAAACTTCTTTGGCTAAAGGTGGATGACCTCTAGAACAGAGGTCAGAGAAATAATATTCAAATTGTGGGGGTGCCAGAGGGTGTTGAGGGTCCAAGTATGGCTAGGTTTTTACAAGATTTTATTCCTGAAGTTCTGCAATATAAGTGGAGTTGCCCTCTAGAAATTGAGAGAGCGCACAGATCTCTCTCCCCTAAACCAAAAGCAGGTGCCCATCCCCGACCTATTGTGGCATATTTTTTACGTCTCACTGTAAAGGAGGAGATTTTAAACCTTGCAAGGGAAATGAGATCCATAACCTGGAATGGAAATCGAATTTCTTTTTATTGGGATTACTCAGCAGAGGTGGTCTCACAGAGGAAAGCATTTACAGAAACCAGACAGACTCTACAAAAACTTGGTCTTGCTTATAGGATTAAATATCCTGCCACTTTAATTATTTCTGCCAATGGGGTTTCTCACAGTTTTAAACCACCAGAGGATGCAGGTGTTTTCATTAACAAATGGAAAAAATCTCATGGCGATTCCTTGCAGAAAGTCAAGAAATTTGAAATATCTCAACATTCTGAAGTAAAGCAGGCTCAAGACTCCAGTCCTACACACACCACTAGAACCTCTCCATCCTCAATATTCTGAAAAAACCTTTTTGTCCTAAGATCCCATCGGTCCTTTCTGAATCCTCCCAAGTTAGCTGGCAGACTGTTAATAGGAAATGCAAGGGCCTTACCAGAGATCGTCATGCTTCAACTCGTTTTGTGTCTAGAAGCAGTCCAGGCAAGCAAGGTTTTCATAACATGGCTTCCAGTACGAATTGTTTTTCCCCACTGGCTACAGGCTTAGAAGATATGGAAGAGGAAGTAGAAGGTTTCTCCACAGGGGAAAAGTGTAAATATTAGCCAATCAGGAGGCTTTAACCTGGTTATAGATTCAGATGTCCCAGGATGCCCCATTGTTCCACATCTCCCGGAAGCACCTTGATTTATACACTGTGCAATGTTATGGATGTCATTAAGTTGCACGATCACCACCATATGTTGTCAGGCTTTCTACTGAGTCCACAGATGGCTGCAGTTCTATCAACCTACGTTATTTCGGAATATGCAGAAATGGAAAGTGGTACAATTTCTACAAAGAATTTTTAAATGCTTGTTAGCTGTAGAGGAAAAAAAAGCTTGACATATTTGTTAACTATTTAATTTAATTCCTTCTGTGTTTTATTATCTCTACTTAGACAGGATCTGCAGATGATGTAAGTCTTAGATCAGTTAAAACAAACAGCCTTTGTTATTGTATTTATTTTTAGAAGATCCAATTATTGCATGCTTTATTAGCTGTAAATCTGCATCTGTTATTATTAGCTAATTAGCATATGCATGATGTAAGGAACATGGCTCCTACTCCTTATTGGTTTTCACAGTGGGTTTTTTTCTTATTTACACATGACTATGATATCTTGCTTCAGCTGCCATGCTGTCATGCTTTTGATCCTGGTATTTTTTTTTTTAAGCCAGGTGATTGGCAATTTTATTATAGTAAGGGGGCCTGTTTTGTTGCAGTATGAGTGACTTGTAGTCTAGTTTTTTTGTTTGTTTTTTTCTCACATACTCTTCACTCTTTATTATGTTTTCTGTTTGGTTCTTCTTGGTTTTTATTATGTCTTTTACTATACCCTGTTGCTGTCCTAAGCTGTCCTTTTTTTCTCTCTCTCTTAGCTCTATATTCCTCCTTTTTCACACCTCTCTCTCTCTTAATGGTGTCCAGATGTATGCAGACCAGCTAAATAATAGCAGCACTTGGTTTGAGTCAAATGGGGAGAACAGCTGACTGTTGGATTAATATGCTTAGCCTTGAATAGTTATGCATTTGGTTTGCATTCAATATTATGGGCTCGCACATTTCTGAATGGCTCAAGCTAACGGGGCTATTGTGATGTGTAGTCAAGTTTGGGGAAAAAAAATATGCTGTGACTAAGCAGTCCTGTAGTCTTTGCATAATATTGCTGTTATCTCTAGAACAGGCCTTGGATTTACAGATAAATGTGAAGTCTTGTAGTGTGGTGGAACACCATCTCTTAAAATGTTTCTTGCTTTTCCTATATGCTCTATGTATTACTCCTTGTTATGCATATCCTATTATAACTCTCCGCGACTACTCTCATCCATGGCCAACATTATTTGTCTTGTCTATTTTGTTAATATATTTGTTCCTGGTTAGATGGTGGTTGCCTATTAGTTGAAACTGCCGGTGGGGGGTTGTTTTTCTATTATTACTGCTTACGCCTCACTTGGAGTCAAGGTTTCACTTAAGCTCCAGGTTTACTGTTTTTTGTCGCGACACGAACCTATGACCCGGGTCTTTGGGAACCCTGACTTTTGGATCGAGGTCTCATGTTGATTATAGGTTATAGGAACTTTTTTATTATTGCATGTGTTTTTTTTTTTGTTTTTTTTTATATATATATATATATAACATTTGTCATGTTTAAGAGCCACAACTTGCAAAAAACTGAGGTCTGTGTGGGTGGCTGTTTGTGTTTGTCTGTGTCTGTAGCTAAGTTTTTTGGGATTTGCACGATCTTCTGCTTGGAGTAACTACACCATTCTTGCTCACTACATCTATGAAGGTCTCCTGGACTGGATTTTCTGTAAAACATCACCACAAGGTATTTGCATTTTCAGTTTAAAATCAACTTTTTGGAAGTTATCCCAAGAAAAACAGAAATCAAGCAACTAGGTCTGACAAACTCCAGTGACTCTGGGTCCAGCTCAAATCCACATTTTCATCTGGCTTGCTCCTAAGGGATTTTTGTGGGCTTTTAAACAACCTCTTTAAATAACAAAGGAAGCACAAGGACAGAAGGATTTCACATCCTGCACTTGTACTTGAGCAGGTGTGCCCCAGGCTATCAATGTAATGGTGCTGGGCAGTGCATGCCTGCAAGGTCTTGCATAGCCAAAGCCACTTGTCAATCCCTGCCTAGCTGTGACCCTGGGTGACTTCTATCATGAGTTGAACCAATGTTGTACCAACAGTCACACCATGTCAGTGTCACCATTACAGTGTCAGTGGCTCAGTAGGTAGCACACTCGCCTCTGAGGCCGGGAGATCAGAGGGCTGTGGGTTCAATTCCCACATATGGCACTTCGGTTAATATCCCAGTACTGACACTGTAGTGCAGCATAAGAGGGGTGCTGCACTTCTGAGGTGCCATCTTTCGGATGAGATGTTAAACCGAGGTCCCATCCGCCTGGATTGGTGGTAGTTCAGGTGGATGTTAAAGATCCCATGGCACTTATCAAAAAGAGTAGGGGAATTTCCCTTGGTGTCCTGGCCAAATTTCCCTCATTCACTAAAAATAACACCAACAGCTTAATCTTATTCAAGGTCAGTTGGCATTCATCTGTATCCCCCCCTCCCCCGGGTCGTGCCTGAAAATAGGCAGGATTCGTCTAGTGCACTTACCCGGTCAACAAAAACTAAATAAATAATAATAAAAATAAATAAATGTCCAACAGCTGTCTGGGGGTTGCCCTCGTAACTTTTCTTGTCCTACTTTGCCTTGACAGAATTACACTATCCTTATGGAATGAGGATGGCTCAAATAAATCTAGGACCGAGCACTATGATTTTACTTTCTCCAACCTTATTGTTTATAATACAAGGATACTACAAACTAATCTTCTTCTGTATCAAAAGGGCTGTCCTTACCATTCTCTCTATATGTTTAGGAAACTACGGAACAAGTCTGCATTATCCCATCCTTTTCTAAATGTGGGGCTGTGGTTCCTTGTCATCATTGCCATTCTGCTATCTGGAGATATAGAGACAAATCTTGGGTCCCTAGATGCTTACTTCTCAGCAGATGACATACATAGTTTGTCCAAACATGGGCTGATAATTGCACACTTGAATATAAGAAGTTTGATGTGTCACTTTGTGGAACTGGAGTCGTGGGTCAAACTGTACAATCCTGATATTCTCTGTCTCACTGAGACCTGGCTAAAACCATTGGTTACTGACTCTCTCTGCTCCCTGCCAAATTACTCTATTATTCGAAGGGATAGGATATCGAACAAATGTGGTGGTGGAGTTGCTCTGTACTACAAAAATAATCTGACTGTCTCTCTTCTCACTATCCCAGATGCTCAATTGCTATGTGAATACTTGCATGCTACCCTTGTGTTGGAGCCAATAAGCTGCATGTTATCTGTGCATATAACCCCCCAGCAGGAGGGATTGTGGGTCTAGGAGTACTTGTTGGAAAATACCTCTCAGAATTTTAATCATAATGAGGTTGTCATCTTAGGAAACCTAAACTTAAACTGGCTTGGGGCAGCTCTCAGTTCTCTTCAATCTCTGACTCATAGCTACAACCTGCATCAGATGGTAATAGTGCCGACTAGAAGTCTGTCTTCAACACCACTAGGCACACTATTGGATTGGGTGCTGGTAAACCAGATTGAACACATCTCAGCCGCTGGTACTCTTGCTGATGCCTTAACTGACCACTCTTTACTTTCTGCATCTTGTCCTTGGGGGCACCTCCATCTCCTCCACCACATCTCATCACTCTCACAAACTTTGCTCACCTAGACCAAGAGGTGTTTCTGTATGACGTCTCCAGAATTGATTGGTCGGAGATCTATCTATCACACTTTTCTCAGGATGCTCTTAACCTCTTCATCACTAAATTCCTTACAGTTCAATGTAAACATGCCCCAAAGATCATCCGGAGAGTGAGGGGTAAACAAACAAGATGGCTAAACAAAGACTTGCTCAAAAGTTTGCGCCTTAGAGATAAACTCTGGAAGCACTACAAAACATCAGGCCAGCAAACAGATTTCAATGCTTACCGTACACTACGGAATTCATGTAAAAGACAAGTCAGAGCTGTTAAGAGCAAGTACTGTAAAGACCTACTGATTAACTTGGCCAATGATCCCAGAAAATTCTGGTCACATCAAATCCTTCCTAGGATCCTCACAGTCAACTACCCCTGGTGATATGCTGATAAATGATGTGCATTGCAATGACTCACAAACCATAGCTAATTCTTTCAACCTGCATTTCTCTGATCTCTCCCAATATACCTCTTCCTTCAATCCCACTGCAGTGTCCTCCCACTCCTCATCAGGAACCTGTCTGGATAAGCTGGAAGTGTTGTCCCCTGTGCCTCCTTATACTCCTCCATTCTATTTTAAGGCTGTGTCTAGAAAGGAAGTCCTAAAGCTCCTGAGGTCCATCTCTGATCATACCAGCTCTGGCTCAGACCCCCTGGAACTCCACCTCTTGAAACTTGCAGCTCCCCTTATTGCATTACCGCTGGCCAAAATTTATTCGTTATCACTTTCAGGTGGAATGGTCCCTGACCTCTGGAAAGCTGCTCAGACCACGCCTGTTCTTAAAAAAAGGGGATCCTAAGGTTGTCTTGAACTACAGACCAATTGCCATACTCTCAGGACTGAGCAAAATCCTGGAGAAAATTGTCACAACTCAGACAACTGATTGATCTACTTAAGCACAGTCTGCTCTTGGATACCCGACATGGCCTCAGGAAAGGACATAGCACAACGACTGCACTCCTTAAATTCACCACAGACACTCTTTAAAAAATGGATACTGCCAATATGACTGGAGCTGTCTTTATTGACCTCACAGAGGCTTTTGACCTTGTTGATCACACTTTGCTTCTCTCCTCGCTTCGACACCTGCATGTCTCCTCCTCTGTTGTTGACTGGTATGAAAGTTACCTGACAAATAGAACTCAAGTGGTGAAATTTAATTCCTCTCTATTGAACAGTATCACCATTAACATTGGTGTACCTCAGGGCTCCATCTTAGGGCCCCTCCTAGTCTCTCTTTATATAAATAACATTGGAGCTGCTCTAAAATCCTGCTCTACTATTCTATATGCTGATGATCTTGTCATCTATACATGTTCTACTAATATAGACACTATCAATACAATCCTTTCCTCTGACTTTAACAATATCCAAAACTGGCTATATGACCACAAACTGGCTGTCAACACTAGCAAAACTAAAGCCATGCTGCTTGGATCGGCCCCAAAGCTCTGGGCTTGCACAACAGCACTGACGGTGCAGGACTTAGAAGGTCAATTACTGGAATGTGTGACCCTTTTCAAGTACCTGGGCATCCTGCTAGATCAATCACTTGATCTTAATCTTCATGTACAGTCTGTTTGTAGAGGTGTCAACTCCAAATTGGGTGTTGCATATAAGACTGGTTATATGCTCATGCCATCAGCTAAAATGGCCATTGTGAGGGGGATTCTGCTCCCCCTTCCAACCTATGGGGCTCCCTTATTTGGGGCTGCTCATAAAACTGACCTACTCAGATGGGATATTATGTATAACAACATATGTCGCTATGCCTCTTCTGCTCCTCGGCTTAAACACCACTATCAACTTTATAATGATCTTGGTTGGCTCTCTCCGTTAGCTAGTAGAAAATACTACCTTGGCTTTCTTATTGATTCAATAATTCGAAATCAAACCCCTAGGTGTCTGGCAGCTATGCTTGTTCCTCAGGACGCACTCCATGGTCTACGATCAGCTGATAAATTCTTTCTGAATTTGCCGAAGTGCCGCACTAGGAAAGGAACTGTTGCATTTGAGCATGCGGCTCCACAGCTGTGGAATTCCCTTCCCCTTGACATTAGACTTTCTAGCTCCCATACATGCTTTAAGAGAAAATTGTGCTCGAATCTGCTGATTGCTGATACCTGTTCCTGCTTTCACCCTACCTATTGACTGATGTCTCTGGCCATACAATAGTATTTCCTCACCTCTATATAACCGTCTAACTGCCTCAGTCTGTCCCAGCTCCCTTTCCCTGCCCATATACAATCTTGCACTGCAGACATCTCCCTTACACTTACATATACTCATATAATCTAATTTCATGGCTTGCTCCCTTCTTCCTCACTTACCGACCTTTTCCTTAATGACATGCCCTGCTCTCAGTGGTTATTTCTTCCTTTCGTATTACCTGCTTTTGTTTTTGTATACCTTGTTCTGTTCATATGATATGTCACCTGATAATTTATTGTCCAAGATCCTCTCTATTCATTGCATAGGTAGGCACCTATGAACTTATGAATGGTCTACTCTGTATGTCTCTGATATATTGTATCCACTTTAACTCATTGTATGTCAAGCGCTTTACTTTGTATGTTCTGAGATACTGTATCCTCTTTAACTCATTGTATGTAAAGCACTTACAAATTGTTATCCTGTTAAGTTTCCGCATGTCTGTACTCTCCCGGGTCGTGCCTGAAAATAGTCATTTTATGGCTAGTGCACTTACCCTGTTAACAAAAGCTAAATAAAATAAATAAAACATATCTAAGTCAAGTGAATTTGTTTGGATATTTTTATCTTTGATTCATGGAGAAGAATTAATTGTTGGGGCTCAACTTAAGTTTATTCCAAACATGATGCTCTTGTTTCATAGTACACAAATAATGCATTTTAGAGTTTTAATGGCCAAATGCCATTTCCCAATTGGGCTACATTGTTTCTTATTAGGGGGTAATGTTAGATTTCTTCCAGATATTCAGTCCTATTAAATGTTCTTACTCAGTTCTTGATGGGTTTTGTGATATTACAGAAAAATTATTTTGCAAGAGAGTTGCTAAGTTTCTCCTTTACCTTAGCATTTATAGCTTGTCATTTTATATTATCTGGTTATATAATAAAAATGGGGGATAGCAGTGTAAGTACTAAATGTGTCTCTTGGAATGTAAAGGGGTTAGGATCACCTATAAAAAGGAAAAAAAGTGATTTAAAATGGATATACAGTAGCTTTATTGTAAGAAACTCATTTATTGCCAGATGAGGCTGAGAAGCTTAAAAGATTGTGGGTAGGGGAAGTATTTCATAATTCTGTTAGTAGAAAACAGAAGGGGTTGGCCATACTTATCAAGAAAACAATTAATTGTGTTGCTTTTTTCTGAGTGGATCCTAATGGAAGATGGCAGATATTGGAGGGTTCTATTGATGGGATAGACATTGCCATATGCAATGTCTAAGCACCTAACAGAGAGTCCAGTCTGCTTTTGGGGACTTTTTTGCAGAGGCTAGTAAAATTTCTGGTAAGAATTTTATGGTGGGGGGCCTTTAATATAGTCATGGATCACAGGCTAGATAGAAGTGGTTCATCCACTAATGAAACCAATTCAAGGGCCAGAAGGATCATAATAGACAGGATGAAAGACTTTGGTCTTTCTGATGCTTGGAGGCTGATGTATCCCGATAAAAGAGATTATTCCTTCTATTCAAATTGTCATAGGACTTACAGTAGGATTGATATGTTTTTGTTATCCAGTACTCTGATAAATAGTATGCTAAAAGCTGATATAGACTTAATTTCAGTTTCAGACCATGCTCCAGTTTCAGTCATTTTACATTTAGACTCTGATTCTAAGAGACCTTTTCACTGGAGATTTAATTGCTCTTTGTTAAAAGACACTAATTTTCGGTCATGGGTTTTAAATGAAACAAAACAGTTTTTCAACACCAATGATAACAGGGGAAACTTCTTATGCTATGGTTTGGGAGGCTTATAAGGCATTTATTAGGGGCAGAATTTTGAGCTACACTTCCTTTAAAAAGAAAGAAAGAGAGAAATTCCTATTGCATAAGAAGAAAGAATTGGTTGAATTGGAGAAGTTACACAAATCTCATAAAGGGAATAGTTGGGAGTATCCTTAGGAGAATTATACTGCTTAGATATGAGATTAATAAAATACATACGAGTAAAGCTGAATTTGCTCTATTTAGGATGCAGCAAACTTACTGGGAGTCTGGGGAAAAAGCTGGTAGACTTTTGGCCTATAGGCTTAAACAGGTCCAAAATAGAAATAATATACAGAGCATAAGAGATGGAGCAAAGAACACATATACTAAAACTAAAGACATTAATTATGTTTTTTTTACAGTTTTATAGAAACCTTTACAAATCTCAGTGTGGCAAGGACTTGGGTCCAATTGGTGAATTTTTTATCCAGGGCTAAATTACCTGTGATTGCTGAGTCAGAGTGGCAGATCCTGGACAAGACTATCTCAATTGCAGAGATTAATGAGGTGATATTAGATATGCCCAACAATAAAGCCCCTGGGTCAGATGGTCTGCCAGCTGAATTATATGCTCTCTTGAAAGATACAGTTAGTCTGATGCTTTACAAAGTATTCCCAGAGATGGAGGTTAACAAGGCTCTACCACCTACAATGTCAGAAGCAGTGATTACAGTCCTAGTGAAAAAAAGGAAAGGACCCCCTAGACCCGGCTAGTTATCACCCAATTTCCCTACTGAATATTGACTATAAAGTTTGGGCTAAGATTCTAGCGAATGGATTACAGGGCATTCTTGGTACACTCATACATGGTGATCAAGTGGGTTTTATTAAAGGAAGGGCAGGTTTTGAAAATGTCAGAAGAGTCCTTTCCGCTATGTGGATGGCCCCTCAGGTTCAGGACGATTCTATTTTGTTGTCATTGGATGCTCATAAAGCATTTGATTCCATGGAATGGGGTTATCTTTATGGGGTTTTAAGGGATTTTGGGATGGGGGACACTTTTATATCTAGGGTGACTGTGATGTACCATTCCTCTAGAGCAAGGATATGCACCAGTAAATGTTATCTGAGAAATTTGCTCTGGAAAGAGGGACAAGGCAAGGTTCCCCCTCTCCCCTTTACTTTTTATCCTGGCCTTAGAACCTCTCCTCTGCCTGGTTAGACAGAATAATATTATCTCAGGGATTAAAATTGGTAGGATGGAGCATAAAGTTGTAGACTACGTGGATGATACACTACTTTCCCCTATCTAATCCACATAAATCCCTTAAACCTACCATGGATCTTTTAGAAGAGTTCAGATTACTCTCTGGCCTCTCAATTAATTGGTCAAAATCAGAGATGCTCCTCTTAAAGGGTAGTAAAGAAAACTTAAAAAAACTATGTACTGAGAATAACCTAAATGGCAAGAGGATTTTATTACTTATTTAGGAGTTAGGATTCCCAATAAATTGGAAGCCCTGGTTCAAATTAACATGAATCTCTTATTAAAGGATATGAAATTGCACTTGGAGAAGTGGGCCAAATTAAATCTATCATTATGGGTCAAAATTAATGCTCTTAAAATGATGCTGGCTCCTTGGCTCTTGTATTTTTTTATTGATACGCCAGTACATATTTCCAACTCCTGGTTTAAAAAAATTGATTCTTTAATCAGGTCCTTTCTATGGGAGGGTAAGAAGGCATGGATTAGCTAAGCTAAGGAAACACTGGCAACAGGGTGGTATGGGCTTACCCGATTTTAAACAATATCGACTAGCCTTCCTATTTAGACAGACATGTTACTGGTTCAAACCAACCAATATTAGTCCCAGGTGGGTGCAGTATGAGCAGTCCTGTGTCTACCTCCATTTTCTTTATCTTGTTGCCATGGATATTTACCCAAAATCCACTAATTCTCACCCTTTCTTACATTCTTCAGCCAGTTCTATACAGCATTTTGCCAATCTACTTTTAAATCCCTTTGTTATGCTGAAATACACTCCATTATGGAGAAACAAGAAAATCAAATTTGGTAATAAAACATTAATTAATGATACATGGGAAAGAAAGGTATTTTACTATTAAAGGATATAACAGACCCTTACACAGGCATCCTTAGATCCTTTGTTGATTTAAAGGGGAAATATGGTTTATCATATGCACAATTTCACTCATACCTTCAAGTCCGAGATGCAATAAAGGATATCTTGGATGTCAATTTGGCCATCCCTACTTCTAATGACTTTGAGGGTCTACTTGCATTAGCCAGCAGCAAAGGAGGAGCTGGCAAGCTGTATAAACTTTCTAATAAAGGAGGGTTGGACCTCACAGAGTCATCTAAATGCAGATGGGGAAAAAAGCTTAGGCCATTCAATCTCTCCCCTTTCTTGGGAGTCAGTCTGGTGCAATGCATACAAATCCAGTATGGACTTACAGGGATGGCTAATCCAATTTAAATTAATTCATAACTGGTATTATATGCCAGAGAAAATGTTTAGATTAGGTATTTCTTCAGATAGCAAATGCTGGAGATGTAGTGCTCAAGATGCCAACTTATTACACATGATGTGGTACTGTCCAATTCTGAGACAGGCTTGGCTTGTTATTTGGGATGCTTGTCAGCAGATCCTATGACAGAACTTCCCCTTTGATCTAGGAATATTTATACTGGGGGATTACACTTTGCCACTAACCTTGTCTCCGAGGGGAAAACAATGGATTTCTATAGCCTCTATATGCTTTAAAAGATTGATACTTAATCACTGGAAAGATAAATGTGCCCCTACATTAGAAGAATGGGTTAGGGCTCTAGCTAAAGTAGCTGTTAATGAATATGTTAGCCATTGCAATGCTAGAACTATTGATAAATATAATGTAATTTGGGGTCTCTTTTTTTCTTGGCTAGATTATCCTTAGAAGTATATTAGCTATTTTCATTAGACATTGCCTGATTAGTCCATAAGTATCTATTACAAGTTATTTTTGCTTGTTGGGCACTTGTGATTTTCTTAGTTGTGAGATATCTAAGTTTGCATATAGTGGCTTATGATGAAAACTGTTAATGTATTTATGTATTTATTTCCCCCTTGATCTCATATTTGAGGGCAGATGTATTTTTGTGTATCCTCTTTGTACATGATTGATTTCAATAGTAATATAAGTTTTGGTGTACTTTACTCCCTTCGTTGAGATGATTATGCTGCATTTATTGTGGAAAATATAATAAAGATTGTTTGAAAAAAAAAAGCTGAAGAGAGATCTAGAAGGACCAAGATGGAACGGTTCTTTTGATCTCTAACCATCAGGAGATCATTGAGCATCTGAACCAGTGCTGTTTCAGTACTATGTCTCTTACAAAAACCAGACTGGAGTGATTCATAGATGTCATGGAGTGGTTCACAGATGTCATGGATGGTCAAATGGTCTTTCAGTTGCACAGCCACAACTTTCTCAATAACCTTCCCTATAAAAGGAAGGTTAGAGACAGATCTATAATTGGCATGGCAGTCTGGGTCTAGGGAAGCTTTCTTCAAGAGAGGTATCACCACCGCCTCTTTCAGAGAGCTAGAAAACTCTCCAGACTCCAAGGAGCACTAGACAATCTGTTCCAGGACCGGACCGATAACCTCAATACCTCCCAAAATTAGGGAAGTAGGTCCAGGATCCAATCTACAGCACGTGTGGTGCACACTCTGGATGATCCGCATGACATCCATGAACTCCGGACAGCCAAAGGTACTCCAAGACCACCGAGGTGCAGTAACCTCACATTGATCAATAGCAACGCCCATAAAGTGTGCCGGCTAGAGTCCTGCCCTGATGTCGGCCACCTTATTTGCAAAGAATTGAGCAATTTCATCGCACTCTAATTGCAAAAAAGTTCTCCGCACTTGAAGACAGACTGGGTTGCACAGTCTGTCCACTGTACGGAAAAGCTGAGCTGGTTGATTCTGAGCAACTACAATCTCTCTGGACAGGAATTCTGCCTTCTTATGGGAGATTGCAGATTGGTAGACTTGATAATGTTCCAACAGTCTAAGTTGGTCGGCATCAAGGGTGGACTTCCGCCAGCAATGCTCCAACCTTCGACCCAGTCCTCTGCAACTCCCTCAAAGTCCCATCAAACCAGGGAGATCGAGGGCAAAGGGAGAGAGGCAGAACATGGATAGGGGCAATAGAAACAAAAGCTGTCGAGACAGCCAAATGATATGCCATCACAAGAGTCTCAGGATCATTGCTTGCAAACAAGGAGGACGATAAGTCAAAAACCGCCATTAGGCACTGAGAACTTACATCTCGTAAAGGGCGGCACCTGACCATCTCCGTAGGGATATTCCTACCGGGGGGGTATAAAAACTGAACCCCACAGTGCAGTGATCGGACCACCTGACTGGATCCACCTCCAAATCAGAAGGTTCGATCCCTAGGAGGAAGACTAAGTCAAGGGAGTGACCGTGTCTATGAGTAGCGGAGGTAACCACCTGTGTCAGGCCCAGAGAAGACATCAACTGGAGGAAGTGTTGTCCAAATTGCGAGAGTTCATCATTGACCCAGGCACTGAAGTCACCAAGAACCATCAGTCTTGGCAACTCCAATGCCATGTCGACGATGAAGTCTGCCACTTCCTGAAGGAAACATTTCCCGTCACTGGGTGGATGATAGACGAGAACGATCCAACAACCTACACCCGTTACAATGGCACACTCGAATGACTCAGTCTCCCCAACCAATACACTAGTGAGGTTGAGTTTGGTCTTAAAGCAGACTGCCACCCCCTCTCCACTATCCAATCTCGGACGG
Source organism: Neoceratodus forsteri (assembly GCA_016271365.2). Lineage (NCBI taxonomy): Eukaryota > Metazoa > Chordata > Ceratodontiformes > Ceratodontidae > Neoceratodus > Neoceratodus forsteri. Next base: position 324,861,981 of record CM028136.1, read on the forward strand.
TGTATTACCAAGTACCTGGCCGGAACTAAAGCCTTCAAAATGGGGCCAAAATTCTCATCCAGCCAGGTCCCGGGTAATGCTAGCCTGGTCAACTGTTTCCACAAGATCAGCAATAATTGCTGTCTTGTTTTTGACTGACCTGGCATTGCATAACACTACCCGAGTCGGACAAATGCCTCGTGCCTCCCGAACTACCTGCCAACTCAATTTGGTCATGCCCTTGGGTATGGGAACCAAACATGGCGGACCATGTTCTGATTTCCATTTCGACCCAGGGCGTCTCTTGACTCCCACGACCCCAAAGTAAGTGGCAGAGAAGTGGAGAGCAGGGCTGGGAGACAGACTGAGCTGAGATGGGCAGTTCCAGTGATAGAGGATTAAAAAAAGAACTGGCAGAAGAATTGCCCTTTGATTCAGGATAGGATAATAGGATAATCCTATGATTCAGGAAGGAATGGCCAACTCAGCCCTGTTCCTGCCATTCCCCTGCCTCCCACTGAGTGCCATAGATGGGCTCCTCACTCCCATACACTGTGGGTCCTGATTTTCTTACAATGCTCCTGGCAAAGTGTCCTTTTTGTTTCTGCACTGCTGCCAGTAATGGAATTCCACTTTGGGACTGCTGCACCACCACAGACTTCAATTAAAGACCATGCCAGTCTCTGCTGCGTTTGTCAGCAGCCCTTTTCTTGGTATACACTCACTGCTGACTTTTCTATCACCTTCTCATCTGTACTCCTTGACTGTTCATTTCTCAGACACAATCACTTGATGATTGGGTCCTTTGTAGTCCTCCTGCAGCCTTACTTCTTTGCTGCCTATTTCCACTTCTGAACCTAACACTGCAGCTCTGGCCATTGCAGCTACTGCTGCTTGCCAGTTTCTCCCCAGGTTCCATGCCCCAACAGACTTCCTCATCAACAGCTTCAAGCCCTTACTTTTCTATAAACAGAAGTTGCCTCCTTATAACCATTTCATAAACAGCATTTTTTGGCTGTGGCCATTTTATTACACCAGCATTCCTTCCTTCTTTTCTGCTTCTATTTCATGACTGTACTCCACCTCCTGCCTAAGCTGCAGTCTCCTGACAAAGCTGCTCACTGCAGCCACTTGCCTTGATTCCTACCTCATCTGCCTGCAGCTGGTATGGCCATTATTCCTCCATTTGTGGATGGTGTCTGTCACATTCCATCAAAGTTACATTAATCATGGGCCTAGTCCCCTTGATACCTTCAAAAGAGAACACTTATCTGGGGTTCTGTTATATGGCTTAGCTCTGTTGCATTTTTTTCTTAGGGTAGTGGTCTTGAGCTTAAGACAGAAAGTTAACAGCCAAACCACACATTGCACTAGCATTCAAACATACTCAAAGTTGTCCACTGTCCCAGGGAATTTGTAGGATGCATCCTGTGGTCTGGAAAGAGGGAGGAGGTGGAATTGGGCAATCCACGCTCACCCTCCCAACCTGAATGTAAGAAAAATGTTTGTTTATGTTCTCAGCAGATGCTTGTACCTTCATTCTCCTCTTCTCCACTGGTAATTTTTTTCTCTCATTGGGGATTGGTGGCTGTGCCATTCCTCTATGGTTCCTTTAACCATGTAGGCTAAGTTCCTCAGGCACCTTCAAGAGTGAGACCATGAGTTGTGGAAGGGGGTGACTGAGCTCTGTGACACTTTTACAAAAATGGTGGTCCTGGGTGTGAGACAGAGGGTGTGAAGACAAGCATTCAGATATATTTCTTGTTGTTTGTTGACCCAGTGAACTTCAAAAAGGATGCTGAAAATGGATTGTTTTCTGAAAATGGCACAGGCACTGGAAAGTTCCGAATTTATATGCCATTCATAATGTATAGTATTTAGTTACATGTAACTATGTGAATTAAATGTGTGATGGAAATGCTATTACTGTAAATGTTGCTTGGCAAACAATGACAAAGTAAAAAAAAGACTGTTTATTTTTTCCTTTGCAGCAGTAATGCATTTCTATGGCACTTAAACAGAGTCCGGATCCTTTGAGGATGTGTACAGAGTGAGGTTTGTCTAACATCATGTAGTTTGTTTTGGCAGTGTATTAAGTGCCGCAGTGTATAAACATCAATAATGGGCTCTAATAACCCAGAGGCGAAGCTGAAGAGGAATGCAGAATAACAAAGGTACAACAGTCAGCATTGCAATACTTTCTATTGTAACCATAAACTTTGTAGACCTGACAGGCCAGACAGTATAAATCTGGAAATGACTGGGGTAGCTCTTTGATTCCCTAGAGAGCATAGTGTACAGTGTGAGGTAAAGCCTGGAGCAGCTTGGAACTGCTAAATAAATGAATCAGAGCAGAAGTGATTCCAGATGGACTACTTGGCAGAAAGTGCAGAAAAAAAGAACAATATGGAACCAAACGCAACTCAATAAATGTTTTTCATTATATTTTTATCTTCATCCACTGTGTATCATCAATCTAATGTTTAGTTGGTAAAGCAACTAAAGAACACATGTATGCAATAATACCCGACAGGGTGGGCAATATTGGGGAATACCAGACCACCCAGTGGCATAATGAGGCTCGACGCTGCAGGCGGAGTGTAGTACAGTATGGTCTGCATGCACATTAGCCCACGCAGTGGACCAATAGGCGTACAGACCCTACTGTATGCTGTCAGTCAGCAGGCAGCCAGGTGGCTTGCAGGCGGGGTGCTGCTGCCCGCTGCTGACTGTGGGGGTGCAGGGTGGCAGGGGCCTCAGTGGATGGGTGGGGAGAGGGGGTACCACTGGACCACCAGGGTATCCTCAGTTAATTCCACCTGTGATTGGGTGCTGGGGGGGGTTCAATGGGGCCACCAGGGATGGAATTCACTTCTGCCCATGATCGGGCATTGGACAGCAGTCCACAGGACCACCAGGGATTACATTAACATATGCCTGCCATAGGGCAAACGGGAGCAGAGCCCGCCGAGGGGCAGCAGGGTGGCGGTTCTTGACGGCTGCAGCCTGGCAGGGCACTAAGCACAAGTTGCCCGGGGATCGGTGCACCACATGCAAATGGGGCCATAATGACATGCAAATGGCCCCATTTGTGCCTTGCATGCATAATGCCCTCATTTGCATGCCCAGTGCTGAATATCACGGTTGATGTGCCTAGTGCAACCACACTTGCACTGGCGCATCCCCCTGCTCCCCTACTGCCACTTGCGCTGGTGCAGTGCCACTGTGCTGTGCACTTTGCATGCACCCTCAGTGCCATATTCAACGGTGCTCTGCCATGGCACAGCACCATTGAATATCACCTGGTCCATGCCCTGGCGCAGCCCAGTTGCGCTGCACCCAGGTTTGAGCCCCTACCTAGTGCAATCTGAATATCCCACCCAATGGGTAAAATCTTCCCAAAAGCTCTTCACATCCATATTATTTTTAAACTGCTAGGTGTTGCTATAGGGATCAGGACAGAAAGACAGAGCATGAGCGCAGTTGGCAGTGGAGCTTATGTTATTATGAAGACCAGTTTATGAGACAGTACTTTTTTTTGGTGGCTGTTTTAATATTGGGGTGAGCAGCTGTTGTGGTTGCTACCTGCAGAAGATAGTGCGGTCTGCAGTGATGTCTGTTGTTGGGTGGAGGTGAGACTGGAAAAGTTATTCTGGTGTACAGCAAAAGGAGGTACCTTGTTTTTGTGGACAGATGTCTGGTGAAGTGCATTAATGAATATTGCTGGGAACGGGTGATTTGTGTGTATGTACAGAGGGGGTATGGAAAAACGGGTTGGTACCGCTAGTGGCATGACAGAAGCATGGACAGCAGAGGTGGCACATTGTTAAGTTTGGTTGCCTGGGCATGCACACTTGTTGTCGGCTTGCTCTGACTACTGCCACAGCCATCTTTTGAGGGACCTGGAGTGGGAGTAACTGTATACATTTATGAAAGTTTATTCACAGAAGTAGGTGCAGCACTCACCCCTGCAGTAATGAAACAATCACAATTAGGTAAGTTCACAAGAACATTGTTTATTCACCCATACCAGTTCATACAGCAAAGCAGGAAGAAATCTTATGTTTCACCCCTTGCCTCAGGGTCTTCATCAGAGAATGGCATTCACCTGAGACCATTCCTCTATTAGTACACATTTCAAAAATTATTGTTCTGGTAAGATGAAAGTGAGGGTTCATGGTAGGGTGGAACAGACACATGGCCCTAGTACGATAAAAGGGTGCAGAACTAAGAGGGAGGAATGGCCACTCTGGCCTTCTCAATATGGCTAGGTACAACGGGCAGACTGGGCCTTTTATGCAGTCATTTTCTATGTTTCTATGACGTAAATTCTGGTTGTATTTTATGGATTTTCTATATTTTTATTCCCTTCCTCATTACTAGGTATATTTTCATGAAAACAGGACTCTTGTCCCTTAGAATTGATCTGATTCTGCTGTTTAATCCTTTGCTGAAGCCACAATTCTCCGTTTTTTGTCACATCACAGTTTGTTGCTGTGGAAATGACTGTGATGTGACAGACTGATGATTATGACTTCATTAAAGGATCTGGCAGCAGAAGTAGATAAACTCTAGAGTGCAAGGATCTAGTTGCCATGTAAATTTATTTTTTCACTTTCTAATTATGTCTGCCTCACAGGCTTTACCCCTTCTTAGCTTAGGCAACCATTTAGTTCCATTACTCCATGTGTGGTTCTCCCCTGCAGACATCTTTCTTCCCCCCCATTTAGGCCGGGGAAGACCCTTGGTTTCCCCCTGGGGGGGCAGAGGGGGACAGTGTACACACCTAAACTGTGGTTGGTGGGAGGTAACAGAGAAGGCTGTGCAGAATCTAAATGTACCAGGCTGATCACCCTGTCAAGCCTGGGTGATTTCATCAGTTTCTCTCCTGACAGCACTCAGGGAAACAAATGATGAAGACACGTGCACAACAGCATGTCGTCACTAATCCTAGCTGACGTCCTTCCTCTCTCCACAACTCCACTGCACTAACACCTGTGGCTCCCCCATATGGTAGTAGCATGAAGGTCAGAGGTAGGGACCCTTCTTGCTTGAAGGAGAAGAGAGTCTGTTGGGATGCTTGATCCTCCTCCCCCACTTGCCCTCCCATGACTCTGGCTTGTTCCCTAACTGAGGTCACTGGTGTTGTGAATAGCAGCACTACTTCTGCAGTGATCGAAACATAGAAACAGAAAAATTCAGCAGAAAAAGACCATCAGTCTATCCAGTATGCCCTGTTGGCCTCGCCCACCTCCGGTTGCCGTCTTGAGTAAGTCCGACAAAACAGAGGTTGAGTCCTTGGCTGAGCAAGCGATTGCAAAGGCAGGTGTGGCCGAGGCTAATTCCCTGGCGATTTGCCAAGCCATGATCGACTTGCTAAAGGAAGTGGTAGGCCAGAACAGCCTCATTCAGAACATGGCCATGGCTAAGGCTGAGGCGGTGGTCAAGTCCATTGCAGCGCAGCCAGAACACACCCCTAATACACTGCAGTCTGTGCAAGCCATCCAAAATATCACAGACAAAATAGGCCAAATGTCCTCTGGTGACTATTTGAGTTGCCATTTGGAGAAAGTTTGAAATCAGTGTGAAATGCTCAGCCTTCTGGCCAAGCATAAAGTGCAGGTTTTGAAGCAGATGGTAGAGCCTATGCTGTGGGCCAAGCTACTGGAAACGGTATGTGAGGACACAGCTGCTGGGTTCAAGGAAGTCACCACCGGCCTTATGATGGCACACAACCCAAATCTGGTGAGCATGATAATGGACCACAGTGTAAAGCAATTCACCAAAGAAACCCTGGCCCAATATGACAGCCATCTATGGATGGCCTACCGTATCAGAAAAGAGTTAACCAATGAAAATGCTAAGCGTGACTCAGTGGCGTACAAAAATTTGTTTTTGAATGTTACCAGCCCTCCGAGAGAGAAGACTGATGCCTCAGTCTTCCTGAGGATGGACCTTTTCACTGAAATAATGGAAAGCGTTGAGCACGCATACCACCTTTATGGGCATGACCAGGCCACCTGCTCCAAGGCCAAGGTGGCCGCGGTGCAAGGTAGCAGCGAGCCATCGACACAGTAGGTGGTGGAAGGCAAACAAACAGAACAACGTTCCTGTCAAACCAAAGGAGGAAACAGCAAGAGCTGATGCAAGGAGCGGCAGCAGTTTTACCTGCAGCAGCAAAAAGAAATGGGGAATCATGGACAAAAACAGTGGTCCAGCCCTTCCTACAAGGAGCTGGTGAAGGAATGCAATCAGCTCCGGGAGTTTGAGGTCAAAGTTAAATCACTTGCGACCACTCTTTCACAAAAACCTATCGTGGCTATTCCTTCAATGACTGTTCCGTCTGCACCTCCATACCAAGAGGAGCCTGAGAAGGAGGAATCCAAACAATCTCCATAAAATGAGTACACCCAGATGTTCCAAGCAGTGGACCCCCATCCCCCATCGGAAGTAAGACAAAGCAGACTGATGTTGTCAGGTCCCATTACGCATCGTCACCACCCTGGTGAAGGATGAATCTGGCTGTCCATGTATAGAAGCGTGATTGGGGACCACCAGCTTGAATTACTTCTAGACACAGGCACCGTTGTCTCAGTGCTGCATCAAGCTATCTCGATGGTCTACAGGAAGAGCCACTTCCACCCAAACCTTTGAGGGGACTGTAGTCCCCACCTACTGGTCCAAACCCATACCAGTAACCATTGGTACCTCGGAGGTGCAACACCGTTTTGACCTCATGGTTTTATGTCACCTAAGTATCTTGGGAATTGACTTCTTAGCATGTCATGGATGTGTCCTAAATTTAGCCAACAGGCTATTCAGATTCCAGGGCATGTCCACATGCTACTCATCTCTGACTCACATGTGGTAGCAGCAGCAGTGAAAATCAGGGCCAAAGTTTATGACATCTTCATCATGCTACAACACCATGAGCTACTTCCTTAGCGCAGGCCAGTCCTGGAAAGGCATAAAGAAGCCTTTGCCAAAAACAGACACAATTGTGGCAGGATGGAAGTCACTGGTGATGATCCACATACCAGAGGCAGTACCCATTTCCAGAAGATGCAATGCCCTCTCTGAGGGCCACCATTGACTCCCTTCTGAAAAAAGGGTCATTATGTCTTGCGTATGCTCCCATCTGGCATGTAAAGAAACCCAACAATATTGGAGGCTCACCATTGACTACCATAGGCTTAATCAAGTCACCCCTAGTTGTGCCCCAACTGTGCTCAAGCTTCTCTGTTCTTGTGGGAGGATTGGGGACCAGTGAAAATTAAGGCCTAGATAACCAATGAGATGTGGCTGTCAATAGCCAGTAGGAGTGAGCTAGAAAACAGGGGCAGGGTTTATGTGTATTTAATCATGACTGGGGATGGGTGGGTGAGTGGGTGAACAAAGTGGCAGCTAGGGCTCCCTTTCTGGAGGTAATCAGTCCCTGAGGGCAAGTCCGTACCCGTGTTTCTGTGAGGGGCTGGTGGCTTCACACCTGGACTGCGGGTGGCAGTCTGGCAGGACGTGTTCATCAGAGAACCATGGCTGTGGCTCTCAGACTACCTGAAAGAAGAAGGCAGAGGAAAGTTACCTCAACCTTTTTTCTGTGTACAACTTCATTTAAATTTAAATTAGGATGAAACTGGGGGGGGGGGGTCAGTAAATAATTGTTCACTCCCCCGGCTCTCCCAGGAGATTTGGCTCCTAATGCATTCCAGAGATGAGGTCTGGTGATCATACAAAAAATCAGGGCTCCTCACAGACTGGAATTCTTGCCGGCAGCTGCAAAACACCTGTAAAGCTAAGGTAAAGAAGTCTAAATGGAGCTATCTACAATTCCTACAAGCTAGTAACCTTGGCGACCTTAAACACTTCTGAACTTAAATCAACACCCTCCTTAAAGGTAATGAATGGAAAACACCCCAGATCATGATCTCAAAGGGCAAGGAACTATCCTCACCCTCTGAGATCGCTGCAGGAATAAACACATTTTCCGCCAACCTTGACGTCTACAAGGTAGGTCTCCCAAATACCTGCCCCTCACTGCAGTCTCCCCCACTCTGAATCTTATCACCCCCTCTTTTATATAAAACTTACCTCATGCAAAGTAGTCCTTAAGATCTAAATGGGACTCAACCCTGATAGCTCCCCAGGCTTTGACATCCTGCCTCCCAAATTCCTTAGGATTGGTACACCCGCACAAGCTCATCTAATCACACTGCTGATTAACCGATTCTTCCTCACACACTCCATTCCATACAATAGAAAACTGCCACTGTTGCCCTTGTGCACAAAACTGGCCCAAATAACCTTGCTGAAATTTACAGACCTATTTCTATTCTGTGTCCGATCACTAAAATTCAAGAGAGACTCCTGTATAACCAGCTGTACTCCTTTCTTGATCAAACCAACGCCATTACGATATACCAACATGGCTTCAGGAAATCACATGGGACTGACACTGCCCTCTTGAAGGTCACCTTCAACATTTTTTCATGCCATGGATCAAGGTTGTACCATGGGAGCAGTCTTCATTGACCTCATGAAGGTTTTTGACCTTGTTAACTATTCTGTCCTCATCTCCAAGCTCCAATCTATAGGTATCAATGCCAGCTCCCTCTCTTGGATCTCTATTTATCCAATCATTTCCAATTTGTCAAATGAGCTGTCCATTCTCCATATTGCCAATCAAAGATGGGGTCCCCCTAGGTTCTATTCTTGGGCCTTCCTCTTCTCGCTCTGTGTTAATGACTTGCCTCTTAAATGTACGGGGGGGGGGGTGGAATTCATCCAACTCTATGCAGATGATGATGCCATATTATACCGGCATGGCACCATCGTCTCCTCTATTCAACTAGACCTGGAAAATGACTTCCTACAACTGGAAAATGGGTTCAAATAGAACCTGCTGGTACTGAACACTACAAAAAAACAAAATCCATGTTGTTCTATCACATCTCCTTTGACCTAACCTCCCAGCCTCCTCTGGTTATTAGTACATCCTCTGGTCTGCCCTTAGAAGGGGTAGGAACTTTCAAATACCTGGGTATGAACCTTGACGAACATCTATCCTTCAACCCGCATGTAAATAGCGCTATTAAAGCCACCAATCAGAAACTTGGACTCCTACATTGCACTGCCCCCTACCTTACTCCTTGTGCCAGAAAGATCATCGCCTCGGCTACCCTGCTCTCTAGTTTATTCTGTGGTGCAATCATAACTCACTTGATCAGGACCACTACACTGGCTAAATTCAAACAAGCCTACCACAGGGTGGCTCGCTTAGCAGATGCAGCTCCTGCTCGGGCCCATCACTGTGACGTTCTCAAGGCCCTCGGCTGGCCATCTTTCGAACCCAAATTGGACTTCCCCATGCTATGTACTACCTTTAAGCTCACCCACCTCCCCCCCACCTGTCCTCTCTGGTCTGCTTACCCTGAAAACCTTCCCCAGGACACTCTGCCACTCTCACCTTCTGTTGCTGAGCCTTTCCAGAGTTTGTCTTGCCATTAGCAAGCGGTCCTACACTTTCTCAGCACCACAAAAATGGACTTTTCTCGCTCATAGTTTACTTTCCTGCTTGTCTCTTCTCCTCTTTTAAGAAAAGCTTCCAGGAAATCTTCTTTCTCCCTCCTATATGCAACGGCAATTGCACTTAACTCCCCTGTCCAACTCCTGTGCATCCTCCCCCTCTCTGGCTATCCCTTCCTCTCCTAAACCCTTTCTCTTTCTCTTACCAATCTTCTCCCAAACCCTCTCCCTCCACCACTCCCACACTTTCACCACTCTTATGCTTTTGTAAATACATAATTTTTGTGCTGTGAATTTGTATTGTTGCAACTACTCCCGAACAAACACACCAGCTCCAGTTCTACGAATCCAGTCTACTCAAAGGATTATTGGCACAGTACCTCCCCAGACCGGAATTGGATTTCATCATCCTGCTACTATGGAAACTGACTTTCTGCTCACTGCACCCCTTTGTGTGTATATATGTATATATATATATATATATATATTTATAGTATCTTGCTACTGTTTGTACTCTTTCTCCTTATTATTTTACATCTTGCATGCTAGTGTATTCTGTACCTACTCATGGAATTGTTTTCATTCCCCGTTTGCCCATGAAAAAGGGACATGTATGTCTCAGTGGGCTTACCCGGTTATCAAAATTCAAATAAATAAATACCTACAAATTACACAGGTATGCAAAAAACAGGTTGAGGGGACTTTCCTGTTAAGGTCTTCAGCAACCTTTTGTGTGGCAGAGTTGAATGCCTTGCTAAAGTCCAAATGGAGTAGATCCACTGCATGTTCCTTAGCCACTGCCCTAGCTACCCAGTCAAAGAACACTATCATTGGCTTCATTGGCAAGCATTTAAACTAGCCAAGGTGGGAGGCACTGAAAAGGAGCAGGGAAATCCCAGCCTCCCCCCACAAAACATGGTAATTAGTGAGGTAAACACCAAGGTAGAGAAGTTATTAGGGAGCAGGACAGAGGTAAATGTAAAAAAGGGCAAAGGCAGTAAGGACATGAATGGGACTAAAAGGGGTAAGGCTATCAAAAAGTGGAGGGTGATGAGCACCAATGCCCGTAGTCTGTGTAACAAGCTCCCTGAACTAGTGGCCTTGATGGAAGAAGGTTGCCTGGATATTGTGGCAGTCACAGAAACATGGTACACAGAGAACCATGACTGGGATGTCAACATACCAGGATACACAATCTACAGGAGGGACAGGGAGGGTTAAAGAGGAGGAGGAGTAGCTCTCTATGTAAAGGAAGGGATCAAAGCAACAGAACTAAAGAGTGAACAGGGTGCAGATGAGGCACTCTCGGTCACCCTGGAGATAGGAAATGGCACCACAATCCGCATGGAGATTGTATACAGACCCCCATCTCAGGGAGAGGGCATGGACAAGGAAATGATAGAAGGCTTCCTTAGAATGGCAGAAAAAGGGGAGATATTGTTGATGGGAGACCTGAATATGCCAGATGTTAACTGGAGCACCTTTACTGCAGGCACATCCAAGAGCAGGGTAATTCTTGATGCCCTACAGGGGGCATGCCTCAGACAGCTAGTACTGGAACCCACTTCGGGAGGAGCAATCTTAGACCTGGTACTCACAAATGGGGATGGAGAAAAGTCTCAGATTTAGAAGTGGGTAGCCATCTGGGAACAAGCGACCACCAAACAGTGTGGTTCACGATAAACACAGCCATACAATCAAGCCATACAAAAGCAAGAGTATTGGACTTTAGGAGGGCTGACTTTGGGAAAATGAGAGATTGCCTCAGAAAAGCACTAGCAAACAGGCAAGAAGGAGGGGTGGAGGAACAATGGGGAGTAATCAAAACAGCCATCACAGAGGCAACAAGCCTTTGTGTAAAGCAAATCAAAAAAACACAACGAAGGAAAAAAACGCTATGGTTTTCAAAAGAGATGGCAGGGAAGGTTAAAGAGGAAAGGATAGCATTCAGGAAATATAAGGAAACACAGAAGGAGGAGGACAGAGAACTTTATCAGTTAAAGCAGAAAGAGGCTGGGAAGGCAGTCAGAATAGCAAAGGCCCAAACTGAGGAAAGGATAGCCAATTCTGTTAAGAAGGGGGATAAGACCTTTTATAGGTACATTAGGGAGTGAAGAAAGACCAAAGGAGGGATACTGAGGCTTAATAAAGGGGAAGGAATGTGGGTAGAGGGTGACAGTGAAAAAGCAGGGATACTGAATGAATATTTCTGCTCAGTATTCACAAAGGAAGAGGAGGTGGAGGTACCTAAACCAAGCAAGAGAAACACTCTGAAGACGGGGATCGATACCAGTCCATTTACAGAAGAAAGGGTTCTGAAAGAACTAATAAAATTGAAGGTGGACAAAGAAATGGGGCCTGATGTGATTCACCCAAGATTTCCAAAAGAACTAAGGGTAGAACTAGTGACACCGCTGACTACTCTCTTTAACAAATCATGGGAGAATGGGGTGGTACCTGAGGACTGGAGGAGGGCAGATGTGATTCCCCTTCACAAAAGTGGGAGCAGGACAGAGGCAGGAAACTACAGACCAGTTAGTTAGACCTCAGTGGTAGGGAAAATGATGGAATCACTTCTAAAGGAAAGAATTGTTGAGTACCTAGAGGCCAGTGGGGCACAGGACCCAAGGCAGCATGGATTCACGATGGGAAGGCTATGTCAGACAAATCTAATAGATTTCTTTGACTGGGTGACCAAAGTAGTAGACCAGGGAGGGGCTATGGACATGGCCTACCTAGATTTTAGCAAGGCATTTGATACAGTCCCACACAAAAGATTAATATACAAGTTAGCCAGCCTTGGAGTGGGTCCCAAGGTGGTAGCCTGGATAAAAAATTGGCTAGACAACAGGACGCAAAGGGTAGTAGTAAATGGAGTACATAGTGAAGAAAGGAGGGTTACTAGCGGGGTACCGCATGGTTCAGTACTAGGACCGGTCCTATTTAATGTCCTTATAAGTGACATTGCAGAGGAACTGGAAGGAAAAGTATGTTTCTTTGCAGATGTCACAAAGATCTGGAACAGGGTTGATGTACAAGATGGAGTGGAAAGGATGAGAATGGACTTGGCAAGGTTGGAGGAATGGTCAAATGTACGGCAGCTCAGATTCAATGCAAAGAAGTGCAAGGTAATGCACATGAGAAACAAAAACCCAGGGGAAGAGTACACAATGGGGGGGGTGAGATACTGACAACAGTAAAAATGGAAAGGGACCTGGGGGTAATTATATCAGATGACCTAAAGGTGGGCAAGCAATGTGAGAAGGCAGTAAGAAGGCTGGGAGATACTGGGATGCATAGGAAGAGGCATCAATAGTAGAAAACAGGAAGTTGTTATCCTCTGTACAGACAGTTGGTGAGACCCCATCTGGAGTACTGTGTGCAGTTCTGGAGACCCCATCTCCACAAAGACATAGACAGAGTGGAGGCTGTCCAGAGGAGGGCAACCAAAATGGTGCAGGGTCTGCACCAGAAGACATCATAAGAAAGACTAAAGGAGCTTAATATGTATACCATTGAGGAAAGAAGGAGAGAGGGACATGATAGAAACTTTCAAGTACCTCAAGGACTCAACAAAGTCCAAGCGGGTAGCATCTTTCAGAAAAGAGATGTGTGCAAGAACAAGGGCACAATTTGAAGATGAGAGACGGCTCAGAGAGGTAATGTGAGGAAGTAGTTTTCACAGAGAGGGTTGTGGATGCATGGAACAGCCTCCCCGAGGAGGTCGTGGAGTCAAGAACAGTGGGGGAATTTAAGAATGCATGGGACAGACATAAGGCAGTCCTAGTTGGGGGGGTAGGAGAAAGTAAGCTGTTGGTTAACTAGGATCTGCAGCTTATCTGTTAGGTAGGAAAATGGGCAGACTAGGTGGGCCAAACAGTCCTTATCTGCCATCAAATTCTATGTTTCTATGTATCAGGTTGTTCTGACAAGACCTCTCTGCTACGCTGTATACCATGCTGGAACCCATTTCTCTCCAGGTAGTCCACAAGGTCCTTTTTTACTAGTGTCTTTCTGGTTGCCCCTTGTCCTCTCTCTTGTAGAGTGGAACCATGTCCACTATCCTCCTGTCTTTCAGATGGTGTGCCATCACTGCAGCGAAACTCCTAAAGAGATGGCACTGTCCGTGCTGCAACCCGATTGACAGTCATTCCATCGACTGGAATTTTGCAGCGCCGGCCATCTTGCCACCCCAGGGGGTTTTGCCCTTTTCCCCCCATACAGCTCTGACCCAGAGGTGATTATATTAACATTTGGGCTGTGCAGGGGGTGAAGCTTCCCATGGTGGGTGGTGCGGGGGGGTAAAGCTCCCCACAAACAGATGGGATTGTTGCTGCGATCTCGGTCCTGCAACACAATTGCCGGGCAATGTACTTGCCGTCGGCAATTTCTTGTCGTTGTAAAGTCAGATTCTGTGTCCATCTACAACCTTGCACGTACTGGCACCAACTTCTGTAAATAGTAAATAGGGAGATATTGTTTTCATGTAATATCTGTGGTGTGTGGCCTGAATTCCTTATTTAAAACAGAGACTTCTCCCTACTGAATACATAATACAGAAGGCAGTCTGGGACATTTGGAGGAGAAAAGTAATGAGACTGAGCCTTACTATGGAGGGTGCACCGGTAAGGTGGCATACGATTACCAGGCCAGAGTGGAGAACCTGCAGACCTTCCTCTTGGTCTGTCCCATTAAATGCGGCAGCATACCATTGTGCAAAATGCTAGAGAGTGAGTATGTCCGTCACAGCTTTCATTAGGATTTTATAACTTCGTAGTGTGCTAGCATAAGTATAGGGCTTATCATAACAGATTATGAGGTGACAAACACAGCAGTTGTGAGATCAGCTGTGGTCAGTCAGATGCCTATGAAAAAGAGTGAACAATTAGTGAAAGAGATAGTGGACTTAGTACTTGTCAATGGGAAGTATTTAAAAGACAGAGACTGCGTACTGGGGCAAAGTCAGAAACCTAGCAGACTTTAAATCTGAATGCCATAGCAATAAAAATAATGTTTTTGCTCTCCATTCTAGTTTCAGTTTTCTTTTTAACCCCCATATCCACCCAACCTCCCCCGCAGCATATACTATGGAATGTAATCTGCAGTTCTGTACAAGGAATACGGTGTACACCGGTATCCCCACTCAGCTCTTGAACAAGCTTAACCCTTGCAAGGCCATGGACTGATATGTCAGTCCAGAACTCCCAATACTTTCTAATTCTGTTGGCAGTCTAAGGGTTAATTTCATGATCAGGTCGGCACCATGTATCAGACTGTTTGGGGACAATTAAATAATAAATATAAATACATGTATTTTTGTCACAGTATGGATCATTACCCTGAAAAAGTGGAGAGGGGCCACAAGTTGTGTGTGTGTGGGGGGGGGGGGGGGGGATATTGCAGTGACCAATGTAACACATACACAAATTAATTTGTGTTAAAATGTTGCGGTGAGTGGGCAGCTCCTCAGTTCTTTTCTTGCTGTGATCTGCCCCATGAGAGAGGGGTGATATGATAGAGACCTTCAAATTCCTGACAGGAATAAATAAGGTGAACTATGAGGAGTTATTTACGTTGAGTACAAACTCGATGTCATGGGGGTATGAGTAGAAACTGACAGGAGGAAGGTTCAAGAGGGATATGAGGAAGTATTATTTTACAGAGAGGGTGGTAGAGCCATGGAACAGTCTGCCAGGTGAGGTAGTAAGATCTGAAGCCATCAATGCTTTCAAGCATTGTTGGAACAGAGTGAAGGGTATTGTGAGTACTCAAGGCAACAATGGCAGGGAAATGATTACGGGGAGGATAATAAGGGCTTGTACCTTGGATGATACTTAAGTCCTGGGGATTGATAGGGAACCACAGGTAGACTGGCTGGACCTTTGGTCTTTTTTCTGCTGGCATTGTCTGTGTTTCTGTGCATTGTTTATGATGGCACTGGGTGGCACCAGCTGAAATTAAAGATATAACGCAACAGATCAGTCCTTGAGGGGAAGGGGGCAAGATAACAGGACAGAAGTTTCACTTTGGAGGACTCATCCACTTTTGAGTTTCCCAGAACTCGGTGCTTCATACAATTAAAGGCAAGTCTATGGTTTGATGTCTGGGGGCAACCAGTCACACCCCCTTCCTGGGCTATATAAACATGCTTTGTGTAGCCTCATTCAGAAGCTCCCTTTCCTTGCTGCAGCTGGAGGCTGTGCGCCCCCCCCAATTGCTGCTTTCCTCTCAGGTGTTCTGAGCTTTCCTGTTTGGGTTTTGCCTTCTGCAGCTCCGGGTTAGTATTTTGTTTGTTCCTCTGGCTGTGGCTTTCTACTTTTTGCATTTTTAGGGCAGCCACTCCTGCTGCTCTTTGTTGACCTATAACTATGCTTACTTGCAATGCGTTTTCAGCATGCCTACTTGATTCTATGTCCTTCCTCTATTATGCTGCTGTATTTCATGTCTGTTTCACAGTCTGTTTTACCTGCTTGTCAAAACCAAACACGTGATACCTGTTTACTGATTTTCCTGCTGTTCACAACTGACACTCACAAACATTTCATTGTAGTTTTCTCTGCATGCTTTGCATTTGTGTACAGTTACTCTACCTGATTGTGCCAGCAGCTGCATCCTTTTCACTCGGTTCTTTCAGTCAACCTTATTAGTCAGTCTGTTTGAGCATTTTATCACAGACCTAGTTGTACTACTGCTCCTGCATTTCTGCTGATGGCTTAATATTTTCTATGACCATGGCCTTTGATACGCATTCAGTGCCTTGTCATTCAGTTCGGTTTCTATCATACCAGTCCTTCTTCAGTCAATTGGCCTGTTAGCCACATCATGCTGCTTACCAGTCAGTCCATTTCTGCATCATACCATCAAGCTTTAAGAATGCGTTCCTGCTTGCCATTATCAGTCAAGCTCACTTGCTCCCCTCAAAGTCTGCATTTTGAGGGTGAGTCCATCATCATGGGTAGAGTCCTTTTCAGGCCCCTTGTCTCCCACAGCATCTCCCGGCAGTCCCACCAAGTGCTGAGAAGGTCCGCCACTCTGGAGGAAGCAATAGCCATACAGAGCCACAATCAGTGGCACCTCACAATATAGTATTTAAGATTTCAGCTGCCAGAGAGTGGGGCCCTGGCCCCTGAACCCACATGGGTTCCTTTAGCTGTGCAGACTATGTCGGCAGTACCTCTGAAAACTATTTCACCAGCTTCCACCTAAAATCCTCGTAGTCTTGTTCCTTATCCCCTTCTTTTAGTTTTCAGTCAAGGTTAGGCTTCCTCACAGTCTTGAGGCTGGGTGCTAGCTTTTCAGTAGTCAGTCTGTCCTCTGTTTGTTTTGAGGGGGGCCTCTTTCCCTGCAGTACCTCCTTTGGTTTTGAGATCTACTCACAGCACTCCCACATCATTTATCCTGTTAGAGGGATGGAGTGAGAGGTATCCCTCCAAAAGTTTCCTCTGAATTGGAATTCCAAATTAGCACAGTGAACCTAATAATAGTACCCATGCCAGGAGGGATGGGGCCCAAGACCATGGATCCCAGAGACTTCCTCTAGTGGAGCTTTTTTTCTTCTGAGTGCCAAAGGTCATAAAGTAGTTGTCTAGTACCATTTTCCCAGTATTAGACATTTCTGCTGTGAGCTGGGGTTAGATGGTGGCCTGTCTTCTCCTGCAATCCTGCCATTCCTTCTCCTCTCTGGAAGTCACACCTCAGTCTGCTATCACTTATCACCAGCTATGAGCTGTCTTTTTGTCATCACTTTGCTCTTCTATGTTTACAACTCCTGCTGTGCAGTTCTTTTGGGCTCCTTCGTACGGTATCTGTAGCTAAAGGATGCACCTTCCCATGGCACCTCTAGGGATGCTTCTTTTTCCTTCCTGGTACCTCAACAGTGTGTTAGTTTCTCAGGGGAACAAAGACTGTTAATGGCCAAAGTAACCCCAAATGACAGTCAATATCCAACCATACAACTAGCCTTTGGCTACCAGCAAACTGCAAAAGTATTACTCCACATTGTGGTTGTGTATGTCCATTAAATTAAAAGGCAAGTTTGATGGGCAGGAGCAACCAGCCACACCCCTTTCCTGGGCTATATAAACCAGTTTCCTTCCGACTCATTTGGAAGCTCCCTTTCTTTGTTTCCACCCTTTCACCTCTACTCCTCTAGTGGCTCGCTACTCTCCATGGGCTCCTTCCTAAGGTACTTTTAGCCAAAGGAATCATGTTCCCATGGCACCTCTAGATGTAGAACCTTCTTCAAGAGGGTTTCTTTGCCTTCCCAGTATCCCAACAGGGTCATAGTCCCTCAGGGGATGGAGATTGCGAATGACCAAAGTAACTACAAAAGACAGTCAACATTCAACCATACAAATAGCCTTTGGCTACCAACAAGCTGCCCAAGCACTACTCCACATGGAGGGTGTGTATGCCCATTAAATTCTGGATCTGGAAAGTGAACAGGATTTAGAGGCTTCCATTCAGTCTCCCCTCAACCAAAGTTTCAATGCAACACTCTCCAAATCCAGATTCACATATGATGACTACAGGCAACAATGTTGGGCCAGCACAGCCAGGTGCGGGATCAGACCCCCCATTATTAACACTAAGACTATAAATTCTACAGATGCCCCCCCCCCACCCAGTGTCAGGTCATGAGCAGAGACTGGATCAGGCCACAAAGGTAGCAGAAGAGGAGGCATAACAATCACAAAAAGGCCAAGACAAAGATTCAAAAATGGAGGATGGGGGGAACAGCTTTCACAACATGAACAGGATAAACAGTAGGATCAAGGGTAGGAGCAGGCGTACACTTCCTTACTTCTTACAGTTCCTTACTGACACAAACTTCCTATCCCCCTATCAATCTGGGTTCAGAAAAAAACACTCCACCTTATCCTCCCTTCTCCATATCACTGGCCACACCCAATCTGCTGCCGACATCGGTCACCTCACCACTGCAGTCTTCATCAATCTGGCTAAAGCCTTCGACTCGGTATCCCACCCTCTCCTTTTAAGCGCACTTGAGGATGCTGGGCTTGCTCCCCCTGCCCTACGGAGATTTTACTCTTATCTCAATAACAGAAATCAGTCAGCTAAATTCGCAAACTCCACCTCTCCCTCCCTCCCTATCCTAGCTGGCATCCCGCAAGGCTCCATTCTTGGCCCTATCCTGTTTTCTATATTTATAAATAACATCCCATCTGTCTGTTCCTCCTCCCTCATTCATATGTATGTGGATGGTACCATGCTGTTCTCATCCAGCCCAGACCTAAGCACTATCCTTGCTGTGCTGCAGAAAGACTTTGACTCGGTTCAGTCTTGGTTCCAATTGAAACAGCTCAAACTAAACACTACTAAAACTATCTATATGAACTTTGGAACCACTCAAAGACTGGCCAAAACAGACAGTGCCCCACCCATCACCTCTCCTGATGGCACCCCACTAAAGGCTGTCCCCTCTTACAAATACCTAGGCATCTGGCTTGACCTTCAACTAAACTTCACAGTCCACATTGACCACATAACCACCAAACTCCACCCTAAGCTTGAAATCCTCTTCCAAAACAGAGGTTCTCGCCCCTCTCTGTACATCAGGAACTCCTAGCAAAGATGATCATGCCAGTCTTAGACTATGCAGATGTAATATACTGCACTGCACCCTCCACCTCGCTCTCTTAACTTGACTCCCTCTATTATACCTTCTGTCACTGCCTCAAATTCTCCATACAGGACTCACCACTGTTCCCTTCTCTCCAGCCTGGACCTCCCTCCGCTCTCACACAGGCATCTCGTCCACTCCTTATTCTTCATCTCAAAATTCTGGTTCAACCTGCTCCCCTCTTACATCTCTTCCCTCCTCTCTCCTGCCCCTACCTCAACTTGTTCCTTACGCACTAGGGATTAATGCTCCGTCTCTCTCCCCACCGCCTCCTCCAACATGAACAAAACTGCCTTTATCTACCACCTCCCCTCACTGTGGAACTCTCAAGCGTCCCTCCTACAGAACTCTACATATCACTTCTCTGTCAAATCTCTGTTACGCCTCCTACCCCACCCCACTTGTATCCATACCTACTGATAGCACTACTGTTTATATTTTTCAGTCATATCAGACGCAGCTCTTGTTATTCCTTCCCACTTGTTCCCATATCATTCACATAACACTCAAGCTGTTTATATCCCAGGTTGTTTAGTCATAGCTCTCTGTCTTTCCTCCTGCAACCCACCTTGTACATTAAACACTAGCGTAACCTTTTTTTGTTGTCTTAGCTATCATGAATGTATTAATATACTTCCTGTTGTGCACTTCTTAAATTTGTGTACACTGTATTGTGCTGTACTAGCTATATGCAATGTAATACTTGCTCCTGTGTCTGACTGTATGTGTACTCTCTCAATCCCATGTTCCCCTACTGCTGGGTCACACCTGGAAATGAGCCTTGGCTCAGTGTGCCATTCCCGGTCATCAAATGCTTAAATAAATAAAATAAAAACACTGTAACTGCTGGTCTGTCAGGGCCATCAGAGAAAACAAGATCACAATAGCAGCACAGGCCAGGGGCAAGGCTTTTATCAGATTACTTTCAGTAAGCAGTTGAACCTGCAAAATGGTCTAAGGCAGTCTGTCCGAAGTACAAAGTGGGTATGATGGAACAAATGGATGGGGTCTTTGAAATTCCTAGCCTCTGAAATAAACATCCTGATAAACACTGCAGGAGATACAATCTTTATTGTCAGTTTCAAGCCCCCAGTTGGCTTGAAACGCTTCTGCAAATGACCCCCCCCGTGCTATGAACCTCCCCACTATGGACCCCATTTCACACCATC
The DNA here is from genome assembly GCA_016271365.2 of Neoceratodus forsteri. Lineage (NCBI taxonomy): Eukaryota > Metazoa > Chordata > Ceratodontiformes > Ceratodontidae > Neoceratodus > Neoceratodus forsteri. The sequence goes on from CM028136.1 coordinate 324,882,294, forward strand.
CCTCTGACAAAACCCACTTACAAGAAAGTGTCAATCCTCTTTAAAAAATAAAGGTGTGAATGTGGCTGGCATCACATATTGGTTAAAACAGAGATGCACAGTACTGGAAAACCCAGGCTCAATAATGGACTCTGAAAACATCTGGATGGGGGGGTTGGGCATTTCAAAGCCACTTTGTGACAAACAGACTGGTCTGCAACACCTGCCAAATTGTTTCTTTATGGGGAGAAGCACGGGGGACATTCTATGCTGGACAGCCAAAAGCTTATCACAGATGTGGGTCCATAAGTCACCCAAGCAATGTATGCGACCAACTAAAAACCTGTTCTGTGCTCAGATGTAGGCCACTCAAGTACTCAGTGTAGAAATGCCCTGAAATGCAATCTCTGTGAAGACACAAGACATTCCTACTAGGTATGCCAGTGAGCTTCTCATAACAGCCTAGATCCAAAGGACCAAGTAGGGCATGACTACTTTGATAACATGTTTCAGAAGGCAGGTCAATGAGAGGGATGTTTCTGACCACCACCACGGGATGTACATCTCGCCATCTGTCTGGAGCATAGAGCCCAAAACCAACAGAGTGGGATACAGGTCCAGGGACAACTGCACTTCAGCAGTAGACATATGCAACCCTATGGGTGGCCAACCAGACTACACTCGATACCCCCGAGAGGTGAATCAGGGAGCAATAGCACAATCTACGGACTCTAAAACTTTATGCACAGTCTCCATTGAACAAGATGCAGATGCTTCAGGAGATGTCAACATGGAGGATGAACCACCAGATATGGATACAGAACTGGACATCCAAGGAACTACAACAAAGCACGATATGCTACCCCATTTACTCTGGTTGCAGAAGCCTTTCACATGATCATGAGACGAAGGAAAACAAGAGGCCAGCCGAGGCCATAAATACAGAAAAAAAAAGATTGCCCCGCTAGCCAACATGTTTAAGGCTGTTCAAGAACACTGTGGCTCGGCTGGCAGTGAATAGGATTCAGATGCCTTGTCCAATATCTCCTCACAACACAATCCCTCCTCTGAGACGGAGGGGGCTTCCATGGATACCCAGTCCATGAAAAAGAGGAAAAGCAGGTACAAGACACTGGCAAGAAGAAATTATGCAGCTGTTTCTATCTTTGATCTCAATCATGGTAACTGGGGCTGATGGGACTTTGCGTTTTATAACTCCCAATGTTAACAGCAAGAAGAATGCAAAACAGAGAATGGCCACTTTTTCAATCCTGCAGCACCCCTTAAGAGATATTACTTTCATACGGATACCTATTTATGGGAAACTGATGCCACTTAAAAAGCCTGGGGAGAGTGTACCTTTGGTCCTTCTGCAAAGAAACTTGCTCCGGGGTGGGCATCTTATTGGGTTACCTAAAAATATCAGTGACCACATTGGTAAATATGTGTCCAAGGAGGGCTTTCCATTCAGGTGTTACATTTGAGAATTTAGCCCTAAGTTTAATAAATATTTATTCAACACAAACTAAAATGAGTAGAACAGACCTTTTGAAAATCATACAACCATTCCTGTTTACATTCAAAGGGGTGCTGTTAGGTGGTGATTTTATTTCTGGGTAAGCAGCAGAGGACTGGGGCAAGAAAACAAAACTTTTTTTTGTGATTCCAGTTTTTTAAGAAAAATGTGTCACACAGAAGTGATATCAGATGCCTATAGAAGAACTGGGAGGGGGTTGCATACATTTTGTTAAGGTACAGTATCTTATATGATATACTTTGGGTTCCTGTCTCCTTGGTTACTTATAGTTGAAGCAGAGACTCCTCTTCCTTGGAGACCTTGGACCATAACATGGTACAGATTTTAATTGGAGGACACCCAGAACAGAAAGTAGGACTAGGATTCTGGAGATTGAATACCTCCTTACTGGAGAATCAGGAGGCGATCCAACATCTGTCAGAGTTGATAGCTACTAGAAAATCAACACTTGTCATGTATGATGACCCAGGAGAGTGGTGGGAAGATCCCAAACAGAATTTCCGGACATTATTTCATGGGATGCATTATCTTTGAGCAAGCCTGTGGTGATACTCCAAGGTTATGTTCTCTTTATGGTATGAGTTTTTTTGTGCTTTTCACATCTTTGGCTGTATTTTCTGTTTTGTTATTCATGTTGTGAGTTAGACTGTATTTGAAACATTGTGCATGTTTTTCTTTGTTGTTGTGTTTTAATAAAGTTCCCCATCTCTTTTCAAGACATGCCGTGGGAACTTTACTCTACCTGACCAACACCAGAACAGGCAGACAGGACTTTGATTTAATGCCTCATTCAAAAGTTGGCACCTCAGGAGCGCAGCACTACAGTGTCAGCATTAGGGTTTACACCAAGTTCCTGGTGTGGGGCTAGAATCCACACCCTTCTAATCTTCTAGCCTTAGGAGTGAGTGTGCAACCTGCTGAGTCACTGACACTGACATTAACTGTGTTAATTTGCTTTTTCATAAAGTACTGTTTAGCTGCCCTCAAGAATCCATGCTACCTAAGATACTGAAATCCTCTCATTTGACATACTGTATGACATTTAAAAAAAAAGTTTCATAGCTTTGTAAATGAAAGGCTGTTATTTACAGTACCAGGTGGCCTGGGAAAGGCTTAGGTGCAGAAGAGCTGCAGCTCTACCAGCTGGGGAGGGACAGTGCTGGGTTCCGCCACCATAGTAGCCTCTGTGAACATCCTTATAGTATGCCTTTCCGTAGGCTATTCTGTGCATAGGCAGGTTTGACAACCAGCCCTTACCATGTACCATGGGTAGGCATGTGGTAGAATTACAAAAAAGAACAACCAAAAAACACAGGTGTAAAACCCTATCAAAACAGAGATGACAGTCAGGGACACCTTTGTTCCCTGCTCCATGGATCTACATGCACCAGATTGGTATGGTTAGCGGTGGATAAGGCTGGGGGACCCAGGACTAGTTGGATGGAGGTGGTGGAGAAAAAAACTAGGAGACAAAAAAAAAACTCCTCGATCCTTCCACAGTGTGCCTGGGCTGGTTCCTTGCCTCTTTTTAATTTTTTTTTAAATTGCTGAGTAATTGAGTGAGGGTGTTGTTTAACATCTTTATAAACGATATTGCATATGGTATAAAGGGTAGAATATGCCTGTTTGTGGATGACACAAAGCTCCATGGGAGAGTAGACACTGATGACAGAAGGCTGGAGCTTCAGGAGGATCTGGCTAAGCTAGAGAAATGATCAGGTATTTGGCTACTGAGACTCAACACCAAAAAGTGTACAGTAATGCACTTGGGGGTGGGGTGGGGTGAAGATTCTGGATACAAAATACTGTCTGGGTGGTGTGCAGGTTACCAGGTCAGAGGAGAAGAAGGACTTGTGAGTGATCATCATGAGTGACCTTAAACAATTAGCACACTGCAAGAAAGCAGCAGCAGCCAAAGCAGATCAGATGCTGGACTGCATAACCAGGGGGTTATAACCAGCAGGAATGCAGAGGTCACTCTACCATTGTACAGATCCCCAGTATGGCCACACCTAGAGTACATAGTGCAGTATTGGTGCCTGTACCTAAAGAAGGACATCAACTACTGGAAATGGTTCAGAGAAGGACAACCACAATGATCAATGGAAAGCAAGGCAGAACATGTGAGCAGAGACTCAGAGGAGGATAGAAGAAAGAGGGTTGACATGATCAAAACCTTCAAGTACCTTAAGGATTTTAGCATGGTGAGCGCTATTTATTTTATTGAAACGTTCCACCAGGAAAGGCACACTGAACAACAAGTTGCTTATCTCATAGCGAGTCCTGGGGGAAAGGGTAGTGGAAATAAATACATACAGTACATGCACACAACAGCAAACATTATTACAACAATATTGGCAGTGGTGAATAGCAAATAACAGACAGAACAAATTAAGTGCAGCATAAGAGTACAATTGTATACAGAGGTCACAATTTATAGATCACATACATTACATTAGGAAAACACCTTAAATTCATGGTGATGGTACCATTTAGCCTGAAAGAAAGGGGTGGATAGGGGAGTAACAGAAGAGGTGGAAAGGTAGCGATGTTGGGAAGGGAGCAAATGAATAGAAATCAAGGTTATAGATATAATGATAGTAGTAATATGATAGGAACCTAAAGTCATAGTTATATTGGTAGTTATAGTTGACCTGAAGGAATGGCCAGGTAGGATCTTTTCAGCCATAGTCGGAACCAGGTCACTAGGGGGCACTGCCTCAAGCTGATGGGGAGAAATTCAGGAGAGAAATGAAATGAGGTGTCATCTTTTCATGGAGAGGGTGGTAGCTACATGGAATGAGTTGCTGGAGGAGGTAGTCTCCCTGAAGATGGTGGACAGCTTCAAGAGAGGTTCAGATAGAGTAAAGGGGAAAGTCATATGTAGTGTAAACATTAGTTTAGTGGGTAATGGTTGTCTTCTTGGTTCTTCAGTCCCCAATTAAGGCTTTAGAAAACACAGAATGCATATAGATAATAATGGGGGCCCTTTGAAGTAAACACTCTTCAATCCTATATCTTTCTTCAATCTTTCCTTTTATTATCTTCCCCCGACATTTTGCCTGACTTGGAGCTTGTTCACGGGGTTTGAATTTTGCTTATTCTTTTTAAATATCTGTAAATACATTTATTTCATGTTAGTAATCCTTACTTTATAAAGTAATACTGTTTTATCTCATATTTCATTTAGAATTCTTTGGTGTATATACACACACCATTCAATAAAGCTTATTGCTTGTACACCCTTGTTTGTGTAGTCTTATTTATCCACAGGATTGTTTGTTTGCACTTATTTTAAAATTCAGTTTAATCCTGTAATGACATACACAGAGTATTTATGACACAGTGCTGCTCACAACTTGAAACTGAGTGTAACTATTGCCAAAAGGCTTGTCTCCTACTTAACTGGTTTGTAGCATACCTTACAGTAAACTTGGAACTTCTTAACATTTTAAAGACAGTTTAGGGCCTGTAATGATATACACAGAATTGTTTTAACAACCTGCTGCTAACACGGTAAATTTCATTTATCTATTGCCTAAAAAGGGGCTTATATTTTGTTTCTCTTGTTAGCAGCATACCTCAAAAGAGACTGTAAGCTTCTTGGAGTAGGATTTTTTTTCTTTGTGATCTGTGAAAATACAACCAAAGTTTTCCCCTGTTGGAAACATAGAAACATAGACTTTGACGGCAGATAAGGACCGCTTGGCCCATCTAGTCTGCCCATTTCCCTACCTACAGGATAGGCCGCAGATCCTAGTTAACCAACAGCCTATTTCTTCCTACCCCCCACAAGAATTGCCTTATGTCTGTCCCATGCATTCTTGAATTCTCCCACAGTTTTAGACCCCACAACCTCCTCAGGAAGGCTGTTCCAAGCATCCACTACCCTCTCTGTGAAATAATACTTCCTCACATTGCCCTTGAGCCACCCTCCTTCTAGCTTTAAATTGTGTCCCCTTGTTCTTGCAAGTCTCTTTTTCTGAAAGATGCTACCCTCTTGGACTTTGTTGATTCCACTGAGGTACTTAAATGTTTCTATCATGTCCCCCCTCTCCTTCTTTCCTCAGGGGTATACATATTAAGCTCCTTTAGTCTCTCCTCATACGGCTTCTCTTGCAGACCCTGCACCATTTTAATTGCCCTCCTCTGGACTACCTCTATCCTGTCTATGTCCTTGCGGAGATGGGGTCTCCAGAACTGGACACAGTACTCCAGATGAGGTCTCACCAAGTGTCTGTACAGAGGGATAACAACTTCCTGTTTTCTGCTGATGATGCCTCTCCCTATACATCCCAGTATACCCCCAGCCCTCCCTACTGCCTTCTCACCATGCTTGCTAACCTTAAGGTCATCTGATATGATTACCCCCAGGTCCCTTTCCTTTTTTGTTGTTGTTACTACCTCCCCACCCATTGTGTATTCTTCCCCTGGGTTCTTGTTTCCCAGGTGCATTATTTGCACTTCTTTGCATTGAATCCTAGCTGCCATACTTCTGACCATTCCTCCAACCTTGCCAAGTCCCTTTTCATCCTTTCCATGCCTCCTTGTGTATCAACCCTGTTGCAGATCTTTGTGTCATCTGCAAAAGGCATACTTTTCCTTCCAGTCCCTCTGCAATGTCACTGATGAAGACATTAAAAAGGACTGGACCCAATACTGAACCCTGCGGTACCCCACTAGTAGCCCCTCTTTCTTCAGAGTGGACTCCATTTACAATTACCTTCTGTGTCCTGTTGTGCAGCCAATGTTTTACCCAGGCTACCACCCTGGGACCCACTCCCAGGCTGGTTAATTTGACTATTAATCTTTTGTGTGGGACTGTGTCAAATGCCTTGCTAAAGTCTAGGTAGGCCATGTCCACAGCCCCTCCCTGGTCTACTACTTTGGTCACCCAGTCAAAGAAATCTATTAGATTCGTCTGACATGACCTTCCTGCTGTAAACCCATGCTGCCTTGGGTCCTCTGCTCCACTGGCCTCTAGGTACTCAACTATTCTTTCCTTCAGAAGTGACTCCATCACTTTCCCTACTACAGAGGTCAGACTGACAGGTCTGTAGTTTCCTGCCTCTGTCTTGGTCCCACTTTTGTGAAGGGGAATCACATCTGCCTTCCTCCAGTCCTCGGGTACCACACCATCCTCCAATGATTTATTAAAAAGAGTAGCCAGTGATTTCACTAGTTCCTCCTTAATTCTTTTAGAATTCTGGGGTGAATTCCATCAGGACCCATTGCTTTGTCCACCTTCAGTTTTAGGAGTTCTTGCAGAACCCTTTCTTCTGTGAAAGGACTGGGATCGACCCCCCTATCAAGAGTGCTTCTGTTAATTGGATTAGGCACTTCCCCCTCCTCTTTTGTGAATACCGAGCAGAAATATTCATTCAGTATCCCTGCTTTTTCACTGTCCCCCTCTGCCCACCACGTTCATTCTATTCAGCCTCACTATCCCTCCCTTTGTCTTTCTATGCTCGCTGATGTACCTATAAAAGGTTTTATCCCTCTTCTTAACTGAGTTGGCTATCTTTTCCTCAGTTTGGGCCTTTGCTATTCTGACTTCCCTCCCTGCTTCCTTCTGCCTTAACTGGTACAGCTCTCTGTTCTGCTCCTTCTGTGTTTCCTTATACTTCTGGAATGCTATCTTTTTCTTCCTGACTTTCACAGCCACTTCTTTTGAGAACCATAGTGGCTTTTTCTTTCATTTTGATTTGTTTATTTGCTTCACACAAAGGCTTGTTGCCTCTGTGATGGCAGTTTTGATGATTCCCCATTGTTTCTCCACACCTCCTTCTAGCCTGTTTGCTAGTGCTTTTCTGAGGCACTCTCCTATCTTGCAAAGTCAGCCCTCCTAAAGTCAGTACCTTCACTTTTGTATGGCTTGACTCTGTAGCTGAGTTTAATGTGAACCACACTGTTTGATGGTCACTTGTCCCCAGATGGCAACCACTTCTAGATCTGAGATCCTCTCACTGCCCCGTTTGAGAGTACGAGGTCTAAGATTGCTCCCTCACAAGTGGGTTCCAAAACTAGCTGTCTAATGCCTGCCACCTGTAGGGCATCAAGAATGGCCCTGCTCTTGGATGTGGCTGCAGCAAATGTGCTTCAGTTAACATCTGGCATATTCAGGTCTCGCATCAACAGTATCTCCCCTTTCTCTGCCATTCTAAGAATGCCTTCTATCATATCCTTGTCCATTCCCTCCCCCTGACATGGGGGTCTGTACACAACCCCTGTGCGGATTGTGGTGCCCTTTCCAGTCTCCAAGGTGACCCACAGTGCCTCCTCTCCTCCCTGTTTACTCTTTTGTTCAGTTGGTCTCTTGTTACGTCATTTCATTTTTCTATTCAAATTTTAAGTCAAACTTCTAGGTTTCTTTTTAATTATGCTGCTTACCCTCACTCCTTGCTGCTTGGCTAGCTCTTCTTAAATTTAATTCCTCTGCGTGTAAGCACTGTTGCCCAACGAATTTTACTTGTAGCTACTTCCTGGTTAACTCTATCCCTTTTTCTGACAATTTTCCATAATTTACAGATTGGGGACATTTTTCAAAGATGCTTTTTTTATGATTAGGAGACTATGAAAGTGAAGTGCAGAAATTTAATTCCTTGGAAGGAACTGTTGTATCCTGCCACACCCTGCTCTGTGCAGAACCAGGGATCTTACAGTAAGCCAGCACAGGCATTCGACTGGACACCCATGGTCTGGTACAGCACCTCCTCTTGACTCATGACTGACCCTTCTACATGGCACTCGACCAATGGTCCTGGAAATCATAGATGCCAGTAGTTAATGGGTCCATGCACCCCCAGATATGTGTAATTCATGTGTATCTGGGTTGCCATTGTGGACCATGCCCTTATTTATTTCATTTTTAGTAACCAACCTTGGCAGTAAAATGCCTATTTTCAAGAATAACCCCAGTATTAAACATGTTACATACAGTATTTGATTCACACAGCTCTGATTTCAAAGTAAAAAATATCATAACATATTATAAAAAGATCAGTTTTCCGGCTTCATGTAAGTCCTCCGATAATAAAGATTTTTTTCAATTGCCATGTTTATTAAAATTAACAATTTAATGGTTCAACACCTCTGCGATCACTGCCCCAATAACGTGAGAGATAAAGGAGAATTTCACACCTTGGTCCTAAAATATCCAAGGGAAAGGCTTTTCCAGCTCACTGTCTATTCAGGCTACAAGAAGGTAGGTCTAAACCATCAACATGTATTGATATTTTTTTAACTAAATGCTTGTGTTCTGGGGCCCTCAGCAGATTTGAGCCCCAGGATATGGTCTATTTTGCCCTCTTCTACATCCAGCCATAACAGTAATGCAGGAAGCAATGCTCACCATAGATTCCAAGGTGGTGTTAAGCACAAGCGAACCAAGCCACTTGGGGAGCTAGCATAGAAGAGGCACACTAAGCAGAAAGTATGAGCAGAGATCAGCTTGATATGCAAGAAGTGTCAACATAACCACCCCACAAAAAAACAAATCAATGTTGCCACCCTTGTAGTCATAGAATTTGTACAATGTTTTGGATGTGGGTTCAGGTAGAAGGGATGAGGTGATGGGAGTGGAGAGAGGGGCACCACAAGAATGCCTGCTTGGGGCACCATTATGTTTAAAACTAGTCCTGCATAAGGTTGCAAGAACTTTGTTTCATTAGTGACATCACAATGGCAGCCATTTCAGAGTTTCATACAATGGGCTATTGGAATAAGAGAAGCTGTTTGCACACTTTGAATGCTACAAAACTGCATTTGTTCTCATTAAAAATGCAGTGTCAACATGAATAGAAACAGCAGCCTTCTCTTTACCTGGCAGGGCCTGCCTGTTGGTACAACGTTAGCGCTACCACTCATGACCCAGGTTACCTGGGTTCAGACATGAGCCTGGGATGCCAGATGAAGGAGGATCTCCCTGGGGAGGGATGGATGGTTGCACCCCCCACTCCTATACTTTGCCTGGGTGGTCACGGGTAGCAGTGCAGCAGGTGAAGGATGCTGGGAGGGAGAGGCACTGCCTGGCTCTGGTGTATCGTCGCACACGTACAACCACATGCATATGCACACCACAGAGCCCTGAGTCAGCAGCTTCTTGTGGGGGTAACAAGGAAAGGAGGGAAAATCCCCCAAGCAAGCAGGATAGTAGCCCAGTGTTCTCTGATCCTAACCTCCTGACTGGCCACTCTACATGCATGACAAATCAACAAGGGGCAGCTGAATGTGATATCCCCTAACAACTGGAGGCAGCAGAGGTAAGTACCAGAGAAGGGTAGGAGCAGGGCTGGGAGTGTCTGTGGATAGATGGGAACAGCCCTGGTGTCAGGAGGGGACTAAATAGAATATAAAAAATAGAAGTAAAATTAGAAGGTTTAGTTGTCCATAACAGACCATATAGGAGTCTTACTATATCTGTATGTCAATTTGCAAATTCCCTGAACTCTGCATCCTGCTTGGTAGGAGTATACATCCTGTCACCACCAGTCCAGCAGAGTGTGAGCTTCATTCTGTGGATGTTGTTGATCTTCTTAAATCCTCTGGGTTTTTTAATCCATATTTATTAAAGGTGATACATGCATACACAAACATTCTAAATATGTTCAGTGTGCTTACGCAACTTGGTGCGATGTTGTGCTTGTGCAACTTGCTGAGTAAACTTTGATGTGGCCATTCACCTCTCTGTGCTTTGGGAATACCACCCTACAGGGATGCCGAAGACAGGGAACCCTGGAAGATGGTTCCACCACTAGAGGTGCTGTGGGAAGGATTCCCTTAGGCTAAAGGTAGCTTATGAAAAGCCCCAAAAGAGAGTAGGTCAGAAGGCATTGCAGAGCTAACGAGTTGGTTTTGAGATCTGAACATACACTTTGGTCAGCAGAGATAAGGTAATGGTCAGAGATAACTGAAATGAGTAATGATTTTAACATTGGTAGAATTAATTATGATGAGAGGGCATGGCTTCCCAAGGAGAGAGGGAATTTCAAGTAGGGCCACCATCCATCTCCATCTAACAGCAGAAACCTACATAAATAACTGTGGGAACCTACCTAACTAACTTAGGGAATTACAATAAAAGTAATTAGATATTGTGACCTTTGGCACTGAGGAGAGGAGAGGAAAAAAACTCTTTGAGGAGGAAACCTCTGAGGATCCAAGGCCTGGGTTACCTTTCCTCCAGGCTAGAAATGTTTTATTTAGTGATGGCACTGCAGCTGATGCCATTTAGAAACCCAATCCAAGGGAAGGAAAATATTCCATTTTTGTGGAAAGCTCTCACAATCTCATGAACAGGAATGCTGCAAATTGTTGCAAGAGTCCTCTGCAACAACTGATACTCCGAAGTGAGAAAGGGACCCCCTAGGTGGGAGAAGGAAAGCAGTGACTGCTGAGGCTCTCAGCTGGCCTACCGACTAAAAACAGACCATGTGAACCAGAGGTGGTGATGGGGAGAATAGCATAGATGGTGCCACTGAATCAATTCAGCTAGCTGAAGGAGCACTCTTGCGTGTGAGGGCCCCATCTCTCATTGCTGAAGTCTTAAATTCTACATCAAGAGGTGCTATTGATCAGCTGTATGGCTAAAGCACCACTTGGAGCAAGGACATTCCCACTATGGGCCAGATGAGAAGGACCCCGCCCCAAGGTTTGCATGCTCAAGATGCAGACTTTAGCAGAGAGAGAGACTATTGGCTGCAGGGCAGGCCCTGAGCCATAGAAAGTAATGGTCATGGTTGGCATGCCTCCAATTTATAATGAGAACATACAGTCAGCTATAAAATGTTAAATATGAGGAGGCTGGGAAAAGCTAGTGACTGTCGGTTAGGCATTGGTATACGATATGATTGACTGACATGATTGACTGATACAATGGACTGATATGACTGACTGATGAAATTGATGGGTAGGAATGCTTCACATGATTGACTGATATGAGCAAAGCCATTCAAAGCAAGCCAACCAATTCCGTTAAGGAAGCCAAATTAATGGTGTCATGGAAGGTAGATGACTAAGTAGTGAGAGGCTGTGATGCCAGAAATTGATTCAATGAGAATTAGTGTAATTGAATTGATGCAGTTTAGCAATGATTGCTATGGTTGCAGCATAAATGGAGAACTGATATGAGTGGCATGAATATCTTAAATGTCATTAAGCAGAGTTTGGTTATTTGAGTAAGGAGCATTTGCAATGCAGTAATGGAATGGAATGAGATCATGAAAGACATGTTTGCTGCAAGATTAATGTATTTATGCATGGATAACTGAAAAGCCATGTAGGCAAAAGAAGCAGGGCAAAATCATGTAGCTTACATAAAAGCAAGCTCCTACTACTTGGAACCACAATGCCACACTGTGGCATCATAGTTCCCCGCCATGGGAATAACAGAGAAGTCACAAGCTGAGCACCATGAAACCAAATAGCAACTGTAATGTTGTTAGAGTAGAAACCCCACTCCAAAAAAAAACATAATAGAGCTAACTGAATGATTAAAGTTTCAGTATGGCAGAAGTCAGAAATGAACTGCTGAGGTTTTGATAAAAGTATGGTTTGGTAAAGTTCTGAGGTGTAAATTAGATAGCAGATTAGGGATGAGGAGGCCAGGCAAAGTCAGCAGCCTGGAAGAGCTAGGAGGCAATTCTGAACTAGTAACAAAGGATCCTGAATAACACAAACACAGGGAGTGGCAGCTAGCTGAGCAGTACTAATCTGGACCAGGTGCAAACAATTAAGGTGGAAGCACAGGAGACAACAGAGAAACAGCAGTGTGAGCTGAAGTATTTGACAACAGTTGCAGGAAAACTGAGGACTGCTAGGCTGGGGAGCTTGAGTGGAAGCATACAGATAACAATGCAGTGAATTGAGGGTTTGCATTGTCTGGTGAGTAAATGGGAGCTTGGGGGCTCAGGCACAGGATTAGCACAATACAAACAAAGGGCAACAGGGCAGTAGGAAAACTAGAAAGCCCCCCAAAAAGAAAACACAAAATGAAAAAGACAACCACAGGAGAATAGAAAAACAAGCAACACACGAAGCATGCAGTAGCCGGAGGGCAGCAAATACTAACCAAAAGCAGGAGAAACACAATGAACAGAGCCCAGCACAACCAAGCAGACCCCAGGGCACAAGCAATGCTGGGGAAGGGAGGCAAGCCCCAACAGACCCAAAGGGAGAAGACAGACAGACAGAGCCTCCAGCCGCCAAAGAAAAATGCTTCTGAATGAAGCAGGAAGGAAGTGTTTAAATAGGTCAGGCAGGGGGTCATGACTGTTGCTTCAGCCCCTTGAACCACAGGCTTAAGCCTTTCAAAAATACACTAGGCATAGAAACATAGACTTTGACGGCACATAAGGACTGCTTGGTCCACCTAGTCTGCCATTTCCCTACCTAGAGGATAAGCTGCAGATCCTATTTAACCAACAGCCCATTTCTTCCTACCTTCCACAAAAATTGCTTTATGTCTGTCCCATGCATTCTTGAATTCTCCTACAGTTTTAGACCCCACAACCTCCTCAGGAAGGCTGTTCCATGTGTCCACCACCCTCTCTGTGAAATAATACATCCTCAAATTGCCCCTGAGCCATCCCCCCTCTATCTTCAAATTGTGTCCCCTTGTTCTTGCACATCTCTTTTTCTGAAAGATGCTACCCTCTTGGACTTTGTTGATTCCACTGAGGTACTTAAACATTTCTATAATGTCCACCCTCTCCCTCCTTTCCTCAAGGGTATACATATTAAGCTCCTTTAGCCTCTCCTCATATGGCTTCTCTTTCAGACCCTGCACCATTTTAGTTGCCCTCCTCTGAACTGCCTCCATCCTATGTCTTTGCGGAGATGGGGTCTCCAGAACTGGATGCAGTACTCCAGATGGGGTCTCACCAACTGTCTGTACAAGGGGATAACAACTTCCTGTTTTCTGCTGGTGATGCCTCTGCCTATACATCCCAGTATCTCCCAGCTCTCCATACTGCCTTCTCACATTGCTTGCCAACCTTAAGGTCATCTGATATGATTATCTCCAGGTCCCTTTCCATTTTTGTTGTTGTTACTACCTCCCCCCCCATTGTGCAATCATCCACTTGGTTTTTGTTTCCCAGGTGCATTACTTTGCACTTCTTTGCATTGAATCCAAGCTGCCATACTTCTGACCATTCCTCCAACCTTGTCAAGTCCCTTCTCATCCTTTCCATGCCTCCTTGTGTATCAACCCTGTCGCAGATCTTTGTGTCATCTGTAAGAGGCATACTTTTCCTTCCAGTCCCTCTACAATGTCACCCATAAAGACATTAAAAGGGACTGGACCCAGTACTGAACCCTGCGGTACCCCACTAGTAACCCCTCTTTCTTCAGAGTGCACTCCATTTACAATTACCTTCTGTGTCCTGTTGTTCAGCCAATGTTTTTCCCAGGCTACCACCCTGGGACCCACTCCAAGGCTGGTTAATATGACTACTAATCTTTTATGTGGGACAGTGTCAAATGCCTTGCTAAAGCGTAGGTAGGCCATGTCCACAGCCCCTTCCTGGTCTACTACTTTGGTCACCCAGTCAAAGAAATCAATTAGATTCGTCTGACATGACCTTTCCGCTGTGAACCCATGCTGCCTTGGGTCCTGTGCCCCACTGGCCTCTAGGTACTCAACAATTCTTTGCTTCAGAAGTGATTCCATCACTTTCCCTACCACAGAGGTCAAACTAACAGGTCTGTGGTTTCCTGCCTTTGTCTTGCTCCCATTTTTGTGAAGGGGAACATCAGCCTTCTTCCAGTCCTCAGGTACCACACCATCCTCCCATGATTTGTTATAAAGGGTAGTCAGTGGTGTCACTAGTTCTCTGCTTAATTCTTTTAGAATTCTGGGGTGAATTCCATCTGGCCCCATTGCTTTGTCCACCTTCAGTTTTAGGAGTTCTTTCAGAACCCTTTCTTCTGTGAAAGGACTGGAATCTACCCCCCTCTCCAGAGTGCTTCTGTTAATTGGATTAGGCACCTCCCCCACTTCCTCTTTTGTGAATACTGAACAGAAGCATTCATTCAGTATCCCTGCTTTTTCCCTGTCACTCTCTGCCCACCCACTATCCATTCTATTCAACCTCACTATCCCTCCCTTTGTCTTTCTACGCTCCCTGATATGCCTATAAAAGGTTTTATCCCCCTTCTTAACCGAGTTGGCTATCTTTTCCTCAGTTTGTGCCTTTGTATTATGACTACCCTCCCTGCTTTCTTCTGCCTTAACTGGTACAGTTCTCTGCCCTGCTCCTTCTGTGTTTCCTTATACTTCCTAAATGCTATATTTTTCTCCCTAACCTTCACCGCCACTTCTTTTGAGAACCACAGTGGCTTTTTCTTTCACTTTGATTTGTTTATTTGCTTCACACAAAGGATTGTTGCCTCTGTGATGGCACTTTTGATATTTCCCCATTGTTGCTCCACCCCTCCTTCTAGCTGTTTGCTAGTGCTTTTCTAAGGCACTCTCCCATCTTGCCAAAGTCAGCCCTCTTGAAGTCTAGAACCCTCACTTTTGTATGGCTTGACTCTGTAGCTGAGTTTATCGTGAACTACACTGTTTGGTGGTCATTTGTTCCTAAATGGCTACAGACTTCTAGATCTGAGATCCTCTCACTGTCCCCATTTGAGAGTATGAGGTCTAAGATTGCTCCCTCGTGAGTAGGTTCCAAAACTAGCTGTCTGAGGCATGCCACCTGAAGGGCATCAAGAATGTCCCTGCTTTTGGATGTGGCTGCAGCAAAGGTGCTCCAGTTAACATCTGGCATATTACAGTCCCCCATCAACAGTATCTCCCCTTTCTCTGCCATCCTAAGTATGCCTTCTATCATATCCTTGTCCATTCCCTCCCCCTGACATGGGGGTCTGTATACAACCCCTGTGCGGATTGTGGTGCCATTTCCAGTCTCTAAGGTGACCCACAGTGCCTCCTCTCCTCCCTGTTTACTCTTTTGTTCAGTTGCTTTTATCCTTTCCCTTACATAGAGAGCTACTGCCCCCTTCTGCCCTCCCTGTCTCTCCTGTAGGTTGTGTACCCTGGTATGTTAACATCCCAGTCATGGTTCTCTGTGTACCATGTTTCTGTGACTGCTACAATATCCAGGCATCCCTTTTCCATCAAGGCCACCAGTTCAGGGAGCTTGTTGCCCAGACTATGGGCGTTGGTACTCATTACCCTCCATTTCTTGATGACCTTACCCCTTTTTGCCCCATCCCTGTCCTTATTGCGTTTGTCACTTTCTCCATTTACCCTTGTGCTTCTCCCTATTGACATCTCTATGTTGGTGTCTACCTCACTTAGTACCCTGATATTTTTGGGGGGGGCTAGGATTTCCCTGCTCCTTTCCAGTGCCTCCCCCTTGGCTAGTCTAAATGCTTGTCAATGAAGTATTTAAACCTATCACATAGGATCCTGGTTCCCTTCCTGGACAGATGCAGACCATCACGCCAGTATAGGCCTGCATCCATCCAGGTGGACCCCCTGTCCCCAATGAAGCCAAATCCCTGAGCTCTGCACTAGTTTTTCAACCACTGATTAAATCCCATGGTGTGGAGCACCCTGGCCTCATCTGTGCCATAGACAGGCAGCACCTTCGAGAAGGTTATCCTGTGTACTATTTGTCTAAGACCCCTCCCCATCTCCACAAATGCTTCTTTCACTGCTCTGATCCCTTTCTTAGCCAGGTCATTTGTCCCTAGGTGGACAATGACATCCAGCTCCCTTCCCTGTGCAGCTGCTCCTGTGATCCTGAGGATTCGCTCCCTGTCCCTCCAAGCCATGGTGCCAGGCAGGCACCTTACCTCCCTCTCCCCTTCCTCCCCCAGTTCTACCTTCCTAACAATGGAGTCCCCCACTAGGAGTTGTTTCCTTCCCCTGTGGGGTCCCATGCAACCCTTCTGTGGGTCTCCTTTGTGGAGGTTCCCAGCATCCTCCTTGGTCTCCACTGTGGGTGCCTCCATAGAGGAACCACACTTTTCCAGAATGGCATAGAAATTGTGGAGAGGTACAAGTGGAGGGATGCGCCTCTGTTCCACCACCCTCACCCTCCCTGAGCCCACTGTGGTCCAACCACTCCTCTTTCTTGCCAACCTCTGAATCAACGGCAGTGACTCTGATGGTCCCTGGGTGGGAGAGGTCCCACAAATCCTGGCCAACTCAGCCTGGAGATTAGCAACCTCCTCCCTCAGCCCAGAGAGGTGTCTGCAGATGGGACAACACTGCATCCTCCAGAACGTCTTCCGGAAGACTGCTGCTCCACAGCCACTGAACTGTACCACTCCCATCATGCCTTTTTTCTGGCCCCCTAACTGTTGTTTGGAATACTTACTCTTTGCTCTGTTTGTTTATTTTCTTTTTTTTTCTTTTTTTCTTCCCCTACTTACTTACTGCCTCTGTGCCCTTTTAGCTCCTGATCTTCCTGTTCTAAGACAAGAAGTTCCTATATTTCTCCGTAGTCTCCTTAGTTGCTCAGAGTCAGACTATCTGCATGGCTATCTCTTCTTAAATTTAATTCCTCTGCATGTAAGCACTATGGCCCAACAAATTTTACTTGTATCTACTTCCTGGTTACCTCTATCCTTAAAAAGCTAAGAAGTTCCAAGTTTGGAAGGCAGTTTCACAGAGTACTTAGGTTAGAGTGCAGAACTGTGAGCCTGGAGACCCGGGTTTGAATCCCAGAACCATTTACTCATTGTGTAGACATGTGCTACCCTTTCCATATCAACCTCTTTATGCACCCCTTATTGTCTGTACCCCACTCTAAGCCTAAGCATCCTAACCTTACACCCAAATTCCATCTCTCCCTCCTGCATGCCAGCTTTTGTCTGCCCCCCTTCCATCCTAGCTTCAGTGCCTAGTGTGCATCTGCTGTACTGCTGATGGTACCAGACCTCCAGCAGCTGGGGGGGGGGGAACAGAGAGCTACTGTTGTCCTTCAAGGATGGTGAGTCTTTGGTGGCTCTGTGATCACTCACTTCCTGCTCCCAAACAGAAAGTTCCTGTTGTCAGTTAAATCCTGTGCCTATAAAAGTAGAAATGGTTTAGGGTGGAGGGGAAGGAAGGAGAGCAATAGAGTCCCAGTAGAGAAGTTTTAGTTATACCAGTAGCTCCTTCCTCCTTGTGTTCTATCTGTTCTCTGGCAGAAGCTATTTATGGCAGTGCTTAAATCTGGTTTTAACCTGGCTCCTTCTAGCTAAGCCACTCCCCCTACTTTGCAAATCTTTCTACACTTATTTAATTTCACAGATAACAATTCCCTTCTGACACCTGTGACAAGCACCTAGATAAATACATAGATAACACAGATAACAGATAACAATTTACTTCAACTACCTCTGACAAACACACTGTTTTTTTTTTTACCCTAAATTAAAGGTCCAAGTACAAGATTTCTAGTTCTTAGTCCCAGTAAGACAAGTTTTAGTTATATCAGTAGCTCCTTCCTTCTGGTGTTCTGTCTGCTGAGGTACTGATTTATTTTGGTGAAAAACATTGCAGAAAAACAGCAGGATCCATTCAGCACTCCAGAGTGCTTGGAATTCTGTCACTTGGCTCATATACTGCATGATGCTGCCTAGTCAGTCACCATAAATCTATCTTTACACATGCAACTTGCATAGAGTATACCTTTCTGATATCCCATTCCCCAATTGGAAGGCAGTTTCACAGAGTACTTAGGTTAGAGTGCAGAACTGTGAGCCTGGAGACCCGGGTTTGAATCCCAGAACCATTTACTCATTGTGTAGACATGTGCTACCCTTTCCATATCAACCTCTTTATGCACCCTTTATTGTCTG
Source organism: Neoceratodus forsteri (assembly GCA_016271365.2). NCBI lineage: Eukaryota > Metazoa > Chordata > Ceratodontiformes > Ceratodontidae > Neoceratodus > Neoceratodus forsteri. Next base: position 324,900,610 of record CM028136.1, read on the forward strand.
TACCCCACTCTAAGCCTAAGCATCCTAACCTTACATCCAAATTCCATCCCTCTCTCCTGCATGCCAGCTTTTGTCTGCCCTCTCTACCATCCTAGCTTCAGTGCCTAGTGTGCATCTGCTGTACTGCTGATGGTACCAGCATCTATTTACTATACGCCCTGTTCAGTGCTAGGTTATAACTTATTATGCACTCATTGCCATGACCTGCTGTCAGAATGTATTTGCTCCATGTATCCTGCAAAATTCAGTTACTGATGTTTAACCCATCTACATATTTTAATTGTATCTATATGTCACCTCTGTTTGTATTTGCTGAATTGCTCCCCACACCTCTTGCATTATTGTATGCTATTGTGTATTCGTCCAGGCCCATCTTGTAAATGAGCATTTGTTCAAGGTGTTCCACCTGGTTAAATAAAGATTGATTGATTGATTGATTGAGTGTGACCCTGAATAAGTCACAGTCCCTCTCTAATCTAGGACTGTGTTCTTTATGCACTGGAAAAGGCAGCAACACTCTCTCTCCTCCCTTTCCTACACTGTAAAGTACTCTGAGGTACAGTTTGTATAAAAAGTGCAACAGATCTACAGCTGTAGAAGACTACATCTGCATAGTCCTGATGTTCATGAGGTCACATGGTGAACAAGTTGCCCGGAGGTGGAACTTTTACTAACAGAGGTACTGTTTCTCATCTTCAAAGCAATGAAAAGGTGGGTAATTAACATTAGAAGATTTCCTGCATTTAAAGGCATTTCAGGCAGGTCTGGGCTGCCTGTTTACCACCGGGAGTGGTGCAGGTTGCCATGGGGCTACATTGGTGCAGGTGGAACAGCATGTTTACATGCTAGACTACAATGGCTGCACCACTATGTGATACGTAAGCAATAATACCTATCATGGAGCAGACAGTTATACCGACTGCCCAGGGCGTAATGAGGCCCGACGCCAGGTGGAGGGGCCTTTATAGCCCCTGGAAGGTCCGGTATAGCACACACCGCCCCACCCTGAGGGTATATTGTGCTTAGAAATGGGCACTGTAAAACTAAATGAGTTTAGCAAAAAAAAGTTGATAAAAATTAGTTTAAACTATGTTTTGAAATAAAATAGTTCCTACATCTATTCTACACAATTGTGTGGATTTTTCTGAGCTAGGGAGTTATGTCCTTGCAGAGCCTCTTTAGTTGATGCTTTTGGTCGTGGCTGTCATAGTTACCCCCCCCCCACACACACACACAGTGGTAGAGCTACTGTATGTAATTTAAAAAAATATATGAAAAACATAAGAAAACTGGTATTTAAATCTTTTTATTGTTAAGTAGTCCTCTGTTATTGTGTTGTTCTATCTGCTGTTCTCCCCCAGCTATTCTCTTTGTTGGTCTCCCCCACTACCTCCAGGACTGTTTTTGACCCATTTCCTGTTTTTTTCATTGTGTTGTACTTTCAGGAGCAGGACATAGAGAAAGCATTGTCAGTTTATCTTTATTTTGGTGCTGCTCGGTAAAATTGATTTGCGAGTGGTGAGGTGCGTGACCGTGTTACGCTGTGAGAGGCAGTTTGAGGCGTCACTGTGAGTAGAGACAGCAGCACTGTAAATTATTATTTTTTTTATTTTCTTTAGCATAGATACTATGGTTAATTTGCGGGCAGTACCTGTTGAGGAGACAGCTCGTTTTCCTAAAAGGTCATTTCCTGGTTTGGGAATTGGGATGTTGAATGATGGGAGGCAGAGAGGAATGCCTATGAGTCGCAAGAGAGAAGAGATGCAAATCAGGAAGTAATAAACAAAAAGGTAAAACGGAAAAAGGAATGAAAAAATGTACATTGGTTTGGTTTGGGGAGCCAGTGAGTTGTTGTGTGGGCTTCTAAATCCGGGACAGTATTGTTCATAAATCAGTATTCGGAGCCAGACTCCGCTTCATGAGACAAAAAAATAAGCAAATTTGAAATGAAGAACGGGGGGTAGCCAACCGGAGAGCTGGCTGGGCAACAAGATACTTGTGAAGGGGCAGGCTAGACTGGCACTTTTAATAGCTGGGCATCTGTTGTCTGATAGATGCCCAGCTAGAAAAGTGTTTCAGCCAATCGGAAGCCTCAAATTATTTTACCAATTTTCTAACACCAAAACAAAGAATGCTCTGTGCCACAACGGACCAGCTTGCAATGCTCCAGCAGCTGTTTACACTGTTGTATCTGCCACAGTGCAACTCATCTGCACTGCTGCTAATGGTACAGATCTGGTAGTGGAAAGACACCTTTTGATAAAGTCCAACCCTGGGTCTGCTCAAACCAACTCTCACAAAATGCCAAAAAACAAAACTGTCTCTCTGATTTCTGGCACTAGACAAACTAGCAAGGCTCCAAAATACCACTGTCATCATGACTGTGGATGGCTATCTGCTTGAAGAGGTACCCCACTTCAAGTGCTTAGGGGTGTGGCTGGGCCAGAACCTCAGCTTTCCCACCCAAACTGACATCATGCATAAGAAACCTTGCCCCAAGCTTGGTGTGCTGTATTGAAACAAATCCTGCCTTCCTGTCCTGGTCTACTGAGAGATCATCCTCAAGATAATCTTCTAAGTGTTTAACTATGCTGATATAGACTCCGACACTGCTGCACCAAAGTCTATACTTGCTAGGCTGCAGCCCCCTTTCACAGCTGCATACTGAGAGCTATGCTGATGTATAGTGAATGTGAAGAGGTGAAAAAAAGGGGGTCTGGGGACATGGCAGGATATGGAATGCATCACAATGTTTGCTCCATGCTCCAGCTAGTGAGTGGAGTTGAAGCACTCCCCCTTCTCCCTCCGTGCACATTTTTCTTTCATTACCTTGTTTAAACAAGGCTTGTCAAACCACAGCTCAGTCCCTGTTCACTGTGCCCCATGTATCTGGCTCTCTTCTATATTTTACAACACACACCACACCACGAATGTCAAATCAGAGATGTGGTCCTCCAAATGCATTCTCACTCACTCACAAAAGTTTTTCCAGAGCCTGGCTGAATGTGAGCTTCAGCTGGAGCAGTAGAGGTGTTGCCCTTGCACCAGTGTCCATGGCCATCAAAGTGTGCTGCTGAATGTCCCTTTTCCCAGAAAGTAAAACAGAAGGAGCTGTGGTTTGAAAAGCTAGTGGCAGGCTAAGGGCAGCTGCTCTGCTTGCTGCTTCATGCATGGCCAATGGTAATCATCCCCTTGGAGCCTGCTGGAGCTGCGGGAGGCCCTGCTGTTCATATGATAATACAGCTGTGACCCCCCCACACACACACACTCTGCCACTCTCCTCCCTCTCTCGTGTCTTCCTTCCTGCCATTGAAGTGTGCATCTCTGTCTGTGGAAATGTGCATGGTACTGGTGTGGCACTGTATTCTGTACTGGTAGGCTGCAGGCATCAAGCTGCTTCAACATGTGGGGCTATTGCTAGAGAAAGTCTTGGAGAAAAAAAATCTGTGATGGAGTTTGCAACTCTCAGCTCCATCCCCGTCTTTAGCTTGCAGTTAGATGAGATCACTTGTAATATAATCACAGTATGGACTGTCACTTCTACAGAACCTCTCCACACAAGTGCCATAGATATATACATAGAAAGATAGAATTTGATGGCAGATAAAGACTGCTTGGCCCACCCAGCCTTTCCATTTTTCCCCTACCTACATTATCACCACAGAACCTACTTGACAGAGAGCTCTTTCTCCCACCCTCCTCCTTTCTATTACCATTTCTAGTGCCATTCCCTTGTGCCCATCCCATGCATTCTTGAACCCTGCCCCTGTTTTCACCAACTCCGCTGGAAGGCTGTTCCCAGAATCCCCACTCTATCTGTAAAGAAGTACTTTTATTTTATTTATTTATTATAAAATCAGAATTACAACCTTTGAGCTAAAAGCTCATTTACAAAGGATCCTCATCGAACAGAGGGTGGGAGAACATCAAGTACACGGACAGTGGAGAAAAACAGAAGCAGCTAATAGGCATTGTCAGTTACACATCTCTTCTGAATCTACCTCCCCCCAACTTCACTGCATGTCCCCTTGTTCTTGTGCACCTTTATTTTCTTAAAAGTACTTCCACTGTACTTCATTTACCCCTGTGAGGTACTAGTATTTATATGTCTCTATCACATCCCCCATCTCCCTCCTCTCTTCCAGGGTGTGCATACTAAGGTCCGTTAGTGTCTCCTCATAGGGCTTTTGATACAGAACCCGCAGCATTTTAGTTGCCATCCTCTGGACCACCTTCACTCTATGTCCTTCTGGAGATGTGGTCTCCAGAACTGGACACAGTACTCTAGGTGGGTTCTACCAGCAATCTATATGGAAGCAACACCGCCTCCCTCTTTCTGGTGGTGATACCACTCCCTGTGCATCCCAGTACACCACTAACCCTCCTGACTGTCTTGTCACACTGCCTGGCCACCTTTAGGTCATCAGATATGATTACCCCCAGGACTCTTTCCTGCTTGGTAGTTGTCAGTACCATTCCACCAATTTTGTACTCCACTCCTGGGTTTCTGTGCCCTAAGTGCATTAATTTGCATTTTTGCACATTAAAACTCAACTTCCATGCCCTTGACCACTACCTGACTTTTCTCAGATCTCTGCTTATCCTTTCCACGCACACACCACCTCCCAGAGAGTTTTTTAGTCACCATATAGTTTTTTTTTTCAGCAAGAATGTTTGACAGAAATCTCAAGATTCCCATTTTTCTTTTCATTCTCTTTCATTCCTGAACAAGATACGGGATTTTGAAGTTTTTAAAAGCTCCCATTCTTGTGCCATGCCTGCTATTTAGCAATTAAATAGCAGGCAGGTACTGTGCTGCTTACCATCAGATACATGTGGTAACACCATCCTAATGCATCCACATTATGAATCTATGGCACAGGGTCATAACCGCACAAAGAATAGTGCAGCAACAAGTGCCACAAACAAAATGGTGTAATGTACGCTACAATTAGGTTGGGAAATACACTGATCTATAGAAAGAGCGCACACTGTTAAAATGAACGGGCTACTCTGTTTCCTTTTGCGGGGGCTTCACCAAACTCCAGGGGGGTGGGTGGACTCAGGAGATGGGGAGAAAGTCGGGAGGGGGGACCTTCTTTTTTAAAAATCATGACAAAAGTAGTAGCACAGGAGGACCTGTGGGGAATTGAACTACAGCCCCAGGTCTCCCGAGTATGACGTGTGTGCTGGTGCCTTAACAGCTCCACCACAAGTGCGGCTGGACCAGGCACCCAGCACATGGTAACTTGATGCCTTCCTAGTAAATCATACAGCGACAGGGGTAGCGGTAATTCTCCATCGCTGTTGTACCCCTGTCACTGTAATTAACAGCACACTCTTCAGGTTAATACTGAGCTGTATTTCATGCGTGGTTATGACCCAGTCCCTGAATCTATCATGTACATATTCAACAGTGGATACATATATGTATCAGTTACTATATGTTGATCACCTCCATACTATTGTTAATTACTATGCACACACAGCATATAGCAGAATTTATGCATGTGTGTGCTGGGTATCCACATATCTATCTTTAAGTTACATGCACTGTCCATTGCAAAGCTTTAATTTATAAGTATTGTCCATTGCAAAGCTAAAGTTTAGAGCAGTTATATGAAACTGCACAGATAGTTTCAAAAATGAAACTAAAATGTATCTGGTAGAAAAAGAATATACTGAAAATACACAAAGGCTCGCTGCAGGCGTGCTGTAGCTCATAATTCAGAGCAGCTAATTGAAAACTATTGCAATTATTCTGTCTGTTTAAAGAGCAGCTGACTTCTTCAGGACAACTTTAATAAACCATAATATTAAGACACAGTTCAGCTTCTGTTTGACGTTAGTTCTCTAGTCCTCCTTCCCATTATTTATTACTTTGTAATTTATGTTAAAACAAAATCTTTATTCCTGAAGAGTTCATCTATTCCTGTTGCTTTCTCCCTACCTAAGGTCATAATGCACTGCTTGTGATATTACAGTTACTATCACAGTAACACATTGTGATGTCACAACAGAGGATTATGACTAGAAACAGGGAGTAAGCTATAGAGGCAGATGAACCCTAAGGGAACTCTAAGGGATAAAGACCATTTAGTCATGCAAATTTACTCAGTAATAAAAATTGGGGAAGAGAAATATATAGAATATATATGGAATGCAAGCTGAATTGTACTTAACTGTTATGTTTTTCAAAGTTCCCTTTGAGCTGTCAGTAGCTCTTTAAACGTAAAGGGGACTCCTTTTTTTCCCAGCAATATACACTAAATGAGTGAGAGAGAGCTCTGAAAAGGGGGGTAGTTGGCAGCAGCAGGTCTGCATGACCTGTCAGATGCTATAATAATGCCATGTAAATGAATTCATATGATGTACTGTGCTAAGTGGGCCACTGGATTCATTATTCCTCCAACGGACATCCAGGCATGCATGGGCTCTGTTGTAGAGAGAGGTACCCCATGCATTTATCTAACACATTCCCAAAGCATAGGAAGAAACTAAACACATTTGATGCAAACCTAATAAATTATCTACTGTCACACACAAATGTAACATAGACTGGGATGGCAAAGGTGTTTTTCTGGCATGCCCACTTGCTGAAGCCCCTCCGCCACTCCAGTAATGTGGAGCACTAAGGTGCCCTACACAGTGATAAATACTGTATATCATTTCCAAACCAGTGACATCTTAGCTGAAAATCCTGGCCTTTAATACAATATTTTTAAAACTTAACCTTTATTGTCGCCTTCTTATAAACTGATAATTACAGTGGGTCACTGCTACATACCATGTTTACATTAGAGTCTTGAGTGTAGTACTTCATCATACTGAATAGTTCAGTCATATCACCCCATGTTTATATCATAGTATGTAAGTCCCACTCTTGTTTTGTAGTCACTTTTTGTACTAAACTATGTGACATTTCAGAACTTCTTCATTCTTATTTTCCTTTACCATTTTTTTTAATATATAGTAGACCACATGTGGGTTTAGGGGCAGTACAATGAGGCCATACATTAGTTGTCACAGTATTTGTAACATGCCAATATACTATAGATGTGCAAATTCTCCACCCTCAAGCCCTCAACTAGCTTAATGAGTTTTAGGTTCTTTGCTGCTTTGTCAACACTGGCAGCAGGAATTAGGAGTGGTTTACTTACAGGAGAAAAGCTGAAACACTGTCAGAAAACATGATCTTTCCAGCATGAGACACTCATCCCACTACACAATGTTGCATCCATAGCAGAGCTGGGTAGCTGGTACTAAAACTGTGAGAGCTTAGTTATGAATATATCTTGAGCAAAAAAGGAATTTTCTTGTGGCTTGTCCTTTTGCATCCTACTTTGATCGGGCAGGGGTCAGGCCCACATGGGGGTTCTGTGCCTGCTAGTGTGATCAGCAAAGTGCCAGGCTTGGGACACAGAGAGGCACATATAGCAGTAAAAATGTGCACTGTACCCCAACTGACATGCTGTAGTAAAATAGTAATTTAAGGTTGGAAGAAGAGACTGTAGGTCCATCAACTGCTGTCCCCCCTTCATAATCAGGTATGAATACAGAGGACAGTGTATAGGGAGTGAAATTAAAAGCTGGACTCAGTTCCAGGAGTAAAATGAGAAAAGACTGCTTCTATGTAAAATGTACACCCCTAAAGACATACAATGGACTAAATAAAGTGTGAAAATTCAACAAACAATGAAGAAACTTATCCCCAGACCCCTGTCAGCTATGTTCAATACTAGATCCAACATGATGAGTTACCTCAGTAGATTTTTTCCATTTCCAACACAGAAAGCAGAATTCTTGTTAGCAGCCCTCTGGGCATGGCCAGAGCCAGAAATGGTGAACTTTTCCACTTCAATGCCTTCAAGGGAAAAAAGTCAGTTTGGTGCCATATGTATTGCAATACTATAGATTGCATAGTCAATGAAATCTACAGTATTGTATACCAGCTGCTTGACTACCCTCCCCCATTTCAAGTAGTTCCCAGAGGCAACTGAATCTGTGCTCATAAATGTTTCCCCAGTTGCCCAGTAAATGTGCTCTTTTTACTTCACAGTAATGCAAGCAAATTACAACTAAGCCACACATTATTCTATATAGAAACACAGAAACATAGAATCTGTCAGCAGAAAAGAACCACATGGCCCATCCAGTCTGCCCTGATGTTCCCTGCCCTTATCAGGCTAATATAGTTCACGCCTCCTGCTACTTTGCCCTTAGTGCTCCATCTCTCCACTGTCATTGCTCTCTCTTTCTCTCTCTGCTAATCTCTCTTTCCACTCCCTAGACATCAGTTGTTCTCATACTGTTCCTCCTTCCTGGCCAAATACTGGCTTGCCACTGTTCCCACTTACCTCCCTCCTTAAGCTCCTATTCCCTCTGATCATCCACTGCTCATTCCTTTCATATTCTTCACAGTAAATCTACAGCAGGCCAGTCTGCTTCCTCTGTTTGCCTTACAAGAATGTGGAACAACCTTCCTTTTCCCATCCATCTCTCATCCTTCCTGCACATTCCCACTCTTACTGGCATGCTTCTCAAAAGCAGGCACCTGCAGTTAGCCATCTTCCTCTTCTGTCCACATTACAACAACCCATACCCTAGCCACCCTCTCCTAGCCTTTTACCTGTCTTTCCTCTTATCCTATTATATAGCTTAATGCACAGTATACTCTAATTTGAATTATACACCATGCTTATTGTCTTACAAATATCCATACTTTACATACTAATCACCAGTAGATTAGGCCTTATGGTCTATCGAGTCTGCTCGTCAATGCAGCAGTGTTTCTGGTACTTACTTGAATATATTAGGAGCTTGAACCCACTCCTGCTTTCCCCAACCAATAAGCTGGGGATCTGGGGGCTGGCAGGACCCCAGATGCCTTGGAGATTTTGTTGCTGTCTGGGGCATTCTGAGGCTTATTCTACATCCCTTACATCACAAATCTGCCATACATTTTGTAAGGAATATCAGTGGTTTTTAGTACAAGGGCAAAAAAAAATTTTTTTTAGCTTGTTGGTCATCATAAGAATTTAGCCAACTAAATGCATCTTTCTCTCCTATAACATGGTGTTTCAGAGGAGAGTATTTTCCAGAGGAGAAGATACCCAAGAACAAGGGCACATGCAATGAAGCTGGAAGGGGATAAACTCAAGAGAGATGTGAGGAAGTACTTCACTGAATGATTGGTGGATGCCTGGAACAGTCTTTCAGTGGAGGGGGTGAGGAAGAAAACAGTACTGAGATTCAACAATGCATGGGACAGGCATTAGGGAATCTTAGTGGAAAGCAAGTAGAGAGAGGGAGCCAGAAATCAACTAGGGTCTGCGGTGTCAGTATTGGCAGGGGAAACAAAATGGGCAGGCTCAGTGGGCCAAGCAGTCCTTATCTGCCATAAAATTCTATCTGTGGTTCTGTCTTCCTGTTCTGCTGCTACAACTTTTTTGTTACAGTCCTGCACATGCATGTTGTTTTTTGGACAGATGAGCTGATGGCGTTTGTTTCCCAACATGGAAAAATTCTCAAAAAACTTTTCTAGTGGAGCATCAGTGAGACTGCAGCAGGGGTACAATTACAAAACACAGACAGACAATGAAGAATACATACATTCGGGTACTGAATAGTATGGAGACTAGGGGAGAAATCTGGATTGCATGTACCAAGGGCTGGAACAGTGTCACTGGTGAGGCAGCCGCTGGCAGCCTAAGGTAAGGGGACAAGAGTAGCAGTGACAGGTGAACAAAAAAGGGTACTGTTGTTTAAATATTCCAAATTATAAACAAACATTCTCATGATTTTTAGTCCAATGCTACTAGTTGGAGCCTACTAAACTACTCTTTGGGAGAAGTAGCTACACATCCTGAGCCTGACACATATGCCCTGAGATAAAAAGAGTCTCAGCTAGTGCTTAGAAGACTAGGGGTGGGACAAAACCAATCTGCCCACTCTAGCAGCACCTGACAACTGTGGGTTCTGTGGTACCAAGTTAGACAATTTCCCATCTTGTGGCCAGTTAAGAGCAGTTTGTCATGGAAGGGATGTATAAAAAAAACCAATAATGTGGCTAGACTGATCCAGTGGAAACCATGCAAGCAAAATAACATCCAGGTAGCAAGTAAAATTCTGAACAGATTATTACCAGTTTCAGACAATGGAACTGGTACCTGGATTCCAGAGTAAAATCCATCCATGGTGCAACCCACCTCTCCCACTGTATGGAAACATCTAGGGATATTTTTCCACTCTACCTTCCACCATCCCCCAACCCCCACCCCTCACCTCCATGCTAAATAAAATTATGGACTTTTTCCAAAAGGCTTCAGATAATCTGAGCAGCCCCATAAAATTCTGGATATAGGCAAAATCTCCATTAATAGGTACTTTTACCAGGAAGTAAAAACTCTATACGGGTTATCTCTACACAGGTTAATACCACTTTTAGATAAAGGAATTGATGTTTAGACTGTACAGCAAAACCATATCCTGTTGTAGCAACCCCCTTCAAAGTTCGGAGACATTCTTCCATTCTACCTCCATCCTGACCACCATGTACTAAATAAAAATCTTAACTTGTTCAGAAAGGCTTCTGAAAATCTGAGCAGCCACATAAAATGTTGGACATAAAAATCACCATGTACTGGGAAGTAAAAATAATAGACTTTATTACTTCTTTCAAACTATCCACCCCCCATGGATATTCACAACACCGCAGCTTTCCAGTCTCAGTGTCTGTCCGATGCTGATCTTGATCACGGGATACTTTTGAGAGTGGCTCATGATGGACCAGCAAGGTCTTCCTCACTGCGACAACTCAACAGTCATCATAATCCCAGCAACACACCCACTGGAGGTTACTCCTGAATAGTCCAGCACTTACCACTCCACTCCACGCTCTGTAAACCTAAAAAAATCTAGAAGTAGGGAAAACAGCTGTGTCAACCGAGCATCAGCTGGAGGTCAGAGAGAAGTGCAGAACCCATTCCTCTCACCAGCTGACAGCTCCAGCTTACCGCACAACTCACAACAGCACCATGCAAAACAGGGAGCCAGCATCTCTACAAAGTATCCAAAGCATCGCTCCTCAGTGGCTGGGCATCAGTAATTGACAGGGTCTCAGCTAACTGAAAGCAACACAAAAGGAAAAGAAGCTGATGATTGGCTGGACACTTATAAGGTGGGTTTGGCATGGTGCTACTCCTTTCTCCATTCCTTCACAGGTGTTCCATACTGCAGCTCCCGATGCCGCGACCTCCAGCTCCCTCCTCCCATACAGTGGCTGAAGCAAGCCTGCAAACATAGCAGGTACTGGAAACAGATTTAGGTGTTGGGCTAACAGACTTTGTTAGGCTCCCTCAGGGTAGTCTACCTCTGCTTCTGCAGCAGCTGCCCCACACTGGGTGGTCCTTACTCTTATTGGTAGGTGAGGTTAGGTACCAGTGTCACGTGACTGCTTCCCTCTCCGCAAATCCTCCTTAGCTGTTTATACTGTTGTGCCAACAGGGTACGCTGTGCTCTCCCTCCATTCAGCCTTAAATAGAATTGGTAGTATAATGTCCTCAGCTGTCCCCTGTTTGCCCCACCACTTTCTCCCCTCCACCCGCAAATCTGCCATCCCAGTATATCCCCTCCTCCCTGTTCCTTTCTCCCTCCATGGGCCTTGAACCCAGGCCTGTAGTGTCCAGCCCACCTGGAAGCCAGTAACTTTACCCATTAGATCACCTAGCTTGGTACAATCTCCCACCCGGTGTGATTCTATAGCACCTTAAGCACCCCCCGACACAGTCTACTTCAACACACCCCCATGATACCTGAATGTGGTAGAATCCAGTTTCTACAAGCTCAGCTCCTAGTCCCCCTGTATTAGTAGTGGTACCTCCCACTACCACCAGGTTTAAAAGCACAGCCAAAGCAATCTCTTCCCTGGCTTGGACCTGCTGTTCAATTTAAATCACCTGGTGCTATTCAGTCTTTTGCCATACCACTTGGCACATCACAGTCTCCAACAAGTAAACACTCCCTGATCACAAAATGTAATTTTGTGTCTACCTGGCTACTTGTAATAGCCCTCCTTCCTTCTCTCATTCCCTCCTCCCCTCCACTCACCCCTATCTCTTTTTCTCCTCTCCCTATCTCCACACATCATCCTCCCTTTTTGTCTCTCTCCACCCCCCATTATAAACAAACTCCCAATACTATCACCCAAAACTAGTTATCCTTTGCCTTGTAACACTCTCTCCACACCCATCTCCTTCCCAGTTCCCCCACCTGGCATCCTATTACTAGCCTCTCTCAGTTTGGAGCTCATCCACAAGCTCCACTTTGCCTACTCATCCTCTTACCATCATGCTCTCCACAGTAGGCGGAAACTTTGCAAATCAACAAGCAAACTCTTCTTCCTCTACTTACTCCTCCTGCTAGCTGGAGACATCAAGCCAAACCCTGGCCGACCCTAAAATCCCACTTTCCCTCAAAAGGCCTAACCATTTTCCACCTCAATGTCAGCCGCCTACTCCCCAAGATAGACCTCCTCAGAGTCTGGGTGCAACAACACTCCCCAGATGTACTCTGCATCACTGAATCATGGCTATTGCACAAAATCTCTGACTCCTTACTCTCTCTAGTAATCTACTACCGCCAATATCTACCTGTCTCTCTCATTACTAGAGAGGCAGTCCCAAAAATGCACAGACTACTCGTAATTAAGATGCTACCCCCTTCCTCTCTCCCCATCTTCACTTGAGTGCTTTACACCCCCCCCAAGACTTCCCCCTCCTCTGTGGTTAACACTATCTCCTCCCTGTCATCCACTGCCTGTTCCGGCAAACTCATCCTACTCAGTAATTTTAACCTGAACTGGGTCTTCCCTGGCCTAAAATCTGTTACTCAACAACCAGTCTCTAAATCTACACCAGCTCATCACTGAACCCACCGGACCCAACCCCACTCCCATAACCACACCCTCCTAGATTGGATCTTGTCCTCGCACCCACATCAAATCTACACCGCTGGTATTCTCCCTGACTTATTAATTGATCTCTTCATGACTTACTGCATTCGCAAATTACAGTTTCCCCGCTCCCTCCCAAGTGTTACTGGACACGTTCCACACACTCTCTAAATACCTCTAATCTTCTGCACGGTCTTGCATCAGCTGACTGGTCCCTATTTTACACCTCATCAGATGTTGATTCTGCCCTCTTCCTCTTCAGCCAAATACTAAATAATGTCTGGAACACTAACGCCCCCTTACGTCGCTGAAAGATGTGTCATTTCCATCACCCATGGATCTCGGCAAACATCATCAAACTCTGCAACATGCGTGACAGTACCTGGGTGCGCTATAAAGCATCCCTATCCCCAAATAGCCTCTCAACCAATCGTATCCCAACAAATGGATGTACCAAAGCTACAGTATTCAGTCAGCTAAATCCCACTACTTCAAGAATGCACTACAAGAAAACTTCAACTCCCCCCATAAGTTTTGGCAAACACTCTTCTCCCTTCTCAATCCCCCCTTCTAACTTCTCTTCCCCCTTCCTCCTCATCATCAATTCTCTAGTGTCTGACCGTCTCATGGTTACCTCCACTCTAAACAATGTCTTTACTACCTGCGCCCTATCATCCACTCCTGCCCACCCCTCCTCTCCTCAGCCCTCTCCCCATCTCCTGACCCCCCTGCTAACCCCCATGAACCTCCATCTACATCACACCTTTTTCATCTTTCCCGTCACAGCTGGGGAGGCACTCCATGCCCTCCAGTTCCTGAACCCACATAAATCCAGTCCCAATGGGCTTGAACCTCTCCTTCTCCAGATCTCTGCTCCAGCTATTGCCAACCCCCTATCCTATATGCTCAATCTCTCCTTCAACCTTAGTTCCATACCACAAGCCTGGAAATCTGCCAAGTTATCCCCGTTCATAAAGGCAGTGACCAAGCCTCACCAGGAAATTACTGCACTATTTCCCTCCTCCCAGTCTTGGCCAAGTTTCAAGAATCACTTGTCCTAACCAGACTCACCCATTTCCTCATCTCCTCAAATCAATCAATCAATCAATCAATCAAAATCTTTATTTAACCAGGCGAACATCATTGAGCAAAGCTCATTTGCGAGATGGACCTGGACAAGTTACAATACACATTATACAACACAATGAATACAATAATATCAAAAAGAAAAGTAAAGAAATAACCACTTAGGTCAGAAGCAAATATACAGTGTACAAGGTAACAACAAAGGCAAGGCCTTGATAACTACACTTACACATGAGTAGGTAATTTCATGATATAATCAATGGTTAGACAAAATGAAGTCTAAGGAAAACAGGTGTAAACCAGGAATCATTGATAGTGCAAGGTTAGGGAACTGTAGGGCAAATGGCGGGAGGGGGCAAGGTAAGAAAAAGAGGGAGCAGAAAAGGGAGGAGAACCCAAGAAGATCCCAGAATATGGTATTGAAGTCGGGGGGGGGGCAGGGTCCAAATGGAGGAGGTCCCTGTCCCCTTACCAATCAGGCTTTACAAAGAACCATGCAACTGTCTCCTCACTACTCCAGGTAACAGACACCATCCTCACCAGCATGGACCAAGGCCACCTTACCTCAGCCGTATTCATAGACTTAGCCAAGGCCTTTCACTCTGTCTCCCAGCCACTCCTACTCTCCAAACTAGAACTGGCTGGACTCTACCCCCTATCAGTAAATTGGTTCCACTCCTACCTCTCAGGTCGATCTCAATGTGTCCAGGCTGGTGATACTCTCCCCCCCTCACAATCCTAGTAGGTATACTGCAAGGCTCTATCCTGGGTCCCATCCTCTTTTCCATTGTTTTCAATTACCTCCACCTCATGTGCTCTCATTTCCACATACACCTATACACAGACGACACTATCCTCTACACTTCTGGTCCCTTGGCCTCTGAGGTATCCTTCCTGCTACAATCAGATTTCTTGCACATCTTGAACTGGTTCCTGGACAATCAACTAAAAGTAAACAAAACAAAAATAATCTCCATGAACTTTGCCCCCCCCCCGCCAAAAGCTTGCCAAACTCCCCTCCACCCTCCTTCTCCACTCTTGATGGCATGACCCTAGACATAGTCCTGGCCTACAAGTACCTAGGGGTATGGTTCAACAGCTGCTTAGATTTCTCAATACATATTGACTATATTCACTCCAAACTCTGCCCCAAACTAGGTATTCTTTACCAAATAAAAGATGCCCTCTCCTTCACTGTTCACTGGATCCTCCTCACCAGGACAGTTCTACCACTTTTCGATTACACTGACGTAGTACACAGGTCTGCTTCTGCATCCTCCCTCTCCAGATTAGACATCCTTTTTGATGCCTTTTTTCATTTCACCTTAAACAACCCCCCCAGAACTCATCACTGTACACTCTATGCGTCCCTATCACTCCCCTCCCTAGCCTCCCAATGAAACCACCACACCTCTATCATCTCAGCCAGTACTGGTTTGGCTCCCTTACCCCATATCTCTCCTCCCTCCAATCCCCTTCCCTCCACACCTCCTACTGCCTCTGCATGCATGACCCCTGCTCCTTCCCCCTTCCTCGACCTCACTCCAACTCTAGAAAGGCCACCTTCTCCTTCCACATCTCAAACTTGTGGAACTCCTTTCCCTCTTCACTCTGAATGCTACCAATGTTAAACCTCTTTAAACTGATCCTCTACCCTCGCCACCTCCATCCTGCTTGTGCCCCCAACCTGACTAACCCTCAGCAAGAGTCTTATGCCTCCTAGTCTCTAACTCACTTGTTTTTTTGCACTGCACTTCATTAGAGCAACCTTTACTTGGTGGCAACATGCTCATTTGCTATGCTGTTCACTGTACGATTACCTGTACTTTGTACTTGCCTCTTTTCAGGCAGTTTTTGTAACTTGCTCGATTGCACTATTGTTTCAATGTATGACATGTTGTACATTGTTGTATATCCACCTCTTACTCAGGCTATCTTTGTAACCCATCCTGACTTGTATTATTGTTTTTCTGTTTCGACCTATTGTAACCTTCTTAACCATATGTATTGATGTAATTTGCACCCCTCTTTCCCTCCTCAGGGTCGCACCTGGAAATGAGCACTGGCTCAGTGTGTCTCTCCTGGTTACAAACTTTTAAATAAAAAAATAAATAAATACATTTTTGACCAGAAAAATGGAAGCACTGCAGCAACACCTCTTGCTGCAAGCTTGGGACTACAAACACATCAGGAAGATTTAAAAAGCCTGTTGTTCTACTTTATTTCAGGGATTTATTTTTTTTTTTAACTCTTGACTTTTCCATTAGCAGATTATATCCTCTCGCCACTTGAGGGCTATATCTCTGGTAGTAGTGACATTTTCTGTGTCTACTCCTCTATTAGCAGGTTATATGCAGCTGCCACTAGGAGCTCCTATCCTATCTGGCACATCACACATCTGCTTCCCCAAATTTTATCAGCTCAAATGTATCAACTCCAACCACCGCAGCTCACTCCTCAAACTTATCACCTTACTTCTTCTGCTCTCCGTGAACGTCCACCCCAACCCTGGTTCTGTGTCTTCTATCACCCTCTCACACCCTGCTGGGTGTGGCCTCTGCATTGCCTCAATGAACATCTTCAGTCTATCAAAGAAAACTGATGCTCTCCAGTGCTGGGTCGCACAACACAGGCCCAACATTATTGCCATAGTGGAGACCTGGCTCTCTGCATCAACCCCTGACTCAGCTATCTCCCTTCCTGGTTTCACCCTGCTCCGAGAGGATCGAGGTGATAAGCGTGGCGGTGGTGGATGTGCAGTCTACTTGCATGACTCCCTCCTTAGCCATGCTCTCCCTGTCCCCAAGCTCGGTCATGGTGCCCAAGCCATCACCTTAAAAATCTCCCCTGACCTGAGCAGGGGCCTTCACTATCTTACCACCACATACATACCCCCACGGGCCCAAGGACCAGCAATCCACTGCCTTACTGACTATCTCTCCACTCTGCCTCACAAAGCTGAGCAGCTCATCCTAGGTGACCTCAGTGTCAAATGGCTTGGCTCCACTGCTGCAAACATAAAGGACTCCTTCACTGCCCTTGACTTAGCTCAATTAGTCACTCTTACTACCAGATTTAACCAGTCAAGTGGTACCAACTCCATCCTTGACATAATACTTTCCAACCGCCCCCACAAAATCAAGACTGTTAATGTCCTAGCTAACTCCCTCAGTGACCATTCTCCTATCCTCTGTTTCTGGTCCTCCCCCATGAAAAAATCCATGCACGATGTCACCTCCTGCCACCACTTTCACCCAGGGGGCCTCAGTAAACTGAAGCAGTACCTGGTCCAACTTGACTGGTCCCCGATCTCACTCATGACTGATACAGACACTGCGCTAGCCTACCTCACCAGAGCCTTCTGCAAGGCCTGTGACTTCTTTGGCCCCTTTACCGGTACCCGCTCCAAAAGACATAATGCTGCCTGGATTTCCTCTTCCCTTATTCAACAACTGAGGCAGCGAGACAACCTCTGGCATGTCACGGTCGAGTCAGGCAGGACAGTGGACAAACAGGCCTATAATGCCGCTTATAACCAATGCACCTGGGCCATAAGGCAAGCCAAGTCCAAATACTACCAAACCACCCTCGCCACCTCCTGGGGCTCTGCGCATGCATTCTGGGATAATATTAAGGAGCTCAATGGAAAAATTTGCACTCCCCCCATCTCAGATATCTGTCAATGGCACTGTTACCACTGACCCCCAACATATTGTTGACTGCCTCAACACAGCTTTCTCTGACCTAAGCGTAGTCCTTCCTGTCCACTTTTTAGACCCTCTCCCTACCTCACCCCCCCACCCTGAATTGCCCCCCATTTCTCCTTCACACCATATCTCCCCATGAAGCCAAACCACTCCCACTAAAAGCGCTCTCTAGCCACAACCCCAGCTGTGACCCCATTGACTCAAGGATTCTCCATCTAATTCTAGATGTCATGCTAGCCCCTCTCTCTGACCTGTTAAACCGGTCTCTGTGCCTCGGTCAATTCCCGAGTGCCTGGAAATCAGCTGAAATTACCCCAATTCATAAGAATGGAGATCGCACATTACCAAATAATTACAGACCGATCTCCATCCTCCCTCCACTCTCTAAAGCCTGGAAAAAATAGTATCCACCCAACTCATGGAATACCTAACCAAATACAGAATACTATGTCCAGAACAGCATGGCTTCCGCCCTGGACACAGCACCACCACAGCCCTCCTAGAGTTCTCACAGCAAATACACTTTGCACTTGACTCTGGGGACATTGCTGGGGCAGTGTTCATTGACCTATCTAAGGCCTTTGACACTGTGTGTCACCCCCTATTGCTTGACTCCCTCCATCAGCTAGGCTTCTCATCTGGCCCCCTTGCCTGGTTCTCCAGTTACCTCCATGCCAGATCCAAACGGGTCAAGATAAATGGTACCCTATCAGCTGCCCTACCTGTTCGCTCAGGCATCCCTCAGGGTTCCATCCTGGGCCCCACATTGTTCAGTCTCTTTCTAAACACCCTTCCTAGCTTCTGCTCATGCTGTATGCTCTTATTTGCCGACGATGCGGTTCTCGTTGCCTCCCACCCCAACCCCATCACTCTCCAGAACTCTCTGCAACTCACCTTCAGCCAACCTGAAAAATGGTTCCTTGATCATCACTTAGTTCTGAATCTCAAGAAGACAAAATCTATGCTTTTTGCCCACTGCCAGAGTAACTCCAGAAATGCCCCCCTTCTTATCCTCCCCAGCACCCTACATCCCCTTGAACAGGTGTCTGCATACAAATATCTGGATATCACCTTTGATTCGGCTCTCTCTTTCCACTCTTATTTTAATTCCCTGTCCACTGCCTTAAACACCCAGATTGGACTCCTCTACTGCCACAAAGACTGCCTCCCTCAGAATGCCCTCCAGCTGGCTATCACCTCCTCCATCTTGTCATTGGTCAACTACGAGCTCCCTATCCATGCAGCTGCTGAACCCACCGCCCTCACCAAAGTCCAGACCTTGATCAACAAGGCTTGCAGGCTCCTTCTGGTGCCCCCAGCAGAACGCACACATGCCAGCTCTACTCCTCCTCTAACTTACTCACCTTTGATGTGCGCCTGCGCTACCACACCTGCATACTGGCAAAAAAATCACTACTTGGGCTCTGGGGGGTTGCTGCATCCCTAAAATTGGCCTCCCACTTGGTCGCCACCTGAAGCACAACCAAAGCCACCTTCCAGGTCCCGAGAGCCAGGACCTCTCTTGCTCAAAGATCATTCCACCACAGAGCCCCCTCTTGGTACAGCTCCCTCCCCAATCATATCACAAACATCCACAAAATCAGCCCCTTCAAAATTGTCCTCCAAAACCACTTCACTGACACTCGGAGCTGTAAATGCCCCTGACTGTACCATACTTAGAGCTCTGCCTGGCCCAGTTTACAGACAGTGTCCTTCTGGACTGCCTTCTCCCCCAGCAACCACCCCTTCCCCCCCCAGGTATCACTCCCTAGAACCCCTAGCGGTACCTTATAATTTATATACTAGTCTAATTGTAACTAATTGAAGCCTTTGTACACCTTCGTATTACTGGAATTGCTTTGTGTGTTCTTTTATTGTATCTCAGCTGTAATGTTTTCCATTATTGTACTCCACCACCAACTGTTGTCTACCCTCCCTGTTACGAGGTGCCTTTGTAAATGTGTCTTTGACTCAAAGGTTGTAAATCCGAATTATGAAATTAATAAAAAATAAGATAAAGAAGACCAATATTTAAAAATATGTCATTACCTTGTTAACTGGGGACATGGCAGACACTCCTTGTCATTGTTAGAAATCATTCGGAGTTGTAGCTGAACGATTCGGAACTGCAGCCCCGAATACCCACCCTTAGCGATGCCCCTGCAAATATCTTGCCATACACTGGCAGCATGCTCCACTTGTTGTCATCCTTGCTACCCCCATAACTTATGAACTTTGTATGCTTTTTACACTGTTTTTCCCTTTCCTATTATTTGTACCTTGCGTTTATTGTTCTTGTACATGCACCCATCACTGTAACTTTATTTGTTATTGATGTTTCACTCTGTGCTGTATCCCCTCCTCCAAGCATCCCCTCCCCTCCTCTTCCCTTCCCTTCCCTTCCCTTCCCTATTGCACAAATGGTAAAATGTTCAACAGAGACTTGTTTCTCTGGTTTTGTTGACCTTATCCTTCACAGTGTAAGATGTTAATGTTCTGTTTCCAGGAAAACACAATAACAATTAAATAAAAAGGATATGCTATTTATCTTCATTTGTGAGGAGGCATGACCTTCACAAGTCACTCATGGCTTCAGCACTCATGAGTTTTGGTCTTGTCCCCTCAGTGATGAAAATAAATGCAATATTCTGAGTTAGGTCAATGCATATCCCCTATTTATATAACAGTAGTGGAGTGAAAATAAATAAGCTATTTTAGCTGATGACATATGCATCCTCTAAAATAAATATTTATGTTACAGTTTGCTTATTCCGAGAACATTTGTTTTAGATGTTGCATGTATCATGAACAGGCTTTCTGCAGCTGGAACTTTTTTCAGAACTAGTTAGAGAGCAGGTTTCACTGCTGTTGACATCACACTAGCCTGTTCTGACCTGAAACCAGCTGCTGAACTCAAAGAGGAACAGTTAAATGTTCAAGCAGAAAATTTAAGTTATAACTAGTAAAGTGATGTTGCATAAATTGACTATACAATGGCTTGGCTCGAAATACACTAATTATTACCACTTGTAATGGAACAGGACTTTCATAACCCACTTGTGTCTTTGCTACTCATGAGTTATGGCCCGACCCCCTCACTCATGAAAATAAATTGTGAGCTTTGAGTTAGGCCTTTGTATACCCCATATGTATTTGCTCTGGCTGCCCAAGTGAAAAGCAGTATCTTATTTTACAGTGGAGGTCCTGCTGCCCAGTATTGCAACTTAGAGGACTGTGACACAGGGAGGTCAAGTGACTTCCCTGAGGTTGTGTAGTGGCCCAGTGGTCCAGATTAGTGACTACTTTGAAATTTGCATAAGAATCTCCAGTATCTAGTGAACAGGACGACTGAGATTGAGTGACTGCAAAAACGGCGACTCGATCTCAGCACCTGTGTTCTGGGTTACCCTGAAAGGGTAGCGATGGGCTAGAAGTATGGCGACTGGAACCCACCATGTAGGGACCTGGAAAGGAGGGAGGGTGGCGAGAGGCAGTGCAGCGAAGGCCAAGCTGGCCTATGGCAACGGGTGGTGAGGGAGACTGGCTGTGGTTGGGAGGCTGCAGGGTCTGGTCTGGGGTGGTGCTACAATTTTTCAGTCACACCGTCCTTTAATTTTTTACAAATTTCACCACCCCACTGGACATGCACCCCCTGGAGTTGAGAATCTTAGTTAGGGGATGCAGGGGGAGAAGCCTCCCAGGGGGTGTGGGGGCTCAGCCCCCTGCATAACACATTGATCTTGTTACCACATTGTTTTTGTCACAAGTGTACATCGCTGTTTTTATTTTTGGTGATGTACAGTTGCCCTAATGATGATCGTTGTTATCACACAACCCACTGTTCATTGTTATGATTATGTCACAGTATCTAATATAGTTGTTAAAGTACAACAGAGTAAATAAACTAATACTGATCACAGTGGCAGAATCAGAATGTTTTTGATGTTTGCCCTCCTTTATATTTTTGTTTGGGGGGGATACAATTATTCCTTAGTTTTCTGAGTTTGTTCTACTTTGACAGCTCAATGCATGTGTAGAGGTCAAGACATACATTTAGTTTATTTCCACTCCCACTGCGCATTCCCTCAATGGATGAACTTCAGGACTAACAGTAGTCGGCCTCTACAGACTAATGGGTCCCTGACCCCCTTTTCAAGAGGAAAATCTTTCTTCATAGCCAAACTCACTCACATTTATCTTGGTGTATGTGGATACCATCCACCACATGCTCCTTTCCCAACTTGGTGAACTTTACGAGAATAAAATGAGTATCCTGCATTACCTGCCATGAGATTCTCTTGAGATGATCCTTCCTGTCTTGGCAACATTGTCTGCAGCGCTGCTCACAAGTCCATCCTCACCAGACTGGACCCCCTCTTTCACTCCTCCTACTGTTTTGCCCTGGACTGTCCCACTCACACCCTTCATTGCTCTCTATAATCCTCTCTTTCCCTCCCCTCCCCTTCCTGGATACCAGGCACGTCTCTTACTGTGCCTACTTCATATTTGAATTCTGGTTTGGCTGTGCCCCTCCCTATTTTATCTCTGTGCTCTAATCTCTCCCTACTTCCTCTTACTCATTCTATGACACTGATTCTCATAATCCCCCCAACCCCATGAAATCCACTGCTGGCTAATCGGCTTTCTCAGATTGTTTCTTTAAACTCTGGTCCCCTCTTGCTTTTTCCATTGACTCTGCCTCTTCTTCTTTCTTCTGTAAGTCTCTTCTTCATGACTTAACAACTCATTCCTGTGACTATTCCTGACCCAAGCTCTTAAGTGGCTGCACACCACCCTCCATCCATGGCCCACCCTCCATCCATGGGTTATTCAAGCCCTGCTTTGCACTTTGAACCCCTGTCTTCCCTCCCCACTTTTATGAGATTGTTCCCTGCTCTGGTTCAGTTGCAATTTACCTTACTGAAGGCACCTTGTTTGTACTGTACTACTCTGGATTGAATATTTTTGGTTTCAAAACTGTAAATGTGTTGTACTTTTGCACCTTATTCTGGTTGCACTGTATAACTATGCATTGAATATTGTTTTTTGCACAACTGTTAAGGTTTTGCACTTTTGCTCCTTATTTTACTCCTTATACTGAATTACTATGCATTGATTGAATAATGTTGTTTGCACAACTGTTACTGCATTGTATTTACAACATGCACCTTATTGTCTAGTCCCCCTCACCCCATACCCTAAGGACATATCTTGAAATTAGCTGCTACTAGCTCAGTATGCCTTTCCTGGTAAAACTTTTGAACTAACTACAGTAACTAACTAACTAAAGGTTGCCTGTGGGGACAAAAGCTTCCATAGTGGGATCCCCCTCAGCTCGATACCATCTACAACTGCAGTCAGCAGGAGCTGCTACCAATCACCTCCACAGCCCAATCAGCAAACAAGACTTTTTCAGGAGGTGGGCTCAACCTGTTTATTACTGCTGCGCCCCTCAGGGTCTCCAGTGTGAGTGGATTAGGAGGAGTGGGAGTCAGGTGGGCAGCAGGAGACTCTGCTAAAATGGATTGGATACAGTGACTATGCTGCTGTCCTCGATTGACAAGCCCAGACTTATTTGTCTGCTGTTTATACTACACATCATGAATGGCACTGCTGCTATACAAGGGTTTTATCATTTGAGTTAAAGCAGAGAACCCAGAGCATGCAACCCTCCCCCATGGCAAATCATTCAAGTATTAGTTTGCTTTCTGCCTCATGTGGTTACTCATTTATTTTACCCCAAAAGGGAGTGGGGGTCTCTTAGTGTTCATTTCAAAGCTCTGATGTGAACTGTCAGCTCAGCCACCAAACGTAATGATGAACCAGCCATTGGCTGGGTTCGAATTCCAAATTGTAACTGCTTAAGCTGGCTCCTTTTAAATAAGGCACAGTGCCTAATTTGCTTGCTTTAAATAAAGTGCAGTCCTTAGCCAATGTGCTGGTGATTAGTGGGGGTCAGCTAACAGAGACAGCCATACATCTCCTAAACATTAAACACACTCCAAATTAGCAGCTCAACCTTTGTGCATTCACAACTTTTAGATCATTTTTCGCATTGGGGTGCAACTGGATATGGCACGAATCAGTTAAAGCAGAAAACCCAATGTACCCCTAATGAGAAAAGTGATTTAAAGTTTATGAACAAGCAAGGGTTGAGCGGCTAATTATGGGTTTGTTTTATCATTTGATACTCTACAGTAACTCAGTACAGTCAAGCACCTGGTGCATCTGTAAACATGACTGTTACCACTCTTGGTCCATAATGCCTCTCTGGAGTGCTGCAGGTAGGTGAGGTGTCTAGTTCTATTTGTTCAGTTTCTGCAGTCATCAAGGGGGCATGTTTGGTTTGTTGCTGTAGTGCTAGATTAGTGTTGTCATAACAGGTTGGGGCTCTGTGCGTGGCACTGCTTGAAACAGTATGCTGCTACCCGGAACTGCTGTAATCCTTAACTGCCATATCTCTGCTGTGTGCTCCTGCTGTACAGCTTCTGTTAAAGTATATCTACCTCAGTATCCTCTTGCTTCTGATACTGTTGTTTTAAATTACTAGTCACATTCACATTGTGTTGCCCAAAGGTATAAGACCAACAAGGACAATCTAGATGACATTTTTGGCAATCCCCTGTTAATCTGCTCATTTCTCTACCATTTAAATAATTGACACTATGGATCAAGGTTAGTTAGCCTACCCACTAGCATGCACTTACTACTGATGGATATGGCTACATTGCTCCCGATCTCAATTTACAGTATTTACTCACATGATCAGCAGAACCATCATAATACCTCATAGTTGATTCATATCGATATCCCTGTGGGAACTTAGATCCTGAACCCTTCCCTACAGAGTCAGTGCTAGTCTAGATTTACAGTAAAATACAGACATGCAGTATTCCAGACCTGCAAGAGACTACCAGTGCTATTCCTACTACTAGGAGGTGGTATTGAGTTAAACTCTGGACCACAACTCCAGCACCCTTCTGCCAATTGTCCTTCTTGTTTCCCTAAGGGCTCTGGACTTTCCATGCTAACATCCAGATTCATTAAACTAGACCTGATTAGGCTATGGATCCAGCCAAACAAAACAAACATCTCAGTCCTCTCCAAAACCTTGTTTCCAAGTGATGAAATTGCCCTTTCTGGACTTACTGTGTACAGGAAGGATAGGAGCAAATGAGGGGGAGTTCTTTTATATGTCTTTACCTCACTCAACTTCATCTATCTCCTCCAGGACTTGATCCTTAAGTCCCATGAAGTTCTCACATGCAAATTCCTCATTCCTCACTCCCTACCTCTAGTAATCACTATAATCTGCTGTGTTCTTGGAAATAATAGGACAAGGCCCAAGAAACAACCACAAGGCTATTAAACATGACTTGTTCACTCATAGATGAATATATCATATTGGGTGACCCAAATGTAAACTGGATGGACCATGGTGCCAAAGCTCTAAACCTGGCCCAGCAATCAGTCAGTAGCTCTTTATGCTAATATCACTTCTTGCATATGCAACAACTTTGAAAAGCTGTACCATTTTCATCAGTGTAGCAGCTCAGCCCATGCAAATAATGGTATCAGCACTGACTAATTGTAGCCAATGATGTCACAAAATGGAGTAGCTATAATGGAGTAATGGAGGATACATACAGAACTGGTTTTAACAAGCATTTGTCAATGCTGAATGTTTGCTTGCTGGTATTAGCATTGGAAGTGCAGGAGTTAGACAGATACAGAATAGGAATGGCAATAAAATATTGAACTTCACGCCAACCCCACCTCCGCCCTGCAGAGACAGACAGGCATTGGGGTATACCTTTGGGTTGTCACCCATAAAGCTCACACCATTTCACCTCACATTATCCTGCAGACACCGACAAGTGTTGAGGAGTGCCTTGGGGTGTTTGGCTTAATAGTCACCCCATTCCATAAGGACATATGCTGAAATGGGTGTAGCATAGGAGAATGGGGTGAACTCTGAGGCCGAAGAGTCTAAGACACACCTTGATGACTGTCACTGGCTACAGGGTGGGGGTGGAATGGCATGAGCATTACAGCCGGCAATCCAAAGGCACATCCCTGATGCCTGTCAGTCTGTACAGGGTGGGATGTTATGGTTAGAAACCCCTAATGCCTCAGACGTTTGTTGGCATTTGCACTACAAATTTTCAACATGGCCTTTTTGCAACCCCCACCTGATGAAAGCATTTGGGACCTCTGCTCATGAACAGTGGCACTATGATTTTGTTAATCTGTCACGAATGTTGATTTCCCACAGTGACCGTGCCATTCTGCGCCAGATGTGCGAAAGCACAGTTCAGGCAGAATGTCATAAATGACAGCTGCACCATTCATAAGAAGGTGTGAAGAAATAGCAATGTTGGAAATCTGGAGTGAAAATATTAAAAATTCTCAGTTACAAGCGTGCATGAAAACTGCAACGCACACTTGTAACAGTCATTTTTTTAAATTCTTTCACCAAATTTTCAACATAGGCATTTTGGGACCTCTGCTCATGAACAGTGACACGATACTTTTCTTTATATGTCCCAAACATTGATTTCCCACAGCAACCACGCCATTGTGTGCAGGATGTGCGAAAACACATTTTGGGCAGGATGTGAACAATGACAGCTGTACCGTTCGTAAGGAGGTATGTAAAAATGGCAATGTTGAAAATCTGGAGTGAAAATATTAAAATTCCCAAAGTTACAAGTGCACATGGAAACTGCACAACGCACGCTGGTAACAATCATTTTTTGGAATTTTTTTCACCAAATTTACAACATTCGCTTTTTGGGAGTCCACCTCATGAACAGTGGCACTGTCATTTCATTAATCGGTCCCAAAAGGTGATTCCACACAGTGACCATGAAATCACCTTTCAGGACTGAATAACGCCATTACTATGACTGAATTCATGATGAGGGGTCCCAAGAACCCCATGTTTAAAATTTGGTGCCAAAAGTCAAAAATATGGCCAAGATATTCACATAAATTGAAAAAAAAGCATTTATGCCATTATACAGCTTACCGGCATTTCTTCAGTTCACGGTCAGCTTTGAAGCGTGCAGAGGTGTTCCCAGTCCACTGAAAATCATTGCGCCCAGTTCTGGAGGTAAGTGTAGGTGTGTGTGAGAATGTTAGGTGCAAGAGGGTGGGTGCAGATTGGGGAGGGACCAATGGCGAGGGACTGTTTTTTTTTTGTTGCGGGGGGAAAAAATAAAAGATGTCACAGGAAGTTTTTTTTTTGCAGTTTTGCTTTGGAAACACTGGGGTGGGCTCCCAGTGTGCCACCTGTATTTCTGTGGAGGGGGGGACTTAAGCCAATAGGGATTGGGCCCCCCATCGGCAAAGAAAGCTTGTTTGGGGAGGCATGATGCCGAGGGGGATTGGGCACCCCCTCAACACACAACAAATTGGGAGGGGGACATTATGCCGATGGGAATTGGACTCCCCCATCGGCAAATTATCTGGGGAAGGAGCATGCCAACTGGGGGATTGGGCACCCTTGTTGGCTTTTATGAGTGATGTAGATTGAATGACAGCTGCCATCATGTTTTTGAAATGTTACACCAGGCAAGGCCACCCTGCAATGACAGGTCTCTCCCTCATTGCAGCGGCTAATTAATTTCAAGTTGGTGGCTCACTGGCTGAACTAGTGGCAGCAGCAGTGTGCTAGCACATTAGGAAACGAGGGCCAAGCCCAAGAATGCAGTGGTGGCACTGGCCACCACAGTGCCGCATCTCCAAAACCCTTTTCTCTCCTATGCTGCCACATAATGTTTCTTGCACATGCTCACAAGCAAACATAAAAAAGAGATTAGTGAGCAGCCCAAGCACATGCCTTGTTCATCAAAAAAATAAATAAATAAATAAAAATAAATAAAAAATGCTCCAGCTGTTAAGGAAAGAAACAGAGAGAGAGATGACTGTTTCTCTACTTCCCTCCATCCTGCCTGTGTTCTTACCTGAACCTCCCCCAGACCAACCTCTTCCCTTTTTACCATCTCCATTCCCCATCTCCTTTAATCCTTTACTTTTGCTTACCAAATTTATATCCCAGTTTCCTCTGTCTTGTCCCCACCCCTGTCTTCTTGCACCACCACCCTAGGGAAATTTACTCTCCTTGGTCCATTCCTCCCTGATGTTCCATAACCTGGGGGGCAATTATTGCCTCCCTTGGTTTTACAGCTACCACCCACTAGTTTAAATGCTCATCCAAGTAGCATTTAAACCACTCACCAAGGACTGCAGTCCCCTTCCTGGAAGGATGCAGGCCATCTCCCCTATAGAGGCCCATATCCTCCCAGGTTAATCCCCCCCATCCCCAATGTAGCCTAAGCCCTCCTTGATATAAGCTTCTTGATTTGCCCCATGTGTGTGATTCTGAATACAGAGCAATACTTATCTTGTGTAGTCTATGCTTCAGTGTCCTTAGGGTCAAGTTCAGTAAAGAATGACCCTCATAATAACTTATTTAGTTGCCCTTTTACCTGGTTTCTAGCCACAATAGCCAAGTAAAAAGTGGTTTACAGTTGTGACACTGCACATGAGTTTGATCACACAGCTGCAGGTAGTACTTGTGGAAGTGAAACACCTGTTTTGAATGAGAATGAAATAACAGTGTGTTGCACAGATGTAACCCCTCCCCCTTCCATGCAGGGTGTGATACTATCATCACTATGTGCCTTTAAGGGGTTGATGAGCATGTTCGAGCCATCACCCATGTCATGTGATGGAACTGGGTTATAAATAGCTGGATCCAGTTTAGTCAGTCAGGTGGAGACAGAGATGTAGGAAAGGCGAGAGATCAAGAGGAAGGGTGCTGCCCTGAGGGCTGCACTGCTCATGGGATGGATGGTGGTTGGTGACCTGTAGGTAATGGACTTCAGATTCTGGACATGAGAAACAGGTCAGTTTACCAATGAGCTGAATTTGTGCCAGGTATGTCTGTTTTCAGTCGGCCCTGGGAGTGTAAAGAAAGATTTCCAGAGGTAACCTGGGGAATTTTTTTATCTGTTCATTTATTTAGTTGGTTAAAATTTGGGGACCATAGAATGGACATTGAACAAAAGCTCATTTGCTGGTGCCTCTTGGGGGAGAGAGAACAGGGAGAGCTACAAAAATAAGAAACCAATAATATCAGCAAATGTTACAAAAGGTGCACCTGTGCATAATGAAACCATGTGTTGCATATAACATAGGCACACAAGGTGAAAAATACACATAATAGTAGTAAAAGTGCATGGTAAACAAGACAACCACTGGGGCCGCCAATAAACTAATAGCCATAAATCCCATAAATAGCTCCAATCCCTTGGGTTCTCCTCCTCCGTCCACGTTTGGTTCCTAAACTACCTCTCCAACCGTCAGCAATGCACCAACTTTAATTGGACCTTCTCCAAACTCTCTCCAGTCCTCTGTGGGGTCTCCCCAAGGGTCCGTCCTTGGCCCGACTCTATTCTCACTATTCATCAACGCCCTACCATCTGTCACAACCCATTCCCACACCACCCTGTACGCGGACGACCTCGTCCTCCTGACCAGCTCTCGGGACATCTCCACAATAAACTCCCAATTGAACACTGACTTTGAACGCATCCAAACCTGGCTGGGGAAACACAAGCTCACCCACAATCTCAAAAAAACCCAAGCCATGCCGTTTGGGTCCCAAAACAAATTAAAATCTCGCCCTGCCCCTCTGCTGATCCTCGAGGCTGATGGCTCGCCCCTCGAGACGGTAACCTCCGCCAAATACCTGGGTGTCACCCTGGACCCGCAGCTGGACCTTACCTTACACATCCATAATGTCTGCAAGGCCACAAACTGTAAACTTGGTCTTGCCTATCGAGCGAATAACTGTCTCACCCCCGCCGCCCGCTTGGCCCTCACCAGGGGAGCCCTCCTCCCTCACTATGCTACGGTCTCGTAACGTTTGCCCCAGTTCCCAAATTCAGCCTTTCAAAATGGGACACGGCCTACAATAATGTTTCCCGCTTCGCGCTTTCCGCCCCTCCCCTTACTCACCGTTGTGACCTTTACAACTGCCTGTAGTGGCTTCCCCCAGAGAAGCACCGTTCCTTCATTCTAGGTAATTTCATTGACAACATTATCTGCTCCAACACCCCCCCAGCCCTAGCCGTTCCCCTCAAATTCGGTCCCCCATCCTACCACCTAAGATCTGGGACAACCCAGGAACGCAAGGTTCCTAGGACCCGCACCTTTGCGGGAGATCGGTCCTTCCATGTTTATGCCCCCAAACTTTGGAACTCGCTCCCTGAGCCAGTTAGGGCCTCCTCCTCACATCCAAGCTTCAAAGCTTCCCTCTGGTGCTTCCTGAAACCTTCTTCCCCCTGTCCCTGCTCCCCGTAGCCTACTCCACTGCCCCTCTCCCTCCTCTAGCCAGATCGGTGGGGGCCTTAGCCTCAGCCCACCTGCACTTCCTCTCCAGTCCCTGCCTAGAAACCCCTGCCCCGACCCCTGCAAAGGGGCACCTGCCCCCTTTCCCCCCGCAGGCACTTACTATTGTCCTAGCTTCAGTCTGCTCCACTGTCTTACCCCCTAATTTATCTCCTTTGTCCCACCCTTTTGTTTTGCTTCGTCCCTACTCTGTCCTTAAGCCAGGCTGAAATGCTTCCTACATTAGGTTTGTCTACTTGTCTCCTCAACTGTTCATGTGTTAACTCCTGTCAATCATTTACTGCAACTAGCGTAGCCACACTCTGTTTAATTCCTATGTATACTTCTCGATACCCCCAATTGTTCGCTGCATGTAACCTTGTACCACCTTTTTTAGTGCTAGCCCTGAAATGCCTGTCTCTTCCTATGTATTTTTTGAATCCTCTACTGTTCATGTATGAAGTTTGTCACCTGTAACTCTCCCAGGTTGCACCTGAAAATAGACACCTGGTGTCTAGCGTGCTTACCCGGTTAACAAAAGTAAATAAATAAATAAATAAACTGTAGACGGGGAGAGAGGTTAGAGGTTAGGGGCAGGAGCAGGAATGGGCTGCATGGGCCAAGAATGGGGTTTTATATAGAATAGAGACAAGACCAAGCAAAGTGAGACTGGGAAGTTGTTTCAGAGAGTGAGGAGTCTGTAGGAGAAAGAGGCCTGTCCAACAAAAGTATTGAAGAAAGGAAAAAAGAAAACGTATGAGTCAGAGTTCCTCAAAGAGTAGGATTGGGGGAGAGGAGGAATTGAGGGAGAGATTGCAGGGGAGCAGGGAAAATCAGTACTTGCCAATAAGGGTGGTAGAGTGATAAAGATGGCTGCCAGCAAGGGGGGGGGAGGAAAGAGTGAAATAAAAAGAACAGTGGAGGGTACGATGGGGACAACCCAAGGCAAAATGGCAGAAAAAAATGGAAGATTGAGTCCAGCTAGGCTAGGCCAGGCCAGGGCAGATGTGAGGCCATCAATATAAATTACACCCCTATAGTCAAACATCGAGAGGATCATTTTAACAACAGTATTGCAACAACCTGGAAAGGGATACAGGATTTGTTACTGCAGTGCACCTAGTTGATGGAGCACTTTGGAGTGGATACTGTCAATGTGTCGGGTGAAGATGAATATCTAACTAGACATCCAGGTACTTGAAAAAGGGAACTTCCTCCAGTGGAGAGCCATACAAAGTCTTGAATACAGAGGTGGTTGGGAGTTGGGACCCTTGCTAGCTGCTGTCTGTTTCCAGAGGTCATTAAAATGCCTTTTTTTTAACATTCAAGGACAGCTGGCAGGACCTTGTTAAAGTTTCAGTGGAGATCTGCTTGTTTCACGCTTTGGAGCACAGGGACAACTGAAAATGATTACTATATTATCTGCTTATTTATTTATTTGAATTTTGGTAACCAGGTAAGTCCACTGAGACAATGCAGCCCTTTTTTCAGGGATGACCCGGGAGAGCAACAAGTGCAGTACAGAACAATTTCAACAAATTCACAGAGAGAAATTACAATACAGTGCAATTTCACAGAAAGGTAATTACAGCAGAAACACAAATCATAGAGAAAGAATAATTATCTTCATATAGGTGGATGTGTGACAATGAACAGGCTTGTGGGAGGTCATTTAGACAAATTGTGAATAGTAGGAGGCCTAGGACAGAGCCATGTGGAACACCAGAGCCTATTGGCAGAGGTGGAGGGAGGCAGCTACCCATACTAAGTGTTCAGGTTCTGTCAACTAGGTAGGAGTAGAAACAGCTGACTGCAAGGTCAGAAAGGCCACAGTATCAAAGGCTTTTTCCAGGTCCAGAAAAACTGCAGAGATAAGAAGTCCCTGATCCATCCCCTTCAGGATGTGGTCAGTGAGCCTGAGGAGGGAGGAGAATGTTTTATTGAAGCCAGACTGAAAAGGTCTGAGAAAGGAGATAAAGTCCAGGAAGGAGTTTAAGCATTGAACTTTCACACACAGAGGGTTTGCACTAACTCTGGCTGGGATCCCCATGAGTAGGGGACTTCCTGTGGCCACAGAGGCTGAGGTTGCCTAGATCAGTTCTGTGCACCTTAGAGCTTCCCCATCTTTAAACCTATTCAAAGCCAGACTTAAGACCTTCCTTTTTCAGAAGGACTTTAGATGAAGGGTTGCAAAAAGATAATAATTTATTGAGGGGTCTTCTGCATTACATTGCCATCTGAATTTGTGTTCTGTGACATTTGTTCCTGGATTTTATAGTGTCCTTTGCAATTTATGTTTGTTTTAGCTGTAAGGTGCTCTTTGTGGCTTGCCAGAAGAGCACCGCATAAATAAAAATATTTCAAAACTCTTTTAAAAAATATAAAAAAAAGAATGGAACTCTAAATGTAAACACTTTCCTCTGGGCCCCCTCTCAATGTAGGCCCTACTGCAACTGTAGCCTTCAGGATTCCCGAAGCAGAACTCTGGCTTCAACCGTCCTCTACAGTGACTCTCATCACCCTTTCTCATTTGTTTCTGCCTGTGGGCTCCTGCTCTTGGGACTAGCAAAACAGTACCTATCCTCCAGCCAGAAAGGCAAGTGAGAAGCAAATCGCACAGCTGATGGCAATGTCCCACCATGGTTGACAGGTAAAAAATGTTTGTGTGTCAAGTACAGTGGAGCCAGCAAATGTGCAGTGCAATCACTTGCAGTGAATGACATGCCACAAAATACTGCATGACAAAAGGGCTTAATTGCCATTGAATTATATTGTTCCTTGCAGCATACTGCAGCATTTTATGATATACAGCAGTATTACTGCGTTGCATGCTGGCTGGTGCCACTATAGCTATTGACTTGTACCCTCCAGAAACTTTGCATGTTATATTCAAATGTAGCTGTCTGAAGGCCTTGGAACCTGAGTCTGTTCCCAAGCAGGGGAGCCATTTCAGATTTCAATGGGGTGTGGGGGGGGCAACAGATCCAGTCAGATGGGCTGTGGGGCCATTTTTTCATTTAAAAAACAAACAAACAAAACAATGGCCTGCAATGTGGCGTGGGGGGCGTGTGCCCCTGTTCCTAAGCCCAAGTCTCGTATGGTATGGGGCAAAAGTAAAGCACTGCTGCTGACCCACAAGGCTTAAAGTACAATACTTACCCCCTTACCCCATTCTTTTTCTCTTCACCCTGCACCAGTAATTGACACCTCTCTAGCTGCACTTGTCCTCCGTCTGGGAGGAAGGTCACACAGCTGCTTTCAGAGCCAGTGCTACTCCTTGGTAAACCAGCAAGGAGTTGATGAATGCTGGGTGTCCCACACCCTCTCTCCCAGGGAGCCAGGCCCCTCATCTCCATTATGTGATTGGTCCTTAGCCAGCCCACTTTGAATGGGATTCCTGCTCACATGTAAACCCAGAGAGGGTCCCCAATGGCAGCACACTGTACCACTAGGGCAGCCCAGCTTAGTACTTTTTTTTTTATTACTTGTGTTTTGTGCTCCTCACTGGTGCGGCCACTATTCCTCGGGTTGGGCCCAGTTCTGTCCCCTGATGTCCCTAGCACTTTCCCCTCTCTTTTAACCCCACGAGCTTGCCCCTCGTGGGGGGGCCTGGCCAAGCCAGACACACAGCTCCTACCTGTGGAAGGGGGATACAGGCAGGAGAACCTCAGATGGAGAGGGTGGAAGGTGGTGGGGGGCAGGTTCTGACCACATTCAGGACCATTCCGCTCACTCCAGGGCTTATCCAATTTTCTGTTCCTTCCCACTCCCTCAGGACATTGGCATGCCAGGAGCTCAAGTGTGTTGTGCGGAGCCCAGCGATGTCCTCCTACCACTATGCTTCCCTGCTGCACTTCTCCCTGTGGTCACCTAGGAGGCAGTATAGCAGCAGGGATCACATCCCTTCCTACAAACAGAAGTGAGAAAGAAATAAGTGCCTTAGCTGGGATTTGAACCCAGGCTGCTCGGAATACCATTCCAGCTGCGCTAGCAGCTGCGCCCCCAAGGCAACTTAAAACCTGGGACTTCCAGTAGCACCTTGCTCTTTCTCTAACATACAACCTGGTGCTGCACAGATAATTACATTTTCAAACACAAGGGTGCATTGTGCACATATGTGAATTTAAACAAACAGAAGAGATAAAATAAATAAGTGCCTTAACTGGATCACAGCCTCTCTCCATGAAAGAGGAAAGTGGTCTGATGGAATGAATGCTCAGTTCTCTTTCCTCTGGCTGGTCCATGATGACTCAAGCTAGTCCCGAACTCAGGTAGTAGGTTGGCATTGTGAGTGGTATCGCCACTGCTGCACCAATAGGCCAGCTAACCAAACACTTTTTTAAAAAAAAAGTGATCTTAAAGGGACGCTATTAGCTGGCCCAGTGGCATGGAGGGGTTGAGTCATCCATGCCTCCCTGCTGCCACTGCCAGCAACCCGGTTCGAATGGACTTGGGTCGCCTAGGGCTCGGCTGGGAGAGGAATTATGTCCAGAGGGCTGTTCCCTCCTTGGGGAGGGGGATCCTGTGACTTGTCGCTTGACTGCCACCTAGAGGAGTCCATATGGAAGCGCATGCATAGTCTCATAATTCAGGGGAAGAGCTGGAATATGGAGTGCACGTCCAGCTGTGTCTGAGGAGAAAATTAGGTGGAAAAGCATGGAAGATGGGCTTCATGAAGCCTGCCCAGCTAACACCAGCGGCCCACCTGGTTTTGGGGGGGGGATGGCAGAGACTCAGGATGGCCATATGTTATGGGACTGACTGATACAGCCACCCATCCTGCCAAAGGAGGGATAAAAACATCTATGGAAAAAAAAGGGGACACTGTCAACCCTCTTGGGCCTTAAAGTATCATTAGTTCAAAAAACACATTTAATGATTGGTCACATTCTGTAGAGATTGCTGAGATAGCTGGTAGTTTGATGCTGATTACTTTTTTCTTTTACATGAAAAACAGACTACAAACAATACTAGTGTCACTGTGACAACCCACCTCTCCCTCTGGGCTGAAACAGCTTTTGGAGAGGTGTGTGTCCTCGGGTATTCGCTGCCACCAGCCGGACTTTCCTTCCGGCACCTCTTTCAAGTGTACAAACTTGAATAATCACACGTGCAATTGCACAAGTTAAAGTCTGGTAGTGTGTCTCTTTCAGGTGGCGGATGCTACACAGAGTTTACCTTAGCCAGTGGAAAACCAAATCTTACCTTAGAAAATGACATCAGAGTCACAACTGTTGAGCAAATAAATAGCTTTTACTTAACAGAAAGTGCAATGAGCATTTACAAGATATGTATTTACAACACAAGAGAATAACACTTATACAGGAAAAGTAAACAAATGTTTTTAAACAACAGATGGCAAAAGAAGAAGGCTATTACTGAAATATACTATCACTAAACTTACCCTTCCCTGTCCTTACAAGAGACACTGGACCCTGTTCTAACTGCCAGCTCCCACGGACATACCAGGTAGGCTCCAAGCTTATGTTTCCCTCACAGCTTCCAGGGCAAGAGAGAGTTCTCTGTCTTACAGAAGCTATATAGTCTATGGAGACTAGGTCATTCCTATTCTCCCCTTAAATGCACCAACCAACTAACATGTATGTATTTAATTGTCCCAATCAGAGTGAACACCTATTGTGACCAATTATATTCCCTTTTCACCTTAAGTTTATATTTGAATGATCCAATCCATTCAAACTGCCCTGTGTCCGTGTCTGCAAGGTCTGTGTGTGTCTGGAGATGTCCACTCGAGATTATGACCCAGCTCTTATCTAGCAGCTAGGAATTCCACAAGCTGGTTGCTGCTGGAGGATTTCAGCCTCAGTGTATTTTTCCACACTGCTAAAAAAAGGCATCTACAGAATCCAAACCATTAACTCTTTCCTTCCCATTTCTGTCACATCTCCCCCAGATATGAAGGCGTGTCCCTTGGGCTACCCCTAGTGACACAGCCGTTCATGCAATTACTGGAAGTGCCCAAAGTATCCAGCCAGGCCATTAGCCCTGCCTAGATAGCCCATCCGCATTTGCATTTTGTTTGCCACTGCATGCTGTATGGTCATGTTGTATGCCTGCAGTACCAAACTCCAACGTAGTAGTTTACCATTTTGTCCACTGGACCTATGAAGCCAAATCAGGGGATTATGATCTGTGACCACAGTAAATTCTCTCCCATATAGGTAAGGCTGCAGCTTCTGAAGGGCCCACACTATTCCCAAGCATTCCTTCTCAATTGTGGCGTATGCCTCTCTCTGGGCAAAGCCTCGGCTGAGGTACACAACTGGGTGCTCCTCCCCTGCTGAGTAACTTGGCTCAGCACAGCCCCAGCCCATGATCTGAGGCATCCACATGAACCATAAACTTTAAACTATAATTAGGGCTAGCCAATACAGCTGGGCCACTTAAGGCCTTTTTAGCTCATGAAAAGCAACCTCACAACCTTCTGACCACTTCACTGCATCTGGCTTTCCCTTCTTGGTTAGGTCTGTCAGGGGCTTAGCCAGATCGCTATAGCGGGGAACAAACCTTCGGTAGTACCCTGCTGTCCCTAGAAATGCCCTGACCTGTTTCTTTGTGGTAGGAGTAGGCCAGGCCAGGATGGCATCAACCTTGGCAGGCTCCGGACGGATGTGTCCACTACCCACCCGGTGCCCAAGGTAGGATACTTCTGCCATACCTATCTGGCACTTCTATGCCTTGACTGTCAGACCTGCCTTCTTTAACCTGTGGAACACATCCCGCACATTCTTGATGTGCTCATCCCAGGTCTGGCTATATATGGCTATATCATCCATATAAGCCAATGCAAACTCACTTACCCAGACAGAATGCGATTCAAGTCGTTGAAAGGTTGCAGGCATTCTTCATTCCAATGGCATTACCTTAAATTCATATAAACCAAATGGAGTAACAAATGCTGATCTTTCCCTGGCCACAGGGTCAGAGGTACCTGCCAATAGCCCTTTGTTAGGTCTGTTGTGGTCAAATACTTGGCTCCCCCAGTCGCTCCAGGGTCTCATCTGTTCTGGGCATGGGATAAGCATCAGACTCCAGTGCAGCTGTTAAGCTTCTGTAGTCCACGCAGAATCGTGTGGTGCCATCTCTTTGGGGATCAGTACCACGGGTGATGCCCAGGGCTACTAGATTCCTGGATTACCCCAGTTCCAGCATCTCTTTGAGCTCTCTTTCACAGTCTGCTTAACATGCTCAGGTACCCTGTGAGGGACTGTTTCAGGGATCCTGGGTCCCTGTATCCACATGGTGCTCTGCCATTGTGGTGTACCCTGGTTTCCTGTGAACATGTCCTCAAATTCTCTCAGCACACCCTAATTTCTTGCACCTGGGCTGGATGTCAGCTGTTCCGAGAGGGTAAGGCTGTCCACAGAGGATGCACCCCTGGCCTCCCCAAGTAGGTCCACCAGTGGATCTACCTCAGTTTCCTCCTCTGGAGCACTGCATACAGCGAGGACCATTTCCTCTCTGTCATGGTAGGGCTTCAGCATGTTAACATGATACACCTTTCGCTTGCATCTCCTGTCCGGGAGCTCTATCATGTAATTGACGTCACTAACCTTTTGGACAATGGAGAATGGCCCTCCCATGCTGCCTGTAACTTATTCTGTCGGACAGGGATGAGTGCCATCACTCACTGTCCCACCTCATATTCTCTGGCTCGGGCCCCACGGTCATACCAGACTTTCTGCCGCTGTTGTGCAGTGGCCAGGTGCTCCTGAGCAAACCCCATGAGCTCCCTAAGGCGGGTCCTGAAGTTCAGGACATACTCCACAACAGACTCCCCTTGGGAGGCACGGTCACCCTCCCATTCGTCCCGAATCAAATCTAGTGGCCCCCGCACCCTATGATCAAACAGGAGCTCGACAGGTGAGAACCCTGTGGACTCCTGTGGGACTTCCCTGTATGCAAATAGGAGATGAGGCAAATATTTGTCCCAGTCTCTCTTATGCTGGTCAGCAAAAGTCCTTAGCATGGTCTTATGGGTTGAATTAAATCGCTCCACTAGACCATTAGCTTGGGGATGGTATGGGGAGGTTTTGAGCTGCTTTACCCCACACTTCTCCCACAAACTACTCATTAATCCTGACATAAAATTGGCACCCCGGTCTGACAGTATCTCCTGGGGAAAGCCCACCCAGCTAAATATTTCCAACAGTGCATCTGCCACTGGTCCTGCCTCAGAGGATGTTAGGGCCACTGCCTCTGGGTATCTAGTGGCATAGTCTACAACTACCAGGATATACCGCTTGCCAGTGCGACTTGGGGTGCTCAATGGCTCCACTATGTCCACTGCTACCCTCTTGAAGGGTTCCTCAATAATGGGCAGGGCACCAAAGCTGCCTTGGCCTTGTCCCCATTTTCCCACCGCTGGCACTGTGGACAAGTCCGGCAATAATTTGCCACATCCTTGCCAATACCAGGCCAGAAGAAATTGTTGGTGAGGCGCTTTTTCGTGCGCCTCACTCCCAAGTGCCCTGAAAAAGGGATATCATGTGCAAGGGCCAAAAGCTGCTGACGGTGAACCTTAGGGACTACCAGCTGCTGGAGTACCTCACCAGCTAGCCCTTCCTCTGTTGTACATTCTCTGTACAACAGCCCATTGTCCCAGTAAATGGACTCTTTACCCCCCTGAGAATGCTCAGCCCTATGAGCTATTTCCCTCAGTTTTTCCAGGGTAGGTCAGTTCTGCTGCAGCACTCAGCTGCCCTCGCCTGACCCTTCCCAGTGCCCCTCTGAAGGAAGTCCTGTGGGTTCCTCTATTTGTGACTGGGGTTCTGGACTGCAGCTTCTAGCCAGCCCTCCCTATGCTGGACACTTCCTCAGCTGCTGAGGGTGTGGCTGGACCACCCAGAGTCAACCCCTCTTCCCCCTCAGAAGCTTGCCCTTGTGCCTGACTACGAGTTACAACACACACCAGTTTTTTACTGGGGTCCAAATCCTTCCCCACAATCATACTTACAGGTAGGTCCTCTACAACTCCCACCTCCTTTTCTACATGGCCCCCTTCCCAGCTCAGGAAGACTCTAGCCATTGGTAATGGGACTGGTGGCCCTGTGAATGCCCGAACCTTGAGTATTTCCCAGGCACGATCTGCTCTGCCCAAATGAGATCTTGCCTTACCAGGAGATGTTAGCACCTGTGTCCCATAGTCCCTGTGTTACTATTCCATTAACTGTAATGGGACGCAGATTCTCATCAGAGGAGAGTGGTTCTTCAGACTGGACACACCCTACAAACACACCAGTGCCCTTTTGATCACCCTCGCCCCAATATCTCTGCCCCTTAACCAGTTTCTGAGGGCAGTTATATCTCAAGTGTCCCACTTGATTGCAAATATGACATTTCTTGGGACCTATTTCTTGAGTCCCCTTAGAACCAGAGGGCTCTACTTTGGGCTCAGGTGCAGGCTGGTTTCCTTTGGGCTGCCCCCCATGGGATCCCTTATACCCATGTGCTGCTCCCATACCATAAGACTTACGTTGTGTGTGGCCGCTAGACAGATACTCGCAGCGCTTCCTGCCACCTCTGTGGAAGAGGTGCATGCTCCTGTCTATGAGCCATACACGCATGTCCTCAGGTACAATTTTAGGAATTGTTCTCTCACCAATACATCTTTAATCAGTTCCACAGTAGTTGCTTTAGCCCCTCCATCCACCTATCAAGGTAAGTATACAGTTTAACCTGCAGTTCTGCATAACTGTCTTCTGGGCTTTTCTTTAACTCCTAAATTTTCTTCTATAAGCCTCAGGAGTTAATTCAAAATGTTTCAACAGCACTGTTTTTACTTTATCATAATCAGCATAGTCTTCATTACTCATTTTAGCAAATGCATTCAGCGCTCTCCCGTCAGCAAGGGTGTGAGATAAGTTGACCAGGAAGCCTTATTTAATTGTAATTGATTACATACTCTCAAATGACCTTAAAATAAATCAAGGTCATCTCCTCTTTAAACTGAGGGAACAATTAAGAATTCATTTTGTTTCATGAGGTAAACTCACTCCACCATTACTCAAGGTTTGCTGATCATGAGGGTCATCATCTCCTTCTCGTGCTGTTGTCTCTTGGAGTTCATGCTGTTGTTCTTTCTCTCTGTCTTCACGTTCCTTCTTTTGTCTTGGCGTTCTTTCTCTCTGTCTGCCAGTCTCTTTTCTTCAAGTTCTGTCTCTGCTTCCTGTCTTCTTGTTTCTGCTTCAACCTTCTTGCTTCTGCTTCAGCATCCAGTCTTTTCACCTCCATGCCTTGTCTTGCAGCAATAGCTGCAGTCGAGTGCCTCAAGCTGGTTTGGGGGTCTGCTGCCTCAGTTTCTGACTCACCCCAATGACTGTCTGCTTCAGATCATGTGCCAAGAGAGTAGCTATGAGATCTGCCTTTTCTTCTGCTTCAGACTTTCAGGCTGAATCCCCTTTCCCTGGCACCTTTCAATCAAGTTGTGGCACAGTAAGTGAGTCATACTCGTGGAGCTCATTCTCTACTGCTACACTATACTGTGCTATCTAGAAACAAATAAAACTGTTGTACCAATGTATCCTCTTGTATATCCTGTTTTGCAATGCTAAGGTAACTGTTCCACTGGCAAACTCTGTATCAGTGAGCTACGTAGTCCGCTATCATCACCCCACCACTGCCAACTAATATGTGACAACCCACCTCTCCCTCTGGGCTGAAACAGCTTTTAGAGAGTGTGTCCTCGGCATTCGCCTGCCACCAGCCGGACTCTTCCTTCCGGTACCTCTTTCAAGTGTACAAACTTGAATAATCACACTTGCAATTGCACAAGTTAAAGTCTGGTAGTGTGTCTCTTTCAGGTGGCGGATGCTACACAGAGTTTACCTTAGCTAGTGGAAAACCAAATCTTACCTTAGAAAAATGACATCAGAGTCACAACTGTTGAGCAAATAAATAGCTTTTACTTAACAGAAAGTGCAATGAGCATTTACAGGAAATGTATTTACAACACAAGAGAATAACACTTATACAGGAAAAGTAAACAAATGTTTTTAAACAACAGATGGCAAAAGAAGAAGGCTATTACTGAAATATACTATCACTAAACTTACCCTTCCCTGTCCTTACAAGAGACACTGACCCTGTTCTAACTGCCAGCTCCTATGGACATACCAGGTAGGCTCCAAGCTTATGTTTCCCCTCACAGCTTCCAGGGCAAGAGAGAGTTCTCTGTCTTACAGAAGTTTATATAGTCTATGGAGACTAGGTCATTCCTATTCTCCCCTTAAATGCACCAACCAACTAACATGTATGTATTTAATTGTCCCAATCAGAGTGAACACTTATTGGTGACCAATTATATTCCCTTTTCACCTTAAGTTTATATTTGAATGATCCAATCCATTCAAACTGCCCTGTGTCCATGTCTGCAAGGTCTGTGTGTGTCTGGAGATGTCCACTCGAGATTTATGACCCAGCTCTTATCTAGCAGCTAGGAATTCCACAAGCTGGTTGCTGCTGGAGGATTTCAGCCTCAGTGTATTTTTTCCACACTGCTAAAAAAAAAGGCATCTACAGAATCCAAACCATTAACTCTTTCCTTCCCATTTCTGTCACAGTCACCACATAAAGAAGTGTTTGTTTACATTCCTTGATCAACATCCACTGCCTCTTTCCTGGAATTGGGAAGACCCCCAACAGTCTAGCCATTTATGATGCAGTTGAGGGAGAGGAGATCATAGAATCACAGAATCACAGAAGTTTGTCAGCATAAAAGGGCTCCAGTGGCCCATCTAGTCTGTCCTTGTTCCCTTCCCATAGATAGCCCTGACGCTACCACCCTACACACCATTTACGTGCCCCCTGGTAGATTCCTGGCCCCTTTTTCCCATCAGGGTATCTCTCTTGTTTAAACCCATGTAGTTATCCCATGCACTCTTGAATCCCCCACTGTTGATGCCTCAACCATCCCCTCTGGTAGCCCATTCCAGGGGGCTACCACCCTCTCAGTGAAGTAATGCCCTCTCTTATTACCTCTGAATTGACCACCCTCCAGTTTCAAGCTGTGCCCCCTAGTTCTTGGTTTGTTCTTTATCTTGAAGATACTCCCTTTCCTCACCTTGTTAATTCCCTTCAGGTATTTAAAAGTTTCAGTCATATCCTCCTCTCTCGCCTCCCTGGTTTCCAGTGGATAAAGGTCAAGCTCCTCCATCCTCTCCTCATATGTCCTCTGATGCATACCAGGCACCATTTTGGCACCCTCTTTTGGACTCTCTCCACCTTATCACTATCCCTCTGTAGGTGAGATTATTGTTTCATAAGTGGTTACCCTATTTGAGGGTGCTCCTAATGTTCAGGAAGTATGCAAGAAGTATAGATCAAGCATTTGAAACAAACAAGTTTGGATATAATTACATCATTAGCATGCATTTTGGTTCTACTTAGAAAGGAATCAGATAAAACAACCAGCAACATAAATGAATTTTAGGGAAGGTAGGCAGTCTAAAATGTGGGTTTTCTACTAGCAATAATATGATCTAAAAATGATTGAGAGTGCCCCTTCAAAGAGAATGACTATCTTAAAATAAATAACCAGTTAACTAAAACATCAGTATTTCCTAACTGAAAAGCTTCTAACAATGAAGCAAACAATAAACAGGTTATAAAAGTGGCACAGGAGCTTCGGTCAAATGAGGTTTCCTACCTGAAAAAAGTTGTGATACCAAACTGAAAAAGATTCTGCACTCTGACTACAAACACCC
Source organism: Neoceratodus forsteri (assembly GCA_016271365.2). Classification (NCBI taxonomy): domain Eukaryota; kingdom Metazoa; phylum Chordata; order Ceratodontiformes; family Ceratodontidae; genus Neoceratodus; species Neoceratodus forsteri. The sequence goes on from CM028136.1 coordinate 324,943,479, forward strand.
CATGTTCACATCTGTCCAGGTTCTGTGAAGGTTTTGCTTCCTAACCCCACCAGCAGTTACCCTTGGCCCGTCAGATGATGCAGAGTCACTATTTACAGCTTTGGTTGAGATTCATTTCTTGCTTTGTGGGCTGACTGCAGACTGTGTGCTCAGAAGAAAAAGAGGAGCATGCATACTTCTGCTGCCTTTCCCTCTTTCAGCTCTATTATTAATGTTTCACTTGAAGTGCAAGGGGAGTGTTTTGACATTTTCTGCTCTCTAACCTGGATTTTTAGTTCCCTCTTACTATAGTCAGGGTTGGATTTGACCTCCTGTGCATCCATCTTGCAGCATTTGCCGTGGGAGCACCAAGGGTCTTGAACACAATTTAGTCTTGTTATAAATCACTGTCACATGACTGATTGCTTGGCAACCTAATCCATCTGGACAATATCTCCATATTCCATGCTGTCTACCTTAGTTTTCAAAATGCTCTTTAACAATGCTAATCCAAATATAAAAAGAACTGCTTCTGTAAATTTCAGCGAGCATCAGAGTGTGTAAACACAGTAGTTTACGTTTAACTATAAATGCATCTCACTCTGAAATGCATGGATGAAAGGGGCTCTCAGTGTACTCTGAGTCATGGACCAACTTATCTTCTAAAAAGTACTTTGCCCTAGTACTATTAATTAACATTAATTAATCTGCTTGGTGACCATGCCAGTAACCACACTGGCAGTATAAATCAGTGGTTAGAGCACAGGAGGACTACAGTACAAGCCAAGATCCCAGGTTCCCTTCCCAGCGGAGTCTCTTAGTATGTCACCTTGAGCAAGTCACTTATCTGTGCGTGTCCTCCCAGCTGAAAAATTGGGTAAAAGCAGGACAGTGTGTAAATGAGATGTTTCATGTCAGCTGGGCTTTTCAGGGCAAATAAGCTGCACAAAAAAATATCATGCACATCAGTCAGCCTTCTGACAGGCATAATTCATAATCTGTTTAAAGGCTGTATAAACTGAATGCACCAAATGACAGGGTTAAACAAGTCCGACATCTGGGGAAGACTGCTGCAGTGTGCAAAACGCAGATTAGCAATTCTCTTCAGGAACAATCATTTTTGCAGCAGCCTTCGGAAGTCTAAAACTGGTTCTACCTGCTTTTCATTTCCTTTAAACATGTGAAAAACTCACCTTCTTTCCAAACAATAACATGCCATTGCTAAACAATATATTCAGTGACTTTCTCTACAGGGTTAAAAGCTCCAATATGCCACTACTGTATTTAGAAAACCGAACAGGAATACATTTTTCGCAACCAGTCGGCACATTCCTGCATATTTTGCACCATTTATTCACTAAAGTAAAGGCTGATTTATAGGTGATATACCTTTTTGAAAGGAAATAGGCTTAGAGATTTTGATGCCCTTCTTTTCCCCTCTACCAGTTGGAAAGACAGCAGCCCAGGGGGGATCCAGTGAAAATAGCGCAACAAATATAGTGCTTGGTAAAAATGTTGCCGAGTTTAACGTACCGAACAAATTCCCGGTTGCCGGATCAAAGAAGTACAAGGGCACGGCACAGACACATTAAGGGAATTGTGTCCGAGTATGGTTCACGGTCCCTGTAACGAATATGTGCAAGGCATCACATGCAACTTTCAATTGCAGGCGTAGTGGACTTTGAAAGTAGCATAGTAATGGCACACATGTGCTCTATGCACCTGTGACTGTAATTGGAGTTTATTTTAATGTGTGTCTGAATAAATTGCATAGTTTTTATCTTCCCATAAATAAGGCTGAATATGATTACTGCTAATATGTGTATTCTGTTTCATTTTGTTCTTGAACATACACATGCTAATCATGGTTGGTGCCATACAGTACAGGCGATTTTATATCGCGAGCTAATAGGCGCTATTAAGTAAAGCGTTATTTTAACATTGATCTCAGGGTTTCCTGGTTAACTTGGCTGCTTATGAGGGACTGAACATCCACCTCGATCTCGCTCCTCCTCCTCCACTCAACTCAATGCAGGCGCATTCTCTGCTTTGGTCTCCGAGCCTTCCAATGGCAAACTCAAAACACATGACTTGAGCTCAGGACTCCGGGAAAGGGGCAACAGGGGCAGTAAGAGCTCCCAGGGTTGCTGTACAGTTTGGTTAGTTACAGGTGGGGTGAGGAAAGTGCAGGGGGTGCTTCATGACCAAGCACGATCCTACTGATCTATTTACCAGCAGTGCATGTGAAATGCGGTTGGTCCGGTTGCTATGGGAAACTAAATTGTCCAGACACACACAGTGAGAGCACAGCTTCGCTACTGGAACAGCACACAACTACAGACAGTGGAATTACCGACACTGAGCCCTCTCTCTCCATTTACAGTAAGAAACAGAGTGTGTGTGAGAGATAAAAAATAAATGTTTTGTATGTTTCTTTTCCACACAACCCTGCCTCATAACTGCTGGCACTACCTACTGTTCACCGCTCCAGGATAGGCTGCTAGTGGTATGATGAGCGGTGCCTGGACTGGCATGGCTATTTTCTTTGAAGGTTGTGGCACACTTTCAAACTAGTATCATGGGCAGGGTCCATCATTATTGGTGGCCACCACACATGCCCCACCATGCAGTGGCAGCATTGGCCACAAAAGTGCTGCACCTCCAAAACCTGTTTCTGCAGCAAGCTGCCGCAATATGTTTCTTGTGCAAACAAACATAAAAATGAGCAAGACAGAGAAAGAAATGTGAGATGTACAGAAAGACAATAGTAGTAGGTAAATATGTGCAATCCTCCATTGGTGGGGTTAGAGCCTAAGGCATGGTACAGTTCATGCATGTAGGTAATTATTGGGTACAGTTCATGCCTTGTTAAGTACTTATTTGGGAGTTGTAAGATAGAGTAAGGAAAGATTTAATCCTGGTCCATCCTCTGGGGACTTGCCGATGGCGAGATGTTGCTATTGCCCAGTGGGATATAAGTGTGGGCACATAAGAGATTGGGGGAGAGGGCTAGAGTTGGGGTGATTGCCCACTCTGGACAGTTGTAGAAGTTCTAGACCAAGGGGAAGGGTGGAGAGAGAGAGAGATGGAGAGAAAGAGAGAGAGAGAGAGAGAGAGCGGAGAGAGAGAACGAGAACACCTGTGGGGGGGAAGTGATGGTGGCCATAGTTTTGAGCCCCGTGTGGGACCCCACAATATGTCACCCAGGTGGGATTGGAGCAAGATGCTCAGTTGGCACTTCTGCCTGAACGTGATGCATGAAGTTGAGCCAAGTAAAGAGGCACCTGGGAGGATTTTGCTGGGAGCTTACAGCTCTGAAGCCCTGTGAAGAATGAGAGTAGATCAGGCAAGGATGAAATGCTGCTTGCCACAGTCTGGGGATGTGTTGCCCATAAATTGTGGGGACAGTCACCCAAGAGAAGCTACACAAAGCCAACATGGGAACTTGAAGGGAGCTAGTGGCCCCAGTTTGAGAGGTCAAGCTGTTCCATGCGAACAAGTCAAAGTGAGCCAGTTGAAATGGGACTTAGGACAGAGGTGGTGGCCCTGAGTTGAAAAGCCAGCCCGTTTCATGGGGAGAGATGCCAGGGAGTAAAGGGAAAAGAAGATATCAGCCTGATGAGGATCTGGGGATTGAGGCTGCCAAAGTTTTGAGGATGTCTGATTCATGTCCTGTGTGAAATTTGTGAACTGTCTGCTCGTGTGAACTGTTTACAAAGTGAAATATGGGATCATAGTGATCCAGAAAATGCACTGCCTACCTCAACCCAACTATTTTCTGTTCCATGGAGTGTTTATTAATTTTGTCATTAAATGGGATCCCCATGGTTTGTTCTACAAAGTTGTGGTCTCCAGTTATTTTATCAAAAGTTATTTCAGCTAACTTTGATTGCCCTTCAGCCTAGCACACAAAGAGCCTTGCACCCCGGTGTGACTTTAAGAACTGGTAAATGCAAGCCATTTCTGGAGTAGTGTTCTGCTGTGGTCCCCCCTCCTCACAAACAGTTTACCATCTGCATACCCCTGGACATCGGAGAAGGGGTTGGCTACATATGCATTGGGAATGCAGCAGTGCGTCCCTTTCTGACTCTGTCTTCACATTTGATTCAGTACTTCCCTTCCCCTTTTAAAAATCAGGGCCATAGGGTTAATTTTTGGCAACTTATGCATGTCACAAATTTATAAATGCCTCAGTTCTTCAGCAGAGTGGAAAAACATTTTTTTAGCATGGGATAAAGAACATTTCTTTAGTCAGTCGGCCCCCTGGTGCAGCAGCAGGCCTGCTGCTTCAGGGCTCAGATTTGGGAACCTGCCTGAGTCACCAGATGGCCAGGGGGAGGGACTGAGTGGCCTAGTGGATGTGTTCCCTCTCCGGGTGGGTAGCTGGCTGCCTAGCTCTGAGTGAACAAGTCCAGTTGGGTGTCCACAAGTGGAGGTACAGCTCAGAGTAGTAGTGGGGAAGAGGGATGCTCACTGGCTCTGCACAATGCCACTCAGTTGCGTGCATGAGTTGGAGCCCTTGCTTGTAAGCAGTCCTTGGGGATGGGCTTAAAGAGAGAAAACTCCCTGCCATATTAATGATGCTCGGTACACTCAGGCTACCTGCAGCCTACTGTACTCTTCAACACCCATAGGGCCTCTGGAAGGGAGGACCTCCCCCTCCAGGCCCCTCTTTGAGGGAGAGGAACCATGGGGTTGAAATCTATGCATTGAAGAATGGGTGACAGGGCTGGGTGGTCATCAAGAGTAGATAAGGAAGTACCAGGGTGGAAACACTACAAATTAAAATAAAAAAAAGAAAATGTGCAAACATTTATTCTGAGACTCCAGGCAAAGTATTTGTGGGGGAGGCATAAGCTGGGTTTTCACCACTCAAGCCCCCCTCCTGGACACCCAATGGAAATTGTGAAAAATACAAAATCTTGTAGGCATAATTTAGTTTAGCCTATATCTATTCTCTGTAATTAGACACTGGCATAAAAGTAGGATCTTTGTCCCACAGATTTCATCTGCTCTGGCTGCTGTCTGTACCTGACATTGTAGTCCTCTATTTCTAAACAGAGGAATTGTGAGTGTGGTTCACATGCCCAGTTGGGCTGCAACATTTGTTGAATAATGATTCTCCAAACCAGCATCTAAATATGGCAAAAGCCTACATGATAAAAAAAAAGTGTGTATATAAATCTGTTCAGTTCTGAGTATGTGTGAGTTTCAAGAAATGAAATTATCCGGCCCATCAGCGCAGCGGTAGCACTACTGCTTGAAATGCCGACGACCAGGGTTTGGAAGTGAGCCCAGGACGTTGGAGGGCCAGCTGGAGGAGGGGGATTGAGTGTCCAAAGGACCGCTCTCCTCCTCTGGGGGGGGAAGGAGTAGGGCTCAGTGCTCAGTGGGCCTGTGCTGGAAACCAGAGGCAAGGCAGCCTGAGCCTATCAGATGGGGAGATGTGGCAGATGTCAGTGCGCACACTGTGACATCAAGCGCCAAGTCACATCTCCCAGGGAGAAAACAGGAGGAAAACTGACCACTGCCACCCTGGATGATGGCTCTCAGGCAGGCTCCCCTATGCAACCCCAGGCTGTGCAGCGACAAACTGTTCCTGCTCCTCCTGCTGGTGGCTCTGGTTCAGTCCCTCCCCCCCAGGGTTAGCCAGAGCAACAGGTGTGCCTGATGGGTCAGACCTTTGGAGGTCTGATGGGCAATATGTGGCAACAGCTTCCACCACCTGGAGGGGATGGGGCAGGTCCAGTATGTGAAGCCTGAAGGAGTGCGACCGCGGCGGTTGAGGCGTAGGCAAAAAAAAAAAGAAATGAAATTGTTTGCTTTAGTTTGTTCTCTCAGTTACCATTGTCACCACTAGTCAATCATCTTGTCCACTTTTTCTTAATATTTTACTGCCCCATTCACACACCTAAGTTTTAATTAGTTCCACTACTTATCTCTTTCTTGTTCCACACCTTCATAGGTACTTCTTGGACCGTCTGTAGTCTGACCTAAGTGTTGTTTTTATTCATTCGCTTTGCTATGGGTACAATTTTATAGTACATATGGCTCTGTAACTTATATAGAATAGTGCATGGGTAATCATACACAATAAGGCTGTGTTTCCATCAGGGGGGTTGAGATGACATCTTAGGAACCTTGAGAGCGAAGCTGGAGAAGTCCAGATGTCATCTTAACCTTAAGATGAAAACACATAATGTTTAACTGGACATTTACTATATTACATAATGTATGGTTTAAGAAAACAAATGCAGGCACGCTCCCCCAACTATTTCAGGTGCTGTGGACAGTGAACTGTTTCATCACAGGACCTTGTTGTGCTTTGTATATTGGCAACTTTTAGTGATTTTTTTTATAACAGTAACTTACTTATTCTCGAGGCAATATTAAGTGTTTATTTGTTTATTTTCTGTTAGCTGCAGTGTAGCTTAACTCAGTTGCTCTGTACATACCTCTCAGCCTTTTTGTCACTGAAATGAGGGACACAGACACTCAAAATGAAGGACAGTGAGGGACACTGACCCTCATAATGAGGGACAGAATTTCAAACATGGAGGTACAAGCTCAGAACTTTGTGTAAACCACTGTGTTTACTTGTACAATGTTTATTTTTGATTTAGCATCTTAGAATATTGTGACTTTCCACTTCAGAGTCTGAATTTACATCCCATTCTATGTATGGTTGGCCCCTTTCCAAGGAAGGGTGGAATGGGGACAGAGCAATTTTTATGGGTAAAATGAAGGAAGTCCCTCATAATGAGGGACAGTTGAGAGATGGCTCTGTACAGGTGTGTGCAAAGTGCTGCTCAGTCCACTCCATGTAGACGTGCTCAATCTGCTAAACGAAAAGTTTAGCTTGCTCCTTGGGGCATTTACTGGAAGGAATGGTGAATCAGGTAGGTGGAGGAATTCTCTTTTACCCTAGCCTTCTCCACCTCACAGCTGTCTCCCTTCTAATCTGCAGCTGCTGCTCCTTCCTGCTGCAAGCATCTCTCTGAACTTCTGAAATGTGCTAATGAGTCAGGTGGGTGGTTCAAAGGTCACAAAAAGTTGTTGTAGCATTGCTGTGACATCAGAATGATATTATACCTTTTCATGACCGCTGAACTGTACAACAAGAATATGCTGTGTATGGATTTCCATAGAGAACAAGGGGTCAACCATATACTGCATACAGCATTATGTGTTTTTGTGATGATTGTGAAAACTATCAAACTTGAATGTTTCCTGTTCTGATGGTTCTCATGCTTTTCATTTACAGTACTGCAGTGTATAAACCCCTCATTGTTCAGGCTCTTCCCTTTTTCCTGCCACTCAATGAGCTTTAACCCTTCTTCTTTCCCTCACTTTAACCACCATCCTTTGCTCCTCTCCTGTCCTCCTTTCCCTCCCGTTTCTTTCTCTTTCTTCTGACACATTCTCCTTTCTTCCAATTTTCCACTTGTTTCTTCTGTCCCCTGCTTGTTAGCGCCTTTTCCAGTCCTCCACCATGCTCCTTGTATCTCCAAATTCATTATTCTATGTGCTAATCTTCACTCTTTTTCTCTGAAATCTTTCTCACCTCCCATACTCAGCTCCCCCACTCCATAGCGCACCCCTGTCTCCATTCCACTAAGCCCACTTCTGACTACTTACCCACTGGTAGCAGCTCCTAGACCCCTACCCTGTCATCCCCCCCAAAGGCCTTAGGATTGTCCACCTCAATGCCTACCGCCTGTTGGCAAAACTTGTGCAGCAAAGACCATGTTTTGTCTGCTTTATACCTGATATTTTTGTCATGTTGGAGTTCTGACTCTCTGCCAGGCTTAGCAATGCTGATATCTCCCTATTTAGTTACTCAAGTGTTCAGACAGCGCCATGTTAAGAAGGGTTTGGCAGTGGCCGTGCACCGAATGTCTTGAATTGCCACGGGTTTGAAATTGTTGATGGCTCCCTCATTCCTTCATACCATGAGGTCATGTTTGGTTTACTCTCCATCACCCTTCACACTTACTGTTTTCCTTGTTGGTGTCTACTACTGCCTGGGCTCTAAGCCTAATGGTCATCATCACCCTCTCCCCTCTCTTTTCACCCTTACCTCCACTGATGAATTCTTAGCTCTGCAGGACTTCCAACACCAAGTTGTCCTCCCCTTCCTCAAACAAACAAACAAACAACTAGTTCATAACATCCACACCTTTTACTGCACTCGGCATATCACAGAACTTACCACACGTAGTCCTTCATTGTTCAATTACTCCAATATTAATTGGATTCTCTCTTCCCACTCTCATTGCATTTGGGAAGTTGCACAGTCCTGTAGGAACTCAGGAACCATAGGATGGCCTACTGTGTGTGCAAGGTTCACCAATCCAAAAACAAACACAAGTTACTCATTGTAGTTCCTTCAGGTCCCTTGATCTGCTTGCCCTACTGATTGCCTTGTCTAACACTGGGCGGTCCTTCATCTCATCAGCCTCTGATAAAGATGAAACCCACAATACCCTCTGTTAATTTTCTGCTGTCTGGGACATCCATTTGCCTTTCGTAAGATTTGGTTTAAATGCTCCCCTCTCCCCTAGGTCTCTGGCGAGCTTATTATTTTTAAACTTTTTATTGCACCTTCTGTCTCACTTACTGCTAGTGTCCAAGCCTTCGTAATTGACTCAGGCTATTGTTCACAGCCTATGTTTGAGCCTTCCTTCTCCTATAACCACCCTTGTTCAACTGTTTATTCTGTTCTCTGGCCTCACTTCGAGCTAATGTCTGAGATTTATAAGTGACACGAGTGATTGTTCAAAGCCTAAGATTGTGCCTTTCTACTAGCTATAAACCTCCATGTAAAACTTGTTTTATTTTGTTCTTACCTATTTGTACAAAGTTAATATTTTGTGTCTCTACTGGCTATAACCATCCTGGTAAAATATGTTTCAATTGTTTGTACCCATACATACAATGTCATTAATGTTTGTATAATCCGACGTGGAATCCATGTAATGAACTTGTCCTCAAAGGGGTTATTCCTAGACTTCAATAAATAAATAAAAAAATAAATTGCATTTTATGTAAAATTCCATTCATGCAAGAAAACCATAGACTGTTCAGCATACATACGTGCCTTATAACCATTTTCATTTTCACACAGGCGGTACATAGCATAGGATCTCCTCTGACAATCTTATGTGTTACCACTTGAGGGGTTCCCCGTTAAATTTCATTACAACATGCAGTAGTACTCGGCAGGACCAGATGCAGTTGTCATGCTGGAAACTGAGACACACTGTGTCACTGCACCTGATCCTGGCGGACACTACTATAGGTTGATAATTGTAGAGCCATAGTGCAGCTACATGAGCAGGACTTCTAAGCAAGCAATAACAATGAAATATCTGGTAATCTAGCTTGTAAATTGACTATTATGAGTCCAAAGTCCAGACAGTGTGAATAAAATATATCTTATGAGCTGCAGTAGTCTGCTTGAATTGAAAGCATTTATCCAAGTATCCTAAGCATTTTAGTTATATCACAGCGTACCACCACAATAACCTTAATCAATACAGATATCAAAAAAATAAACTAGTTATCCAAAGTGAAACAGGAGTACTAAATTATAATTGCTTTTGTAGGAGTATATTAAAGTTCAGGTAATGGATCTACATGAAACAGAAAGGCATGGTAAACTGAACGTTCTCACTCCATCCACCCAGTAGGGTGCTAATGGTGGTCAGCTCCCAGCATGAGGAGAAAATTCCAGGAGATATTGTACAGAAGCTTTGCCATCTGCTATCTTGGCCTTGTGGAAGTCTACTCACTTCATGCTAAAAAAGCCAATAAATTAAAATTCACAGGCTAAATCATCCTAAGTCTAGAACACAGGTAAAAATCAGTCCTTCCCAATGTTGGTGAATTATCCCGAAAAGTTGTTTCAAGTTCTTTTTTGGATTTGGTACCCTCTTCGCTTGCACTGAGATCTTATATTCTGCACAAGTGTGCCTGCTTTTTTTGGGGCCTGCAAGCAAGTCGTGCTTCTCTGCATGTAACACTTGTAGCTTGGCTGTCATTTTGAGGTTGTGTCACCCCCAGTTCTCTCAGACAGGCACGTTCTCCCTTAACACCTTTCCATTTTCCTTAGTAGCATACAGTACCTCAAATTTGAGAAAAGGTACATTGTGGCCTCATTGTACAATACAGTCTCCCTTGCTGTTTTGCCACTTTCAGTAAGAGTTCCCTCTCACTCAGCCCTCTTTGATTACCATCATTGTCCTTATTTGGTTGTTTGTTTTTGGTAACTGGATAAGTACACTAGACATAGGATATGCCTATTCTCAGGAATGACACAGGAAAGTACAACAAGTAAAAGAAAACAGCATACATAATACAATAGGAAAAGAGCAATTATAGTACTGTATACATATTCAAGAGAACACAAGTAAGTACAATATACACTGCCAAGTAGAGAGTCCAAGGCAATTTAGGTGTCAAAGTAATACATAGTGAATTTGATAGAAATAAGCATAACAAAAGCAGTATGGTATGGGAAAGCTAAACATCCTTCATACATAGAATGATTGCATCATGTAGAGACAGGTGTAAGAAGAATATAGCATCATAACACAAGGTGAAAGTGCAGTGTTACACTTGTAATAGTACAACAATATGACACAAATATAAACCTGGCAACAGCAGAAGCATAGGCAGAGAGGGCTAAAAGTGGAGGTGTGGGGGAAGGGGAGATAAAATAATAGCACCTAGAAGGATAGAGATGGTAGGAAGTTACTTAGTAGAGGAGTAAGTACATGAATGGAAGAGAGAGAGAGAGATGACGATGACGCTCCCTTTTAAGGTGACTGTGAGAAGTGGAGAGTCTGATAAAGACGGGCAAAGAGTTCCATAGCTTGGGACAGCATGAGAAAAGGACTGGGAGCCCATACTAGTGAGCCATCAGGGGGACAGAAAGAATGGACTGGTCCCCAGAGCAAAAATGGTAAGGGAGGGAGGAGACAGTAACGAGGCAAGGGAAGAGGGAACATTAAAATGGGCAATGTTATCAGTGATGGTAATAGAAACGTAGACTTTGATGGCAGATAAGGACTGCTTGGTCCACCTAGTATGCCCATTTCCCTACCTGCTGGATAAGCTGCAGATTCTAGTTAACCAACAGCCTATTTCTTCCTACCCCCCAACAAAAATTGCTTTATGTCTGCCCCATGCATTCTTGAATTCTCCCACAGTTTTAGGCCTCCTCAGGAAGGCTGTTCCATGAGTCCACCACCTTCTCTGTGAAAAAATGCTTCCTCACGTTGCCCCTAAACTGGCCCCCATCTTCAAATTGTGTCTCCTTGTTCTTGCACATCTCTTTTTCTGAAAAATGCTACCCTCTTGGACTTTGTTGATTCCACTGAGGTACTTAAAAGTTTCGATCATGTCCCCCCCTTCCTCCTTTCCTCAATGGTATACATATTAAGCTCCTTTAGTCTCTCCTCGTATGGCTTCTCTTGCAGACCCTGCACCATTTTAGTTGCCCTCCTCTGGACTGCCTCTATCCTGTCTATGTCCTTGCAGAGATAGGGTCTCCAGAACTGGACGCAGTACTCCAGATGGGATCTCACCAACTGACTGTACAGAGAGATAGCAACTTCCTGTTTTCTGCTGGTGATGCCTCTCCCTATACATCCCAGTATCCCCCAGCCCTTCCTACCTCCTTCTCACATTGCTTGCTAACCTTAAGTTCTTCTGATATGATTACCCCCAGGTCCCTTTCCATTTTTGTTGTTGTTACTACCCCCCCCCCCATTGTGTAATCTTCCCCTGGGTTTTTGTTTCCCAGGTGCATTTATTTTGCACTTCGGTGCATTATTTTGCACTTCTTTGCATTAAATCCAAACTGCCATACTTCTGACCATTCCTCCAACCTTGCCAAGTCCCTTCTTATCCTTTCCACACCTCCTTGTGTATCAACCCTGATCTCTGTGTCATCTGCAAAGAGGCATACTTTTCCTTCCAGTCCCTCTGCAATGTCACTTATAAAGACATTAAAAAGGACTGAACCCAGTACTGAACCCTGCGGTACCCCACTAGTAACCCCTTTTTCTTCAGAGTGGATTCCATTTACAATTACCTTCTGTGTCCTGTTGTCCAGCCAATATTTTACCCAGGCTACCACCCTGGGACCCACTCCCAGTACCAAGGGCATATGTGCGGTAGGTATCTGGGGGCAGCCATTTTAATTCCTTATAGAGCCAACAGCGATGGATGAGTCAATAAGATGCAAATGCAAAGCAACAAATATTGTTGTAGGCAGTGTCCCATCTTTGAAGATGAATTTTGGTAGTACTAGCATAAACTGCAATGCCATAAGTAAGGGCAGGAAGAAGTATACCCTGAGCAATAGCTTTATGGGCAGAGTGTGTGAGGACATAGCTAGATTTAAATGCGAGGCCAAGTTTGAAGTTAGCTGACTTGCAAGCATTTGTGATGTGTTGAGCAAAATCAAGTGAGGAGTTCAAGGTATTTAAACTGGGAGATATTATCAAGAATAGTGCCATCGAGAGTGCAGATAGATAGCTGTCTAGAGCACCGTCTTAGCCGAAGGGCAGAGCCAAACAACATGGACTGAGTTTTACTAGAGTTAAGTAATAGTTTATTATGGGATAGCCAGGAGTGAATTTTATGGAAATCAGTGGTAAGTGTCTTTGATAAATTGTTTGGGAGAGCTTTGCCTAGGATTCAATGTGGGGTAATAACTCCTCCCATCAGCCAAATAAAAGCCTGTGTCCTTTCCCTCCATGCTTAGCACGTCTCGAGAGTTGAGCCGCTGCATGTTTCTGTGTGGCTGTGCATTTTGCTTGTTTCTTTCCTCTCTCCTGTTTTTCACTGACCTGCTGGTAGTTTCTGTGACTTGCCACTCTTCCTTCTCTCTTCCTTCCCTGCCTGCCTTCTCATGTTCACTTGCTCTCTGCTTTCCTCTCTGTTTTGTCATCACTTGTGGCTTCTCTGTGTCACTCCCATACCTCTCCAGTCTCGCTGCCACTCATAGCTTGTCAGTGTCCTTGCCACCCATGTACCTCACTTCTCTCATTTTCATTGTCCTTGTCTTTCTCTCCTTTTCTAAGGTTTCTTTCTTCATTCCACTTCTGCAGTGGCCCTCTACAGCTCTCCCTCTTTGGGGTTGTGACTTGTGATGTCACTGCCCAGCTTAAAGTGACAGCACTGTTTCTATTCTATCTGCTCCAATTAACTTTTCCTTAGTTTTCCTTCTACTCTGCATTCTCTCCTGTCCCCCTTTTCAGACCTGTATTTTCTTTTGGTTCACTGTCCCTTGTAGAATTGCTTGATCTCTGCCAGCTCCATTATTTCTTAACAGCTCCCCTTATTTTCACTCCTTTTTCTCCAGCCCTCACCGGCGGTGCATTTCAGACTCCCTCTCCTTAACTCATACCTTTGGGAGGTTACGAGTGTAGGCAAGTGTTTGACTTCATTGACCAAAAGACAGGAGTCCTCATTCTCCTTCGTCAAGCTTTAATCAATCAGCTGATATTCACATCAATTTGGCACTATTATCATTTATTTGATATTTGTTCTGGCTGTTGTTCTGACTATTTGTACTGTATGTTGCCATGTAATTGTTTGCTACCTCTGTGTTTGCCAGTATCTGGCCTGGGCCATGCCTGCAAAAGGTCTTCGGATCAGCGCACCAACCCAGTTATTAAATAAAATAAAACGATGGCTTCCGCCCTTTCTGACAGTTCTTCTCCTGATGTTAAAGACAGCCTTTTGAGAGTCCCTTGGACTTCTTCCAACATGCAAGCTCCATGAAAACGATCCTCTAAATCAAGATATTCCTTAAAGGTCTGGAATGTGCCACACCTGATTTCTGAACTTCAGAAGCCTGACATTTCCTACTCAGCATCTGTTCAGAAATAAGAACTATTCAATCTATTTGTAGAAGCCAAATTCCAGCATGCTAGAACTCCTGCTCCTAACCAACTAGTCCTGCAACCAGCCTCTTCTGCCTTGTCTGAATTTTGAGACCTCATACTGTAGCTCAGCTTGCTTCCTCAGTATCTGACTTACAATCCCATATCACTTCCCTCGACACTCACCTTCCCTCGCAGTCTACTCTGGCTTCAAATTCTCAACTCCTGCTACCCTTCTGTCCTCCAGCCATTCCCAAGAAGAGGTAATCCCGCCTAGCATTTCTCCTTCCTTAAGTGCTCCATTGACTTCAGATCTGCCAACTCATCAAATTCAGGTACTTCTTCCTCGGCCCTCTCCTCCACCATTTATATTTCCTGTTCACCTCATCCCCAAGTCACCTCTGCAAGGACATCATAGACAGAAAGGATGTTAACCTGGTTTCTCTCCTCATTTCATCTCATGATATGATAGAAATCAGAACAGTATCCTGCGGAGGGTATACCATTAGAACAGCGAATACAGTACATTGATTGCTTTACAGCAACAGCTGCACAGTGACAGAAAGTGCAGCAACAGGGAGTTGATGTTGATAGGTGTGTACTGTCGACAGGGAGGTGTATCAGGAGCTGAGTGGGATATGCAGTGGGTGGGATTGTCAGTGTGCGCAGGGCAGTGTATCGGGAGGTGGGTGCCCCCCTGCATTGATACAGTGAAGTGTGGCAGTCGGTGTCGACATGTTGTGGGTCATTGTCAGGACATGTTGGTGTTTGCAATATCAGTGGGATTGCGTTGATGTAAGTGATGTCATCTGGATTTCTGTTGCTGTGGCTTGGTGGAACCCCTGAGGAGATATCTCCATCGTACTGTACTGAAATCAAAAGATCCTAGGCTTAAGAAGACATTGACTATTTTTTAAATTTTCTTGCCTTCAGCTTGTATTGTGACATCATTTGCTCTGCATTTCCTTCCACGTGTGAAGAACTGGACTCATATTTATATCTTGTAGTAGATCAAGGAATTAGATATGGAGGAACACATTTCTATGATTACCATTACTCATTCTCCGCTAAATCAGCAGCTGCTCTAGCTCATTTCAATACTAAGCTGAACTGGGCTGTCCTGGAAAATGAGCTGTGTTGCTGTCTCATTTTGCCTTCCTATGTCCTTCGTCAGTATCTGAGATCCATTCATTGTCCAGTCCATCTAGGAAGAATTCATCAGTTGGAATAGCTCCTTCTTCCTTTTCCTCTTCGAGACTGACCCACATGATTTCTAGCCCCAACACTCTTGCCTGCCCCAACTTAGATAGATGAGGCAGACAAATAAAATACTTGGGAAACAAGCCACTTTGCAATAACTTCAATGACGAAGAATGCTCTGTCTGTCAATTTCTTCATCTATGCAGTTTCTGTGGAGATGCACATGCTCAAATTATTTGTCTAAAACTGTTTCAGTCAAAGCAATGACAATTAGTACATCCCTCTACACCTGTAATGTTCAAGTCTAAGCCTCCCACCCTTCATGCCAATTGATGGACTTTCTCATTTTTGGATTCTCTGAAGGCTTTTATATGGGCATTTCAGTACTTCCTTCTGATTCATTCATATGTAAGAATTTACCGTATGCTTTACATGAACCAGAAGTCATCCAGCAACTACTGCAAAAAGAACTACATAATGGATTTCTCATTAGTCCTTTTGAACATCCACCATTTCCCACCTAACAGAATAGCCCTTCCGGCATCACTAACAGACAGTTTTCAGGCAAGAAATGACTGATCATTGATCTATCAACTTCTCATTCTAAATCCATTCCCAGCATTAATTCATTGATTCCATCAAATGACTACTCTCTCTTGTATGCTTGTATCGAGGATGTCATCACCATTATTAAACAATTGGCCTGGCTTTCAAAGGTGGACATCTCAGATGCTTTTAAATTACTGCTGATCTATCCATTCATCCATCCATCCACTCATCCATCTATCCATCCCTGTGGCATCTCTGTTGTATCAAATGGGAAGATCGCTGCTACTTTGCCATTCATCTGACCTTCAGTTGCAAAAGTAGTCCAAACTATTCAACATGTTTTCAGAGATACTTTGTTGGCTATTGCTCAATGTTTGCCATCGTCCAACTGTTATCCATCTCCTAGATGACTTTATACTAATTGATCTGCCTGATTCTCCTCCAGCTGCTGGCATCTCTGCACTCATCCATCTCTTTCAGTAATTAGCAGTGCCCTTATCTGAAGCGAAAATGTTTAGTCCTTCTATGTCTATTGAATTCCTCGGAATTGAGTTGGATACAATATGCATGGAAGCCCAATTGCTTCCCGATAAACTCCACAAGATCCATGTGTCATCGAATCCTTCTCCATTCATTCCTCCTGTACCAAACATGAACTTCTCTTGCTATTAGGGTATCTCAATTTTTCCATGTGAATTATTCCACAGGGTCACTCTTTTACTTCATACCTTCTCACATTGGCTCTCTCCATCTCTGAGTTGCATCATCACATCACCATTACCACTGCAGCCAAATCAGATCTAGCAATGTGGTTCATTTTCTAGCATACTAGAAAGGATAGTCTATGTTTTACAAGGATCCATCTCCAGACTTTCATCCCCAAATTTACACTGATGCTTTTCCTAACTATGGCTTCACTACAATTTTTGAATACTCCTGGTTCGCTGCTCCTTGGCCCCCAGACAAATCTGGCCTCCAAGACTTTTCAAAGACATCTCCTCTACTCGAAATCTACCCAATTGTAGCTGCTGCTTTCACATGGGGCCATCATTGATCTCTCCAGGTCATCTCAATTTTCTCAGACAATCAAGCCACAGTTAATATTATTAATAAAGGCAGATCCTTGTTTCATTCCATCATGTTGTTCATGTGGAGGCTGATTTGGTTATCACTATAACATGACCTTACCATGAAATGTTTTCACATTCCTGGTTATGCGAATACAGTAGCTGATTATTTATCTCAGTTTTAATTCCAAGAATTCCATCGAATCTATCCCACATCAGACTCAGCCAGCGCTCCTCCTCCTCAATTTGCCGATCTCATCATAACCTAACATTTTACCATCAACAAGCTGTAGCCCTCATGTGGTCAGCATTAGCTCCCACTACTCAAGCTACATGTTCTACCACATGGAAGAAATATTCCTCATTTTGTGCCATCCAGTCACTTCATAACAATCCATTTTCAATCGATCATATACTAGCATTCATAATTTACTGCCATCAAGCATTAAAACTATCATACGGGACCATAAAACAATACTTATCTGGAATATAACCGTTCCTTTCTCAATCAAATCCATCTATGTCCTCAATCCTTTCCAATTCCTCTGTTAAACTCCTCCTACTTGGAATCCATTGAATGTCTCCCTCAAAGAATACTAGATTTCTTCCTATCAATGGACCTATATTTCAGAAATTGTTGGACCTGCACCATTGTAATCCCTTTGATCCTACCATGAACATTATTTCAGCTATTTGCTTAGCCTTCTATGGTTTTCTATGCCCCAGTGAGTTTACAGTACAATCAGCCTCCTCTACTGATTTTCTCACAATTGCCAGTTTAAGAAAACAAGCAGACAGAAGCATAGAAACATAGAAGTTGATTTCAGGTAAGGACTGCAAGGCCCATCCAGTCTGCCCATTTCTTTTCCTACCTTATAAATGTGCCTTCGACCTTTGCTCTGTCAATGGCCTATCTATTCTTACTCATCTGTATTGCTCCCTTATACCTATCCCATGCCTGTTTGAAGCTCTGCACTGTATTCATATCCACCACTTCCTGAGGTAGGCCGTTCCATGCATCCACCATCCTTTCTGTGAAAAAGAACTTCCTCACATTACCCCTTAATTGGCCTTCCTCTAATCTAATGCTGTGTCCTCTTGTCCTGCTATTTTTCTTATATTGAAACATGTTAGACTCTTTCACCTTGTTAATGCCCTTAAGGTGTTTGAATGTTTCGATCATATCATCTCTCTCCCTCCTGTGCTCTAGGGTATACATATTGAGCTCTAGTAATCTGTCCTAATATGTTTTCTGTTGCTGTCCCTGCACCATTTTGGTTGCCCTTCTCTGGACTGCCTCAGTTTGGTTAATGTCCTTGTGAAGGTGTGGTCTCCAGTTCTGCACACAGTACTCCAGATGGGGCCTAATCAGTGTCTTATATCTTGCTTTTGCTGAGTTCAAAAACTGACAGACTGTACAAAGAAGTTCAGATCACATGCTATCCAGCTTATAACAGCTGGTGCCCAGTATCAGTCTTCGATAGCTTATGCAAAATTATGCCAGGTCTAACCCCTCACAGCCTCTCCTGTCTGTCAGTGAGCATTCTGTAATGACCACCAAATGGTTTCTGGAACATGTGAGAATTCTACTTCAATGACTCAGACTCAGTTCTTTTTCTTTCACAGGTCATTCATTCTGGAAATGGTAGCGGTAACTAGGGAGAGGTTTAAGGAAGTGGGAAGGTTGTGCAAGGAGACTGGGCAGTCTATGGCCTTCTCAGAGGTGCTTCCAGTACCCTGCACAAGCACAGTGAGAAAGGAGAGGATTGGGGAGTTGAAGGCATGGTTGGTAGAATGTATTGAACTAAGGGGTACAGGGTTGTGGGCAGCTGGGGCAGTACCTGGGATGATAATAATCTGTTTGCAAGGGATAGGCTGCACCTGAGCGGGGAAGGGAAAGAGGTATTAAAGCAAAGACTGGGGAGGTATACTGTGACAAAAGTGGATTTAAACTAGATGGGGAGTGGCAAGTGGACAGAAGGTAGGCAGGGATCCGATAGAGTGGAGTCACAGCCTACCACTCAGGCTAGCAGGGAAGGACCCGGGGCAGCCAAAAGGGGAGGGAGTGGAAGGGAGGAGACGGAGGGTGATGAAGGGAAGGGGCAGGATGGATTGTGGTCTTGCTGAATGCAAGAAGCTTAGGCAACAAATCAGCTGTGCTACAGGCACTTTTGGCAGTGTGGAGGGTGGATATTGCAGCCATCACAGAAACATGGGCAACTGTGTACCAGAGCTAGGATCTGGCAATCCTAGGGTACAAATTATACAGGAAGGATCATAAGGAGGGAGGGTGGGGTGGGTGGCAGTCTATGTGAGGGATGGGATCAAATGTACAAGGGACAAGAGTGAGGAAAGGAGATCAGAGGCAATCTGACTGTAGCTCCTAGACTCAAGGGGTAAGAAACTGAGGTTTGGGGTGGTATACAGGCTGCCGTCCCAGTCTGAGAAGCTTGACAGGGAATTAGTGAAACAAATCAGAAAGGTATGTAGAAAAGGGATGGTGGTCATTGTGGGGGATTTCAGCTTGCCGGTGGTTAACTGGTGCATTCCAGGCCCCTCCAGTGCTAGGGAGCAAGTGCTCCTGGACGCGATCCAGGAGAGTCTTCTGACGTAGTTGGTCAGTGTACCTACTAGGCTAAACAACACTTTAGATCTGATATTGTTGAATGGGGAGGCAGTAAGGGAAATAAGGGTGGAGGACCCACTAGCCGATAATGATCACCAAACAGTGTGGTTTAATATCACGATGTGCATGGACCCAGAGAAATCACTAACCTAGGTGGTAAACTTCAGGGGGTGGACTTTTGGAGGATGCAGGAAGTACTGAAAGGGAAACTGGAGGGCATAAGGCAGGAGATGTATGAGGAGCTGAATTGAGATATTATTAAACAGGGGATTACAGAGGCAATGGAAGCCTGCACCAAGACAGAGTAAGAAGAGCAGAGCAATAAAACCATGCTGGTTGAACAGCGAGGTAGTGGAGGTGGGGAGGGCAAAACAAGAGGTGCACCAGAGGTATAGGAGGATGGGGAAGGAAGGAGACAGGGAAGGGTATGCAAGATGGTACAGGGAGGTGACCAGAAAAGTGAGAGAAGCCAAGGCCCAGAGAGAGCTGAGATTAGCGCAGAGAATTAACGGGGAGGAGAAAAACATTTTCAGATACATCAGGAAGAAAAGGAAGTGCAAGGAGACAATAGTGAGGATAAAAAATGGTGGGGTGTGGACAGAAAAGGGGGAGGAACAGGCAAAAGCACTGAATGAATACTTTTGCTCATGGTTCATGGAGGAAAAGGGGGGACTGCTACCACTATGGGCTGGGAGGGTGGGACGGGAGAGGAGGTAACAGATGGAAGAATTGAGGAAGGAAGAGTCCTAGTAGGACTGAGGACACTGAGGGTAGACAAGGCACCAGGGCTAGATGGTATTCACCCCAGGGTGCTGAGAGAGATGGCGGGGGTGTTGGTGGAGTTGCTGGTGGATCTGTACATCAACTCACTGGAGTCAGGATATGTACCACTGGACTGGAGGATGGCACATGTAGTGCTGTTACACAAGAGCAGACCAAGGGATGAACCAGTTGATTATCATCCAGTAAGTCTCACCTCCATAGTATGCAAACTCATGGAAACGATACTAAAGGAAAGACTGGTGTCATACCTGGAGGACAATGGCCTCCAGGATGTGAGGCAGCATACGTTCATTTCAGGGAAGTCTTGTCAAATCAACCTGATACAATATTATGAGTGGGTGGCAGGTGAGCTGGATAAGGGTCATGCAGTGGATGTTCTTTACTTGGACTTCAGCCAGGCCTTCGATTTGGTGCCTCATGGGCTGCTTGGGGGGAAGCTAACTGGGGTAGGGGCAAAAATGATAAACTGGATTACAAGCTGGCTGAGAGGGAGGCTGCAACGGGTGATGGTGGTAGGGGAGCTCTCAACTCTGAAGCTGGTGATGAGTGGGGTGCCATAGGGCTCTGTGCTGGGACCAGTATTATTTGGGCTTTTCATATCAGACATTGCACACAGGGTGGTGAGTAAGGTAAGTCTGTTTGCAGATGACATCAAAATGGGAGCAGTGGTGGATGGAGGGGAGGGATGGAAGCAGCTGCAGGGGGAACTAAGCAAGATAGAGGAGTGGTCAGAGAGGTGGCAGCTGGGGTTCAATGCAAAGAAGTGTAAGGTTAAGCACTTCAGGGTGAAGAACACAAGGAGAAAATACTGGCTGGGGGGGGGTATGCTGGGGAATCACTGAGATAGAGAAGGACCAAGGGGCAATAGTAACAGGGACCATGCACAACACTGCCCAGTGCATGAGAGTGACTGCAAAAGTGAACAAAATGCTGGGATGCATAGTGAGGGGGGTTTCATCCAGGTGAAGAGAGGTGATCTTGCTCCTCTACAGGTCACTGATAAGGCCACACTTGGAGTACTGTGTGCAGTTTTGGAGGCCATACCTGAAGCATGATATCAGGCTACTAGAGGGGGTACGAGGGGGCATCAAGATGATATGTGGAATGGAGGGGAGAAACTATGACAGCAGGCTGGTAGACCTGAATATGCACACCCTGGAGGATAGATGGGACAGGGGGGACATGACAGCGACATTGAAGTATCTGAGGGGAATCAATAAGGATGGGACAGATGTGGTATTTAAGCTAAGGGGGGAGGGACACCAGGGAGCATGGGCTAAGAATAGAGGGGGAAGATTCAGGAGGGAAATGAGGAGGAGAGACACTATTTCACAGAGAGGGTGGTAGCAAAATTGAACGTACTACCAGAATGGGTGGTATCATGTAAATCTGTGAACAACTTTAAAAGGGCATTGGACAGAGAACAGGGGAGAGTGAGGATGAGAGAGGTGGGAGGCGACAGTGGGATGACAAAGGGGAGGGGGTGAGGCAGCTGCAAACTAAGGGTGCTAGCTGCACACTCAAGCAGACTTAGATAGACCGGGTGGTCTGATTCTGCTGGCACATTCAAATGTTCGTATGGTTTGGAACAGCTTCTGCATCCTCACAAAACAACGTTCCTGCTCACATCACCAAAAGTCTTGGAAGACGGACCTCGTCGTGTTTTGAAACTTACATCCAAGATCCAGAACAGGAAATCAGACAAGCCTTTAGGATTATCTGCTTGTCGCATGCCCAGAGTAAGGGCAGTTCAGTAGCCATGATTCCTCAGAGGTTTCCTTCACAGGGTTTTTTTCCCTTTCCTGTGTGCTACTGTTCACATGCTCAGTAATTTAGAGGAGGTAATCACACTCTTCTTTTGGGCCTTTTATTCTTGTAATGCCACCCAGCACCTTTACTGAGGGTGGGAATTGAGAAAGGCCAAATGAAATTTGTACAAGCACTCACACTATTCACCAAACAATGAATGGGAGGGCTTTGTCCATGATTCAGTGTAAGGGAATAACTCCTCCCACCAGCCAAATAAAAGCCTGCTTCTCCCTTCCCTCCATGCTTAGTGTGTCTCGAACTCTCCATCCTCCCTGCCTACTCCTGCTCTGGCACTTTTCTCACCCTTAGTGCTGGGCCTTTTATTCCCGCAACACCACTCAGCAGCTCTACTGAGGGTGGGAATAGAGAAAGGCCAAATTAAGTTTGCACAAGCACTCAAACTAATCAGCAAACATTGAACTGCCATATATTATCTATTTTGATGTACTTCTGATATTCTGAATACTCCAGACTTTGAGGACAAAACTCTTACTTACAGAACTTTATGTGAATTTATATTTGTACTTTTCTTTTAAATATGCCAATTTATAACTATAAGGAGTACAACCTATAGGATTTTTTTTCCTCTTTTTTAATGTCATGGATTATGAGTTGTATGAAAGTTATGGAATTACACTCAGCATTATTCTTTTCTTTGATATGCATAAACCCAGGCAAATAAAAAGAAAACAAAAAAAATTACACAAAACAAATAAATTGTCTTGTGTGGCCTTCCTCTGGTGGGTGATACAGTAAACTATTCAGATGAATGGGCTGGTTTTAATTTGAAAAGTTTTGTAGTAAACCTGCAACATAGTGCTCCAGATTCTCAACCTACTCATGTTCTGGCAGACCTAGACATGTGAGGTTAGCCACCATTGCTTGATTCTTCAAATATTCAAGCCCAAAGCACAGGCGCTTATTTTCTTTTAGGACTCCAGATGGGGCAGCCATTGCTCTTCCAGTCATATTCCAGGCATTCTTCACCTACATTGTTGATGCTTCTATTGTTACTGTTAAAAAAAATATATCGGGAGGTGTGTTGATCTCTGTTATCTTGGAGACAGCACAGGGGACAGCTGGGTAGTGTAGGCCCCAGAGTGTTACAGTGGACTACTTATCATGGAAATTGTCTTTACTCTGAGACAGTCTTTTTGTGTGACAACAGTGGGCAGCGCTGTTTTATTTGGCATATAGACATTTTTAGATATATTTTATTACTTTAT
Source organism: Neoceratodus forsteri (assembly GCA_016271365.2). Taxonomy (NCBI): domain Eukaryota; kingdom Metazoa; phylum Chordata; order Ceratodontiformes; family Ceratodontidae; genus Neoceratodus; species Neoceratodus forsteri. The sequence continues at coordinate 324,966,616 of CM028136.1, forward strand.
GAGAATTTTTAACCTATTGCTAGCATGATCCTGATTGAGCCACCTCCAGGTTCTCCTCTGTATCAGCTCATCCCCTAGTGAGCATGCGCATGAGCGAGTGCACAAAGGCAACACGCACAGATGCAAACATGTGTCTCAGCATGTCTGCCAGTATCCATCAGGGCAGATGGGACTGCGGGGCCAAACACTTAGCACAACTAGGATGCAGCAGGTCAGCAAATTTCAGGTTTAAAAACTGCCAACTTTAATAAGATAGACCGCATGAGCTCTTTCAGATAAATTTGTGGTCTAACCTCAGGCAGCAAATTACATACTCTTATATTTACAGGGGTTCCTGACCATAGAGGAATATCATACCCCATAGACTGTCACTTTCTGCATGAGTGTTTAGATTGGTTTAACTACTGCATTACCCTAAACCTACTGGTGATCCTGTGGTTAGGGTGCAGTTTGAGATACAACCCAAACTTCAAGCACCAAGAGTAACAGTGTTGCCCCAAAGAACCTTAAGCACATTGGTATTTACTGTTTCTGATAGCTAGGTGGAAACAATACTAATGCTAGATGGAGCAGAAGGTGTTAAATGTAGGGAACACAACATGCATTGCTAGTGAAAGCAACATATAAGCAAAGCAGTTTTGTTTGTGAGAAATATACAACAAACGGTATGCTGCTGGGAGAAATGTATGCAATGCAAGAGAGGTTAGTAAAAGTTGAAGCAAGTTTAGATAAATTCAAAAGGGAAATAAAAAACTGAAAATCAGCAGTGCTGGAAGTGAATTTGACATATCTGACAAAATGATAAAAATTTAAATGAAATGGAAAAAGACAGTCAGGGTAAAAGAAAAAGGAAAGATGAGGACAAGGAAATGATCATGACTGGTGTTTGGTAAGAGGTACAAAGAGAACAAAAAGAGGAAGGCAAGCTGACTCCCATCTCATAAATTTTGAAGATTCTAATAGATTCAGTATTTTAGTAGATGAGGCAGAGAATACTAGCCTGTATACGACACCAGGTGTAAAAGAGGAAAAAGAAACTGTTATGTTGCTTGCTTGTATGTGCTGTGTAGGTATTTGGAAGTCAGTGGAGTGCAAATATTGAAAATTTGCAAACTTACGAGCCTGCATAGGAACTGCACAACGCATGCTCGTAAAACAGTAATTTTTAGGAAGTTTGTCACCAAATTTTCAACATAGCCATTTTAAGACCTCTGCTCATGAACAGTGTCACTGTGATTTTCTTAATGTGTCTCATACAGTGATTTCGCACACCGACTGCTCCATTGTGCGCAACATGGGCAGAAACACGTTTTGGGCGAGATGTGAAAAATGACAGCTGTACTGCTCATAAGGAGGTGTAGTAAAATGACAATGTTGAAAATCTGGAGTGAAAATATTGAAAATTCGCAAACTTACGAGCGTGCGTAGGAACTGCACAATGCAGGCTCGTATTTTTAAGATTTTTTTCACCAAATTTTCAGCATAGGCTTATTGAGAGCTCACCTTATGAACACTGGCAGTGTCATTTCATTAATCAGTGCTGAAAGGTGATTTCATACAGTGACTGCGAAATCACCCATCGGGCCCGATTAACGCCATGACAGTGAGAGCATTCATGAGAAGGGGTCGCAAAAACCCCATGTTGAAAATTTGGTGCAAAAATTCCAAAACATGCCTGAGATATGCAGCAAATTTGAAAAACTATTTATTACATTATACAGCTTACCAGCATTTCCCAGTTGCCGGTCGGCTTTGAAGAAGTGCAGATGTGTTCCCGGTCCACTGAACATCGTCAGTGCCGGAGTCTTGGAGTTAAGTATGGGGTGAGGGGGTGGGGAGAGGCAGTTTGCTCAGTGGGTGGGCGGGTGGGGGCAGAGACAGCAAGGGACTGTTTTTGTGTTTCAGGGTTGTTTTGTTTTTAAAAAGGACAACGACGGGACGCTTGCCATGCTGGGGTGGGCCCAGCATGGCACAAGGATGGCTGTTTGGAGGGAGCATGGAGCTAATGGGGGATTGGGCACCCCCGTCGGTGATAGCATCTGTTGCCATGCTGGGGTGGACTCCCAGCATGGCACCCTGTACTCTCTGGGGGGGGTAACAGTGGAGCCGACGGAGGATTGGGCACCCCCGTCAGCTATACGATGTGTAGCCACACTGGGGTGGGCACCCAGTGTGGCATGTGGAACTCTGTTTGGGGGGGAGCACAGCAAAGCCGACAGGGGATTGAGCACCCCTGGCCAGCTATACAGTGTGTGTGTGGGGGGCAAGCACGCAGTATGCGTGCGTGTGTGTGTGTGTGTGTGTGTGTGTAGGGGGAGCGCGCATGAGCAGGCGATATCTTATCACTGCTCACTGAAGTGTAGCTCCCCCTTCCAACTGTACTGCACTGCATTTTTGACTGCTGTCATAGACAGCTCCAGCAGCCATTGGAGAACTGTGGCCATGCCTGCAAACACACTGACTGAATTAGAAGAGGACTGCCACACCTCTGAAAACTCGGATGATGGCACTATGTTTCTTGCACATGCGTGCAAGCAACATAAAAAGGGATCACACTTTTTGGAAAAAGGATTAAGGCAGTAATAAACCTGAATTTAAACTAACCAAAGGGCGGGGGCACAGTATATACAATGTGTTCACAAATGAAATTTTATTCACTGATGTTACTAGTGAGGGGGTATCCACATCCAATAAACCTAATATTACATCACTAAATATCCTTTACCTAAATGCAAGATCCCTGAATAATAAACTGGATGACTTAAGAGTAGTAATAGCAAATAAAAGTTACAATGTGATACTGGTTGTAGAGACATGGTGGAATGCCAATAGAAACTGGGGACAGGAAATAGAGGGGTACACATTATACAAGAATAACAGGCAACAGAGGACAGGTAGTGGTGTGGCCCTATATATAAATAATTGCCTGAAAGGCATACAGGCCAAAAGTACTCTGACCGACATTGAAGTCAGCTTGAAAACACTGGGTTGATAAAATAGTTAAAATCATTAACAGTTGGTACATGCTACAGACTCCCTAATAGTAATAGTGAGTATAACGAGGCCCTGTTAGAGGAAATTAGGGAAAATGTGAGACAAATAAGCATATTCTTATTATGGGAGACTTCAACTTTGGCCATATAAATTGGACTGAAGATTAAACTACTGGAAGATTAGAAAATGAACTTATGAATATAATAAGTTAATATTATATATATATATATATATATATATATATATATATATATATATATATATATATATATATATATACCCAGTGATGTGATTTATCTTGACTTTACAATGGCCTTTGATCAGGTGCCACATGGGAGACTAATAAGGAAACTGGGCTGCATGAATATGGACAAGAAGTTGTTGATGTGGATAGGAGAATGGCTAGATGATAGGATTCAAGTTGTAAGAACTGGACATTCCGCATCCAATAAAATCAATGTTACAAGTAGTGTACAGCAGGGTTTAGTATTGGCATCTGCCTTATTTACATTGCACATAAATGACTTACATGTTGGTGTGAAAAGCAACATATCTAAGTTTGTAGATGATATAAAAATAGGGGGACCAACACTAAATGACAGTGCTACAACAACAATACAAGAAGATCAAAACATAATAAATAATTGGGCTGATACATGGGCATGAATTTTAATAAAGACAAATGCTGGGTCATACATTTTGGTAAACAAAATATAAGAAAACAATATTTTCTTGGTAAACCCCCCTGGTTAGCGTAGAGCAGGAAAGGAACCTGAGGGTCATAATGCAGCCTAACCGGACGTTCTCTTCACATTAAACACATATCAGTCACAAAGCACTGAGAATCCTGGGAAATATTAAAAGGAATGTTTGCAGCAGGCATAGGAATTTTCTTGTGCCATTATACAGATATTTAATTAGGTCTCATCTTGACTGTTGCTCACAGTTTTGATCACAATCAAGTATGGGCAAACAGCAACCATAGAAAAAGTTCAATAGAGATATACCAAATGTATATATGGAATGCATGGACAGAATAATACAAACTGATTAAAATCCCTAGGACTGTATAGTCTGCAACAAAGGAGGAAGAGAGGCAACGTTTTGTTACTATATAATATACTTGAGAATACGAACCTATGTGTAGAAATGGGACTGGAATTCAAGAACAATGTTTACAATACAAGATGCCACAGGATGAGATTGCTAGGAAGAAGGTTCTGGACTAACCTCAGGGGATCATATTTCACAATGAGAGTGGTAGGACCATGGAGTACATTGCCTGATGAAGTAGTTCAAGCTAAGGATTTCAACAAGTTTAAAAGACTTCTGGATATCCACATGCTTATGGCATCGTAACCTTATGAATATACCGCTGAGTAGTGGAGGAGTAGGTTAGTAGAACCACCACGTCTATTCCTATTTCTAATAAACCTTAATAACCTTAATCTTTGCCACAACTGTGGGTTAAAACATTCAACTTTATGATCTCTGTGCCTTACTACCTTAAGTAACTGAGCCAGATTTGGTTCTGTTTCCACTGCTGTCAAAGTTGAAGGGCCTGACTGTCTCAGGCAAGGCACGGGCTTGGTCCGCTCTGCCAGTCACCTTCTGTTTCTTACCTTCTCCAGCACCTCTTCTCAGGTTGCAACCCATCTTTTGGCAATCCTGAGTCACACCAGATCCAGATTTTAATCACAGGTTCCAATATGTACTAGCTATCAGGAACTAAAATTAAATGAATGTCTGTCAATTCCATAAGCGCAGAGCTCATTATAGACAAGACACAAGTGCTTTGACTGGCTGCTGTTTCTGCCTCCTCTCTGCCAAGATTATAGCCTGTCTTAAAGCTCAGGACTCTGCTTGGTGTCTTCATAAGTCCTCAGCTCCCCTGAGGACTTGGCAAGATACAGACAACTTATGAATGCCTGCACTAAGCAACTAAGAAGATGAAATCTAATACTTTGCCTCCAACTTCCAGAATAATATTGATAACCTAACTAAATTCCAGAGGGACATTAACTCCCTATTCAGCCTTTCCTCACAGTGTATCATCTCAGTTCCCCACCAAGATAGTGCCAACATTTCCGACCCTCTTAAGGCTGCCTCTACTTTTAATATCTTTTTAACTAACTTTGTCCACTGGCTTCTTCCCTGTCTTCTTTCTACACTTCCCCCCTCATTTTTTCCTTTCCTCTCAGCCTTGTCAAGACTCATAGCCTGAATCAGACTGACTCCAAACTTCTCTACCTCTCTGCTTCTGCTGTCTCCTCTCCAATTTCTAATATACTCAACCTCTCTTTTTGCACAACTACTGTTCCTGGAGCTTGAAAGAAGGCTAAACATCTCCCTTTAGTAAGAGTGGGATTCCCCCAGTGCCTGCAAACTCAACATAGCTCCCTTACCCTTGTTTTGGCTAAAATCCAGCAGAAACTGGTACTCTCCCATCTCTCCTCTTTCTTTGATGCTTCTTCCTTCCTTGGCCTTTTCCAGTCAGGTTTCTGAAATACCCAACCCATAGTCATCTCCCTTCTCAGGCTCTTAAACGGGATTGCTTACCACTGCCATTTTTGTTGACCATACTAAGGTGTTCCACATTGTTGACCACCTGTTCCTACTTGAAATGCTCACCATTGGCTTCACTGACCATACAGCCAGGTGGTTTAGTTCTTACTTGGTGGACAGGTCCCAGGAGGTTTCTGTAGAAGACTCAGTTTCCCCTTCCCTCACAAACAGGTTGGGTGTCCTCAAGTGTCCCATTATGGGTCTGATCCTAATCTTACTTTTTTTGCATGACCTCCCCAAAGCCTTTGTCTCCTTGAACATTTACATGACAGTGCTCTACACCTGTAGCTCATTGGCTCTTAAGTTAGTCGTACAGGTTCAGAATGAACCTGACAACTTTTAGTCATGAGCTGGGCTTACTAGCTCACCCTAGATATCCTAAAAGGTCTCCATGACACCAGTCATTGACTGACCAAACTCATGTCTCCCCCTTCTACCACTGCCACCACCCTAGTCCTCAGGACCTGGATGGTTTCCTTAAATATCTGGAAATTTAGCTGGGCAGTCAACATTTTCTGCCATAATGGCACCATCCACCTGTGACAGACCAGCTGCTCCTACTTCCAAAATGATGGCGACAGGCAATGGTGCTCACAACCCAAGCGGTGAGGTGTCAAGCACTCTGTCTGTGCCACACCTTGACGCTCACGGGAACATGTTCTTTCACACAGAGGGGCCAGCCTAGGTTCATTAATCACAGTTCTCAGGGAACAGAAACAATATACAGTAACATAAATAAATATCCTAAGAGAACAACATTTTATCTTTATTGCAAACCTTTTTATTACTCTTGGAACATGTTATAAACATGTAGTTCTGATCAGTGTTTACTGGCTACACCATTTTGTAAAACTCAACAGGGTCAAATAGTATTTTCTTATACCATGGTCAAAGAATGGAATTCTTTGCCTTTCAATTTTGCTGGTTTTAATAATATTGCTACATTTAAATGTAATCATAAGAATTATCTGTTAGCTAACAGTGTGTGTAAATCCTTTGTGTATTTGTTTCTGTCTTCTGTATTTGATATGGGGCCTATGAATGACGGCATGGGAAAGGCACAGAAAATGCAGTATCTGTGACGCGCAGCTATGCACCATGCAGGACCCGCACAGCATGCGGTATGCACGACCAGACCCGTGGGCCATGCAGAGGCAGTGGGTGGCACCACAGAAGGTGTGGAACAGGACACGCAGGTGGCAGAGGAGGGGACAGGGTACGTGTTCCCACCCCTTGACTCCACCATAAAAGGAGAACAGCGCCTGCTAAACCGCACATAGGAACATGAATTCGAACATGGAGGAGGTGCGGAATGAATGGAAGAACCAAGGGAGGGTGTGGAGCAAACCATGCACAGCGACAGGGAGGGAGAGCAGGGGAGGCACATGCCAGTCCTGTGCGTCGGTGGGACCAGGCGGTCCCAATTATCCAACTTCACCAGGCCCAGGTTGCCACAATGGTGAGCGAGATCTGTGCCAGCCATGACAGGCTATACGGCACGCACAGCCTGTCCACCCCTGCAGATATGAAGACGCACCTGTGGCTGGAGGGCAGGCCACCATCAATACCGCCAGACCAGATGCCAGGACGATAACAGCGATAAAGCACAAATGACGGGACCTGTGGATCACCGTGAAGAGGCACCTGGTGGTGGCAGCATGCGAGCAGCATGGTACGGGAAGGGGATTACCCACCGAGGAGCCTGAGCTCACCCCAATAGAGCGGACAGTGGTGAACACGATCATGGCTGTGATCATCCATGGAGTGGACAAGGGTGTGAACATGTCAGCAGGTAGGCATGGCACAAATGCACTGCACACCCATGGATGGGTCACACACAACTGCCGAAGCCTAACATACCCCCCATGTGCCAACCGAACTAGACAGAGGTGATGGACGTGGTGATGACCAGCCGACACAGACACCGCACACCACGGATGCAGGACACATGCAGCTGATGGAGAACAACACCGCAGGTAAGCCAGGGTGTGTTTGGGTGGGGATGCAGGCTTCACAGCATGAGCAGTGCATGTAACATGGCCTACCATCTACATCCCACAGGGTGAAGCCAACCAGCAGCGCTTGCAGCACCAGCCATGGCCCCTGACAGTGACACAGGAACAGACACAGAGGTGGATGTAACTGCTATGGACACGGCAGTGGCCCACGGACGTTGAGACACAGAGGGCGGCAAGCAGGGCAGCCACATGACAAATGAACACAAGAGCCATGCCCCGCCATGGCTTGTGTGCTTGGACACACCGTGGTTGTCGCTAACCCCGACAGCAGTAATGAGGGCACATTCACTCGGACAGCAGGGCGCAGCATGGCTGCATGTGCCATGGTGATTGCCGACCGGCAGTACAGCGAGCTGCAGTGGCTGTAGCAGGACTGCCTGGAGACACAACGGTGGCACACAGAGGCACTGGTGACACTGACTGGTGCCATAACCACTGTGGGCCATGACACAGCATGCATTGCCACATCCCAGGAGTGGTTGGAGATGACCATTATGAGCTGGGGTATGCCACCATGGGTGACAGGCAGAGTGCAATGCTAGGAGTAGGGCAATGGCACCTGTGTGGCACTGGCAGATGGGTGTTGCCCGCTGGAGGACAGGGACATGGGTCCTGGTGGGTCAATACTGGCCAAAGCCACTTCGCTGGGCCCAGATGCTGACATGGACATGCTTGTGGGGACATCAGCAGACTCACAGCCATGGCCAGACATGGGGATCAGCCACGCCACCAATGGTGGAGGTGATGGTCCAGCAATGGAAGGCAGCACCGGGCAGGATCCCGCATCCTCCGCCGACCCATGGGAGGCACCATGGTGCAGGGGCCCTGTGGCAGGGCACTAGGGAAGATGCATTGGAGGGAGACACAGGTGTCTGGAGGGGAGTGTGTCACACCACAGGGCACGCAACGGCTGTGACATGCCACACTGGTGCACTGCCGGGCTGTGCCATGGACGTGGCTCTGGGCTGACACACACGGCACCACCCACACATGCACACACACTGGCAATGTACACCAGGCATGGGGCAGCACAGGGTGATGGTGGCACAACACGCATTAGGACCATGAACACGTGGTGGGGACCCCTGTGTGACTGGCTACCTTGCCATGGTACAGGGCTTGTCCCAGGGGCCATGGGACCTTGCCATGAAACACCAGGCATGCCTGTGGGCACACACCATGGGCACTGTGGGGCCTAGGCATGCCCTCAGACATGCCTCATTATTGGGCATGCATCAGCCACCATGGCGCCACCTGGCACAGCCAGCACAGGCCCCGAAGGTATGGATACTGGACTGCAAGGCTGCACCTGAATGTGGGCTGCTGTGCCTAGTGGCAAAATGTGCCATTGACAACCACCACACATGCTGCATGGCCTGCTGCGGTCTCCTGGCCATGCGCTGGACCATTGGCCTTGCACTCCGGTGGCACGTCTGGGGGTTCATAGCGAGGCATCGCTACACCCCAATGCATGGCCATGTTTTGCAGCATCACACAGACAACGAAGACATGGTAGGCACGCATTGGACACATCATCATGGTGCCCCCGGTGAGGTCCAGACACTGGAATCGCGTCTTCAGGAGGCCTATACTCTTCTCCATGATGGTCCTCGTCTTCCAGTGTGCCATGTTGTAGGCGACCTCCACTGCATCCCCAGGCATCAGGTAGGACATCAGAAGGTACTGCAGCAATGGATAACCGCTGTCACCTACAAGAGAGAGAGGGGAGATGTTAGACATGGCACATGCATGTATTATGGCTGTACAGGGGCAGCGACACCTACCCAGCAACCATCCATTGACATGTCCTGCATGGAGCCAGGCACCGAGACCCAAACCATCCAGGATGTAGGCATCGTGGCATGACCCAGGGTACTGTGCACACACGTCAGTGAACAGGTTCCCTGCATCACAGACGACCTGGCAATTGATGCTGTAGAAGCCTTTGCAGTTGCGATATGCCACCTCATTGACTGTGTGGGTGGCAGGATTGTGAGGTGTGTGCAATCCACAGCACTGAGCATGTTCTGCATTCCATGCATTGTGTGGAATGCCTACTTCGTGGCATGGACCTCGCCGACCATCTGCAGGAGATGGACATGGTCCCACACATGTGGCAGCAGGGTGTCCATGACCTGGGCCAGTGCCCTGTACACAAACAACTGGCTCACGCTGACCACATCACTGGCGATGCGCTGGAAGGACCCCTGTAGTGTAGTACGACAGTGCACACATGACCTTGGTCTCCACGGTCATGGCCTGGACTGGCATGTACATGGGCCCACGCTGTCCCAGACCATGTCAAGCAAGTGTTTGACCATTGGCCACAGTAGCCGGAAGCGCTCAGTGCAGTGAGTGTCCCATAGCCCACACCCATCCATCCAGGGCTGGAACACACGCTCCCATGGACGACGTCTGCCACCCCTCCATCACCTTGCATTCAGCAGGTAAATGTTCATTAGCATTCCCAGGCACATGTCGCCATCTGTCAGTGCTGGCCTGTACTGGGAACAGCGCAATGCATGGGCATCACATCACCTGTGTAGCATCCGGGACAGCAGGTGTACAGCTATACCACACACACACCATGCACCAGTCGGCTGCCCCACACATGCATGTGGCATTGGCTGTGGGCACGGACTGTCCCACAGGACATGCACCATGTCGTGCATGCAGCAGGCTGTCTGTGTGCCATGCCCTGTTGCCACATGCTAGGGGGCACGTCCCTTCTGTGGTGTGCATGGTGCGCCCTTGGGTTGCACATGTGCCCTGTTGCATATGCCATGGGTGGGATGCATGCGGGGGTCACATACCATGTGCACGCCAGGCACTGGTGGCCTACATAAGGGGATATCCCATGCCTCAGCACATTGTACAGGCAGTATGAAGTGATACCTGGAGGACCTGTGGTGCATCGCAGAGGCTGAGTTCTCTGACAGCGGTGGCTACGGCACGCTGTGGGCCACCATGGACACAATGGCCATGCTGAGGGTATGTGTGCTGCTCCGGTGTTGTGGGCATGCCCGGGGGGGTATGCGGTGCGCTGCCTTGGCATGTGCATGTGTACTGACCTTGTGTGTCTTTCCCCCCCTGCAGGGATTAATGGCCATTCCATGGTGCCTGGAGCTGCGGTGGAGGGAGCAGCTGGATGAGGCCACTGTCATGGTGGAGACGCCCAGGGCACAGTACCACATGCAGTGGGTGTGCAGGATGCCACAGACACCTTCACCGAACCATCATTGCTGGTATTCCGTACTACTAAGGGAAGCAGGGTGATGCAGAGCCACGGATCCTGTAGAGGGTCGACGTGCTGTCGCAGGTCGGTGCACCTCACACACCATGGGTTACCATTCGTGCCCTCTTCTGGGGCATCTCCACATGCACAACTGGTATATGGGCACCCTGTGCAGCTGCACACACACACACACACACACACACACACACACACACACACACACACAGCAGTGTGACCCCTGGACTGTATCCATATGCCCCCAACCCCGGACTGCTCTGTGTGTGGGTCGGGATGGCATGGGGGATGGCGTTCCAGCTTACACAGGCCTTGGCAGCAGGGCCCATCGGGGTCGGGGACTGTGCGGGTGGGGTACAGGGATCTGGGCAGGCCTCCTGGGTGCTGGAGTGGGGGTGGGGGCAGGGGGGTGCACCTGCGTTGGGCAGGTGGATCTGGGCAGTGCGTGTGCAGAGCGGAGTTGGGCCCAGCAGTCCATCTAACCCAGGGCGTGGGCATGGGGAGGGTGGACCATGGTGGTGGTGGTGGAGTTCATGGCTCTTCCTGTGTCCACTGTGCTAACTGTCTGCTTCTCCCCACAGTGATACTGTAGAGCCATTCTGTGCATGGTACTGCACTGTGTGCCGATGCCTGTGCCGGCGAAGGAGGGGACCAGCAGCAGTCGCAGCAGCAAGGAGGTGGACAGACAGGCCATGATGGGGCCAGAGAAGTGAAAAGAAGGCAGTGTGCTGTGTGAGATGGCAGCAGAACCACAGCGTGGCCATCCAGATGTGTAGCCGCTATGGACCTTGTGTGGGATTGTGCATATGGGGGGGGCCTGGGGTTTTTACCACCTGTGCAGTTGTGCTATTTGTAATAAATGACTGGCGATCTACATTGTGTCATCCTTGCCTCACATGTGTGTCTGTGTGGGTGTGGGTGAGTATGTTGGGGGGGCACTGCCCTGGTCGGCTGCAGGGCCATTGTCTGTTGGGAGGCTGGTGGCAGGTGCCGGGGTGGGGCGGTGTGGGTCATGGGGGACCGTGCAGGAGGGCACATCACAGTGTATCGTGTCATGGTTCCAGGGCATGGCAGATTGTTGGCTGCACACCTCTCCACTGTCCCACATTATGTGGAACAGTCCCTCATTTTACTTCATCTCAGCTCCCTGTTCCACACTGTGAGGACTTGTTCCACATTCAATGTCAACATTGTAAAGCATATATCCATAGTAAATTATGCAGAATATGTATTATTCAATTAATAACAGACTTTCTGAACATATATGGAATGTTTTCACAGTGTTCTGGGCTTCTTAGGTACAGATTTGATTAAGTGTTCCACATTTTGCCCATTTTTTCCACAGTTTGACAGGCAATGTTCCACATTTGAGGAATGAACGATTGACAGGTATGGCTGTCCTTGTGGGATTCATGTTGCCATAGTGGCATCCTGTCCCTCGTTGCCGGCCTGCACAGATGGGTCATGCACGGTCACAGTGCCTAGCGTCATTTCCGTGTATGCCATCTGTGGGCCTTGGCGTTTGCCCCAGAATCACCATGGGGCTGTCCCGTGTTCCCAGGTGCACACGTGTAGTGTGGTACTGGTGCCCCGGGGAAGGGTGTTGTGGCATGTTGTGGCCACAGCCACATTGTGGCCATGGGCTGGACCCACCCGCTGATCAGCTGGCTCTGCCATTTGTGGGTTGCCGTCCTGTAGGGGCATGCCTCTCTCACCGTTGAGGGTGGTTTGCCCACTTGGCATCCCTGTGCAGTGAGCCACCATGGCTACTGCCGTGGGTCATGGGCCCTGGTCTTTTAGGTTGCCGTCCACTGGCTTGTGGGTGCACTGTTACTGCCAGGCCAGTGTGCTGGTGCCTGTGCACTGCTGTGGCATCCCACGCCATGCTCGTTGTCACCGCCATTGGTGTGTGCTGCATAGGTGCTCTTACCGACGGCCTGGTTGCCACACATTTGTATATCAGTGCCATGCTGGCATGCCTGTCCACCTGTGTTGGGTGCTCTTGGTGCTGCCATTGTGGGCCGCTTCCCACTGTGCCATGCATCTGTGCCCTGCTGCATGCCCCTCTTGTGGCCTTTTGGTGCTGTTGGTGCTCCTGTTACTTGTGCACCTGTTTACATCTGCCCCTGGCCACATGTTGCTCTGTGTGCTTTGGAGTGTGTGTGTGTATGCGTGTTCTGCACGTTCATGGGCTGTACACATCGGCGCGTACTTGGTACGTGGCTCCTCCCACATGTAGTCACTGCGTATGCGGCCTGTGTACCTCCGAGTTGCCATGCTGCACGGCTCCTCCCTCGCATGTCATGCATGCCACTCATGGCTTGCATGTGCATAATCTCCCCTGCTCGTTACGACCGCGTGCTGCGCACGTGGTGTACCCTTTGTGCATAGATCCCAATGTATTTGTGCTATATTACTAATTTCAATTTGTCTCTTTTTGTATTGGTCTTTCTCCTGGATCCCTCTTGAAAATGGACCGTTTTTGTTCTTGGGTTCTCACCTTGTTGACAAAATATAAAATAAAATAAATATTTATGGAGTGCAGTGCCTCTACCTGGGCATTTTATGGAGAGGGTCCCAAGATGCTTGAGCACTGTACTCCCTGTGCAAGGGGCAGTGGCTGTTGTTGTGCACTAGCCTGGCCTGGATGGATCCCTGGGGAGAGCAAGTGGTGGAAACAAGGATACATCTCTGGCCACCTGTGCTAAACCTTGGGGACCTTGATTCTTGCCTTGGACCTCACAGTGGTGATAGCTCCATCTCACATGGACCTCACAATAGTGATAGTTCCATCGTACATACTTTGGTCCCTTTCCCCAAACAATAACTTCAGGACACAGGGTACTGACTCTTAAATGGGTTGCATAAAACAGAACAGTTCACAATACATATACTGACTCATGCACAGTCACAGTGATGCCTGGAATGGTTCACAATTTTCTTGCACTATAGTTTGTAATGTATTTAATTGTTGTATTGATTTTATATTTCTGCAAGTGCCACCTATGCCTATTTTTTATTCTGTATTTCCTTCAATGGCTTTGCTTACTTGTGCCAAGCCCCCCATAAATAAAAATGTAAGTGGTGACAGCGATAGAGAGAAACCCCATGAAAATGAAGAATAATAGAGAGCCAGAGAATGCTCCAGTCTAGTAAAAGACAAAATGGGTGGGGGCAGAATCAGACATAAGTAAGGGAAAATGTGTACCCCATACTTTAAGGATCTATTAACCACCTTGTCTAGTGCATCTTAATTGTAGAATAGGCTTATGAACCTGGATCCAGGGTTCAGTGAAGGAATGTGTTTTTCCTGCTTTTAAGTAAGGTTGGCATCAGCCTCTGTTCCCCCAGCATTACCCCAAAAAATATAAACTACACATGCAACAACCTGCACACAGCCATGGCTAGCTTCATTATCACCTGCTTCATTTGGGGGAATGTTGACCATGGCAACTCAAATATCCTAAGTTCTTACAAAACACGTGATGGGGTCTTTGGTGGGAGGGATACAAGTAAGCATTAATCATCACCAGAGGAGGGCTCTGCCAGGGGATTAATGTCCACTGGGGGGTTGGTGCCTGAGGGTGCAGCCCGAGGGGTCCAACCGCCCAGCGGGCATTAATCCACGGCAGAGCCCGAGGCTGAAGGTGATTAATGCACTTGTAACATAGGCTCGGCTCGGCGATTACGAGCCTATGTTACTGGCATCACCTCCAGCGGGCAGCATCAGCGATGTTTGTCTAGTATTCCCCTGAGTGCTGTACAACTGTAGCAGAGCGCCAGGATTCGCCGAACGGCCACAGCTGCCTGAAACCGAGCGGGTATTAAGCTACAGGTAATGCCCGCTTGGACAGTGCCAGCTGTGGCCATGGAGGCACTTGAGGGTAGCAGCCCTTCCATCACCGGCAGCCCCCGCCGTCTGTAGTGAGCAGTACTGTGGGAAAGGCAGGGAACAGTTGCCAACTGCCCATCTGGAACACAATATCTTCTGCCACTGTTTGGTTCAAAAGGGCCGTCACTTTTCGGCTGTACAAAAATAAAACGTCTCCGCATATTCTGACATGTGGAGGCAGGTAAACGTTGAAGTTTTACTTTACATTACAGAGCAGGTCTTCTGATTAATTGCAGCTCAGTTCATCAGTCAATTGAGTAGGCGTATGACAACTTTTCCTTGCCTTTCCCACAATACTGCAGTCACATAACAGACAGCGGGGGCTCGCAGTCATGGAGCAGACTGCTACCCTCGGGACCCTCCATGGCCACAGCTGGTACTGACCAAGTGGGCATTATGTGTGACTTAATACCCACTCGGTTTCTGTCAGCTGTGGCCATTCGGCCAATCCTCGCACTCCTTTGCAGCGCCCGACAGTGAGCCGTGTTACAATATTTCAGTAAGATCTTCTAGATAAGAGTACCTGCAGATGCTAGATGCTACCAAAAGGCTTTTGCAAAATCTACAACACCTGAGAAACACTGATGTGTTATGTCAAGGTGAGAGCAGGTCAGTCAGCAACACCTTTTGCACAAGGTGGTTCAGATATCTGGGGGAGCATCATGAGATGACCTCTTAAGAGGATCACTAGACTTTTGTAGAATCGGAATTTGGAAGACAACAGAAGAAGGGTAGGACAAAAACTAACTTGGATAGAGATGATCTGAAGCATGCAGGGCTGATAGGCACCACCTGGAATGGGATTGCAGCCCCGATGAAGAACAAGAATGCCTGGTGCAAGTGGTTGGCTTCATGTGCCACCCAGCATGAGGAGATGCAAGCCAGAGTAAATGCTATTAACTAAGTCACAGTGAGACTAAAATAGTTTAAAACAAATAACATTGTTTCCTGCCCATTTGCTTGAAACCGCTCTACTGCCACCACAGCACTGAATATTCTTTTTTACATAAACCCTTTTATAGTTTAAAAATCAATGATTTTACAACTACTGGCCCTTATGCATGAAGGAACATATGGTATGTGCCACAGGTGCGTACCCTGACCATGCAGCTCTGCACCTTCGGGAGGCAGTATAATGCAGAGGTTTAGGGTTCTGAGCTGCAAATCTGGAGACCTGGGTTTGAATCTCACAGCCCCTACTTGCATGCTGTGTGACCCTGAGCAAGTCACTTTACTCCCTTGTGCTCTCAGGTCGCACCTGGAAACAAGCTTCTGCTTAGTGTGCCTTTCCTGGTTAAACAATGTCCCCCACCTGCAGACAGGTGTGCACCTGGTGGCATGCACAACTTCTGGCCACTTATCCGTGGCTCCACCCCCAGTGCGCAAGTTTGTGGGGGGTTGATGTGGGTGGAGTTGTAGTCCTGGATGGGCGGCCAATCGAATGCCCTGCCCAGGACCCTGAGTGGATCTCACGCACATAACAATGCAGGACTGGGATCGTGCATCGTATGTATGCAACCACGGAATGCATGGGTGGCCACCGTCAGTGGTAGAGCCCCCCCAATGCTTGCTGCAGAGGCATCCCCCACCACCAGAAGCACAGCTGCTCCCACAACACAGTGGAGCACCCTCCCCAGTCCCCCGATGCCCGCCCTCAGGCCCCGAACACAGTTGTCCCCATTTTCCAGCACTGCAGCCCCCCACATAGTGGGGCACTGGCTCTGGGACTGCGGTACCTCCACCTGCACACATCCATGTGATGCCCCCCCAACCCCATGGCACCAACCACACCACCCCGACCCCCAGACCTGGCAGGAGATGCTGCAGCCATGGGACAGCCAGCGGCACTGCCCACTGAACACCCCCTCTGCCGCCTGTACCAGGGACGGGGCATACATGTGCTGGGGGATCTCCGTGCTACAGGGACAGGGGTGGCTTCATGGGTTGGGGGAAGGTGATCAAGACCAGTTGCCATGCTGGGGGGGACTCTGTGGGTGCGCAGGCATGGTTGTGTAAAACCAAGGTCAGGGTTCCCCCTTGCGTATCCTACCCATCCCTACACCCCCCCCTGCATATTGCACTCATGCTTTTGTGAATGGCGCATAGTGCAGACATGCCCCCTGCCTGCCCCCGGTGCATTGTAGTCTGTGTAGCTGGGGGATCAGGTGCGTAGGGGCTGCACACCACATTTAGTGCATTCCAAGTGGGGGCATAATGGTTGCGGAGTGGCTATGCACCGCGGATCCATGGCATGTAGCCAGTCCACACATTTGTGCATAGGCCCCACTGTAAGACAGCACTAGTGGGTGTGTTATGACACAACAGCTTGGGTAATTATGTGGCAATAATCACATGCCTTGTTGTTATGCATGAGGTTTAGTCAAGTGCCCTTAAACTCCAATGAAGTGTGATTACTGTCCATAATTACACATCCCTAAAGCATCTCTTATTGCACTTATAAAATGGGTTTTAGAAATAGCTTTAAAAGCAAAAAATACATTTATTAGTGCATCCATTGAATTATATCAATACAAAGTCATGTGACTTGTTTCAGCTAATCAGATTGCTTCATTATCCATGCCATTTTATAACATGATTTAATACTGGCAAGGCAATTTTATTTGTATGGCGCCCAATCCCAGGGGCTCTGAGCACCTCACAGAAATGAACGATCTGATAAATAGAGAATAAAATATAGATCAGGATGTGTAACGAGAAGTTTACACACACCTGAGGGGTTAGATGCTATATAAACCCTGAGTGCGGCTCGAGGGTTTATTAAAACATCTAACAGGTATTACTCCGACCATGTTTTATTTTATATTAATTGCTGGGTTTGCCTTTTTTTACCTCAGTAATTATATAAAATGAATGCAGGAGGTTGCTCCGCTGCCCACCCGGTTCTGAAGGGAAAAGCAGCAGTGGGGGCATGCGCAGAGCGAGGGAAACCGTGCGCGTGTTTGCTGTTGTAAACGGTCCTTTATAACGGCAAATTAAACCACGGTTTCCCTATGGGGAAAATGCTAAGCCAGTTTTTACAACATTGTGCAGTTATATAGAATAAAGTATGGGTTGGAGTGTGTAACGAGATTTTACACGCACCCAAGTTGTGGGATGCTACTTCGCCCTCGGGGTTTGTGAAAAGCATCCCACAGTGAGGGTGTATGTAAAATAGAGTTTGACATCCCAACTCATTTTTTTATTTTATATAATTGCTGGGTTTCCCTTTTTCACCTCAGCAATTATATAAAATAAACAGCTCCCAGTGTATCCTAAGGTCAGTTTCCCTTTAGTCTGGTGCCAAATTTTCATATTTTAAAACTTTTTTTCCACTTTCTGCAGGTCTTTGTGTGTTTCCATGGTATATGGGGAGGGGGGAGAAAAGAAAAGGACTTACCGCCGAGTTTTTGTGGAGGTTCTGTTTCGGCGACATAGAAGCGGTGAGCGGTCTCGACTGGTCGCGCTGCTGCGTGAGCATACACACAGCAAAGGAAATGCGATGCATATTTGCCGTTATAAACACTCCTTTTAATGACAAATTACACCATGGTTTCCCTATGAGAAAAAGGAGACCATTTATTATATAGAGAATAATGGATAGGCAAGTGTGTTTATGGTTTTTATTACACCGAGGTGTGTGATGACCAAACCTTGAGGCGGCTCGAGAGGTTTATACAGTCATCACACACAACCAAGGGTGTAAAAAATCCTTAACACACAATTGCCTATCTTTTATTTTTGATAATCACTGGTGTTTTGCACTGTTTGCGCAGCTTAGCGCGGCATCGTGCAACTTTGTACGGCTTTGCGTGGCTTTTCATATCAACCAGCCGGTTGATATGACTTTTTAAACCAGTTGATATTGGGGCTCACCAGTAATTATAAAACAATAATGAATAATCAGGTAATAAATAAGCACAGCAGGGCATTAAAACAACAGCATCATGCCCCCAAGTACAAAGTAAACAAATGAGTTTTAAGTCTGGATTTAACAAGCATTTGTCAATGCCGAATGTTTGCTTGCTGTAGGAGTTACAGAGCTGCATAATAGGAATGGCAGTGAAGTATTGAACTGAAGCCAACCCCACAACCACCCTTCAGAGACTGACAGGCATTGGGGAGTGCTCTTTGGGTCATCAGGCATAATGGCCATGCCATTTCACCACACCCTACCCTGCAGACACTGACAAGTGTCACGGTGTGCCTTGGGGTCTTTGGCCCTTATGCACACCCCATTCCATCAGGAAATATGGTAAGATGGGTGCGGTATAAGAGAATGGGATGAACTTTCGCCGAAGAGTCCAAAGCACACCTTGATGCCTCTCACTGGCTGCAGGGTGTGGAATGGTATGAGTATTACATGCAGGAATCCCAAGTCATACCCCTGATGCCTGTCATTCTCTACAGGGTGGGGCGTTATGGTCGGAAACCCTAATGCCTCAGGCGTTCATTGGTATTTTCATTCCAAATTTTCAACATGTTTTTTTTTTTTGTGACCCCCCACCTCATGAACAGTGGTAATATCAGTTTGTTAGCCGAAAGTTGCTTTTCCACAGCAACTATGGCATTTAGCACCACAGGTGCAAAAACACATTCTGAACAGGATGTGAAAAATGACAGCTGTCCTGTTCATGGGGAGGTGTAAAAAATGGCAATGTTGAAAATCTGCAGTGAAAATATTAAAAAAGCTGGTGAAGTCACAAGCATGCATAGAAACTGTACAACGCACACCCGTAATGTAATTAGTTTGGGGATTTTTTTTACAGCAGATTGTCAACACAGGCATTTTGGGACCTCCACTCATGAACAGTGTCACTGTGATTTTCTTTATCTGTCCCAACAATGATTTCCCACAGTGACCACACATTTCTGCGCTGAAAGTATGAAAACACATTTCGGACACGCTGTGAAAAATGACAGCTGTACTGTTCATAAGGAAGAGTGGAAAAATGCCACTGGTGAAAATCTGGACTGAAAATATTACAAATTCATGAACTTACGAGGGTGCGTGGAAACTGCGCAATGCTCACTCGTAACAGTCATTTTATGTACTTTTGTCACCAAATTTTCAACATAGCCATTTTAAGACCTTTGCTCATGAAAAGTGTCACTGTGATTTTCTTAATCTGTCCCAAACATTGCTTTCACACACCAGCTGCACCATTGTGCGCTACATGTGCAGAAACACATTTTGGGCGAGATGTGAAAAATGGCAGCTGTACTGCTCATAAGGAAGTGTAATAAAATGGCAATGTTGAAAATCTGGCATGCAAATATTAAAAATTTGCAAACTTGTGAGCGTGCGTAAGAACTGCGCAACGTACGCTCCTAAAACAGTCATTTTGGGGAATCTTTCACCAAATTTTTAACATAGCCATTTTAAGATCTCTGCTCATGAACAGTGTCACTGTGATTTTCTTAATATGTTCCAAACATTGTTTGCGCACACCGATTGTACCATTGTGCGCTACATGCAGGGAAACACATTTTGGGTGACATATGAAAATGACAGCTATACTGCTCATAAGGAGGTGTTGTAAAATGGCAATGTTGAAAATCTAGAGTGCAAATATTAAAAATTCATGAACTTATGAGCGTGCATAGAAACTGTGCAATGCATGCTTTAGAAATAGGACTTTTAGAATTTATCCCAAATTTGTAACATAGGCTTTTGAGAGCCTCCTTACGAACACTGGCACGGTGTTGTTTCTTTAATTGGTCCTGAAAGGTGATTTCGAACAGTGACTGCGAAATCACCCTTTGGGCTCAATTTACAGCATGACAGTTCAAGAATTCATGTGGAGGGGTCCCAAAAACCCCATGTTGAAAATTTGGTGCCAAAATTCCGAAAAATGCCCAAGATATGCATTAAAGTTGAAAAAACCCTATTTACCTCATTATACAGCTTACTGGCATTTCCTTAGTTTGCGGTCGGCTTTGAAGAGTGCAGACGTGTTCCAGGTCCACCGAAGATCATCGTGCCGAGCTCTGGAGGTAAGTATGTGGTGAGGTGGGGGCATGGGGAGGCATAGTGCACAGAGGGTGGGCGCAGGTGGGCAGAGAGACCGCGGAGACCACTGATTGAACTTTTTTGTTTACAGGCTGTTTTGTTTTCTTGGATGATGTGGGACATTTGCCATGCTGGGGTGGGCTCCCAGCATGGTAGCTGGAAGGCTGTTTGGGGGGGACGTGGAGCCGATGGGGGATTGGGCACCCTTGTCGGCCATATGATCTATTACCACACTGGGGTGGGCTCCCAGCGGGGCAGCTGGAAGGCTGATGACACGGGATGTTTGACACGCTGTGGTGGGCTCCCAGTGTGGCAGCTAGAAGGCTGTTTGGAGGAAGGCTGGAGCTGACGGGGGATTTGGCACCCCTGTCGGACATACAGTGTGTGCATGGGGGGGAGCGCATGAGCACACAATGTGCATGCATGTGTGCGTGTTGGGGGGGGAGCTCTGCTCACTGAAGTAGAGCTTTCCCTTTCAACTGTATGGCACTGCATTTTCAACTGCTGTCATAGACAGATGCGGCCTTCATTGGAGAACTGGGGCTGTGCCTGCAAACACACTGACTGAATTGGAAGACGGCTGCCACACCTCCGAAAACTCGGATGATAGCACTATGTTTCTTGCACATGCATGCTAGCAAACATAAAAATGGTCAGGGAAGGGGTACCTCTTACCTCTGGGGGGAGTGCATTCCAGAGAAGTAAAGCCACCACTACAAATGCCCTATCCACTGAGGACTTGAGGTGAGATGTTGGAACAGATAAAAGTCTTGCATCCACTGACTGAAAGGGATGGCCATGAGTGTAGGTGGTCAGGAGGTCTTTCAGGTAGCCCGGACCCAACCCATGCAGGGCCTTGTATATTAAGAAGTGCACCTTGAAGTTTATGCACCACTTCACTCGCAGCTAGTGGAGAGCACTGAGAATTGGCATAATATGCTCAAACCAGGAGGAACCAGCCACCAGTCAGACTGCTGCATTCTGGACCAGCTGCAAGTGATGCAGCAACTTCACAGATAACCCCAGGTATAGAGTGTTACAGTAATCCAGACTTGATGAGACAAGTGCATGCACCAGTGTTGCTAGGTCAGATAGCTCAAGAAAGGGCTTGATCTGGAAGATGTTACGAAGATAAAAAAAGAGACTTCAGAGGACATCTGACACCTGGAGCCTGATACTGAAAAGGGGCAAAGGGAGTGTAAAGGTTTGTACTGCGCTTGCCCTTTGCCCATGACCCCGAGGATGCTATATTCAGTGGATAGCACACCTGCACTATCTGACTGAATATAGGGGCATATTGACACATCGATAAGTGAAGTAGTGGATCCTGAAAGTGCAAGGAACAGTACCCCCAGACCCAATATCACCGGGAGCCCCTGTCGCACTATTAAGCCGGCACCATGCAAATGATCCCAATGGGCATGCAAGGCGCTAAGGGGACAATTCATGCCCATCATGGGCTCATTTGCATGGGAAGCAGTGGCAAGTTTGTGCTCCTTCTGTGGCCAGCCCCATCCACTCCAATCACCTATCAAAATTAAAACTAATACTTCCCTTCCATCCAGTGGTCCCCCATCCTCTAATCCTTGGCACCATTAAATTAAAAGTCTACCCTGGCATCCAGTGGTCCCCATCACCCTCCAATCCTTGACCCTCTTAAAAGAAATGTCTTCCCTGATGTCCAGTGGCCCCCTCACCCTCCAATCTCCATCCCAGTAGGTTTCCAGATAGTCTCTGGTGTCTAGTGGCACCACAACCCAAATCCAAAGAAGCGAAGCCACCACTACAAATGCATTGCCAGTATATGTGCTGCATTTGCAGTATGTAGGATGTGCCCCCCCATCATTGCACACAGCGGCCGGCTGAGGTGGTGAGAGGAGAGCTCTCCACAGCACCAGTGATTTGGCAAGGGGGGATGGTAGGATAGTGTACCTGGTCCAGGTGGGGTGCCACTAGAGGCCAGGGACATACTTTACAAAATGGCGGTGAGCTTTCAGGGAGTATGCCACTAGATACCAGGAACTATCTGGAAACCTACGCAGTCGGGGATCAGTGGGTGGTGGGTGGGGGAAAACCACTGGACACTAGGGAATATGTTCCTTTTACTGAGGATAGCAATCGGCTGGCAGGGAACCACTGGACACCAGGGAATAATTTTATTTTGATAGGGAAAGGGATTGGAGGGTTGGGACCACTGGACACCAGAGACTGCATTATTCATCATGGGGACAACTATTGTAGGGTGAGGGTGCCACTGTATATCAGGGAGCAGGTGTGCTCTCCCAGCTGCCAACTTGGTTGTTGGCTGCAATGGCTTAGCCGGCTGCTAAGGTTGCCTGGAGTAAGTTGGGCTTTTTTGGCAGTAATTGCGCTGTGCAAGGTGGCCTGCACTAACTCTGTTGTGCAGCACAAATGGACTAGTATAGCGCTGTGCCTGAATTCATGTCTCCACTCCTCCTGTTGCCCACTGCATGCATTATTTTTTCGCGCACATGCTAACCCTTTCAGCACATGCAATTGCCCCCTTTGAATATTGCACTCTGGTGCAAACCCTGAGCAAACAGGGCACTATCACTTTGCTCTCTGGGCAACATTTTTAATATCTAGTGCTGATGTCTAATGTCGGCTTGTAGTCCACAATAACCCCCAGATTCCTCACCCTATCTACAGCATGCGAGAGCAACATCATCCAAGTATGGTAATTTGGTACAACAACTCAAAGCTGATGAAACATAGAAACATAGAATTTGACGGCAGATAAGGACCGCTTGGCCCACCTAGTCTGCCCATTTTCCTACCTAACAGTTAAGCTGCAGATCCTAGTTAACCAACAGCTTACTTCCTCCTACTCCCCACTAGGACTGTCTAATGTCTGTCCCATGCATTCTTGAATTCCCCCCACTGTTCCTGACTCCACGACCTCCTCAGGGAGGCTGTCCCATGCATCCACAACTCTCTCTGTGAAAAAATACTTCTTCACATTACCTCTGAACTGCCTCCCTTCTATCTTCAAATTGTGACCCCTTGTTCTTGCACATCTCTTTTTCTGAAAGATGCTACCCTCTTGGACTTTGTTGATTCCCTTGAGGTACTTAAAAGTTTCTATCATGTCCCCTCTCTCCCTTCTTTCCTCAAGGGTATACATATTAAGCTCCTTTAGTCTTTCTTCATATGTCTTCCGGTGCAGACCCTGCACCATTTTGGTTGCATTCCTCTGGACAGCCTCCACTCTGTCTATGTCTTTGCGGAGTTGGGGTCTCCAGAACTGCACACAGTACTCCAGATGGGGTCTCACCAACTGTCTGTACAGAGGGATAACAACTTCCTGTTTTCTACTATTGATGCCTCTCCCTATGCATCCCAGTATCCCCCCCAGCCTTCCTTACTGCCTTCTCACATTGCTTGTCCACCTTTAGGTCATCTGATATAATTACCCCCAGGTCCCTTTCCATTTTTACTGTTGTCAGTATCTCACCCCCCATTGTATACTCTTCCCCTGGGTTTTTGTTTCCCAGGTGCAATACCTTGCACTTCTTTACATTGAATCTGAACTGCCATACATTTGACCATTCCTCCAGCCTTGCCAAGTCCCTTCTCATCCTTTCCACTCCATCTTGTGTATCAACCCTGTTGCAGATCTTTGTGTCGTCTGCAAAGAGAAATACTTTTCCTTCCAGTTCCTCTGCAATGTCACTTATAAAGACATTAAAAAGGACCGGTCTCAGTACTGAACCCTGCGGTACCATGCTAGTAACCCTCCTTTCTTCACTGTGGACTCCATTTACTACTACCCTTTGCATCCTGTCTGTTGTCTATCTAATTTTTTATCCAGGCTACCACCTTGGGACCAACTCCAAGACTGGCTAACTTGTGTATTAATCTTTTGTGTGGGACTGTATCAAATGCCTTGCTAAAATCTAGGTAGGCCATGTCCACAGCCCCTCCCTGGTCTACTACTTTGGTCACCCAGTCAAAGAAATCTATTAGATTCTTCTGACATGACCTTCCCATCGTGAATCCATGCTGCCTTGGGTCCTGTGTCCCACTGGCCTCTAGGTACTCAACAATTCTTTCCTTCAGAAGTGATTCCATCATTTTCCCTACCACTGAGGTCTAACTAACTGGTCTGTAGTTTCCTGCCTCTGTCCTGCTCCCACTTTTGTGAAGAGGAATCACATCTGCCCTCCTCCAGTCCTCAGGTACCACCCCATCCTCCCATGATTTGTTAAAGAGAGTAGTCAGCGGTGTTACTAGTTCTACCCTTAGTTCTTTTAGAATTCTTGGGTGAATCCCATCAGGCCCCATTGCTTTGTCTACCTTCAATTTCATTAGTTCTGAAACAAACAAACCTGGCTCCACCAATAGCACCTCCGTCTTCGAGGGATTCAGTTTCAGCCAGCTGGCCACTATCCAGTCTTGAACTTCTCTAAGGCACTCTGTCAGTTCTGAGGCAGCTTCCCCATCATCAGGAGCTCAAGACACATACAGCTGGGTTTCACTGCCATAAAAATGAAAACCCAAGCCATAGCATCTAATGATTTCCCCCAACAGCAACATGTACACAACGAATAACATGGGGCTAAAACTGACCACTGAAGCACACCACAGCAGAGTGCAGCCCTGCCCGAGATGAAAGAGCCAAGTGCCACCTGTTGCACCCTGCCAGAAAGATAGGACTCAAACCATCATAATGCCATCCCTGTGAGTCCTACATTATGTCCCAGATAGCCCAACAGAACCCCATGGTCCACCCTGTCAAAGGCCAAAGAAAGGTCAAGCAAACCCAAGCTGGACCTACATCTGATATCCCTTGCAGGGAGGGGGTCATGGTGCGCCCTGACCAGAAACAATTTCCGTAGTATGACGAGGCCAGAAACCAGACTGGAAAGGCTCATAGATGTCATATTTCTCCAGGTGCTGCTCCACCTGCACTGCCACCACCTTCTCCATCAACCTCCCCTCAAGGGGAAGGTTCGAGATGGGCCTGTAATTGGAGAGAACATCATGGTCCAGAGATGATTTCTTAAGAAGGGGCCTCACCACCGCCCTTTCCAAAGTGGTGGGAAAAATCCCCTCCTCAAGTGAACGCCAGACAATCTCCACAAAAACTGGACTATGCGTACCCCAGCTGGATGGCTGAACGCATGGGGGTGGTGTTGTGTGTTACTGCTTACATGACCACTTTCTTCAGGGAGTGGGGAAGAAGCAAATGGTGGCTTAACAGACAGTCCTAGCCCTTGACTACTGACTGTAGTTAATATTAAATGTGGTGGTACACAGATCAATAATGCTGGCACTGTCCCATAGATTTTCCCAACTGCTACTTATTCAGTTTATCTTTCACTTTCTTTATGCAAAGTTTTTTTTTCATGAAAGACCTGCTGTGATGAGAACAGCATGTTTCCAGAGGTGTTCTAGGGTTAAATGACACAGGGAAGGAAAACAGCATTCCACAAACAGTACAAATGCTGTAGATCACAATCAGTTCAATAAACACAAACAGAATGTAAACAGCAGTACAATGTGGCGTGTGTGTGTGTGTGGGGGGGGGGGCAGGGATGAGGAAATACATTCCACACAACAAAAGAGGAGCTGCAGCCGGTTCAAACATGTGCCTTTGTTTACAAAAAATACTTGGGAGTAGCTACAGTTTCATTGCAGGGGCACCCAGGGTTAAAACACAAGGGAGAATGACCAGAGAGCAGGGAGGGAGGGAGGGAAGAAGGAATGGGGAGAGGAAAGTGGGTCAGGTAGTAGGGGTAGAATAAACAAGAGGAGAGAGAAAAATTAGTGTGGGGGGTAGTTGCAACAGCAAACATAAAAGGTTGGGTCATCAAGGAGAGCTTTCTCCCCAGATGGGAAGGAAGAGGGCTGGTAGAGCGAGAGAAGCTACACCAAGGGGGGGGGGGGGCGGAGTAGGTAGGAGAAGGCAGATTGCTCTACATTGGTCATAGTATGAAGTAGAGAGAAGGAGAGGGAGTTGGTGGACAGATGGGATTTGGAGAAAGGAGGAGGACAGGACAGGAGGGAGCAGAGATAACAGGAGAAGGAGCCATACTGCAACTTGAAGAAGTGGGAGGCACAGTGAGAGAGACTGGATGTCCTCAAGAGGGAGAAAGGAGAGAGTGGGAGGAGTAGAAAAAGCATTATCAGTCTAGTTACATATTCATAAGCAAATGGAGGCACCTGACTGGCTACCGTATTGGTCATTCATCTCTTAGAAATGACACATCCAGCTGCCAATCCATATTGTGTGCCAGCAATGTATGCCATGTCAGATGTCCTCACACCACACTATGCTCTCCGTAGCACTCAAAACATCAAATGTAAGTAAAAGAGATCGAAACACATGGTTGATATTGGGATTCAGCTTATAATTGCAATAACAACCTTGAAGCCGGTCATTTCTTAGGATTAATGACCGTCTGGTGGGAGATGGCCCTTGGCCATACCTTGGTTACCCATCTCCACCCATCTGGTCATTAATCCCCAGGAAATGACTAGCTTCTCAGTAGTTATTGCTTAAGTGGTGAGTACAGCTCAGGCAGCTAAGGACCAAATGCCAGAAGAAGTGAAAGAGGGGGTCCAGTCTGGATAGTGTGGATTTGGACGCAGTGCTGCCATACACCCTATGCCCATAATTAAAGGCAAGGAGAATAACTTTCACAATATTTCCCACTGCGCAGGGAGGGGGATATAAGCTATTCTAGTGGGAGGTAGGAGGAAGTAGGCTGTTGGTAAAACTAGGATCTGCAGCTTATCTAATAGGTAGGGAAATGGGCAGACTGGGTGGGACAAGTGGTCTTTATCTGCTGTCAAAGACAAAGTCTACGTTTGTTTTTGCAGAATGCGCTGAGTTTACAATTAGGAAGAAAACGTAGGCAGAACAGAACGATATATGAAAATTCAAGGGAGCAGGTTGCAACCTGAGGGCTGAAGTTTATAGAGGCAACTGGGTGATCAATAAATATGCAAAGATGTAAATACATGCAAATCCAAGGTGCCAAGCAGAAGGAGCAACTACAAAACACTGTGACATACAGTGTCTTAGGCAAAAAAGGAATGACAAACCAAACCCTGTATACAATAAATACAACAATACCGTGATAATAAAAGGCAGAGTCATCATTCATCCCAAATACTAGTTCGTGAACATTTTTTATTGCCTAAGGCACAACACGTTTCTTATATCACTTTGTTCTGCCCAACTGTTTATTCATCTGCCACCTTATCCTCAGAAAATACTATCAGCAGGATTTCTGTTTCAACAGAGAACTCAATTTATGTTTTAGTTTATATGATCACCCACTTGCCTGTTCGAACATTAACCACTGAGATGCAACATGTCATGTACTTGCTCTCCTGTACTTGTTTTTACGTTATACAAATTGTATATTTTACTGGCATGGTAGTGTAGTTAGGGTGAAAGGTAACTTCTATGTTAAACCCAAATGTTTGAATGCTAATAACTTTGGAACCATTCTATGTATTTGCATAAAATGTTGCTTGCATAATGTCTAGTGGTAGGTCTCTTGACATGCCACATTGTGTGAGAATCCATTGTGTGATTTTGGAGATATAGAGTGTTGAATAAACTAAAAAATCTGTGTTTTTTTTACATTTCTTTGTCCACCTGGATCTCAGAAATGGCATTAGGCTGTGGTCTGAAATGTTCAGGGTAGAAAGCCTTTGCCTCATAGATGTGCCTTTTGAAGGTTTGATGAAAAAATATTAATTGTTCAAAAGTTATTAAACTTTAAAGTTTTCCATTATAGTCTATGGAAACAATATGATCTGAAAGTGAAAGCAGGTAAACAGCCTCAAAAACCAGTTTCTTTGCCACTTCATAGCAAGAAAATTGTCGAGGCGTTTGGGCTGAAATTTGCAGGGTTGCTAGCCATTGTCCAACATATGTGCCTCTGCTGGTATCGTGAAGAAATGGGCACTGGTTCCATAGTTATAGCACTCCGGAGTTAAGAATTTTCCCTTAGGATAACATTGCAGTGGTTGTGGTGCCTTTTGGCAGCTATATCTCAAAAATCGTTCAAGATACAGATTTTTTGCTCAGCACAGCTTTTTAGGTGTACTAAGCACATATGGAGGTGGCCAGGCCATTAATACAACTGCAAAGGAATTTTTTCCAAAGCACATATGGTTCCTGAGATATTGCAACTTTTGTAGCACAAGGGTTACCTGGAATGGCTCTAGACGTGTGCTATGTTGTTATACTTATGGGTATGTGGGACTTCCATTATGTAATAATGATAGCGCCGGGACCTACATTATGAAGTAGTGGGGCCCTGCGCTCCCACATGGAGATGTGATATCATTAAAATATCAGTACACTTAATGTATAGATGGGAGATAATCAGAGGCAATTGCAAAATATATGCATGATGGGAGCACAGGGCCACAACCACATATGAGTAGAGAAACATAGAAGTTGACAGCAGCAGATAAGGACCGCAAGGCTCATCCAGTCTGTCCATTTCTTTTTCTACCTTATGAATATGCCATCAGCCTTTGCTCTGTCAATGGCCTATCTATTCATACTCATCTGTATTGCTCCCTTATGCCTATCTCATGCCTGTTTGAAGCCCTGCACTGTACTCATATCCACCACTTCCTGAGGTAGGCCTTTCCATGCATCCACCACCCTTTCTGTGAAAAATAACTTTCTCACAGTACCCTTTAATCGGCCTCCCTCTAATCTCATGCTGTGTCCTCTTGTCCTGCTATTTTACTTATATAGAAACATGTTAGACTCTTATTACACTTTCTTGAAAAGAAGGGAAATTCATTGCAAAAAACTTTGTTAATGCATCAGTTTGGGTTGTAATTACAGTGACAAAACTTTGGAAATTTTATGTTAGGGTTACCAACCCAACCAACCACCCCCACTCTCCACACACCAGCAGGCATCGAGGTGTGCCTTGGAGTCATTGGGCCTAACTCTCACCCCATTGTCCTATACTGTACCACTCAACTTCCTAACAAATGGAATGTGGTGAGAGTTAGGGACGACAACCCCAAGACACACCTCAATGTCTGTTGGTGTGTGGAGAGTGTGGGGGGGGGGGTAGAGGTGGGGTGGTAGGGTTGGAAACCCTAACATCGAATTTCCAGACTTTTATTGATGTGAAATCAACCCTAACTGATGCATTAACAGAGTTTTATTGCAATGAATTTATAAATAAATATGCATGGCTCTTCCTTGGATCCCCTCGAAAGTTTGGTGTTCATACTGTAAGATGAATGTCACATTGTGCACTCATATTCTAACTTTAAAGGGGAACAGTCAGCACTAAGATCCCTACACTCCAAGGGCGGGTCTGTTTTCAAGTTGCACTTTGTGAGGCAAAACATTTTTTTTTAACCTACTGTGTACTGCAATATAGTAGATTGTATCAGGCTGATACTGCTGCCTTCCAAGTCGACATTTGCTGCAACCAGATATCCCATCTGCACCTGACATCAGAGCAGGGCTGTAGCAGTCAATAGCCTGCAGTGTATGTTAAGAGATTTTATAAGCTTAGATCAGACCAGATGTTTGCTGGTCCTGCTGTTTTCCTAGGGCTAAGTACAATCCTCTGTGACTGTACCTATTCCCAGGAAGACAGCAGCACCAATATATAAAAGATAAAATGTTATAAAAACTAACAAGCACTGTGGCCTCTTGAATCTCCCACTGCTACAGTCCTGCTTTGCTGTCAGCTGCAGGAGATCCTCGGCCTTCTGTTCGCAGCAAATGCCAGCTTGGAAGACAGCAGCATTAGCCTGAAACAGTCTACTGTACTATAGTAAACAGTAAGTAAAAAAAGGCTTTTGCGTACAACGTGCAAATTAGGACCCACCCTCCATTTTAAGTGTGGGGCTTTTAGTGCTGACTGTTCCCTTTTAAGCACACGTTTACACATAGTTATCAACTCATCAGTGTTTGTACCAGCCTATTTATGTATAAGGAGGTAATGTAACCTTTTCATAGCCATATACATGAAATGGTGAAAGTGCTTTTCCCACTTCAGGTCATGTGAGATGGCTATTCCTAACTGGACAGACTGGTCAACTGTCTGAATTACTAATCCTTCTATATATTTAATATTGATAGTGACTTGTGTCTCTTACGGGACAAGAGCATTATCTCATGCTATTTTGGGTGAAAGGACCACAAAGCAAAGCTGAGCAGTTCTGTCAGCCTAAAACAGCACGAGATAACATTCTTGTCCCATAAGTGACACAGGTCAGTATACATATTAACATAGTATGAAACAGTGTAACTGCCTCCAGAAAAAAAAAAAAAAAAGACAACAGAATTTTGACCAAATGCATTAAATTGATTTATCTTCCTGTTGCAGTCCTCCCCCTCCCTGCCAGTTACATGATATTGTGGTGCATTCCAACAGTGCCGAGTATGCAGTGACACTGCTTACAGGGTGTTTAATGGTGGCAGGGAATCGGTAGACACATAAACTGAATGCGTTTAGTCAAAGTTATAGGCTGCCTTTCACTTTGACAATTCAAGTACTTTCACTATGGGCAATTCATCTCTCATCTGATATCGCCATGGCATTTCTGACAGGATGAGTGTCACAAGACTTAGTCATGGTGGCAGAAATCAGCTGTGTGGAACAGCATGACATGAGGCAACAACTGTACGCTCCATAAAAGGTACACTACTACAGCGCTCTGATTGGTGGAGGCAGTTACACTGCTTTATAATCAAAGGTAACAGGTCAGAAACACCTCCATTCAATGAAAAGTCACACTTCTTTACTTTTAGAGATTGCTTATCATGCCATGGGGAGTGGTAGATAGATCCACTATTGAAATTAATGCTCTAAGCTGAATCTACTAGAGACATTTGAGTTTTACTAATAGAATGTTTTTCTAGTTAAATCTGAGTCAGTAAATGTGCTGCAAATCTTCACTCTATAAAAATCAGAGAATTTCATATATGATTTACATACTAAAAGCTAGCAGAAGAGGCCTGATGGTCTGTCATGTCTGCTCGGTAGCCAGCTTCCTAGTGGGTGATTGCTTTTCCACCCCCCCTAGCCCCAGAGAGGGTCAGCTTCAGTTTTCCCTTGTACCTGTCCCACCCCTTCTTGAAGCCCTCCACTGTGCCCTCCTCCACCAAACTCCTGGACAGTGCATTCCTTGGCTCCATCACCCTCTCAGTGAAGTAATGCCTCCTGCATTCCCCCCTGTTGTTTCCCCCCTCTAGCTTTCACTCATGCCCCATGGTTGTTCCCCCCTTCTTTAGTCTGAACATCCCTTTGGCTCCACCCTTGTTTATTCCTTTTACATATTTGAAGACCCCTATCTTGACCCCTGTCTCTCCTCTCCTCCAGCGAGTGCAGCCCAAGCTCTTCTAACCTTTCCTCATAGGTCCCCCCTTCCATGCCCTGAACCATTCTGGTCACCCTCCTCTGGACCCTCTGCAGCAGTGCTATGTCCTTCTTGAGGTGAGGTCTCCAGAACTGCACACAGTACTCAAGATGTGGTCTGACCAAGGCATTATACAGAGGGAGGATCACCTCCCTACTCCTAGATGTAATCCACCTGGCTATGCAGCCCAGTATCCCATTTGCTTTTGCCGCAGTTCTTCTGTGATTTTCAGTGTTATTCATTTTGATGCCCACCACCACCACCCCTAGATCCCTCTCGCTCAATGTGGCTTGCAGTGTGATCCCCCCCCAGGGTGTATATGTGGCCTGGGTTTTTGACCCCCAGATGCAGCACCCTACACTTCCCTGCATTAACCCTCAAATCCCATCTCCTTGACCACCCCTCCAGGGTATCCAGGTCCCTCTGGACTGTCTCTCTCACTTCATCCCCGTCTGCCAGTGCTCCCAGTTTTGAGTCATCTGCAAAGAGACTCATCCTGCTCCTTACCCCCTTCCCCAAATCCACGACGTAGGCATTGAACAGGAATGGCCCCAATACCGAACCTTGGGGAACCCCACTGAGGATCTTCCTGAGGGAGGAGACTATCCCACCAACCACTTTCCTCTGTATTTTCCCTGTTAACCAATTTTCTACCCATCTGCACAACAGCCCTCCCACTCCCATCCCTCCCAGCTTTGTTAGCAGCCCATTGTGGGGTACCGAATCAAACTCCTTACTGAAGTCCAAATATAGGATGTCCACCAGCCTACGGCAGTCCAGGGTCCCTGTCACCCAGTCATAAAAATCTATGAGGTTGGTCTGACACGATCTCTCTGGGATGAAACCATACTGTTTGTCATCCAGGTGCCCCAACCTTTCCAATTGCCTCCCAAGCCTCTCCTTGATAATGCCCTCCATTACTTTGCCTACCACAGATGTTAGGCTGACAGGCCTATAAACCACATCTCCTCTCTAGAACCCCCTTCGTGGATAGGTACCACATGAGCCACCCTACAATCTTGAGGCACCCATCCTGTCTGCAGAGAGGTATTAAAGAGTGCAGCCAGAGGAGCTGCTAGCTCGTCCGCCAGTTCCTTCATAACCCTCGGATGCAGCCCATCCAGCCCCGGCGCCTTATCAGTTTTTAGCATCCGAAGGGCCTCCCTCACCCTATCCACTGTGATTTCTTCCTCCCACCCCACCCCCTCATTCAACCCCCCATCCCCTGCTAGACTTTTTCCGGCCTGTAACCTTGTCCTTTTCTCTCCCCTAGACTCCATCTGACCTCTTGACTCTATTGGCTCACCTCCCCTTCCCTCTCTTCGGGCTGGAGGAATCCCCTGCCTTCTTCTGTAAATATTGAGGCAAAGTATTCGTTTAGCACCTCAGCCTGTTCCCCCACCTCCTGAGCCCATCCCTCCTCAGTCCTAATCCTGCTGATCTGTGCCCTTCCTTTTCTCTTCTCTCCTATGTATCTATAGAGTCCCTTTCCGCCCCTCTGGATATCCCTAGCCAGGTTTTCCCCAGAGCACTTAAATCGTGCATAGGCAGCCTTTTTATCCCTCACTGCCGCCTGCACCTCCCTGGTCAACCAGCATGGCTTGTTGACTCTACCATGCTTACATCTTACTTTTGTACAGGACCTAGTAGCCTTCTGCACCCCCTTCTTAATGGTCTCCCACAAACTACCCGCATCCATGTCCGGCCTTATCTTGTCCAAGGTCCCCCGTAGAATCCTACCCATGCCTATGAAGTCCACTCCCCTGAAGTCTACTACTACTGTTTTTGTGCGGTTTTCCTCCCCCCAAGATACAGCAGGAACCAGACTGTGGCGTGGTCACCATCTTCCAGTGGGCTGCACACCTCCAAGCCCTT
The DNA here is from genome assembly GCA_016271365.2 of Neoceratodus forsteri. NCBI lineage: Eukaryota > Metazoa > Chordata > Ceratodontiformes > Ceratodontidae > Neoceratodus > Neoceratodus forsteri. Next base: position 325,000,608 of record CM028136.1, read on the forward strand.
TATCTGGTCACTGTCTGCTAGGAAAACGTCCAGTATCTGCCCCTCCCTAGTAGGCTCCCCTACCTGCTGGACCAGGAAGGCATCCTGAAACACATCCATCAGCCTCTGTTGCCTGGCCACAGAGGATGTTATAGTGTCACAGTTTGCCCACGGCATATGGAGGTCACCCATGACCACCACCCTGCCCTTTCCTAGGTCACAGTGACCCTTGATGTTCTCAACTAGTTTGCCCTCTAAGGCCTCTTCCATCCCGGGGGGGGCTGTACACCACCCCTAATTTCAATCTTTTACCTCCCCTCGCTTGCAGGGTTATCAAAATCACCTCCGCCCCACCAGCCTCCTCCACTCCACTAACCATTGTGTCATTTTTGAGTATCAATGCTACACCCCCTCCTCTAACCTTCCTGAATATTTTGTAGCCCTCCAAATTTAGATCCCAATCATTTTTCTGTGTGACCCATGTCTCAGTGTTTGCAGCAACATCCGCTGAGCCCTCAACCAGCATTGCCTGGAGTTCGGGCATTTTATTGCTCATGCTCCTGGCATTGATCAGGACCATCCTCCACCCTGACCTCTCTCCCTTCTCCAGTCGTCTCGGCCCAGCTCCCTCCCTAGTCGCTCTTCTCTGCCCCGTTCTGGGTGGATTTGCAACTCAGTCACCTGCCCTCTTTTCGTGCCCCAGACCTAGATCCTGGAGCAGGCTCCCCTGGAGCTATACTTTTACTTAACCCACCCCCTTTACAAATTTAAACCCCACCTCTTGGCTATGAATCAAGCAAGTTTTAGTTTCAAGATCTTCTTCCCCTTCAAATTGAGATGTATCCTATCTCTGGCATACAACCCCTTGTCCTCCCATGTATCCCCCCAATTCCCCACCAGCCCATACCCTTCCGCCTAGCACCAGTCCCTGATCCACTGGTTCACCCCTCTAAGTTTATGCTTGGTCTTCCTGAATGCCCTAGGAACTGACAGAATCTCTGAGAAGGAGATTGATCTTCCTATAGAATTGCAAACCCTGGCCATTTCCTAGAATCTTGCCTGGATTTCTAGTTCACTGCTCCCCTCCAAGTCATTTGTTCCCAGATATACTAGAAAGTCTATGGATCCCCGGCATTCCAATGATATGGAATATAGCTAGAATTTGGCCTTGTGTACGGATAGGCCTGGAATACATTTAGCCTTGACTGAGCTGCATTTTCCCTGCCCCTGCCCCCTCTCACTGTATGCCCCTGGTCATGGAGTCACCCAGCAGAACCACCTTCACTGCCCCTCCACTTTATTGGCCCATTTAATTCCTTCCATGCTCTTCCTTCTGTTATCGACCCCCAACTTACTCCTCACACCCCCCTCAGCCTGGGGATCACAAGCCTGTGTGTGCCCTACCATGCCCTTTCTTCTGCCTGCAGCTCCTAGCTTGCTCCTCACCCCCCAAACCTTCTGGGTGGCACAGGTTGCCCCCCCCGACTCCATTTCTAGGCCGGTATCCTCGGATCACCCACTCAAGCATCCTTCTACTGCTTCCCTACTAGCCTCCCTCCCCCCCATGTCCTGCATCCTCCACCCCATCCGCTGTATTCTTTCCCACCTCCTCCACCCTCCTCATCTCTACCTCACCTGATTTCCCTGCCTCAAGCTGGCCTCTCTAGAGTACTTCCTACCACATCCCTATCCATGGCTGACTTCACCAGCCTGGATGCCTGACCGACCTAGACCCCTCCCACCCTGGCTCTCCTCTGTGCTCCCCACCCTCAACTCCTCCAACCTAGGCTTGTGTCCCTCCCGTGGATCTGACTCACTCTCCAGTTCCCCTCTCCCCCCAGCTTACTGTCCACCTGCTCCTGCTTCCACTCAGCCTCCTTCACCTCATCTCCTGGATATAGCAGAATGTACCTAGATTTTAGCAAGGCATTTGACACAGTCACACACAAAAGATTAATTGTCAAATTAACCAGCCTGGGAGTGGGCCCCAGGGTGATAGTCTGGGTCAAACACTGGCTAGACAATAGGACACAGAAGGTAATTGTAAATGGAGTCCACTCTGAAAAAAGAGGGGTTACTAGTGGGGTACTGCAGGGTTCAGTACTGGGTCCAGCCCATTTTAATGTCTTCATAAGTGACATTGCAGAGGGAATGGAAGGAAAAGTATGCCTCTTTGCAGATTGCACAAAGATCTGCAACAGGGTTGATACACAAGGAGGCATAGAAAGGATGAGAAGGGACTTGGCCAAGTTGGAGGAATGGGCAGAAGTATGGCAGCTTGGATTCAATGCAAAGAAGTGCAAAGTAATGCACCTGGGAAACAAAATCCCACGGGAAGATTACACAATGGGGAGGGGGGTAGTAACAACAACAAAAATGGAAAGGGACCTGGGGGTAATTATATCAGATGACCTTGTGGTTAGCAAGCAATGTGAGAAGGTAGTAGGGAGGGCTGGGGGTATACTGGGATGTATAGGGAGAGGCATCACCAGCAGAAAACATGAAGTTGTTATCCCTCTGTACAGACAGTTGGTGAGACCCCATCTGAAGTACTGCATCCAGTTCTGGAGACCCCATCTCTGCAAGGACATAGACAGGATAGAGACAGTCCAGAGGAGGGCACCTAAAATGGTGCAGGGTCTGCAGGAGAAGCCATACAAGGAGAGATGAAATGAGCACAATATTTATACCCTTGAGGAAAGGAGGGAGAGGGGTGACATGATAGAAACTTTTAAGTACCTCAGTGGAATCAACAAAGTCCAAGAGGGTAGCATCTTTCAGAAAAAGAGATGTGCAAGAACAAGGGTACACAATTTAAAGATGGGGGGGGCGGTTCAGGGGCAATGTGAGGAAGTACTTTTTCAGAGAGAGGGTGGTGGACTCATGGAACAGCCTTCCTGAGGAGGTTGTAAAGTCTAAAACTGTAGGAGAATTCAAGAATACACGGGACAGATCTAAAGCAATTCTTGTGGAGGGTAAGAAGAAATAGGCTGTTGGTTAACTAGGATCTGCAGCTTATCCTGTAGGTAGGGAAATGGGTAGACTAGGTGGGCCAAGCAGTCCTTATCTGCCATCAAAGTCTATGTTTCTATGTGTAACCCCTAGATGGCGCTATCCCAGGGGCTACTACCCCTGCCTGATTTGCCACTAACAGGTTGAGGGGCCTGGATCCAATGGCGGGTGCCTCCACCCAGAGGTCAGGGTTTGCAATAGTTAAACTAACTTGGTCACAGCCCTCTGGGACACTGCAACCCCTTTCTTCCCACTAGTGGCCCACACATATCAGAATTACCTTCACAGTATACACTTACCCCCAGGTCTGGTTCCGACACTGGGACCTCCTGTGAAATGAGATACAGTGCAACAATCACAGTACAGTACTTTAACATAGACAAATACCTCAGGTAGTATAACTTTGCTGAAACAAGCAGCTCTGATTTATTTAGGGGATATAACAAGGACAGGGGAAATCAGGTTAATTAGCTTATCACTCTAATAATCCATCTATGGCTCTGTGCACAGGCCTCATCCTTATCAGTTACTGTCCTTGGGTACCCAAGCCCTAGTGGCTAGTCCAAACCGGTGGCAGCTGGTAGGGCCCTTTCACACAGAGAAAAGGAGAATTAAACAGTCAGCAGTACAGTAATTCCATTTGGATTTAATGTGGCAATTCAACAGGGAGCATTCTGAATTAGTACTCACGACCTCCAAATAAGATAGGGTCCTTCAATGTCAGCAGGCTCACTTGAGGTACACAAACCTCTTCACACATCCATATAAAGAAAGCACTATACCAGGCAGGCTGCATCTGTATCCTGATCGCAATTGCTGCACAATACCCAGGGAGAACACACAGCAGATTCAGTTCCTGACAGACCGAAAGTGTAATTTTCAATTCCTCCAGTCTTCTACAGGGTGAGCCTGGTTTCTACTCTTCAGAGATCCTTGATTCTTTTCACAGGATGGATTCAGTCCTAACAAGCTGCAGACCGAACTCTGGGCCTTACACACGCTTTTTTGACTAAAACTGCACACTGAAAAGACAGGGCTCTTCCTTCTTCACTGCCAAAGCTCAACTGAACTCCAACTGACGTAAACTGGCACTTCCTTTGAGTTCTTCCCAGTTCTTGACTGGATTGGCTGTCACTCACAATAGACTGCTGCTGTTGGTCCAAAAAGGCACTAAAGTCTAAACTACATCTCCCAGAGTCACTGCCCATACAATCCTCTTGTGGCTGGCTCAGATTATGAGTCCAAGTTCTGATTCGTCCAAGGCATCATTTTAGAGCTAGCTTACCCCACACTGATTGGTCCAGTTCAGCAGTTCAAAACTAGAATGGGAACTAGCAGACACAGTTCTGACTGCAAAGAAAGCAGGTTAGACAAACTGTAATTTCATTATTCTCTAAATAATTTCTGGCAAACAGTTACATCTTTCAGATAGGTTCCCTTTGCACTTAGTGACTGCAAAATGAAGTGAATTGGCAGCAGCTCGAGTGGTACTCTGAGAAGCAACACAGTCCCCATACAAACTCAATTATGTCTGCAAGCAGACAGCTCTTAAAGAGACAGTACCAGAGGCTCTAAAAACACTCACTGATAAATGGCTTAAATGCCAAACACCATTCAGGCTTGGAGCATTCAAGCAAGCTCCTGGAAGTTTTTTGGGAACCCCCATTTGCAGGGGGGTTACACCCTTCCTGGCCTGGGAAAAGCTTGACGTCTGGCCAAGGCACTCTATAAGTTTCAACTGCAACTATATACATTTGCATTAGGTTTTATATGTAATCACTCAGTCAATATATCATTTTACCAAGAACACATTTCTGAAACATCATTGTAGCACGCCACTCTAGTATTACATACACATTGTACCATAACTCAAGTTATTACCTCTTGTACATGAAACCTGAAGAGAGGGGGCCTTCCCTATCAGTTACCTTGTGGGCTGATGGGGCAAGGGCACCATACTTAGAGGGCAACACAAGTAACTTGGAGTTAGCACTGATGCTCAGTTTGGGCAATGAGCTCGGGGACACATACACTCCTTTATGGACAACATTGAGAGGCAAGTCCACAGGCCTCCCAGTGAATCATAACTGAGGTGCACCCAGGCTTTACAGCTCGACCAGTCTTTCTAGGGGAACTGTTATAGTCTCTGCACTCTGAGCCTCATTTTCAGCATTGTCCACACTTGTCAGGGGAGTCTCCATGGGGTAGAGAGGCTAGAACTTGGGCACTTTCAGCTCCAGGAGTTACAGTTTCTGAGTCCACAACATTTGGCTTGGCATGGAGAGCTTTCGGACACTGGCAGTGGACTGTCAGGGCACTCAAAATACTCTTCTTGTTCGTGTATCACCAGTCTGCCCCACTCTATCATTTTCCTCCCTGAAAGCTCAAACAGTTCAACCATGCACAATGATTCCATTTCGTCTGATCTGATGCTTTAACTTCACTTTCTGGGAGCATTGGCTCCAGGGATGAAGCTGGGGCTTAGACAGTCCAGAAGGCCCAGCTTTGTCTCCAGTATTGACTGAGGGATTGCCCTAAACAATTGACTCAGTTCGTAAGAAGGATAGTATTCAAAGTCACTCTCACTTTCTTCCGATATGGACTGACAGTCATGCTCAACTGGGACTTGTGGAGGGAACACTTTAACTTTGCTTCTGTAGGTGCAGACTTTCTTGATCTTTCTTAGCAGCAGCTCTAGTCACTGGTCCAGAGGGGATCTTCTAGGGCTCAGACTCACTAAGATTTGTCCAATGGGCAGTAAATGATTTCTATGTATTGTTTTTACATCTTTTGAATTATTCTCAGGCCTTACTTTGTACACTGGCAGATCATCTAGTTTGCCCACTACAATGTGAGGGAGATGGTGCCATCGGTCAGCAATCTTGTGCTTGCCATGCAGTCCCAGATTTCTTAGCAATCCCTATCTCCTCCTGGAGTTCCTGTGCTTTCACCTTTTATCATGCCTTTCTTTGTTGGCCAGATTTCTTTTGGCAGCCATGGTTTGAGCCAGTTGGTACGCATGGAGTTAGCTGGGCCTTTAACTTTTGCACATACTGTAAATAGTTGTCAGCTTGAACCCCATCAGGAGAGACCCTAAAACACACATCTACTGGTAGTCGAGCTTCTCTTCCAAACATCAGGCGGTAGGGGAGAATCCAGTGGCATCACTTTTGCAGTTATAAGCATGTACCAGGTGTTAATTTGTTGGCTCCATCTAGGCTTGTCCTTTGGGTGCAGGTGCCTAGCATATATCTAGCAAAGTGCGGTTGAAACGCTCAGGCTGTGGGTCCCTGGGGTGGTAAGAGGTTCTGGACTTTCGTGACTCCCACAAGAAAGCATTCTTTGATCAGACGACTCTCAAAGTCTCTCCCTTTGATCAGAATGGATTTTTGTGGAGCCCTCATAGTGAACAAAAGTTTTCACAAGTACTTTGTCACAGTGGATGCTTTCTGGTCTTTCGTGGGAAAGCTTGGGCATATCTCGTGTGAATGGTCAGTGACCACCAGCATTACTGATATTTCTTTGATCTGACTCAAACTCAGAAAATCATCACAGACCAGCTCCATGGGTGCACTGGTGGTGATGTTAACAAGGGGGCATCCTCGGGCAAAGCTTCTCTGTAAGCAGCTTACTACAAGTTCGAATGTGTTGCTCACATCAGCCCCATCTTAGGCCAATAGAATCTGGATCTCACCAAGTCAAGTGTTCTGTCTATACCAAGGTGCCCATGGTTGTGCAAGGACCCTCAGTACTGAGTCTCAAAGGCAGTGGGCAGCACTAGTTGTTGTTTGTCTACTTGTCCCCTCTGTCTACTGCCTCTCTGGTATAACAGTTTATTGATCAGTTTCAACTTAGGACCTTCTTTGTATAACAGTGCAGTTCTCAAATCAGTGGAGCGTAATTTGGCCACATCTTTTCCTGCATAGAGGGCTTCTAAAGCTGCTTTGATCATGGGATCGCTGGATTGAGCCCGCTTAATACTGTCATTGTCCAGCTGAGGCAGTGAACCAATGTCTATTGCAGAAAAGTGGCAATAAGGCAGGTATGCAATTCTCAGAGGGTCCCAAGCAATCCACCATGCAGTCCACTGCGTCCGTGGACATTTGTTCCTCCCTGTCAAACTTCTGCAGAGTGTTCAATGTCAGGTTCTGCCAATCGACCCAATCATTCTGGGGAACAGGCCTGGGAGAGCATCAGCATCTATGTGGTTCAGACCTGCTCGGTATTCGAGCATAGTCATATGTAGATAATGCAGAAAGCCACCTATGGCCAGTGGCATCCAACTTAGCTGAGGTCTGCAATAGGTCAGCGATTATTGTCTGCTTTACTAGTATTTAGCTCCATACAAGTACTCATGGAATTGGTCAACAATAGCCCACTTCAAAGCTAAGAACTCTAACTTATGTACAGGATAGTTCTTTTCGGATGGGTCAGGCTTCTACTGGCAAGTGCCACGGTCTCAGCCATTCTCAGCTGTTGGTACATTACTGCCTCAACCCTTGCAATGTTAGTACCAGTGTGCAGGACGGTTTTCTGGATCGCATAGGCCAGCACTGGAGCATGGGTAAGTTGATATATGATCTCATGAAAAGCAGTCTCATAATCAGGAGTCCAGCGGGCCCCAAATACTTCACTCGGATGAAAATACACCTTTCAGTCTTGAGGACGCTGACTTTGGTATTTTTTGTGGGTTGGGGGATACCCTTATAAGGTTAAGCAAAGGGCGGATCACTTGAATAGTCCTTGATGAAGCGCCGATAATAACCACAGAATCCCAGGAATCTTTGCAGTTCTTTTAGATTTTTGGGCTGTGGCCAGGTGGTCAAGGCCTCAATCTTTACTTGGGTCGGTCTCATTCCTCAGGATACTATGTGTCCCACATACTTTACTGATGTTTGAAAGAATTGACACTTATCAATGGACAGTTTAAGGCCAAAGTCCTCCAGTCGGTCCATACCTTAAATAATCTGCTCTCATGTTCCTCCAGTGAGCTGCCAAACACAATAACATCATCTAGGTATACCAGGCACTCTAGTAAGTTCATGTCCCCACTGCACGCCCATCAATCGCTGAAAAGTGGCTGGGGCACCTGAAACTCCCTTGAGGCATCCTCCAATTCATAGAAGCTGCTTTGACAGATAAAGGTCGTTTCTCCACGGTCCTCTGGGGCCATCGATCTGGTGAAAATTCACCGCGGAGATCCAGCACAGAAAACCACTTGCTCCCGCTTAGGCAGTCCAAAGCATCCTGAATGCGGGCATTGTGTACTGATCAGGATAGTCCGCCGGTTTACAATGCGATAATCCACACATCCTTACTGTTCCATTCTTTTTCCTCACTACCACAATGGGGAAGCATAAGGGCTTCTGGATTCTTGTATTACACCAGCAGCTAACATCTCTTGCAGATGCTGCCTCACATCATCTATGTCAGCAGGTGCCAGGCGTCGGACCTCTCACGAAATGGTCTTTTCGTCATGCAGCCGATATTGTGCTCAGCTCTGCATGCATCCTCACATCCCATTCCTTTAAAGAAAACACCTGGTCTCTGGGCAAGCACTGATCCTCACTTTCCATTCAGCTGATATAGCTGGGAGTCATTTAAATCAAACAAGTCAGGCCTACTCTGTCATTCTTCCTTGAACTCTTGCTGCTGGGTAGCACTGCAGTGTCTGCACAATGCACATTAGCCAGGATGCAACCTCTGTTTACTCAATGTCTCTTTCAGACACATTATGAACTTGGACCATTACCTTCTGGCATAAGCATGGGCTCTAGCGGGCAAAATACTAGGCTTGACCAGCAGTCCCTCTGGCAATTTTCCATCGCCTGGTGCATCCAACATTAATATTTTATTCTTAACATCCTTTCTGATACGGACCTCTCCTGTAAGGTACACTGGGCATTTGGCGCCAGGATCAGAGAACTCAGGATCCTTCTTCCATACATTCCGACCGTTCCTCTGGTTCTGTTTTTCAGCATTCTCTGTGCCTCATAGGCCTTCTTAATTAAAGCCGAACTCTTAAAGCTCTACTAGTCTTTGACCCTGTTTTCATAACACAACTGTGCCAGCCTTCCAACATATGAGCATTTGTTCCAATCAACAAAGGGACACCATCATACAGTCCAGTGGGGACACACTAAGGCTAGGGTCTCTACTTGTTCGGCCACTCCAGCCACGGAGGTGGGGAAAGACAGCCAAGTCGGATATACCCGGAATAGGGTAGGCCTTCTCACTTAACCCCCATACATGCAGTCCTTCTAATGGTTGTAAGGGTACTTCTGACAAATGCTTCTGATACCAATCTTGGAACATAATTGTCACTTGGGAGCCACTGTCTAATACAGCTCTTGTGGACACTCCATTCACCTTTACAGTGGTCTCCATGGAGGGACCACTATTCTGGACCAGTCTGGAGAGGCGGTAGTGGGGGCCTGGAGCAACTGCCTTGCCACAAAAGGACGTGGTCATTTTGGTGCCCTCACTGGGATCATGTCATTGCCTCTTAACCACTGATTTCTTCTCCCAAGCTCTCCTTGTAGCCTATATGCAACTTTGTCAGTGTCTTTGGGGACTGGCATTTCCCTTTTCATGTGCCCATCTTTCCACAATTATAGCAAAACATACTTTCTGGAGTTTGAGCTGGCCGAGGCGCCACTGGAGCCAGCAAGGTATTACTAACTGGAAACCTGTTATCTCTTTGTCTGCGTGTGATAAGCATTTGGAGACATCTCGTCAGTTTCTGCACTTCCATGGTCAAGGAATTGAGTTTGGAGCTGTTATCAGCAGGAGATACACTGTGGGTACCCCACCCCATAGCAGATGCAGTGGGATATAGGTCAGGGCCTGTACTTGCAGTGGCCTTCATAAAGGACTGTTTTGAATTCCGGATCTCTCTCAACAGTTCACCCCATTGTGGCATATCTTTTCCTTGTCAGAGCACTCATTGACTGTCAACCTCTGCCCCTGAACTTCACTTTGATGGGTCACCTCAGTCACTCGGGTCATAGCCACAGCTGTTAGTGCAGGTACCTCCGTCGCTTTTTCTCAACTCCTCGAATTTCTCTCATTAACTCATCATGAGGGTGGGGATTCCAGTCGATTTGCCAGGCGTAACTGAAGCAACAGCAGTTCTGAGAAGGGGCAGACTTAAGGATTCTTTCCAGTCTGGTTCGGTCTAGTTCAATCGCTGGCAAACTACACTTCTTCTGAGGCATTCTTGCAACAATTTTTCCAGCCGAGATACATACACAGACAACAACTCCTTGGTACTGTTGTGCATTTCTACTTCCACCATAGGTCCTCATCAGAATCTGGGCCCCATACATTCTCCAAGGCCTCAAGATAGGCCTGTGCAGTCGCTTCAGGGTTACTGGGCCCGCTTAGGCACGGATGGTAGCGCAGTAACTCGAGGCTCACCAACCTCTTCGCCGCCTCTTCCGAGCATTGCCATTCCAGCAACTTGGGGCAACATAGTCTATCCAGGTCTCCTCAGTCATCCTCCCTGGGGGTGGGGAGGGTGCCAGAGAAGATCTCAACCTTCGGTAAGAGTCGTGACTAATGGCAGGTGCAGAAATAGGAGTCTGCATTGGTTCAGCCACCATTACGGCACTGGAGCAGGAGAGGTGTTGGGGAGGAACACCCCAGGTGGCAAGAATAGTTTCTTCAAGTCCTCCACAGTTTTCCTCTCCCAGCAACCATTCAGCAAATTTCTCCTCAAAAGTTTCAGATAGTGGTGGGGCTGATTCCCCGGTCTTTACTGTCCTTAGTTATCACTCTCCAAGCAGTGAGGGTCCTCTGGGGTAATGGTCTGTGGCACTTGGAGCTATCTATGGGATCCTTAAACTCTACTAGGGCCAGGAAAGTGTGGGTGAGCAGATTAGCATGCCGACCCACCACCACAGGGTTTTGTAAACCTTCCACCTTGGAAAGTACTCCTGCACAGTGTCCGTGATGATACCAGGGGATGTCCAGGATACGTATAGCATTTTGGGGCTCGATCTCCTCCCTAGCACACCACTCCCACCAGCGTGCACAGCCACTTCTGTCTGGGTACTCATTTTTTCTTAACAGTGGTTCAGAATATGGCCACTAGAGGACACACAATCCCAGCGGTGAGCTTCCAAGATGTAACCCCTAGAGCTATCCCAGGGCTACACCTGCCTGATTTGCCACTAACAGGTTGAGGGGCCTGGATCCAATGGCGGTGCCTCCACCCAGAGGTCAGGGTTTGCAATAGTTAAACTAACTTGGTCACAGCCCTCTGGGACACTGCAACCCCCTTTCTTCCCACTAGTGGCCCACACAATATATCAGAATTACCTTCACAGTATACACTTACCCCAGGTCTGGTTCCACACTGGGACCTCCTGTGAAATGAGATACAGTGCAACAATCACAGTACAGTACTTTAACATAGACAAATACCTCAGGCAGTATAACTTTGCTGAAACAAGCAGCTCTGATTTATTTAGGGATATAACAAGGACAGGGGAAATCAGGTTAATTAGCTTATCACTCTAATAATCTATTTTAATGGTTCTGTGCACAGGCCTATCCCTATCAGTTACTGTCCCTGGGTACCCAAGCCTCTAGTGGCTAGTCCAAACCGTGGCAGCTTTAGGCCCTTTCACACAGAGAAAGGAGAATTAAACAGTCAGCAGCACAGTAATTCCATTTGGATTTAATGTGGCAATTCAACAGGGAGCTAACTCTGGAATTAGTACTCACGACCTCCAAATAAGATAGGGTCCTTCAATGTCAGTAGGGCTCACTTGAGGTACACAAACCTCTTCTACACATCCATATAAAAGAAAGCACTATACCAGGCAGGCTGCATCTGTATCCTGATCGCAATTGCTGCAAATACCCAGGAGAACACACACAGCAGATTCAGTTCCTGACAGACTGTAATTTCAGCAATTCCTCCAGTCTTCTACAGGGTGAGCCTGGTTTCACTCTTCAGAGATCCTTGATTCTTTTCACAGGATGGATTCAGTCCCTAACAAGCTGCAGACCGAACTCTGGCCTTACACACGTTTTTTGACTAAAACTGCACACTGAAAAGTACAGGGCTCCTTCCTTCTTCACTGCCAAAGCTCAACTGAACTCCAACTGACGAAACGGGCACTTCCTTTGAGTTCTTCCCAGTTCTTGACTGGATTGGCTGTCACTCACAATAGACTGCTGCTGTTGGTCCAAAAAGGCACTAAAGTCTAAACTACATCTCCCAGAGTCACTGCTCATACAATCCTCTTGTGGCTGGCTCAGATTATGAGTCCAAGTTCTGATTCGTCCAAGGCATCATTTTAGAGCTAGCTTACTCCACACTGATTGGTCCAGTTCAGCAGTTCAAAACTAGAATGGGAACTAGCAGACACAGTTCTGACTGCAAAGAAAGCAGGTTAGACAAACTGTAATTTCATTATTACTCTAAATAATTTCTGGCAAACAGTTACATCTTTCAGATAGGTTCCTTTGCACTCTAGTGACTGCAAAATGAAGTGAATTAGCAGCAGCTCGAGTGGTACTCAGAGAAGCACACAGTCCCCCCATACAAACTAATTATGTCTGCAAGCAGACAGCTCTTAAAGAGACAGTACCAGAGGCTCTAAAAACACTCACTGATAAATGGCTTAAATGCCAAACACCATTCAGGCTTGGAGCATTCAAGCAAGCTCCTGGAAGTCTTTTGGGAACCCCCATTTGCAGGGGGGTTACATATGTTTCTATCAATTTGTAAGTGTGATGCTTGCCCCAGACTTGCTCTCTCGTATCCCCCATCTCTCCTTGTCTCTCTTTGGTCAGCCTCCTCTCTACACAGTGGTTTCTGTACGTTGCTTGTTTCGTGCCCCAGCCCTCCAGAGTAACCATATGGTCCTTGTCCACCTGTTCCCTAGGGTATGCCATTTAGGCCTCATCTATTCCAATGAGGTCATTTCCACACCTTCCCTCCCCAACCCCCCTCCCGCTGACCAGTGGCCTTCTGATCCCTTTGACCTCCTCCCTAAGTCCTGCCAACTGGAAGCACACTGGGCACCCTCTGAACCTCCATGCCCAATTTAATATTATGGTCGCCACGCACCCTGTACACCCAGTCACCCTACTGAAGATACCTGCTCTGGTCACCCCCAAGTCTACCCTCATTTTTGGTGTGAGCAATATAGCCCTCTACCAGAAATAATTCCTTAGTGCAATACAGCCCTTTACCAGAATAAAAAAATTTCAGTCAGTGTTACACAACCCCTCCACCATTAATGTAACACATCAACATAAGTAGTGTGCCCCTTCTCCCAGCAGTATTCAGGTTTCAGCAATTTTCCCTCTTTCCCGACTGTAACCAGTTTTCCAGCCCTGGCAGTCATCAGTTTCCAAGCAAATTTGCCCACCTCCCAACATTAGCCAGCATAAAAATCCTAGCAGTAGACAGTTCTCACACAGATCACCTACTTCCTCTGCTATACTTAACACACAAAATCATTGATATAGTCTGCTTCAATGTGTCCCTCTCTGGTAGCAGTAGCAGTCAGTGATGCCCAAGCAGCACAGTTAACAGGTCCCTCCAACCAGCAACAATCCAGTTTTCTAGTGCTGTAGCTCAGCCTTGTTGCTCACCCAATCTCAATTTGCCCTCTTCCAAGGCTCCACCCCTGCTGACCATTCAATAGTGGTTGGAGCCAAGTTGGGTGGTATGGGACAAACAACAGCTCTCCTCCTTGTTGCAACTGGGCTACTTGCTTTTATAACACAATTGCACAGTTTAAACATTTACACCCTGCTCCCTGATTGGCCCCAACTCCAGCAAATGCTGACTCCCAGCCACCGATGTGGCCCCGGTATGTCTGGCCTGAATCTAGGCAGCACGAGCTCCCTTCTGACCACCGACATTGCCTCTCACTGCTGATGCGGCCCTGGTATGCCTGCCTTGACCACAATCACAGCTCCGAGACAACAAGAGCTTTCCTGCCTTTAATGTGAATAGTTATCACCAGTCATCTTAACTCTTCTTCAAAACTTTAGAGAATTAGATATGTTAATTGGCTGGATAGCAGCTCTGTCCTCTCCAGCATGTGGAAAGGGGAGTGAAGCAGAACTAAAGGCAAACTTCCAGGACAACTTGCAATTGCTGCAGCAGGGCTTCAGGATCTACAGGGATTCCTGGATTTTACTAGAAAATTAAGCAGTCAGCTGGGAAATTGTTCTTATAGATTTTCATTGGTTATACAGGAAAACAGAGCAATTCTGCTTCCATGGGAAATAATGTGATGTGTAAAACATGGGTAAATTGCCCTGAAGTTCATAGGTGCTGGAGCTGGGGGTGAAGCAGCACCCCCTTGCTTGAAGTGCAATTCCCCATGGCCTCCTATGCAGTTTTGTTCAATGGCTTTCAGCACCAACTCTATAAAAATTGTTCCAGTGCCTCTGCTGAAGTTACTGGGAAAGGAATGAGCTGGGAACCCTGATGCAGTGAAAGACAGCTGCTAACAGCAGGGAATGGCAGGTAGCCTAAGCCTATCGCTATGGTATTATTCTCTATGTTATTATGGTATAATTATCTGTGTTATTATGACATGCGATATCTACAGTATCTGTGTTTGTCTAAGGAACTGTATTATGGATAGAAGCTGTAACGGCATGGTGCAGTGCCTTCCAGGTAGAAGTTTGCATGTCGTTGTGAAAGGTAGCACACAATTAGTCATGTGACTGAGTCTATAAATAACAATGAAGGAGCCTTACTGGGTCCCTTGTAGAAGCCATGTATTTACCACCACTATCTCCCCCCATCCAGCTTTTAATTTTGACTTTTGCTCCTGAATTTATGACATAAAATATTTATTGTTCGTTAAGACCACAACAAACTAAAAAAATGCCACTGTAAACACCACCTGAATCCAGAGCAGTTTCCTCACCTCCTCTGCTGCCGAGACGTTGGCGGAATTAACACACCACGTATGTGCTATGGTTTGTCTTTCAGTGTTCCATTGGATTTAGAGTTTATAGACATATATATATATATATATATATATTTGTCTATTATCTTTCTACCTCGAATATCTTGCAAATGGCATTACCGAGTGTTGCTACCTTGCACTGTACCTTTGGAACCACTTGCTTCTGCTGTGTTTTGTCCTCCAGACCCCTCTTGTAAACTTGGTTCTACACCTAAATGAGGTAATCCTGCTGATGTAATTTCTAAATAAATCCAATAAGGGTGTCCCCCTGTCCCTTTACTTTCAGAGGCCACCCCTATTTTGATTTCTTTAGAATGTCTGCTCCAGGACAGCCTCAGTTTGGTGCGGCACTTAGCTTTCCAGAGGGGCAAGATGCACAGTAGCAATGAGCAATACAAGGCTGAAGGGCACATTTCTTTGACTACTGAGTCGCATGTTTACAGTGTACAAAAATGTATGATGCATTCAGTATTATGTGAGCTGAATTTCATACCCGATACACAGGTTAGTACCAGATATTCTAACTAGTACATCTGGCATAAGATTTTGCTCCTAGCCTGCCCTGGTGATGTGCTGCACTGCAACATGGAAGACACAAGATTAAGTATTGATCCCGACTCCAGTGCCTTGGGACGGTAGGGTCTGAGTATCCCATCCCCACTGAAGGTGCTGGGTGTCCCACACTATGAGAGTCTCCTGCAGCAGTAAGCATTCTTAAGACAATTGTTTGTTTCTTTAGGTGGTGCTTGGAACCTAACTGCAAGAAATTTATTTTCTAGTCAAGAAAAGACAAATGTCAATAAATGATTACAGTCTGAAGTGTAGTAAAGCCTTGCTGTCATTTTTGCTAAATTCAGGCATAACTAGGTCATCGTGCAGAAGTTACAGATGTTACTTTTTCAGTTACTACCCCTGGCTGGCACTCATGGGGACCAAGCAAGGTTGAGAGGCCTGGGATTGTTAAGCTCCTCCCATGGGGTAGTTTAGTTAAGAAGGGGAACAAGGGGAAAAGCCTCCACTCAGAGAAGGAAATAGAGGCCTGATCACAACTAGAATACTGCCCCCTGGGGTGCAGTAACAGCCCACCTCCCCAATAGCTATCAGACACCACCAGGAAACCAGTCTGTACCAGTATCCACGCGATAATTAAAATTTTACAGGGAACCAATTATGATAGATCACTAATAATACGCTTACACAGCAAATCTTATAAACTACAACTTTATTAGTCAGCAACACAGGTCCCATGAAGGGAATAGTGGTCATGCAACATTGTTTGCAAATTGTTTAGATGATATCAACAATAATCTACTCCAGATATTTTTGTGCGTCTCAGCAAACTATGCGGTCTTAGATGTTCAGGCCTCTGCTGAGATGGTGTAAAAGACCTTCAAACACCCTCAACCACAGGATTTCCAGCAAGACCTCTCACACTACCCTGTGTAGCAGATCCCCACAGGTTCAAATAACTTTCATAGCAATCACTTTTGTTTTTAACTGCAGTCCTGTGCAAACTGCTGGGTACCCAGGTAAATTAAACACTGCTGCAGGCCTGATGTCACTTCAAGGAGCGCTTTAGAACTAGGGAGCATGACCTGAGGCTGAAAGGAGGGAGGTTCAATACCAACATCAGGAAATTCTTCTTGACAGAGTGGGCGGTGGATGCTTGGAATAGTCTTCCCTCAGTAGTGGTGGGTGCTACCACAGTAGGGGGATTCAAGAATGCATGCGATAGATACAAGAGAGCCTTCACACTGACGGGCAGCTGGGGAGGTAGGAAAAAACAAAAACGCAGGGTAGACTAGATGGACTTAACTGTCTCCTTCTGCCATCAACTTCTATGTTTCTATACCTGGGATCTTGCACTGGTGCACTTACAGATATGCAAGCTTCTTTTTTAACTACCTGACTGACTTTAGGCTAGCACATTTTTTATCAGGACCATCTGTAATCCAACAGGGAATTTGATACAAAATTGTGATCCAAACAAGTCAACTCAATAATGGTGCAAGTCACAAGTGGAGAGCAGTCCTGGGACCAGTCCTCTTCAACATCTTCATCAGTGACATTGCAGATGGACTGGAGGGTAAGGTTTGTCTGTTTGCAGATGACACCAAGATCTGCAACAGAGTAGATGATCCAGATGGGGTGGGCAGAATGAGAAGAGATCTGGATAAACTAGCAAAATGGTCAGAAGAGTGGCAACAGGAGTTTAATGCAAAGGAGTGCAAGACCATGCACATAGGGAAGAAAAGCCCTGAAGCCACCTGTAAGCAGGGAGGGGAGTTGCTGGCAGTCACAAGGGAAGAAGGAGACTTGAGCATCATCATCATCAAGCAGACCACTAAAGCAGTAGGTAAGGCTAGGGGGATGTTGGGGTGTATTAGTAGGGGTATCACAAGTTGTAAGAGGGAGGTAATAATCTCCCTCTTTACAAGACACTGATTAGGCCCCATCTGGAGTACTGCATGGAGTACTGGAGGCCACACCTTCACAAGGACATTAACCAAATTGAGGCAGTCCAGAGAAGGGCAACCAAAATGGTGCAGGGACTGCATCAGAAAACTTATGAGGACAGATTAATGGAGCTCAATATGTATACCCTTGAGCAAAGTAGGGAGAGAGGTGATATGATTGAAACATTCAAACACCTCAAGGGCATTAACAAGGTGAAAGAGTCTAACATGTTTCAATATAAGAAAAATAGCAGGACAAGAGGAAACAGCATGAGATTAGAGGGAGGCTGATTAAGGGGTAATGTGTGAGGAAGTTCTTTTTCACAGAAAAGGTGGTGGATGCATGGAACGGCCTGCCTCAGGAAGTGGTGGATATGAATACAGTGCAGGGCTTCAAACAGGCATGGGTTAGGCAAAAGGGAGCAATACAGATGAGTATGAATAGATAGGCCAGCGACAGAGCAAAGGCCAATGGCACATTCATAAGATAAAAAAAAAGAAATGGGCAGACTGGATGGGCCTTGCGGTCCTCATCTGCTGTCAACTTCTATGTTTCTATGTTCTCTCTGACTGGTAAGCCAGTACTCATGTATCCTGTATCAAGTTATAAGCTGCCTTAGACACTTTGGGATAGGCAATGTCACAGCAGCAGGCACATGGTGTTGGTAGGCCTAGGCTAGGCCCAATCACTGCATCGCAGTTCTCTTTTCCTCTGGGTCAGCATAAGGCAGTATGGCAAGTTTAGAAGGGTCAGGGCAGATGAGCTAACCCACCTCACCCCAGTGAACGCTTACTTAATCAAGGGTGCAGGCACCCTTGAGACATGTTCCTGACCCACTCCTACCTTGGCTCACAAGCCAGGGTAGAACAGCTTGCTTTCACCTCTGATTTCAGCAGACTGCACATGGAAGTTCAGAACATTCAGCCTCTCTTACAGCTTCACAGGTTTCATAGTACTTCTCTTTCAGCTTGGATGGAACTTCCAGAAATTGGAATCAACTCACACCAGCATCTCTGGCTCTGAGGCCTGGATAGGCCTTCAATTCTCTTCCTCAGCACCTCTCTCCTCTCTAATCACTTGGAAAGGGCTGCCCTGAACTCCTCCTAAACTGGAGATGGGTTCAGCTCAGGTCCCTTCTCTTTCAGTCCCTAACTGGCTGTCAAGCTTGTCACTCCAAGTTTGGCTTCCTCAGTGGCTATAAAAGGACCGCCAAGCATGATGTTGCTGTTCCTCTGAAGTGCCTGAGTCTTCACCAGAACTTCTTTCATTCTGGTTGGTTGACTGCTGGATCAAATGGGTGCCTATTTGTGTGAATTTGGCACCATACCTTTCTGTTTCTTTTTAACTTTTTAAAAACACTTCAGGGGCCGGCCCATCCGTGCAGCAGTTGGATTTCCGCTTGCGACACAGACAACCCAGGTTTGGGAATGGACCCGGGTCACTGGAGGGCTGGCCGGGGAGAGAAGGCTTGAGTGTCTGTCAACTGCTCACCTTCTCTTGGAGGGAGCGAGGGGATGCGGCTCGATGTCTGCTGCCCCCTGGCGGAGGTCGGGGTGCAACAGCTTGGCAAGTCATGATGCAAGCAGGGGCATGGTGGACGTCAGCTGACACCTTGATGTTCGTGGCACATCACACCCCCTGGGTAGTAAAACAGAAAAACACCACTCTTAGGCCGACTGGATGATGGCTGCTGATTCCTACCGCCATGTGTGCCCTGGCATCCTCCGAAACCACCGCAGCAGCTCCCAGAGACTGAATAGTGAGTGTGCTGGTACCCCACTCTGGCACCTTTCCCCTATGAGGAGGCGGACCTATCTGGTGAAAGGGATACACCGGGCCACCTCTGAAATGGCTAGAAATGTGAGGTAGGTGGAAGGGTATCAGGGAGGGTGTCGGTGGGGGATCTAGGCTGGCCAGAAGGAGAGCTGTTCAGGAGCAGGGGGTAGGAGCAAAAAAAAATTTAAAAAAATAAAAACACTTCACCCAGCTGAGACACAGTCCATGTTACTGCAATGATGCCAGCAATTCCTCCAGTTCATCTTCAGAGGAAGAGGTGCCTCTTTTATCAGCAGCATACAATGAAAGAACAAAGCAGCAAACAACACTCCTCTCCTAGTATCCAACACTAGTTCCAATTGGATGACACAAGCAATGCAAGTGGACCCACCTCAGTCCTCTGGGGACTCAAAAGGTAAGCCTCACTTATGTGTGTGTGTGTGGGGGGGCTATACCACTAATAGTTGAAACTTCATAGTAAAACACTGCAGACATCAGGTTAACCATTAATATATGAAGAAAAAAGTAGGGCCCCAAACTGAACTCTGGAATACGCCATCAGTAACAAGCAAACTATGGGATTAGTAGTTACTCATTCTAACAAAGGACATTTTCCTAGTGACGTAATTTTAACATCATTGTATAACTGTGTGTCTTCAATACCTGTGGTGGCTATTCTCTCAGTCATAATATAAATATATTTTACATAGATGGTACGATACATATTATAGCACTTTTGTAATGATGAAGTTCTATTTAATTCGAATTTCCCAAGCAGCAAAATCCTGGATTGCACTGATCATGAACAGTATGCCGGATTTCCAACAAAAATTTCAGAAAATTTTGGGGGAATGTCTGTAACTCTTAATTACATGTAGAAGAGAAATCAACAAATGAATATTTCATGGGAAAGTAAAGATATGTTAGTTGTTAGCTGAGCGGTGTATTTAAGCCAGAAGACATCCAAACATTTAAAATAACACAAAGTATAAAAGAAAATGGCCCATTAGGAATCTATGAGGTTCATCCTCATGCTCTTTGTGATAAGATGTCATGAGGCATCCAAGCATGGGGGAGGGAGGGGGTGGCAAACAAGGAACTGGAAGGGATGGTCTGGCCTCCTCCTCCTTGGGGCAAAAATATGATCCCTTTCCTTCCAGTGGACACTGCATATGTCAGTATGAAAACCTCACTGACAGACTCCTGCAGAAGTAAGGAAGTATACCGAGGGTGCATGTTCCGTCAATTAGTAAACTTAAACATTTCCTTTACTCTCACAGATTTTGATACTTCTCAAGACATTTACCGTAATTAAAAATGTTGTGAAAGCGGAGTGCAGAATTTACACACAGGACTGATTTTAAAACCAAAACTGTATTTTCTATGTTCTTAAATGTTACAAGCTTTTTTAAGACCAATAAATGGCACAGCACCTTTGAGTTCACTGCTCCAATGTAGAAAATGGAAAATGGAAAGCAGTTCAACTTCACGTAGCTTTAATGAGGCTCATGGTTTCAGGCCATGACACTTGTCTGACTCACTACTACAAAAAAGATGTATGGAATTTCTAGGCAGAATGGAACTTGCTAGGAACTTCATTTTTTCATCTGAAAGTTTGTCTTTTTGGTCACCTTCTAGATATGGGCCACAGGACATTACCCCTTTTGCACTTCCCTTAATCCCTCCCTGCTTGGGGTGCCTTTGCTCCTCTGGCACAGACCACCACTCTCCTCTAGTTGCAGGTACATTTCTTAAGGCCCACTATGGTGGAAAAGCCATACAGGAATTGGGGAACTGATCTGGGCCAGAGCACCCTCAGGTAAGTAACTGTCTGTGGGGGTGGTAGCTGCAATGCTTGTTGTATACAATAGTTAATTGAGAAATAAGTATGATATAAAACAACTGCTTCAACTCACCTGTTGAAAAGAGTATAACTCCTGAAAGCTAGTCTCAAAAAATATAGTTCAGTAAAATGCATCACCTGCAAAACATCTTTTTTTTTTTTAACTCTATTTATATGCCTCCTTCACTGGCCCCTTAGCCCTCTCTCCGGTGAGGTCTCTCGGTGCAGCTGTGTCCCATATAGCCTGAGATCCCACCCAGTCTGGCTGCCACTCCCGGGAGTGCCTCCTATCACTACCGCTGGCTGCCCCTCCCCCCAGCTGTGAGCCCCCCAGAGTGGGACTGCCCTAACTCCTCTGGGGCTTTATCTAGAATATAGAGAGGCTGCCAGGGAGTGGAGGAAATCCATGGGGACCGGCTGGGGATAGATTCAGCTGAGGATGTGGGGCCAACCACTGGACCCACCTTCTCCTGTCCGGGTGCCAGGGTCTATTTTCCATGTTCCCTCCCCCAGAGGCGCAGACAGGCAATGATGTCCAGCGCTTGATGGGCAAGCTCCCACACCCACCCTCATGACATCCACCCTGGGTCCAACCCTTCTGCCAAACTCGCACTTGGTGTACTGCTCCCAGCCTCCACTGGGTTCCACAAGTGCAGCAGGAGCCATACCCACCCCTCCCCAGGAGAGGAGAGGAGAGGAGTGCAGTCCTCCAGACGCTCGATCCTCTCCAGACCCCACTGACCCCTGACAACTTAAGTCCATCCCTGAACCCGGGTCGCTGGCGTGGCACGAGGTGTGGTATCCAGCGCCTCAACCCTGAGCACCACCAGGCCGGCTAACATATCTATACCTGCAGCACAGGTTTAACAGTAAGAAACTGATCAGAAAGTAGCTGATATGTTATTGGAATAATGGCAAAATAAAGATGCTTGAAGGGCCTGGTGGTTTGACTGCTGTATACATTTACATCTGTTGATGATAATCCTATAAGATATAGATATACAGATATACACACACACACACACACACACACACACACACACACACATATGTCAGATCAGGAGCGGTAAATACATTCTGCTGTAAACATATTGTCTGTTTTCAGTGATACTTTTACAACAACAGTCTAAAAACAAGTATAATGCAAATACATCACCAACCTCTTGTTTCCCATATGCAAGCGCCTTATTATAGAGCTTAATGCCTGCAGACAATTTCTCAATCTTATCATCTTCGCTCACCAGCCCAACATCAAAGGCATAAGCATAGCCTTGCTCGACCAAGCAATGAGCAGCCCTGAGCCTGGGATTCCCTTCTGAAACTTCCTCGGTTCCCAGTCCCATTAAATGAGACACTTTGTCTGCACAGTCAGCTCCTTCTCGATCCTTATTCAGTCTGTCATACACATAGGCCAGGTTAGCCCAGGCATTTAGATTACCTGGGTCCTCCTTACAGATATTCAAGAAAATCTCCTCAGCTTCCTCAAAATCTTCCAGGTGAAAAGTAAAAACCCCCAGAAGATTCCTGACAGCGTACTGCTGGGAACCAGTCTCAAACTCTAATTCAAACTGCAGGCTGTCTCTTTTTAACTTAGTGTCTCTCCTTCTCAGATTTGCTGGTGTACTGGACTCGCAGTTCAGGTTCATATCTAAGTGGAAGTGACCTGGGATATAGTCCATCTCATCAATTAATGTTTCAATGTCCACATCTGTTGCTTCTTCCATTTTTCTAAAAGATCTGCTTCTATATATTGTGTAGACTTCTGTGTCTCTCTCTTGCTCCCTCTCGCTCACTGTCACTGTCTGCCCTTCTACCTGTTAATCTGGTTTACCTTCGTGGGAGGGGTTTAGAATGGGAGAGGCACTGCTGAATTCCTGAATTTTTACTGCTGTCCTTTCTAACAGAACTATTTCTTGGCCTATACCGTACTGGCTAGGTATACATGCTGCCACCTCCTTGCACTGTATTGTGAATCATTAATGTGCAGCACGTTTATCTTGTGAGTATAAGATTATTCTTTGTAACCTCCAACACTGCTGAATTTAAATGCAGAATAAGCACCCAGACACACACAACATACCAGATGTGTGTGTTTATGTACATGCTGTCAGGGAACACTATAATACTTAAAATACAAGTTTGCCTTTCTTTGCAAGTCTATTTAAAGTCTGAACGCACATGAAAAGCTTTCAGTGTAGAAGTTAGCAGTTCAAAGATATTCATATGTAAATTAGCCAGAAATTGAAACAAGGCAGCTGCCGAGTAAGATTAAATTGAGACAGGAATCTCTCCGTTTTCAAGAAGTCCCCCTGATTTTGCACATCTTTTTTTTTTTGATATGTACTTTGTGCTCTGCCACAGGACGTGCAGTGGGTGCCCAGCCACCAGTGCGGCACCTGTTTATTTATTTATTTAGCTTTTGTTAACCAGGTAGGTACACTAGACAAGACAATTGCCTATTTTCAGGTATGACCTGGGAGAGTACAAGAATAATAGATTTAGGTACATACAATGACATTGTACAGATTAGACATGTTACAGTTCATGTGAGGATACAGATTGAACACAGCATACGAAACATGGTAAGGCATAGATTATACAGTATTAACATAACAAAAATAAACACCTTGTGGGAGATAAGAGCAGTAATGTTACAGATTCAACACAGCCTACGAGCGTGGTAAGGCATAGATTATACAGTATTAACATAACAACATAAACACCTTATGGAAACCAAGCCTGTGGGGATCGATCCTCATCTTGCCTTGGGTGGGGGTCTGCTTTTCTCCCTTTACTAACCCCAGATCCTCAGCCATCCATGTTTGAGCATGTGCATGCAGGCATGCATGCATGCACGCACACCGGTACAGAAGAGAGCTCCAATCCACCCACCTTACCTAGTGCCAGCCCTCTCCAATGCCCGATGCTGCCATCAAGCCTCCACTCAGTGGCAGCCAAGAGCCAGGAAGGCCTACCACCTCATCCCGGGAGAGGAGGGCTGCCTAGAGGCTGCTCCATCCACTCCCAGCCCCCACGGCCAAGCCCCTGGCATCCTGTGCTTGTTCCTGAATGTGGGCCGCCAGTGTGGTGAGAGGGAAGGCATCCAGCCCCTCAGCCCTCTGTACCACCGGGCTGGAATTCTGCATGTTTTTTAACATTCTTTTTGTTATGGCTCCTTCCACACCCCCTCCCAAAAATTAAAAAAAATTCCTTAGAATCACAAAACAAACTGTCATTTAATGGGTCAAGCACTGTGTTTCTACTATCCCAAACTCAGCATCTACATTAGACTACTGTAGAAATCCCCTTGCTTTTAGTGGTTCAAATAACAAGATCTTCCTCAGCAGGTATGTACTGGTCTGAAAGCCGCTGAGGAGGCATCTCTGCTACTCTTCTGTATCCTTCCTAGATGTTTCCAGGACCCTGACCACATTTTGCCAGTGGTCACCTTTACTCTGGAATGAGCTTCCTTTCCCTATCCAGGAAAACATTATGTGTATCAGTCCTTCAAAGGACAGCTCAAAGAACACCCTCCCCCAAGCACTTCTGTTCCTGCCTCCATTGAACTTAACTCTGTTACTGCTGCACTTTATGCCTTCCAGTGCTGTTGTTTAAGACTTGCCTCTCTGTTTCCCATGACTAATTCTGGGATGTGCTGTACATAGAGAATATTGGCTGGGTAGGGGGTTATAACAAGAATTTTACACCCCTCTGAGGGGTGTGATGCCACATAAACCTCGAGAGTGAAGCTCGAGGGGTTTATTTAGGTATCCTACCCTGAGGAGGTGTGTAAAATTCAAGTTTTACACACCTACCTAGCCTTTATTTTATATAATTGCTGGGGAGCATTTATTTGCCACAGCAATTATATAACATAAACAGACAAAACCGTGGACCGGTTGGATTTCAGCACAGTCCGTGGTCCAAAGCAACTGACACAAAATCCCTTTTCTTTTTGGTTTTTAAAAATGTTTAAGCATAAATGGAGATGAAGACCTCTGTTTTTTTTTCCTTTTTACAGTAACTTACTGCCGATTGCAAGGGGTGGACCACCGTGAAGTCTCCGGTGATAAGGAATTGCCCAAAGTGAAGGAAAAGTGGTAGCTTGTGCAAGAGTTGCCCAAGAGAAACCTGGCATGTGTTTGCCATTATAACCAGCTGGTTACAACAACAAATTATAACTGGGTGTTCCTTAGGGAAAAAACACTCACCAGTAAT
The DNA here is from genome assembly GCA_016271365.2 of Neoceratodus forsteri. Classification (NCBI taxonomy): domain Eukaryota; kingdom Metazoa; phylum Chordata; order Ceratodontiformes; family Ceratodontidae; genus Neoceratodus; species Neoceratodus forsteri. The sequence goes on from CM028136.1 coordinate 325,025,844, forward strand.
TATACTGTAGTATTGCACAGATCGATCTATATGTATAAACTGTTATGAAATGTTTTACCCATTGAATTGTTATCAAGCAATATGCCATTCTGCTCTATGTAATTAATCCTGGGTCACTCCTGAAAAAGGGACATTAGTCTCAGTGAGCCTATCCAGTTAACAAAATTCTGTAAATAAAAAATAAATACATTTTAAGAGTGCTGACACAGAAGCTCTGCACTGAATGACTCAGAATTTGGGTTTAATGTTTTATACACTACCTTTCATCAAGAATACATAGGACCCCCTCTGGATAGGAGAGCAAGGGGTGACGTGATCAAGGCCTTCAAGTACCTCACAGGGGAGGACAGTGCAGGGAGGGAGCCTCTTTCAAATGAGGACAAGCTCAGGAATAGGGGCATGCAATGAATCGGGAGGGGAGAATTTCAGGAAGTATGTGAGGAAATACTTTGGTAGCCTTTTTGTCATGTCTAGGCATCTGTCTATGTGTCTGTGCAGATGGCAACAAAGGGGAAGGGAGCGTACAAACAATGACATGCACTTTCTTGTCCTCTGGGGACTTGTGATGACCTTTGGGCCAGTCAAGGCTAAAATTCAAATTAGTTAGCAACAAAATATTCTCCAAACAGTAAATGGAGGTCCACACAGAACATAAAGCCTAATCAGGATCTTTTTTTATGTTTGCTTGCTCATGTGCAAGAAACATTTTAGCACAGCTTAGGAGAGAAGCGGGGTTTTGGAGGTGTGGCACTGTGGAGGCCAATGGCCCAAGTGCCTTTTGAGGCTTGGCCCGCTTTCCCCAATGTGGTGGCACACTGCTGCTGACACTAGTTCAGCAAGCATGCCACCACCTAGAAACATTTTCGCCGCTGCAATCAGGGGTCCCCTCGTCATTGCAACATCAGCCATTCTGCTGCAATGAGGGAGCGACCTGCCATTGCAGGGCAGTACCTTGCCATCCGCATGCCCCGACCCAGTTCATTTGCTGACGGGGAGCCCAGTCCCTGTTGGTATAATGTCCCCACCCCCAAGTTTCTGTTGTATGTTGAGTGGGTGCCCAATCCCCCTTGGCATCATGCGCCCCACCCCAACAGTCTTTCTTTGCCGACGGGGCACTCAATCCCATTGGCTTCAGTCCTCCCTTCCCAGTTCAATTTGCTGACAGGGAAGCCCACTCCCCATCAGCATAATGTCCCCCCCTAATTTGTTGTCTGCCGAGGGGGGGTACCCAATCCCCCTTAGCTCTTGCCCCCCCACTCATTATGTGCCACGGGGTGCCCAATCCCCATCAGCTACAGCCCCCAAAACATTCAGGTGGCACACTGGGAGCCCACCCCAGAGTGGCAATGTCCTGAAAAAATGCAGTCATGCAATGTTTTTTTTTTTTTTTTAACCCAGTAAAACAGAAATGGTCCCTCGTTGAGTCCGTGGACCCTTCCCCAACCTGCACCCACCCTCTGCACACCCTGCCTCCCCATACCCCCTCACCTCATGCTTACCTCCAAAGCCCAGCGCCATGATCTTCGGTGGACCAGGAACACGTCTGCACTCTTCAAAGCCGACAGCAAACTGAAGAAATGCTGGTAAGCTGTATAATGGCATAAATAGGGGGTTTTCAACTTTGGTGCATATCTCAGACATTTTTGGGACTTTTGGCACCTAATTTTCAACATGGGGTTATTGGGACCCCTTCTCATGAATTCAGCCACTGTCATGCCATTATTCGGTCCTGAAAGATGATTTTGCAGTCACTGCGTGGAATCACCTTTCATGACTGATTAACAAAATGACAGTGCCAGTGTTCATGAGGTGGGCTCTCAAAAAGCCTATGTTGCAAATTTGGTGGAAAAAATCCCCAAAAATTACTGTTTTACGAAAGCCGCAGGTTAGCAGTTTACATGCATGCTCGTAACTTCGCACATTTGTAATATTTTCACTCCAGATTTTCAACATTGGCATTTTTCCACACCTCCTTATGAACAGTACAGCTGTCATTTTTCACATCCTGACCAAAGTATGTTTTCGCATTTCCGGACAGAATAGCGCGGTCACTGTGGAAAATCATTGTTTGGGACACATTAAGAAAATCACAGTGACACTGTTCATGAGCAGAGGTCCTAAATGCCTATGTTGAAAATTTGGTGATGAAACTACATAAAATGACTGTGTTATGAGCATGCATTGTGCAGTTTCCACACATGTTCATAACTTCATGAATTTGTAATATTTTCACTCCAGATTTTCAACATTGGCATTTTCCACACCTCCTTATGAACAGTAAGCTGTCATTTTTCACATCCTGGCCGAAATGTGTTTTTGCACTTCCGGCGCAGAATAGCGCAGTTGCTGTGGGAAATCAGTGTTCGGGACACATTAAGAAAATCATAGTGACACTGTTCATGAGCAGAGGACCTAAAATGCCTATGTTGAAAATTTGGTGACCAAAGTCCATAAAATGACTGCATTACAAGCGTGTGTTGCGCAGTTTCCACGTATGCTTGGAAGTGCGTAAATTTCTACTATTTTCACTTCAGATTTTCAACATTGGCATTTTGCCACACCTACTCATGAACAGTACAGCTTTCACTTTTCATATCTTGCTGAAATATGCATCTGCACATCTGGCGTACAATGGCACGGTCGCTGTGGGACATTAATGTTTCGGACAAATTAAGAAAATCATAGTAACAGTGTTCATGAGCAGAGGTCACAAAATACCTATGTTGAAAATTTGGTGAAATAATTCCACTAAATGACTGCGGTACAAACATCTGTTGTGCAGTTTCCACGTACGCTCGGAACTTCGAGCATTTTTAATATTTTCACTACAGATTTTCAACATTGCCATCTCTTCACACCTCACTATGGATGGTACAGCTGTCATTCTTGACATCCTGTCTGATCTGTGTTTTCGCACATCTGGTGCAGAATGGCATGGTCACTGTGGGAACTTGAAGTTCGGGACACATTAACAAGTCACACTGTCACTGTTCATGAGAAGAGGTCCCAAATGCTTTCATGAGGTGGGGGTCACAAAAAGGCCATGTTGAAAATTTGTAGTGCAAATACCAACACACGCCTTGGGTGTTAGGGTTTCTAACCATAACGTCCCACCCTGTACAGACTGACAGGCATCAGAGGTGTAACTTTGGATCACCAGCTGTAATGCTAATGCCATCCCACCCCCACCCTGAAGCCAGTGACAGGCATTGAGGTGTGCCTTGCACTATTCAGCCCCAGACTTCACCCCATTCTCCTGTACTGCACCAAATTCAGCATATGTTGTTATGAAATAGGGTGACTGTGAAGCTGAACACCCCAAGGCACACCTCAGCACTTGTCAGTGTCTACAGGATAGAGTGAGGTGAAATGCCATGAGCATTATGGGCAATGACCCACAGGCACACCCCAATGCCTGTCCATCTCTGCAGGGTGGAGGTGGAATTGGCGTGAGTTCAATACTTCACTGCCACTCCTATTCTGCATCTGTCTAACTCCTTCCCGTCCAATGCTAAATATCAGAAAGCAAACATTTGGCATTGACAAATGCTTGTATATCACATGGGTTTTATAGTATATGAGTAGATAAAATGGAGTGGGCTGTAATACTTCTGTTCTTAGTACAAATAAGGCAAGAAATTGTTTTTAAAATCTAAAATGTAATATATGAATGGCAGGATTTGTGTGGGGGCAGGGAAGCATCATGAGGAGAGACCATTGAGACAGACTTCAACGTGGAAAGTCGCAGTATAGTAGTGATGTCACTACAACAACTTTTGGTGATGTTTGAACTCGGCTACTACAACAACTTTTGGAGGCTTCTGAACTGTCCTACAACAGAGAATAACGTATGGGCAACCATACACAACAAGGCTGTGTTTCCATCAAGGGGTTGAGATGACAGCATATGAACCTCAAGAGTGAAGCTTGAGAGGTCCATGCTGTCATCTCAGCCTCGAGCTGGAAACACATGTGAGTTGTGCATGGTTACCCATATTTTATTTTATATAGTATATGTTTTTTTACACCGGGGTGACAGATCCCCACTGAAGTGAAAACAAAACAAATCTTGCTATGCTTTTGTTCTGTTCAATGATCAAAATCAAATTTACAGACTTTTGAAACTTAAAAGATAAAACTTTGGGCACTGAGTGGTTAGTAAGTAGCTGGGTATGGAATAAATGAGAAATTTAATATTGTATGATCTTTGAACAGTGTTGGATAAGATACTTTTTCTATTACTTTCTATTACTTTTGGAAACTTATCCCAGAATGCTCTGTGCAGTCACAAGCAGGGATGGAGAAGTACTGGAAAAAGTAATACACCTTACAGTTACAATTACTTATCTTTTTTATACAAAAGAACTAGGTAACTGTAACTGATTACATTTATTTGAAAGTAACTAGTAAAGAAACCTATTACTTTCAAAAAAGGTAATGTGTTACAGTTATTATTTTTGTATCATTTTTGTATAAAAAGAAATAAATAACTATAATTGTAAGGTGTATTACTTTTTCCTAGTACTTCTCTATCCTTGCTAGTGACTGCACAGAGCTTCCTGGAACAAGTTTCCAAACATAATAAAAAGTAACTTACCCAACATTGCCTTTGAACTGTGCAGAAACTCTGTTTGAAATGCGTACAGCACCACTTTGGAATGCCCACAATGGTTTAGAATGTGCACAACATAGAGGATTGTGTATGCGCAAGCATACACAACAAGGCAGTTGCGATCGAGAGGTTTCCGTGGTAACCTGAGACCTCGAGAGCATAGCTCGAGAGGTCCGTTACCACGGAAACCTCAAGATCGCACAACTGCCTTGTTTGTGTATGGTTGCTCATACCCAATCTTTTATAGTGTATGGGCAACCATAAATAGCACTGGTGAACACTCGGTAAAAAAAAAAAAAGGCTTACTTCTGTGTCTGCCGTCAAAGGCTTCCTTCTGTGTTGCCGTGCGCACTGCTCTATTGCGCATGCGCGAATGTGTTCGATCTTGTTGTGCTGCACTGGTGATGCACTGGGTGCAGCACAACAAGATCGTGACGCACTGAGTGCAGGACAACAATGCTGTTCCAGGCATGGATTTCCATGCGGAACAGCGTTCCACCATACACTATAAGGATTTTGAGCAGGTTGGTTTTTATACAGAACAAAGCCTATCCATATACTATTAGAAAATTGTTTGTATAGAAATCCATACACAATAGTAGCCAGCCATATCATAATTAACTGTAAACTTGTTTTATGCTCCAAGATTTAAACACCAAACTAAGAGCAAAGAAATTAATCACCTGATCTTTTCAATCAAAGGTGTTCCCAGGAGTGCCAGATCTGGTGATAACTGTCAGGGAGGGACAAATAATAAGGTTCATGTGTTACCTCTTGTGGCTGATAAGACTGCACTGTGGCTAAGATTTCTGCTGCTGTGGGTCACACTTTCTGTCAGGCATAGTTGTCTTCTGTTGGGTCTCCCGCACACCTTTGCCTCAAGGAACATTGGAATGTGCAGTTCTTTACTCATTTGTGTTACCTGCTAAAATGAATTTGGTACAGTGGGACTGGGTTGGCTTAGTTTGAATTCAGACGACATTGTCAGCACTGGAATGGTGCTGTTAAAGTCAGTCTCTTAAAGGAGACATGGATGAGCTGCTTCTTCTTCCTGTAATGGCCCTGTTTTGAAGCATCACAACCTCCCCAATGCAATTGGCAACATCTCTTTCTAGCTCTGCTGTCCAACTTTGCTGTCAGTCTTTTCTTCCAAAGTTAGTAAGGAAAGGAAGAGAAAGAGGCTGCTGTGATTCTCTAAGGAGGTGGCAAAAGCAGGGAAGGAGAAAAAAGTAACGTTCAGGAAATATAAGGGGACACAGAAGGAAGAGAACCGAAAAGTATACCTGGTAAAGCAAAGGAGGCAGGAAAGATGAAGAGAACAGCAAAAGTACAAATACAAGCAGAGGAGAAAATAACCAGGGGGATGAAGAAGCCAGAGAAAACCTTTTTTGGCATATGAGAGAGAAGAAGAAGATGAGGCGAGGGACAGTGAGAATCAGAAGGACAGGGGCAGGAGGGGACTGTGCAGAGTAGGATTAGGAGAAGGATGACATTTGAAATGATTACTTCTGCTTGGTCTTCACAGTTTGGGGGTGTCAGCATGTGGTAGAAAGCTCCAGTAGTTGGGAAAAGTGGACACTACCCCCTTAATGGAAGACAGTCTAAAAGGGGTTGGAAGCCTTTAAAGTGAATAAGGTGATGGGGCCAGATGTGATTCACTCAAGAATCCTAAAGGAACTGAGCAATGCACTTCATAGAGGGAAGGTCATGTCAAACAAATCTCATGGATTTCTTTGACTGAGTGACTAGGGAGGTGGACCAGGGAAGGGAAGTGAATAAGGGGATAAAGTGGTAAACTGGGTAGTAAACTGGCTGCAGGATAGGAGGCAGAGGATGGTGGTGAATGGAAGGCACTCGGGGGACAGAGGACTGACTAGTGGAGTGCTGCAGGGATCAGTACTGGGACTGGTCCTCTTCGTCTTCGTAAGTGACATTGCAGAGGATCTGGAAGGGAAGGTGCATCTCTGCAATGATACAAAAATCTGCAACAGAGTGGACACTCAGGAGGGGGTGGAGAGAATGCATAGGGATCTGGGAATGCTGGAGGAGTGGTCAAAGTTGTGGCAACTGGGTTTCAGTGCCAAAAAGTGCAAGGTCATTCACTTGGGCTTGAGAAACCCAGGAACTGTGTATAGGATATGGGGCAGGTTCTTACAGTCAACCAGCAAGAAAGAACCTCAGGATCATCATATCCAATGACCTCAAGGTAGCTGGTCAGTGTGACAAGGCAGTTGGAAAGGCTAGTGGGATGCCAGGATGCTGGGGTGCATAGGAAGGGGGATTTCTAGCAAGTGGAGAGGGGTGGTATCATCAATGTATCACTCACTAGTGAGACCCCACCACAAGTACTATGTCCAGTTCTGGAGGCCACTCCTCTGAAAGGACATAGACAGGGTGAAAGGGGGCTAAGACTGTAGGAACTTCAAGCATTCATGTGACAGGCACACAGGAAAACTAATTAGGAGAAAGGGAGGAGGGGAAGACACTGTTGACCAAGAAGGGTCAGAGGTGTCAGAACAGGCAATTAAAATTGAGGAAGGCTAGATGAACCAACTGGGCTTTTTCTGCTGGCAAAATCTATGTTTCCATGTTTCCATTTGGAATCTGACTGAGCAGCTTTGACTGCAGTCAGGATCACTCCAACTCATTCCGTCTCCTTTTCCTTCTGCCTTCTATTTATCCATCTCTTTCTAATGAGATATATTTACTTGACAAACATGTGACTTTCTACATCAGACCCACATCCAAAAGCCTTTGATAAACAAGCGCAGTATCATAGCAAATTTGTGTCCTAGCCAATAAGAATGCAAGAACTACCTCTTGGTGTGTCTTTTTTTTGCCCACCAGGTAGTTAGTATTTATGACCTTCTGTGGCTATTGCTATGGCAGCTGAGATTCAGAAGAATCTCTACAGCCCTGTGTATGCTGACCAAGCTGTTTTCTCTCGATGGAAAGATGAGTCTTGAAAGAAACCTTAAAAGAAGCACTTTAGTCTCGGGCTGAATACATTATACAATGGAGATACACAGTGTTGCAGCTGAGCGCAGAGATCATAGGACATGACTAGACCTCCAGGTAAAATGTAATGCTGGGGATGGGGGAATCCACTGGGCCATGAGGAAAAGTGATATTTGGGGGAGTGTGATGGGGTTCACTGGATCACCAGACTGATTAACTAAAGTCGTGTTTACACTTCCACCTTAGCAGCACATCAAACCATGCGCAGGGGTCGACACGCTGCAAAGTCAGCAGTGTGGACACTTACCAGCATGTCTTAGAAGCACTTCAGATCCTGTTTTTGCTCCAACTCAGGAGTGAGGGATGTATCGGAGTGAGTGTATTACCCAGCTGTGTAAATATTGTGCAACACTTACTCCGATGGAAAGCCTCCTCTCCCAGCATCCTTTACTGCTGCCATGAGTCTCTCTGCTGGAACCAGGAAGACCAGCAGAGAGACTGACCAGCATGTGATTCTATTGTGTATTACAGGGCTTGCTTGCAGAAAATCTTAATGTGGGGACAATAAGTTATTTGTCTGTCTCCTAGGAGGTCAGTGTGTGTTATTCTTGATTATAAAAAGAGTAAAATAAATCCTTCACCCTGATTGGTCAAAAGGTGTGTCCTTACATGTCAACAAAATGAAAGGTGGCACTACCTTCCTAATACCTTAACCTTCATAGGTGAAAGGGCAGCAATATCATTGAGCAACTAATATCTTCCATCAGTCCCTCTGCAGCCAGAACTGATCTTCCATCACAAACATGGCTGCTACCTTTACACTGTAAAAACCTTCAACTGGGCCCTAAAAATAAAACTACCTTAAATAAAAAATAAAACAAATTAAGTAAATGTTGTTTCCCTGGTCATCACACTCTCAGAGAAAGCGGAGGTATTGCTGATGGGGGACCTGAATATGCCAGATGTTAACTGGAGCACCTTTGCTGCAGCCATATCCAAGAGCAGGGCCATTCTCAATGCCCTACAGGGGGCATGCCTCAGACAGCTAGTTTTGGAACCCACTCGGGAGGGAGCAATCTTAGACTTGGTACTATCAAATGGGGATGGAGAGAGGATCTCTGATCTTGAAGTGGGTAGCCATCTGGGAACAAGCGACCACCAAACAGAGTGGCTCACGATAAACTTAGCTGTAGAGTCAAGCCACACAAAAGTGAAGGTACTGGACTTCAGGAGGGCTGATTTTGTCAAAATGGGAGATTGCCTCAGAAAAGCACTAACAAACAGGTAAGAAGGTGGGGTGGAGCAGCAATGGGGAAACATTAAAACTGCCATCACTGAGGCAACAAATCAAAATGAAGGAAAAAACCTCCATGGTTCTCAAAAGAAGTAGCGGGGAAAGTAAGGGAGAAAGAGATAGCATTCAGGAAGTTTAAGGAAACACAGAAGGAGCAGGACAGAGAACTGTACCAGTTAAAGCAGAAGGAAGTGGGGAAGGCAGTCAGAATAGCAAAGGCCCAAACCAAGGAAAAGATAGCCAACTCAGTTAAGAAGGGGGATAAAACCTTTTATAGGTACATTAGGGAGCAAAGAAGGACTAAGGCAGGGATACTGAGGCTGAATAAAGAGGAATGAGGTTGAACAGAGAGCAACATTGAAAAAGCAGAGATACTGAACAAATACTTCTGTTCAGTATTCACAATGGAAAAGCATGGGGAGATACCTAATCCAGTCAATAGAAGCACTCTGGATGGGGGGGGGGAGTGATATTAGTCCTTTCACAGAAGAAAGAGTTCTGAAAGAACTCTTAAAACTGAAGGTGGATAAAACAATGGGACCTGATGGGATTCACCCCAAAAGTAAAAGAACTAAGGGAAGAACTAGTGACACCACTGACTACCCTATTTAATAAATCATGGGAGGATGGTGTGGTACCTGAGGACTGGAAGAAGGTGGATGTGATTCCCCTTCACAAAAGTGAGAGCAAGACAGAGGCAGGAAACTACAGACCTGTCAGTTTGACCTCAGTGGTAGGAAAAATGATGGAATCACTGCTGAAGGAAAGAATTGTTGAGTACCTAGAAGCCAGAGGGGCTCAGGACCAAAGGCAGCATAGATTCACAGCAGGAAGGTCATGTCAGACAAATCTAATTGATTTCTTTGCCTGGGTGACCAAAGTAGTAGACCAGGGAGGGGCTGTGGACATGGCCTCCCTAGACTTTAGCAAGGCATTTGACACAGTCCTGCACAAAAGATTAATAAACAAATTAGCCAGCCTGGGATGGGTCCCAGGGCGGTAGCCTGGGTAAAACACTGGCTGGACAACAGGACACAGGGGTAATAGTAAATGGAGTTCACAGTGAAGAAAGGAGGGTTACTAGTGGAGTACCGCAGGGTTCAGTATTGGGACCGGTCCTTTTTAATGTCTTTGTAAGTGACATTACAGAGGGACTAGAAAGGAAAGTATGTCTCTTTGCAGATGACACAAAGATCTGCAACAGGGTTGATACACAAGGTGGGGTGGAAATGATGAAAAGGGACTTGGCAAGGTTGTAGGAAAGGTCAAATGTATAGCAACTTAGATTCAACGCAAAGAAGTGCTAAGTAATGCACCTGGGAAACAAAAACCCAGGGGAAGAGGACACAATGGGGGGGGGGTGAGATACTGACAACAACAAAAATAGAAAGGGACCTGGGGGTAGTCATATCAGATGACCTATAGGTGGGCCAGCAATGTGAGAAGGCAGTAAGGAGGGCTGGGGGGATGCTGGGATGCATAGGGAGAGGCTTTACCAGTAGAAAAAAGGAAGTTGTTGGCCCTCTGTACAGACAGTTGGTAAGACCACATCTGGAGTACTGTGTACAGTTCTGGAGACCTCATCTCTGCAAAGACATAGACAGGATGGAGGCCGTCCAGAGGAGAGCAACTAAAATGGTGCAGGGTCTGCACCAGAAGACATATGAAGAAAGACTAAAGGAGCTTAAGATGTATAGCCTCGAGGAAAGGAGGGAGAGTGGGGGACGTGATAGAAACTTTCAAATACCTCAACGGAATCAACAAAGTCCAAGAGGGTAGCATCTTTCAGAAAAAGAGATGTGCAAGAACAAGGGGGCACAATTTGAAGATAGAGGGAGACGGCTCAGAGGTAATGTGAGGAAGTATTTCTTCACAGAGAGGGTTGTAGATGCATAGAACAGCCTTCCTGAAGAGGTCGTAGAGTCAAAAACAGTTGGGGAATTCAAGAATGCGTGGGACAGACATAAGGCAGTTCTAGTGGGGGGTAGGAGGAAGTAGGCTGTTGGTTAACTAGGATCTGCAGCTTATCCATTAGGTAGGGAAATGGGCAGACTAGGTGGGCCATGCGGTCCTTATCCACCATCAAATTCTATGTTTCTTTACACACATAAATAAATTAGAAACAGTAAGTATTGTTTATAGTTTTCATTACAATTGTTTCTTCACTAACAGTGAAAAATCTCCCTTCTGTCTTTACCTGCTCATCAGGGAAATCTCGTCTGCTTGCCTCAACAGTGAGATAATTGAGTCACTGGCTCTAAAACAGGCCTTTGTTGTCTGTGTGTACAGTATGTTCGGAGAGTAACATTCTACCTGTGGAACTGAGCAGAATTTTGAATCTTTGTATTCCATGGTAAACATTCCATTTGAACATTCTGGCCTGGATATTCAAACTGTGCCCAAAAAGTGCACAACAGCAGGAGCAAGTGCAAGTCCACTGCGCCCATGCGCAAGAAGCGCGATATTCAAAAAATGTGCAGGCTAAGATCTGCCTGCGGCACACGACTGAATATCATGCCACCTGCACCATAGCACAACTAGGGATGTGCAGTTATGCATTTCAGATGCGCCATAGCGCAACAAGGGATGCTCAGTGGAGCAGTCCAGATGCACCATAGCGCAACCAGGGATGCCCCGTGGAGTAGGGCAGCAATGCAACAGCACAACCAGGGATGCAGGGGCCCACCACCCATGCCACAGGTGGGCAGAGGAGCACACAGCAGAACAGACATCGTCCTCCACACCCCATGCACTGCACAACCGGGGGAGAGCTGGAATAACCACCGGCCCATGGATACCAGCAACCAACCCAAAGTTGGGGGCATGGTGCCCCAGCACACCCCTGGCAAGCTGTGACTGGCACACAAGAAGGGCCAACCACCCCATGCCACAATATCCCACCAATGAGAGCACACCCTGCACCATGATCACCATACCCTTCCCAGGAGTAGCGCCCAACGGTGCAGGGCACCCCATGCATACCACCACCCCCACCCCCACTGTGACAATGCAACCCAGTGCACCACGTAGCCATGCAAGGCAGCCCCACCATGTGCACCCTGCAGCGGGTGGCAGCAGACAGCGATGTAACAGCAGCATACACAGTGCCACCCTGCACATCCCCCCCGAGGTACAGCTGAAAGACCGACCATGCATCGGCACACGAGGTACCCCACATGTGACAGGGCATGCCCCGGACCCCATGACCAGCAGTACAGCACCCTGCACACCCTCCCAGACACATCCCATGCCAGCACTGGCCACAACAGCCAGCACAGACACACACAGTGTTGCATGGAAACATGAGCCACGCAGTGTATGGACAAACACCCACCCATACCCAAGGGCACACCAACACAGGAACACAGTAGCTGGTCAACCAACCACTGGCATGTGGCCATGGCAGCCGTATACACGCCCAGCACCCCTACATGGGATGGCAGGTGCTGCAGCCACCCTGCACAGGCACCATGAAGCTGTATGCCACCAGCATGCAGCCGAGCACAGGTGACAGACACTGGAGCACATCCCCTGCAACAGACACAAGCGACAGCATGGAGGGGGAACAACAGCAGAGCTACAGTGTCACTGAGGTGACATGCACCCGCTACTGGTGATGGGAGGCAACTCGCATTCTGCCGGGTACAGTGGTTGTCCAGCATGGACAGCCACCACTGACATGCCAGCAGACCTTGCATATCACAGAAATGCAAGGGTGTCAGCTGCACAGGCCATGGACAGTCTGACAGGGGTGCCATGCACACAGTGCACACACTGTGGACCACTGCACAGAGGCATCCAGTGCACAGAGAACAACACACAAACCACAGACAGTGACTGATCCCCCCGCCCACACCATAGGCGGTTCCCTTCTGGACACACACACAATAAATAACCACCCCTGACGCCTTGCACGCCACTGCAGCTCAGCACCTGTAGCCCACTGCAAATCAGAGACCACCACAGTTGTCATAACAAAAGAAATGTATTAAAAACAGGTAAGCAAAACAACTATTTACAATTATGTACAATGGGGGGAAGGGCCACATACCAGGTGGGGGCAGGTAAGGGGCAGGGGTGAACATATAGGAGAGGGAAGAAGGGGTGTGAGGGTGGATCCGGGGGGAAGATGTTTTCAGGGGCATGGATTGGCTATCGTCTGCCCCACTTGTCCTCCATGTGGCGTCGATGTGTCCTCCACCTCCTCACCCCATGTCGATCCATCCTTTGGAGGAGCTCCAGGGATGCCTCACCACCTGTAACAGCTCCTGCAGTCCCTCTCGATGGCCTGAAGTCACTGGCCCACCCAGGGACAAGGGAGCAGAGTCTACATGACTGTCCAGCCCCTGCAGCCCACCCATTGTGTATGGCATACAGCCATGGCCACGCCTCAGGATGGTGTGTGACCACCCACAGTGACCGTGTCCACAAGACCTGCCTACCCAGGCACCCACAGCCATCGGAATGCTGCACACACCCACCGCCCATGTCCCGCACAGCACCACCATGGCCATACAGTGACTTGGCTATGCGGTGTGAAGGCAGTGGCACAGCCATGTACCCAGTACACATATGGACCACCATTGATGCACTCCCAGACATGCAGTGCCACTGGACAGTGCTGACTGTAACAAGTTGCGTGCATGGCAGTGGTGTCAGTGGATGGTGGCCTTGCCCTGCTGCCCGCCCTGTTACACAGCTTGCAATAGTAATCATGGATGTAAGGCACTCACCATCATCACGCTGGTCCCTGCGCCTCTGTGACCTTCACCCCTTCCGCCTGCTGGTCCTCCTGGTGGCACCTCCTCTCCCTCGCCAGCCTGCGCTCTTCTGGGCCTAAGGTGCAAACATGGAGAGAGGAACATCAGTACAATCCGGTAGCAAAGTCCCCCCGCCCCATGTCTGTGCAATCTCACACAGCCATACCCATCCACCCCCCTGATACCACCACCACGGCCAACACTGAATGGCTCACCCATGTGCCAGACACATACAACCGTGATGATACCGTATGGACGACAACAGTGTATGGATGGGGCACCTACCTGGCCTTGGCACCGTGCCCCTCCTGGCATGTCCCTGCAGGCGGGCGAGCATGTCCGGTTCCCTACGCCTGAGGTCCCCGTATCTGTGGCGACACTGCTGTGCCATGCCCCCGATTCCCGTGGCCTCCTCCAGCGCATCAGCCACCTCCTGCCAAACTACATTCCTGGCCCTGTCCAGGGATGCATCACCATATAGAGCCCCAGCATGGGGCTCTACAATGGCCACCAGATTTGCCAATTCAACCTGGCTCCACATAGCAGCCCTTCTCCGTGCCATCTCAGCAGATAGTTGGAGTCAAAAGGGCACTCGGCAGCATGGTCCTGCCATGTGCAGATGCTGTGCGGTATAGCACTGCCATTCCCTATTGTGCTGTCACCGAAAAATGCGATAGTGGTGCACCCATGCTGGATACATGGCGCCTAGGGGTCAAAGGTCGGGCACAGGGTCATGGTCTCGCAAGACGGACAGCCACAGCCGATTGGAACCTTTTATGCATGTAGCGCTGATTAAGTGCTTGTGTGCCACCTCCTGTAGTGGCCTACAGCGCTGTAGCCCCAGTGCGCCTATGGAGCCCCAGTACCACAGCACCATATATGTGAACAGCGCAGTAGCACCACTGGCACAATGGTGGCCGTGCCCTGCATTGCCTCCCGCACACAGCACATCAGCAGCACGGCAGGCATCTGCGTCATCACCCCGGACATGCTCAGTTCAGTGTGTACCATGCATGTCACAGAACTGCGCCCTTGGCTGAGCACGTTCAACACAACTGCGCAAAGTGCAACAGCGCAGTTTTCAGTCGGCATATGCAAATCAGCTAATCAGCCATTCAATGGTGCAGACACTGCATTTGCATCCACTTAAAAATGTGCCTCGCTTCATTTGATTGCGTTGCGCTATAAAAATGCGACATTGGGCTGCACTGGCCATAGTCGGTTACTGCACCTATTGTGGTGAGTTGCATGCTGTTTGGGGAGTGTGGACTGTGGTGTGTGGGACATGCATGGGACTGCACAGTCACAGGTAACACCTGTCATTCTCACAGGATGAATAATGACCGATCGTGGAGGTAGAGGAAGAGGAACAGAGATGTGGGCGGAAGAGGAGGCCTAACTTCACCAAGGCAGAAACAGATGCCCTGTTTGAGGCCTACCTCGACCAGAAGCCACTGCTCAGTGGACGCCAGAAAACACCACAGGCCCATGCTGCTGCATGGGAAGAGTGGCATCGTGCCATCAACCTGCATGGCAGCCACCAGCGGTCCATGCAGGAGTGCAAAAGAAGATGGCACGGACAGGAGGAGGATTATGAGAAGGTGACTGCCATCAGGGCAGCACGGTTCATACTGGTGGGGGACAGCCGGACGGCAATGCCTGACCCCACAAGAAGAGCGAAGTTGCTGGCAGCATGCAGTGTTGTGCCATCGAGGTGTTCTGGGTGGTGGATTCCAGATGGGTGGTAGCCCATCACTGCATGGTAGGTCCCGGTCTGTCAATGGGGGGGACAGGGTAGGTCACATACATTAATGCTACTGTTTTTCCCTTACAGCTCCTGAGCATCTACATGTGTCAGCAGTGGTGGGCTTGTCCACTGAGGGTGGTAGCATGGAGATAAAGGAGGGCCCATCCACCTCCACAGGCATACAAGGGTCAGGGCAACAGTGGGCCCACCTGGACATCTGGACTGATGTTGGTGGAGCAGGTGCGGAGGAGGCCCTGCCCGTGTCCTAGCATGCCTGCATCCATGGATGCCAGCGTGCTGAGACTCGGGCTGGTGCTGGATCCGTCACTTATGATGATGGAGCTAATGTCATGGGCAGTGATACACGTGGGCCACAGGATGGCCACACAGCAGGTGACATCACGGGCATGGCCGTGGGTGGTGCTGCCATGGAGGCCTGCGTGACATCACAGTCCCAGCCTGTGCCTGTCTGCACCAGTGGGGCAGCACTGGTGTGTGTCCAGGACAGTGGGGCTGTTGCGGCCATTGCAGTGGCACCGTTGAGCCCTGGAGAGTGGCAGCTGGAGGAGCAGTGTCAGCAGTCGGCCAATAGCCATGCGGGTACAGTGTCAGGGGGTGGCGTCAGTGCACCACCTGTGGACATGCCCAGGCCTGGCCCTGGTGTGCAGCGCCCACCCTCAAGGGGTGCTGACCATCAGGGCCATGAACACCATGAGGGACAGCATGCTGATCAGGCAGATGACTTCTTAGATGAGCACACCCGTATACTCCACGCATCAGTCAATCAGCAGGTGTGGCTTGTGACAGCGGTGGATGCACTCAGTGTGGCTCTGTGCCAGGCAGAGGAGTGGTGCAGCAGAGACACCGCCTGCTCCTGGCAGGGATGGACCGGTGTGGAGGATGTGACAGCTGCCATTGAGAGGCAGACACAGGCAATCACAGCTGCCATGGTTATTTCGCCCATGCGCCGCAGACACCGCAGAGTGCAATGTCCACCCCTGCCCCCGCGCCATGCAACACCCACCTTGTCGACATCGGGTTCAGTTGTGGGTATCCAGCATGCTCAGCACAGGCATGTTCGTGTACTGCAGACCCCTGCGAGCATGGTCATGCTCACGCAGTGGAACCCTGGGGACCGGCGCGGTGCCACCCCATGAGGCCATTGGTCAGCCTGTAACTGCTGGCAGGTCTTGGTGGCCAGTTTACACATCCATGGCAGCCGTGGGCAGTGGCTCATGACTGACCTGTCTCCCAGCATGGCTACTGTCTGATGCTGCCCTATGTGCATTGTGTTGTTCAGCGCAAAGCACGGGTGGGTACCCGGCCCTGCACGCATGCACACATTCCATCTGCACACCTCACAGCTGCTGTCCACTGTGGTGTGTGCATGATGATGCCTGCGTTACGCTGTCCACCACTGTGCAGTGGTGCCCAACATCTGACACAAGCACAATGACAGGCACCGGGCGTGGTGGTCTGTGGATGTGTGTGTGGCTAGGGGTGGTGGTTGAGGTTGGCGTGCCTCCTACCCTTTGTGCATGTCTTGTGAGGTGTGTGTGTGTGTGTGTGTGTGTGTGTGTGTGTGTGTGTGTGCATGCCGTGTTAGACCTTGCCCATCCCTGGTGGCATGTGCAGTTCCATGCTCAGCCAATTCCCTTAACGACATGCACCCCTGGTGTTTGTCCATGCATGTTTGTGGGTTGTGCCTTTGCCACTGGTGGTTGCACATGGCCCCATGACTCACCTGGGTTGGCTGAAGTGCTCCTCTGTGATGGTGTCCCGGTGCAGCTGTGCCAGCCGGATCAGTCGGGGTCCCTTCGCGCTTGGGGCTGCTCATCACTTCTTCAGCACGCGTCCTCATCGTCCCCATCGCTGTCTCCCTCTTCGACCTGTACGGCTATCCCACAGTCATTGGCCATGTTGTGCAGGATGCAAGAGGCCTGGAATAGCCTGCAAGCCTTTGAGGGGCTGTAGTTTAGGGCACCGCCAGACGTGTCCAGGCAATGGAAATGTGCCTTCAGCATCCCGAATACCCACTCGATGACATTGCGTGTGGTGGCATGTGCCTCATTGTAGCGTTGCTGTGATGGGGTCATGGGCCACCGGTATGGTGTGAGCAGCCAGGGACAGAGTGGGTATCCACTGTCACCTGTGTGTAGAGGGTGGAAGTTAGTTTGGTGATCAGCATTGCCCTGCCTTGGGCCATCTAGGCCAATACCCATGTCACCTCTGACTATGCCCCTCCCAAGCTCCATGTCTTTCTGTGTAGTTTGCATACTCACCCACTAAGTGGCCAGTGGGGATGTCCCCACTCTCAAACCTGTGACACAGTGCTGACTGGTGCCAGATGAAGGCATCATGTGCTCCCCCAGGGTGCGTGGCACAGACATTGATTATGCACCCCCTGGCATCGCACACCACCTGGCAGTTGATGCTTGCATACCCCTTCCGATTCATGTATGTGGTCCCTGTGGGGCCAGGTGGTGTGCAGATGGCCACATGGGTTCAGTCTATTGCCCCGAGCATGCCAGGCATACGTGCTACCCTGTGGAACTCCTGTATGTTTGCTGTGCGCTCCGCCGGTGTGCTGGGGAAATGGATGTACTCTGCAGCATGTGGCAGCAGTGCGCTGAGGAACTGGGTAAGGTGGCATGATGCGGCTGACTGGGTTATGCCTGTCGTGTCCACTGTTGGTCTCTGGAAGGTACCCGTGGTGAGCAGGTACATGCAAGCTGTCACTTTGGTCTCCACTGACAGAGCATGGCTCCGTCATGTGGGTGCCTGCATCACATCACTACACAGCTCACAGAGCCACCTCAGAATTGCCCAGTTCAGGCGGTACCGGCCCATGATCTCAGTATCAGTGTACAGCTCGAAGCTGGTGTGGGCTTGGTACTGCCTGTTGGGGGCATACTGTCTACAGGCCCTTTCATGGCCGCACCCTCCTGCTGCCTGCCTTCTCACCCCCCTCATAACTGCCTCCATCTGGGTGGTGGCACTGGCCATGTCCCTGGCTTGTGTCCCCCCCGCAGCTGTTTCTGTGTTCCCCCCGCTGTCCTTCCTGCTACTTCCCCTGCATCGGGAACACCTTCCTGTTGTGGCCTCAGTGCTGTGTGGCACTTCCCCCTTTTGCACTGCACTGTGGCAGTGGCTCCCCACACCTTCCATGTTCCTGGGGGTTCCAGGTGCTCTGTCTCTGTCCTGCCCTGTGTGTGTGTTGCCTGTGTGGCTGCCTATGGTTCAGCAACATGTGCCTTCCCTGTAGCGTTCTTGCGCCTCTCTCTTGTTCCTTTTTATTTTGGCTCAATTCCGCTATCGTGTAACTTCCACTTGCTCCTCTATTGCGCATGGCGCATGTTGTTGAATATTGCACTGCGCCATTTATGCATGGTTCCTCCCCCTTCAGTTGCGCATGCATTCATTATCATTGCACTCTTGAGCAGTGTGATTTGGGGGGGGCGCATCTGCCTCCCGCTGAATATTGCAGAATGGTGCATTCTCGGACTTGCGCTGGTGCATCCCTATTGTGCATGGCGCAACCCTTTTGAATATCTGGGCCTCTGTGTCTTGAATGAGGGAAAAAATAGAAAAAAAAGGATGAAGAAAGTAGGCAATACAGTAATACTTTATAAACAAAAAGAAAAGGTGGGAAAACACAGTTACAGAGGCAGTTCCAAACTGCTCAAATAATACATTGCTGTCTCTCCAACTCACTGGTTTAGCATTTTTCAGTGAGTTGCTGTTCAATCAATTTTACCACTCCTCTGCTCAAGTCTGGGGACTATTTTTCACCATATTTAAATAAAATAATATACCATTATTAAATCTTTAATAATGCGTCCAGAGTTTTGTTTGATTGTTATAGAAATAGTTGTTACCATATTTATAAGAGCAATAAGATACTTCAGGGGTGTGGGTTGTTGATTGATAAAGAGCACTACCAGCTGCTGTAGCCACTACGGCACAAGTACCTCATGCCTAACAATGCACCTGGGGTATGCTTTATCAATCAACAATCCACACTCTGTCGTGTTTTATTGCTTTCTTAGGTGGCAGTGACCTTCAGTGTGGATGTAGATAAGCTCTGGTTATTGCATTCTAACAGTTCAATCAGTGTTTTATATCTAGCTTCTGCCAGCTGCAAAAATAGTTCAGCAATGAGCTCTGCTTAAAATGAAAACACTGAGCATGGCAACAAGTGAAAGGATGGCAGGAGTGAGCATCACCAGTGCATTACTGCCAACATTGGGGAAAACAACCAGCCCCAGAATGAATAGCCCATCTGTGGTGCAACCTACATCATCGTGAAGCGGCTGTGTAAACTGTTGATTGAGCCTGCTGCAGTCATTGCAGCAAGAACAGAGCGTTGCAAATGCCAGAGTGATGCTGCCATGTAAACATGGCTTTAGTGTCACGGGTGGTTGACCAAAGGACCACTACAGTTCCTTACCTGGGAGGGTTAGGAGGAGGAAACTGCAGGGCTGGAAGCCTATTTGAAACTGATAGTGAATGAGTTACAGTAAAACATAACACATGTCAGGGTGTGTGGTTATAAGGGAATAATGGACATCGCTGGTGGTTGTTAGGCACGAGGCTGAGCTGAGTGCTGCAACCGCTGGAGAAATGTATTATTCCTTTATGACCATCTACCCCTTAAGTGTGTTATCCACTTACAAAATGCACTTTTATTTATTTAAAAAAATGTAGCTCAGGGGAAGTGTGCCATTGTCAGAAAATAATTAACAGTCATGTAATGAGTTTCAACCAGTGAGATTACAGGATTTTTTCAGCCCACTTTATACAATATGATAGTGGGTCATTTGTACCTGCTAACGTCTGGATTGTGTACCTGTACTACACCTCAATGTCTGTAGGGACTTCTACACCTGGCAGCATGCTCCAAGGATTGCGAATAGTATTGTCTTGTGCAGCCTCTGAAAGCCACTGAGATTGTGGCCCCATTATTTATTACCTGTAGTTCCTTGTGCCCAGTAAATACTCCTCAGACTTAGCACTCAATAGCTAGTGTCCATTGTGCAGTATCCAACACCTAGTTCCAAGTACTCTAACCTAATAAAGAGCCCCCAGATGTATACGCTGCACTCAGACAGCCACAAATGGGCACCAAATCGTTCCTTGAAAATGCATATGCTTTATTTTGCAATCCAGGTGTCCAACCCAACAGTGACTCCAGCTAACTGCCACTCAGACTGCAAAATAAAATATTTGAATTTTCATGGAATGGCTTGGTGTCTATTTATGGCCATCTGAGTGCAGCATATACATCTCAGAGCTTTTTGTCGCTTTTTGGGGTAGGTAACCCCAGTTATACTGCACCAGCCCTGAACTTCATGGAGTCACGAACCACACCTATCTAAAGTTACTCTAACCTAATATCCTGTCCTTAGAACACTGTAGCCAGTACCCAGTGCCCAATAAAAAGCATATTGTGCACAGTTCCCAGTAACCAATCATAAGTACTCCATACCCAACACCAAATAGCCAGTCGTCTGTACTTAATTTCTAATCC
The DNA here is from genome assembly GCA_016271365.2 of Neoceratodus forsteri. Classification (NCBI taxonomy): domain Eukaryota; kingdom Metazoa; phylum Chordata; order Ceratodontiformes; family Ceratodontidae; genus Neoceratodus; species Neoceratodus forsteri. The sequence continues at coordinate 325,046,745 of CM028136.1, forward strand.
TCAAAAGGATTTGCATGCCCTTCACAGATGCAGAGGGCTGCTGGTGGTTGCAGGGCGTCTTCTCTGCACATATGGAACACTCAAGCACAGCTACAGAGGGGTTGCTCTGCCCCTCTGCACCCAATCCCACACCATCTCTGCTTTGGTGGGCAGAGGGGTGGGGAGCCGTAAGTCAAGTGACCCACAAAGGCTTATTCACAGTACAGAGGCTGTGTGGAAGCTATAATAAGTATGTAAGGAAGACCTTGCCATAGTGCTTATGTGCCTTCCCAGCATGGAATCCGTTGGATATTTGTGGGGCCCCAGCTGATGCCCTCCATCCTTCTATACGGCACAAAGTGCAGGGAGGCACAGAGTGCATATTTTGATTTTCATTGAAAAATACTCCCGCTCCAGACTGGCCCATCGGCACAGCAGCAGTGTTGTTGCTCGTGATGCAAGTGACCCATGCAAGGTAAGCCATGGTGGGGGGCTAGATGACCAGTGGTGGGACGAGGCTTGAGAATCCCATGGTATGCTTGCCCCATCTAGGGAGGGAGGTTTTCTGTTCCCACTGTGCCAGTGCCACCAAGGTTATCACAGGAGGAGTGGCAGCAGGTCAGCTGTGAGAGGGCTAAGATGCATTTTACTTTTTGATCCAGTAAAACATTTTTATTTATTTTATTTTTTTGCATTATAACTTGCTTTTTTAAAACATATTTTATTAAGCTAATCTGGGTACAGATTTATAGCAAACAAAGGTGCAGACAAGAAATTAGTTGATACTACACAATGTGTGAGTTGTGGGATACAGAGGTAAAAGAGCTGAGCAATGAAAAATATAGGATCTAAGTGCCATGATCATAGATTGTGAAACTATAATGGTCACAGGTGACTAGAGCTATTACTAGGTACTAGGTCATGTTGTTGTAGTCACATATACAATTGAGCAGAAACATGGATTGCAGACAATTTCATATGCGTGAGTCACTGGCTTTTAGTAAAGGACTCCATATTTGATGAAACAGATTTATATCCATTGTCTGAGAGTTGTGCCCTTTCTATTGTTATACAGCTACCCATATTATGGGACCATTGTGCCACTGAGGGTGGTCATTCTGAGAACCAGTGTTGTGCAATGGTCTTTCTAGCATTGCCCAAAGCTAGGGACCATACCATGACAGTTAAGCCCCTCAAGTTGTGGGATCTGCTCCCAGTAGTAACTCAAGGGGGGGACTTAGACAATTTGGTCCCTAAGACCTGTTCCATCATGCCATGGGTTGGTAGCCAGAAGGGAGAAATCATAGGGCACAAGAGAGTCACATGACTGAAGATTCCCTCTTGACTCTGGCACTTTGGTCACAACAGGGATTTATCTGGGTTTCTACGATGCCCTTTAACAAGGGTGATGTAGGTGTGATATAGGTAATTTAGCTGACTCTGGTTCAGTTTTTTGCTCCTGGAGCATGTGGCCAAGTGGGTCCCTCTTTTTTTCCAAATTTTATCAGTGATAGGGACACTGAGGTCCTCTTGCCATCACATGCAGATGTTGTCTATAGGTGAGGTCTCAGTCCCTTTTAGTAGGGCATAGAACACACCAGGGGTTTACATAGTGGCTGCGGCTGCTATACAGCAGACATCATTGAATAGAGAAGGTTGGACACACGTACTGGGTAGACCGTTGCTACTCAACTGCTGGTCTAAGGCAAGCATATTTCTCATTCATAGGTATGCAAAGAAATCACCACTGTAGAAAATTAAACTCCCTGCAAATGGAGTTGAAGTGGCAGAGGATACCTCCTGAAAACATTTGGCCCAGAAAAGATAAGCCTGTCTTCTCCCATTTAAGGACGATCTGATGTAAGGCTATGTTGTAGTGAGGTTTAGCATTCAGGGCAACTCTTGGATGTGTATTTGTTGAGAGTCCTGGCACCCAATGTAGGCGTTTATGTGCTGCCAGCCAAATAGCTGTTAGAGCCTTAGTAAAGGTGTTAAATAGATGAGGGAGTTTCAGATGTTCCAGTGACACAGATAGCAGACCCCTTATTGGATCCATTCCAAGTTCTTCTATGAGTAGCTATGCCAGTGGGGGGGGGGATGCATTAGTCCTGGTGGGAAGGCAGCTGAACTGTAGAGCCCAGTAATATTTCTTTAAATCTGGCATGGCATAACTCTCCCTGCCCCCTGATAGGGAGTTGCAAGATATCCATTTTAATTCTGGCAGGCTTTCCATGCCAAATAAAGCTATGCACCACAGCACTGACTTCAGAGAATTGTTGTACTGTAGTAGTAAGATAGGGAGGGACTGAAAAGATAGAGACACTGGCAGGGTGCACATTTGGAGTACATTTTCTCTGCCTATAACAGAAAATAGCAAGTTAATCCATCTCTCACACTGTGTTTTCATGTCAGCCAGTGGTGGTGGTGGGGTGGGTGGGGTGGTGGAACTGAGTTTGTACCGTGTGACAATCTGGAAGGGATTTTAACCCCGAGGTATTTACTTACTTCTACAGGTTGCAGCCCTATTGGATTGCAGTGATACTCTCTCTGTGCAGCCTACCTACTGGGAGGAATGCACTTTTTGTCTAGTTTACCATATTTTGTGACCCAATAGGGCTCCATATTCTTGAAGAGGGAACTGAGGTGTAGTACAGTAGATCCTCCCTTTGACTTTTCAAATATAGTAATAGATAATCTGAAAAAAGGGCTGCTTTGTGATCTCTCCTCCCTACTTAGCATCCATGTAGTCCTGGATGCTGCCTAACAGCAGCTGCCATGGGCTCCAGGGACATAACAATAGCAATAATGGGGGCAGAGGATACCACTGCCTGGTGCCTCTGGTTAAATTGATGGCCTCTGTCAAGCCCCTATTAACATTCATCCTGGCAGTGGGATCTTTGTAGAGGAATCCTACCCACATGATCATTTGATCTCTTAGGCCAAGCTGGTGAAGGATATAGAGCATGTACCCCCACTCTACCAAACCAAAGACCTTTCCAGTGTCCACGGCAAGGACTGCCACCCCATGATGCTTTGCATTTTTGCCCGTTAATGAATGATATTGACAGTATGTCTGATGTTATGTTTGCCTTGATCCCTTTGACAAAGCCTGCCTGATCTGAGTGTATGCAGGCTAGTAAGTATTTCTCTAAATGAGCGACTATAATTTTTGCAGATATCTTGTAGTCTGCCATCAAAAAGGAGATAGGCTGATAAGAAAAGCATTGGGTAGGGTCCTTGCCTGGTTTGGATAAGACCATGATTGTAGCTACCTGGGAAGAGGAGTGCAACACACCATTCCAAAAGCTGTCATTGATCATACCATAGAGAGGCTTGATCAGGAAGTTCATAAAGCTATTAATGAAATCAATAGGCAGGCCCTCAGAGCCTGAAGCCTTACCACCCCAAGTGGCTTTGATGGCATTTTGGACATCCAGTTTTAAGAGAGGTTGTTCCAGATTACAAGTGCCTAGTGGTACAGTGGGGTTGAGGGAAGTCTTATCAAAGAAGATTTGATACTGTTCAGCTGTTGGTGATGCTTCTGAGGTATGCAATTTTTTGTAGAATTTGTTTACACCATTGTCTCCTGTAAACAATCTCTTCTTTGGGTGGTGGATGCAGGGATAGTCCTTTCTCCCTCTTTCTGCTGAAGCTGCAATGCAGGTAGCTTCCTACCTTTGTCATCATCAAAGTGATGGCCAGCTTGATTGAGGAGAATGGCCCTTCAGTTGCCATGGGGTTAAAGTGTTGACCTCTATTTGAGCTTCTGGAGTAGGTTATACAGCATAGGGTGGGTTCACCATGTGAAGCCTTATGACTTCCTTGATTTTCTTTTCAAGTTTTTGGGCCTCTCTTATATTTACCATATGAGATGGCCTGGCCACTAATGTAGGTCTTCAAGGCCTCCAACCTGATTGCATGTGAGCTATCTCCTGTCTGGTTATGGACAAGAAACTCAAAGATCGAGTCTGTCAACACCTTAATGAATTCTTGGTCATTAGAAGCACAGAGTCGAGCCTCTGTGCCCTGTGTGGGGTATCCAGCTTGGTCAAACCTACCCCAAGCTGCAGCGGAGAGTGATTTGATTCAACAGCCGGCTGGTAGCTCTCCAATCCTATCAGGTGTAATAGCTCCAATGAGCTCAGCAGAAGGTCTAGTCTTGCATATGATTTGTGGGAGTGTGAGTAAAAGTGTATTCCCTCCCTGAGGTGTGCTTTTGATGCCACACGTCCACTAGGGTAAAAGTATGCATAAGCTCTGCCAGTCCCTTCTCATTTTTAGATGGGGGACAGGTGAGTGATTGGACCTATCCAAGATTGTGTCTAGAACACAGTTCATGTCCCCTTCCAACAAACTAGGTTCAGCGAATTGTGCAGTTTCTAGTGCCACCCTCTGAAAGAAAGCACCATCTGCAATATTTGGGTCCTGGAGTGTTCCAACTCAGAAGCAACCCCCGTCATTCATAACTATCTGGGCTAGCACATCTTTCCCAAGGCAGCAGCAAATGACTTGACTGTGACTCCTGGGTATCCAGGTCTCAGCCATATTGCCACACTGCAGGCTTGGGAATTAAAACAGGATTTGACCAATGTACCCCTCCATCAGCCACAAGTAATGCTTCAGCCTCTGCCAAGATCATATGGGTTTCCTGCATTAATAAGATATCTGTTTACAGTTTTGATCCTGGTCATGACTTTCTTCCTTTTAACAACAGGTTTCAGCCCATTGACATTCCAGGTTAAAATGTTTAAGCTAGCAGCCATCATAAATGCATCTAACTAGTAATTGTACCCAACTCTTAACAGTATCTCCTTTTAGTATAAGACTGCAAGTATACCCTTGCCTGTACCAATGAATGAACCTTATTAATTTTTCCATTTTTTCCCTTAACATGTCTCACTCTCCCCTTAACAAACATTTCCACCAAACCCCCTAAGATCAGGATAAAAATCTATGTGACCATGATAACCAAACATGAATAGTCCCTCAACCCCCAGATGAAAATTCTCCATCCCCTAAGAATTAGCAACAAATTGTGAGTAACCTTCAAGCAGAACCAAACCACCTAATACTTCACAATATCCTGGGCCACCCCCACAATGGGTGCTATAACCATGGAGCTGGTGAGCCCGGGATCCCAGCCCCCATCCAAGACTGACATAAGAAGATCTCAATCAATCGGCCCAAGTGTTTTCAGAGGGTTTTCAAAGTGCTACAGTACAAAATTGTAGGACTGCTGTATGAGAATGCAGTTGCTAAAACTTAAAGAAAGAAATTTTAGGAATGTGACCTGAATGCTGCATGCACTGGGTTAGTCTTATTATGTTTGCTTTCATGGTGCAGCTGAAATCTAACATATTGAGATAGTAGAGCATTGCAGAGGTGTGGCAGTGTTGTGGCCAATACAGCAGATGCTTTAATGGGTGTGTTCCTCATCCACCAATTAATGCTGAAGCTGCCGATGATGGCAGTTTCAGAGTCGGCGCCGCACTTGAAAGAAATCTGCCACTGCAATTGGGTAGTTTCGTCATTGCAGTGGCAGTCCCCTCCCCTCCCTCCCAACCAGGCACACAGCAGGACAACAAATTTAAATGTTAGCTCCCTCCAACTGTTGCTGCCTGCCCACTATCTGTTCTCCATCCTCTGCTGACATTGGGGTGCTCAGTCCCTGTGTCAACATGTATCCCCTCCCTTCATTAATGTGACACACTGGGAGCTCACCCCAGTATGACAAAAAGTACTTCTTTGATATTTTCAACACCAGGATGCCCACTCCCGGTGTCAGATGCACTGCCCTCCCCATGCCCCTCGTTCTCAGTCGAACTTGGGTGCCCAATCCTCGGGTCAGCATTGACCCCCCCTTCAGTACTCTGGCACACTTGGAGCCCACCCCAGTGTGCCAAAATCAGTTTTGTTAATATTTCACCTGTAAAAAAGAAAACAGCCCCATGACCTTTTTTTTTTTAAACCTGAAAAAAGAAAGAAAACGGTCCCTCATCATTCCTGCCGGCCACCCTCCCCCAACCTGCACCATCCCTCTGCGCATCCTACCTCCCCTCACCCATAAGTACCTCCAGAGGATGGAAGTAGTGATCTTCTGTGGATCAGGAACATGTCTGCACTCTTCAAAGACCAACCAGGAACTGAAGAAATGACGGTAAGCCCTATAATGGCAGTCAATGGGGGTTCAACTAGATTGCTATCTCAGCCAATCTTTGGAGTTGTGGTCCCAAATTTTCAACGTTTGGTTCTGGTGAGCCCACCTCATGAACACTGGCACTGGTATTTCGTCTCTCAGTCCCAAAAGGTGGTTTCTCAGTCGCTGTGTGGAATCACCTTCGGACAAATTAAGGAAATAACAGTGCCACTGTTTATGAGGTGGGGACCCAAAAATCCCTTGTTGCAAATTTGGTGAAAAAACTCCAAAAAATGACTGCGTTATGAGTGTCCATTGTACAGTTTCTACGCATTTTCGTTAACTACATCAATTTTTAATATTTTCCTCAAATTTCCAACATTGCCATTTTTCACACCCCCTTACGAGCAGTACAGTTGCCATTTTTCGTATCCTTCCTGAAATGTGTTTATGCACCAGTGACACAGAATGGCTTGGTCGCTGTACGAAATCAACTTTCGAGACAGATTAACAAAATCACAGTGCCACTGTTCATGAGGGGAGGTCCCAAAAAGGCCATGTTGAAAATTTGGTGAAAATACTTAAAAAAAAATGACTGCATTATGAGTGTGCCTTGCACAGTTTTTATGCACATGTGTAACTTTGCCACTTTTTTACATTTTCACTCCAGATTTTCAACATTGCTATTTCTTCACACCTCCCCATGAATAGTGCAGCTGTCATTTTTTATGTCCTGCCCAAAATGTGTTTTTGCACCTGCGACACCGAATGGCACATTCACTCTGCGAAACCACCTTTTGGGATTGAGTAACAAAATGATACCAAAACTGTTCATGAGGTGGGGTTCCAAAAGCCCATGTTGAAAATTTAGAGCAAAATACCAACAAACACCCAGGTCATTAGGGTTTCCAACCATAATGCCCACCCTGTACAGACTGACAGGTGTCAGGGGTGTGATGTGGAGTCGTCGGCCATAATGCTCACGCCTATTCTACCCCCACTACTCTGCAGCCACTGCAAGCATCGAGGTGTGCCTTGGGGTCTTCAGCTCTAACACTCATCTAATTCTCCTATACTGCACCCATCTCAGCTTATTTCTTTTATGGAATGGGGTGAGCATAAGGGCCAGACCTCAAGGCAAACTGCGACACCTGTCAGTATCTGCAGGGTAGGGTGGGATGAGGTGGAAGGCATGAGTGTTGTGACTGACGACTCAAAGGCACACCCCCAGTGCCTCTCAGTCTCTGCAGGGTGGGGGTGGGGGTTGGCGTTACTTCAATACTTCACTGCCATTCCTATTATGAATCTCTCTAACTCATGCACTACCAGTGTCAATACCAGCAAGCAAACATTTGGCATTGACAAATGCTTGTTATTTTATCTCAAAGCTCATGAGCATCTTTCCCAAGAGGGTGGGTTGCAACAGTCTGTGTTCTGATCTTAAAAGCCCTTCCCAGGTACTCATTTCAATTATTCTCCAAAAAGCACTTCAGTTTACCCATGTGGTGGTAGATTGTAATACTTCTGACCCACTTTAAATCCTTGATGTACAGTTCTTAGCAGTTCAAAATTAATTTGGAGGTTGCAAGCAATCCAGTGGGGCACACATTCTCTTTTTTTTACATTATTCCACCAGAGGCATCAGTCTGTTTTCTTGGCCACAGGATGGTGCCCTCCGACTGTGCTGGTTACTTAGTACTAATATGCTCACAGACGTAGCTCAACCCATAGGGGCATGTACTTGACATTTTAAACAGCCAGTTGTTACCTCAGTTCAGTCCCTCAAAGTGTTCCAGCAATCCAAGCATGGCAGGGGCCATTTCATGCCTCAGTGCTGCCTGGGGAGATGCCCCGCTTATCTTCCCTAGACCTGGTACCAGACATCCACTATCTGCCCTTCTGCAGCAGGCAGATGGCAAGGGCCCAGCTCTTAGGCTCACATTACCACACTATGAGCCCTGCACCTACTCAAGGAACTGTATCTACACCACAATTTACAGTGGCATGGGGAGACAGGCACCCCCTGGTGGTCCGAGGCTGCCAAAGGTGTTGTCCCCCACCCTGTTCCAAGAACTGTCTCCCCCATTGGCAAAGGATCCCATAACTAACTTCTTTCACAGGTTTCCTTAACAGGCTGAGTTCCCACTTCTGGGGATCTAGGTGGAGTTTCCACCAATTTAGAAAAGCAAGGGGAGGCAAGCACCTTCTGGAGGTCCAATGCTGCCACAGGTGCAACCCCCGCCCTCTTCCAAGCACTGACCCCCATGGGCAGAGGTTACTTCACAACCCTCCTGCCTAATGCAGTTGACACTGCTGGGTGCCTAAACAGTCTCTCAATTTAGAATTAAATATAGTTAACCTTAGATTAATAGTCCATTCTCCCAGTTTCTTTCTTTCTCTCGCTCTCTCGAAGTAAAACTGCTCCTGAGCCTCCTGTCTCTTCTGTTCTGGGGGTCGGTCCCCACTGGGACATCTGTGAACAGCAGCCACCACAACTTCCTGTCAAATTTAAGTTGCTCTCACTGTCTGGAAAAGTACTTCTCAGGAAGGAGTATTAGCACTCTTGCCAGCCATGTGGCTCCCTCCAGAGGGCTGCAATCTGCTTCAGCTCTTCAGCCTCAGCAGTTGGTCATCCCTCTTTGGAATGCTGGCACAGTCCTGCTGTCTCAGCCTCCAGAGGAACCAAAAGTTAACTTTTTTGTGGTATGGATGCCCACAGAATAAATTATAAATTCTCTAATGAAGAAGTTGGGCTCCTTGGGGGGGATAGGCATGTAGCCCAGGCACCGTGTACCAGTGGGCTGCTACCCCTGCCTGTTGGTCCTCAAACAGGTTAAGGGGCCTGGGTTCTGCTATGGTGGCATTCGGGGGGTTCTATCCCAAAGTTATGACCAATAGAGTGGTGCCTCCACCCAAAGTAAATGGTAAGTGGGTCAGGTGACCAGTTGGCACAGCCCCCTGGGATGCTACATCCACCCACGCCCCCTACCAACCACCCCACACACCAAGTACCCAACGATTTCCCAATAACATTAACCATGAACGATATGCACTTGACCCTTACAAAGCACTCTTCACATAACCTTTAAAACAATAACTCACAGTTTTATTAGGGTAAACAAAGGTTAGGATGGGGATACCTGGATGAGGGATAGCTGTGGAGGAAAAATGATTAAAGCAATGAGTAGTGATAACAACTGGGCCTGTAGACCAAACCACCCCTGTGGCCCATCCCCACTGGTACCATTGCTAACCAACACAGACTTTCTGGGTACCCGTAAGGTGCAGGCCTGGTCGGTACCATGGGTTGGTCAGCTGTTGGGGCCCTGAAAGCTTGGAAAGATACATTTAATTTAAACTGAACACTTCCTTTGAATTCCAGGAAAAGCCCTGGGTACTCACAGTTTGAAGATCCTCAGAAGTCTCATACTCAAAAGGGCTCCACAATTCTGGGAGTGATGAGCTCAGCTCTCAGAGGGTTCAGTATTGGGTAGCAGAAAGATGTATTGAATTCTTGATCTTTTTTTTTTTCCAACTATTTTTCTAGCCTCTCTGTCTCTGAACTCTCTCGGGCCACTGTGCTTGCCTGCTCGCTCTACCACCCGCTGTGCTCCCCTACATCTTCAATTTCATCATGGCTCACCGGGACAGGAGGAGGAAGCAACCCGGGGAGACCACAGGGGCACTGACGGGGAACCAGCGTTTGGCGTGTGGCGAGGGCACTGACAGGGCCATCGCCTATCTGAGGCAGAGGGTATTTTCTTGTTTACGCCCTTGACGTTGGAATGCAATGCCGCCCGCCCGTGACGCGGAGTGCTCCCACACATGTCTGGAAGGCAGCTGCCAATGTCTACCCCATGCTCGTGGAGCCCATGAGCATCGCAGAGTGCCGCCAGTCTCCACCGGGGCCGCTGCTGTGCCAGGCTTCCCCTGGATCCCTCCCTGAGAGGAGAGCAGTTCTATGGACTCTCAATCCTCTCTCTCCCCCACCGACCCATGACGGCCTGGCTCGAACCAGGGTCACCAGTGTGGCGAGGTGTGGCGTCCAGCGCCTCAACCCTCAGTGCCACCGGGCCGGGTTGAAGTCTCAATCTTGATTGAAGGTCTAGCAGCTTGTCCACTTGATTGAAGATCAGGCCACTTGTCACCTTCAGCCTCTTCTGGACCATTGCAGAGCACAAACACAAGTCCCAACCAGCCTCAGAAGGCCCAGACCCAGGAGAGGCTCCATAGTCCAGCTCCCACAATGGGTTGCAGGTGGCCTAGCACCCCAGCAAGCACTGTTACCCCCTGAAGCTAGCAGACCCCACTTGGAAGGTGTTAGCAAGTTCCCTCCCTGGCTCTGGGGATGTGCCTCCAAACCGGAAGAGACCACACTTTTCCTGCACCAATTCAGCCAGTCCAGGGGCAGCCAAGCAATTTCCCTCCACACTCCAGTGACATTGGACCATTGTCCTGCAATCTTTATGCAAGTTCCACTTCACGCTGAGACACACAGCAGCAGCAGGGTTTAGGAACATGCAAGCATCTGCTCAACCTTTGCTCACACAGTCTCTGAATGTCAGACCAGCTCCCAAGCAGCTTCAGCTGGGATACATCTCCAGCAAATTGTACAGTCCTCAGTTTTCACACAGCCTTGCCCTAGTCCCAGGAATGCTTGACCTCCAAGCAGCCCTAAATGTTTTGATGCAGTGCAGGTTTTCTGCAGTGAAAATCTCTTCCAGAAGACACCGCACAGTTCCAAATACCCTGAGCATTTTCACAGCAGCTCAGCTCCTCACAAACAGGATCCACTTTTCATTCTCAGAATCAACTCCCAAAATTAGATCCTCTTAAAGGCCCCAGAAGTTCAGTTCTCTCAGAACAGATCCCTCCTGATTCAGTAGGAGCCTGGCAAAACCGACTCAAACTTTACAAGTCCCGGGATTCTTCCAGAGTTCTGCCTTCTGATTTGTTGCCTCCATTATCAAACACAGTTAATGACTCTTCCAGTCCTCTCATTGGCTGTATTTCTAGGCACCTGAAAATAATTCACTCCCTCTCCAGGAGTCTCTTGGCTTAGATTTGGGGCAAATAGCTCACTGATTGGTAGATAATAGGGGTCAAAGCATCACCTTCATGACTGCCCCACAGTCCCCATGCAGTCTCATAGCAGTCCAAATTTCAAAAGGGCTTTTCAACCCTTAGATTTATCCATTAGACCAATTCCTCAATATATGATGGGGACCCTTGTCCCCTGTTAAGTGACAACACCAACGCTCACTTCTAGCCTCCCATGAGCACTTTTAAATATTTATTCCCCCAATTCCTTTAATGCTCTCTGGCACTGTTTTAACACTATGGGAGCCCTAGACCACTTCCCCAGGTGTCCAACCCCATTCAGCTAAACCAGGGGGTCAAGATAACCGGGGAACCAAAAGAAGGGCTGCAAAAGATGGCCACCAAACGGAATTGCCCGTAGTGCTACTGTGCATGTGTGGACCTTACTGAAATGGCATTTTAGCCACTGGTCTCACAGATTGGAGCCCCTGCAACCCATTTGGGGCTGGAAAAAATGCGAGAGCCTGGGGGGAACACCAGGTAAGCCCCCAGAGGGGGGTTACACCCTCCTCTTAAATGCCTATGTGAAAAATGGCCAAAAGTTTAACATCAAACACATAACACATTTCTACCTAGACACCTGGGGGGGGATTCAGAAAGAAGCTGCGCTTGGTGCATCTCAGGTGTGCCAGTGCAAAAGAGATGCACCGAGCCCAAACATTGATATTCATAGAAGATGTGCTATACGATGCCCTTGGTGCATCCCCTCTATGGATACTAAAGTTGCGCCCAGCCCAAGATGCACTTGCACATTCCCCTGTTGGGGCTGGGAAACAGATGGGCTGCGCATCCCCAGATGCTCTGTGCCCATGTTTGGGATTCACAGCCCAACACATGCAAATGGAGCCATTAGGCATGCAAAGTACAATGGGGCCATTTGAATGTCATTATGGCCCCATTTGCATGAACCTTACAGTGATGCGCCCAGCCAAATGCACCGGGTGCCTTGCAAGGGCTGTGAGTAGAACACATATTCCCTGGTAGTCTAGTGGATCCCCCTCTCCCTGCCAGTATCCCCGGTAATAAGACAATAAGATTGGAACAATCCCTGGTAGTCCAGTGGAACCCCTCTCCCTGCCCCCAGCCCCGGTAATAAAAAAGAAAGATCAGAATAAGCCCTGGTAATCTAGTGGAACCCCGCCTCCCTGCCCATAGCCCCGGTAATAAATATATTTGACCAATTATCCCTGGCAGTCCAGTGGTACCCCCTCTCCCAGCCCTGACCTGATCACATCACCATATGAAGTTCCAAAGTTTCCCACCCCCCCACTCCGGCATCCCACCCCACCCCACTCCCCTGTCCTAGCATGTGCTGAATGTCGTCAGGCAGCTCAACCCACCCGCAAACCACCCCGGCTGCCCGCCAACTGAGCTGTCAGTGAATGACAGCTGCTGTACTCCTGGAAGCCCATTGGTACACCTTGTCGACCAATGGGCTTGCAGTGTGTGCTGTAAGCTGTCATTCACAACTTTGTGAATAATGCAGGTCATTTACAAAATTGTGAATGACAGCTTACATACATACTGACACTAGACCACCAGGGAGACTTTGGAATTTCATATGGTGATGTGATCAGGTTGGGCAGTGAGAGGGGTACCACTGGACTGCCAGGAATAATTGGTCAAATATGTTTATTACTAAGGCTATGGACAGGGAGGGGGTTCCACTAGACTACAAGGGATTATGCTGATCTTTATTATTGTTACCAGAGATACAGGCCGGGAAGGGTATTACACTGGACTATCAAGGCTGTTACCAGGATATTGTATTTTACAATGGGGATTCGGGTGGGGGGGATGACCACTGGACTGCCAGGGTAGGCAGGCTGCTGTTCTGCTGTCCACAGTACTGCAGACTGCCTGTGGGTGGACACCCACTTAGGTCTACTTTTTGTAGACGTAACTTTTGGAGGTGCATCTTAGTCCCAAGATGCACCTCCAAGGTGGGAAGTCTTGAATAGGGATGCTGCCCATATGTATGGAACGCCTCCAGATGCTGCGCTGAATACCATAATAGGTGGTGTTCAGTGCATTGGAGATGGTCCGGTGCATCCTTAGATGCACTGGCGATCTCAGCCCTTTGTGAACCGCAGATGGGTGCATCTCCAAGATGTGCTGGTGCATCTCTTTGTGAATCCCCACCCCGATTACTATCTAGCATATAATCAACCATTTGAGAACGGGAAACATTATATAAATGTAACACCCTTGTTACCCGGGGTTACTAGAATCCCAGTAAGACCTAGTGGTAGGCAGGGAAGGCAGCTTGTGAAACTCCAATTAAATGGATTTCACACTGTCTCACTCTGTTCTCAGTCTCAGCTGAGACTGAGGGATGACATCACCATAGAACTGTCACAGCTGCATGAGTCGCAATGGAATCTGCAGCAGGGAGTTAGAATAGAATGTTGGGAGGTTTGAACAGTAGTCAGTGGTCAGTTGGAGTTTGGAGCTTGCAGAGAGGAGCACAGCAGCTATGTGTTAGGCTCTTGGAGCCTCAGCCCTGTCATAGGGCTACATTTAGAAATAGGGGTGTGTTTCCACCTAAAGAGAGACATAGAAGCTAGTTTTAAAGTGGTGGAGACCCCTGATCTGGTGTGTGCCCCATCCCCGAGGGATGGGGCAGGAAAGTTTAGCTCTAGATATTCCAGGGCAACCCCTGGCTACTGCTAGTAGAGAAGCTGCCTTATTTTGTCCAAGACTGTGGAAACAAGAAGATTTCGTGATTCGCCTGTGGGGCACCTGCAACCGGAGGGTGAGTTTCTGCTCTTTCTAAAGGGCCCATGTTTCACCCTGGAACTTGTGTGATGGTGGGGATTAGACTACTGAAGTAGTGGGAGGCCTAGAGTAATAGGCTTAGCCAAAAGTAAAAGTATGTTCAAGTCCAGCACATAGGGGAAGTCAAGACATGTAGAGGAGATGTGACATATGTCTACCCAGTAATCTACATTGCCAAGCTTTCAGAAAAGAGTTGTTTAGTATCCAGAGAAAGCGGCCGGTATGGATTGTGGAGCTGGAGGTGGAGACCCCCATCTTTAGTGACCAGGTCCACCTCTATGGATTTGCTCTGTGGATTTCTACTTTGCCTCATGCACTTGGCCAGTGATGAGGAAGTACCCAGACATGGGATTGGAAGGAAAATTCCTCTAAGAGTCGAGGCTCTAAGGTGGTTTGGGAGCCACAACAGGAAAATTGGTTCATTTCCCAAAATGGACCACTTGAGCAAGTGGTCAGCGGGGAGCCTGGGCCAGTGGGGAAAACCCAAGTAGTGTACAAGTCGGGCTGTGTACCCAAAGCTGCGTGCAAGTCCGGCTGTGTGCCTGGTGGGTTTAGAGCCTGAGGGCTGGAAATAGTGAAGAAGTGTTCTGTTGTCTCTAATCTGCATTACCAGGAATGTAGCCCTGTGGGGGTCCATCTATGCTTTGTTTGTTCAGCTTGGATGTGAATAAAAGCCACACTGTAGAATCCCATTCCTGGTTCTGGACATTACAGTTATTGCTTCCTGTGTTCGGATTTACTTGGGTGCCCCTGTGCAGAGTAGCCAAACCTAGGCCCCCTATGCCAAGTAACCTTATCCTCCTTGAACCCAGTCCCCACCAAATACTGCTGTCAGCTTCAACAGTATGCCACCTGTCATTTTGCAAAAAAGGCAGGGGTCCGGGGGTTGCAAAAATGGAGGCACAGCTTTGGACTTTAATTCTGGGAGGAAGGTGCTTGGGCAAGGGGCTAGCATTTTGGCTATCTGGCAGTGGGTAGCCCAAAAAGCTGAAGCAAGTTAACTAAGTGTTTTGCTGTATGCTGTGGATCTTATGCTGCTGTTTAAAATGCCAACTGTTTACCAAGGAGCAGTAAAGCTAAAAGAGTGTGCCCTTGTCCTGCATCAATTGTTTACAGCATTTTTGCCTGCTATTTAAATGAACTGGTAAAGAAAAGTGTGGAAGACGAGGGGTAGCAACAGGTAAATTGTGCCCTGGATGTTGGAAATGCTTTTAAAATGAACTGTGGTAAAGAAAAGTGTGGAAGACTAGGGGTGGCAACAGGAAAATTGTGCCCTGGACGTTGGAAATGCTTTCTGAATGAACTGAGAGACTTGTAGTGTAATAGCTATGTTAAATGGCTGAAATGGGCTCCCGCCATGGAGTCAGTTGAGGAAAAAAAAATGCATTCTGCAGTTTAAATTTGCCTGCTTGACGATCGCCATGAGGAGAAGAGCACTCGCGAGGAAGAAGAATCATTTGCATGGCGTCGAGTGATTGGTTAGGCTGCAATCGGAGCTGCCCCTCAGCCAGCTCTACAGTGACTGCCCCAGCATTCGAGAGGGAGTGTGAGTGGAGTGCGTGTACTGGCTTGTGGAGGAGCATCGCGGAGTGTTAAAAACGCTGTAAACCTTCTAAAAATAGATTTGTTTGCTTAAAATCAGGCTCAACCCACTAATCGATCATCTGAATTACAAGAGCGGTGGTCGAGGAGACGATCGGCAGGACTGCCCACCCGTTTCTGTTCTGAGGCCTCCAAGAACTGGCTGTAGGCCATTTTTCCCCATCGCAGCAAACAACTACTGATAACAGTAAGTACTATCATTGAAATTGCTCAAACAGTGATTTTCTGCCCTATGCCAGCAAAATATGTGCAGCAGTGTAGTCGCTTTGCAAGTAACGACTGTGCCAAGTCCTGCCAGCAAGTGCAAGTCTACTAAGCCATTGACTGTGTGCATAGTAATGAGTTTGGCCTCAGTTTAAAGTTTAAAGCCAGAGAGAGACTGTGAGTTGTAGCCAAATGTGCAGCACTAGTTTTACAGGCAATCCTGTGCTTAAAAACCTGAAGCTTTAAGGGACTGTGAGTAAAAGAAATGTTTCCAGCAAGTGAAAAGTCTGTGGAAAATCATGTAAATGTGTTTAGATCAAGAACAGTGCAAGTTTGTATAGTTTGAGCAAAAGTTATCAGCAGTGTGTGTAAATTGGGTGCGCAGTAGCTTGACCCAATTTCTGAATGTTGATGCACAGGAGTGCTGCCGCCGCCATTACAGGGTGGGGTAGTAAAGTAAACACAGCAGCAGAGGAGCCATTTTAAAACTAAAGAAGGTGTTCAGTAAAGTGGGACTTTCAGTTACAGTGAGCTTTTGTTTGTTTTTCTGCAGTTATGGCCTCAGGACCAGCTCGTTACCTGGATCATGCCCAGGATGCAGTAACAGCAGCAGTAAATAGACTGAGGGATATTGAAAAGTGGTGTTATGGAGGACAACTGCCTCTTCATGTGGCGATTCCTAGTTTTCCAGTGCATGTGTGTCAAATATGCTTGAGAGCTGGAAAGGATGTCTTCATGATTCCTCACTGTGCTGGATGCCTAGAAAATATGGCTTGTATAAAGCACCTCAAATTCGTTTGACTCCCACATGGAGAAATATTCAGGAACCTGCAGTTGGCAGCACACAGCACCAGGCGGAGCCTGTGGAAGAAGGCCCCTCGGGGGAGTGTGGCACAAAGCTAGAGGGTGCAGAGTTAGAGACAGAACCAGAAGTTGAAGTTTCGGATGCTGGATCCCAGAAGGAAAGTTCAGATAAAGCATCAGTAGACCCCTGGGTGGGGGGGCCTAGCCCAAGTCTCTTAGGCGAAGATGAGATGCGGGAGGCCTTTGAATGGGAGGTGTTGACCTCCGTGCCTAGTGATGAATGGATAGTCTCAGGAGCGAAGCGACTGCTCACTCCTGGGCTCAGATCCTCAGTGAAGAGGAAGATGAGGAGGAACCTATGTGGCCTTGTGAAAAAGGAACGGGTACACAGCCTCAAGATCTTGCCTCGGAGGAATGCATGGAAGAAAGTGGTATTGCCACTGCCCTGGCTATGCAGGAAGAAGAAGTCAGGGATCCGTTTTTAATTTCATTAAGGATGCGAAGCTGGCAGAACCAGGACTGGCCGCCCCCAAGCCAGGCCAGTGGTCTCAGATTGACCAAAGCTAGTAAAGAGGAGAGACTGGTTCGTAGAAAGGCAAATGAGATCTATGGTATGACCTTTCCTACCTTTTCTCGGAAAGTCTGGGAGGAGATTGAAAACAGCAGGAAGTCCTGGATCTGGGCCGAAGCAATGAAAGGTGTGCATCCTGGGGCCAACAAGCATGTAAAAAACAGACTGTTTCATGAGAAGTATATCCAGTGGAAGAAAGGCAGGACACTGTTTATGGACAGAGTGCGAATAGTGGATGGAGAGGGACGTGAAATCTCCCACTGTGAGAATTATGTGCGCCCAGACAGGGTAATAATTCAAGCTCCTGACCCCCAGTACTATTGGCCTCCAGTGCAAGGACCTCCCAGCAAATGTGCCCGCCTACTAAATGGAAAGCCGAGCAGTGGTAGTCAATACTGCCACACCAGCCTGTGAAGTGCCTTTATTGATCCGCCAGTATGGATGTCCAGGACTCAGGTGCCCAACATTCATCAGTTCTACAGTGTACTGGCCTTCCAGAATCCATCGACTGGCCCACCAGATGACTTCAGATCCAGAGAGACACCAGCCCAGCTGTATCCTGATCCATCGCCTGGTAATAGGGATGACATCAGACCAGCTGTTTTCCTTTTTTGTTCCTGTTCTAAGGTTCCATCTCCAGAGATGACATCATCCCAGTAGCTCCCAGATGTGCCCTCCTGTGGTTCCCGGAAGATGTCCTCCCAGCTGTATCGGAAGAAATGCTGCCAGGGAGAGTCTTCATCAGAGGTGCAGGTCGGTTCAGAATTTTCCATTCTACAAGGGGCTGGTAAGTCCGAACTTTTCTATCTTTATGACATTGCAGTACACACCCTACACTAGCAGACTCCAAAATGTGTGAACTGTCCTCAAAGACTCTCCCCTTCGGGACTTTGGCCTGTTAGAACTGTGCTTCACCGGGCTCCGGCCCAGGAAAGACTGTTTAATGGATTAGCCTTCGAGCACTGTGGTCACTAGTTGGGACTTTTAGGGCACTCCATCCCCCCAAATGTGTATTGTAAATAATGTTGTTGTTTTCTAATGTATGTACTGTTTCCTACCTTTTCTAAAAATCTTTTGGGATTCTTCAGTGTTTTGATGGTAGGGGTTTAGGTAGACTGTGTATGCAGATTAGAGTGTGTGTTGTCTTTCTTTTTCTTGCAGGTGTTCCTGAGAAGATAGAAGAGAAGACAAGAAGAGGAGGAGGGGCTCATCAGAGTTCCTTACTAGTACTTTAGTGTGTAGTAATTTAAAGTACTGTGGTGTTGTTATTGTTGTTGTTACTGTATTAACCCTTCCTTCCACAGGTGTGGTTGTGGGGTAGGGAGGAGGCAATAAGGTGATATAATAATGTGGTATTTGTGGTATTATTCTTGGCGTGTGGTTGCAGGTTGCCCAAGGTCGGGGAGGTCCCCGGGTTGTTTTTGCTTTTGGGGTATTAAGTTAGAGGCAGATAGGTTTTCCCTAGAGGGCTGGGGGGATAGACAGGCTGTGGCCCTGACCTGTAGTAGGGGTTGCAGTGCTGAGCTATTAGGGCTATGCTCTGGACAGTTCTACCAGAGCCACTAGGCGTCCACAGTAAGTGGGTAGGTGGGTAGTGCAGAGGCTGATATGTCAGCTAAAGGCCTCTAAGCCCTTAGTGTTGCCTGCCTGTGCTCACACATGGTAGTAGGGGGCCTGATCACCCCCCTCCGCAGGTAGCACATAGGGTGGGATGGCCTAAAGTTGGGTAAACAATGACTGCGGACAGTCATTTTCCTGGTCAAGGGTGAGTGTAACCCTCCTGTTACCTGGGGTTACTAGAATCCCAGTAAGACCTAGTAGTAGGCAGGGAAGGCAGCTTGTGAAACTCCAGTTAAATGGATTTCACACTATCTCACTCTGTTCTCAGTCTCAGCTAAGACTGAGGGATGACATCACCATAGAACTGTTGCAGCTGCATGAGCCACAGTGGAATCTGCAGCAGGGAGTTGGAATAGAATGTTGGGAGGTTTGAACAGTAGTCAGTGGTCAGTTGGAGTTTGGAGCTTGCTGAGAGAGGAGCACAGCAGCTCTGTGTTAGGTTCTTGGAGCTTCAGCTCTGTCATAGGGCTACATTTAGGAAATAGGTGTGTGTTTCCACCTAAAGTGAGACACAGAAGCTAGTTTTAAAGTGGTGGAGACCCCTGATTCGGGTCTCAGAAAGTTTAGCCTGCATATTCCAGGGGAAACCCCCTGGCTACTGCTAGTGGAGAAGCTGCCTTATTTTGTCCAAGAGTCTGGGAAACAAGAAGATTTTGTGATTCGCCTGTGGGGCACCTGCAACCGGAGGGTGAGTTTCTGCTCTTTCTAAAGGGCCCATGTTTCACCCTGGAACTTGTGTGATGGTGGGGATTGGACTACTGAAGTAGTGGGAGGCCTAGAGTAATAGGCTTAGCCAAAAGTAAAAGTATGTTCAAGTCCAGCACATAGGGGAAGTCAAGACATGTAGAGGAGATGTGACATATGTCTACCCAGTAATCTACATTGCCAAGCTTTCAGAAAAGAGTTGTTTAGTATCCAGAGAAAGGGCCGGGTATGGATTGTGGGAGCTGGAGGTGGGAGACACCCCATCTTTAGTGACCAGGTCCACCTCTATGGATTTGCTCTGTGGATTTCTACTTTGCCTCATGCACTTGGCCAGTGATGAGGGAAGTACCCAGACATGGGATTGGAAGGAAAATTCCCTCTAGGAGTCGAAGGCTCTAAGGTGGTTTGGGGAGCCACAACAGGAAATTGGTTCATTTCCCAAAATGGACCACAGATCAAGTGGCCAGTGAGGGAGCCTGGCCAGTGGGGAAAACCAAGTAGTGTACAAGTCGGATCAGGTACCCAAAGCTGCGTGCAAGTCTGGGCTGTGTGTCTGGTGGGTTTAGAGCCTGAGGACTGGAAATAGTGAAGAAGTGTTCTGTTGTCTCTAATCTGCATTACCAGGAATGTAGCCCCGTGGGGGTCCATCTATGCTTTGTTTGTTCAGCTTGGATGTGAATAAAAGCCACACTGTAGAATCCCATTCCTGGTTCTGAACATTACAGTTATTGTTTCCTGTGTTTGGATTTACTTGGGTGCCCCTGTGCAGAGTAGCCAAACCTTGGCCCCCTCTGCCGAGTAACTTTATCCTCCTTGAACCCAGTCCCCACCAGGTACTGCTGTCAGCTTCAACAGCATGCCACCTGTTGTTTTGCAAAAGGCAGGGGTCCGGGGTTACATAAAGTTCAGTGAGTACTTTTCCTGTAACCACTTCTCCGCCACATAAGATGTGGTTTTATAAACTTTATGCATCCTTTGAGACAATACGACCCACTTACCAGATATGTTTTAATATCTTGTATTTATATATATATCATCATATATTTTTTTATCAACGTTTTGTAGTGTAGAAAAACACTATGAAATTTTGATAAAAAAATATATGATGGTCTAAATAAATATAGGATATTAAAACATATCCAGTGAGTGGGTCATATTGTCTCCAAAGGTGCTCATAGATTTCATAGAGGTTTTTGGAGCTTTGATCCCTCCTGGAATTTCTTTTTATATCCTTAGGTACTGGGAGGGCTACACTGCCACTCTGTGGTGTCTTATAAAGTTTAATCTTGGTCACTGTAGGAACTTTTACTACCTCCCAATATATTTATACTACTATTTTCCCTTTCCCCATACTCTTGCACCTCCCTTTCCTTGGCTTAGCTACATTACCCTAGGATCTGGAGGGTTTAGCACTAACTGGGCATATAAAATACCTTTTGAAGGGACCTAGGAGTGATATAGACCCTTCTTATGTACCACAAAATAGAGGCAAGTCTGTGGGTACCATGGGGCATCATAAGTTAATTTCAATTGTTGCTAAAATGTATTGTTGCTGCCTTTGTATATTTGCTTACTGTACTGCTTCTCCTGTATATGTACTGTAATTGTATTCTATCCCGATTTTCCCATCCCCAGGATGCATCTGGAATTGAGCAGCCTCCGCTCAGCATGCCTTCTTGGTTAAACTCTTAAATAAATAAATAAATAAATAAACAGATATAGATCTCAAAGTTCTGCCTGACCTCCTCGGGGTTTTTTGCACCTCACATCCAGTGTCCACCTCCTGTTCAGAGGCAGAGTCCACATCTCTATCCCCAAACCTGTGCCTTTCTCCTCATCAGCTGGGGCAGGACTTCATACCACTACCACATCCTCACCCTCTGGGCTAGTGGGACCCTCCTGAGGCCATTCAGAGGACCCGGTCAGACTAGAATTCAAGTCTGAGGGGGGCCCTCCAAAAGGCACTTCTTTAGGGGAGCTGCTCCTATATCACTCAAACAGACCAGTCGGACTACTATTCAAGTCTAGAGTGGTCCCCTCAAGGGGCATGTCAGGAGCAGCCTCCCCATCCTCCCTCTGTCCCCTAGTCACAGCTGTATCTATTAGAGTCAGGGGTGGTTCCTGAAACAATCTTGCTAACTTGGGTGTAGGATAAAAACACTGGGGTGTACCTTTAGTTTCTCCCTCTATTTCATCATCCGAGTCCGAGTCCTTCTCGGATACCCCCATCTCCCTTGGCAGGCCCAGCTCCATGGAGCCACTACTCTCATGCCTCTGTCTTCTGCATGCAGCAGCTTGAGTGGTGGGGGGTGTAGGAGGATCTTCTGTATCAGCTTCTGCATCCACCTCCCTGTCTCCGATGGGGAGCAGATGATTCTAGTGTATCACTTTATGCCCTTGAGTCTCTCCTTCTGGCCGAATCTTGTACACAGATAGCTCTTCCAACTTCTCTAGCACTACATACGGGGTGTTTCCCCACTGGTCAGTGAGCTGATGTTTCCCAGGTATTCTCAAACTCTGAAGTAGCACTCTTGACACCAGGCTTTCATTTTTGAGCCCGCACTCTCCCATCGTACTGCACATTGCTTTATTATCTTGGTTCCACTTTGTGGCCATCTCTGAAGCAAGGCGATGAGCTTCATCTAACTGTTGCTTCAATTTCTTCACATACTGCAAGTAGTCACTCTCCTAGGTGTCATCTGCTGATACCCCAAAACACAGGTTCACAGGCAGGTGGGCTTCTCTCCCAAACATAAAGTGGTATGGGGAGAACCCTGTAGCATCATTCCAGGTGCAATTATTTGCATGGACCAGGGTGCTTACTTGTTGACTCCAGAGTACACTTGACTCGGGGATCTAAGGTGCCCAACATGTCTAGAAGGGGTCTGTTGAATTGTTCCGGCTGAGGGTCCCCTTGAGGGTGATAAGGTATAGTGTGAGATTTTCTGATACCCCACAAGTACAAAAGCTCTTTTCTGAGTCGACTCTCAAAGTCACGCCCCTAGTCTGAATGGATCCTTTGAGGGGCTCCGTAGTGCATGATGAATTTTTCCACTAATATTTTTGCCACGTTGGTTGCTTTCTGGTCTTTGGTGGGGTATGCTTGGGCATACTTAGTGAAATGGTCTGTGACCACCAAGATGTTAGAAATATTTCTGGAGTCTGGTTCAAATGTAAGGAAGTCAGTATAAACTAGTTCCATGGGAGCACTACTATGTATGTTGACTAGTGGGGCAGCCCTTTGAGGAAGCGCCTTCCTCTGAATACAACTCTGGCAATTTCTGCAATAGGCCTCTACATCTGTTCCCATCTTCGGACAGTAAATCCTGCTCTTAACTAAATCCAGGGTACATTCACTGCCTAGGTGTCCCATGTCATCACGCAGCACTTTCAACACTGTCATTATGTACCTTTCTGGTAACACCAACTGTTCACATTGTGCCCCTGTTGATCTTGAGTCTGCCAGTAGAGCACCCACTTTTCCAGTCATAGCTTGGACCACTCTCACAGCAGTAGCTTAGCAGGAGGATAAGCAGTATCTACTTCTGATGGAGCTCTCTTTTGTCGCAGTGCTCGGATGATCTCCCCTGTGACAGGGCTGGCTCTCTGCTCCCTTCTCAAATCCTGGGTAGTCCGCTGCAGTAAGGACATCACATTCAGGGCATCCAGGTGGCAATAGGCAATGGGGATGCAGCTTCTTGAGGCTTCCAGGCAGTCCACCAGGCACAGGGCATCTTCTGCAGGAGGGGACTCTTCACCATCGAATTTTTTGCACAAGGCTTTCACCGCTTGTTTGTGTATCCTTACCCACCTGGAGTACTCATCTGACTAGGCTTGGGGCATTTGGACAGAGTGTCAGCATCCACATGGTTCAGACCAGGGCAATACTCCACACAGTAATCATAGGTGGACAAAGTGGAAAGCCACCTATGACCAGCTGAATCCAATTTAGCTGTGGTCTGCACAAAAGTAAGCGGGTTGTTGTCAGTCTTCACAGTAAACTTTGCCACATACAGATAGTCGTGGAATTGGTCCACAATAGCCCATTTTTAAAGCCAAAAATTCCAGCTTGTGGACCAGATAACTTTGCTTCGATGGGCTCAAACTTCAGCTGGCATAGGCTACTGGGCACAAGCCCTCTGGGTATTCCTGGTTCAGCACTGCCCCCAGGTCACTGAAGCTTGCATCGGTGTGTAGGACATAGGACTTCTACGGATCAGCATAGGCAAGTACCGGGGCATGAGTTAAACAATAGATGATGTCTTCAAAGGCCCAGTCACACTCCTCAGTCCACCAGATCCAAAAGGTTCTGATGGTCAAAAGTATCTAGGTTGATCTGCCTGGGCTCTTCTTGCTCTTATTTGTCAGAGGATACCCCTGCAATAGGTTCAAAGGGGCCTGACTACTCTGGTGTAGTCCTTCATGAATCTTCGGTAGTATCCACAGAAGCCAAGCAACCATTGGAGTTCTTTAAAGGTTCTGGTCCTGGGCCAGGTGGTAAGGGCTTCAGCTTTACTGGGGTTTATCTGGATACTCTTTGCAGAGACTATGTGCCTAACATATTTAACTGAGGCCAGGAAGAATTGGCACTTATCGATGGACAACTTCAGGTCAAATGCCTCCAGGTGGTCCAATACCTTGAGCAGCCAGGCTTTGTGTTCCTCCAACATTTTCCTGAACACAATGATGTCACCCAGATATACCAAGCACTCCAATAAGTTCATATATCCCCAACTGCCTTTTCCAACAAACACTGAAACCTGGATGGGGCACTGGAAATATCCTGTGGCATCTGAAGAAAGTCATAAAATCCAAGCGGGCATATGAAGGATGTCCTTTCTTGATCCTGTGGGGCCATAGGGATCTGATAGTACCCACTCCTTAAGTCCAGGACTGAGAACCACTGGCTGCCAGTTAAACAGTCTAATACATCCTGTATCCTGGGCATTGTATACTGATCCAGTACAGTCTGCTTATTCAGGGTGCGATAGTCCATGCACATCCGAATGGCTCCACTCTTTTTCCTTACAATGACAATAGGAGACACATAGGGGCACATAGATTTCTGGATGATTCCTGCAGCCATCATCTCCTGGAGGTGCCTCCTCATGTCATCTATATCAGCTGGGGCAAGTTGCCCAGATCTTTCTCTGAATGGGTGTTCATTGGTGAGCCTTATATGATGCTGCTCTCTTGTCACACATCCAATGTCCCACTCATGCAGAGACAATACTTTTGTTCTGGCCACCAGTTTCTCTTGAACTCTTTCTTTTCAATCCTCCAGGATGGAGGAGTCACTCAAATCGAATAATCTAGGATCAGTTCTCGAGGGGGCACCTTCTTTCACTGTAGCAGGTTGCACTGCTATACCTGCATAGTAGACCCTCGCCAGGGTCCAGCCTCTTTTCACCACCACCTCTCTGTCCATAATTTTCATCACCTGCACCATGATCCTTCTAACATATGCATGGCTTAATGCAGCCAGGACACTAGGCTTCACTAACAGCCCCACTGGTAGCCCATGTTCCTCAGGGGCGTCCAGCATTAGGATCTGATTCTTTACGTCCTTTTTCAGTCTCACTTCTCCACTGATATTACACTCCATACTGGGTGACAACACAATTTCTTCTCTATCTCTCTCCACCATACTATTCCTACAGAGTCATCTGGTTCCTCTGTGGGGGGTTTCCTTTTCCTTTTGAAGGCCTCTCTGACCATTGGGTGAAGGCGCCACTCTTTACCTTCCCTCTCAGCTTCACGAGCCTGACATAGTTGAGAGAGATGGCCGGACACATGGGCATTTGCGCCGACTAGCACAGGCAGCCCCATCATATATTCTGGACTCAGGACAAATCACAGCCAGAGTTTTCACTGCTTGTCCCACACCGGCCACCGTAGCTGGAAAAGCCATCCACACTGGGATGTACTCGAGATAGGGATAGGATTTCTCACTGAGCCCCTACACGTGTAGTCCTTCTAGCAGTTGTAGTTCTATGTGAGACAAATGTTTGTCATACCAGGACTTCAGGATGATAATAACTTGGGAACTGCTATCCAAAACAGCTTGAGTGGCAATCCCATTGATAGTGACAGTAGTCGATGGTCCCACCAACTTGCACATGTCGACTGAGGCTGATGTGGTGGTTTTAGCTGTAGAGGCTCTCATGTGAGCCATGGAGCTGGACCTGCCAGGGGTCCTGGTGAACTCCCTTTCTGGGCCCCTATGTAGTTTCCCCTGGTTCTGACTATGGTTCTCAGATGGCCTATCTTGAGTTAGGGGGCTGTTCATAGGCATCCTACATCCCTTCCCTATATGGCCCTCATTCCCGCAACAATGACAAATAATGCCCCCCCCGGTGCCTTTGCCTATTGGGCATCACAGGGCGTGTCCCCGAGATTCCCACCGAGGGCTGAGGGCTACTGGGCTCCACTCTGAGGTGCTTTCACTAGTCTGGGCCAAAACCGGCGTTCCACCCCTCTCTAGCTCAGTTACCCTTCTAATCATCTCATCCATCTGAGTTTTAAACCAAGCTTCTGTTAAGGGTGCTGGTGCTGGGGGCCCAGCATCAAAGGCTGTGGGACCTGAGCTAGGAACTATCCAACTTACCCCTTGTGGTTCAACTAATCCCTAGTTCACAGACAGTTTAGCTGACGTAACCACATCTTTGCACTCCCTCAACAGAGTTTTCAACTCTTGTATCTCACCATGGGGCTCTCTCTCTCTCTCTCTCTCTCTCTCTACCTGGGAAATAGTCATTGAGGTTCTTTGTACCCTTCATTGTCCTTGCTCCTCTTCTACCTCTCTGACTTCCCACACCAGTACCCAGTAGGGAGGGGGTACTCTTCCTATCCGCAAGATGTAATTGAAGCACTAGCAGGAAGGAGTGACAAGCAGCTTTTACCGCATGCTCTAATTTCACATGGTTCAAATCTTGAGCCACCACTTCCCCTTCCCTAAACACCCTCTGCAACACTCTCTCCACTTGGGTTAAAAAGGCAGACAGGGGCTCCGCTTCCCATTGATGGTGGTCTTAAACTTCCATATAAGGTTCTTACAGGACTCTGGGCTACCAAAGATGCTTTCTAAAGCTATCGGGTACACATAGGCTGGGGCATCAGGATCAGTGGCCCGTAATGAGCAAATAACTTCTAAGGCAGGCCCACAAAGGCTCTTCAGCAGGTGCTTGCTTTTCTCAACCTCTGAGCACTGCCAGTCTTGCACTAGAGGGGTGGCACAATCCATTCATGCCTCCAGGTCATCCTCACTAGGGTTGGCTTAACACCTGAGAACATCCTCAACTTACGGTAGGAGTCAAAAGCCACCGGTACATGACCAGGTTGGGGTTTCTCATTTCGTGGGGATAATGGTGAGGACCCAGTTCCCTTTCCCCCTTCCCCCGGGACAATTACACTAAAGGACATGACAATGGGCCAGGTCTCTGATAACCCCTCAGCCACCAAAGCCTCAGGTATCCATGCAACCTTTATGACATTTGTACATTCCATTAACATAGTCAAGGTTCCTTCAACAGAGTCAAGCATTTTACCTCGTACTTTTACCTTACCAGATCCCTTTATTGTGGACAGATACTTCTCTATGGCCTTCTCTTCTGCATCAGATGTACCCCTAAAGCAGAAGGGACCTCTGGGGGTCCATTTACATGCCATTACTCCATTCAACCAGTTTGGCCTTATCTTGTTTCATAGGCCTACCGTTCGGCCTGAAAGGGGTCCGGACATGGGTGCTGAGGACCCCACAGGGATCTTCCAGTTTGGATCCTCAGTGATGGGCATGGCTAGTGAACAGGAGATCCCAGGTGTGCCTCCAAAGATGTAGCCCAGGTGCCATGTGCCACTGGGCTACTACCACAACCTGTTGGTGCTGAAACAGGTTAAGGGGGACTGGGTCCTGCTACTGTGGTGTTCGGGGGTCCTGTTCCCAAAGTTATGACCAATAGCGCAGTGCCTTCACCCAGAGTAAATGGTAAGTGGGTCAGGTGACCAGCTGGCACAGCCCCTGGGATGCTGCACCTCCCCACCTCCCCTGCCAACCACTCCATATGCCAAGTACACCACACACCTTTTGCTAGCCTTCTTCCCAAGCCCCACACTGGAGAAGGTTGAGCTCTACCTCCCCCTCAGGTATGGCAGGGGAACATGACTACACAAAAACAATGATAGTTGCACAGATTTCTCATGATTCAAAAATAATAGGGATCCTTTGAACCCGAGGCTCTACACCTCAGGGCTCCCTTATAGCCTCACCCTCCAGGTTCTTTGGGGCACTGTGCCCAATTGACTATGAGTGGCACATCAGTTCTAAACACATGGTAAAGCAACTATAATTGTAGGAGCTACTTACTAGTAGGCTCCAATCTAAACTGGTTCACACAATGCCCTAAATCACTTTTACAGCATACGCATAGTCACATCCTATTTATAGTGTCCAGGTGTACCCCACTTTAAATGCTGTGCACCTTAGGTCCAGTGTACCTGTTACCTGGGAAAACATCTCTAAAATAGCATACATTTTACTCTGTCCCCAACATGCCTCTTTTCAACCACTACCCCAAAAGGGGATTTACTACTGAATTTAGATGCTTTAAAGGTCAGGCCAAATCTTAAACCACTTTCCATAACAACTGTAACACTTAGGCTTTAAAAATATTTTTCATATTTAAAACACTAACAAGAGCAGGTAAAACAGTGCAATAAACACTATAAACAGATTAATTAGAAGGTGGCTGCAAGAACCAAGGGCAAATCCATAAATGTCCATCTAAGGCAGATTATAACACTTTTAATTGAAGTCACTAGAGTCTCTGGTGATACCAAGAAGTCAGTGTGGATGACACAGTTCGAATCCCAGCAAAGTCTTAGACATTTACCAGACCATCCTGAGAGAAAAGAGATGGAACAGAGTCACCGATTGTAGGGTCAGATGGGCCAGAGTTGGCCTCATCCCTCTGGCAAGAGCCGAGCACTTGCTTCTGAGCCTCCTCTTCCACTTGAACTCCAAACAGTGACTGCAGGATCCTCTATACCACAGGAAACTCAGATGTCATCATGCAGTGGCATGAAGTTGTCTTGGCAGAAAAATGATGTAATTTCTGGAATGCCTGCTCCTGGGCTGAGGTCATTTTCAAGGGAAGTTGGACAGCTGATCTGAGATCATCTTGGCAGGAACCTGGACTTCTCACTGGTGACTCAGCCAGACATGGGCAAACACTAGCTTGGTGCATTGCAGGAGGTTGGTGGGTCTGGTAACCTGGCATCTGTGCTCCTCTCTCCATATCTATCCTCAGTTCATCTGGGCAGCAGCAGCTTGGGCACCCACATAAGTGGACTATCCAGTGTCCTCCACAGCTAGCCAGCAGTCACAGATTCACACACCATGGGGATGGCATTTCTAAAACAGTTCATGCAGTTAGGGAAGTTTGTTTCAAACTAATAGCCAGGCAGGCAGGTACTTTAGAAAGGGGGGTTACATCAGGCACTATGTCATTGTCCTTCACGGATCGGGAACAAAGCCTCATCACCTTTAAGTCAGTATGTACAGTTAACGCTAGGATCGCATGGGGACAGGATTCCAAGTCTCTCAGTTTGGTGGCAGCAGGATTCATAATGCAGTGCAATTTTGGTCTCCCACTTTTTTGCGTTCGCTTGCGCAAGGAATGTATTGGGACAATACGGCATTTGAGAGGTGTGCCACTGCCAGAGCCAATTACAGCTGAAACTGCAATGGGCTTGGCAGTATACACCAATTACCAGGCACTATGGTCATGACACAAGTTCAGCATTGCTGACATGGCATGTTGTATACTTAAAAGAAATGAACAGCTCCAATGGGAACGCACTTCATTTCTTTCATAGCCATAACTCCAGCCATGCGCATTGCAGTTGACACTAATGCGCATGGCCGGAGTTACATGGCTTCTGCCACCAGCCGCTCTCTCTCTCTCTCTCCCCAGTTTCTCACTCTCTGCCACCATTCCCAGGTTTACTCATGAGCTGCAGTGCAGCTTTCTGTATTGGTGGCTCCTCCCACCCACCGCCAGGCTCTCTGTCCCAGGTCCTCGCTCTTTGCACCCCCCCCAGGCTTTCTCATGAGCCATGGTGCCACTTTAATGTTTATGTTTCCCTGTAAAAGAGAAAATGGTCCCCCGACAGTTTTTTTTTTAATTCCTCAAAAAAAGAAAATGGTCCCTTGTCATCTCCCCCGTTTCCCTTCCCCATCCCTGCCCTCCAGCAGTGCACCCACCTCCCCTTACCTCCCTTACCCCATACTTACCTCCAGTGGTTGGCGGCTGTGATCTTCTCTGGACCGGGACACATCTGCACTCTTCAAAGCCGAACCATGAACTGAAGGATTAAGGTAAGCGATGTATAATGGCTGTCAATGGGGGGGTTCAACTTATGTTGATATCTCAGCCATTTTTGGAACTGTTGCTCCAAATATTCAACATACTCTTTATGGGACTCCACCTCATGAACACTGGCACTGACATTTTGTTACTCAGTCCTTAAAGGTGATTTTTGCAGACACAGTGCAGAATCACTTTTCGGGGCTGATTTACGACATGACAGTGCCTGTGTTCATGAGAGAGGTCCCAAAAGACTATGTTGAAAATTTGGTGAAAAAAATCCCCAGAATGACTGCATTATGAGCGTGCCTTGCGCAGTTTCTACGCATGCTCATAACTTCGCCATTTTTTTATATTTTGTCTCCAGATTTTCCACATTGCCATTTTTTTCACACCTCCTCATGAACAGCACAGCTGTAATTTTTCACATGCTACCCAAAATCGAAACTGCACCACACGCTATTCAGCTTAGGCAAGAAACAAGCATTGTAATGCTGTAGAAATCCCAGAGTAAAGGGAAGTTTGGAACGGCAGCTCTGGGTGGTCTAAAATGAAACTAAACACAGGCTGCAAGTGGCTGTAACTTGTTTCAGTTAAAAAAGTTATAATCTGAGGGTAGAAACTAACAGAACATTGAATCCAAGTTGTTCTAATGCCCATAATGAAAGAATTTATTTAGGAACACAAGATCCCAAGCCCCTGAGGAAGTGCAGTGTTAGGTGAAACATTGGGCATACCTAGGGGATCATGGTGTTCTAAGAAAATATTACAATAAAACTACATTTCTTATGATGAACTGAGTGGCTGGTTTCCAGATACTCTTTCTCTTCTACACTGAGGTCAACCGTTCAACCAGACCCCAATAGGAACATTTGGAATACTTTGTACAAAGGGCACCCACCCACATCCTCTTCCTTGTCAGCCTCCAAAGGAGTCACAAGTTAACTCTTTGTGGTATGGATGACCACAGAATAGTAGTCCTAACTAAGGAGCAGGGCTGCTTGGGGGGGCACACTTCCTCACAGAATGAGTGGTAGAAGCATGGAATTGACTAGTCACCGGAGACCAGTTAGGGTCTGTGGAGGTACAGTAGGCAGGGAACCCTTGGTCAGACTGGGTGGGCCTAGCATGATCTTCTGTGCTGTCAATTTTCTAGTGTTCTGTGTTTTACAAAGTATCTCAAAGCACTTTGATGCCATCGGGTTACTGGTGACTTAGTGATAGCTACCCCTGCCTTGTGGATTCAACAAGGTTGAAGGGCCTAGGTCCATTAAATACCTTATGGGGGGTTGTAGCCAAAGGTAGAATGAAACAGCACAGCTAGTACAGTGCCAGTGAGCCTGGTATAAGTACTGTACCACCCCCTGAAATACAGTACCTCCCTTCCCCACCCACTACCCCACAGGATCAACCAAACTGTATATGAGAGAGCCCCTTAAATCCCTCTCCCTTGAAAGTGTTTTCCTTTTTAGTGGGGATAGGAGATGTGAGGTGTTATGCTGGCTTATTGGGTCACTCAGGGAATGCCCCCCCCCCATGGCCGTGGTGTAAAATTATAAAAATAAAGACAGAAAATTATGTACCTTGCAGGTTGGTCCAAGGGATGTCCTGGCTGGCATAGAGGTCTACGGTCCTAAGGTGTCTTTTGGAGATCTTAGCTCTCTGCGTTAGCAAGATAGTTGCTCAGGTGGACACACTGGGGTGCCTATTAACCACCCAAAAAGATGGTGGTCCAGGCGTTCAACCCATGATTGGACTATATAGAGGCCTGTAAGGGCCTAGGCTTGTGGAGAGTAGTTTTTGTCTGCCCCTTCAAGTAATTTGTTCGAGTGGCCCTTCTCCTGACTGCAGCTGGAGTATGGGGTAGTATGGGGGTCATGGAGAAGCATAGTAAGTGACAGTGTATTTCCTGCTGCCTACTGTTTGGACCCATGGTGGGTTGGAAACAGGGAGCCAATGTGTGGTAGACAGCAGCAGCTTTCACTCCTCAATCAAGTTTACAGCTAGGAAGGCCTGACCGGCTGAATGAGGGAGTGGAGACACTTTATTGGTGGGGTTTTGTAAGCAGGTAAAGTCCTGCTTTTAATCACAGTACTGGCATGTGTTGCTATCCTGGCATCGGAAGGGCAGGCAGCTCTGATGACTGGGAAAGAAAGAAAAGATGACTCACCGTAGTAATGTTGTTTCTTCTTAAGCGATCACTCACTATGTTTACACTTGATGCAGTCATCTCGGCCGAGATGTGATGCCCAGGAGATAGAACTTTTGCAAATCATAAAATTTGGAATGTAGGTTCAAACTCTGCACCTGTCCTCCATTCTAGCCATTGCTCAGATCTGTTTCCAAGTCAGAGTGGAGCAGAGACTAGTGAAACTAGCTAAAAGGCTACTCAAAAAATTGTAGAAAAGCTTTATAGAATTTTTAAAACACCAAACAAATTGAAGCAGACTTGTGAAATTTTACCACATAAACAATAACACCAAACTTACAATTATAGGAACTACAATAGTAATGCTGATGCAACCTCAAAGGAACTGATTCTTGTGAGAACCTATGTCAGGGTATGGAAGGGGAGGCAGGGTCAGGGACTGTATACTTAGTGAGTGGTCCCTTAAGAAGAAACAACATTACTACAGTAAGTGAGTAATTTTTTCTTTTAACCCCAGGAATCATTCACTTAATGTTTACACTTTAGGCAGACTCAGAGCAGTACCTTGGGAGGCTGAGTCCAGAACCTAGTAAGGAAAAAGGTCCTGCAAGACAGCAGTTCCAAATCTGGCATCCCTTCTGGACTGTATATCCAAACAGTAGTGCTTTGTGAAGGTTTGTACTGTTTTCCAAGTAGCTGCTTTGCAAATATATAGCAATGGGATGCTCCTTGAGGATGCCACAGAGACAGAGTACCACTTGTGGTGTGTGCCCTTAAGATGGTTTGTGGCATTTTTCCAGCTTTTTCATAGCAGAACTGAATGTAAGAGACTAGACCGTATGAGGTATATCTCTTTGTAGCTGGATTGCCTTTGCCAACCTTACCATAGGTAACAAAAAGCTGGATACTGCGGAACCTGATATCTTTTGTATGGTCTGGTCCATGTATATAGTCAGGACTCACTGTAGGTCCAGGCTATGCAATGTTACCTCATTTGGACTGGAATGCTCTGGATAGAGTACAAGGAGAGTCACTGACTGATTCAGGTGGAATTCAGATACCACCTTAGGAAGGACTTTCCTGTTGGTTTGAAGAACTACTTTATCCCTGTGTGGGATTATGTAATTTGGCTCTGTGCAAAGGGGGTGCAATTCACTTACTGTCCTAGCAGAGGTCACTGCAACCAGGAATATGGTTATCCATGTGACATACTTCAGGCCAGCAGTTTCCATAGGCTCTAAGGGAGCCACCATAAGCTGGGAAAGGCATATGTTGAGATCCTAGGGTTGGACATAGTCCCTCACTGGTGGGTACAAGTGGCTTATACCTTTAAAAAAAACTTTCCAAAATGTGTTGTGAGAAGAAAGACACTCCCTTGCCAGATGATATTTATGCTCATACTGCTGCTAAGTGCACCTTTAAATTTGAAGGCTGTAGATTTAATGACTACGAGTGTAATAGGTAGTACAGAAGTATAGGCAATTCTGCCTTTATAGAAACATAGAAACATAGACTTTGATGGCAGATAAGGACCGCTTGGCCCATCTAGTCTGCCCATTTCCCTACCTACAGGAAAAGGCCGCAGATCCTAGTTAACCAACAGCCTATTTCTTCCTACCCCCCACAAGAATTGCCTTATGTCTGTCCCATGCATTCTTGAATTCTCCCACAGTTTTAGACCCTACAACCTCCTCAGGAAGGCTGTTCCATGCATCAACTACCCTCTCTGTGAAATAATACTTCCTCACATTGCCCCTGAACCGCCCCCTTCTATCTTTAAATTGTGTCCCCTTGTTCTTGCACGTCTCTTTTTCTGAAAGATGCTACCCTCTTGGACTTTGTTGATTCCACTGAGGTACTTAAAAGTTTCTATCATGTCCCCCCTCTCCCTTCTTTCCTCAAGGGCATACATATTAAGCTCCTTTAGTCCTTCCTCGTACGGCTTCTCTTGCAGACCCTGCACCATTTTAGTTGCCCTCCTCTGGACTGCCTCTATCCTGTCTATGTCCTTGCGGAGATGGGGTCTCCAAACTGGATGCACTACTCCAGATGGGGTCTCACCAACTGTCTGTACAGAGGGATAACAACTTCCTGTTTTCTGCTGCTGATGCCTGTCCCTATACATCCCAGTATACCTCCAGCCCTCCCTACTGCCTTCTCACATTGCTTGCTAACCTTAAGGTCATCTGATATCATTACTCCCAGGTCCCTTTCCTTTTTTGTTGTTGTTACTACCTCCCCACCCATTGTGTATTCTTCCCCTGGGTTCTTGTTTCCCAGGTGCATTATTTTGCGCTTCTTTGCATTAAATCCTAGCTGCCATACTTCTGACCATTCCTCCAACCTTGCCAAGTCCCTTTTCATCCTTTCCACGCTCCTGTGTATCAACCCTGTTGCAAATCTTTGTGTCATCTACAAAAAGCATATTTTCCTTCCAGACCCTCTGCAATGTCACTGATGAAGACATTAAAAGGACTGGACGTTAATACTGAACCCTGCGGTACCCCACTAGTAACCCCTCTTTCTTCAGAGTGACTCCATTTACAATTACCTTCTGTGCCCTGTTGTGCAGCCAATGTTTTACCAGGCTACCACCCTGGGACCCACTCCCAGGCTGGTTAATTTGACTATTAATCTTTGTGTGGGACTGTGTCAATGCCTTACTAAAGTCTAGATAGGCCATGTCCACAGCCCTCCCTGGTCTACTACTTTGGTCACCCAGTCAAAGAAATCTATTAGATTCATCTGACATGACCTTCCTGCCAGAACCCATGCTGCCTTGGGTCCTGTGCCCCACTGGCCTCTAGGTACTCAACTATTCTTTCCTTCAGAAGTGACTCCATCATTTTCCCTACCACAGAGGTCAGACTGACAGGTCTGTAGTTTCCTGCCTCTGTCTTGGTCCCACTTTTGTGAAGGGGAATCACATCCGCCTTCCTGCAGTCCTCGGGTACCACATCATCCTCCCATGATTTATTAAAAAGAGCAGCCAGTGGTTTCACTAGTTCCTCCCTTAATTTTTGTAGAATTCTGGGGTGAATTCCATCAGGACCCATTGCTTTGTCCACTTTCAGTTTTAAGAGTTCTTGCAGAACCCTTTCTTCCATGAAAGGACTGGGATCGACCCCCCCTATCAAGAGTGCTTCTGTTAATTGGATTAGGCACTTCCCCCTCCTCTTTTGTGAATACTGAGCAGAAATATTCATTCAGTATCCCTGCTTTTTCACTGTCCCACTCTGCCCACCCACCGTTCATTCTATTCAGCCTCACTATCCCTCCCTTTGTCTTTCTACACTCGCTGATGTACCTATAAAAGGTTTTATCCCCCTTCTTAACTGAGTTGGCTATCTTTTCCTCAGTTTGGGCCTTTGCTATTCTGACTTCCCTCCCTGCTTCCTTCTGCCTTAACTGGTACAGCTCTATGTCCTGCTCCTTCTGTGTTTCCTTATACTTACGGAATGCTATCTTTTTCTTCCTGACTTTCACAGCCACCTCTTTTGAGAACCATAGTGGCTTTTTCTTTCATTTTGATTTGTTTATTTGCTTCACACAAAGGCTTGTTGCCTCTGTGATGGCAGTTTTGATGATTCCCCATTGTTGCTCCACACCTCCTTCTAGCCTGTTTGCTAGTGCTTTTCTGAGGCACTCTCCCATCTTGCCAAAGTCAGCCCTCCTAAAGTCCAGTACCCTCACTTTTGTATGGCTTGATTCTGTAACTGAGTTTAACATGAACCACACTGTTTGATGGTCACTTGTCCCCAGATGGCAACCCACTTCTAGATCTGAGATCCTCTCACTGCCCCGTTTGAGAGTACAAGGTCTAAGATTTCTCCTCACAAGTGGGTTCCGAAACTAGCTGTCTGAGGCCTGCCACCTGTAGGGCATCAAGAATGGCCCTGTTCTTGGATGTGGCTGCAGCAAATGTGCTCCAGTTAACATCTGGCATATTCAGGTCTCCCATCAACAGTATCTCCCCTTCTCTGCCATTCTAAGAATGCCTTCTATCATATCCTTGTCCATTCCTCCCTAACATGGGGGTCTGTACACAACCCCTGTGTGGATTGTAGTGCTCCTTCCAGTCTCCAAGGTGACCCACAGTGCCTCCTCTCCTCCCTGTTTACTCTTTTGTTCGGTTGCTTTTATCCCTTCCTTTACATAGAGAGCTACTCCTCCCCCTCTTCTCCCCTGCCTGTCTCTCCTGTAGGTTATGTACCCTGGTATGTTAACATCCCAGTCATGGTTCGGTGTATTTTTGTGGGGGCACACCAATAAGAAATCTTTTCCATTTAGAGAACTAAGCTTTTCTGGTAGTGGGTTTCCTTTACACTTTAAGCACCTTCAGGACTTCTTCTGATAGATTCAATCTGGAAAACTCTTAACTCCTTAAGAACCATGTCCTCAGGGTAGGGTCCTGGGGTTCAGAAATGTTATTCTGCCCTGGAACAAAGACAACAGATTGTTACTGAGTGGTAGGCTGACTGTATTATTGTTGGAAAGGGCCAGGAACACTGAGTACCAGGCCTGTCTGGACTAGTCTGGAACTATCAGGATCATTGCTGCAGGTTCCCTCCTGACTGAGTTTCTGGAGTACTTTCTGAATGAGTGGAAATAATGGGAAGGCATACAGAAACTTACCTCTCCAATCCTGTACCATGACATCCTCTGAGACTGTTCCTCTGACTGGAGGTGTGCAATATAACTGTGGGAGCTAATAGTTCTCCCAAGGTGCAAACAGGTCTATATTGGGATTATCCCACCTTCTGAACACTATGGCCAGAACCTACTGGTTTAAGACCCATTCATGATTTCCCTGGCTTATTCTGCTTAGAGAATCTGCCAGGACATTGTCTTTGCCTGCTGCACCGCAAATAAGTTTGCTTCTAAGGAGTATGCCAGGTCCCAGATCCTCACTGCCTCTGTATTGTTTATATATTGTGGTGTTATCTGTCCTGATTTGGACAGACTGACCCTGTAGCTGGGAGAAAATTGCATTGCTAGCAGTACTGCTCTGAGCTCCATGAGATTTATATGTTCTAGTGACTCCTGTTGGCTCCATGTGCCACTCACTGTGCGGTCTTGTGGCTGGGCGCCCCACCCCAGGAGTGAGGCATCTGTAGTAAGAATACTTGTTAGTGATTGCTGAAGGAAAGGAATGCCCTCTCTGAAATTGCTTTCTTCCTTCCTTCCACCACTTCAATGATGTCATTAGTGCTTTTGTCACTGACACTAGTTTTGGAAGCAGATCCCATCTGTGGGACCAGTTGTCCCTTAAGTAGTACTGGGTATCTCTCATTTAGAAGCTGGCCCATGGAACCACAGCAGCTGTGAATGCAGCTATGTGCCCAAGTAATTGTAAGAAGTCTCTTGCAGGTCTTGGCTGACCTACTGCGAAGAACTCTGCTGTTGCTACCAAAGCTGTAACTGTGGCTTACGGGAGGAAAGCTTTCACTTGCAGCATGTTTAACTCTGCTTCTATGAAGCCCAATACCTGAATAGGCTCTAATTGGGACTTCTGCAGGTTTATCAAGAATCCAAGGTTCTCCATGGTGCCTTTTAACACTGAACTGAGCACCTTGCCTCTTGTTCTGTTTTCCCTGAGACTAGCCAGTCATCCTGGTAGGTGAAAACCACCAAGCTTTGTATTCTCAAATGTGCCACCACCACAGCTAGACACTTTCTAAAAACCCTTGGAGCTGAGATGAGACCAAATGGGAGAGCTGTGACCAGGTATTGGCAGTTCTCCAGCTTGAATCTGAGGTATTTTATTTTTCTGTGAGGCTGTCTGATTAGGATATGAAAATAGGCATCTATCATATCCAGGGATCCCAGCCAATGGCCTTTCTGCAAAGATGGCATCACTGTCCTGAGTGTGACTACATGTATCTTGAATTTTTCTTTTTTTCTAATGTTTGTTCAGAAAACTGAGGTCTAAAATGGGTCACAACTCTCCATTTTTCTTGTGGGTCAGGAAGTATCTTGAGAACAGACCTCTGCTCCATGAGAGGCAGGGGCTCTTTATGTGGCTTGTGATATTAACAGTTTCTTTACTTCCAGTACCAGCAGACTTTTTTCTGTGGCAGAGTGAGCTGGAAAACCTCTATGTTTCTGCAGGTTTAGAAAGTGTTTGAACTGCAGGTACAACCCCTGGTCCGCTACTTCCAGTATCCTCTTGTCTGTGGCAATGTTTACCCATTCCTGGAAGTAGTGTGCCAGTCTTCCTCCTACTGGCAATGGTTGAGCAACCTGGGCAAAATTGTCAGGGGCTTTGTTTTGACTGGGGCTCAGGTGCTGGAGCTGCAGCATTACACCTGGAAGCACTTTTTCCCTTCCCTTCTTCCCCTATAATGACCTCTTTGTGATTGTTACTCAAATGGGAAATAAGAGACATTGGCCCAGATATTCAAAGCATGGTGCGGTGCGCAAAGCAATAGCGCAGGAATAGCGCGAACTGCCATATTCAAAGGACTACATAGCGCGCTAACAGCAGGCACGGGCAAAGCACTAATGTATGCAAGGGCAACAGGAAGGGGTGGCCCACGAGGTCTGCGCAAAGGGATATTCAAAGGCCTAGCACCGCGCTAGGTCACATAGCGTGACACATAGCACTGCACTACTTACCGCCTATAAAAGGCTGGTCTTAACCCAGGGCAAAACACAGAGGAGGAGAGACCAGCGCAGGAAGTGGGAATGTGTGCAGTGCCTGTAGCAGTGATGCTGCCATTGATGGCAGCTGTAGTGGAGGAGGAGAGGAGGAGGAGGAGGAGGTGGAGAGGGAGCAGGCACAACATGGGCCACAACACAGGCCAAGGAGACAGTATGTTGCAAACAGGTGGTACTGCCCAGGGTCTCCTTCGAGACACTGCCTGATGACCACATCATTGGCCGTACAGGATGAACAGGGAATGTTGAGACAGCTCTGTGAACTCCTGCATGAGCAGCTGCACTCAAACACCAGATGCAGCCATGCCATGACAGTGGAGGAGAAGGTGACAGCAGCGATGTGCTCTCACCACAGGGACGCTCCAAAGACCAACGGTGGACACCATCGGGGTATCGCAGTCTGCCACCTCATGCCTCCTGACCCAGTTCCTAGAGGCTTTCCTGCCACATGCTGGGGAGTTCATAGTATTCCCCAGCATGGCAGCAGAGTGCAGAGAAACAATGCAGCGGTTCCATCGGGTTGCACACCTACCATCTGTACTGGGTGCCATTGACTGCACCCATGTCCCCATCCATGCACCACCTGGTGATGGCAGTGACGTGTATGTTAACAGGAAGGGGTACTACTCCATCAACTGCCAGGTGGTGTATGATGCGGCTGGGCGTATCACCAATGTGTATGTACAGTATCCTGGCAGTGCCCATGACGCATTCATCTCACACCAGTCCCAGCTGTGCCAAGCATTCAAGGAGGGCAGGATAACCAGTGGTCAACTAATCGGTGAGTAGCAGCATACAAGACATACACATACCAACATGCATGGGGGCAGGCATTGCAGGCCAGGAAAGGGGTGTGGGAGGGCTACACAAGGGTGCAGGACAGCATCCGACAGACTTCCGTATGTCACTAACATGTATACATCCTTTGACAGGGAACAGTGCCTATCCCCTGTGACCCTGGCTGCTGACACCAGTACTCAGACCGGCTACAGTGGATGAGGAACTGTACAACGAGGCACATGCCAGCACCAGGAACATCATAGAGAGGGCGTTTGGCATCCTGAAGATGTGATTCCGATGCCTAGACACATCAGGTGGTGTCCTACAGTATGCACCTCAGAAGGTATGCCGTATCTTCCTAGCCTGTTGTATGCTGCACAACATGGCAATGAACTGTGGGATACAGGCACCTGAACCTGAGGGACAGCCTGACAGTGAGCCAGAGCCAGCGGTCAGGGGGATAGTCAAACACCTTGAGAGAAGGGACCCTTGCATGGCACGCAGGGCCATACAGCACAGGGACAACATCATCAGGACACTGCAACAGACAACAGGGTAAGTACAGACTGCACAACAACTTAAAAGGTACAATTAATAATGACTTTAATGTTCACATGGACACACATGAGTGACAATAACAATACCAACAGTAAACCTACACAGTGGATCTGACAACATGTGTGCATGTGTTGTGAGTTTGGGGTTGTGCAGGACACACGTGGGGGGGGCGGACACAAACGGTGTGGTGTTGGTGGGGAAATGTGATGTGTGCTGTGAGGGCAAGTGATGTAACCGTGGCAGTGGAGGTGTGTGTGTGCATGTGTGAAAGTGCATGTGGGTGTGCCTATGTAGCAAATGTGGGTTGATGAGTGTGCTGTGCCACATAGTCAGCATG
This sequence comes from Neoceratodus forsteri, assembly GCA_016271365.2. Taxonomy (NCBI): domain Eukaryota; kingdom Metazoa; phylum Chordata; order Ceratodontiformes; family Ceratodontidae; genus Neoceratodus; species Neoceratodus forsteri. The sequence goes on from CM028136.1 coordinate 325,087,092, forward strand.
GCCATCAGTGGCGCCTCCCACCAAGCATGCGACGTGTGCCACTACCGTGGGACAGACCCTGGTGTGCTCTGTGCAGAGGACAACGCCGATGTGAAAGGTGAGGCAGGAAGAGTGGGTCCCATTTGGTCACTTACATCAGCACGAGATTGGAGCAGGCCATGGGGATTTAAAAGATGATTCCCTGCAATTTCTAGCCTTTTCCAGGCATCGACTGTCTTGTCCTGAAGAGCTGTTGTCCTCCCATATCAATCAATCAAACTTTATTTAACCAGGCAGTTATATCATTGAGCAAGCTCATTTTCAAGATGGTACTGGACACATAGGACATGTTCATTTATGATAATACAACAACACACGGTACACCAGACATTAATACAGCATGTAACAGAATACAAAGTCCGTAGGTGTTGGAGCAAACTTAGGATGGCAAATATATACAAACATACCTGCATAGACATTTCAGTGTATACTGGTAGTGGTCTGAAGGGTACGTAAGGAGGAGAGGATGGAAGACACAATGGAGGGCAGGGGAACAGGGGATGACAAGGCACAAAGGAAGAGGGAAGAGGGAGCCTACGGTGTGGGAGGCCCCCAAAGGAATTGGTTCGGGTTGAATGGAGGAAGCTCAGGGAGGGAGGGGCATAGTTACTCTGATGGGAGGCCAGCAGACAGGGGGAATAAGAAGGCCAGGGAGATCAGGAGCTAGGGGTCTGTGTTTAGTCCAGGAGAGTAGTGCTTACCTGAAGCAGTCACATGCCGTTTTCAAGTAACGATAGAGCAGCTGTCTGCATATGTAGGGGCTAGGCAGAAGGGAGAGTTTAAGTGCTTTTTGCATGTTATTCCAGAGCATTGAAAGATAGGAGCTAATGGCAGGTTAGCCAAGACATGTCCTGGTTCGTGGTGGCTTAAGGAGGACAAGGGAGGAGTTCCTTAGGCCGTTAGCACCTTTTGAGCATTCAGACAGATCGCACATATAGGTTGGTAGTTTGTTGGACATGACCCAGAAGAGCCACATGAGGGCATTTATTTGCCTCCTCATGGGGAGGGATGGCCAGTCTAGTGCTTGGTACAACAAGCAGTGGTGAGTCTGCAATGCCAGGCCAAGAACAAATCTCAAAGCGCGATGATAGTGTATTGAGCCTTTGGAGCATATGCTGGGGGGGAGTGACTATACAGAAAGTCGGCATAGTCAAGCAATGGAAGAAAGGTTGTTTGAACCAGTCTCTTTGTAGCTTCCAGAGTGAGTAGGTGTCTTATGCGGTAGAATATACCGAGGTGCTGTCTTAGCTTTTTTGTTAACTCACTTAGATGTGCACTGAAATTGAGTTTATTATCCAACCAGACTCCCAGATATTTTAGTTTGTCCACTATTTCTAACGGTTCACCAAGGAGGGTGATCTGGGGGGTACCAGGTGTCCCCATGTTGTGGGAGGAGGATGGGGAGGATCATGGCTTTTGTTTTTTTGGCATTTAGCAAGAGCTTCAGATTCAGCAGGTTATGTTGGAGGATGATAAAGTCCTGCTATAGCTCCTTGTATGCAAGATCCAGAGAGGGGCTGGTTGTGTAGAGTACTGTGTCATCTGCAAAGAGATACACGTTTCCTGCAAGTAGTCCAGAGTCAGTGCTGTTGATATAAAGTGCAAAGAGGATAGGCCCCAAGATTGAGCCTTGTGGGATGCCTCAGGGCAGTATTTTTAGTGGGGAGAGTTCACCTTGGGCTTTAATTTGCTGTCTGTGATTTGTGAGGTAGCATTGGAACCACTTTACTGCAGTGGGCGTTAGACCGATGCTACTCAGAGAATCAAGTAGTATTGAGTGATCAACCGTGTCAAAAGCTTTGCTGAGGTCAAGGAAGAGTCCGTAGATGTGCTGTTTACTGTCCAGGGCTTTAAGCCAGTCATTAGACACTTTGGCTAAAGCCGACACAGTGCTATGTTTAGGTCTAAATCCTGAGTGGAATAGGTTAAGGATATTTTCACAGTCCAGGTACTACCTTAGTTGTGAGTTGTCAATTTTTTCAAGTAGCTTGGATAAAACGGGAAGCAGCGAGATTGGCCTATAATTATTCAAATCTGTGGGGTCACCTGATTTGAACAAAGGGATGATATGCACGATTTTCCAGCTAGGCGGCAGATCCCCTTGGATTAGAAAGCTATTAAATAGGTGGGCGATTGGTGCTGTCAGATGGTAATAACCAGCTTTTATGAAAAAGGGTTCTAAGGAGTCCGCACCAGCACTCTTTGTGGTATCTAACAAAAGGAGAAGGTCCTCCACCTAGTAAAAGGATACTGGCTGGAACTTGAAGAGAGGGCAGTCGGTACAGGGAGCAGATGTTGGGCTACTTGCTATGCCGGCGTTACGTGTGGTACTCAGTTTACTAACAGGCGACACATCGAACGCGAGGCCTTCCTTCACAAAGTGGTTATTGAGCTGATCAAGGATCTCAGACCTGTCTGTAAAGGAGGTGTTCTTTGCCACAATTTTGGCTGGGAGTGAAGTGGCAGGAGAGTATCCTTCGACCTCTCTCAAGATCTGCCAAAATTTGGCTGAGCAGTTTTTGTTTACCTCTAGGGCGGACTGGAAGAAACGTAATTTTTCCAGCCTGACCAGTTTGGTGCAGGCATTCCTGCCTACCCAAAAAGCGAGCCGGGTCTGAGTCAGACTGCAATTTCCTTGCCCTTTTCCATAGAATGCCTCTGTTCTGCAGGGCCCTCTTTAGTGTTGGACTGAACCAATCAGGTGCACGTTTCCTAGATTTGATTTTTCTTAAGGGTGCATGTTTGTTAATAACTCTTAATAGCAGCTCCTGGAAGCTACAGAATGCTTCAGACACAGTAGGTGTGAGGTAGAAGTTCTGCTACTTAATATTCCCAAGATCGTCCAGAAAGGCAGGGAGCGAGAAGTATTTCAGGCTGTGCTTTATCATGAAGGTGGAGGTGGAAGGGAGGTGTGGGGAGCACCTGACAGGCGACTGCGCAGTGGTCACTCAGATCATTGTGGAAGACCCCTGCATGGGAAATATTATGTGGTTTGCTGACCAGCATAAGGTCCAGTAGGGAGCTTCAGCCAGGGTTCTTTTTATTGGGTCATATGACCCTCATTACATCATTATCCTCACTGCATCAGGTAAATACCAGTTATGCCTGCAACCAAAAATACTGGGGTTTTTTTTGGTTTGTTTTTTACTAGTTTTGGTAATGTAAGCGAGCCACTGGAGGTTTCATTAATAGTACAGATGAACCCACACCATGGATTTCCCTTTCTGCCTTCTGGATTTCATGTAATGACCACAATTTGAATTAAAATGTGAATTTGGGACCTTAAACTTCTTCATGTCTCTGTTCACCACGAGGTGGTCTTAAAGAAGTTGGTAGAGGGGGTTGCATAGATCAATTTTCCAGGTTACTATATTTTATTTTTTTCTATTTTTTTTTAACTCTATTTTTGCTCCTCATGATGGCAGGGCTCATTTTAGCCCTAACTCAGCCTATGCATGAGTGCGCATTCTTACCAGCCAGCCTCTGCCATGGATGCAGAGTCAGGGAGGACCTTGGCTTGCTCCCCATGGAGGCCCCCCTGGCAGGGAAAGGATCGGGGGACAGCCCGCATACCCTTGGCCCCCACACCCTGGCTTTTACTGGGTTTTGTTTGGCTGGGGGGAGGTTACCCATCATAGGTGTCATCCTTGCACATCATGAGGGGTTTTCTGCTTAAAGACCCCCAGGGTGCAGATGTGCAATGGCTTCCAGTGTGCTATGAGCATGATAACATGCTCACCCGCAGGATGCTCGCCGCTGCCCAATCCCCTCTTGTGAGAGCCCCCCAGCTGCTGCTCCCCCAGTCTCCACTGGGGTCACTGGAGTGGCGGGCACATACTCCAACCCTTCCCAGGAGAGGAGAGCAGTCCTCTGGACGCTCAATCCTCTCCTCCCCTGCTGACCCCCTAAAGCCCGAGTCCATTCCCAAACCTGGGTCACCAGCATGGAGCGAGGTGTGGAGTCCCGTGTCTCAACTCTCAGCGCCACCGGGCCAGCCTATACTTTATTTTAAATGTGCTTTTTATGTTGGGACCGTATTTTACATGCTGCTGTTACAGTACATTCTTTTTGTGGGGAGTGAAGATTGAGTGGAGTGTCTTGGATTAGCACACTGCATTATTTAGTCATTAGGGAGGGTTTGGTACCTGTATTTAATCCTTGGGATATTTATTTTGGTTTGGGGTTCCAATGCTTTATTTTAAATATGATTCTCATATCTTAGGATGGTATTTTACATACTGCTGTTACAATTATTGTTTTTCTTGGGGGGGGTTAAAAAGATTGAGTGGAGTGTCTGGTATTTATTGTGGTTTTTGCTGTTATTTTTTTTTTTTAAAGCATATTTCCTGTATATACCTGGGTACTGCCGGTACAACCCACCAACACTCCCGAATGCGTGCTTCTCCCTACTAAAGAGTTGTATGAGCACTGTACCTCTGTACATCCCCTAAATGTGAAACACTGCCCCTTAGAATGTGGAACACTTCCTCAACTCTATTACTCAGAAGCTCAGACCACTGTTGAAATGCATGCCTTTGAGTTCACAAAGTTTGCCATTAAATAAATAATACATTTTTTATATGAACTGCTATGCATTTTTGCTTTATAGTAATGTTGTTGAATATGGGACAAACCCTCTCAATGTACAACAAGGGGCTTTTGTGAAATAAAATGGGGAACTGTTCCTCGTGATGCGGTGCATTTGAGAGATATGGCATGATCAGATGTGCATGTTTGTTTGGTGTGCCCAAATTAGGCAACCACAAATTTAGGAGGCGTGGTAGGTTTGCTTGGCATGATCTTGACGTTGGTTGTGGTAGGCTATTGCACTGTGTAATATATTTGTTATTGGCTTCTTTATTAGTAGGGTGCACCACTTCTCTTTTGTCTTGATGCATCAGAGGACACCCACAGGATTTGTTGTTAATCTGTGTACCAAACCATGTGGTCACTGATAATTTTTGTGTGGGGGTTGGTGTACTATTTGGTCTGTGTGTATCAGGTCTGATGACGGTTTTTGACTGACTCCCTGTGATATGTTTTGTGGTGTGCCTCAATTTTTGGTCAGCAGACGGCTGGATATGTGCCTTCATTTTATTTGCAGGTGGCTAGATGCATGCCTCCATTGTGCTTGCAGATGAGTGGATGCATCCCTCCATTTTGTTTGTAGACAGGTGGATGCGTGCCTTCATTTTGTTTGCAGATTTGTGTATGATTGCCTCCATTTTGATTTGTAGAGGGGTGGATGCATGCCTCCATTTTGTTTGCAGGTTTGTGTATGATTGCCTTCATGTTGATTTGCAGATTGGTGGATGCATGCCTCCAGTTTGTTTGTAGACGAGTGGCTGCGTCCCTTCATTTTGTTTGCAGCTGTGTGGATGCATGGCTCTCTTTTGTTACCAGATAGGTGTATGCTTGCTGCCATTTTGTTGACAGACCTGTGGATGCCTGGCTTCAGTTTTTTTTTTTTGGTTTGTTTTCTTTTTGGCAGATGGGATGATGAGTGGCTCGTATTGTAATTATTACTTTTTTCTCCTTTTTTGTCTTCACTTATGGAGTGATTTAATAATTTGAACAGCTTTGTTAGTGGGTTCTTGATTGTTTGATGATGGGTTAGGAGTTTGGTATTTGAAAACAAAAATATGAACAAAATGAATTTATTTTGTTTTTTTTAACTTGGACACCACTGTGGCAACCCTACCTGCTATTTTGCTTTAAATTTCAAAATCACCAAACAACCCCAGATGTGCAATTAATTTATTCAAACAGATTGCTTGTACTGGGCTGGTGATCTTGGCAAAACCCATTTTGTGCATGACTATGTCCATACCCCCAAAAAAAAAAAAAAAAAAACAGTTATGCATATTGCACATATGTGTTTGTTACATCGGTACACCAGTTACCTATTTATGCACAGTTGAGTTGTATGCCTAAATAGGCAACAACTAATGTTGGTGGGGTTGCTCATTTGTGTGCTGTGAATCAGATGGTCGTTGGGTGATGCTGCTGCATTAGCTAACTTGCTTGGCACTGCCCACATTATTCTATTTTTTGCACATTTAAAGTGTTTATTATTATGCCTTTGTGGATTTTCTGGTTGCATCACAGTGCAACCACAACATATTGTTAATCATAGCAGAAAACCACATGGTCACTGTTTTTGGAGGGGTGGAGCTTAATGTTAAAAAGCACTCTCCCCGCGTTGCTTGTTGTAGTGCCCTAATTAGGGCACATTATTCTCTGGACCATATTGGTCAGCCATATCTTACATGTGTGTGGTGGGTTTACAGAACTTTGCCTAACAAAAAAAAATTACTGTGAAAACCAACTATACTGTTTTCTGTGGATGTTGTCTGTGTTCACTTTACATGGACAGTCCACTATTTAGGTGATATGGACTGATGATGCCCTGATTAAAATGCATGCTTTAATGATGAACTTCTTTTAAATATTCCATCAGGTATTTAGTTGCATGCCTCCATGTTGTCTGCAGATGGGTGGTGGCATGCCTCCATGTTGTCTACAGATGTGTGGTGGCGTGCCACCATGTTGTCTACAGATGTGTGGTGACATGCCTCCATGTCGTCTACAGATGTGTGGTGACATGCCTCCATGTTGTGTGCAGATGGGTAGTGGTGTGTCTGTGGTACTTACTGTCCTCTGTTACACATGCAGCCCTGCTTTTATGTCCCCGGTTACACTTGCAACTCTGCTTTTATGTCCCCTGTTACACGTGCAACTTTGTGGAGGCTTCTTCTCAGGCCCTGAAATGGGAATTATCCTACACCATACTCCATTTTTATAAGGTGAGTCATAGCATTAAAAAATGCTTATAATAATCGCTATATTATAGATTTTAAAAACTGACACTAATGTCACACTTTGGTAGTCCTTTTTCATACATAGACCAGCTGGCCAATTGCATTTTGTTCTGTTGCAACAAGTATGGCAAAGAGTTGCCAGGGACAGTGAAAGTCCATTCCACAAGAAACATGGCTGCTTCTGTGGCCTGTTTCAAAGGGGTCTCGGCCACTGACATTTGCGCTGCTGCCACCTGGAGTACCATCCATACTTTCACCAAGCACTACAGTCTGGAAATTGCCTCTAGAGCCCAAGCAGGCTTTGGCTGTGCTGTCTTGCTGGGCCTCCTGTCCTAGGCTTTGATTGGCCTTCATCCCAGACAAGTTTACTGCAGCTGTCACTGCTTGGGACTTGCTCCTGTGTTGTGACCTGATGACTGAGTTACCCCCCCCGAAGAAGATAGTACAGCTATGTAAGAACTTAGCATAACAGTAGATCTTTGAGGGGATCTCGGTCATCAGGTCTGCTTTCCCTCCCACCATTCCTTTTAGGGGTCCTCTGCTCAGGCTGGTTAACTGGTGTATCCAACCTTTTATTTTGGCTGGGGCACCTCTATATCTCCTCAGTCCCCCATAGCAGGGGTTGGCTTCCTTATTCTCCGGTGGGGGGGGAGAAGTGAGGAGGGAGTGGGGCAACTCACGCCTTTATAGGGTTGGTGTCGTCGTTGGGTGAGGTCGGTGTGGGCAGCCCCATTGGTAGTGCTGAAAAGCTTCCATGTGGCTCCTGCTTCAATGATGGTGAAGTTCCTATGGTGTGACCTGATGACTGAGATCCCCTCGAAGATCTACTGATCTTACTTTGAGAGGGTTCCTGCAGTAGATCACTACATGTAGGACTGCGCTCCCTGGCTTCAGGACCACACAGCAAACTTCTAGCTAGCAATCCATAGCAGGGGACCACCCCCAGCGTCACATGATGGGATGTCAGTGTGACACTATAAAGGGGGCGGTCCCCATGCCCGCCCTCCAGTTCTTTCCTGCTGTTGACCTGTATCAGTCGTACCTCATGGTGAAGTCTGCTACCAGTTGACCGCCATTTTTTGCATAAGTATTTTCTTATTTCTTATTTTCTCTGTTGTACTTGTTTTATTGCATGTCTTCTTTGTCGTGTCATCCAAAGAAGAAGTGCGACAAGTGCTGCGCCCAGAACCTGTACAGGGATAAACACTCCCACTGTGTCCTTTGCCTAGGCCCCAAGCATCGGGTCCAAGACTGTGGGGTCTGCCAATCCTTCAACAGGGCCACATGAGTCAGAGGCCAGACACCAGACAGCCCTCGAAGCCCACCTACTTAAAAAGTGCTTGACTTTGATGGAAAAAGAACTGCAGGATCTGTGGGAACATTCTTCTTCCTCCCCCACCACCGAGCGCAAGAGGAAGGAGAAGCGCCGAGACCGGTCTCCTTTTGTCCAGCATCGCCAGACTGATGAGGTGGCCTCTGGTTGGGCTTCTGCTTCGGTAAGTACCCCCTACTGCCCTGTCTCCATCCGCTCTGGCAGATCGGTTGCCAGCTCCCCCTCCCGTCGTGATCAGAGGGCGGAAGGGGCACTCCTCACAGGAGGGTTCTTCCTCCAGGCTTGTAGTCAGCTCTCTGGCCAGTAAGTGGCTCTCTGGTTCCTCCGAAGAGCGATCTGATCCCGGTTGATAAGCCAGACTCCAGCTCATCTGCCATCCGCCCGACCCTGATCAATAAGTTGGATATTGGTCCTTCCGACACCCGCTCGGTCACGGCCGATCAGTCGGTCACCGGCTCACCCGACGACTGCTTAGCTGAGGCTGTCCCATTGGACTCTTTAGAATTTCCCAATGGTGGGGAGAGCCAACTGCCAGACACACTTTCTTCCCTTGAGGGTTTTCCCTCCTGGGACTCATCGCTTCCTCTGACCCAATCCAACCCCTTGCTCTCCCTTGATTCTCGCCAGGAAGGCGAGTGCTGTTACTTTGGGGGTATCTTCCCTGACGTTGGGTCTGTTTACTGCTGGGTCCACCGCTGTTCCAGCGGACCTGTCGACAGAGGCCATTTCTCCTAGACCCCCCTCGCACACTTTGGGCCAGGCATCAGGTTCCTTGGTGCCTCTGATGCCCACCTCCTAGTGTCAGATCCCACACCGAGGAGCTTCTCACTGGTCGATGTCCTTCCCAACCCGGTGATGGCTGGTGTACCGGTTGCCCTGCCCACTGTCTGACGGCTCTTTGGGCACCCTGCCTACCCCTCACACTCCGATGCCTGAGCCTCTGCCAGGCCCTTCCCAGGTCCCAGCCGGGATCCTGGATCGCCACAGCCCGCCAACGGACCCATCTGCACTGAGTGGTCCCTCAGCCCTGCCTCCTTCAGGACTGTCTGCCCCTCTACCTGCTGGTCTTCCGGGCACAGTCCTCAGCTGCCCTTTGCCACAGTACCCTTATTACCTGGCGCCAGGGTATCCGTCAACGTGTTACCTGACGCCCGCTTATGCGCCCAGGTACCTGTTGCAGGATCACTTGTATCAGGGGTACAACCCACAAGACTACTCCTGTGGCTGCCAGCCCCCTGGCTGCCCCATATATCCTCTCTCATGGTATACAGGTTTCCAGCCTCCGCTTCCACCACCGCCTGCCTGTCTGCAACCTCAGGCTCCAGATGTGTCGCAGCTGACGCCAAGGAACCATTCCTTCGTGGTGGAAGGATGCTAAGTCACAACTCCTCGAAGAGCTTGGTCACCCACAGTTGGTTACAGTCCCGACGCTGGCCCCTAGGGCGGTCCCTAGGAACCTCTCCCCAGCCAACCCCCCGGTCGTCTGACTGGGATTCTGCCAGGCGCCCCCCCCCCCAAGGGCCCTACCTGTCAACAAGGCCATGTAGGACGTTTCTGATAAGGCATCTTCCCCCAGCAAGCCTGTATCCTCAGATTCAGGGGCATATTCTGACTCTTCTGCCAGCTCAGGTTCCCATTCCCCTAACAAGCCCCAGCCAAAAGAGTCCCCCAAATCTCCGGAGGACCCCTTATTTGCTGAGCATCTCTGGTCTATCCAGTCAGCTTGTGGCTGGGCTACCCAAGAGCTGGATCCTAAAAGAAAGGCTCGAGGAGCATTTGGACATATCAGATGCAGACCCCCTGCCCATCCCTCCATGGACGGGGCCGTATGAGGACTTGACGTCCACCATTTGGCAGCAACCATCTTCCATTCCTGCTGTCTCCAAGAAGGCCGATCGGACCTATCATTCCCCGGAAGGTGTTTCTCATCTCACTATGCAGCCTAAAACTGACTCCATAGTGATTACAGTGGCCCATGACAGATCGGCCAAGTCAAAATGTCTAAATACCTCTCCTCCAGACAAAGAGTCCAAGCAGATGGACCAATACAGCCGCAAGGTTTATGCCTCTTCCACTTGCACTTTAAGGTCACTAAATTATGTGGTCCACATGATTTCTTACCAGAAATCATCCCTGGCAGATCTTGAGTCAGAGCTCCAGTCGATTCCAGACCAAGACCTCAGGGACAGACTTCTTTGCAAGGTGAGGCTCACCAAGTCTTCCTGTTGCCACACCCTATGAGCCACCTATGACTCGGCAGACTCAGTGGCCCGCTGCTCTGCCTCAGGCGTTTGCCTAAGAAGACCTGCATGGCTCCATATAGCAGGACTGGTGCCTGATGTCCTATCCACCTCTTGGACGCCCCTTTCTGGGGGCCTGTCCTGTTTGGGGGCAATGTAAAGGACATTATCACCGAGCTACAAGATAGCAGCAGGTCCCTTCAGGACGTCCGCTCCCTGTACTGCTCTAGTTTCAAACCCAACCAGCCTTTTCATTGCCCGAAGCGGAACAAGCAGCCCCCAGCCAGACATAAGGGTAAGCATCATGCCATGGGCTCTGGGGCACCAACCCACCCAGCCAAATCCCAGAGAGCCATGGGAGGTCATCAAGCAGCCCTCCCCTCTGCCTCCTGACTTGTGGGTGACCCCTCCACCTCCTCCAGATCTTCCGGTGGAACCGGTGGGGGAAACGTTCACCCTCCACCTAAGAGGGTGGGAGGAGATCACCACAGATGCTTGGGTATTACAGATAATTGCAAGAGGACACTCAATAGATTTCCTGGACAGACCTCTCTACAATCCTCTGGGCATGTCCCACTACCCCGTCAAGTCATCTTCCTCTAGTAAGAGAGGAAATCCAGGCTGTTCTGTCGAAGTCAGTCATAGAGCCGGTTCCTCCCACACAGGAAGGAAGGGGGTATTACTTCCACTTCTTCTTGGTGACCAAAAAGACAGGAGATCTAAGACCCATCTTGGATCTCAGCCTGCTGAACCTCTTTGTCAAATACAAGAGGTTCCACATGTTGACTCTTCAGGGAATCTTACCCCCTGCTCCTCAAGGATCAGTGGCTTTGTTCGCTGGACATGCAGGATGCCTACTTGCACATCCCTATCCTCTCAGCCCACTGCCACTATCTCAGGTTCACTTTCCAGGGGAACCATCTCCAATTCAAGGCTCTTCCCTTTGGCCTTTCCTCGGCACCTCAGGTTTTCACCAAGTGCCTAGCGGTGGTCGCGGCAGCGGCCTTATACCATAGGGGAATTTATGTGTTCCCGTACTTGGACAACTGACTTTTGTCAGCCCTGTCTCAGGGCAGTCTGCAGGAGTCTCTCTCCTACACCCTGGACCTCTTTTCCCATCGTGGCATCACGGTGAATTACCTCAAGTCCAACCTTTTGCCCTCCCAGTGCCTCCAATTCATTGGAGCAGTGCTGGACATGGTCCAGGGCAGGGTCTTCCTTCCTCTGGACAGAGCAGATACGCCGAAGCAGCAAGCCTTCACTGTAACCAACTCTCGTTGGACCACAGCTCACTCTGTTCTTCGGCTGCAGGGTCTAATGGCAGCTGCCATTCCCACCGTACCGATGTCCAGACTGCATATGAGGGTATCCCAGTGGACACTCAGGGGCCAGTGGGATCAGCGCTTGGATGACCTGGACCACAGAATCATGGTCTCCAATTGCATGAAGAGGGATCTTCTCTGGTGGCAGGAGTTATCCAACCTCTCCTCAGGGGCCCCCTTTCACCACTCTTCTCCCTCCATGATCCTCACGATGGACACCTTGGGTCAGGGTTGGGGAGCCCACCTGGGAGACCACTGATCCCAGGGGAAGTGGTCACCACAGGAACTGCATCTGCACATCAACGTCCTGGAGATGAGAGCTGTGCTGTATGCTGTCCAGGCGTTTCAGACCCTCTTATGCCTGGGAACTCTCCTTGTCCAGACTGACAGTACGGCCACAGTTTGGTACATAAACAAACAGGGAGGCACCCGATCGTACCCCCTTTGCAGGGAGGCAATGCGGATGTGGTACTGGACAATCCAGCACAATCAGTACTTGACAGCAGTCCATGTCCTGGGCTTTCACAATATCCTGGTGGACAGTCTCAGCTGCACCACCATGCAGGCTCACGAGTAAGAACTGAAACAAGAGTTGGCAGAAAGCCTGTTCGATTAGTGGGGTCAACCAGAGCTGGACCTCTTTGCCTCCCCATCCAACACAAAACTACCTAGTTTTTGCTCGCTGATTCCTGGGCGTGCTGTTTTTTTGACGGGACGCACTGTCACTTTTTTGGACAGGGAGGTTTCTGTATGTCTTCCCTCCCTTTCCAATTCTGCAGATGGTCCTGCTGAAGCTTCAAGAGGAGGGAGCACACATGATCCTCATTTCTTCTCTCTGGCCTCAGCAATCTGGTTCCCTCTGCTGCAGCACCTAGCACTGGAACCTCCAGTACCTCTACCTCTCCTCCATGACCTTCTCACACAGGAGCAGGGCAGCCTGGTGCACCCGGGCCTTAAATCTCTCCACTCGCATGCATGGCAACTCCTGACTCCCAAGTAGCCCAAGTTTGGTGGAAGCCAGAAAGCCTTCCACCAGAACAACTTATGCTGTGAAGTGGAAGAGGTTTACTATTTGGGTGACTGCCAGGGGCTTGGACCCCTTTTCTTGCCTGGTATCCCAGGGCCTAGAGCACCTTTTGCATTTATCTGATTTGGGCCTCAGTTATTCCTTGCTGAAGGTTTATCTTTCAGTGATCTCTACCTATCACCTTCTGGTGGATGGCAAGAATCTTGCCCAGTTGGAGGTCTCCAAAACCTTCCTTAAGGGGATCCTCCACTTGAAACATCCGGTCCATAGGCCGGATCCCCCCCTGGGATTTGAATTTTGTTTTAGAGAAGCTTACTTTGCCCCCTTTTGAGCCAGCAGCAAGCTGCGATATGCGCTACTTGTCTTGGAAAGTGCTATTTTTAGTTGCAATTACCTCAGCTCAAAAGATTTCTGAGCTTCAGGCCCTTGTTTGTAAGGAGCCTTATTTAATTTTCCACAAAGTAGTTCTGCGAACTAACCTTTCTACCAAAAGTAGTGTCAGAGTTTACGTTAAACCAGGATATTCAATTGACTGTTTACAACCCTGAATACTCCAGCAGGGGGGAACACCTTTTGCACACTTTTGATGTGCACAGGATTTTATGCTATTATATTTCACGGACCAAGGAGGTAACATAGAAACATAGACTTTGACGGCAGATAAGGACCACTTGACCCACCCAGTCTGCCCATTTCCCTACCTACTGGATAAGCTGCAGATTCTAGTTAACCAACAGCCTACTTCCTGCCACCCCACTACAATTGCCTTGTGTCTGTCCCATGCATGCTTGAATTCCCCCACTGTTTCAGCCCCAACAACCTCCCCAGGAAGGCAGTTTCACGCATCCACCACTCTCTCCATGAAAAAAGATTTCTCACATTACCCCTAAGCCGTCCCCCCTCTATCTTTAAATTGTGTCCCCTTGTTCTTACACATCTCTTTTTCTGAAAGATGCTACCCTCCTGGACTTTTCTATCATGTCCCCCTCGTCCCTCCTTTCATCAAGGGTATACATGTTAAGCTCTCTCAGTCTCTCTTCATATGATTTCTGATGCAGACCCTGCACCATTTTAGTTGCACTCCTCTGGACTGCTTCCATCCTGTCTATGTCCTTGCGTAGATGAGGTCTCCAAAACTGCAAACAGTACTCCACATGGGGTCTCACCAACTGTCTGTACAGAGGGATAACCACTTCCCTTTTTCTACTTGTGATGCCCCTTCCTATGCATGCCAGTATCCCCCTGGCTGTCCTCACTGACTTCTCACATTGCTTACCCACCTTTAGATCATCTGATATGACTACCCCCAAGTCCTGTTCCATTTTTGTTGTTATTAGTACCTCCCCTGCTATTGTGTACTCTTCTCCTGGGTTTTTGTTTCCCAGGTGCATTACTTTGCACTTGTTTGCATTGAATCTAAGTTGCCATATGTCTGACCATTCCTCCAACCTTGCCAAGTCCCTTCTCATCCTTTCTACCCCCCCTTGTGTATCAACTCTGTTACAGATCTTTGTATCATCTGCAAAGAGGCATACCTTTCCCTCCAGACCCTCTGCAATGTCACCTATAATTACCTATAAAGGTAATGCAAGTCCGATCAGTTTTGCGTTTTCTTTGCGCCCAAACATCAGGGCATAGCTGTTTCCAAGAAATGCCACTCTAAGTGGTTGACTAACTGCATCACTTTCATTTACCAAAAATATACAAAACCACTTACGTGGGAAGTGAAGGGGCACTCAACCCATGGCATGGCTGCTTCTACTGCCTTTTTAAGGAATGTGTCCGCCTCTGACATTTGTGCTGTGGCCACCTGGAGTACCATCCATACTTTCACCAAGCATTACAGTCCAGACATCTCCTCTAGGTGCAGGTCTGGCTTTGGACTAGCCATCCTTCAGGGCTTATTGTCCTAACTGGGGTCTTGATCTGCAGGCTGTTCTGCCTCCCAGACCTCAGTTTCCAACTGTTTCTTCTTGACTGCTTGGAATTCAGTCCCGTGTCTAATGACATACTGCAGGATCCCTCTTTTTTGCATGATTTATTTATGCACCCTTAACTTTGGGGCATCTCTCAGGGTCTCTTCCACCAATTGCCGAACACAACCGCCCACCTGAACCGACTACTCCGGGCTACATCAGGTAAGCGGGGTCTGGGCACTCTCCCAGCCCAAGGAGCGGCCCCAGACTCCAAGGAGAACCGGAGAGATGGCCGGTATTGGGCGTGCGGATCGGACGTACTGCTTTCCTATTGCCGTCACCTCACCCAAAGGAAGGGGGTATTTCCGTGGTTTTCTGCCTGGAGCACGGACGTGCAATGACTTCCCGCCCAGCGAGCACACGCTCCCGCACGCCCCTGGAAGATATCCACTGTGCTGCAATCCCCAAGCATCTGCTGCCATGCACTGCAGTGCCTCAGCCTCCACCAGGGGGTGCCAGTGTATCAGGAGATCCCCCGAACTCTCCCCAGGACTAGGAGAGCTGTCTATGGATGCTTGATCTCAGTCCTCCCCTGCCGACCCCCGGCTCCCCGAGCTCGTTCCCGAACTTGGGTCACTGGCATGGCGTGATGTGTGGCATCCAGCGCCTCAACCCTCAGTGCCACCGGGCCGGCCTGCAGGAACCCTCTTGAAGTAAGATATAACAGTTACGTAAGAGCTTACCATAGCAATAGGTCTTCAAGAGACATTCCTGTAGTAGGTCATATCTTTCTCTTCCACCTTCCCCCAGTGTCTGCTTATTCTTTTCCTTTCTCAGGGTGCTTTTTCAGCAGCTCCGGGTTTTAGGAGTATTCTCCTTTCTCCCATATCCCTTTTGGGGCTCTTCCAGTGGGAGAACTGGAAGGCGGGCATGTGGGACGCCCCCTTTATAGTGTCACGCTGATGTCCCATCATGTGACGATGGGGACAATCCCCCACTATGGATTGCTAGCTAGAAGTTTGCTGTGTTGTCCTGACACCAGGGGGCACAGTCCTACATGTAATGACCTACTGCAGGAACCTCTCTCGAAGATCTGCTGTTACAATAAGTTCTTACATAACTGTTATTTATGGTAAGTCTTATGTAACTGTGCTTTCCCCTACCCCTTTGCAGGGACCTGCTGACACATGCTCAGGGGACCCTGGTCCATCCAGGACTCAAGTCCCTCCATCTGCATGCATGGCTCCTGAGGACATAGCCACTGCACACTTTGGGGTGTCTAATAAGGTGGCTGATGTCCTGGTGGCTGCCAGGAAACCTTCAACCAGGACCACTTTCTCGATGAAGTGGAAGCACTGTGCTATATAGGCCGCTTCCTATCATTTGGACCCTTTCACTTACCTGGTGAACCAGGTTCTGGAGTATCTCCTGACCTTGTCTGGTACAAGCCTCCAGTACTCCTCTCTTAAGGTGTACCTGTCTGCTATATCAGCTTTCCAAGTGCACACTGATGACCGTACTGTGGCACAGTTGCATGTTGCCTATACTTTCTTGTGAGGCATTCTCCATTTCAAGCCTCCTATCCATAATCTGGTTCCGGCTTGGGACCTAAATTTCATTCTAGAGAAACTGACCCTTCCTCCTTTTCAGCCAGCCATATCTTGCGAGCTACGCTTTCTGTCATGGAAAGCATTTTCTTTAGTTGCTATTACTTCTGTTCGAAGAATTTCAGAGTTACAGTCTCTCATGTGTGAGCAGCCTTATTTGGTTTTCCACAAAGACAGGGTCTCTTTACGTACTAATCCTAAGTTTTTTCCTAAGGTGGTGTCTGAGTTTACTCTGAATCAATCTATTCACCTGCCTATTTATTTTCCAGAGCATGCCAATCCAGGGGAAGCATTGCTCCATACTTTGGATGTGCATAGAATTCTCGAGTACAAAGGACTGCAGAAAGTCCTCTCAGTTGTTTGTTTCTTTCGCCCCCGGCAAAGAGGGCATTCCAGTATCTAAACAGTGCTTGTCCAAATGGTTGGCCAACTGTATTACTTTTTGTTATAAGAAGTACAGTAAGGAGCTTCCTGGTGTGGTTCACGGCCATTCCACCAGCGGCATAGCCACTTCTGTTGCCCGTTTCAGGAATGCGTCGGCTGCAG
Source organism: Neoceratodus forsteri (assembly GCA_016271365.2). Taxonomy (NCBI): domain Eukaryota; kingdom Metazoa; phylum Chordata; order Ceratodontiformes; family Ceratodontidae; genus Neoceratodus; species Neoceratodus forsteri. The sequence continues at coordinate 325,103,943 of CM028136.1, forward strand.
AAATTTGTGATGCTGCCACTTGAAGTTTTGTTTACACATTCACCAAGCACTACAGTCTGGACATTGCCCCCAGAAGAAGGGCAGGCTTTGTCCTAACTGTGCTTCAGGGCCTTTTTTCTTAGGCCTCTGGCCTCCTGCCCCCCAGACTGTCTTGCAGTTAGCACTGCTGAGACTTGTTCCATAGGTGAGACCTGATGACAGAGATATCTCTGAAGAAGACAGAACAGTAACGTAAGAACTTACTGTAACAGTAGATCTTTGAGGGAATCTCTGTCCTCCGATTATGCTGTCCTCCTCCCTCCCCCTCTCTCTCTCTCTCTCTCTCTCTCTCTCTCTGTCTCTCTCTCTCCAGCTCGGCTGTCCTGTTGCTCCAGCCTTTTTGTTGCGGGCACTCTCTCTCTCTCTCTCTCTCTCTCTCTCTCCTTGGTTCCCTGGTGGGACTCCTGTCTCCTATGGCTTCCAGCTAGGAAAAGAACTGAGGAAGGAGCGGGGCTGCCCACATTTGTATAGGGCTGTGACGTCAGAGCCTGATGTCGGTGCAGGTGGCCCCCTACAAGACTGCCGCAGAAAAGCTTCTGTGTGATCCTGGTGCCTGACAGCTAAGTTCCATAGGTGTGACCTGATGACAGAGATTCCCTCAGAGATCTACTGTTATGGTAAGTTCTTACATAACTGTTCTTTATAGTTAAAGGGGCAGAGGCCAATGGGGAATTAGGCGTTCTGCTGCAGCACCAGTACCCAAACCTCAGGGAAACGGAACCCCTGACAAGCCTGACCAAATTGCCCAACCACTGGCAGCAGGAGGAACTGGTTTACTTTTTCCATCCTAGAAGTAGTGAGCTAGGGTTTGATTTTGCAGTTCAGAGGATTTTCAATACTACTGGACCCAAAAGTTTTTTCAGTCTCACACTCCAGCAAAAAAGAAAAAAAAAATCTGCTGGAGCTGGGGGTGAAGAAATCACTGCATACACATGCAGTGGGACAAGTACCTGCTGCAACAGGACAAGGGACATTACTCCAGATGCTTCCTAGCCCTAAAGAAAAGTGCATAAAATGCCTGAGGAGAATACTTCCAATTCAGGTTAAGGGGCTACCGCTGGTAAGTTACAGCACTTCCTTTCAGCCTCACCTCAGATGGGTATTCACAAAGTGCCTAGTTGTGGTGGCAACACGTTTGAGAAGAGAGGGGTGGTGTATCTTCCTGGACATAAAGTCTTCACCACTCATTCACACTGATAAGATCTACACCAGAGGCGCTAGGACCCAGCAGGAGCAAACTTTTTGCAAGAGGGCCGGCGCTAGAGATGGAGCTGCGAGGAGTGGCGCCGCGAGACTCAGCTCGTACGGCAGTGACTTTCTCGGCGTCGACCCTCCAACCACCTCAGTTCCTTTTTCCCGCCGTTGAGTGCGCTTCAGTGATGATGTCGCTTGCCGCTCGGGAGTCAAACTTCAAACTAGCAGCATAGTTTTCAGTTTATTGTTTTGTAATTTATTTACGAACAAGTACCGCTTACTTGTAAATTTTACTTATTTAGAAAAAGAAGTCTTCAGCCCTCCATTGACGGAGTTGACCATGAGCAGGTCAGGTGACGGTAGGGAGACTTCGTATGAAAGCTGTTCAGTCAGTTGGGCTGGGTCCAGTCCGCCGCCTTCCAGAGGGAGGGTCCGACAACGGACGGTCTGATGCCCAGGGGGATGGACGGTCCCCTGGAAGCATAAAAGAAAACGGTCGCACTCTCGGCACCATTCGGCCTCGAGCTTTTCTTCGGCCCACAGGTCAAGAAAGAGAAGGCATCACTCGAGGTTGGCTTCTGGTGTGTCTGCACGTTGACGGTGGGTCGTTGAGGTCAGGTGCCGGTCTCCTCCTCTGGAGTCGCCGGTTTCTGTCTCCAGTGACTGACCTCTTAGACATCAGAGCCCTTTCCCGCCTCTTGAAAGGGCTTCCGATGAGCAGTTTCATCTGTGGGCCACTCTTATGGAGCAGTGGGCTCAGAGGTTGGTCCAGCTGCCTGGCCCAGTCACTCCAAGGCCTTTGGGCCCTTCGGGAGAGGGGGTAGGGCGGTTGGGCCTTCCTAGTTGCGTGGCACCATCTTCGGTGCCATCGACTCCACGCTCAGGTGTTTTCTCCCCTCACATGGCTGCAGCACAGGGGGCCACACCGATGCCTTTATCTCCTGGTATTCTTCCTCCTTTCTCTTCAAATCGAGCCTTCGGGCCCTGAATTACTTTTGCACCGTCGGGGCTCTCTTGGCATCGTGGGTCTCTCGGCGCCAGTGCTCTTGGTCGGCGCTTGTCAGCCTGGGCTTTGGTCGGCACCATGTGCTGGGTTGTTTCTGACGCGCCGCTCTCCTTGCCTTCCGCACCGTGTTCTTCTTCGTGCCGAGGCTTGGTGCAGCACTGTCCAGCCTTCGGGTTCTCGATCTCAATCCTTTCTCTTCGTTTCCTACTGATTTTCATTCCTTTCCTGTCCATGCAGTCCCTCCTGAGCTGTCAAAGGATGATATTGAGCCTGACCCAGATCTTTGACTGGGTGATGATGTGGAAAGAGTAGGGATCAGTTCTGCTGTAGAGCCCGTGGTTGAAAGCCTGTCATTTAAGTCTCTGCTGAAAAATTTAAATTCTACTTTTTCGCTCTACAGATATCGATCCTGAAAAGCTTTTGATACTCCAGTACCTACATGTCCCGGAGATCCCTATGGATTTAATTCCTCCAGTACAACCATCCTTTGAGACGCTCTCGCAGATGGTATGGAATAATCCCGCTCTCATTCCTTCTGTGGCTAAGTCCATAGACAGGAAGTATGCTGCTCCCAAAGATCGACCCATTTTGGCCTCCCAGGTCTTTGCAGACCCTATTGTAGTCTTGGCAGAGAATGATAAGGCCATTCTTCCTCAGGCATCTGCAGCCCAGCCTATAAACAAAGAATCTCATAAGATAGACACCTTAGGTAAGAGAGATTTTGCTGCCTTCACCCTGGGTTAGCGTATAGCCAGCTACCAGGGCTATTTCTCTCAATATGAGTATGTTCTTTGGCATTCGCTCAAACAGATGGTGAAAGCTCTGCCTGAGTCAGACACTAGTTCAGAGCTACTTCAGACCATAACCATGGGCATCGAGTCCAACAACCAGCAGGTTAAAGCAGCTATGGACACTTTCGATACTGCTTCCTGAGCGGCAGCGGCGGTAGGCATTTGTACCCGTCGTCACTCCTGACTACGCACTTCGGGCTTCACGATTGATGCCCAACAAAAGGTCATGGTGTTACCCTTTGACAGTATGTATCTGTTCGGACCTCAAGTAGAGCAAGCACTGGAGGCCACACAGAAGACTAGGTCGGCCATTAAAATGGCTCAACCTGCTCCCACCCCTTCTCGGGGGGTGTTAACAAGCGTCAATTTCACAACCGTCAGTCCTTTTGGAGCAAGGGCAGGGGAGGTTTTAACAAAAACCAAGCCCCACAGCCTCAAAAGAAAATGCAACAGAAGGCACAAGGGCCCAAAGTGCCCAGTGCCACCTTCTGAGTTTCTGGCCCAGGTCCCACCTCAACTGCCGAAGGGGGACTCTTCCTCAGCGGTGGGAGGACGTCTGACTCCATTCTACAACCAGTGGAAGTCTATAACGTCAGACAAATGGGTCCTCCGGATAATCCGCGTGGGGTACTCCCTCAACATTTCAGAAGCCCCTCCAGATCGTCCCCCCAAACAAAAGCCCAGGCTGTCCACAATACAGTCAGACCTTCTTGCCTCAGAGATACAAGGCCTTCTGAACAACAGGGCAGTAGAAATAGCTCTGCTGGATCAATGAAACGATGGTTTCTACTCCCATTACTTCCTGGTCCTGAAAAAGACCGGTGGCATGCGCCCCATTCTGGACTTCAGAAAGTTAAACAAGTTTCTTTTCAAGGAAAAGTTCAAGATGATATTGCTCAGGACCCTGTTACCTTTCTTCACCAACATGATTGGATAGCTTCCCTCGACATGCAGGACACTTACCAACATATTCCTATACACCCAAAGCAATACAAATACCTACAGTTTGTAGCACTGGGCCAGCATTGTCAGTTCAGAGTCCTACCCTTTGGGCTATCCTCGGAGCCACGGGTTTTTACAAAATGTTGTGCAATTCTTGCAGCGCATCTCAGAAAGATCGGAATTCAAGTGTTCCCATATGTGGACGACTGGCTTCTAGCAAGCCCTTTCAGGCAAGGAACTCTTGACGCCGTAGCCATGGCCTCAGACTTTCTCACGTCCATGGGAGTCCTGTTAAATCTCAAGAAATTGCAGTTGCAGCCCTCCCAGAAGCTCCTTTTTATAGGAACTCTTCTGGACACCTCCTGTGCGAAAGCTTTTCTACCAGAGGACAGAAGGAGCAATATCCTACAGATGGCCTGATACATCAGAGAGCACAGCTTGGTTCGAGCTATCGCGATGCAATGGATGCTGGGTCTCATGGCATCCTCGGTGTTCACTGTACCCCTGCATGCCTCCACATGAGAACCTCTCAATGGATGCTTAGTACTCCGTGGTCCCCAACTACTCACCCTCAGTCCTTTCTCATCAAGGTGACAGAACCTCTGAAGAGGTCACTCACCTGGTGGTCGCAAGAGGACAACCTTCTGGAAGGGTATTCCTTTGCTCCTCTGGATCATCAGATTTCCATTACCATGGAAGCGTCCCTGATGGGGTGGGGAGCTCACTGCCAGAATCTTCACACCCAAGGTACATGGACTCAAGATGAGTCCCAGCTTCACATAAATGTCCTAGAAATGAGGGCCGTCCTTTATGCAGTCTGGGCTTTGAAGGACATTCTCTGTCACAAGAACATTCTCCTTCAAACAGACAACAAAGCAGTGATGTATTACATCAACAAGCAGGGCGGTGCACATTCTTACCCTTTATGCAGGGAAGCGATGAGAGTGTGGGAATGGTGCCTAGAGCACAAGGCTCTAATTCAGGCAGTCTACCTGCCGGGAGTGCAGAACAAACTGGCAGACCATCTCAGCAGAACAGAGACAGAGCCTCACGAGTGGTCTCTCGACTCAACCGTAGTTCAGTCACTATTCGCAGAGTGGGGAACTCCAGACCTGGACCTTTTTGCATCCCCACTCAACACAAAACTGCCTCTTTTCTGCTCCAGAAATCCAGGGCCTGACATTTTCTGTCAGGATGCGTTCAGGCTGCAGTGGACAAAACGTTTTCTATACACCTTTCCTCCTCTTCCACTAATTCAGAGGGTGGTTCTCAAATTCAAATCCCAGGGGGACAAAATGATCCTCATTGCTCCCTTCTGGCCTTAACAGATATGGTTTCCATTACTCAACAGTATGTCAGAAACCCCTCCTAAAGCACTTCCCCTTCAGATGAGCCTTCTGACCCAGGGGCCTGTGGTCCATCCCAATCTGAGGTCGCTTCACCTTCACGCTTGGCTCCTGAAGAGATAAAAGTGAACAGGTTCAATGTCTCTCGGAGAGTTTCAGATATTCTTTTGGCTGGGTGCAAGCCAGCCACTAGAAAAACTTACACAGCCAAATGGAAGCGTTTTTCTCTCTGGTGTGCAAAATCCTCTTTGAATCCTTTTTCCTGCCCACCAAATAAAGTTCTAGAGTACCTTTTAGACCTCTCAAATTCAGGTCTACAATAATCTACAGTTAAAGTTCACCTTTGTGCTATTTCAGCTTATCATGAGCCAGTACTTTCCTTATCACTGGCTCAGTTACCAGTAGTTAAGAGGTTTCTTAAGGGTATTCTGCGTACCAGGCCTCCTATCAGACGCCCAGTCACAGCCTGGGACATTAATCTTGTGCTAGACATGCTCACTCGAAAGCCTTTTGAGCCTCTAGCTACCTGTGAGCTGAAATTTCTCACTTGGAAAACGGCCTTCCTGGTGGCCATTACCTTGGCCCGCAGGGTCTCTGAAATACATGCCTTGGTCACAGACCCTCCATATACTGTGTTTCATAAGGACAAAGTAGTTCTTAGTACCCATCCTAAGTTTCTCCCTAAGGTTGTTTCAGAATTCCATCTAAACCAACCTTTAGTCCTACCTAGTTACTTTGCGAACTTCCAAAATGAAGGAGCGTGTACCCTTCATTCTTTAGATGTCAAAAGAGCTCTGCATTTCTATTTGGCTAGAACAAAATAAATTTGCAAAGCTCAACAACTGTTTGTTTCCTTCAGCGAGACCCGGCTGGGTCAACCTGTCACTATCAGATGCATTTCAACATGGCTGGTGGCATGCCTTCGCCACTGTTATTCCATAGCACAGGTTAAGCTGAAGGGCAGAGTGTAGGCTCACTCTACTAGAGCAGTCGCGGCATCCCTGGTGGAAATCTGCAACGTGCCCATTGCAGACATTTGCAATGCGGCTATCTGGAGCTCAGTGCATACTTTTGTCAAGCACTATGCCCTGGATGGCCATGCCAGGTGACATCTTTCGCTTGGCAGGACTATCCTTAATGGACTTTTGTCCTAAATTTGTGAGCTCTTGGTCTCCTGCCACTCACTGGGGGTTATTAGCTCGGCATCTCCATCAGTGAATGAGTGGTGACATGAGATATGAAGACAGATTAATATAATTCTTAATCTTCTGGACCTAAGTCTTCACCACTCATTCACACGCCCACCCACCATCCCCTGAGCTCACCTCTGTTGTTGGTCTTCACTCCCTCAGTCTTAGGCTGTGAAGACTTCTTTGCTGACCCTTCTTATATGCGTTGCTCGGACCACCTTATATCCATTTTTTTGTTAGGATATCCATCTAGGTTAGTTACACTGCACCTCCTCGGAAAAAAAGGTACTGAGGTGGTTGGAGGGTCGATGCTGAGATAGTCATTGCTGCATGAGCCAAGGCTCGTGGCGACACTCCTCGCGGCTTCATCTCTGACACCGGCCCTCTTGCAAAAAGTTTGCTCCCGCTGGGTCCTAGCGCCTCCGGTGTAGATCCCATCAGTGTGAATGAGTGGTGGAGACTTTGTCCAAGAAGATCAAGAATTACGGTAGGTACCTAATTTCCATTTTTTTCCTTACCTGACTGACGGGCTGATCTCAGGAAAAAACACAGCAAGCTCCTCCATGTTGCTAACTCAGAGCACTTTGGAGGCTGTGGGCTTCCTCATAAACTTCCAAAGTCCCAAACAGAACCAGTTCAAGTTTTGGACTTTATTGATGCAGAGATGGATACCCTGGAAGGGAAAGCTTTTCTTCCTCTAGCAAGGGTAGCAAATCTGATTTCAACTGCAGAATCCGGCATAGCAAGCCAGCCAAGGTCTGCAAAGGTTTTTCTAATTTTACTGGGTCACATGGCCTTCTCAACAACAGTGGTACCAGGTGTCAGATCCAGAGTATCACCTAAGGGATTGTTGTTTTCAGAAGTGGGACACCCTATCCAAATTGGTACCTCTGTCACAAGAGTCTTATTAAGGGCACTGGACTGGTGGAAGAGGGAATGCAACCTCATAGAGAGGATTCCCTTCCTCCAGCAATTCCCTGCAGTCATTCCCACAGCAGATACCTCACTCCTAGGTTGGAATGTCCACCTGGAGGATCAAACTGTGAGCGGCACATGGAGTGCATAGGATGTGATAGATCACATACATCTTCTGGAACTCAGTGCAGTGTTCCTGGCAATGCAGATATTTTTCTCCCAGATCAGTGGTCAGTCTGTCCAGATTAAAACAGACAGCACCACAACCATGTACTACATAAGCAAATAGGGAGCAACAGGATGTTTCAAGCTGTGCTCAGAAGCCATAAAGATGCATAACCTGGAAAATGCCCTGGGGTGCAACTGTCCACAGTACATCTACAAGGGGAAAGGCAATGTACTAGCACCTTTAGCAGGATTAGTCAGGGAAATCATGAATGGGCCCTGAACCAGCAGGTGCTGGCATCAACATCCAGAAGGAGGGGTACATCAGAAATTGATCTGTTTGTATTCTGATAGAATCAGCAGCTTCCCCTGTTTTGTTGCAGGCCTCTGGCTTGGGGTTGGTTCCATCAGATTCCCTGACTCTAGACTAGACAGACAGACAGATACCTGTATGCCTTTTCTCCCCCGCCTCTGTTGCTTAGAATGCTCTTGAAGCTGAGGAGCCAGTCTGCAACCATTATCCTAGTAGCCCAGTTTTGGCCAGGTAGATTTGTTACTCCCTACGTCTGGCCCTCACCATCAAGCATCCGATCTGCCTCCCACTGAGGCACAACATGCTGACCATGTCTCAGGGCAGGATTACCTTCCCAGACCTCAGGTCTCTGCATCTCAATGCTTGGATCCAAGGAACTGGAGTGGAGTTCTCTGACTAACCTTTTTGAAAAGGTTTTGCAAGTCCTCAGGGTTTCCAGGAATCCAGCAACAGGGAAAACTTTTTCTTCCAAGTGGAAAAGGTTCTCTCTGTGATGTGCATATAAGCAGCTCAGTCATTTGCAAGCCAATCTGCCCACAATCTTGGACTACCTAGTCCACCTTCAGTCCCTGGGCTGCAGGCCCGCAACCTTTAAGGTGCATTTGGCAGCAGTGTCAGCTTATGTTTCAGAAGGAAAAGAGAAAATTGAACCAGCTGGACACTTTGGCCCTTGTCTTCTTACCCCTGATCCTAACGCACTCATCTGTGGCAACCAGTATTCCTTCCTTAATGAGGGACCACCTTTGGTCCACCCCCATATCTGCTCTGATGTCCACCAGATGGCTCCTTAGCACTTCTCTCATTTTCCTGAAGTCCACCCTTCTGAAATCCAAGATTTTGGTCATAGTCGGGATGCTTTCCCTGCCCATATCCAACTGGAACCACACTGTGCAATGGTCACTTCCTCTCAGTGGCTCCCTGACCATTATTTCCTGTACATGCTCCCCATTTGTGAGCACCAGATCAAGAATTGCCTCAGCTCCTGTTGGTTCAGTGACACCCTGAGTCAGGAACCCACTCTGCAGTCCTTCCAGGATCACCTGACTCCTAGCACATCATGGATGGTGTACTCCAGTCCACCTTGGGCAGGTTGAAGTCCCCCACAATTACCACCTCTCCTTTTCCCGCAGCTTCTGATATTTGTGAGCTCAGTTCCCTGTCCATCTCCTCATCCTGACTGGGTGGTCTATAAACCACCCCCAACCTCACCTTTCTCCCTCTATTGGACCTTAACTGAACACATAATGCCTCCATCTCCCCTCCCTCTGACTCCCTCCTCGTGCAAGTTATTCTCTCCCTGATATAAACTGCCACCCCTCTTCCCTTCCCGACTACCTTGTCCCTCCTGTATAGTTTATATCCAGGGATCGCAAGGTCCCAGTCATGGTGTGATGTTGCCCAAGTCTTGGTTACTGCAGCTATGTCCACCCTCCTGTCCGCTAATAGTGCCTGCAGGTCTTCCATCTTGATGTGGACTCAGAGACACCACCTCCACCTAGAATCTTACCTTCCTTCTCTTCTCTATTCTTCTGTTCAGATTTATCCCCTCTGTGTGCACCCCTCCACGTACCCTTGTTATGTGTTCCTCACCCCCTCCACCCTTTGCTAACTGTGTTCTTGCCCCTTCCAGCTCCTCTCTCCAGACCTCTTCCATCACTGTGGGGGGAGATTCACTGACCTTCTCCTCTCGGAGTCTGTGGGTCTGCACACCCACTGTCCTCCCCCCTCAGTAGTTTAAATTAAGTGCAGTGGTTATGTATTCCCCCAGTTTGTCCCAGAGTACCCTCAAACCCTCCCTACTGAGGTGTAGCCTGCCTGGTGAAAAGAGTGCTTTGTGCTGTTGAAAAGTAATAATTGGGTGAATGGTGTCATTTTACCCGAGAGATACAGTAATCTCTCTTGCTGTTTCCAGCACCCATTTGTTTGTTGTTACAGACTTGTATTGGTGGATACACTGAGAGAGGCATCTCCCTTCTGATGTGGAAGTGATGACCTGTATCATGTTAGGGATTAGATTAGGCTGTTGCAGTGGGAGTTCAAGCTAACTGCTGCCTGCCCTCCCCTTTCCTCTTCCTCTGTGTGAACCTCTGGGTGTATGATAACCTGTTATAATAACTCCTCCCCATGCCTCCACCATCACTCAATCTGTAAAACCCTCTGGACTTTTCTTCTTTAACTAAGTTTTTAAAAGTGGTCTGTTTTGTCACCCTCATTCATACAACTCCCTCTCTGACAGCCAAATAGGGTGATATCTTCAAAAGGGAAGTTTGCTACCTTGCTCTGCAGATCAACAGAAAATTTTGTTTTTCAAACAACATGAAGTCTTGCTGTATTCTGACAATCTGCAGTTAGCTCCAGCCTTTAAACTGCCTCAGAGAGTATAGGGTTAATTTTCTATGCAGTACATAGAATGTTGAGCTCGAGCTCAGTTGAGGTCTCTGTCTGCAGCACTTTGAAACCCAACCATCAGATTCTTTACTCCGCCTCACTGAACAGTCACTCCGGAGAGTTCTCCTTCAGCTCGGTTCAAAAGTTGGTTAAAGTGTCGATTAAAGTTTCGGTTTAATCTGAAATTATTTCCGCATTGTCGGTTCAGGCTGTGTCTGCAGTACCGTGAGTACTTAGATAGTTTTCTGTTTTACTTTGTGGAAATTGTGAAACTTGTTCGATCGGTTCGGCTGAACCGATCCAATAGTTGAATTTCTTGTACTTTTCTTTAGTGTGTGGTTACCGGTCCTTATCGGTTTAAAAAAAACATGTTTTAAATGTTTTTTTCCAATACCCGTGACACGGTTAGGAACCGATAAGGGAGTCTTGCCTGGCGGTTGCCGAAAAAAGGGTAAATTTTAGGTTGGCCATGTCTGAGAAACCCAAGAAAAAAAATGGACCCACTGGATTTCAACACTGCAGTGAGTGTGGGGAGGTCTTTGCTAAGGCCGATCCCCACACCACCTGTGTTTATTGTCTGGGGTTTGAACATCTCGATACAGACTGCCAAATTTGTAAAAACTTTCCTAAGTCTACCCTGGAGAAAAGATTAGGCAGACTTAGGGAAAAGGAGGCCGAGAAGTCCGCTGACCCGGATGGCCAGCCCGGTTCGGTTCTGACCAAACCAGAAGGAGTACCCTCTGACCAGGGCGATACTTCGTCGGGCAAGAGGAGAGCCGATCCTGAGGGATCAGTTTCTATGGAAAGGAAACGTAAAGACAAGTCAGCTGGTTCAGATCCGGAGGTTCATGTTCTGACCGCTGATGAGATTGCCCGAGTGATTCAGATTGTTGAATCGCTTCAACCGGTTCCGTCCGATCCGGCCCTGTTAGCTAGGGGTTCGGTTCGGTCGGTTCCACTGGTTCAGGATTATGCCCCTGAAGATTTTTGTGAACCGGAATTTGAGGAGGAGGGGGATTTTGAACAAGATGATGACTATGATGGAGCAGAAAGTCTGGATGTGCCCATTGAACCGGACATCCTCCCAGACAGACCTTCTGGTGTTTCCCCTCCTAGGCTCTCTGAGTCCCCTCCCCACTATCTATTCTTCAGAAAAGTGGCTGAAACTCTCCAGCTCCCTATGGAGGAAGCCACAGAGGATCAAGAGGAGCCTGATTTTGTCAAAATGATGGACATCCCAGAGTCTAGGAGGCTGTCTATTCCACTGCACAAATCATTTGGGAAACAGACACAAAAAATGTTAAAGTCTCCTAATTTTGTACCTCCTGTTGATAGAAGAATGGACAAGAGGTATACTTTATCAGGCTCAGACACAGAGTTTTTCTACCAGCAATGCAGCCATGTTGGGGTCATGCAGGCTGCAGCCTGTGACAGGGCTAATGTTCCCTTGGTTTCACACCCCCCAGACAAAGACTCCAGGAGGATGGATGCCTTGGCGAAGAAGCAATACATGGCATCCTCTTTGGGACTCAGGCAGGCTAATTATATGGCCTATACAGCCAGGTACCAGAAGTCCACATGGGACACTGTACTGGCACTGGCTAAACAGGCCTCCCCCCAGCTGGCCAAGGAGCTGGAGGAGGTGGCTGTGGATGGGATTGAGGCATCTACGGTACAGTTTCATGCTGCTGTGGACTCCAGTGATGTGTCATCAAGAGTCATGGCTACATCTGTGGCTCTTCGGAGAATGGCTTGGATCAGGTTTACTAGCCTCTCACAGGACACACAGGCTAAGGCCATGGATTTCCCTGTGGAAGGTAATTCTCAGTTTGGGGAGCTGGCAGAGAATTACATGAAGATGATGGAGGAATATAGGACCACTTATAGGAGCGCACAGGCCAAGGAGAGGCAAGCAACTCCTCAAAGGCACGGCAGGCCTTTTCATAGGCCTTTCTACCAAGCACAGGCCTCTTCATCCTTTTCTCAGAGGGGGTTCTTCAGAGGGAGAGGCAGAAGGGGGATGAGCAGGGCTGCATCCACTCCTCACCCTGACGGGCCTGCCCGGGTCGACTCTCCTATCCCTGTAGGGGGCTGGCTGGCTTACTTCATCCAGGACTGGGTGTCTGTTACTTCAGACAAGTGTGTCCTGGAAGTAGTAAGCCAAGGACTGGTTCTCAGCTTCAAAAAATTTCCGAAGATCAGAGCCAGATCTTTTCCATCTACAGGTCTCTCCGAAACCCTTGCCCTAGAGGCAGAGGTTTCATCTCTTCTGGCCTTAAGAGCCATAGAGAGAGTTCCTACCCTATACTAGGGCAAAGGTCTGTACTCCAGGTACTTTCTTACCCCAAAAAAGACAGGGGAGTGGTGACCCATCCTAGATTTAAGATACCTGAATAAACATCTTTTAAAACCAAAGTTCAAGATGGTAACTCTGGGAATAATTCTTCCCTCTCTAAGACCAGGTGACTGGCTAGCCTCCCTGAACCTTAAAGATGCCTACTTTCACATCCCCATCAGGTGCTCCCACAGAAAGTACCTCAGGTTCAAGTTGCCCTCAGGCCATTACCAGTTCAAAGCAGTGCCCTTTGGCCTAACTTCAGCTCCAAGGGTTTTCACAAAGTGCCTGGCAGTAGTAGTGGCTTTTTTAAGAAGGCAAAAGATTTCCATTTTTCCATATCTGGACGACTGGCTCCCAGGGGGTCAGTCTCCAGGCCAAGTCAAGTCAGACCTGCAAGTGACCCAGCAAGTGCTCACTTCCCTGGGATTTCTTCTCAACCTCCCCAAGTCAATTCTTGAACCAGTGCAGCTTCTTACCTTTATAGGGTCAGAGCTAGATACTGTCAAAGCAAGAGCCTTTCTTCCCCTGGAAAGGACAAGAGTTCTTATAGAACTGGCTTCTTCCTTCAGCCTTCAGGTGTCCTGACCAGCAAGGCACTTCCTTCAGCTCTTGGGCCACATGGCAGCTTCTACAGCAGTGGTCCAAGGGGCAAGATTCCAGATGAGGGACATTCCATTCCATCTGAGGGCCTTTTGGTCCCAAAGAAAGGATCCTCTTACCAAACTGATTCCAGTGACTTGGACACTGATCCAAGCTCTTCAATGGTGGCAGGATCAGGACTATTTAAGGCAAGGGGCCCCATTTGTCACTCAGACTCATTTGGTGGTCCCTACCACGGATGCTTCCCTTTTGGGGTGGGGATTTCATCTGAGGGCTCTCACAGCCCAAGGACTGTGGTCCCCTCAGGAGTCCCTTCTTCATATCGATCTCCTGGAACACAGGGCAGTTTTTCTGGCCCTGCAAGCTTTCTCTCAGTCTGTGCAGAACAAGGTGGTTCAGGTCAGAACAGACACCACCACCACCATGTGGTACATCAACAAGCAGGGAGGCACTCGGTCTACGGCCTTGTGCACGGAAGCCATGAAATTGTGGTCTCTGGCTTATTCTCTGCAGACCTCTCTGATAGCAATCCACCTTCCAGGGAAGGACAATGTGCTAGCAGATGCACTGAGCAGGATCTCCCAAGGCCATCACGAATGGTACCTGGATCACCTGGTGTTGAAAGTGATTTTTTCAAGGTGGGGCACTCCAGAGATAGATCTCTTTGCAGCCCCAGACAATCACCAACTTCCTCTGTTTTGTTGCAGACCCCCGGTCTTGGGTTCAGTCCCTCTGGATGCTCTGATTTTGAACTGGGAAGGGAAATTTCTGTATGCCTTCCCTCCCTTTCCTCTACTGTTCAAGGTTCTAGTCAAGGTAAGGTCACAACCTTGCAAAGTGATTCTGATTGCTCCAGACTGGGCCGGACAGCCTTGATACCCCTTGTTGCTGTCACTAGCAGTCCATCTTCTGCTGTATCTTCCCAGGAATTACAACCTGTTAACCTCCTCTCAGGGGAGGATTTAGTATACCAATCTTCAGTCTCTCAATCTCAAGGCATGGCTCTTGAAGAGTTAGAGTATGCAGATTTGCACCTGTCCCAGGGGGTTCTGGATATTCTCAAAGCCTCTCGAAAGCCTGTCACCAGAAAGACTTATGACTCCAAATGGAAAAGATTCAGCATTTGGTGTTCCAAGAAGCATATCTCTCCAGACACTGCTGAATTGCCTACAGTTCTGGATTATATGGTCCATCTTAATGACCTAGGCCTCAGACCAGCTACTCTCAATGTACACTTGTCAGCTGTTTCTGCCTTTCTGTCAGTGGGGAAGCCTTCCTCACTATCATCTCATCCTGTGTTCTGTAAATTTTTCAAAGGATTGCTTCATACCAATCTTCCCTTTAGGGATCCTGCCCCTGCCTGGGACTTAAATGTTTGCATTGCTTAACTTATGCAACCTCCTTTTGAGCCTATGTCCTCAGCAGAGCTTAAGTACTTGACTTGGAAAACTGTGTTTTTGGTAGCCATTACCTCTGCCAGACGTATCAGTGAGTTGCAAGTGGTCCTTAGAACCTATAGGAGGTTCTTGCCCAAAGTAGTTTCAGACTTCCATTTGAATCAGTCCATGTCTCTCCCTGTTTTCTTCACTGATCATTCTTCCTCAGGGGAGAGGAGGCTACACAGTTTAGATGTTAAAAGAGCCCTTAGCTACTACATAGAGCGTACCAAGGGTCACAGGTTTGATTCAATCCAGTTATTCCTCACTTATGGGGAAGTGGGAAAGGGTAAACCTGCCACCAAGAGAACTATTGCCAGGTGGATTGTTTCTTGTATACAATTCTGCTATGAGAAACTGGGAAAAAGTCCACCCTCAGGCCTGAGGACTCATTCCACAACAGGTACAGCTGCTTCCCTGGCTGCTGCCAGGGATATCCCTCTGTTAGAAATTTGTCAAGCAGCCACATGGAAAACAGTCCATACCTTTACCAAGCATTACTCTCTGGATATCCATGCTAGGAGTGATGCTTGGTTTGGCACAGCAGTACTTCAGAGCCTATTCCCAAAGTAGCTTCTGTCCCTCCTCCATGGAGGTACTGCTTGGTAGTCTGCAGATTGTCAGAATACAGCAAGACTTCATGTTGTTTGAAGAAAAAATTACTCACCTTAGTAATTGTGTTTCTTCTAATGGAGTCTTGCTGTATTCTGACCTCCCTCCCTGCCTCCCCTCTCAGAACCTGTTTTTGGGAAGTGGGTGGGCAGGTGCAGTGTTGCACCCCAGTGGTGTCTTCAGCACACCCTCCTTTTTACTTGGGTGCTTATATTATAATCTCTATTTGAGTAGGTTTTTGGTTTTGGGTTTCCTGACTTGAGTCTTCCTTTGGGAATCCAAAACATTTGTTGCCAGTTGGCTAGTTAAAAATTTTACAGTTTCCACATAGTATAGTTAGTGAGTGTTTGCTCTTAAGAATCTGATGGTTGGTTTTCAAAGTGCTGCAGATCGAGACCTCAACCGAGCTCGAGCTCAACGTTCTATGCACTGCATAGAAAATTAATCCTATACTCTCCGGGGCAGTTTAAAGGCTGGAGCTAACTGCAGATTGTCAGAATACAGCAAGACTCCATTAGAAGAAACACAATTACTATGGTGAGTATTTTTTTCTTCTGAGCCATGCACACCTGATGACTGATTGTTACAGCATTAGCTACTGACCTAGTGACTGTGTCAGTCATGTCCACAGCCATCCAAAACTGATTTCCCAATGTATATTACCCTGCTTTAACATGCTTCAGTATCTGGGTCCTTTCCCCAGATCAGATGGCAAGCTGTCACAGAAAGGTAAGACTGTTTTCCACAAGGCTTCTTGATTATTATATAACTCAAAAAGGCAGCTTCTCTCATGAGGAGTGTCACAAATGAATAGAACTTCGTTCTTTATGCATCTATTTTGCAAGAATCCTTCGGGGGGGCTGAAAAAAAAAAAACTGGTTTAGGCTTTTGGACAAGCAACCATCTGCATTAAGTCTTTTGGATTGGGGTGAACATAAGGAAGGTCTGCCCTCTGCCATGTACCTTCTCTCTATCATTTTATAGTGTATAGTAGATTGAGATTGTGTATGGAAATCCATACACCGTAGAAAGTTGTTCTATTGCAGTAGTGATGTCCTCAGTAATGCAGAATGACTTTTCTTTCTGCATTAGTGAGGACATCATAATACAACCGACTCCATCAGTGCTCATCATTGGTCAGTGGCTGGTGGAGAGTCATGCATGTGTGCTGGCTGGTGGGCAGTTCTGGTCAAGTGCGGTTGGCAGAGCGGAGCAGAAAACAAAAAAAAAAAGTAAGTGATTTGGGGCTTTCTTGCAGTTTTGATGAAGGCTGCTTCGATCGATGTCCACCATATACTATATAGAACAATGTATGGAAAACCATACACAAGGCTAATCTTTCCCCTCATGGATACCATGATGACTGAGGGATCTCTCGAGCTTCACTCTCAAGGTCATCGTTCATCATGGTATCCACTCGGGGGCGGGGTAACCTTGTTGTGTACGGTTTTCCATACACTATCCTACTGTATACAGTATATCAGTTGCTGTAGCAGAAGCTGGCACATATAAAGTCTTTTTACTCATTCATTTAAAAGTAGCATGAATGATGATCCTCACTCTTTTTGTGGAAGTAAGCCCCGAAATTCTTTAGAACTCTGACTCACCCAAATCTGATTCAGTCTTAGTAGTGGAGTATCTTAATCATTCTAGCCAGTCCCCTTAAGATAGCTGCATAGGAGGAATAATCCTCCACAGGTCTAAGGGGTGAACCTATTTCTTTATCTCTTGTGATCTCTGCAGTAATAGGCTCCTCATCCTTCTCATAGTATTCCTTATCACCTGCAATGCTAAGGAAAGAGGAACCATACCATTCTGCAGCCTGTATTTTCATGTTTAAAATCTTCCATGGTGGGTATCTGGTTCTCAGGAGTAGGTTGAATTATTGGTTCAGCAGCCTTCTCCTTTTACAGGTCCAAATATTTATCTTCTTTGTTTTCTCACCCCTTCATGACAGGTTTCCTCAGCTTGCCTTTTCTTAGTCTCTTTTTTGTCACTTTATTCCTCTGTGGAGGATTTGAAAAAAATTACTTATTATGGTAATGTTTCTTCCACAGGATCCCTCACTATGCTTACTAGTGCATTCAGCCTGCAGGTCTGAGCTGCCCCGGAGCTTAGAATTATATGCTAATTAAAGAATCTAGGAATGAAATTCAAACTCTCCTGTGTGCTCACGCTCACCCTAACATTCTAATGGCAGATTTATTTCTACAGTTAAGGTGAGCAGTGAGCACTAAATTAGCTAAACCTATACAAAGGTAGAAAACAAAAAAAAAATTAAATCCGTGCTGGGACAAAACATAACAGACCAAAAATTGCAAGAAAAGCAACCAAAATTCAATTGTAGGCAATGCAAAAATTATGCTCAAGCGAAGTAATGACAAAAAAAGAGAAATGATTCTTATAGACCCTTTTGTTGAAAGTGGCCAATGGCCAAAGTTTAGTGACCAGTGACCAAAGTTCTATATAAGTTTATCAAAGACAACATTTATATGTAGTTGACTAACCAAAAGGCTTGCAAAAGGCTGCAAGTGGCTAAGTAAATGAATGATACCACCATGTCAGTTAATACAGTATGTATGTATGTGTAAGACTTTAAAAGGTTAATGGTTGAAACTCTGTAAATGTAGAAAATAAAATAATTCAAAAAGCAAAGCCACGGTCTAACTTGGAATTACCCTGTTCAGCAGAAAACACTGTGTACCAAAACATGTCTTTTTTGAAGGTTACAGCCGAGATAAGAATGCAGCTGCTGGTAACCATGGCTGGCCTTGATGATTGAAGTTTCTCATCTTGTGATTACTAGTGTTTAAAAATATGTGTTACAAGGAATTGATATAAAAATAATGATATACATAATGTGGCCACTGTCTGGTTTCTATCTGGAAGCCAGTTATTTTTAAAAAAACAGCCACGTCCCCTCACATGTTTTTTGTACCCTAAAGCGAGTTATTTTTTTGATATCCCCTAATCACTTGTTTTTCCATCTAAAGATGACCACATGTCTCGGTAAAGTGTCAAATGTATCTTATGACCGAGGTATCTCATGACCATTGTACTTTTAAAACCTTGTCTCATGATGTTATTAAATGAGGTGATGTCTAGGCTAAAATTTGCTGTAACAGTTGGGAATTTCCACTATGCATTTTGATGTAAACAGTTGAATATAAATACAGGACCGAAGTGCTCTGCCATGTGTGTCCAAGGGGAGTAGCCAACATGGCTGCCATAGATACTTGGGTCACCCAGAGGAATGACGAATGTTGCTTCATTCCCTCTGAACACCTGTAGCCCTGGTGGTAATAAGCCATCAGCTGTTTAGATTTAATCATGTTAGAGGTAAAATTGTTAGGGCTTATTTGGTATTGATAAATTGCAACTGATTTAAAACAACATTTGGTATCAGGTGGCTTCATTGGATTACCAGGGACCACTAGCCAAGAACCTTGTGCTTTTACACTTTTTCAGGTTCTGTGAGGGGAGGTAGGGTGGGTTTGTTAAGCATGGTGAGGAATCCTTTGGAAGAACAACATGACTATGGTAAGTAGTTTTTTCTTCAAACCGCAGGAATCCTTCACTATGCTTAACTGCTGCAGACTACAAAGCAGTACATTGGGAGGCTGGGTACAGAACCTACTTAGGTCAAAGATTCTGAAAAAGAGTAGTGACAAATATGGCATACCTTCTGAAGTGTACATCCAGACAATAGTGCCTTGTGAAGGTGTGTACTGTTTTCCAAGTAGCTGCTTTACAAATTTCCAGCAAGGGGGATACCCTTGCCGCTGCCATAGAGGCAAAAGTGCCACTTGTGGAGTGTGCTCTGAGGGCTTGTGGTGGAAGCTTGCCAGCTTTGATGCAACAGAATGGGGTGCAGGATATTATCCAGTGAGCAATTGTTCACTTGGAAGCTGGTTTACATGTGCCCACATCACCATATGTGACAAACAACTGTGAATGGAAAGACCTAGCTTCTTCAGTGTGGTCCAGGTATTAACTGGGCACCCTCTTGACATCCAGACTGTGGAGCCTCTGCTCTCCAAAGCTGGATTTTGCTGTAAAGAACACTGGAAGGGTAATGGACTGGTTCAGGTGAAATTCGGACACCACTTTAGGGAGGAATTTTCTGTTTGCCCTTAGGACTACCTTGTCCCCTGAGGAAGATGAAGTAATTTGGGTCTGTGCAAAGAGCCTGCAGCTCGCACACCCTTTGGGCAGAAGTCATAGCCATAAGGAAGACTATTTTCCAAGTGACAAACTTCAAAGCAGCAGTAGCCATGAACTCGAAAGGATGGTGCATGCGCTTAGCAATGCACAGGTTCAAATCCCATGGAGGGAGTGGGTCGCTGACAGGGGGATGCAGGTGCAGGAGCCCTTTAAAGAACTTCCTGAAAATGGGGTGTGAAGCCACTGTTCTGTGATTGCCCACTCAGTCAGGGAAAAGAGGTTGGCCTATAGAAAATTCAGGAAGAAACAAGAGAGAGGTAGGTAGAGAAAGTTACCTAAGGTTGTCTAGTGAGGCAAGTAAGGAAGTCCGGTGAGCAAAGGCACAGAAGGTGCTGCAGATAGCTGAAGAAATTAAGAAGGGGAGAAGGCTTTCTTTTGCTATGAAAGTGAGAAAAGGGACAAGAAGGAAGGGATTTTTAGGCTTAAGAAGGGGGTAGAGTAGGTGGACGATAATGGAGGAAAAGCAGAAATACTAAATTAATACTTCTGTTCTGTCTTCACCAGGGAGAAGGATGGACCAGTGCCTTCAGGAGGGAACAGAGGAGCGGGGGGGTGGACACAGATGTAGTGATAGAGGAGGATAGAGTGAGGGAGGGGCTGCTGGCATTGAAGGTGGATAAATCACCAGGCCCGGATGGAGTACATCCAAGGGTACTAAAGGAACTGGCTGAGGAGCTGGCATGGCCACTGGCTGACCTATTTAATAGTTCACTAGAGACAGGTGTAGTACCACAGGACTAGAGAACAGCACATGTAGTGCCGCTCCACAAAAGTGGTCCCAAGGATGACCCAGGGAATTACAGACCAGTCAGTCTGACCTCCATTGTGAGCAAGCTCATAGAGACCATACTAAAGGAAAGGTTGGTGGAATATCTTGAGGAGCATGGTCTCCAGGATGCGAGGCAGCATGGGTTCATGGGTGGGAGATCGTGTCAGACAAATCTGATTGACTTCTTTGACTGTGTCACTAAGACAGTAGACAGGAGCCAAGCTGTAGACATCCTCTATCTTGATTTCAGCAAGGCCTCTGACTCTGTGCCCCACAAAAGGTTGATCAGGAAGTTGGTGGATCTTGGGGTTGGTGAAAAGATGGCCAGATGGGTGGAAAACTGGCTGAAGGACAGAACCCAGAGAGTGGTTGTGGGGGGAGAGTTATCTGGCACAAGACAGGTAACCAGTGAAAACCTGCAGGGCCTGATGCTGCCGGGCGCACTCTGCCTCTCATCAGTGACATTGGGGATGGCATTAAGGGCAAAATGTGCCTATTCATGGATGATACCAAGTTCTGTGGGAGATTGGACACAGCTGAAGGGATACAGGACCTACAGGAAGATCTGGAAAAGCTGGGGAGGTGGTCCAGGATCTGGCAGCTTGGCTTCAATGCCAAGAAATGCAAAATTATGCATATTGGAGCCAAGAATCCTAGGACAGAACCCTACCTGGGTGGAGTCCGCGTATCGGCATCAGAGGAGGAGAAGGACCTGGGAGTGATGATCACTAGGGTATACTGTGATGATAGTGGCTGCATAACAATGATCCATATGATGGCGCTATCATCGTGGGTGACTGTAGGGGGACAGTGAACGTTGCGACCGCAAGGTTAGGGTGGGCGACAGGAAGGGAGTGTAGATGACAGGACGTGTAGGGATGGGGAACAGGGATGTGACCCTGTGGTGAACCTGCTTCCGATGAGCGAACCATGTGGTGTGGTGTGGTGGGTAGGGTCAATGGCTCAGACGGAGCAGGTCATGGGTTCGGGATTGGGGAGGGTGTTCCTTTGCCCTTCCCACAGCTGCGGACTTAGATTTTTTTTTAACCGGGATGTGCCCTCCCCAACATGCACCCCCTGAGTTGAGAATCTTATTGAGGGGTGGGGGGGCAGCCGCCTGCACATGCACACTTCCGTAGTTTTTTTCTGCATATCGCGAAAATGTTTTCAGCGAGCAATGCAGGTCGAATAGCAATCTTCTGCAGTCGCTATTATCACATAGAACTGATCACTAGTGACCTGAAGCACTCACGAGTGCAAGAAAGCAGCAGTAAAGGCAAACAAGATGCTGGGATGCATATCTAGGGGGGTCAGTAGCAGGAGAGAGGAGGTTATACTGTCCTTGTACGGGTCATTGGTCAGCCCGCATCTAGAGTATGGAGCTCAGTACTGGTGCCCACATCTCAAAAAGGATATTAACTTGCTGGAGAAGGTCCAGAGGAGGGCTACAAAGATGATAGCTGGTCAGCAGAGTAAGGCATATGAGGAGAGGTTGAGGGCACTGAACATGTACTCCCTGGAAGACAGGAGAGAGCGAGAGGTGGGACACGATTGGGACCTTCAAGTACTTGAAAGGGATAAATAAGGTTGATAAGGAGAGTCTCTTTAAGTTGAGTGGCAGCCATAACCTGAGGGAGTACAGTCTTAAGCTGGAGGGTGGGAGGTTTAGGAAGGAGGTCAGAAAGCATTTATTCACAGAGAGGGTTGTGGACACTTGGAATGTGCTGCCAGAAGAGGCAATCTCATTGATGACAGTGGGCAGCTTTAAGAGATGCTGAGACAGGTATAGGGGGAGGAGGGTAAGGGTCATGGGTAGGTAGGATGCGAGGAGTGGGGAGAGGGGGCAGGGACATTAACTTAACCTGTGGACCCTGCAACATGAGCAGACTTGATAGACCAAATGGTCTTCTTCTGCTGGCTTGTTCGTATGTAACAGTCTTTACTTCTAAATAAGTACAAATCAGTCCATCAGAAATATTAACACTTCACAGTCTTGCACTGATTCCTCAGGTCTAGACTATACTGATCATCAGACTTCATTTCCTTACTTCTTTTTGTGATGTTTGTAAATGCATTCCAATACAGTATTGGCCAGTCAGATTTGTAAAGAATATCTTTCCAAAAAGCTTAATAAGTGCAGTCCTTTGTGACTAGATACATAACTGTAGCTAATCTTCAGCTCTTGTCCATTAGTTTCAAACTATTTGCCTACCGCTCTGCATTAGAGACTGTCCTCATAATGATGATCAGTCAGCAGGTGGTGGTAGTGTGTGAGGGAAACTGCACTCGAGAAATGAAAAGAA
Organism: Neoceratodus forsteri; assembly: GCA_016271365.2. Lineage (NCBI taxonomy): Eukaryota > Metazoa > Chordata > Ceratodontiformes > Ceratodontidae > Neoceratodus > Neoceratodus forsteri. The sequence continues at coordinate 325,126,514 of CM028136.1, forward strand.
TGAGGGTAAAAGTTACTATTTGAAAGACTGAAATACTTTAATAAAAATAAACTGGAAAATGAACATATATTGTAAACAGGAATTATAGCAGTTTGGAAATAAATGTTTTCCACTGTCTCATTCAATCATGGTTGTCTTGCAATTACTGTATAGTCAAAAGACAGATTGGCAGTCTTTGCATTTGCATACCTTTACCTGTTCCAAACTGCTCCATGTGTTTTTTCACTACAAATTATATATCAATGGCATTATGAGACTGTCATTGAGTGCTGACCAAACATGCTTTTGGATTTTATTTACAAACACACACACACAGGACTTACCATAATGAAAAGGTCAAACTAGTATCTATCTTACAGCTGGACACAGAAGCTGATATTCAATAATACAAGTCAGGAACACGCACATTACTCGGAACTAGTTTACAAAAAAAAGATGTAACACTTCTTGTATCAAGGAAGCTTTGTTTCTGTACTGCTGTACTGTAAAACTGAGGCTTTAGTCTTGTGTACTTGAAGAAGAACCCTTTTGGAACATCAAAGGAGTTATTTAAAAATGCATTATATTTTTCCCATTCATATTTTTAAATCTGTTTCTGCTTGTAAACTGTGTCATTTATTTTGTGTTTTTCAGAGCCAGAGGACGATAGGGTTATCAATCATATTGTGAGGATGAGGGAAAAGCTTGGTTGGCCTTCAGCATCGCCCCAACAGAGAGTTGGCACTGGAACTACTGTACTTAGGTCTGAAAAGAAAAAGACACTCAGGGTAATGTATTTAGACTTTAGTAAACGTAATAAAGGAAGAGAATGGTGAACAGTCACCTCAATTTGAAAGCCTGTGAAAAACTCTTTTAAGTAACATGTTGTGCTTAGCCTTCGCTGAAGGGGTCCAGAGATAGCTGGCTTAAGGTACTTTTACATGCAGCCCATAGCTGAGTGTTGCGGTTTCAATCTGCCCCCTCCGCTCAGTCTGCGCCGCTTAGGTTTTGTTTACATGTAGTTGCTGGGCATCGGTCTCGGGGCTCTTCTGGCATTTCTAATAGACCGGCAGAGATCCTGGGACTTGGAGCTGGGGATGTGCATTATTCTTCAGGAAGCCCCCGGAGGCTCGTGCATGCCTCCCAAACTCGAGCTTAAGCTATTCACATGCTATTATTGCTTGATGAACGCTGCCCATTTTAAACTGTACAGTAATGAAAACCAAGGGCTGCAACTTACGAAAATCAAGTCAGAAAAGCCCAGCCATGATACTGGGCATGTGTGTGTATATACATATGCATATCCTTTATTCATATGCATACGCGCATTACTGTACAGTTTCAAATGGGCAGAATTCATCAAGAAATAATAGTATGTGAATATCTTAAGCTCGAATTTGGGAGGCATGCATGAGCCTCCGGGCACTTCAGCCCAGTTTTGTTATGTAACCGGCAGTGGCAATCACCAGGGGATCCCAGAGGATCTCGTGAGATTCTGTCCTGGAGCACTGTCACTGCTCTGGTGTGTTTACATGGCCACCTGATCCATTGGACAATGATGCGCAGAACCGGCTAACCCAAGAAAACAGGAAACACAGTTTCAGCGAGCGCTTATTTTGGCAGCAGATCGGGTTGCCTGTACACACAAAAAAGGCAACGCTGCAATTGATCTGCACAGATTAATGCGGTGCAGAGCACCGCATGTAAAATGGCTTTAGTTTTCCTGTTGCAGATACCTCTCCTGAACTGTATATGACAGTATTCTCAGTTATAGAATCTCACTTGTTTTCCTTGTTCACTGTAGGTTAACTGCAAACCTGTTTTTCAAAGGAGGGAGGGCCTCCACCTATTATGAATGTAAACAAGATTGAATGTATCCCAGCTTTTTTATGAAGATCATTATCTTCTTGGGGGCCTTTTTCAAACAAAGGGTACAGGCACTGATGATAGCTCAGGATTTAATAGAGTAGTGTGGGAAGCCACTGCTAACAATGGGCTTTCACTTAATTCTTGAGTTAGCTCTTAAATCAGGAGACTAGTTTCAGCCAAAGAAGTCATCAGCAATATAAATGTGAAAGAAAGGTTGTTATGCAAGAACCAGCCTCATCCAGATAGTAGAGGCAATTGTTTTCTCCAGAAAGTTCTGGTGTGACAGAGGAAGGGCTGGATCAAGAGGAATGGGATGAGCAAAAGCCTGGGAACTGGAGCTGTTCCTATATCTGACTCTGGCTTAGAGTTGGAGCTCAGTCAGATGAGAGGCGATTCCAAAAAAGACAAAGTGGATTCAGGAGAGAACCAAGCCGTTCTTCTAAGATCATAAGACAAGAACATAGAATTTAGTCAGTTAAATTTATTTGTACTTCTGTTGATGAAACCTTTTTAATTTTTGACTTTCTTAGTGTGTTTGTATTTCCCATTTGCTGTATGTTTTGTACATGTGTTTATGCATGTCATTATGGCCCCATTCGCATGTGTGCAGCAGGGATGCACCTGACAGGATGTACTGGGCAGCCTGCACCCCCCCCCATGCCCCAGCCAGTCCCGTGCTGCATGTCCACCTCACAGCACCAAACACTGATTGCCGTAATTGTAGTTATATTCATTGAAGTCCCTCCCTGGTAGTCTAGTGCCCCCCTTCCCGAACCCCGATTGTAAATTGAAGGGCTGCAAAGTAGTGGAAGGATCATTTGAAAACTCCAAAGGAGGTGTTCTTCGGTCTGAATGCTATAGCTCATTTTTAGAGCTGACGCAATAGGGCTGCAGGCTTCGCCTACCTGCAGCCCTAAAAACGGACATGCAAAGCTGACAGTGCCCTTTAATGCAAGCCAGCAGTGCTAGTTAAAGAAACTTTTACTAGCCTAGGGCAAGAGGTGGTAAAATGGGTAAGAAACTGGCCGGGTGGGAGGACACAAAGAGTGCAGTTAAACAGCACCTTGACTGAGAAGAGAGGTGACCAGTGGAGTACCCCAGGGGTCGGTGCTGGGACCTCTCCTCTTCAATATTTTCATCAGTGATATTGCGGAGGCATGGGGTCATAATGTTGTGGACAACACCATGCACCTACAAACAGCGTGTGGCAACATCGGAAAGTTTTTCTTTTGCTTTATGGGGGGCATTGCCCCCACCCCTGGAACTATTAGAATTAACTCCGGAGGTGTGTGGACACAGGGCAAAAAAAAAAATGAAAAGTCAAATATTCCCTAGCAGGGAATCAAATCATTCTCCTCACTCCCCAACCCCATCCACTGCAGGGTCTGGTGCTCTTGTCACTCCACCATGGGAGTGGCTCGACCGAGCACCCGACTGGCAGTGGCTGCATCCACTTCCTCCTTTCTGGTGTGCGACAGGGGATAGTGATACTTTCATATCGCTGTAATTCCCCTGTCACTGTAAAGTCATATGTGCTACTGACAGCGTGGTCTTGATGTGCGCAGTTTCATCAGCGAGACTATGACATGTTAAGTATTATAGAAGGATTTGGGGGAAAGGTATGTCTGTTCACAGATGACACAAAGATTTGCAACAGGGTAGATTCCCCTGAGGGGGCGGAGAAAATAGAAGTAGATCTGGAGAAGCTGAAGTTCAATGCAAAAAAAGCGTAAAGTCATGCACATAGGCAAAGGCAACCCAAAAAGGGAGTACTACCTGGGGGAGCAACTTACAGCAACCATACAAGAAAGGGACCTGGGTGTCATTATATCAGAGGACCTGAAGGTGGCTAAACTGTGTGAAAAGGCAACACTGAAGGCTAGCAAGATGCTGGGGTGCATAGGGAGGGGAATCACGAGCAGAAGGAGGGAAGTGGTACTGCCACTGTATAAATCCCTGGTAAGACCCCAGCTGGAGTACTGTGTCCAGTTCTGGAGGCAGCACCTCAGAAACGATATAGACAGATTGGAGATAGTGCAGAGAAGGGCTACAAAGGTGATTCAGGGGCTGTACCACAGGCCATATGAGGAGAGACTGAGTGAACTCAACTTGTACTCACTTAAACAGAGGAGAGATATGATAGACACTTTCAAGTACAAGGTGCAGGTTAAGGTCCTTTTTCAGACCAGGGACAACACATGAACCAGGGAACACAACATGAGGCTGCAGGGGAGGAATTCAGAGGAAATATGAGGAAGTACTTTTTACAGAAACTGTGGTGGAACCCTGAAATAGCTGCCCCAGGACGTGGTGGAGGCTAAAACAGTGTGTGTGTGTGTGGGGGGGGGGGGGTCAAAACTGCATGGGACAGACACTAGGCAGTCATCAGGTCATAAGTGAGGAAGTTCTTTTTCACAGAAAGGGTGGTGGATGCATGGAATGGGCTACCTCAGGAAGTGGTGGATATGAATACAGTACAGGGCTTCAAACAGGCATGGGATAGACTTAAGGGAGCAATAAAGATGAGCATGAATAGATAGGTCATTGACAGAATAAAGGCCTATGGCACATTCATAAGGTAGAAAAAATGGGCAGACTGGATGGGCCTTGCAGTTCTTATCTGCCGTCAACTTCTATGTTTCTGTGTTAAATCCTTTAAGGGAGGGGGGTAGAAAACTGGGCAGACTAGATGGATCGTGAGGTCCCCATCTGCCATCACATTCTATGTTAGCCTGATTAAAAATCTACCAGCATTTGGCTAGTGGACTGATGGTCAGCAAGTATATGAACACAAGAGAATTGATTTCATATAAGGTAATTCATTTTGCTGCTGTTGTATTTCAAATAATAGGAGAGTATGAGCCTTAGGAAAGAAGATGAGGGAGAATATGTGTATTGTCTCCTAAGAAACAGAAACAATCCACGAGCTCGTTATGACCCATATGACCTTCAGGTGGTTTCTGCAAACAGAGCCAAGCACAGTAAAACATACTGGACTGTCAGTGCATCTTTTGTCTCAAAGGTAAGTTACCCGCATATTCCAATAGTTTGTTTTTTTGCATATATAAGTAACTTATTTTTTTTTTTAAGTACAGTAATTGTTTATCCTATTGCCATTGTTCTTACATAATGTATACATACAGTTTACCACAGTTCTGAAGAATAATATTAACTGTACTTTGATAGAACTGGGGGGAGAAGATATTTTCTCTATTAATTTTACATCACACACTGCCATATTTAAAAATCTTGTAACTTTGAACTTCTAACAAATAAAACAGTAGTACCTCATTAGGCTTTATGGGGGCCTGTGCATGAAGGCGGCCCAGGTATGTACTAAAGGCACATGTCCAGGCTGTATTGGTCCACATGTATGGAGAGGCATGCTCCCCACCCTATTCACTACCCTAGTCTGCCTGTCCGTGGGCCTTCCACACATGCAGGTAGTAGCAGAGAGGGGCCTAGGGTGTGACATGGATGGAGCAGTGAATACTGGCAGGCATCCATTCAAATACCCTTCCTGCCAGTAGACTAGGTCCCCTGCTCTGTGTGAAGCAAACTGTGGTAAAATGGCATCCTGTATTCACTTAAGAAAACAGTACCTAAGCATAATACCTGAATGGTAGCCCCCAGCATTTGTTGCACATTCTAAGGGCTGTGGGCAACATGATAGGGTGGACTGTTGCACCACCATGGCCATATGTCATTGGGCAGTGAGTGTGTGCAGCGGCTATGTCAGGGTCTTCACATGTGTAATCTGTGCACCTGCCACTGTCTTTCTGCACTGAGGGGCTGGTGTAGTGACTGGTGCGTAACCATGCCCTGCCCTAGTCACTCCCCCTGTATGGCCCCATGTGCAATGCTGTTTTCTGACAGGAGATCAAGTGCGGAATGCGCACGGACCTCTTTCTTGCATGCAGCTGGGATCTGACTGGACAACTGATGGGTGGATTTGCATCTTAAAGATGCCTTTGTGTCATTTATCTGTGGGGGCATATGTCCCTATATACAAACTTTTATTTCATCTGACAGAGTGTGGTGGTGGTGGTGGTGTCTGCTTAATGGGTGGCCTGGGGAGGGATTCTTTAACAGTGATTGGTTGTGGGGTAAAACCAACTTGCCAGGGATGGGCATCATTACATTTCCACAACACCAGATCAGATGAAGTAGGAAGTCCACAAGACTGTCAAGGAAGGGCTTTAGTACAGTTCTACAATACCAACAGGGATCAGATGGGGAGGGACCTCCTGCACTGCCAGGTATGGTATATGTAAGTGGGGCTTGCACGTCGTGGGCAGCTGAGGCTCCACACAATGTCTTCCACATTTATGCATGGATGCATTGTGCAGAGCTGCTAATGGCCACATAATGACATGTAAATGGCCCTTGGCACCATGCATGCCCTGCAGTATGTGGTTATTAGCATTCTAGCCACTAAATATGGCTCTCAGAAGTGATTGCAGTATCCCATTTTAGACATGCTGTCTCCTGGGAACCTGTTTCCAGCAGAGGGCTGTGGTAATGATACACATATGCACTATGAATAGCTCTTGTAGCTGTTTGGTCCCGACTACATAAGAAAACATGTTGCATCCATTTATTCCGGTTTGGCTACTCTGCTCGTCAGGGCAGAATCTGCTGGGCATTTCCCATGTCTGTTTGTTATCTTTGATGAAAGGGCCTTTTCCATGACCCACCCCTGCATGTGAAATGCCTTACCAAATCGGGTTTGTCAGATCTCCTCTGCTGAAGTTTTTAAAAGGGCTCGTAACACTCATCTTTTTTCCCTGGCATTCAAGGACACAATTTAAGTATGTTATGTATGGGAGGGATTCCACTGTGCTTGTTATTTGATTTTACAAATGTTTTAGTGTTTTTAGTTGATTAAAGATATTTCATATACAGTTCTTCAAGCCCTCGGGATGAGGCACTATATTAAATAAAAATGTGCTTGCTAGCTGTAACAGCCCAATATTCAGGCAGGCAGAGCAGGACAGACGGGGCATGCTCTCTATCCAAATATCGCTTCCTGGAAGCCATGCGTTATTTTAGGGCAGCACTGAGTTGGCACAGCACAAACGGCAATGACTGAATATGTGGGTTAGTGTGTGTGTGTGTGTGTGTGTGTTTTAATTAATTAGTAATCTTTAGTTAAAAATCAGAACATTCACACAGGAATCCTTCACAATTTTTCTAAAAATTTGCATGCTGCAGGAATATTTTGAACATCTATATTATGGTTTCAGAATCTTCACTCTGCATGACAGATTTCAACATCTGCATGTTGCACAATGGTTTTCAAAAACCCACATACTGTATGGTGGTTTTCAACATCTATGTGCTGCATGGTGGTTTTCACAAAATCTTCACACAGAAATCCTTCACAGAGGTTTTGAAAATCTGCACACTGGTTAACAGTTTTCAAAATCAACATGCTGTCAGTGAATCCGGTTGTGGAAAAGGAAAATGGAAAAATGAATTATACAAGCTGCAATATGCACTGGCTAGGTCATATCTGGAAATGAGCCCTGCTTCATTGGGCTTTTCTCCGTCAACAACTTGTAAATGCTATAAGTATATTCTTCTTTACAAATGTTGCTATAGTTACTTTTGCTAAATTCAGTTGCACTGAGAGCACAGTGAATTTCAGAACATATTATTTGATAGCATACTGAGACAGAAACAATATCTCAACATTAGTCGAGCTAAACCCTCTCTAAGAATAAATATCACTTACCTTCAGCTTTTGGTAAGTGGAAAATAGAATGCATTTATATACTGTACAATGTGACAAATTATTTTTTTTAATTTATAAATACTAACAAATTCAAAGTACAACTTATGGATGTATGGAGCGCATTAGAGTGTATCCAGAAATGTAAGTTTTGTTCTCCAACTGCCACCTCCCTGTCCCTGTTAAGTGTAGTCATGTGTCATTGTCAGTGCCCCTACTTTTCTGTGGAACAGTGGGACCAAGTTCTGCGACAAGACTACCATTTGCCGCAGAACTTCTCTTGGTGGTGGTTTGTAATTTCTACGGAGGTTCTGCGGCACTAACAAACTACCACATCACAGTGACGGCTTGTCATCCTGACTTCACTTTTATGGCAGTGGCTATTGTAATCAGGATGGTGGAAAGCGCAGTAATACTAGTTCAAAAAATAACAGAATTATAAAAATAATTTTATGCCTAAAAAATCAAAACAAATGTCTCTACCTTAAGGTCCTAGCCTGTTAAATAAATGAAATATGCAGAAGGGATCTTATGTGATAAATAAGGTATTTCTATATGCATACTATCTATCCCACTAATGAGGTTTCCACTGTCTATCACTTATATATTTGTATGTGCTTTCTACACCACTCATGAGGTTCCCACTGTGTATCACTTATATATTTATATGCAGTCTGTACCATACATGCAAATGTGTGTTTGTGTGTGGTGAGAGACAGAGATACTGTATGTGTGTGTATATATATATATATATATATATATATATATATATATATACACATATACATATATATATTTTATTTCCATGAACTTGCAGCCTCATTCATATAGGTCCCATTAGAAATGGAATAGAGGAGTTATTGCAAAACTAATTTTTGATGTTAACCTGCTTTCCCTGACACACTGCGTAACACCATCAGGCAATGACATGCATGTGAACTAATTGTGAGACAGAGCTCTCCAGACCAGCACAATGTGTCCACCATGTGACAGAACACTGCACCGTACCTTCCCAGGCTCTGAGCAATGATGTGGTCCACCAATCCTTGTGTTTCCCAGCCAGCTCCCAGAGCTCTTCTCTTTGAATCTGAGTTGCCGGCACAGAAACACAGCATGCTACCCTCTAGTCCAACAGCTGTCCCTGCACACAACATTTCTCCATAACCTTTAGGTGATTCTATCAACCAATGACAATACGTAATCAATAACCCTGGCAAAAATGCATACAGTGCAATTATTTATTTAACAGGTCTATTCTTTCAATAGGTCTACACATTATTATATTCCACTTTTCTGGGCATAATTACTTTATTTTTCTTAAAAATGACAGTTATATTCATTTTGCCAGTTATTTATTTCAGATGGCGTCTCTATACCTTAAAGGGATAAATAGGTTTGTACAAAGTGAGGTATGGACTTAACAGGTCTGTGTTATTGACAAGGTTTTGTTTAAGCTGGCCCTAGTGCAATAATGTAAGACTGAAAATTGTAGTAGGCTGTAGTGCAGGTTGAGCAAATATCACCATACCTGATGTGCTGTGCCATTGCCTCTGGCAGTGGGAGCTGTGGTAGATAAGTGACTGTTCATTTCTGTTGCAGATTGCAGCCATTTCATTAGCTAATGTGTGATGTTATAGCAATGATAACATCACGTTCTGAGCATATAGGGGGTTTAGGATATAAAAAGAGGGGATGGGAACCAGACTCTATGGAAAAACAGAAATATTAATAAAAAATCAACAAGAAGGGTGAATTCTGTGGCACCGCAGAAGTTCTGTGGTAAATTGCAAGTTCTGCACAAAATTCTGCGGCTGCAGAATTCTAGGGGCCTTGGTCATTGTATATACATAAAAATAAATAAATCGGACTGTTCCTAGGAAATTCTTATCTGATCTAAAACCAGGTTTTATACCTTCGTCTATGTCCTAAATTACATATGTTTGTTTTTGTTTGTCCCCTGGGCACTGGAGCTGTTCACCTCTGCCTAGGGACTATCCAGCCCCACCCAACTCCTTCTCTGGCACTTACCTCTCCTCATGGGATCCAGAAGGCATTCACCCTGTTTGTGGATTGCATTGGGGGCTTGGCAGGGAAGTGCTCCCTCTGCTCTGCAAGTGTGAAAGACAGAATCCTGTCAGAGTGATGGGGCCGAAGTGTGCCAGCATCATGCTGCTATGATCCAGGGTTGGTGCGCATGTGCATGCTATTATGTGGCTGCTTTCCAGAACCAGGCTGTGTCTTCCCTCCCTCAAGCTCCTCTGTCTGCACTGCCACCTGTGGTCATGCACATAGTGATATTGCAGTGGAAAATGGTGCCCTCCATCCCCAGAGGAGGAGGAGGGCTTCTTTCCCACTGTCCAGCCCATGATGTCCCAGGCACGTTCCCAAACCCTAGTCACAGACACTGCGAGTGTCACCAGTGGGCCACCTCTAAATAGATTTCTAAACAGACTCAGGCACGGGGGGGGTATATTGTTTAGCCAGGAAATGCACACTAAGCCGGAGCTTGTTTCCAGGTGCAACCTAGGAGCACAAGAAAGTTAAGGGTCACACAGTATGCAAGGGGCTGATGGAATTCAAACCCAGGTCTCCAGGTTTGCAGCTCAGTGCCCATAACCACTACGCTATACTGCTTCCAAAAGTAATGGGCAGAATCAAAGTACAGTGTGGCATATTCTCTTCCACTCCAGATTAGAATGGTAATGATTAGAAAAAGGCATATGGTTTTGAACATGTGGGTCCAGGGAATTGCAGGATGTGGAGCAGAGCTCAACACTGGGCATGCCTGGGTTGGCTCAAGAGTGGATCTCCTGATCTGCGCAGAGCAAGGGACTATGGGATGCATTGTATCAAATTTGGTAATTTTGTAAAAAAATAAAAAGTAAACTGACAGTCTGCAGCACATCATGCCAATTTGATACCCTGGAGGATACTGGTGCTGGAAATGACCAAGCCCTTGGAAGGTCTGAGGAGGGCCCAGGGAGACTTGCCACAAGGTGGGCAGCCATTACTATGTGATCCCCCTTTGAAAAATGCTGCCACTTTACATCTCCCTTCATGATGCAAAAACATCTTTGCTGGATGCAGGGATGAGTGTCTCCACCCCCTTGCCCGCTCAAGACCCAGATGTGCAGTCAGACCAGGATCTGGTGTGGAGGTGGTGCAAATCCACATTTGGAGATGGTTCTGAGTGCTTTGCACATGTGGAGGGGGTACATTGCAGCTGCACACAGCCCTACGCACATGTTGAAAAGGTCTCTGATCATTTGTGGATCAGGCCCGGGGAAGGGAAGAACTGCTCACCTTTGGTCCACATTTCTCACTACCTAAGAATATGCATAAAGCAACTTTCACATTTATAAGAGTGTTACTATATAAATGTAGAGAGTGACAGTTTGTAAGCAAAGACAACCTAGACATGAAGTATCTTGTAAAAATGCCTTCTTGTAGAATATGTACTGTAATCTGTAGTCATTTATTGTATCTTTGTGTAAACATTAGCCATCCTGGGCAGGACTCTATTGTACATCTAGCCTCCTGGCTTAATAGGCTATCCCATAAAATAAGTACTAATACATACGCACATACATACATAAATAACAGTCTTCCAGGTTGCTCAGCTAGTTGCAGTATAAAACAGAATGTTTTTCACATACTGTAGAAAACAGGTCTGGTTGTATGTTGTAGGGACAGAGCAGAAAACACAATGAAGGCCTTTGCAGTCAGTGCCTGACAGATGCATCAATTAAATCCCTTTCGACTTTTTGAAATGCATTTCTTTATTATAAACTTCTATATTCTTTAAAGTTTTAGAATTCTACTTCTTTGGGTTGACATAGTCGCACAGCAGCAGTGCTGTCTGGGATATCGGGAGCCAGATTTTCAAAAGTGGAAAAATTGTGCATGTGTGGGGAACAAATTATGCAAGGGGGTTTCTTTGTGGGACAACAGCTTTTTTCCCCCACGGTTTCAATTTTCAGAAAGGCCAGTTTACAAACTTTTCCACAGTTTACAGCAGCACACACATTTAACATGTCCTGGAGGCACACAGGAGTGAGAAAAAAATATACTCAGTGCAAAAGTGAGCGTATTTATCACATTACCTTTAAACCGAGCATGATTGCAGGTATGAACTTGTCCAGGTCATGGGTCAGGAGCATTGCGGAGATGAAGCACTCTGTTCCCCATGGAGGGTGGGAGCACCCAATAGAGATTAGCTAGGAAGTATCATTCCCATCAGCTGTGATAGCAACCACTTTCTCACCCTCCCAGGTGTAGGGAGTGTGCTGCTGCTGCAGTGGCCTCAGTGCTGGGAAGGAGCTAGGGACATTGGGACTGTGTGGAGAAAAATAGGGAATAAATAGAATCAAAAAGGCTCCAGTTTTAGTGAGAGTGACAGTTTCACATTCTGGGTGACTGACTAGTAAATTAAAGTGCCTAAAACTGAAAAAAAAAAATTCAGTAGCAACATTGGAGATCATTCCTTAAATGCTACATTAGATCTTTATTGTAGAGTTCATTGCAAGACATATGGCATTGTATGTACATTTATGCTATATATTATCTACCGTGTCACATTTTACTTCCATTACACTTGACATGATATATCAATTCTGCAGAAAAAATGTTTTTAAATTAGCCCAGATGGTTTCAGCCTGCAGTACATCCTATTAAATAGTAGCACATATGGCAAGTTTGATGGGCCTAGGATTAATAGAAAGAAAGGCAGGAACAGAGACGGTAGAGATGTACTTGTCTGAGAAAACTCTTCACTTCATATTGGTCATGGATAGATTTGTGTTGAATCAGATACAGGGAAAAGCTGATACAGAAGGGATAGAACAAAAATGGACTTGTCACTGTCTTATATGTTCTATAATAGAAGACAGATGCTTATATTGAGAGATCAATTATAGGGGCACAGTAAGTAGCCCCCCCCAATAGTTAGGGTAGAGTAGGCTGTTTAATTTAAAGAGGACCGTCCCTGATGGTCCAAAAAGTTACAGCTTGTAGTCTTTATATGCAGTACTAGACCTGAAAAGGTATATGCATTTGTTATTTCTGGCCAAGGATTTCTCTGCCTTCCATAATTTGGATTTGTTTTTGAGCCCTGCTGCACTTGCCTTTGCTGTTCAGCTTGCTGGGCTGCTAGCTCCTGAAGACATCACTGTAGGATAGAGGAGTGACTCACACTGTTCAATACCATGCAGTTGCAACAATGTTGCAAGGGAAACCTACCAGTACTCAATGTACATACTGTGCCAAAATCTAAATGCCTGTCTGTCTGTTTTTTTTTTTTTTTTTTTTTTGTGAAATTGACTGTGCCCTACAATGATGTCAGCAGAACAACCCTGGGCCCACAGCAACACCAGGCTTGCTATAGAAGCTCTGGTACACCATGCAGTTTTTAGCAGCTCAGAATACTGCAGCAGACATTAATGAAATTAAATTCCAGAATCAGTGCAAGAAGGGGTAATTAATGCATGAAAGTCAAAGTGACTGGGGAAGGTCCTCTTTAATGCCCACTTTTTGCACCTTAATAACTTTGGCATTGTGTGATAAAATAGCCCAAAATGTGGCATGCATGGTCAGGCTGTCAGGGTCTCAATACTTGAAATGTTTTGTGACAGCATCTTGTTCAGTTTTCGAGATATGGAGTGAAACAAAAAAAAAGTTTGGTTCCCTTATACTTAACATTGCTAATTTTTTGCTCTCAACTTCAACCTTGATGATGTGGAATTTTTTTCCTGAAATTTCCAGGGTTCAAGGGGCCTATGCCATGGGTTTGCCTTTTGAAGGTTTCATGAAAAAATATTATACAGTTCCAGAGTTATAAGAATTTTTTGGATAACCGAGAAATACAATTAGTAAAAAAAAAACCTGTTCAGAGTGCTTATTTTCATGATTTGTCGTGTAAAAAAAAAAAATATCGATTGTGATGACCACTATTTGTTTTTAACTTACAAACATTGAAAAAACATAAAAATGATGGGCCCGATTCCAAAATGACTTATGCATGGCGCAAGGCACTTTATGCCGGACCCAATGGCATAAATCGCACCTTGCGCCATGCATTCCGCAAGTTGGTATTCCGGTTGCGGCTTATGCCATGCCCGCATAAGGGTTATGCCAAAGGTGGGCTATGCCACCCACTATGCCCGCAATCCACTGCGGCATGGCATAGGGGTGGGTTACTGCAGCAACTGTGCCCTATTCCGGAAGGGTGGCTGCCAAAACCCACTAATGCCATTCCAAAACCCGCTATGGCACTACGGACGTAGACCAGCATGGAGGTGGTCTAATGGGCATCTGTCCTTGCCAACTGACAGATGCCCACTCCGCAGCGCTGTGGGAAGTACATATCCCTGCTCCACGTCCCCTCCCCATCAAGGTCATGCCCCCCCAACCCGAATGTCAGGGACCCCCGGTCCATTTCCGATTGCCCCCAAATGCCTGTGTTCACCCGCCAGCCCCATGCCCCAGGTGGTTGTGGGTGCGCTTCCGGGAAGGGGGCTCTGGGGGCAGTACATTGTGGCCACGACTTGTGGCACACAGGTCCATTGCGCCATGCCTGTGGTGCCTGCCTGTGGCTCCTGCAAGTTGTGGGACATAGGTGCCGGGGACCCTGCCTGTCTTGGAATACGGTGAAGTGTCCCTGTTGTAGCTCCACATGGTGCAAGTCGCATACGCCCACGAGTAGCGCCATGCGACTTGGAATCAGTCCTGATATCTTTTTAAAAAAACAAACACCTGAACCTACTAAATGGGATCAGTTTAGCTACATTCTGCAGTTTGTTTAAACAAAAGCCAAAAATACCTTTTCTGGGCGCCCCAAAATCCAGTGTGCCCAGCTTAGTTTGAGGAACTGTTCACCTGCATTCTCTGGATGAGAACAGCAGAACTTTCTTGAATGCTGAAGCCACAGCTGGAGTTGTGCTGCTGGCTTCAGTTCAAGCATTGAGCCAGCCATCCCCTGTTCTCTCTGTAGCTCTCTGTCTCTATCTATCTATCTATCTATCTATCTATCTATCTATCTATCTAATCATTTCTTAAGCAGACTGGGGTGCCCACCACCAGTACCACTTCTTTCTCCCCCTTCCCTACAGGTCACCCGCCCACCTTTCCCAGTCTTTACATACTGTATATTACATTTATTATATGTAAGGATTGGGGTGCCCATCCCCGGTACCGCTTCTCGTTTTTAACCCCATCCCACAAGCTCCTTCGCCCACCTGTTCCCACTAAGTAAGTGGTGGTAACGGGGTGCCCACCCGCAGTGTTGCCGAATAGCAGCCTGACATGGGGGTGCCTAATCCCCAGAGTCAGAATATCCCCTTAAATAAAGAAAACCATCCCACAATGTTTTTTTCTCTTTAAAACTGTAAAAAAGAAAATGGTATCTCACCGATCTGACCCCTCTGACACACACCACCTACCCCACCCTGACCTCTTGCTCAGCACCCACCACCCCACACACCCCCACTCACCTGAACATGTCCCATGGCAAAGATCCACTCTCTGATCAAGGACACATCTTGCTGCTGGAACCAGCGACTGTGATATGAGAAGATCAGTAAAGTGCGGTTTAATGTATTTCACTGGGGTTTGAACTTTGATTCATAACTTTGTTATTTTTCCATATTTTGACCCCAGATTTTCAACATGAATTTTTTTGGACCCATCTCGTGATTAGTTGTGGTAAAATTATGCAAATCTGGCCTGAAATGCAATTTTGTAGTTGTTTTGCAAAATTACCTTTCAGGCAGGATTTGAAAAATTTCACTGCCCTTGTTCAAGGGATAGGGTCGTTAGAAGGCTATGTTGAAAATGTGAGGTCAAAATATGTACAAATTACAAAGTTATGAGAGTACATTGAAATTTTTATATGCTTGCTCATAACTTTGGTAATTTTTAAATATGTTGACCCCAAATTTTCAGCATAGCCATTTTTTTCACACCACCTCATGAACGTGACAGCTGTCATTTTTCAGATCCTGGCTAAAATGTACACTTGCCCTGTTAATGACTTGTTCTATAGTGCCAGTTTTCTTTGTACATTCAAATTCTGCCCAGCTGGTCATGCTACTCAAATGAACAGCTGAAGAGTCATGTTCCCTAAATGATTCAGTAGCTCTTTTCCAATTCTTAAATCCTTTGATAAGTAGAGCATCTCCAAATGACCTAGCATTTCTAGTGCTAAATACTCTACAAGGGAAGCAATACACTGCATTGGTTTGAAATGAGTATTCTAACCAACAAAATGTTGTAATCCAATCAACTTGAAATGACCGTTTGCATGCATTCATGTTTTTACCAAAACAAGTTGATGAGAAGTTATAATTATTTGGCTGTACAGGTCCAGAATCACTATTGTCAAGGTCATCTGGTGATTTGCTATTTGTTGCATCAGGTGATTCTGTCATTGGTAATGGAGCAATATTTTCTACTATTTGCCCCACCTGTCCCCCTTCTATATGATGCTGGTTATCGCCTTGGCTATGACTACTTCCAAAATCATGAAAGGATGCTGCATTGGAATGCGTTGACTGCTGTGCTGCTACATCTGTTACCATGATTATTTCTCCTCCTTGACATTCAGATTGAGATATTGGCTGCGGGTTGTTAGTCTTTCTGAAATAGTTTCTTATATCCATAATAAAGGCAACTGATATTTCAGCCAGCAAACACTCCACAGGAGCACTGCACAGACGAACAGGACAGCATATGCTAACTTTACACCATGCTACAGTACTATAATCAGATTAAACTGCGTACAAGCCAGAAAACCTAAAGTTTGCTGAGTCAGGTAATGAATAAAGATGTCAGCTCAGCAGTTGATTGATTTTGTTGATTTGGCCACACAACAAAGGCAAGACGAAAAAACCTATAGTAGCCCTTAAAAGTGACTCTAGGTATGATTTTTTAAACACACTTGCTGTCAGAGACTGTGTAGTTGATAAACAGTCATTGATTAGACCCTGAGCACCACTGCCAAAGTACTGTCTGTCCACCGGAAGATTTTGTTTATTTAAGAAACCAAGTTACTGCTTTTTACAGTTAAATAGTACAATCGACACAGAAGGAAAAAAGGAGCACTGAAATTGGTGACACACACGGTTTTACTTGTATCTTTAATGCCTATATTTCTGTTTAATTTGTGTGTTGTAGATTTTAGCAAAAATGCCCTCTAGTTCCACACTAGCCCTTAAAATGACTTTTTGGTAACAGTATAGGCTGGTCTGGGACCCTGGACTGTGTGGCTGCCTGGATATAGATTTCTTTCTTTTTTTAATTTTTTGACAAAAAGTATAGTATGAGGGTCAGGGCCTCTGTGGTCACTTGTATTTTTTTATTTGTTAATTTGTGACCCCAAATGCCCACAGATTTATTTATTTAGCCTTTGTTTACCGGGTAAGTACACTAGACAAGTATTATGCCTATTTTCAGGAACAACCCGGGAGAATACAACATGATGGTACAAAGACAACATTTCAAATACATGATGACAGCATGGGCAACATATGAGGGAAATACTGAGGATACATCAACATAATGTCAGCATAGGCAAGATAAGAGAATACAGTGGGCACATTTTACAGAGGAGTAGAAGGCATTGGTACAGATACCTCCCACTATCACTTACACATCCACTAGTACCACACTAGCCCTTAAAATTACTTTCTCCAGAACAGTAGGATGGTCGGGGAATCCTCTGGACTGTGTGGTCAGTACCTCTGGCTCCCACTAGCCCTGAAATGCCCACCACTGAGTCTGTACCCCGAAGGCCTTAAAAGGACTTTTTCTAGTAAAGTATGTCGATCTGGGACTCTGGACTGTGTGGTCTGGAGCCTGCTAACAAACTATATTATATATATATATGTTTTTTTGTTTTCTTTTTGACAAAATGCTCGCTATCAAACACTTGTAGCAACTGGCCCTGAGGTGATGCCCGCCACAGTACCCCAGAAGGGGCTTTTTCTAGTAAAGTATATCGATCTGGGACTTAGGACTGTGTAGCCTGGCCTGGAGCCTGCCTGCCTGCTAACAAACTATATTATGTATTTTTTTTATTTTCTTGCCAAATTGCTTGCTGTCAAACACTTGTAACAACTGGCCCTGAGATGCCCACCACAGTACCCCAGAAGGCCTTAAAACTAAAGGACTTTTTCTAGTAAAGTATATTGATCTGGGACTCTCCAGACTGTGAGCCTGGAGACTGGAGCCTGTCTGCCTGTACCTGCTAGCCACGTATTTGACCCATATATTTCAGTGGGTTTCTGTTAATCTTTAGTCAAATTGCTGTCCAGCCCAAGTCTAGTATATCAAGCAGGCAAACCTGAAACCACACTACCACGATCTAGCCCAGAAATGCCCTGTTAGACCAGCAGCACACTGCACACATACTAGCCCTTAAAATTTAAAAGGGCTTTTTTTTTTTTTGTAGTGAACAGTAAAGTATTTTTGTCTGTCAATCTGGAGTGCCACTAAAAAAAAAATGTCAGGTGAATGTAGAATGAATGAATCTGACTGCAGTGGCCTGGCTGCCTGCTGCTAGCCTGTGTCTCTCTCTATATATTTTGTTGTATTTTTTTGTGTCAAATAATTGCCCACTCACTACTACAACGCCACACACAACTCGACTACTAGCCCTTAAAAGGGCTCTTTTTAACAACAATTTAATGAATCTCCTCAGTAAAAAATTATTTTTCATTTATTTCAGACTTGTTCAGTCTGATCTCCGCGCTCAGACACAACAACAATGTCTTCCATTTCCCACTCTCTCTATATGACTGATGACTGACTGTATGCACATGTTCCAGTCAGTCATGCAGTCACATGATGAGGCAGGCAGCGCTCACGTGGTATTGTAGCTGCTGGGACTCATGGGAGGTATAGTTTGGGGGACGTGTAGTATTGGGGCACAGCCACTCAGCCTGTCCTGATGCCTGAATGAGCAGTGAGCCACCCACAAGAGAAGATGGGACTGGAGTCCGAGTCTAAGGATGAAAGACAGGAGTTTCGTTTTTTTAAAAAAAAGATGGGTGGCCTCCTTGAGCTCAACTCGGCACTGGCATTGGCATGGGAGGCTGGGAGGGAGCAGGGAAGTCTGACAGGATGATTGGGTCATCATCGGGAAACTGGAGGGAGTAGACCAGCTGGGTCGTCACAGAGGAGGGTTGAGAGGAATTGAGAGGAGGAGTTGTCAGAGCTGAAAGCCAGCCGGAATGTCTGGAAGAGATGGAAGAGCCTGGAGCTGTATATTTAAATGGGTCATGACTGGGTGTCTATTCTATCTTCATGTTGTGGGTGTGGCCTCATGGTGGGTGGTCGCTCGTCGCTCAATGAACCAACCACATAAGCGCTGAGGCAGAAGGGGCAGGCCGGGGAGGGGAGGCACTCAGCTGGCAACCAACCACAAGTGCTGAGGCAGAAGGGGGCAGGCCGGGACGAGGCAGCAGCCGACAAGGCAGCCAGAAGCATCAACATTGAGCCTGCACTCCACCGAGTCAATCAGTGGAGAAACATTTTTTTAGCAAGCATCAGTGTAATCCGGAGCCAATTGCAGGAAACCTGGGGGTCCAGGTTAACGATACCCCTGTGACTAAGATTGTTAAGGGGCAGAAAGGCTGAAAATTTGAGGAGAGGCTGGAAAACCTTAACATATATTCCCTGGAGGAGAGGAGGGAGGGAGAGAGGGGACATGACTGAGACATTTTAGTATATGAAGGGCATTAACAAGGTGAGAGAAGAGTGCCCCTTCAGTCACAGTGGCAATAAAACCACAAGATGACATTGCTTTAAGATGGAGGAGGGAGTTTCAAGAGAGAGTTCAGGAGGCATTTCTTCATAGAGAGGGTGGTTGCAGGGTGGAATGAGCTCCCTAAGGAGGTGGCCTCTCTGGAAACAGTGGAAGGTTTAAAAAAGGGGTGGGAAAGAGTAAAAGGTAAGGTCAGGGCTACAAAGGGAGAGGGCAGAAAGAGGGGTAGCAGTAGGGGAGGGGGGCACCGGCAGAGTCCTTAGTTACTGCTTGGGACTCCACAATATGAGCAGACTAGATAGACCACTGGGTCTTCTTCTGCTGGCACTTTTCTTGTGAACCTTGTTCCTTACTTAATTTCATTGAGAAGTTCTGGTGACATGACAACCATGAAAACAAAGTTAGAGGGAGTCCTCATGTTGCTAGAATCTGGAGATGTAATTATAGCCAAGTCCCATAGCTCCCTATTTGTTATTTTTTGTAATATATGGATCCAAGATGTTTTCTGAAACCGCTGTTTTTCACACTGAAGTAAAAGTTGGGTTGTACTGTGTGTGAGTCAGCTTTTACTCTACACATTGGGTACAGTTATAAATGACTCATGATTGCACATGGAAATTCACAAACTTTCAGTCCTGTAATCAGTGGTGGAACTGAACAAAATTCATTGAGGGAACTGACCACCTTTCATGTAGGATCAAGCACACATGACAAGGGTTTGAGGACACATTTCCTCCTTATCGGTTGCATTTTAACTCATTCTGTCTTGTGCGGCCGTTTTGGGCCAGGTTAAGCAATGGATGGTTCCAGCGCCATATGGCACGACACACAGTTATTCATTTTGTTGTATTTTGATGGGTAAATTATTACACAGAAGCAGCCCTTCCCTAATTTTGCTCATGAAACTGAGTCAGGCTCTTAACTGTACTCCTGGAACTGATTTGCCGGGTTTCCCTCATTTCCACCACTGCCTGTAATACTATCCTTGT
Source organism: Neoceratodus forsteri (assembly GCA_016271365.2). NCBI lineage: Eukaryota > Metazoa > Chordata > Ceratodontiformes > Ceratodontidae > Neoceratodus > Neoceratodus forsteri. The sequence goes on from CM028136.1 coordinate 325,146,843, forward strand.
GATGTAACTTCAGTGATATTATGAGATTATGGCATCACAATGGTGGCATTAAAGGGTTTGGCTGTCATTGTTTCCCTATGGGAAACTGTGACCATCCACATATTACAGTAGATTCTTTACTGGGATTAAGTACGTGGTTACAGTAGTTTAAATATCAATATAAAATATGCAATGACTTAACTCAGAATATTCCATTTATCTTCATGAGTTAAGTGGCAGGACAATACATCACAAGTGTCAAAGCTGCAAGTGAGTTATATAAGTCCTACCCCCTCACAAATGATGATAAAGGATCACAGAGTACCTCCAGAAATACAATCTCCAGTGCCCCCAACAACATGGCTTCTGCAAGAGGCATAGTACCTCAACTGCCCTGGTCGAGTTCACCGACTATGTACATAAGGCCCTGCATGGTGGCAAGCTAGTGGTATCAATCTTTATTGATCTTACCAAAGCCTTCAACATGGTCAGTCACTCCCTTCTACTGCAGCAATTACTGACCCTAGGGCTGGCCACCAACTCAGTCTACTAATTTCAGGACTATCGCACAGAATGTCAAAATTAGAGCGGCTGTCTCTAGCGCTAGAGAAGTCACATTCAGCATCCCTCAAGGGTCTATCCTTGGTCCTGATCTTTTCAGTTTATTCTTGAATACCCTACTGGAGTCCTGTATCGGCAAAATAATACTGTACGCTGATGATGCAGTCATACTTAGAAGCAATCCCAACGCTGACAAACTTCAAAATGAATTACAGGCTACCTTCTACTAACTTGAGGATTGGTTTAGCTCACAAAAACTACTTCTTAATTATGTAAAAAAAAAAACATGCTTCTCTCAAGTCACAACTTAAGAAAACCAACCCACATCTCAACATCACTAACTACAAAGCAGTCTCTCTTCTCTTGAGCAAGTCCATTCATTTAAGTACCTTGGGGTCACAATTGACAGCATCCTCACTTTCGTGCAGCACATAGACCAGGTAGTAAAAGCTGTAAATTCCAGACCTGGTGTCCTTTACAGGCACAGACAATACCTAACACCCACTGCTCTCTGCCTCTGTAGCTCAATCCTGTCAATACTAGATGATGGGCTGGTTGTATACAGTGCAGCCTCAGACACAGTACTCAGATCAGTAGCTACAGCCCTAAATAAGGCTTGCAGACTTACACTAGGGGCAGATAACCTTACCCACACATGTGCTCTGTATGAGCAAACCAAATGGCTTAATTTGAATGACAGGATAAAGTTCCAGATATGCCTCCTTGTGGAAAAAAAGCACTGTTAGTCCAAGCACCCCCCTGCATCCTAAATATCCTCCAAGCAGCACACTCTCATTACAACACAAGGGGTAAAGCTTGGAGTTCTCTCAGTGTTCCATTCAGAAGGCCATCTCTTGGTCAACGCTCATTTGCGTACAGGGCCCCTCGTTGACTGAATGAAATCCCGGCAGACATAAATACTGTTGTGAACCTTCCAGCCTACAAGCTTGAAATGAAGAAATACCTGGTCAAAACTGGTGCTTGCACTTGCATGTCTAGGATCATGACCCCAACTTATGATCTTGTCTCTCCCTGACACCCTAATAAATCCTCAATGTTGGATAGGAAACCTTAAATCCTCTACTCATTCCTCTCATCTACATCTTCCTCCTGCCTTTGCACTTACAGCCACTAATATTTCCCCCTCCAGCTGCTGCCTCACCCTTAATCCTTCTCACCTCTAGGCTCTAACATCTTACACTCCATTGTCTGTCCTGCTTTAGAAAATGGGACAAACATTATCAGCTCTCTGATTGGCTGAGAGCTATAACGGGGGGTACATTAAGTTATGATAGACGCCTGGGAAATAAAAAGCACTGGCCCCAGTGACCATTCATCCACACACCTTATCCTTGTTCCCAGCTTGTTTCCCTATTGGACAAAACAACCAGATTTCTTTTTAAATCCCCGCCATTTTATTGTGTCGCTTAGCGAGATACGACCCGAATACACCACTAGCTCCCGAAATGAAACTGCCTGCACAGCTCCATGAAATACTTGTACATGTCCCGCTGATAAACCTTTCGGCACCACCAATAATACTCAAACCAACCACCATACTTTAAAAAAAAAAAAAAAAGAATTTCTCGATACGCTACATTTGTCGTGTACTTCCGGGTGTAACATCACTGGAACGCGCAAACCGCCATGAAGTAAGCAATCGATAAATGTATTTACTTTATTTAATTTCGTATCATGCAGTTGTGCTCCTCATCTGACACCTGAATCATATAGCAGGACATCTACCAGTATGTCGTGGAGCTGTGCAGGCAGTTTCATTTCGGGAGTGAGTGGTGTATTCGGGGCTCCTATCTCGCAAACTACTGGTCTACCTCTCCTCTAACACCCTGTGCAGGTACAGTCCGTCAGTATTTTGTTCACGCTAGCACAGGAAAATCTCAGTCTTGTCATCTAGAGAGTGCTGTTTGGGGTTAAGAGAATCTGTATGTGTGTGTTTTTTTTTGGGGACAACAAATCCAGAAACATGCAACAGCACAAAGACAAGGACTGCTTTATGACACTAACATTTCAACATAATAACTAATACATTTGCCAACTATTTTTTTTATAACTTTTTGAATCCAACATAAAATTGAGACAGCTCCCATTTTCTAAGCGCAATAATGCCCTCCATGGTGGGTGGTATGGGCGTCGGGCCTCATTAAGCCCCTGGGCGGTCTGGTATTGCCCAATACCGCCCACTCTATTGGGCATTATTGCTTGCGTAAACCCTTAGCCTACTCCCCTCCCCTGACTGCCCCTCCAAAGACTGGTACTCCTCAAACCCCCCTCCACCAGGCCTCACCTTGATTGTACCCTTTTTTTCGTATGTCTGTTACATCACACAATAGTCAGCTGAAACCACATCAATTTGACAAAGCCAATACGCTTGGCTGCTGTTGACCCAATCAATGTCTGAATCTCTTGTAATTTTTTTTCTCTTTCATAATCAACATTATTGCTAAATCCCTATCTAGTATTTGTTGTTGTCTATGTATTTGGAATCTATGCCTTTGTGATTTGTAACAATTATAATGTCTTGTACTGCTGACGTGGAACCTTTGTAAATGAGCACAATGCTCAAAGGTTGTATCCGAAGAATTTAATAAATAAATAAATACATGGCCTATTCTGAGCCAAGCCATTCTGTGTCCAATGTGTATGTGTGTGTGTGTGTGTGTGTGTGTATATATATATATATATATATATATATATATATATATATATATACACATATATATATATATATATGTATGTATATGTATATATATATGTATAGTTAGGGTTGGTTAGGGTGTTTAATGTTAAAGGGCAATATTTGGAGGTGAATAACTGCAATGGCTCAACTGATTTGCATGAAATTTGGCATGCATAATGGCCATGTAAAGGTTTGTGTTAATTACTCATGTACATTCTGAGATACAGAATGTTGAAAATACAGAAGGTTTGGCTGTTTTAGGCACTTTTTTGCTCAACTACAACTCAAAAATGGCTGTAAGTTGTGCTTTGAAATTTTCAGGGTACAAAGCTGTTGTCTTAAAGAAGTGCCTTTTGAAGGTTTGGTGAAAAAATATTACTGTGTTCTAAAGTTGTGACATATTTTATTTCCCATTATTTCCTATGGTTTAAAAATAGATATCCCGCATGACATATCATGGTATGTCGCATCCTGTGTTGGACATATGTCGCATCCTATGTTTGACATATCATGGTATGTTGCATCCTGTGTTCGACATATCATGGTATGTCACATCCTATCTTCCATATGGGTTTCTATCTCGCAAATACCATAGTACCTCCCCCCCACACACACATGTGCACACCCAACCCAATGTGCCCAAATGTATTGTACCTGTTAAAAATAAGGAAAAACTTCCACCGACATTTTTTGATGCAGAATCTTGCACCTCAATTTTCGATGCAGAATCCTGCATCGAACTACCTTAGTATGCCCCAACCCATTCCCGTTATGCTCCACCGACATTGGGGTGCCCAATCCCTGTGTCTGTATGTTTCTAACCCATCCCCACACATACTTATATGGCACACTGGAAGCCCACCCCAGTGTGCCCAAATGTATTAAACCTGTCAAAAATAAAGAAAACCGCCCACCAACGTCTTTTCGATGCAGAATCCTGCACCTACATTTTTGATGCAGGATTCTGCATCGATCTGCCATAGTATGCCACACCCGATTGTGCCCAAATGTATTAAACCTGTTTAAAATAAAGAAAAACATCCACCAACGTCTTTTCAATGCAGAATTCTGCACCTAAATTTTTGATGCAGGATCCTGCATCGAACTACCATAGTATGCTCCCCATGTGCACACTGGGAAGCGACCCCAGTGTGCTCAAATGTATTACACCTGTTGGAAATAAAGAAAACCGTCCACTGACGTGTCTTTGATGCGGAATCCTGCACCTCAATTTTTGATGCAGGATCCTGCATCGAACTACAGTACCGTGGTATGCTGCAACCCATTCCTTTTATGCTCCACCAACATCGGGGTGGCCAATCCCCATGTCGGTATGCCTCCTCCCACCGCACACACTTATGTGGCACACTGGGAGCCCACCCCAGTGTGTGCCCAGATAAATTATTTTCATCTTTCCGACACCGGGATGCCCACTCCTGGTGTTGGATGCCCCCCAACCCCCAAACCCACTTTCTTTGCTGACAGGGGTGACCAATACCCCTGTCGGCAGCATGTGTAATGTGTCCCCGTGTTATGTGGCACACTGGGAGCCCACCCCAGTGTGCCAATAAACATACATTTGTTTTGTTTGTTCCTCTTAAATAAAGAAAACCATCCCACAATGTTTTTTCCCGTAAAAGAAAACGGTCCTCATTGTATCCTCAGTCTCCTCCTCCATCCCCACCCTCCCACTGAGCACTCGCCTCCCCCCTTACCCATACTTACCTCCGGAGGTTGGGAGCAGTGATGTTCTCTAGACCGGTGGCATGTCTGCACTCTTCAAAGCCGAACTCGATGTGAGGAGAATCAAGGTAAGCCATATAATAGAAGTCAGTGGGGTCAACTTTGTTGATATCTTGGCCAATTTAGAGTTTTTATTCTCACCAACATGGGTTCTTGTTCCCCACCTCATGAACAATGTCACTGTTATTTTGCTACTCAGTCCCAAAAGTTGATTTCACGGTCGCTGTGTGGAAACACCTTTGGGACTGATTAATGAAACAACAGTGCCACTGTTCATGAGGTGGGTCCCAAAAGCCCATGTTGAAAATTTGGTCAAAATTCCAAAATGACTATATTATGAGCATGCATTGCATAGTTTCTACACATCACTGCAACTTGCCACTTTTAATATTTTCACTCCAGATTTTCAACATCGCCATTTTTTAATACCTCCTTATGACCACTACAGCTGTCATTTTTCACATCCTGCCCGAAATGTGTTTTCGCACCTGTGACACGGAATGGCGCGGTTGCTGTGTGAAATCAACTTTTGGGATGGATTAACAAAATCACAGTGCCACTGTTCATGAGAGGAGGTCACAAAAAGCCCATGCTGAAAATCTGGTGAAAAAAAAATTACCGTGTTACGAGCGTGCGTGTGCATTTCCTACGCATGCTCATAACTTCACAGCTTGTTCATATTTTCATTCCAGATTTTCAACATTGACATTTTTTCACACCTTCTCATGAACTGTACATGCGTCATTTTTAACATCCTGCCCAGAATGTGTTTTCACACTTGTGTCGCAGATGTGCGATTTCGAATTTCGAGATGGATTAATAAAATCACAGTGCCAGTGTTCATGAGGGGAGGTCCCAAAAAGCCCATGTTGAAAATTTGGTTAAAAACTCACATGGCAACTGAGGTTCTATGCAAAGAAGTACAAAGTAATGCATTAGGAAGAGAAAACCCTGGGGAGCGCTACAGGATGTGTGCGGAAGATGCTGACGATCACCAAAGAAAAAAAGGACCTAGGAGTTTTCTTTTCTGATCACTTAAAGGTGTCAAAACAAGGGAAAGATGATAAGGCATTTGGCATATGGAGACAACCCTATCCTAATTTCCAACCCTCTCTTTCACCTGTAGAGAAATATAGTTCACTTCATAAAAAGTGAGGAAATTAAATGCAATAAAAATACTTTAATGCACTAGTTAGGGTTAATATCATGCCTTTCAAAGAATGGAAATGTGATGTTAGGGTTCCCAACCTTTACACACCACTCCATCCTCCCCCACCCAACGTGCCACCCCATCCCACCCCTCCACCTCCGCACACCATCAGGCGCTGGTGTGCCTTTATATCATTAGCCCTAATGCTCACCCCATTCCATAGGTACATAAGCTGAGATAGACCCTAATGCTCACCGCATTCCATAAATAAATAAGCTGAGATGGTCAGAGTAGAAGAGAATGGGGTGAGCATTAGGATCAGTCTCAGTAATGTACCTATGGAATGGGGTGAGCATTAGGGCTAACAACCCCAAGGCACACCCCGATGCCTGTTGGTTTGTGGAAGGTGGAGGGGTGGGATGGGGTGGTATGGTTGGGTGGGGGAGGGTGGTGAGGTGTGGTGTGTTAGGGCTGGGAACCCTAACACCACATTTCCATACTTTAAAAGGCATGGTATCAACCCTAACTGGTGCATTAAAGTATTTTTTTTTGCATTTAATATATACAGTATTCTGTGTATATGTGTGTGTGTATATATATAGATTGTACTGTGTTTTGAAATTTAAAGCTTTTAAATTTCTCTTATTTTTTTTTGACAGTTTTAACTGTTTCTGTTTCATTTCACTGCTCTGTCCTGAGTGCAGCAGAGGCCATTGGGATGCCATCAGGTGTTATTTTTTTTTATTTTCATTTTTGTTGACCGGGTAAGTGCACTAGACAATTCCTGCCTATTTTCAGGCACGACCCGGGGGAGGGGATACAGATGAATGTCAACTGACTTTGAACCAGATTAAGCTGTTGGTGGTATTTTTAGTGAATGAGGGAAATTTGGCCAGGACACCGGGGAAATTCCCCTACTCTTTTCGATAAGTGCCATGGGATCTTTAACATCCACCTGAACTACCACCAATCCAGGCAGATGGGACCTCGGTTTAACGTCTCATCCGAAAGACGGCACCTCAGAAGTGCAGCACCCCTCTCATGCTGCACTACAGTGTCAGTACTGGGATATTAACCCAAGTGCCAGATGTGGGAACTGAACCCACAGCCCTCTGATCTCCCGGCCTCAGAGGCGAGTGTGCTACCTACTGAGCCACTGACACTTATTGTGTGACACTTATTCAGGCATCTTTCCTATTGGTTTAGTTTCTTTTTTTCTTTTTTACCTATCCAAAGTGGCAATAAATACTCAAAATAAAGATAAATGGTTTATCTTAATTTAGAATGCTTAAGTAGTTCAAATAAATAATTTACCTTTGCTTTTGACTGTAACTTGCATTGTATAAATGTATTTTTTCATTTTGCAGATCACAACAGTGACAGGAAGAAATGAAACAGAAATAATTCCTGTAATGGAGTGGCTGCATGAGAGAGAACGTTTCTATATGGTCTTTAATCTACCGGTGTTTGTTAAATTCAGGTAACGTGCAGTACAAGCAGTTGCAGTATTTTCCTCAGAAACTCTGGCCTAACCAAAACACACAGATCTTTTTGCAACATGAATTTCACTTTCATCACATTATTCCTGTATGTTAGAAGACATTTAGAATCAATTAGTGTACATTTAGGTATGCAGTCATGGCAACTTTAATATTATATTTCCACTATTTAGTCCTTTTTGACTGCCTGACACTGTCAGTGATTCAAGGGATAAAATAAGTGGGTTTGCATCGCAATTTGTGACCCAAGAATCGGGAAATGCGAGTTAATTGTTTGCATGATTAACAGTGACTGCTAATCGTGTAAACTGGCCGTCCCCCTAATTATTTTAATTTTCTCTGGTGTCTTGTGGCCCATCCTCAACCCTCTGCCAATCGCCATCCCCATACTGTATGCTGTTCTTGTGGCACTCCCACCCTTCGATCGCAATCCCCATAGTATGATTTATTAAAGTTCCGTGGTGGTCTAGTGGCACCATACCCATCACTGTCCTCATAATTCCCTGGTGTCTAGTGGCATCCCTCTCCCTATCCCCAATCTGTCTTGTTTCTGTAAAAAAAGAAAACGGCCCGCAATGTTTTTTTTGTTTTTTTTAAACCTGCAAGAAAAAAAAAACAGTCCCTCGCTGATCATACCTCCTTCCCACCCACACCTCCCACTCAGCAGCTACCACCCCACACCCCCTAGTACACCCCCACACACCCTCACTCACCTGAGGTTCAAGACCCATTCTCCGACCCAAGACACATCTTGCTGCTGGAACTGGCGACTGCCGTATGAGAACTAAGGTAAATGCGGTCCTATCTATTTCAATGGGGGTTTCAACTTTGGTGCATAACTTGGTCATTGACCCCACATTTTCAACATAGCCTTTTGGGGATCCCACCTCATGAACAATGTAACTGTCATTAAGCAACTCCTACCCAAAAGGTGATTTTGCAGACGCTTGGTGAATTCACCTTTCGGGCAGGATTTTTGTAATGGCATTCATATTGTTCATGAGGTGGGGTCATAAGAGGCTATGTTGAAAATTTGGGGTCCGAATATGAAAAAGTGGCAGAGTTATGACCAATTGTTGCAATTTCGCTACACATCCTCGTAACTTTGGAATTTTTAAATATTTTGACACCAAATTTTCAACATAGCCTTCTTATTACCCTACCTCATGTACAGTATGTCACAGCTGTCATTTTTCAAATCCTGGCCAAAATGTGTTCCCGCACCTATAATGCAGAATGGCATTTCAGTTGCGCAGAATTACACTTTGTCAGGGATTGGAACATTTTCTGCACTGGGTACATGAGGTGGGGTAATGGAACAATGCTATGCTGACAGTTGGGTCAAAATGGCAAATTATGTGTCAAAACTATGTATACAATGTCTATTTTATTAATATATACAACAATAAGTAATAATTTTATGGTTTAAAGTAAAAATACCCATTTTAGAAAACTACTAATCAAGATTGGCTGATTGCTGATCATTTTTTATTTTTAGCAAAGGCCACTAATCAACTCTCTGACACTAATTTGTGCCTTGGTGACTTTAGCTGTTGTGTTGGTGAAACAGGACACAAACCCTTCGAAAATGGAGGCCAAGCACTCTGAACTGGCATGTGGAGAGAAGGTTCCCAGGATAAACCAACTTAGATTAAACATCTTATTGATGGAAGGAGGACTTCTTTTTACCCGGTATAATAAACTTGGTGGTGCTGCCAGTATTAGAATATGGAAGCATAGTGTATGGAGGAGCATCCCATATGCATGTGAAAAAGTAGAAGTAATGTACTGTATAATAAACTTGCCAGATGTATTTTAAATGTCCCTAGAAGAACACATAGGGTGGATATGTACAAAGATTTAAATTGATACCTCTGGGAGATAGGAGAAACCTTTACACTTTGATGTTTATGGCAAAATGCATAATGGGAAAGGCTCTTGAGTACATTATAGAGAATATACATTTTAAAAACCCTAAGCAAGTTCTTAGATCTGCTGATGGCCTAGAATGCTTACTACCAAAACTTAGAACAGAAAAAGCAAGGAATCATTTTATGTACAATGGACCTGTAAGTTGGAGTAAATTCCCAATTAGCCTGAGACCCATTAACAGAAAAATTCAGTTAGGGATTTTTTTTTCTTTCTATTAACTCAAAACATGCCATAAGTGCAGGGCGTAAATACCAGTTTTCAAAATATTTTCACAAATAAGTTATGTACTGCTGTGGATTTTTCCCTTTTTTACGTATTATGATGGAACTGAGTTTTTTATACAGGTTTTCAAGTATAGCTGTATCTTATTGTTTTTTTTTTGTTTGTTTTTTTACCTTCTGAATTTATCCTCCTGCCCACCTCTCTGCACCCCGTTCTGTTTTCTACTGCGCATCCTGCCAGGGATCCAGCGGCCGGCCGTCTCATTGGCACCCTGTAACTCATGCAGCTTTCCCCCCGCAGTGGGGTGGCAGGGAGCCCCCTATCTCCCCACCGATCCATGGATCCAGTCCGGGTGCCGACGAATACTCGTGGACAGCCATCAAGCCGCGCAAGAGGTGCCACTTTTCCTTGTTCCACCCATGAGCCGGTGGGCGTGCAATGATGCTAGCGGCTGGAAGCGCACGCGTCTGCACGCAGTCCACATCCTGGTGTCTGCCCCCGACCACTCCCTGAGTATGGCATGTGTCCCTGACCCCCAGCCTCCGCCAGGAGGCAGGCAGGCGCCGACCGTCGTGAACCCCCCCTTCCCAGAGAAGGAGAGCAGTCCATTGGATGCTCGATCCCTCTCCTTCCCTGCCAGCCTTCGGCGACTCATGCTCACTCCCGAACCCAGGTCGCCAGTGTGGCACGAGGTGCGGTGACCAGCGCCTCTGTCCTCAGTGCCACCAGGCTGGCCAGCTGTATCTTATTGTTAATGATTATGAAATTGAAAAACAAAGTTGTTGATGTGCTACCTGTTGGAGCTAAATTGTTATGATATTTATGTCTTATGTATGTCCTAAGTGTTTGATGTAAAAGTAACTGGAATTTTGTAAAAGGACCTCACTGAAAATGAGCTTTGCTCAGCTGAGTTATCAAATTAATTTGAAAAGAAAATGAATGAAAGTTTTACTACTACTACTACAATTGTATGGAGGTGGGGAACTGAAGAACATGACTTGAGATTAAACAACTTACTCAAGGACATGTAATGATTAAGTGACTAGAGAGTTCTAAACCTGGGGGTCTCTCTTTGGCTTGTTCAACATTCTGTGCTCTAATCAGTAGACTGCACTGCCTATTTTTTAGATTATTGTACCATCATGACATTATACTACAACTGTTCAGAGATGTATTCTTTGAGGATCCTGTGAGCATCTCATTATGTGAGTGTCATAAAGCAGGATTGTAGCATCTTAGTATGGCATCTGTAGCTGGTATTGGTTAAGCTCATGGGCAAGCCATTCAAACCTATGCACAGGTGTGACATCTCTCACCTGTCGTGGAAGACTGTCTTCTTGGTGGCTATCATGTCAGCCAGAAGGATGGGAGAGCTCCAGGCGCTTTCCATCGAGTCTCCTTATCCGGTCTTCCACAGGGACAAGGTTGTCCTGCGCCCCCACCCGAAATTCCTTCCGAAGTTGGTGTCGGAGTTTCACCTTAACCAGGTGTTGACTCTGCCGGTGTTCTACCCCAATCACACCTCGGGAGGCCGAATATAGGCTCCATACTTTGGACCCTAGAAGAGCACTCTCTTATTATAAGGAGCGGACGGCTGAAGTTCGGGGAGAGGTTTGCCAGCTGTTTGTCACCTACGCTGAAGCTGCACCTGGCAGACCTGCAGCCAAGCGGACGATAGGCAGGTGGGTCACCTCCTGCATAGATCTCTGCTATAGGTTGGTGGGCATGGAGCCTCCCAAAGGGATAAGAGCTCATTCTACCCGCCATACCGCTGCTTCGGTGGCTGCTTCTAGGGACGTCCCTATCCAGGAAATCTGCAGGGCTGCTACCTGGAAGTCAGCATACACCTTCATTACCCACTACCACATCGACCTTGAGTCATGTCGGGATGCTGGTTTTGGGACCTCGGTTCTCCAGTCCTTATTCCCTAAGTAGGGGTGCGCCTTGCCTCCCTCCTCCTGGAGAACTGCTAGGAGTCTGCCAATAAGTGTGGATTGAACAACATATCCACGTCCCTAGAAATACAGGTTACTCACCTGTAACAGGAGTTCTAGGAGTGGTATATGTTGTTCATCCACACAACCCACCCGACCTCCCTGGCTTCGACGTGCAACCTGGCTTCCAGCGGGCTAGATCTGGCGTCATGGGGCGGAGCGAGAGTTTTCCCACCCAGGTGGGTGGGAGGAGCCAGTTTGAAGACCTTCCGGCAACATTTAAAGCAGCAAAGAACCTGCCAATAAGTGTGGATGAACAACATATACCACTCCTAGAACTCCTGTTACAGGTGAGTAACCTGTATTTATTACGCGATAAGCAGTGCCTAGTTTTTGGTTGATTCTGCATATGACAGTGGTTATGTGCACGGTAAAGGAAAGGGATGGGTCTAGGGTCACAACCAGCTACTTGAACTCAGAAACTAACTGCAGGGGAGGTCCAGATGGGGAGAGCACCAGGAGGGAGGTGTTAGATTTAGCGGTGTTAGCCAGGTAGGGCTTGGATCCAAGGAGCATTGCCTTGGTCTTCTTCTCATTAACCAGGAGCATATTTGATAAGAACCAATTGTGGGTGTGACCATAATTTGGGGTAAGGATGGAGAATATATTCTGGACAGATTTGACACTGTGGTAGAGGCCTAAGTCATCTGCGTACAGTAGGGCAGACCAGTTAAGGCTATCAGCAGGGAGAGAGTTAATGAATAGGGAGAATAGTAAAGGTCCCAAGATGGAGCCCGAGGGGACACCTGTAGTGATGGGCAGTTCGGGGGAGGAGGTGGGAGCAGCCAGTCAGGTAACTCTGGGACCATTGCTGAGTCTCGAGGGAGCAGCCAGTCTGGAGAAGCTTTGGATCCTTCCTGTATGGGGTGGTTGACTGGGTCAAAAGCCTTAGTCAAATCCACAAATATGTTGTCCTTGTAAATATGATCTAAATCATCTATTTGCAGCACCTGACAAACCAATTTCCTTGAGCCTGGCCAAGAGAATACTGTGAGTCAGTGTATCAAATGCCTTTGATAAATCTATGAATAAGGCACCTACCATCATTCTCCTGTCCAGGCTCAATTGTGAATCGCTCACAACCCTTACCAAAGCTGACTGAGTGCCTGGCAGGGTCTAAACCCTGACTGGAATACATTTAATTTGTTATTAGTTTCCAAATATGTTTTAAGTTGACCCGATACTAATCTTTCAAAGATTTTGGATACCTGAGGAAGTAGTGAAATTGGCCGATAATGTGCCATCCTTTGGATGAAACATTAAACTGAGATCTCTTCTGTCCACCTGTGTCACTGTTCAAGGGGAAGTAGAAGATGCCATGGCACTTATCAATGAAGAGCAAAGGGAATTTTATATAAAATAAATCAAAGAGTCATAAAGTTTACAAGTTACAGTGCACAGTATGTACAGGAAAAAGAATACGCACAATGTTAAAAAGAAAAGACTGCCAATCAAGGCTTTACATCACCTGTTCTATTACTGTCATTGAGGCACAGGTCAGGAAGCTTAGGAAACACCAGGAACAGTTGTAGAATTTACCAAACATATTTATTTACAGTAGCAGCAGCAAAAGAAAAAAAAGAACTTGTTCAGAATAACTATGTACAAAGGAGAAATAAAATAAAGTCTTCCTTCAGTCTCTGTGTGTCCCTTTTTCTTCTGATCTATCTGCAGTTGCAGTCTTTTCAACCTCCACTCTTAATTCAAGCATCCTGTTTCTTGCAAAGTGTTCTGTTCTCGTAAGTATCAGGCAGGATGAACACAGTAGAATGCAGTGTGCTTGCTGAGGCCCAGTTTCCACAGCTTTTGCAAAAAGGCCTAAAATGTGAACTCTGGTAACTTCTAGTTTACAATAACTTTCTGCAGTCGTCTCAAAGTATAATTATATACATTTCAGCAGTAACACTATATATTTTCTAAACACAAGGGATCCCAATATCAGTTACATTTCCATACAATGTTTTGCACATATTTTTATATCAGCAGATCTAGATATGCAAGGGAGGAAAAACAGACAGCAAGAGAAAACTGAGAGAAAGTGAGAGACAAAGAACTGCGAGCCTGTCGGGTTGATCAAGTCCGAAGTCTCACAGGAAAACTGGGTTGCACAATCAGACAGAGAAGAAACAGAAAAGGAAAGATCCTTGCATTTAAACACTTTCTCCATAACAAATGGGACAGGGTCCTATTCTATCATGTCACAATTACCTAAGAAGAGTAGTAGATTCATCTAATATACACTTGAAAAAAAAAGAAAATCAAAACCAATGATAACAAATATGCTTCCCGAATAAAGGAGATGGAAAAACATATGCCAGAATACCTTTATAGCAACAACAAAAAAAAAACATGTTCTGGTCAGAGCCAATATGGCTGTGGAGAGGTTTTAGGAGCAGCAAGTGCAGTGAACAGAAAATGCTGTGCTCTCCGTTTACAGGAGTTAGCCATAATACTGTAGCGATTACAGTACTGTGAATGCATGATATTCACACATGTGCAGTTTGCCCCAGAGTCAGCTTTGCGTAACATGGTGGTGTTAACATAACTACATGTAACAACACAGTCCCCTTGGGTTACTAGAATCCCATTAGTACTAGTCTTAGGCAGGTAGGAAAAGGCAGCTGGTGGGGAGGTCATTAGGTGCTTTCTACATAATGACATCATTGTTTACTCAGGTAGCCTGAGAGAAGGATGATTGTGTCATTTAGAACTCTCACGGCAGCATAACCATTTTAGAGTCAGCTGCTCTTGGGGAGCTTAGAATGTTCATCAGTAAGTTCAAGTGTGGCATTTAGACTAGCAAGAGGTCTGCCATTGGGGCTCTGTCAAAGGGAGCCCTGATATTTCTCACCCTAGTTTGGTAAAATGTTCAGTTTGCCTGCAGGAGACTGTAGTTTCTCTCCCGGGGGAGTAAGAGGGAATGCAGTTCTTGTGGATCCAAGGGGCAATCCCCTGAAGTTCCTGAAGTTCACAGCTGCCTTAAGGTAGAATAATGAGTAGAATCTGACAGCTGCCAGAGAAAGAAGGGTGTCTTTTGTGCTTTTCATGATTGGGAAGAAGAAACAACTAATCTGTGAGTACAGAATTTGAGACTGTTCTCTGAGGGAGTTGTCTGAGGTGTGTGTGCCCTACGTAAGGCTAGATTACACTGGTCAGGGCCCCTTTCAACACAACTGTGCTGAATGTAAAGTTAAAATTGGGTCTCTTTAGCAATTCATTGGGATTGGAGACTCCTTTGGTATAACCCTGAAGGAATGGCAGAGGCTGTTTGGGGCAAAGGGTGAACGTCATCTGGAGTTTAAGGCAGGGCTAAGTGGTTTGTGGATGGGCACCAGTGTTCCCTGGGCAACAACCATGCACCAGGAGGATTTAAAAGTGTGTGGCACATCCCACAGATATACCCTTTGGAAATGTGTGGAAAATGTTTAACGTGTGTGGCAGATCCCACAAATATACACTTTGGAAGAGAGCTAGAGATGTTTTTTTGTGGAAAACAGTACTGCCTAGCAAAGTGTCCTGCGTACGAGTGTGTGCCTGTATTGCAATGATAAACATCTGGGGGACCACCCTTGCTTTAAGTAACATCTGTAAATAAAGCTATACTGCAAAATCCCAGTTACTGCTTTGGACATTCCGGTTATTGCTTCCAGTGTGAACCTTATTGGGGCTCCTCAGCAGTTAGGTCTAGCATATGCCTAGCATCCTCTCTCCTGGACCTGGTTGTAAATAAAAAGGTCCATTTTAGTACAGTATATACCCCCATCCTCTAGATAATGAACCTGTTATACACTCCTATGCTAGGGGTGGTACCATGAGTGTAGCTCTGCAAAAAACAAAATTGTATACCATGTATTTGTAAGTAGTTCTTTTAAGGGTGGTGCCAGCTAGCCAAAGGTTGTGTGGGGGTTACACAGATATGCACGATATTCATACGTGCACAGTGTAAGTCTGCGCCACCATGTTGCACACGACCGCTGTGATGTCCGCACTTGCGTAAAGGAACAGTAGTGCACCAGGAAGTGAGTATGTTTATGCGGCCTGCAGAGGGGAAGGGCTGCATAAACAGAATCACTGGAAACTGTGCTGGAGCACTGGGGCAGAACATCAGAAAGCAGTCCGGTTACGGGTTTCCACAGTTCTCTTTTACAAATCTGATGATGTCATAACATCTGTGGAGCTTCGCCCACACAACCATAAAAATTAGACTCAGGAGTAGACTATTAACAAACTAAAGGTCTGGTCTCAGATTTGGTTGTCATCACAGTCACTTTCTCTTTCTTTTCTAAGCAGTAAGTTCTGGTAAATGTGCCTTAACCATATTGATCTCTGTGCTGGTAGACTACTTCTAGTTTTCCCCTGATTGTATTAGGAGAAGGTAGTAGCAGTCTTGAAGTGGTTGCTGCAGTGGTGGCATGCTCTAAAAAAAGTGGTCCCCATGCTCATCTGCACATTTTAGAAATTACCCCTTGAGTTAAAGGGGACAGGAATTGATTACTTATGTGCAGCTGTTTGAATGTCTCTATTTTTATAAATTATATTCATACCTCTAAAGGAGCCCCATTTTAACTGTGCCTGAATAAAAGCTGAAGATATCAGTTGTGTTTTGTTTTGTTTTGGTTTTAGATTTACAGAACTGTTATTTAATACAGCAGCAGATTATGTACAGTACATATGGACACATGTTGATACATGGACATATTAGGGTAACAGTATCTCGATTACAAGGGGGTCTGTGTTAGGTTTGGGTTTTGAATGTACACATACACTAGTCACTTGTTACAGAGTTGCAGATGTATCATGTTTAAGATAGTATAAGTCTGACTATTCATGAGTAATATAGACTTACTGTATACAGAGTTTAAGAAAAATGTATCTGAACAGTACACTGTGTAAAATTTGATTGACACCACTGTGTGAAACAGCTGGTGATTGCTTAACTTACTGTAGGGCAGGTTGTCTTCTAACCTATTTTTTACTTAACACATACATATTTTCATATTTATAGGACGTTTAACATTTACTATATATTGCTGAAAGAGCTACTGACGCCTCAGAGAAAACTTTGAAAAACATAACAATTAGGTAAAATTCTGCTTGTATTGAATATATATTCTAGATTTCTCCTTGCCATTATTTATTACTGAGAACATTTGCATGAATACATGATTTTATCCCTTGCAGTTACTTTAAAGTTAATCTTCCTCCTATAGCTTGCTCCTTACTTCAAGTCCTAATGCTTTGTTTTGACATCACAATCTGTTGCCATGAGAGTAACTGTGATATCACAAGCAGTGCATTATGACCTCAGGTAGGGAGACAGCAACAGAAATAGATGAACTCTTCGGGAGCAAAAAGTCTGATCTTCCCTTGTCAATCTTCATCATTCATTACTGATGGGTGTAAGCTGGAAGTGCGCACCCGTCATGGGATATTTTCTTTTTTTTTTGAGGGAGGAGTTGGTGCCGATGGCGCCGCCCCTGAGAGCGACGCACCACGTGGTGCGTGAGGGGCAGCTGTTAAGCGCCACAGACTCCTCCTCCATCCCAGTTCTGTTTCTCCCGCCGTCTAGGCAACACTTGCTGCATGAGAGTCAGTACTGTGCCATTAGGCCTTCGATCCAAAGCGATTCTTCTCTCCATCCCAGTTCGATTTCCCGACGTCGTTGACCGGTAAGACCATTCCTTTTCTTTATTTTGACGGTGATGGGAGCTTTACTGTTTATAAGTTAATTTCACATTATGTCTGGTTTGGGAGCTAAACATAAGTCGAAAGCGGACCGTGCCCCCATGCATCGGTGCTCCTGTGGCCAGCATTTTTCAGTTTCGGACTGACATGATGTCTGCCTTTGGTGCCTGGGACCTAACCAACGTATGGACAGATGCGACACCTGTTTCTCGATGGACTGCCATGTTCTCAAAGTCTGCGCATTCAAAATTGGTAAGGCCCCGCCGACTTTTGGAGGAAGGCGTCGTTCTCAGGCCTCCCAGGCCAGGTCTTTAGACCCTTCCTCTGGGTCCCCTCCCAGGCCTATACGGTCTGGTGAGGAGGAGGTCTCCTCATCTTCAAGCCTTGCCGAGGAGGAGGTCTCTTTTGCGGTGTCCGGGGAACGCCGCGGCCCCTCCCGGGGTCGCAGCGGGGACACTGTCTCAGCAGTCACCTCTTCAGAGGTGCAGGCTCTCCCAGTGTCGCAACCCACGGTTGCTGGGTCTGGCGTTGGTGGACCCTTGATGCCGCCTTCTGGCACCGTCTCGGATCCTGGTGCCATTCGCGGTGCCAGTGATTGGGGCAGTGCCAGTTTGGTTCTCGGCACCACTCGCGGCGCCGTAGACCCGGTCAACTCCATGGGTGGTGCCGTGTTGGGTTCCGGTGCCACAGGTGGTGCTGGGAACTCGACCAGAGCCATGGGCGGGTCGAGGCCAGGTTCTGGAGCCGCGTGCGGTGCGCCGGGTGCGTCCAGCATTGCGGGCAGTGCCATTTCTTAGGGAACTCTTGGGGTAGCCAGCATCGAGGTCCTTCTGTTTGACTCTTCCTTGGAAGCAGACGATTCAGAGGTGGACCCGGCCTGGCTCCCTAATTCTTCGGAATCAGGGTCTTCTGTGGAATGCGGTGTCAGGCGGCTCAGCACTCCCATTCCTGAATCTCCACAGCAGTCTTCCTCTGAGGACTCCCAGGCTGGGGGTGGTCTGGGGTCCATGGGGGAGGGCGGCTTGGGGGTCGGTGAGGGGACTGTTCTTCCAGAGGGGGCTGTGACAGCTGCCGATTCCAGTGCTGCTGCACCTTCTAGGGGTGGACTGAGGGTCCTGTCTTCGGGGGCCCCCCTCGGGAGGCCTCAGCATCGACATACCCAGTCGCTGGGGTCGAGGAGGAGGGCGTCCTCAGAGTCTGAGGGGTTGAGGGGCCGGGGTGAGGGGCATTGGTGTCCCCCCGCCATCCCTCGGGGTGCAGGCAGGAGCCGTAGCGCTGAGCCCTGCCTTTCCCTCTTGCGCTCAAGGGACCCTTCTGGTGACATTGCCGTGGGTTGCCCTTCTGGATCCATGCAGCCCCAGGTGCATCACAGGGGAGATTCCCCTTCTAGGCTCTTCCAGAGTTCACATCCCCAGGGTTCTGTCTTGTGACCTGGTTTGATCTCCGGGACCCCGCCAGCTCAGGCTTCATTCCCTGGATTTCAGAGCCCTAGCAGAGGACAGTTGCCTCCTCATAGGTGCCCCTCTCCCATTCCTCTGCAGCCACCCCCCTCTTTTCCAGGCCATGTCGGTCCTACGGGGCCGTTATCCTGGGAGACATTCAGAGGCACTGTGGCGGCCTTCCCATCATATGTTAGGTATATGCATGAGCAGGTTTTTCACCTCTCCCCACCGCCGCAGGAGTCTTCTGGACATTCGGGTTCCCCATCCTCCTCCTCGACTCCCTCCCTCCTTGGAGGGAGAGGAACCCTCTGCTCACCTTTTATCTGACGCTGATTTCACTGAATATCAGCGCTTCCTGTCTGGGATGGTTGGGGATCTCCGTATCTCCTATGTCAGACGTGACAATACTGAGCAGGAGACGAGTGAATTCAGTGCCCACTATTTGGTGGTGCCATCCTGGCCTATTACCGTCTAGGAGGCATCTATCCGCACCTGGCAGTCTCCAGCCTACCCTATCCTAGCCCCAGCAGACTACAGGAGGAGGTATTGTGCCCCATCTGAGTCCCTAGGTTCTCTCCCCAATCCGCCCTTGGGTTTGGTGTCCCTAGAGACTCCTTCTGGGCGCCTTCAGTTTGACCAGTGGGGGCGAAGAGTGTTCTCTTCCTCTCGTGTGATGCTGTGCATTGCATCACATCAGGCACACCATGCTGCCTATAACAGGCATTTATGGTCGTTGCTATCCCAGCTTCTAGCATCAATGCCTGATACAGAGCAATCTAGACAGGTCATTGCCCTCTCTGCTATAGGCCTGGAACTGGCAAGGCACCAAGCAAGGGCATCCTACGACGCCAAAGAGGTGGCTTGCAGGGACAGCGATCTGCATTAGGTGGACGGCATGGCTTCATCCTTCAAGATTGCCACCCCTGGCCTGGCGTAGGGTGATTCGCTCCACCTTCTGAGGGACCCACCTCTTTTCTTCCAGGGCTAGGAGGCTTCTGCAGGGGCTTCCTCCATCCCCTCATCTTCAGGGACACCTCCTAGCTCTCCTTGGCCTTAGGCTTCTAGTCTAGTATGGCTAGGGTCTCTCCCTCCCGTTTCTCACCAACAGGAGGCTGGGGGTCTTGCTCCCTCAGGGTTACACTACTCCCCCCCCCGGGTGGGCTTGGTACTCACCTAACAGTGATGAATGGTAAAGATTGACAAGGGAAGATATGAAAATTACGTACCTGCCGTAATTCTTGATCTTCTCATTACTGAATCCAGCCTACCTTCCCCTCATGGGCCTTCTTCTTGGGCGTTCCCTCCACTCTGCTCATTCTTCATCCCCCTCTCCTCATGGTCTTACAGCCTAAATTCCTATTTGGGCCTTTCGTTCTTCTCTCAGAACAGGTAGTTTATGGCTGGAAAGGAAGGAGAATGAGTAGGATTTTGTCTTCTCCTGAGGGAACTCTTTCTGATCACCTTGGGGATGCCTGCTGGCCCTTCTTAGGCCATGTTTATCAATCACCAGTTAACAAGACTGTTTCCTGAACAGTCCTGTTCCTTTGCTGCAGGATCCACTGGCATCTCTGGACTTGTCCTGCTTACGCCAGTCTCTGCTAGTCAAACTCTGTTCAAGCATTGTTCAAATTGCCTGTAGGAACTGGTGATCTGATTATTGTTTCTCTCTCCCGGGGAGTCAGAACGAGTTTCCTACTCTGTCTCTGTCTGCCTTCCCGAAGGGTGCTCTGTAAGGCTCCCCCACCCACCAGTACTAGCAACACAGTGTGCTAGTGGGAATCCTTTTCCCCATCCTAGTTTAGGCGTTCTCTCTCTGGAACAGATTATGTGCCTTGGCAATCTGTGAGCTCTCAGCTTAAGTAAGAGGTTAGGAGATGGCGGGAGGTATAGAATTCTGCCTTTTGTATATCAAGCTGTGCAAAAGGTTCAGTCGAACCTCCTTAGGCCAGTTTTTATTTGATGGGATCCTTGCTCATTTCCCCCTTTGGTTCTGAGCTGGTAAGCCTTAAGCCAATGTTCTCACAACTTGGCAGAATTTTTCCCTCCTCCCAACACCCCCATCTCTTCTTCTTCCTTCTTTCTTCCTCTTCCTTTTCTGTTCGTCCCTCAGAGCTGCCCCGGAGTGAGGTCCTGCGGTCCCTTAGGGTAGGGTTCTCCTCTCGCCTGTCCTCTATCGGCTTATTCCTTTTTCAGTTTGTTTCCTTTCCTTTGGCTCTCTTGCCTCACTCTGTCCTTTTCTTAATCCTTATTTCACCTCTCTGGCTTACAGAACTGGGATGGAGGAGAAGTCTGTGGTGTCTAACAGCCACTCCTCGAGCACCGCGTGGTGCGTCATTCTCGGGGGAGGCGTTGTTGGCGCCGACTCCTCCCTCAAAAAAAAAAACTCCCTTAGTGGGTGCGTGCCTCCAGCTTACACCCATCAGTAATGAATGGTGAAGAGGAGATCAAGAATTGCGGTAGGTACGTAATTTTCATTTTTCATGCAAATGTCTTTAACAATAAATAATAGGGAGGATGAATAAAGAACTAATGTGAAATACAAGCTGAACTTTATCTAAATATTATGTTTTGTTAAAGTTCTCTTGAAGGTACCAGCTGCTCTTCAAGCTTATTTTTACTTGTGTTTTTAATCATTGTCATTTACTAATGCTAGGATGGACACACACAGAGGGTTTTAAAATGAAACTTCAGTTGATTAATAGCTTGGGTCAAGGAGTGAACTTTCAAGTCAGTGAAATTTAACCCTGGGATAGCTTTCTTTTGATGAAACTAATCCTGTCTTGGTGAAGTAATTAATAGGAGTTCTGCTAAACAAATGTCAATATCTCTAACAGTATACAACTTACAGATAATAAACCTGTACGAAAGTTGTTCAGGACAACAAGAACTTTCAAATGACCCTATTCATTAAGCTGCACTAATTATATTTTTGTAAACTATGGCCATCTGACTACCTGAATTTTCATTTTTCATCACAATTCTCACCTTTTGGATGGCTGTATTTAAAAAAATCTAATGAATTCAGATTAGTGACTACCCTCATTTGAAAGGTCGTTTTGTCCTGAACAGCTTTCATGTCAGGTGTATATTGGTAACTTGTATACTTTCAGAGATATTTACATTTGTTTGGCATGACTCCTACTGTGTTCACTCAGAGAGAAAAAAAAATGAGGTTGTTTGGAAAACCATATTTTGCAAATAGAAAGAATTCAGATTAGTGACTACCCTTAAGAGAATAGTCTTTTTGCCCTGAACAGCTTTCACTCTGGTCGTTTTTGTGCACCTTGAATAGTTTTAAAGATATTTAGATTTGTTTGGAAGGTGTGCACATTTGCTCTCTGAGAAAAGCAGCTTGGAGTTCTGGGTTCATCATTCTAATTAAACAGAAAGAAGGGAGTATTTCTTTAACTGCCATGGAGATTTGCAGAATGGTAGGATACACTGAAAAAACCTAAAAGATGTGCTCCGTGGAAACACGTTTTTTCAAGTGAAAGCAGGATGGCTGTAGGCTCCGCCCACAGTCATAAAAAGAAAGTGCTTCCACAAGATATTTACTTTAGACTTTGAAAAATTATTTTCATCCAACATGTACACTTTCTGTAAAAAGATAGTAATATTGTTTATAATGTTTTGGTGTGAGGGTGTCTTTTGTTGTAGAACCCATGCACACCCGGCCCTCCACATGTAATATTTTAATACTATAAAGATGACATACAAGGTACTGTACCTTTATTATATTTCAACTAAGGGTCTGTAAAAAGTCCTAAGACCAATTCCTGATACAAGAGACTGATATATTGAAGTACGTGCTATTCCCTATAAGCATTTCCCAAAATCTGGAAGTATGAGGACATTCAAAATAAAGGCATTCTTGAGTCTCTAAAACATTGGAGCATGTTGTCCTAGTATGGAACATGTTGTCCTAGTACTTACTCTGTCTACCAGTTGTTTATGCTTGTGCGTATTTTTGACGCCTAATCTACCATGGCTACTAAGCCATAATTAGGGTTTCCGGTTTTAGGTTATAACCAATAAACACCGATAAAACACCACCGTGGTGAAAATCGGGAAACCAGTTATAACCGAAAAACACTGAATTTCATTGTGTCCCCACTCTTCCAACTGACCAACTGTGAGCTGGATATGTGGGTGGATCATGTTTTTTTTGTATTACACCTTTCACTTGTATGGTGGAACAGAGCTCTAATACTGTGCTGCTCCTAGCTCACCATCACCATCTACATATTTATATATGTATAGTTCTACAGTTATGGTGCACTATTTTGTAAAACTAATGCAATATTAATATGGTGCAATATCTATGGTGCTAACATGCAATAGTCATGGTACACAGTTTGAAAAAGTGTAATATCTATTTTTATCTTGAGTGAATAAACACTGATTTATAAAGATTTTTGTTGTCCAGAAATTGATTACACCTAAAATAACAGATTTTGATACTTCTGAAAGGGGGAGAAAAATGCTGAAAATAAACACCTTTTTTTACAAAAAATAAACACCTAAAACCGGAAACCCTAGCCATAATACACATACCATGCAAATTTTGATATCCTGGGATTAGTTAGTTGTGTTAAGATTATGGACACACTCCCTGATGGACACTACAGAAAACACAATTCACCATTAAAGGCATGTTCCATGATATGTTGGTATGTATATACCTTTCCTATACAAGGTTAACGCCTGACCATTTTTAAGTCCCAATTTTTTTTTCTGGAAATTTGTTTTAGTAAATTCTGGTAAATTGAAACTCCCATAAGTAATCTGGTATTTGTTCTTTTTCAGTCTGTTACATAAGAGGCCAGCCAAATCAGTTATTATATCCTTCCATATCTGATTCCCTGGTTTCAAAGCCATACACACATTATGATATACAGTATTAAGATGCTATAGTAAAATACCTGGGGATTTATCATGTTTACCCCACCTTGTTGTAGAGGTCTGTCATTTATCTCCCATTTTAAATGGATTAAGGTGGCTGCCCCAGAATGCTTGAAAAGAATAATGTACGGCTTAGCCTCAAATTTCTGTTGGGGAGGGAAGATATAACTTAAATATTTACAACTTGGGATAAACAAAGATTTAATTAACATCACTCTTTTCAATTTAGATACGTTTTTTCTCCTTCCAGTTATCCATATTTACATCTTAAAGTTTAAACACATATTCAAATGTTGGTCTGCCATGTTCCCTCTACCAAACTCAATACCTAGAATTTTAATATTTTTATCTGATAAATGGTTGCTTGCTAACTTATCACTTAATGGTAGTACAGCATTCCCTAACATGCTCCCTGTGTTGTTATGGTAATTTATTAGAGAGTCTGATACATTTGAGAACCTAAGTAAGTTGTTGGTGATGGCAGTCTCTGATGAGGTATCCGATACCATCATAACCAAAATATCCACATAGGGCAGGATTTTTAACTGTGGGGATTCAGGAGAGTATGTTACACCAGAGATCCTTGGGTCTTGTGCTTACATGCCTTAAAAAAGGATCCAAACTAAAAACATACAGCAAGGAACTCATGGAACATACTTGCCTCACACCCTTACACACAGGAGCATGGGTGCCCATCCATCCGTTAACATTAGGTGTTACCACAGCCCTATTGTAAAGAGCTTTAATCAAATTTATAAAGGCCTCTGGTATACTACAGGCAACAACTGTATCAAACATATATTTCTAGGGGCGTGGATATGATGTTCTAGCCACACTTTCTGGCAGTTACTTTTCCCTTTAAGACTTGCTGAAAATGTCTTCAAGCTGGCTCCTCCCACCTACCTGGGTGGTAACTCCCTCAGTTCTGCCCCATGATGCCAAATCTTCCTTTTCGCTGGAAGAAGCAGGTTCCCTCCTTACCGCTCCTGTGTTGAGAAGGCCCCATCATGACCACGGATAAATCCTTGCCCAGATTTCACCAGTGCCCATGCGGGCAAAATATGTCGTGTACCGACCCACATGCCACGTGTGTCTACTGTCTAGGCTACGATCACGATCCGCAGGCCTGTGACTTTTGTCAGTTGTTTCACCCAACAGTCCTGGAGGACCACACTGCCCACCTGAAGTTGGGTCGTCTGGAGAAGCGTTATCCCCAGTCATATCAAAGGGTGCCCGATGGGTGGTCTCCACGGCTGTGGGGTCCTCCGAGCAGTTAAAGCAACTCAGGGCCTTCGAGGAGGAGGCGGCCTAGGCTGCCGCGCAATCCTCTTCTGCCTTGGCCTTCGTTCCACTCCAGTTGGGCTCCACTTATTCGGCCTCAAGGAGCTGTGCCAGTCCCTCTGACCAAGGGGCAGGGCCCTTCCGTTTCGCACAGTTCCTGCTCAGGCAAGAAGGAGTCCAAGAAAGATAAAGAGAAGACTCATCATCAACATTCCTGAGACCAGGAGTGTTCCCGCTATCAGGAATCTACAGTTTTGACTACAGTCGAAACCACAGCTGTGGCCGCTGGCTTCACCGAAACCCCGTCGGGCCAGTCGGTTGAGATGTCGGCCGATGATATGGACGAGATTTTTCTCAACCCTGTCAACCAGTTGTCATCTGAAGAGGCAGAGAACTCTCTTTTCAGAACCCCGGTCCTGCCATTGACCACCGAAGGGGTGGCCCAGCCAACTGAGTCGGCCCCTCCGGTCACTGACCTAGACCAGGAGGATCCGCGGATCTCCCCGGCTCCCTCCAAGGCCCTCCATTGGCACCACCAATGGCTGAGGTCAAGGTGTCAGTCTTTTACCTCCTCTGGGTCGAGCAGGTCCTGCCAATATGAGCGGTCTCACTCTTGGAACCATGGGACGAGTCACCGCCGCTATTCGTCTTCATCCTCCTCCGGTGAGGAGATGCTTCAGCGCAAGTTGCATCAATGCTATGAAGACCTTATGTAACAACAGTTAGTGCTAACCAGGCCAAAGTCGACACCGGCTACCACACCGGCCATCACCTGGCTGTCGCCCAAGAGGCCAACGCCCCCGCTGGGCCGCTCGACACCGTTCCTCCCCCAGCGGAGCTGTCCAGATCATTTCAACTCGGCTGAAGCTGGCTTCTCCACCGATTGTGGTGGAGCCACCACCCAAGCAGCCATTGACTGGGGCTCCATCCAAGAAGTCTTTGTTGGCTAAGGGGCTTCCCCATCGGCTGTCGGTCACGCTCACACCTGACCATCCATGACAGGTCGAGAGTGACGCGGGTGGTCCCCCACTTTACGTGGACTCCTTGGAAAAAAAAAAACTGTTTAAATAACTGCAACAGTCTTTATTATTTAGCAATTAGTGGTTTTCCTCTTTGGCTTTCACCATGGCAGAGAAACCTAAAAAGAGAACTGGGGAGCCCGGGTTTAAAAACTGTTTAAAGTGTGGATATGTGTTTGCTAAGGCTGACAAGCACACCTTATGTGTAGCTTGTTTGGGTTTCGAATATCTGGACCAGGAATGTGAAATATGTAAAACTTTTCTAGTCTGTTGTGGCTGAATCCACAAGTGCTACTACCCCTGCCTCTGATATGGGCGAAAAAGGGGCCAAAAGAGGAAAGAACTGGCTGACTCTCCGGTTCCCTCAAAGAAGGCAAAGAAACTTAAACATGCAGAACCCTCTCCTATTAATCCAGGGACTTCTGCACAGGTGCCTGCGATGCCTTCAGCTCAAGAGATAGCTCAGGCATTCAAAATTATTCAGGCTCTGCAGAGCATCATCCCTCAGCCTCCTGCCCCTTCACAGGGTCCCCAGGTTGCTAATACTGTGTTGCCGTCTGTACTGGAGCAACTATTTTTTGAAGAGGATGATGAGTCTTATGAGGAGGATGAACCTATCCCTCCAGAGGTGTCCCCTGAGCACGATTTTGGCTTGCCTCCTAGAGGGTCTGAGATTTTCCTCCCACTTTTCCTTTGTAAGGAAAATGGCAGATGCCCTAGATATCGCCACAACAGAGCAAGTGGAGGATAAGGAGGAAATTGAGTACCTGAATATGATGGGTTTAACACCCACAAAGGCCCTCCTCCTCCTCCCAGTATATAATTTTTTTAAGAAGGATGCTCTGAAGCTCCTGCAGACCCCTAATTCTATTCCTCCCATCGACAAGAGAATAGACAAGAAGTACCAGCTGGATAGGGAGGGAACTGACTTCCTCTTCTCCCATCCAGATCACCAAGGGGTAATACAACAGGCAGCCTATGGTGAGGCTAAAGTCCCTCTGTCCTCACATCCACCTGACAAGGACTCCAGAAAATTGGACAGTATGGCCAAAAAAGGCTATTTGTCAGCCTCACTGGCCATGAGACAGGCTACCTTCCAGGCTTATGCTGCCCAGTATCAGAAATCCCTGTGGCAGTCGGTACTGGCAATGTCCATGAAAGCCTCCTCACCCTTATCAGATGACCTGGCTGAAACTGCCAGGTTTGGACTGAAGGCGGCTAAGTACCAGTTCCAGATGGCTGCTGATTCGAATGACACTGCAGCCAAATGGATGGCTAACACAGTGGCTCAGAGGAGGTTTGCTTGGCTTAGGGCTACAAACCTCACTCAGGATACCCAATCAAAGGCCCTGGGTTTTCCATTAGAAGGAAATTCTCTTTTTGGGGAATCCACGGTGGCGTATGTGAAGAAGGTGGATGAATATACGGCTACTTATAGAAGCAACTCTGCCAGGGACAGAGCTGCTTCATCCGCAAGGCCCTATGGAAGGGGGGGCAGAGGTCGGTCTTTCATGACAAGACCTTTTTTCCAGCCAGTAGCCGTGCCCCAATACCAGCAGTACCCCCAACAGGGCTACTCTAGGGGTAGGGGTAGAAGGGGCTCTAGGCAAGGGTCTCAGACACAGCCTCAGTCCCAGCCTAAACAGAACCCCTGAGATGCAGGCCACCTCCTCTCTACCTGTCAGAGGCAGACTGTCCCATTTCTCCATCTTTGGTCAACCATCATCACAGACAAGTGGGTGTTGGAGGTAGTGGGCAAGTGTTTGTCTCTGGACTTCAAATTTCTTCCTCTAAAAGTCCAGGGTTTTCATCTCCTCCCTAGCAGAAACTTCACTGCTAGAGGCAGAGGTTCAAAAGCTGCTCCAGCTCAGAGCAGTGGAACCAGTTCCTACAACCCTGAGAGGCAGAGGTTTTTACTCCAGATACTCCCTAACAACAAAGAAAAATGGAGAGTGGCTGCCAATTTTGGATCTCAGAGCTTTAAACAAGCACCTGAAAAAAACGAAGTTTAATATGGTAACTTTGGCTCAGATTTTGCTAACAATCCAAAAATGGGACTGGCTGGCATCTCTGGACTTGCAAGACACCTATTTTCACATCCCCATAAAAGAATCTTTCAGAAAATATCTCAGATTCAGACTCCCATCAGGTCATTATCAGTTTGCAACCCTGCCCTTTGGCCTTTCCTCTGCACCAAGGGTTTTTACAAAATGCCTAGCAGTTGTGGTGGCATTTCTTTGAAGACAGGGAGTGACCGTCTTCCCATATCTGGATGACTGGCTGGTGGTGGGCAAATCACCAGAACAAGTCAGAACTTCCCTAAAGCTCACTCAGGATCTTTTGGAGTCCTTGGGCTTCATAATAAACCAGAAAAAAACTGTCTTAACCCCTACACAGATTTTACAGTTCATAGGGGCAGAGATCAGTACTCTACAGGCCAGGGCCTTTTTGCCACTGGACAGGATGCAAAACCTTCAGTCCATAGCAAATTCCTTCAAGTTGCACAGGCGAAAAACAGCCAGATAATTTTGCAGCCCTTGAGTCATATGGCTGCATCCACAGGCACAGTTCAGGGTTCCAGGTTTCACATGAGAGACATCCAGTTTCATCTCAGGAATCATTGGAGTCAGAAAAAAGACCCCTTTTCAAAACTTATTCCAGTGACAAGGGCACTGTTACAAGCCCTTTTGTGGTGGAAAAAGGAATCCAATCTAAGGCAAGGAGTCCCTTTTCAGAAGGAGAATCCTTTGCTAGTCCTCACAACAGATGCATCCCTTCTGGGCTGGGGCGCCCATCTGGGGGAGCACACAACTCAGGGTACCTGGACAGAAGCAGAGTCCCTTCAGCATATAAACTTGCTGGAACTCAGAGCAGTGTGGCTGTCACTAAAAGTTTTCTCTACACTGGTGATGGGCAAGGTTGTGCAAGTCAGAACAGACAATACCACCACTATGTACTACATAAACAAGCAGGGAGGCACCAGATCAGGCCCTCTATGCACAGAAGCCATGAAAATTTGGACTCTGGCGTATTCCCTAAAGGTGTCCTTGCAAGCAATCCATCTGCCAGGAAAGGACAATACCTTGGCAGATGCACTGAGTCAAATCAACCAGTTCCATCATGAATGGACACTCAACAAGCAGGTGGTACAGGTCATTTTCAGGAGGTGGGACACTCTAGAGATAGACTTGTTCGCATCCCACCAGAACTACCAGTTGCCTCAGTATTACTGCAGACTACCGGCCCAGGGCACAATCCCTCTGGATGCCCTGGTACTGGACTGGTCAGGCAAGTTCCTTTATGCCTTTCCCCCTTTTCCTCTGGTCTTCAGAGTACTACTGAAGCTCAAATCCCTCTCAGCTTCTCTGATCTTGATAGCTCCAGATTGGCCCAGGCAGCTGTGGTACTCTATTCTGCTCTCCATGTCATTGGGCAAACCAATAAGTTTGCCTCTCAGGCACACTCTCCTGACCTCCAATCAAGGAACATTGTTGTACCTAAATCTCAAGTCCCTCCATCTCAAGGCGTGGCTCTTGAGGAATTAGAGTATGCAGACTTAAACCTTTCCGAAGCTGTGTTAACTATCCTGAAAGGCTATAGGAAGCCCTCTACTCAGAAAACGTATTCTAAGTGGAAGAGATTTTGTGCTCTGGTAGGAATTTCACCCCAAATGATGCAGGAGTCTCAGTGATGTTGGATTATCTGACTCATTTACATTCACAAGGTCTACAGCCCAGTTCTCTAAAGGTTCGTCTAGCAGCAGTGTCTGCATATCTTTCTGCTAGGACAAAGATGTCAGTAGCATCAGATCCCATTTTCAGAAGGTTTTTTAAAGGCCTGATGCATCTGCATCCTCCTCACAGGGCACCAGTGCCCGCTTGGGATCTTAATATATGTATAGCCAAATTAATGGGGGCTGCTTTTGAGCCCATGGCTACAGCCCATCTAAAGTATGTTACTTGGAAAACAGTTTTTCTGGTAGCAATTACCTCAGCAAGAAGAATCAGTGAGCTCCAGGCTCTCTGTGTTGACCAGGACTATATCTCCTTTCACAGAGATAAGGTAGTCCTCAGAACAAACAGACAATTCCTTCCCAAGGTCGTTTCAGAATTCCATCTGAATCAATCAATCACTCTGCCTGTCTTTTTCACAGACCATGCGAGCTCTGGTGAAAGAAAACTCCACAGTCTGGATGTGAAAAGAGCTCTCAGCTATAAAGGGCCGTAGGCAAGCCAAAAAACAACTTTTCCTTACATATGGGGATGTCGGAATGGGCAAACCAGCCTCAAAAAGATCAATTTCTCGATGGATTGTCCAGATTATTCAGTTCTGCTACACTAAAGCAGGTAGGGAGTCCCCAGCTGGGCTGAGGGCACACTCAACAAGAGGAACAGCTGCTAGTTTTGCAGCTGCTAGGGAGGTTCCATTATTGGATATTTGTAAAGCAGCTACATGGAAATCAGTACACATCTTTACAAAGCATTACAACTTGGATGTTTTGTCCAGAAGTGATGCCAGGTTTGGCACAGCAGTCCTGCAAAGTCTGTTTCCAAAATAAGTTCTGTGCCCACCTCCAGTGGTACTGCTTGGTAGTCTGCACAAAGTTATGAATATCCTGAGCATTACTGGAGTTAGAAGAAAAAATTACTTACCATAGTAATCTTCTTTCTTCCCAGTGATGCTCAGATATTCATAACTCCCTCCCATCTTCCCCTTCCAGAACTTCAGCCTCTGCACCCCGCATGCTAATGCCACATAGCCATGCCCTTCTTGGTGCATTTCTCTATACCGAATAGAATTTAAACAGAGTTTTCTGTTTCTCTTAATAGTTTTCTCATGTTGTTTGGTGAACACCATTGTTTATTTGATATAGTTCCTCCTTAGGAGTTTTTTTTTTGGTTAATTCTCTTTAATAGGGTAACCCTAAAAAAAAAAAAAAAAAAAAAAAAGGATTAACTGTTGGATTTTTTCCTAATGCCTGACTTCCAGGCTTCTTACAAATCTAAAGAGGTTAGAACACTACAGTTGGTAGAGGCAGTATTTGAAAGATTCTCACGTGCAAAGAATTCCATCATTTGCATGTGTTCCATCTCTCCGGGCAGTCCAACCCTCCAGGCTCACTGCACAAAATTAGGAATATCAGAGTATCACTGGGAAGAAAGAAGATTACTATGGTAAGTAATTTTTTCTTGCGTCACGCTGAAGGATGGCCTTTGGTCGAGCTGTCCTACAAGGCCTCCTGTCATAATGTCCACCCTTTCCGGGTTTACTGTTTGGGATTCATCCCAAGTGTATTACCTACTGCAAGAGACCACTCCATGGAAGATAGTACAGTTACATAAGACCTTACCATAACAGTAGATCTTTGAGGAGTGTCTTTTGCAGCCAGTGCAATCCCACCCTCTGTCCCCCACCTTCTCTATGAGAACAAATTCTGGTCAAATGACTTATGGGTTGGGACACCTATGGTACCTTGGCTTCCCCTCAATCCTTGTTTAGCGAGCTAAATCCGACGGGGGAAACTGAGGATACCAGGGACCGCCCACACTTATATAGGGAACAGAAAGATGATGTCATGTGTGGGCGGCCCCTGGAAAAGACTGCTAGAAGAGCTGCTCTGCGCCACAGCAACCCCTGGCGATGACCCAAGTGTATTACCTGCTGCAAGAGACACTCCTCAAAGATCTACTGTTATAGTAAGGTCTTGCGTAACTGTACTTTCTACGAGTGGTATATGATGTTCATCCACGTGGATCCACATGACCTCCCCAGCTTATGCGCAGAACCTCTGCTTCCAGCGGGCAAGATCTGGCATCATGGGGTGGAGCCATGGGAGTTACCACCTGGGTAGGTGGGTGGGGGGAGCCAGCTTGAAGACATTCTGGCCAGAATTAAAGGGATAGGCAACTGCCAGAAAGTGGGGATAAACATCATATACCACTCCTAGAACTACTGTTACAGGTGAGTAATCTGTTTTTACTTTCCTCTGCACTTAAAGTCCTATGAAATTCTTGTGGCAAATAAGAGAATAATTTATCAACCTCATTAATTAATATTTTTTCAAAGGTGGAAATCGCAGTGCTAAAACCTGTGGAAAAAAACAGATTTTGGTCTAAACGTACTTTTGTTGTCCCGTCTGGTAGTCAAATGGGGGCTGTCTGAAGACAAATCATCAGTTTCATTTAAAAGTTCTGAAATGTCTAATTGGTCAGTACAGGTTAGTCGCAGTAGTCCAAAACAGTAACCTGTGCTGCTTCTGGTTCTTCCCCTTGAGGTGTTACAAACAATTCAGAATTGTTCTGCTCATTTACAGTCAAATCTATACCTGGTTCATGAACACCCATTGTTTGTTCTGTATTCAAATTATTTCCTTGCTTTCCTGAAAAATGACTCTGCTTTAATTTCCAAATTAATTTAAATATGTCCGTTCTTAATCAAAAGGCATCTGTTTTTGTGATGGGGGCAAATTAAAGTTCTTTAAACAAAACTGATTTTTGTGGCTCAGACAAGATATCAGTTACATTAATTATGTTAATGACTTGCTCCGTAGTACTCTTTGTGTTACATTTGTGGTTCCGTTTGCCTCTTCTCTCCCTTCTAGTTTTCTTTGAGTAGGATTTTTTGTAGATTCTGTTTTACTTTCTTGTTGTTCCCTTCTTTCTCTAAAACATTCCCTGATGTTGAATTTGGGGTCGAGTCAACTCTTGGGCCATGTGGATCAGTAAACACCACTTCATTCACAGTTTCTCGTGTGGTTACTGTTTTGTCAGGCTGGTTTCTTTTATTAGACTGTCTTCCTCTTGAGTGGG
Organism: Neoceratodus forsteri; assembly: GCA_016271365.2. Taxonomy (NCBI): domain Eukaryota; kingdom Metazoa; phylum Chordata; order Ceratodontiformes; family Ceratodontidae; genus Neoceratodus; species Neoceratodus forsteri. The sequence goes on from CM028136.1 coordinate 325,179,759, forward strand.
AACATCCCATATTATGAGTCCCCATACCCAAGGGCACCACTTCTTTTGGTGGGCAAGTAGCCGGGATGGCTATTGAAACCCATCCAACTCGAGCGGTGTTATGCAATGCCAGATCTGTTAGGAACAAGACTGCAATTATTGCAGATCTTGTTGGAACAACTGATCTGGCATGCATCACTGAGACCTGGCTAGATGAAACGCTGGCCCTTTGTTAGAAGCTTACACCCGCCCGGTACTCAGTGATACACTGCTTGAGATTGGACCACGGGGAGGTAGTGGTGTGTTCAAGACTGAGTTGGGCCTCACAAGTGTACCAGTAGAGGAGGGTCAATCTTTGAGTGTACTGTGGTAGCAGGTGGGTTGTAGAATAGCTCTCGCTCACTGTCCACCCGGGACAAAAGTGATTCCTGCAGGAAGTAGCGGACTTTGTCATTGACATGGCGTTGGAGTTGCCCAGACTGATGGTTCTGGGTGACTTCAACACCTGGGTTGACAACCAACTCTTGCCTTTTGGACAGCACTTCCTCCAGTTGATGACATCTCTGGGCCTCACACAAATTGTTACCTCTGCTACCCATAATCATGGTCACTCCTTGGATTTGGTTTTCCTCCTGGGGATTGAGGCCTCTGATTTGGGGGTGGAGCATGTCAGTTGGTCCGATCACTACACTGTGAGGTTCAACTTTTGCGCCCCCCCTCCTTCGTAGGCCTGCCCCTGTGGAGATGGTCAGTTACCACCCTTTACGGGATGTGAGCCTACCAGTGGTGATTGACCTCTCAGAGTTTCCTGTGGCCAGCTCGAGTCCAGAGACCTTGGTCTTGGCCTATAATAAGGCCATCTCCTCGGCCCTGGACTTAATTGCTCCTGTCCGTGTTCGTCCTCTCCCACTTCACCCTCAGTCCCCTTGGTTTGACAGGTCTCTGAGGGAGTTGCTGTGACTAGGACAAAGGTTAGAGCAGCGCTGGTGGACATCCGCCCTGGAGGCCAACCACCTTAGATTGGTAGAGCATTATCAGGCCTACCAATCAGCGATATCCTGTAAAAAGGCAGAATTCCTGTCCAGGGAGATTGCTGCCACTCAGAATCGACTAGCTCAACTCTTCCGAACTGTGGACAGGTTGTGCAACCCAGTCTGTCTGCAGCTCCGAAGAGCTTTTTCGCAAATTGAGTGCGATACGCTTGCTCAAGTTTTTTGCGAATAAGGTGGTCGATATTTGGTCGGAGATCCTCTTGACTCACTCTGTGGGGGATGCTGTTGGTTGGTGCTCGGTCACTGCACCTCGTGTTTCTCGGAGTACCTTTGACCTGCTGGAGTTCGTTGATATTATGCGGATTGTCCAGGGTATGCACCCTACGTGCTGTAATTTGGATCCGGGCCCAACTTCCCTGGTTATGGGTTGTTGTGATACTGTCGGCCCAGTCCTGGCTCAGATAGTGTGGTGCTCCTTGGACTCGAGTGAGTTTCCAAGCTCCCTGAAGGAGGCGGTGGTAACACCACTCCTGAAGAAAGCTTCTTTGGACCCGGACACTCTAGCAGACTACAGACCAATCTCGAACCTTCCCTTTATAGGGAAGGTTATTGAGAAAGTAGTGGCGACTCAGCTGGAGAACCATTTGACCATCCATAATATCTATGAACCTCTCCAGTCCAGTTTTCGAAAGAGGCATAGTACTGAGCCTGCGCTGGTTCGGGTGCTCAATGATCTAATGGTGAGAGATAGGAGAAACTGTTCCATTCTGGTGCTCCTTGATCTCTCTTCAGCCTTCGACACTGTGGACCAAGGGTTGCTGCTTGAGCGCCTGAGGTTCATCTGTGGCCTGACACGTATGGTCCTCAGGTGGTTTACATCTTTCCTCACTGGCAGAACGCAGAGAGTTGTGTGTGGAATTTTTTCTTCACACTCAATCCCTCTGTCATGTGAGGTGCCTCAGGGCTCGGTGCTGTCTCCCATGTTGTTTACAGTGTATATGCTGCCCCTTGGAGACATTGTAAGACGGTATGGGCTGAGGTTTCACTGCTATGCTGATGATACCAAGCTCTACCTGTCTTTTGCACCCCACCAGGATAGTGCTTTCTCAGTATTTAACAACTACCTCGCTGAAATCCAGGACTGGATGAATTTGAGCTGGCTAAAGTCGAACGCGGGAAAGACTGAGGTGATGGTTGTGGATCCGGGTCACTGGATAGAGGGGTTGAGGGCTGGTCAGTCCTCTGGACTTTATCTGGGGGGCTCCCAGATTCTTACCTCTGAACGGGTGCTTGACCTGGGGGTGGTGCTTGATGATGGGCTGACCCTATGATCCCAGGTGTCAGCAGTCGTCAAGTCTGCCTTTTATCATCTTAGGAACATCACCAGGATCAAGCACCTTGTTCTGTCCTGCGATCTGCCTATGCTGGTCCACGCCTTTGTGACGTCACGCTTTGACTACTGCAACTCCGTATACTTAGGGCTTCCTGGGGTTGATATCCGCTGCCTGCAGCTAGTGCAGAACGCTGCAGCATGTTTGTTGATGGGGACCTCCCATTCTTCGCATATTACTCCGGTGCTGCGCGATCTGCACAGGCTGCTGATCCAGTGGCGGATCACCTTTAAAGTTGGTTTACTGACTTATAAAGCCCTACATGGACTGGGCCCTGACTACTTGAAAGAGCTTCTTGTTCCCTACTGCCCTATGCAACAGCTCCGTTCAGCTGACGAGGGGTTGCTGGAGATTCTGAGGGTGACTTTGAAATCTTATGGGGCCCATGCATTTATGTTTGTGGCCCCTACCCTCTGGAATGCTCTACCCCGTCAACTTCGGGAGTGCGAAACTGTGGGGGGATATAAACAGGTTTACAACCTTTCTGTGGCATCAGGCCTTCCAGTGAAGCATAGTTGTGTGGATCTGTTGTTTTATCCATTATTGTATTTGTTGTTTATGAAATTATGTTTTAATTTTTGTACAGCGCCTTGACATTTCGAAAGGTGCTTAAAAAATAAAGTTTATTATAATTATTATTATGAGATTTCTCTCTTCTTTCCCACACAAAAAATTCCTTTTTTTCTAAGTCAGCAATATACCTGGCCAACTTATTTTTTTCCTGGCAATCAACTCTTGTTCATATTTGTTGACTTTCTGTTTAAATAAGCCTTGCTGTATGAATCAAAGTCCTGCTTCCCCTTGTAAGGTGCTAATTGGTTCTGTATGTTTTCTTATATCAGCATTCACTTTTTCCTAAAGTGTAATATTTCTCTTAATTAAGACAGTCATCAATTTATCTGTGCATTCTGTTCGTGCATATTCCCAGTCGATTTTCAAATCACTGTCTTCAAAACCAGATAAAGGTGTCTTATCAAAATGTAACCCCTTTGGTGATATGCTGAGTTCCAAATATTGTTCTAAAGTAATTCTAATATAGCGTGTGGTAAATAGTTGTTAGGGATAGAAATCCATCCCAAGGATAGGCTTGTTGTGCTGCAGTAGCTACCTCATCCTTGTTGTGCTGCACTAGCTACATAGCTACTGCAGCACAACATGGAACACATTTGTGCATGCCCATTAGGTGAACCTCTGCCTTTCAGGAAGCAGCCACAGTGGTGAGAGCGGGAGTGGAGGTGAATGGCGCCAATGGAAAAAACTAAAAAGTAAGAACTCAGCAGGGCAACTACTCTCTAAAATGATTCATTTTGCTTGTGCTAGCAGACCATACACTATAAAAGACAATGTATGGTCCACTATCCACAACAATCGTGAACAGCCATCTTGAGGTTGCCTTGGCGACCACATCCTCTCGAACTATGCTCTCAAGGTTTAAATGGTCACCATTGACAACCTCTCGATGGCTACATATGCTTGCTATGGATAGTGGCCCATACATTATCCTCTGTTTAGTAAAGATTGAGCTCTATTATTCTATTTCTTCCAAGTTAAATGAAAAGACCTTTCAAATCAGCACAACCAGCTTCAGCATTATCTTCCTCAAAGGTAGTGTGTCTCTATTCCTCCCAGCGTCTGTTCAACACCTCAAGATTCTCCAAGTGGTCAAATTCTTCTTCCCCTTTTGATTCCCTATTGATAGGTAATACAAGTGTAGTGCTCAGATCAGCATGCAAAAAATAACGTATAGCATTCTTAGCAGCGTTGAAGATAAATAAATCACCGGGGAAAAGCATAAAGTGATACTGGTAGTAGTTAGTAGTCTAATGAAATATTCCTCCTTCCTGAGTACTGGCTGGTGCACCCGGCTGCTGGCACAAAAAGTCAAATAATCCAAACACACACACAGAAAGTGGCATGTTCCTTGGCAACAGGAGACAGTGTGGAGCAAGGCAGCTAGAAACACAGAAACATAGACATTGACATTAGAAGACTGCTAGGTTCATCTAGTCTGCTCATTTGTTTGATCTGTTTTGACACTCTAGTTGCCCTTTGTAGTCAGAACTCCCTTTTGTCTAGCCTATGCATTCTTGAATCCCCCCACGGTGTTGACCATCACAACCTCTTGGGGCAGGCTGGTCCAGGTGTCCACCACTCTTTCTGTGAAGAAAATCTTCCTGGTGTTGGTAGAGAACCTCCCTCCTTGCAGCCTGAGGTCATGTCCTCTGGTCCTGGAGCCCTTCTTGAAGTAAAAAAGTTCCTGTGCCTGTACCTTGTTAATGCCTTTTATGTACTTGAATGTTTCAGTCATGTCCCCTCTCTCTCTTCTCAGCCCAGGGAGTACCTATTCAGTTCCCTAAGTCTTTCCTCGTAGGACATGTACTGCAGACCCTGAATCATTTTTGTTGCCTTTCCCTGTACTGTTTCCACCCGGTCAATGTCCTTCCTAAGGTAAGGCCTCTAGCACTGGGCTCTGTATTCCAGGTGAGGCCTGATCAGCTATCTGTACAGTGGTAGTACCACCTCGCTCCTCCTGCTCGTGATTCTCCTCCTAGTGCAGCCCAGCATACTGTTGGTCTTCAATGTTGCCTTCTCACACTGCTTACTAACCTTCAAGACATCTGAGATTATGATTCCCAGATCACATTTCTGGTTTGAGGCTGCCAGTCTTTTGCCTCCTAGGTAATACGCCTTTCTTAGATTTTTCTTTCGTATGTGCATGACCTTGCACTTTTTGGCATTAAATCTTTGCTGCCACACTCCAGACCATTCTTCTACTTTCTTGAGGTCAGCTTCCATCTTGCTCACTCCTTCTGAGGTATCCACCCTGTTACATATCTTGGTGTCATCTGCGAACAGACACACCTTCCCTTCCAGTCCATCAGTGATGTCTGCTGTAAAAACATTGAAGAGCAGAGGTCCCAGCACTGAGCCCTGGGGCACCCTGCTGGTCACCCTGCCTTCCGCCGATTATGCTCCATTAACTTGTACCTCTGGGTTCTGCCTTGTAACCAGTTTTGTACCCATATGACTACTTCTGAACCAACCCCTGTGTGGTCAAGCTTTATCAGCCTTCTGTGTGGAACCGAGTTGAAGGCCTTACTAAAATCTAGGTAGACCACATCTACTGCCCCACTGTCATCCACTATTTTTGTAACGTAGTCAAAAAACTCGAGCAGATTTGTCTGGCATGACCTACCTGCTGTGAAACTGTGCTGTTTAGGGTCTTGTTGGCCACTAGGTTTGAAGAATGCTATGATCCTCTGTTTGAGTAGTGTCTCCATTAGCTGCCCTACTATGGACGTGAGGCTCACCGGTCTATAATTACTAGCCTCTTCGCAACTGCCTGATTTGTGAAGTGGAACCACTATAGCCTTTTTCCAGTCTTCGGGTACCACACCGCTCTTCAAGGATTTTATGAATAGAAGTGCCAGTGGGGCTGCTAATTCTGCTCCCAGTTCCTTAAGGATTCTGGGGTGCATCTCGTCTGATCCCATGGCTTTGTCTTCTTTTAGTTTATTTAGTGCCTTCTTTACTTTGGCTTCTTTAAAGGATTCGTGTCTACCCCTGATCCTGGGGTGTTGTGTTTTTTCAGGGGTGGGCCATCGCCTGGGTCCTCTTTGGTAAACATCGAGCAGAAGTATTTGGTGAGGATTTCTGCTTTGTCTGGGTCATGTTTGGTGCATTTCAATTCTTCAATAGCAATCTTTACTATCCCCTTTGCCTTCCTACATTCCCTAATGTATTGGTTAGCGTTATACTTTAAAATAGGCAGAGAAGCTCCACACTACTGGAATAAACAGTAAACTCATAACGTTTTAGTGATCAGTGAATTTATTCCGGCACCATTCGAGTCCTGTAAAGTACCCTGCAGCCCCAGCACTTCAACTCACATAGGGTCTTCATCAGGGGCTGGGTCTAATAGCGAGACAGACAAACCACCAATTTAACAAGTGGATTTAAAGTGATACACCACCATAAAATACGTTGATAAATTATTGATTATTAGAAATATTATAAAAAAGAGATAAAGGGAACGTATACAATACAAAACACCATATTATATCTTTTTATAATATTTCTAATTATCGTCCTGGAATTGAAGTCTTTTTTGATGCTGATATTCATTTTTTTTTTTATTTAAATTTTTATTATCGTTAAAAGGTCATAGTAATCATACAGTGTAGTATAGGTACATAAATAAGGATGTAGCAGCAATATATAATAACATCTCATAGGACCATAAAGCAATACAGTTTCCAATTCGGTTTTCACATTATATAAATAAAAGGCAAAAAGAGGAGGAGAAGAAGTCAAGAATATTAATTCCATTCCCCACCACAGGTTGGTAAGTAGGGTTTGTTTGCATGCACATTCTAGCAGATCGTAACCTATTTCAGTACCGTCCTCAGTCCTCTGCCACCCCAAGCCCAGGGCCCACCAATTCGTGTTATTGCATAAGGAGGGTGGAACAAAAAGGTCATTTGTATCTCCCCCATCATGGTACAAAATCTGGGTATCGCTCTAACTGGAAATGAGTCCAGAAACTCCATCTACTCATAAAACCCATCATACTATTATTTAGTTTAGCTGCTATCTGTTCTAATCTATATACTTCATAAACCATCTTTCGCCAGATCTCTCTGACCAGTCTACGTTTAGTAAACCAAAGTCTGGTAATCACTTTTTTTCCTATCAAGACCAGAAATACAATAAGCTTATATTGTCCGCCCCTCAACTGCAGGCCTATAGGAGGAGTCGCAGTCAGGATGAAGGTCGATGTCAATAATTCAGGCTTCAGAAATATATCATTCAGCTCAGATATAATCTCAGACCAGTATTCCCTCAAAAAGGAGCATGACGGGGCGTGGCTTGGACGCCGAGGAAGATGGCCACTTAAGCTTTTAGCTCAGTCCCCAGCTACCGCAATCCGAGCCATCATGCTGACATCCAGAGGCAATTTACATCCCTGAGGTGAGAACATGCCTCTTTAGCCCCTACCCACTTGATCAGTGCGGGTTTTATTGCACTAAGGAGCCCGCAAATCATCCTGTGGCACCGGTCCTCTCGTGACCTGAACTGTACCTGACTCTGCCTCATAGCTACCACGTTCCTAGCGGGCCCTCGGCTGAGACTGCGTGGTGGCGTGCTTCTCCTCACTTCTCACTGCTAACGGTGCTCTCCTAAATGGCTGTAGTGCTCAATTAGATCCCTGTTGCAGACACTGGTATGCAGATTTGCTTCACCCGCTGTATGGCCTTCTCTAACTATTCTCCGGTCGGCCCGGTGGCAATATCCATGGAGCCCTCCTCCCAACCAGTAGACATGGGTAGCTCCCTCCAGCACATCACAGCCGTACTCGAGACGCTGTTCACCAGGGTAGATTCCTTATCCACAACTGTTACAGGCACTGTTGCAGAGGTGTGGGTGCTCAATGACAGAATGAATGTAGTGGAGCAAAAAACGGAGGACTTGGAATCAAGTCAGGCCAGAATCTTGCAACAAATCCAAGAACATGAGGACAAACTGGCTACGCTTTGGAGAAGGGCCGAGGACCAAGAGAACCGAGGGAGGCGCAATAATATTCAAATTCTCGGTATTCCCGAAGGATTAGAGGGCCCAAATACAGAACGCTTTCAGAATGAGGAAATCCCCAGAATGTTAGGGAATAGGTGACAGGGCCTGATAGAGGTGGAAAGGGTACACTGAATCCTCGGCGGCTCTTGTTCTAATACTCCATCGCCACGGCCTATTATAGCCTATATTCTCAAGTACTCTACAAAATAAAGAATTCTAAGAGCAGCTCTGGACAGCGGAGAAATCTGGTGGCATGGGGCCAAGGTGTCTTTCTTTAGAGACTTCTCTGCCAAAGTGGCAGCCCACAGAAAAGCATTTGTAACCATCAAAAAGCTTATAGCAGAACAAGGTTTTAAGTATGGCTTTCACAATCTGGCTTACCTGTATGTCTCCCGGGAAGGCAAGGACTTAATCGCTGAGACGCCTTGAGACATAGAAGTATGGGCCTCCAAACACTGGGCTCGGCTACCACTCAAAACTACATCTCCCAGGAAGCTGTGGGTCCTAGGGCAATGGGACCATGGGAGGGAGAACCATTTTTCTGGCAGCAGCTCTCAGGAGGACCATAATAGCGACTGGATAGGTCCGCGACTAGCTACACCCCCCAGGCCTCCCTATTCCACGAACTCATCGAGATCTGCTAGCAACACCTCAAATACACAATCTCACACGGTTTGCACTTCCTCCCCCGCAGCAATGAGGTTCAAGCCAAGGGACCCGGATACGCCAGCTGCTCATATAGTGATCGCGATCCAGCCTCAGTGGGTCCAGAAACAGCTCCGCCTGCCAAGCTAACCAAGGATTATGGAAGTTGTGGATGTCAACTCCTGGGCAGACCTTCCTCCAGACTTAGATGATGGGCGAGACCCCCTGACTCTGCCGATTAAGCCTGGGCTGCTGACTTTTGCAGAAGTGCTCTCTAAAGACTCACCTCGCTCAGCTATCTGTCACCCCAATATCAGGGAGCCTGCTCCACCGGACTGAACTCTTGTTTTGTATCTCCTGTAGTTTACATTCTGTCTCTGTCCTGAGCCCTCTTCGGTGTTTTAACCTCATTTACTGGCACTCAGGATGGCATTTGTGGGGGGGTGGGATATACTTTTTATTTTATTTTTTTTCAATGGATGAGGTGCCAGGATGCACAGGCTAGATCCCCAACATGTGCTGTGAGTGGCCTGGCATCCTGCAGTGCAAGAGGGTAGCCTCACAACTGTGCATCAATACTCCCTGCACCTGCGAGCCACCCCCCCCCGGGCAGGTTATCTTACCCCACTTTAGCTAAGCCTCCTTTTTTTATACCATTGCGCACTACTATTCTCCTCGCTATTTAACTTTGGGAGACCACAGAGGGCATCTGGCAAGTCCAAGCCGTAATAATATACACCATGCCTGGCCTTCATGCCAGTTTTCTTTGAGGTCTCAGGTAATGAGCTAGGCTTACCTCTCCTGACCCACCTACCCCCACAGTTCACATTCCTCCTCCCTTCCCTCCCCTCCTTCCCTCTGGTTGTCCCACCTGATGTTTTACAAGGTGGAGAAATTAGTCTGCGAAGATTATAGCTGGGGACGGAGTCCTGCAAGACTGGTTGGTCAAACTCCACTTTTCCCCATATAGGAAATTGGCTAGCATGGCTGTATAATCCTCTCCTTAAGGGTAGGGGTCAAATTCCTTCGTGCGCATCCCAATCACCTTTAGCTTTTTGCTTACTTAACTTTGTCTTTTTATTGACTCTGATAAGCTAGTGGTTAACAGTTTTATAAATATATAGCTTGGTCTGCTTATTAGCGGACATATTTCTGAGAGCTGCAACGTAACACTATATGTAACTGATTTGTGTGTTATTTGGCACCTTTAACTTTAACTGTTTCTCTTTACCAATAGGTTAGTTCTGCTACACCTCTCACAGGATAGTGTACCCTGTCCTTTTCTTTCAACCGATCCTCCTTACTTCTTTCAAGGCTAACTGTCTCTTCTCTACTGTCTATTCCTACTGGTTCCCTGTGGTGAGTACCTACATATCTTTTGACTTATGAAACTGAGATGCAGAACTCGAGGGCCGGGATTAAGTTCCTGTCATGGAATGTAAAGGGCCTGAACAATCCGACCAAACGCTGTATGGTCCTTAAGCACCTACACTCCTTGCAGGCAGATATAGCGTTCATCCACGAGACGCACCTCACTTGAAGAACTGTAATGTGGCTCCAAAATTCTTGGGTGGGCACTGTGATTGCCAGCTGTGCAAGAACCAAGTCTAAAGGGGTAGCTATTCTAGTTTGGAAAACATGTCCCTGGACCAAATATAAAGTAGCCTTCGATGCCCGTGGTCGCTGGATAGTGGCTAGGTTTTCCTACCCCGGGGGTCATGCTGTGTTGGCCAATGTTTATGGCCCCAATATGGACAATCTGGAGTTCTTCCTTGACCTTAGCCAGGCCCTCGACTCCCTTGTGGAAGGCTACCCCAATATCCCTATTATGGTAGGTGGGGACTTTAACTTAACTTTAGACATATTTCTGGACAAATCCAAACCAACTTCCCAAATGCACCCCAAAGCGGTGCTCATCCTGCAAGAGATTGTGAAGGAGTGGGGATTGACTGATGTATGGTGGAGGGACTACCCTTTGGGGAGGGATTACTTCTTTTTCTCAACAGCCCATACCACATATAGTCGAATGGACTTCTAGCTGGCCAACTCTCCCACAGCCCACGATAATATTTCCTCCAAGATAGATAACATCCTTATCTCTGACCATGCCCCCATCTCTTGTACCTACATGCCTTCAGGGCAGGGTGGCTCAGGCACTAGATGGCGCTGCAGCCCCCTATTTCTTCGGGACCCCGTATTCCAGACTTTGGTACAGAACACAGCCACAGACTTCTTCACTAATAATACCACCACGGACACATCGGCTGCTACAGTCTGGGATGCATTTAAGGCTGTCCTCCGTGGGCACATTATTGCATGCAAAGCCCAGAGAAATAAGGCCTGGAGGGCGGAACTGGCTCACCTCCAGACCGAATTGTTGACCTTGGAGGCTAAATTCAAAGCCTCCACAGCAGGCAGTTCCAACCTGACGACACTACAGGAGATAGTCGGTCTCAAATACCGCATAAATACAATGCTCCAAAAGCAAGCTGAATGGCTGTTGGCGAGGAACAAACATGCCTACTGGGAGTGGGGAGACAAAGGAGGTAAGCTCCTGGCTTTTCAATTAAAGAAGCAACAAGGTGCCTCCCGTATTCATGCCTTAAGGACCTCTAGGTGGTGACACGGTCACAAATCCGAAACAGATCAATGAATGCATGCAAAGGCCAACTGGAGCATCAGTTGAAGGACTTCTGCTCCACTGCTAACATCCCTCAATTGTCAGAGCCAGTGAAGGCGGCATTAGAGAAGCCCTTTTCTGAGACAGAATTGCAGGCTGCCTTATCCCAGCTTGCCAAAGGCAAGTCCCCGGGACCAGATGGCATGACTGCTGAGCTATACCAGCTCATAAGCTCAGAAGTTAGCACCCCACTGCTATCAACCCTTCAAGAGGCCCATGAGACTGGCTCACTTCCTCCCACCATGTGAGAGGCCCTGATCACTCTCCTCCCAAAAAGAACAGATGATCCACTAAATTGTGCTAATTATTGTCCAATCTCCCTTATTTCTGTGGATAATAAGATTGCAGCCAAGATGCTCGCCAGTCGGATAATGGACATAATACCCTCCATTGTGCACCCATCCCAAGTTGGCTTTACTAAGGGTAGTGCTGCAGCTGACAACATTAGATTACTTCTCAATCTCAAGTGGCTGGCCATGCACTCCTCCACCGCTATGGCTGCTATGGCAGTAGATTTCTCAAAAGCTTTCAATTCCGTTGAGTGGCTTTCTTGCATGAGGTACTCCGACTTTACGGGTTTGGCCCATATTTCAGGCAGTAGATCCAAGTGCTGTACAATGCGCCCCTGGCTAGAATTCTAACCAAAAAGGATATCTCTCCACCTTTCTCCCTACAACAGGGCACATGGCAGGGGTGCCCACTTCCCCCCTGTTATTTCTGGTTGCACTAGATCCCCTTACCCGGAAATTACAAGCCACTAAAGAGAGTAAAGGCATACAGGTGGGTGATCATTCATACCTGACTGCCTCTTACGCGGATGACCGACTCCTTACTCTAACTCACCCTTGGGACTCTCTCCATACAGTTTTGGAGATCTTCCAAGCCTTTGCTCAAATGTATGGATTACAAATTAATCCAAAAAAGACCAGTGTCATCCCTCTCAATGTGGCTTGCACCAAAGACTGTCTGCAGGACTCAGGGCTGACCTGGGCCCCCAGCTGCCTATCCTACCTGGGTATATTTATACCCTTTGACTGGAAGCAGATAGAATCCAGAAACTTCTCTCCCCTTATATCGCAACTTGTAGTCGAAGTATCCCACTGGCGCATACTCAATCTCTTCCTTCTTGGCAAGGTTGCAGCGATCCGAATGCTCCTTCTACCTAGAGTAACAAATCTCCTTAATAATCTCTCTATCGCCTTATCCGACAGGGTCTTTAGCCCCTAGACAAGATAATCTCCTGTTTTCTCTGGGAGGGTAAGAAGCCACGTTGGAGCATCCATAAACTGTGGGCCCACTGGTCCAGGGGTAGTTTTGGACTTCCTTGGCTACAAGGCTACCACTGATCCTTTCTGTCGGCCCAAGCTACTAAATGGTTTGTTCCTTCTTCCCCACCTACATTATGGACTCAGTTAGAAGCCCAAATCCTACATGGGGCCCATCTCAGTCCACCCCTCCACAAGCTTACATCAGTCATGGCCGAAACCAAGAAAGCATGGTTCCGGCTCATGGCTGCAGCCAAGACCACAAAGAGGGTGTAAGTACTCTTTGCCATTCTGGTATCTTAACCTATGGCGGAATCAGCTCTTAACAATGGACACTCAACCTTTTAACTGGCCGTCTTCTGATAATAAAGGGATTAGAACTGTCCAGGATTTGTTTATACCCAACTCCACCACACTGATGTCCTTTGAGCAGCTCACAACCTGTTACCCTCTCCAGTCCAGTGACTTTTGGAAATATTTGCAGCTGCGCAGCGCAGTGCAATCCCTTAGCTGGTCCCACTTGTCTGAATGTCCACACTACACTTAAAATCCTCTTCTCGGGGTCTGGCTGGTAAGTTCTACTTTACCTGGCATGAGGCACAACCCGACCACATGGAGTCATGCAGACCTGCATGGAGCCAAGATCTGAATTACCCCATCACTCCAGAAGTGTGGTCCTGCTGCTTGCAAAAGGCTCACTCTACTTACAAAGATGTTAGGAGCCAACTAATTCAGCTCAAAATTCTTCTTTGCTGGTACTGCTCTCCCACGGTTCTACACAAATGGGGTATTCTCCCTCATGCAGAATGCTGGAGGTGCCAGCACAGCCCGGCTGACATATTACATCTCCTGTGGCAATGTCCTGCTCTGGTCCCCTTCTGGTCCACGGTAGCAATGGACTGTTCTGGGGTATTGGGGCAACCCATTGACCTCTCTAACCTCATGCTCCTGTTGGGAGACATTACTCCCCTGGTCCAACTTGAACCGCAGCATAAAAACTGGATTTTAGCAGTCCTCGTGGAAGCCAAATGACTACTGCTTATGACCTGAAGGCAACCCTCTTCTCCCGACATCTCCATATGGCACTCTGCCCTGGCCAGGCTTGCTACCTTTGAATGACTCACCTTTGCCAGCAGAGGACAGCTCCCACTGTACTACCACAAATGGGAAGCATACCTCAATTCCTCTCTTTGTCGAGCCCCACACCCTCCCCCTAGCAATCCTCCCATTTGAATAATCCCACCATGTGTGGCCTTCTGTTGGCTGGCATTACTTGTAAAATATTGGTTAAGTTTAGTACGGAACTTGTCCAATATGTTGGAACCCACCCATGCCATTTTCTATACCTACCCATCTCTCTTCTCTCTCTTCTCTCTATAACCTCTCGACATCTGTAAACCAGGTTACATGTTGCCAGTCAAGGGAATTAGCTTTTTCAACTATAGTGACTAGTTGGCTTGGTAGTTTGTATCCTGTTTCTCCTTTAGGAACTTCTATAACAGTGTGTAGCTGTCATAGTTCTGTTATCATAAAGGTTTAGGCAGACATGGGTTTACATTACTTTCCTTCATAATTGTAAATGTACCATTCTGCTCATCCTCCTTCTGTGTTTTAAGAAAGTGTGCTTATATGTTTTGGAAACGAGGTACTGTGTCACACAAGCATGTTTAACTCTATGTTCAGGTAATGTAATTAATGAATAATAAAATTATTCTATGATTAAAAAGAGGGGGCATGACCACAGGATATGTGATTCCCTGGCTGGGTGGAAACCACAGCCTCTCCAGCACTCCACTAGGTCTCCCACCCTATATTTAGCAGTCACAGCTGGGGTTCTAAAGTAGCGTTGTCTGGTTTTCCAGGCAGACTTCCTCCAATATATTGTATTTGAGACCTTGGAATAAGGAAGAGTGGCCTTGTGCCAATTCTCTTTATCAGTCTCTACCCGTTTCCTTTTCCCAACGTTGTCGGACATGATCCAAGAGAATGGTACCATCTATGCGGAGTGCTTGGTAGAGTTTGCTGATAAGATGTTCCTGTATACCACCATTCAGGTGCTGTCTAATCAGTCCAACCAGGAGGTAAGGGGATTCAGCCACTGAAGAGATGGAGTCCTCCTGGGCTAAAAGGCACTAAGTTGCACATAGATTTAGTATTGGGTGGAAGGCAGTTTATAGGTAGATTGTAGATAGGTAAAAGAGAGTAAGCCAAATGGGCCTACAGCTTGAAACACATAGCACAAATGGTAGAGTTTCCAACCTTGCAGTGAAGAGACCAAGCTCGGCAGGTTTAAGGTTGTATTATTAGCTAATGTAGGAAGATAAAGCCTCTCAGAAGTGGTAAGAGTAGATCGGTTAACTAAAAGCCATGTTGTAAAAAGTTCACCTGTAAATTGCATAAACTTTCACAGAGGTAGACATCTCAGGGGTGTGTGCCAGAATATACGAGGGGAAGTTTTCTAACTCATTAAGGGTTATTTCAATATCTTTCCAGTAAGCTGTGTAGGATTCAGAAACATGCAAAAAGACAGTATGTAATTGTGCTGCCTGTGCATACTTCTTGAAATTTGGGATGCTAAGGTCACCTTGAGCTCTAGACAGTTGTAATATGCTGTACTTTAGTCTAGGTGACCTGCCTCCCCAGAGAAACCTAGAAATTAACCTGTCCCATGCTGTGAAATATGAATTAGTAGGTGCAATGGGTAGGGTTTGAAGAAAAAAAAGAATTCGGGGAAGGATGTTCTGTTGGATGGTTTCTGCCCTACTGACCAGCCCAATAGGGAGTTGTGTCCATTTTGATAAATCAGCAGTTATCTTTTGGGCGATCGGTTCAAAATTAATCAACTCTAAATGTAACATTCAGGATGGTATTTTGATTCCTAAATAACGCAATTTCACTCTGCTCCAGCGGAACGGGAAAGAACCCTTCATGTTTCTGGAGGGGTGAAAGAATAATTTAAAACTTTCATCTTGGAACCATTTATCTTGTACCCTGACAGAGTTCCAAATAATTCTAGTTGATCCTACATGGCCGAGATAGAAGTTTCAGTGGAAGTGAGTGTTGGCAAGATGTCGTCCGCCAATAACATGAGTTTATACTCCCTACCCCCCCAAGGGTATTCCCTCTATATTGGCCAGCTTCCTGATATTAGCTGCAAGGGGTTCCAAATATAAAGCAAACAGCAGCAGGGACATAGGGCAACCTTGTCTAGTGCCCCGGTTCAAAGGGAAGGGGGGAGTCAGGGAGCCATCTAACTTAAGATATACCATGGGGGATTGGTACATAGGCTGGATTTGGGAGATAACTTTATCTGGGAAGGCAAAGCGTTTGAGTACAGCCCATAAATAGAGCCATGAGACCCGGTCAAATGCCTCCTCGGCATCTAGGCCAAGAAGGACTAAGGGAATTTGTCTTCGGGAAGCATACTCTATTAATAATAACACCTGCCGGATTGCATCATGAGCCTGACGTTTCATAATAAAGCCCACCTGTTCTCCATCCACCAGATGGGGTAGTAGACCATCTACTCTGTGAGCTAGGATGGACATACAGTAAATAGTTTATAATCTGTGTTTAGTTTTGAAATTGGGCAGTAGGATCCCATCAGAGTAGCATCCTTGCCTGATTTGGGGAGGGCTGCTATCTCGGCATACCACCAAGATGATGGTGATGGACCTCCGTCCTTAATTTCCTGAAAAGCTTTAAGCAGTGGTGGAATAAGTATTTTATTCCATTTTTTGTAAAACTCCGCTGGGTACCCATCAGGTCCCGGTGCCTTCTGGGTCTTTGTTAGTTTGAGTATAGCTTTGATTTCTCCTGCTGTAATAGGACATAACAGTCCTTCCACCTGTGCTGGGGAAAGTTGTGGGAGGGGGGTATTTTGTAAATATTGTGCAATTTGTGAGAGGGGTGGGTTGATCTCCTCCATATGAGGTTTTATAATAAGTGGCCATAGCTTGTCTGATAGCTGTAGGTGTACAATGTATCTTTACTTTGGGGATCGTGATATCTTTGTAACCATCACTTGCTGCCCCCGCAATCACCTGGCCAAGTGCCTAGCCCCTCTAGATCCTCCTTCCTGGTGTTTAAGTTTTAAATACATTAACTACTGTTCTATCTCTTGGTCCTCTAATTTTTGCAGTTTTTGTTTGGTGAGCTGAAGTTGTGGCTTCAGACTCCTATCTCGTTGTTGTACTTGTGCCTGTAACCAGGCCAGAGTGGTGTGCAGTTCTGTCTGTAGGGCTTCCCTTGCTTTTTTCTTTTTAGCCGAGTATTTTACAGTCTCTCCCCTGAGTACTGTTTTAGGAGTATCCCATTGTATGGCATGTGATGTGTGGATACAATGAAATAGTCTAACCTCACCGAGGTATTGGTCTTAGGAGAGTAATGGGTATACATCCGAATTGAGGGAAAGAAATGCCGCCATATATCAATCATACCTAATGTTGGGAGGGTTGTTTTCAGGTATTTTTGAATCTGGGAGGTTCTATGCCTGGAGGGTAGTAAAGTATCCAATGTGGGATTTATAGTTACATTTAAGTCTCCACCTATTATATAAAGACCTTGTGCAATAGAGATAAAGTCATCCAAAAACTTCCGGGCCACCTGAGTTGAGCTACCCGGGGGGGGAAGATATACTGAGGCCAGAGTCACTTGGGTGGAATATAGTGAGCCCACCAGTATGACATATCTACCTTCACTGTCAATAATTTGATTTTGTAACTGGAATGGAACCCCCTGTGGGACTAGGATCGCAACTCCCAGTCTGCATCCATGGGGCCGGAAGAGGCCAGCACAGTATGAAATCCCCAGGATTTGAGCTTTGCAAGTTCTGATTAGGGGAGGTGCGTCTCTTGAAGGAGAATGATGTCAGGTTTGTCCTTCTTGAGGAATTGGAGTAACCTTCTTCTCTTAATAGAGTTGTAAATGCCATTAACATTAAATGACAGTATGCAAGAAGGACTAGCCATTGCTAAGGTTGTAATAATGGGCTATAAAGTGAGGCAAAGTTACCATCCAGTCTCCCTCCCTCCCACCAGGCAGCAGCAAGGGGATTACAAACCATTCTCTCTGCCTTCTTTGAATCCTGTAAGAATCCTCCTTAGTACCTTAAGATATTAAGCTGAAGACCGCCTGGGTCTCTGAAACTGTGTCCGGGTGTATCTCATAGACAATCAAGCTACATCTGCACTGTATTGCATATTTTGTCACAAACAATATGAACTTGGCCAACAGAGCACACCTATAGGTATTAATTCACCCACTGGACTCCTCCAAACTGGAGTATAACCTTAAACTTCTACCATATGTCCAACTACCAGTGTAGCATCCCTTTGGTACTAAAACAACTGAGGCTTCCAAGGTGGGGGAAGACTGAGAGTCTCTCTCTGTATCCTTCAGAGAGGCAGTGTTGCTGTACCACTCTCCTACAGGTTTGGGGGTATGTCTAGAGCTTTGTTTGCTGCAGGCCCCCTGGAGACCTAAAAGATCCCAACAAAAATTATACAGTAGGGTAATAAATAAAAAAAGGGTAAGGGAGCATATAATTGCCTGAATAAGATTAATGGTGAAAGACCCAGACGAGTGTCCTCATATCTCCCTCCCCACAAATCAAATAATTTGTTCTGAAAATTCGAACCCATAAGACATGTCCATCTTAGTCCACAGTGCATAGATTTTGCTAATCTTGTTCAAGTGCTCAAACAATCTGCCCAAACATAACAAAAATTATAACTCTGAACAGTGCATACATATTGCACAGCGTGTATATATTAAATGAGCAGTTCTGAGTATTGTCCCCCTGTAGGAAAGAAAATGGAAAGGTGTAAATGTATATTCGCATCTAAAAAACAGGGTTATGTTGCATCTTGGGGAAAGTAAACAAAGAAAGGGTATTCCTGATATAATGGGCCAGAATTATGACCCTCTCTTCTCAAAAATTAAAGCCATAAATGTCTCAACACTCCAGGTCCCACACAGTGAGGAAGGGTTTGTAAAATGCAGTTAAGTACAAGTCTCCCAGATAGTCTTGCTGAGAAAATTATGTGAAGTAGGGAACTAGTGGATAAGAGGTCATAGGAGGAGATAAAGCCCTCAGGGCATGTGCCAACAAGCGACCGCATAGTTCCCCATATACTTAAGGGGATTATTATTTAAGCATTTAAGCGATCTAGAGTTAGGCCTGCCTCGGGAGCCTTGACAGAGGGAACCCCTACCAAATCGTCTCCCCCAACCTAACCCGCTTTCCCATACCTGGACCTCAGTGGATCCTATTGAGGTGATTAAAGAAAAGGCACAGCCTGACAGGTAGTCCTAAGCTTCAGGTGGCTGCTGAGTTGTTCTCTACTCTGTGAAATTCTGCCAGAAGCTGCTTCGGCGCCAGGTTCTTGCTTTCGTCGTCGTTGTCTTTCCCTTTCCCCTGGTTGGATGTAGGGACTGTTTGCCAGCGTGGTGGTTGGGGCTAAGACTGTGAAGAAACCCAGGGGCATTCCGGAAAGACTAGGCCTTGCTGCATCAGGTCCTGTCGTGCCTCTGCGGCAGTGGAATATTCTTTCTTGCCAGAAGGAAGGTAAACAATCAGCCTTGCAGGATAGGGTGTAGTGAACTTGAAAACCTGTGCCTTCAGAGTGGATAAAAGTGGTAGATAGGCTCGGTGTCGTTTCATAGTCTATGGCGCATAGTCGTGGTCAATATAGAAGCGTTTTTGTTGGTAAAAGATTTTTTGTTTTCGCCAAGCGGTCAATAAGACCTGTTCCTTGACCAAGTAGCTATTAAAATGCACAATTATTGAATAAGGGCTAGCTGTGGCTGAGGCTGGTTTTGGAGCAAGAGCCCGGTGGACATGCTTCAGATCCAGTACCATGTCCTGAGGCAAGTCAAGCGTGGACCTGAGCAAGACAGTGATAAAGTCCTTGATATTAGCTCCTTCAGTGCCCTCTGGTATGAAATATAGACTAATGTTTTTACATCTTGCTCGATTTTCTACATTGTCTTGATGCACTTCAAGCAGTTCTTGTTGCTTCTGTAAACGTTGTACCAAGCCCTCCAGGTCATCTACCCAGTTTTCTGTTGCGGTGACCTGGCGCTCCATGTCATCAGCTCTCTGCTCAAGTAAAGTAACATCCCGACGTATTTCCCCATACAGTTGCTTGATATCTGCTCGAAAGGCGCACAGTTCATGATAAATGGTGTCAAGTTTTATTTTTTTGTTATTTTTAGCTTTTGGGAAAGCGATGAGAGAGGTTTGTGGACTTAGCTGAAATTGAGGGTCACCGATCATGAGTTTCATTATCTGAGGCTTCGGTTTCCGATCCTGCAGCATCCTCTATGAAATCTTCCATTTTCTGAGTGGATGCAGGTTCAGTACTTTTGTTACCCCTCTTATTCATGTTTTTTGTTGAAATTCGGCTGTATTTTGCATAGCTGGAGGAAGGGTTTTGCTTGGGGGGAGTGAAAGCGGTTCGACTAAGCGGCCATCAACCTCGCAAGCGGAACCAGAAGTTGCTGATATTCATTTTGTGATTACAGGGCATTATTTTGTTTACAGTGTCACATTAACTGTTTGTATCTCTGTTCTTAGTGTATGTTGTGTACATTGTTTTTTTTAATAATTGATGAATGTATTTTATGGTGGCATATCACTTTAAATCCACTTGTTAAATTGGTGATTTGTCTGTCTAGCCATTAGACCCACCCCTGATGAAGACCCTGTGTGGGTGAAGTGCAGGGGCTGTAGAGTGTTTTATAGGACTCCAATGGTGCTGGAATAAATTCACTGATCCCTAAAACTTTGAGTCTGCTGTTTATTCCATGAGTGCGGAGCTTCTCTGTCAATTTTTACTTCTCTCACTGTCCTCTTAGAGTTGAGATTCAGAAGTGTTAGACCTACGTCATGATAGACATACTGGAATAAAATCCCTTAATGGGGTGTCATTCCCTGTGGCCGATGCTGTCCTGTGCCCAGCACTCAGGATCTGGCAGCATCCTATGTCCTACCTGGCTTTCCCCTACTGTAAGGACTGCAAGTATGCAATCAATTTTGGGGGCTCTCTGGGTTCTCTGAGCACTCCTCAACAGAGGGGCTTGTTTCAAATTCTGCCTTCCACAAGATGAAAGTGCAGGGAGTTGTTGACAAGCCACTGGACAAGTGGTCAAAACAGGATTTCCGTGATTGCAAAGTATGTGCAGTGGCTACCCTGGGGATCTGTCAGGCTAGCAGCGCAGCCCTGATGGCCCATTTCAGCCATGAACTTTTTGACAAGCTCATTGATATGATCACACCTTTCTAGGCTGACAGCCAGGCAGAGGCCCAGACCCTACAGGACTTAGGATGTTTGTTGAACAAGCACCAGTTGCAGACAGCTCTGGACTTGTGTGACTTGTGCATGCACACAGTGGCCACTGCAGTGCTTATGTGCAGGAGGGTCTGACTTTATCGCTTGATGTTTACTGAAGAGACTTAGCATAAGCTGGTGGATGTTCCTTTTCTGGGCAATTACCTCTTTGGCCATGGAGTGGAATACCCTATTTTCCACACAGAGAAGTCCAGCCTATAATAGTTCTGTCTCCAAGGCACTCGACTCCATGGCACCAATCTGTATATGACCCAGGTCTTCTTGCATGGACCCCTGTTGTTTGACAGGGCTCTCAAGGAGATGAAGGCCAGGGTCAGACGTTGGAGCATTGTTGGCGGAGGTCTTGGTTCGAAGAGGACAAACTGTCTTCGAGAATTCACTACAGTGAATATCAAAGGGCAGTCAAGCATAAGAAGGCAGTGTTCCTGTCCAGGGAGATTGCTGCAGGGAAGAACAGACCAGCTTTGCTTTTTTGGACTGTGGATAAGCTACTCCATTCTGCCTGTCTGCAGCTGAAAAGAGCACCTTCAGTCGCTGAGTGCGAGGAGTTTGCTCTGTTCTTCTCTGACAGGGTGTTCTCTATTAGGGCTGGGATCTCTCCAGTGGGGCAGACACAGCCCCGCAGTGGTCAGATGTGTTTACAGAGGTACTCCTGGTGTTTGAGATGAGTTTAGGCTGGTGGGGTGGCAGAGGTCAGTGAGGTGATCTCGAAGCTGTGGCCCACGTACTGTGAACTGGACCTGGGCCCGACTCATCTCTTAATGGGATGTGTTGAGTCCGTTGGTCCAGTTTTCGCTGAGATTGTCTGGTGTTCACTTTTGGAGGGACTTTTTCAGTGCCCTGAAAGAGGCATTAGTGAAGTCCCTCTTGAAGAAACCATCTCTCGACTCAACCCCAAAAAGATGGAGGTACTAATGATTGAGCCTGGTTGCTGGCAGGATGTGGGTACTGCTGGGGTGAGAACAGGGTTATTCTTGGGTCCTACCCCTCTGGCAGCCTCTACTAAGGTAAAGAATCAGGCACCATCCTTGATGATGGATTGACACTTGAGGCTTAGGTGTCTTCTGTCATCCAGAGTGTTTTTTGCCACCGAAGGACTGTCACCAGGATTCAAGCTTTAATTCGGCCTGGCAACCTGCCCTCACTGGTTTATGCTTTTGTGATGTCTTGGCTCGACTACTGTAACGCTTTATACTTCAGGGTCATTGGAGGGATTCTTCATCACCTGCAGCTTGTGCAGAACACAACTGCCAGGTTGCTGACGGGCCTTTCAACGTCTTGTCATATGACACCAGTCCTGCGTGTCCTGCACTGGCTGCCGGTGAGATGGAGAATCACTTTCAAGGTAGGCTTGCTCACCTATAAGACCCTACACGGATTGAGCCCTGGCTATCTGAGTGACTTCCTGACTCCTGTCTGCCCTCGATGCTCACTCTGCTCCTCCACTGAGGGCCTCCTAGCGGTTCCAACAGCCAAGCTGAAGACCTCTGGAGACCGGTCGTTTGAGGTGGCTGGCCCAGCTCTATGGAACTCGCTTCCAAGATCCTTGAGGGGAGGCATCATTGGTGAAGGCATTTAGGTGAGGTCTAAAGGCGCATCTGTTTAGAGAAGCATTTGAAAACCAGTTATGAGATCTAGGAATTCACTGTCTGCTGAATTGTTTTATTGAGATTTTAACTGAAATATTCAGACAACATGAAGTCTTGCTGTATTTTGACTATATGCAGTTAGCCTTAGCACTTGAACTGCTCCGGAGAGGAAAGGGTCAACTCTATGCCAGGGTATAGAACATTGAGCTCGAGCTCATTTTTCAAACCTCTGTCCCTGGTACTCCTCAGTGTAACCATCAGATTCTTTACTCCGCCTAACTGTGAAGTCGCTCCGTAGATTCCCTCCTTCGTTTCGGTTCAGTTAAGTAATATCGGTCAGTTTTCAACTGCTTTTTCTTGTTTTGTTCAGTATTCAGATCTCTGTCTACGGTACAGTAAGTGTAACTAGTAGTTAGTTAAGAGTTTATTTAGTAGAAATTGTCTTTTTGTTCGGTTTTCTCCTGGTCGGTCTGGTTGGGAACCGAAACAAATTCTTTACTGCTAATTCTTGTTTTCTGTTTGTTATTGCTGTGGTTTACGGTACTTATCAGTTCCTAAAAAAAAAAAAAAAACAGCTTTCTTCATTTTTTTTAACTGACCCGTGACACAGTTGTAACCGATAGGTGTGTAGTTGCCTGGCTTAACCGCTGTTAAGGGTAACTTTTTTGAATCTGGCATGTCTGAGAAACCCAACAAGAAAACCTGTCCGACTGGGTTTCAGTACTGCACCAAGTGTGGGGAGGCCTTCGCTAAGGCTGATCCCCACCTCGTCTGTGTTTATTTTCTGAAGTTTGACTGCCAAATATGTAAAATATTTTCCTAAAGCCACTTTGGAAAAACGTTTAAATGGGTTAAAGGAAAGAGAGGCCGAGAAGTCTGCTGATCTGGTTGGCCAGCCCGGTTTGGTTCTGACCGAACCTGAGGGGGTGCCCACTGACCTGGACTATACCTCCTCGGGCAAAAGGAGAGCCGACTCTGTGGAGTCAGTTCCGTCTAAAAGAAAACGCAAGTCAGCTGGTTCGGATCCCGGTTCCCATATTCCGACCGCTGAAGAGATTGCGAAAGCGATTACTATTGTTCAGTCACTTTGCCAGGTTCCGACCGAACCGACACGGCTCAAAGACGATCGGTGCGGTCAGAAATGTTGCTTCTGAAATTGAACCTGAAGCATTCTATGAGGACGATTGGGAAGGAGAAGAAGATTATGAAGAAGAGGAAGATGAAGGCCTAGATGAGCCAGTAGAGCCTGACATCTCCCCAGACAGGCCTTCTAATGTGTCTCCTCCCAGACTTTCTGAGTCCCCCTCCCATTTTTTGTTCTACAGGAAAGTGACTCATACTCCTCAGCTTCCAGTGGAAGAGGCTGAACAGGATCAGGAGGAACCTGACTTTGTTGAAATGATGGATGTCCCAGAGTCAAAGAGAGTGTCTATCCCTTTACATAAATACCTGGGGAAACAGACACAGAAAATTCTGCAGTTTCCAACATCTGTACCTCCTGTGGATAAAAGGATGGACAGGAGGTATACCTTGTCAGGTCCTGGGATGGAATTTGTTTCAAATCATTGCAGTCATGTTAGGGTAGTGCAAGCTGCAGCCTGTGACAAGGTTAACATTCCCCTGGCATCTCACCCCCCAGATAAGGATTCCAGGAAAGTGGATGCTATGGCTAAAAAACAATACTAGGCATCTTCTTTGGGACTCAGACAAGCTAGTTACATGGCATATACAGCCATATACTAGAAATCTATGTGGGATATGGTTCTGGAGCTGGCTAAGAATGCCCCTTCCCAGCTGGCCAAGGAGCTGGAGCAGGTGGCTATGAATGGTGTTGAGGCATCCAAAGTTCAGTTCCATGCTGCTGTGGACTTGAATGATGTGCATTCCAGGGTCATGGCTACATCTGTCTCCATGAGGAGATTTGCTTGGCTCAGATGTACCGATTTGTCACAGGATACCCAGACTAAGGCCATGGATTTTCCTGTTGCTGGTAACTCTCTGTTTGGGGAGCAAACAGAGGCTTACATGAAGAAGATGGACGAGTACAGGACCACCTACTGGAGTGCTGCAGCCAAAGAGAAGCAGGCCACTCCTCAGAAGCAGCAATTTAGGGCTGGCAGGGGCAGGCCTTTTCACAGACCTTTTTACCAAGTCCAGGCCTCCCCTTCTTTCCAGCAGAGGGGGTTCTTTAGGGGGAGAGGCAGACCAGGGATGACCAGGACCCCATCATCCACTCAGTCTAAGCCCCCTGCCAAGCAGACACCCTGAGGTGTCAGTCAGGGTCGCCTCCCCAGTTCCAGTAGGGGTTAGGCTGGCTCACTACTTCCAGGCCCGGAAGTCTATTACTTCAGACAAATGGGTCCTAGAAGTAGTGAGCCAGGGACATGCTCTCAGTTTCAAAAGGTTCCCAAAAATGACAGCAAAGTCTTTCAGTCCTCCCTCTCCCGTGGAGACAAAGGCCTTAGAGGCAAAAGTCTCCTCTCTATTGCTTCTTCAAGCAGTAAAGAAAGTACCTCTTTGTCACAGGGGAAAAGGATTGTATTCCAGATACTTCCTTACCCCAAAAAAGACAGGAGAGTGGCGACCCATCCTAGATCTAAGATACCTGAACAAACATATACTAAAGCCAAAGTTCAGAATGGTGACTCTGGGAATAATTCTTCCGTCTCTGAGCCCAGAAGACTGGCTAGCCTCCCTGTATCTCAAGGATGCCTACTTCCACATACCTATCAGACATTCCCACAGAAAGTACCTCAGGTTCGAGTTGCCCTCAGTTCATTACCAGTTCAGAGCAATGCCTTTCGGTCTAACATCTGCTCCAAGGGTGTTCATCAAGTGTCAGGCAGTAGTGGTGGCCTTTCTCAGGAGACAGAGTATCCTGCTGTTTCCATACCTGAATGATTGGCTGATAGTGGATCAGTCCTCAGACCAAGTCAAGTCAGCTCTAGAGGTAACTCAAAAGCTTCTAAACTCTTTAGGATTCATTCTGAACCTAGAAAAGTCTGTTCTGGAACCAGCCCAGCTTCTCACTTTTATAGGGGTGGAACTAGACACTGTCCAGGCAAGGGCATTTCTCCCGCTTTCAAGGGTACAGTCCCTTATCACTCTGGCTTCCTCTTTTCGTCTTCTAGTGTCTCGGCCATCCAGGCACTTCCTACAGTTGCTAGGCCACATGGCAGCTTCCACTGCTGTAGTGCAAGGGGCAAGATTTCAAATGAGAGATATTCAGTTTCATCTAAGATCTTACTGGTGTCAGAAAAAAGACCCTCTCTCCAAATTGGTTCCAGTGTCCCAAACTCTGGTTCAGGCTCTCCAGCGGTGGCTGGAGGAGGACAATCTAAGACAAGGTGTCCCCTTCCTCAATAAGGCTCCTTCAGTGATTCTCACCACAGACGCCTCTCTACTGGGATTGGGAGCTCATCTGGACCAGCTTACTGCTCAGGGAACCTGGTCTCATCAGGAGTCTCTTCTGCGCATAAATCTTCTTGCACTCAGAGCTGTCTTTCTAGCACTTCAAACATTCTGAAACACTATTCAGGGGAAAGTGGTGCAGATCAGGACAGACAATACCACAACCATGTGGTACATCAGCAAACAGGGAGGCACTCTGTCCTCAGCCTTGTGCACAGAAGCCATGAAAATATGGTCTGTAGCTTATTCCCTTCAGCTTTTCCTGATAGCTGTGCATCTCCCATGGAAGGATGACATACTAGCAAATGCTCTCAGCAGGATTTCTCAAGGTCACCACAAGTGAGCCCTGAATCCTCTGATTCTTCAGGTCATTTTCAGCAGGTGGAGCACTCCAGAGATAGATCTCTTTGCAGCCCCGGACAATCACCAGCTTCCTCTGTTTTGCTGCAGACCCCCTCTCCTGGGATCTGACCCCCAGGATGCTCTCCTATTGAATTGGACAAGCAGGTTTCTGTATGCTTTTCTTCCTTTTCCTCTGATATTCAGAGTTCTGATAAAGATCAGATCTCAGCCTTGCAAAGTGATTCTGGTGGTTCCAGACTGGGCCAGATAGCCATGGTACCCCCTATTATTCTGTATGTCAGTGACAATACCACTGTGTCTTCCCAGACAGTACAATCTCCTCAACTCTTCATAAGGGAGGATACTGTATCCCAGCCTTCAGACTCTCGGACTCAAAGCCTGCCTCTTGGACAGCTAGAATATGCAAGCCTGCAACTTTCCCAATCAATCTTGGACATTCTTAAGGTTAGTACAAAACCTTCTACTAGAAAAACTTACAATTCCAAATGGAAGAGATTTGGTTTCTGGTGTTCTCAGAGGCACATTCAGCCAGGTTCAGCTGATATTGCCACTACTTTGCATTATTTAGTGCATCTTAACAGTCTAGGCCTCAGGCCTACTACTCTCAAAGTACATCTGGCAGATATCTCTGCTTTCCTTTCAGCTGGCAAGGGCTCTTCCCTAGCCTCTCATACAGTTTTCAATAAATTTTTCAAAGGTCTGGTTCATATTAATCCTCTTTTTAGGGAGCCTACTCCTGTTTGGGACCTGAATATCTGTATTGTATAACTTATGCAGCCCCTTTTTGAACCATTATCTTTGGCTGAGCTGAAGTACTTGACTTGGAAAACTGTATTCCTGGTAGCTAGGGATGGGAAGACCTGCATACCTCTCAAGTGTCCCTGATTTTCAGGGATGTCCCTGATTTCGCCTCAAAATTTTACTCTGTCCCTCCTAAAATCTGTGTTCCCCTGACTAAATGGTGATGATTGTAAGAATAAAATTATGTCAAACAATACAGTTGCAGACTTCTTATTCTTCAGAAAATGTATTATACACTGAGTCCCTTATTCTGCCAGCTTCCTGAGTGAATAGCACCAATTTTAAAAATGTGTTCCTGATTTTGGGCCTTTGTCCCTGATTTTTTTAAGCCTTGTCCCTGATTTATGAGGCAGGAGGTTGAGAGGTATGAAGACCTGTCCGCATGAAATCAGAACCCCCTGGATCTCAAAGGATCCGATGGACCCAGGTAGATCAGGACACTGCTCCTCAGTGTACCAGTTCTGCGTTACTGTATTTTTTTACTTTAAAATTTTTTTTTTTTAAATCTGAATCTCCTCTCCTGTCTGAATAAAACACTAATAAAAAAAAAGCATTCTGCTGTGCGCTGCTGCTATTGCGCCTGCTTGAAAGGGAACTGTGCACACACAACCACACATGCTTGAGAGAGGGAGGGAGAGACAGTTTGAAAGAGCGGGAACAGGCCTCAAACAGTCTGCAGCAATGTATGCAGTGCAGTGAGGGTAAATTAGTCCCAAGAGAGTGAAAGGTGCCTTTCTATTTTATTTTTCTAATATTTGTATGGTATTCTCCAGCCGTGAAGGTGTAAGCAGCAAGAACAGCAGTGGCCAAGGTAGGAAATTATATTTTAGTTGACTTATGCACTAGGGAACTGCTCATAGTCAGCTTGGGTAAACTGGCCAGACTTATGGCTCAAGAGTGAAGTGACGAGCTGGGGGGGGGTATGCTCTGGACAGTGAAGGTCAGCAGGACTGGGTTTAAATTTGTATGCAAAAAAAGAAGTACGTGGAACCACAATGTGGACCGCTCCAGCAAACGTCTGCGATGATTGATTGTGTTTTCTGAGCATGGAATTTAGAGATTGCTACTGCTATCTGGTAAATAATGTTGAATTAAGTTGCTGAACTCATTTTAAATCTGTCAAGCCAGTTCAGTGGAATGCAGATCGCTACCGCTATGGCTGTTGTGTATTTGGATTTGTATTGAGTTTAGCCTGGTAACGTGCATCCTTGGAATCTTGTGTTTGCACACAGACTTGTAGAGCTGCAGCCCTCTGTGTTTCTGAGCTAGAGAACTATAGAAATTTGGTGCTGCTGCTGTTTATGATTTTTTTGCCCGAGTGCAAGGTAAATTTCTGTTTTAAATGTCTGAGCTATTAACAGTCCTGTCTCTTATGTTCATGCAGGATGGGTGTGACAGTTTTGAATGATTAAAGCTGTGTCCTTCATAATGTGGGACAACTTGAGAGGCATATTAACATGTTGTGGCTTCACTGGTTTAACTCTACTACTTCATATTTTATTCAACATCATTGTGACTGCTTTGAGCAAGAGTGTACCTTTTATTTGCTTGTACATGTTCATCTGAGCTGCTCAGCTCTCTTGAGGCTGTACTCAGTGTGCCAGCAAGAGTGCTTCTTTAAGGGTGGTCTGCTTTGTTCTGGCATAGGCATGGAGGGAAGGGGATTGGGTGTGTGCACTGTGTGAATTTAGGTAGGATGGGTGCCAGGCAACATATGGGAGAATTCCTGTTTGTACATAGGGCGGCAGGGGGTTATGCTGGGGCATGTGGGAAGTGAAGTTTAAACTGGGCAGGGTGGATGCTAGCAAATGGATGGAGGGAGGTGCCTACTAGGGAAAGGTTAATGCTAGCAGATGGATGGGCCAGGAGTGTTCACAGTGGGGCAGGATGGCAGCCAATAGATAAATGGGTGTATGGGATTAAATAATACATGTGCTGAGTTGACTTTAGAATAGTGGATGCAAGCAGAGGGTGTAGAGGTATACATACTGGGGCAGGGTGGGTGGCTGCTGATGTGAGGGGGCAGCAGTTCACATATTTGGACAGGGTGGGTGTCAGCAGGTGAGAGAGAGACAGTGGTGTTTAATACATTGGGGGACAGGGTGGGAGTTTGAGGGGCAGGGATGTGAAAAGATGAAAAAATTGCTGGAGTTCAGTGTATGTCAGTAGATGGGATGAGGATCAAGGGAATCAACATACAGAGGTGAGGAGACTGTCAGCAAATAGGAGAGGCTGGGACTCTGCATACTGAGGCAAGGAGGGAGCCATGGTGACACTATACTACCAAATAGAGATGGTAAGGGACAAAAGCATTTCTGGATACCCTATAGCCAAAAAAATGAGAAACAGAGAAGAAAGACATAGAATGGAGTCAGAAATGCAGACAGACACACTCAGATTAGAAAATACTTTATTTTTGATTTTTTTACTAATTTTTTGGTCATTTTCTGGTATTAACAATAATTTTTTAAAGGTTCTGATATTAATCAGAACCAATCAGTACTCTGGCATGAATCCTGATCCTGATAATAAGGGTCAGGACCTTTAAGGGTCTGCCCATCCCTACTGGTAGCCATTACTTCTGCCAGGAGAATCAGTGAATTACAGGCCTTATCAATGGAACCTGATTTCATTTAATTTCACAGGGATAAGGTGGTCCTTCAAACCAATAGAAAGTTCCTTCCCAAGGTGGTATCAGACTTTCATTTGAATCAGTCTACGTCATTGCCTGTATTTTTCACTGAACATTCCTCCTCTGGGGAGAGAAGACTGCATAGTCTTGATGTAAAGAGGGCCCTTATTTATTATATAGAACACATTAAGGCCCATAGAAATGACTGTTCACAGCTGTGTCTCACTTATGGAGAAGTGGGTAAAGGTAAACCTGCTACTAAGAGAACTATTGCCTGGTGGATTGTCTCCTCTATCCAGTTCTGCTATTCAAAGTTGGGAAGGAGCCACCCTCAGGCCTGAGGGCTTACTCCACCAGAGGTACAGCTGCTTCGGTCACAGCAGCTAGAGACATACCCTTAGCAGAAATCTGTAAAGCAGCCACCTGGAAAACTGTTCATACATTTACCAAGCATTACTCTCTTGACATCCAGTCAAGAAGTGATGCTAAGTTTGGCACCGCAGTGCTGCAGATCCTGTTCCCAAAATAGGTTCTATAACTCCCTCCTCCAAGGGGGTACTGCTTGGTAGTCTGCATATAGTCAGAATACAGCAAGACTTCATGTTGTTTGAAGAAAAAATTACTCACCATAGTAATGTTGTTTCTTCTAATGGAGTCTTGCTGTATTCTGACCTCCCCTCCTGGAACCTAGTGTTTTGGGATGTGGTCTGGCAGGCGCAGTGCTGCACCCCAGAGGTGTACTTGGGATACCTCATCTTTGTTTGAGGTTTTTATGGTTTTATTTAGGTATATATTGGTTGTTTTCACTACCTGCTTGGATTCTTTTTGGAGTTTCTTGACTTGAGTCTTTTAGACCCACAAAAAAATATGTTTATTGCCCTTTGGCACAAAATTTTAAAACAATTTCTAGATTGTTAGTTAGCATAGTGCTTGTTAGAATCTGGCGGTTTCACTGAGGAGTACCAGGGACAGAGGTTTGAAAACCGAGCTCGAGCTCAGTGTTCTATGCCCTGGCACAGAGTTAACCCTTTCCTCTCCGGAACATTTCAAGTGCTGGAGCTAACTGCATATAATCAGAATACAGTAAGACTCCATTAGAAGAAACAACATTACTATGGTGAGTAATTTTTTCTTGCTGCTCATGATCACTGTCATTGACATATGTTTTATTGTTGTTTGTTATTTATTACCTTTGCCTATTTGTATAGCGCCCAGAGCCTCCAGGATTGGGCGCTAAAGAAATAAAGTTTTATTTATTTACTTACTGACAGTGTCACCTTGGATTCAGCGGCATTGGCCTAGGAGGCTAAGCAGCATTCTACGCCCAAGAGGGGCTTCTTTCATGACTCAGGTTACCAACCTCAGTAGGAACATCAATTCCAGCAGCAGTAGAGGCATCTATTTCAGCACTGCTATCCTGCAAAACCCAAGCCCGGCAGTAAGAATCAGAAAAGGGGGCATGGTACATTGGTCCATTGGGAGGACAGTCCTCAGAGACCCTTCCAAGGGCCAAAAGTGACAAACTGTAGGGTGCTACTACCCCTATCACACAGTCCCTACTACAGCTCATGGTTTTGGGTGGGCTCCTCTGCTTCTGTTTACATTGGTCTGCCATCATGTTGGAGAAGTGAGTGCTGGAGGTGGTGGGTTCCGGTCGGTCTCTGGAGTTTGAGACTCCATACCAACCTCAAGTGCCAAGGGAGTCCTTGATGCCCGAGGACACCCTAGCAAGAATGCAGAGTAATATTACTCAGCTTCTTGAGCCCAGTGCTATTGATGCTGTCTCTGTAACAGAGAGAAGCTTAGGATTTGTACAAACTCATGTGACTCAAGTTCAGATGTTCAGGAGGTGCAAAAAAACACAGGGCTCATGGTCCCAATGGCCGTGGACTAAAAGAGAGGGAGTGGGCATACATTAAAGAACAGTGCCCTACAAAGCAAAAACAGATCTTGACCAGAGGTGCCCCCATCAGAAGGAGGCAGAGTGTCCTCACAGCCTAAGAAAACACTAAAAAGCCCTACCTGAGCTAAACAAAAGGGCCAGCAAAAAGCACAAAGTAATCTGGCCACCAGCCTAGAATGGGGTGGGGGAGAATAAAACAGAATTGACGCTACCAAAAATATTTAAAGAAATGTGCCTACCACATTAGAAAATCAGAGAACAGTTGTTTTTACAGTAAACGTGCAGTCGCTGAATGCGATTCAGATGGCAGATGGCTGAGGTGGTATGCAGAGGACTGCATTGATTGTCATCTCTAATGCTCTGTTACGGCACTGGTGACTGGGGGGTGCAAAGAGTGTGCAGGATGGGGGTGTTGGATTCCTTTCAAGGGGTGGAGGCTCCACTAGAATACCAAAGCCACTGATCTACAGTAAAAGAAGAGCAATCGGATGGTGGGGAATCTACTAGATGTCAAGGGTCATTGATCTACAGTCCATGACAGGCGATCATGGGGCAGAGGTCCACTAGACTATTGGGGCCATTGATCTACAGTACAGGTGGGTGCTGGGGGGCATCCAGGACTCACACGCTAATGTGCCCATGATAGGCATGCAACTGACCTGACCCATATCGCCTTGCATGCCCAGTAGACTCATTAGCAGGTTAGGGCTGAATATAGTCCACCGGAGCCCTGGCTTTATCCTGTGCAGGCTGTGATATCTCTTTTGGTTCCTTTGATCCCTGTTGAAGTCAGGGCCTGTGTCAGCACAGTGGCTATGTGCTGTGCTTACACTGCCCCATATTCAGACAGCTCCAGCTCCAGTTGGAGCATGCTAACCATCTGAATAGTGCCCCTGAGCCAACTGTGTGCTATTTGCTGCACAGTGCTCCAGTGTGTGCAGCACACATGGCTGGCTCTGAGTATGGGGCTCATAGACTGCTAATAATAATATGCAAAGAGGTGGGGGTTTTTTGTATGTTGTGGGGTGCCTGGTGGCACACGAAAGTGGTCATGTCAATATTGTAAATGTGTTGAACCAGTATTAATCAGTAAAGAAATAAAGTAGCATTGAGATTTTTTAATTAAATGCTTACCAGTATAAAAGAGCAGCTCTGCACTTCAGCATGCACTTTCATAACTATAGTTACGATCATATGAACATGCAATGAAGCCAGCAGAATAAGGCCATTAGGTTTATCGAGTCTGCTCATATTGCAAGATTCTCACGTTCAGCTACTGACCCTGCCCCTCCCCATTCAGCCTTTCCCCCTCCTTCCACTACTCTCTTGACCCTTATTTTTCCCATAACTCTATCTCAGCCTCTCTTGAAGCTGCCTATTACTTTCAATGAAACCACCTCGGGAAGGCCATTTCAACCTGCCACCATCCTTTCAGTGAAGAAGTGTCTTTTAGTCTCTCTCCTAACCCCCCTTCCAATTTGGGACTGTGTCCCTTTATGTTTTGATTCCCACTGAGCTTGAAGAGACCTTTCTTGTTCACCCTATTTATTCCTTTCAGGTACTTGAAGGTCTCAATCATGTCCCCTCTCTCTCTGCTCTTCTCCATGGAGTACATGCTCTGGGCCTCCAACCTCTCCTCATATGTCCTACCCTGTTGGCTCATGATCATCTTAGTTGCGCTCCTTTGGACCGTCTCCTGCAGGTCTGTCTTTTTTTTAGGTATGGCACCAGTAGTGTACACTGTACTCCAGGTGTGGCCTCAACAATGACCTGTACAAGGGCAGTATTACCTCCTCCTGCCTACTGCTGATCCCCCTTGCAGTGCAGCCCCACATTTTGTTTGCTTTTGATGCTGCTTTCCTACATTGCTTGGAGTGCTTCAGGTCACTAGTGATCATCACTTCTAGATCCTTCTCCCCCTTGGATGCACATACCCGCACTCCACCCAGGTGGGACTCAGTTCTTGGGTTCTTGGCTCCACTGTACATAACCTTGCATTTCTTTGCATTAAAGCCAAGTTGCCAAATCCTGGACCACCTCAGTAGCTTTTCCAGATCTACCCGTAGGTCTTGTACCCCTTCTGCTGTGTCCACCCTTCCACAGTCTGAGCCCCAAGCCTTGTGGGACTGCATTGACGACCTCCCTGGTGCTGGATAGCTCACCTCCCACCACTGTGCTCTGGATCCTGCCCCTCAGCCTGTTCTCCACGCACTTCTTCAACTTCTCACCAACCCCCAGATCTGCTAACTTCCAAATCAACTTCTTGTGGGGTACCGAGTCAAAGGCTTTACTGAAGTCCGGGTGAAGAATGTCCACTACTTGGCCTTTTTCCAGTGCTTTAGTGACCCAGTTAAAGACTCAGATTTATTTGACATAATCTCCCTCCCTTACACCTGTGTCTTCCAAATAATCTACTAACCTTTCCTTAAGTATGGTCTCCATGAACTTGCAGACGACTGAGGTCAGACTGACTGGTTTGTAGTTCCCTGATTTGTCCTTGGGCAGCTCTTATGGAGGGGAACCAAATGTGCCATTCTTCAGTCCTGCAGTACCACATCTGACTCCAGTGAACTACTGAACAGATCAGTCAAGGGACCTGCAGGTTCCTTTGCCAGCTCCCTCAGCATCCTTGGGTGTATACCTTCTGCTCCTGGGGATTTAGCTATCCTTAATGCTACCAACCCATTCCTCACCCTGTCCACCTCTATCAAAACATCCATGCTCCCTCCCCTCATCTCCTCTCCTTCCCCCTAGTAACACTGGTCCATCTCTTTCGCAGGTGAAGACCAAACAGAAGTACTTGTTCAGTACTTCTGCTTTGTCCCCATTCTCCTCTACCCACTCATCCCCTTTCCTAAATCAAACAAACCCATCCTTCTTGTTCCTTTTCTTACTAACATAGTGAAAAAAAGGCTTTTTCCCCTTTTAATTCCCTCAACTACTGTAGCTGTAGTTCCTTCTGAACTTGAGCCACTGAACTACCCTACGTGCTACACTAGCCATCTTCAGGTAGTCCTCCCTGTCTTTCTGCCTCAGAATCCTCCTGAATTTCTTGTAGGCTGACCTCTTTTCCCTTACTGCCTGGGCGACTGCTGTGCTAAACCAGCTTATGTGCTTTGACCCTTGAGTTTTTCCCCTTGAGTCTAATGCATTCCCTTGTAGCTACCATTGTACTCTCCTTGACAACGTACCATCTTTAGTCCACCCCCTTATCCCCTCTGGTGCTTGGCAGCTGACTCCTTAGCAGCTCACCCATCTTCCTGAAGTCTGCCTTTCTAAAATTCATGATTTTAGTTTTCGTGGGGGTGTTTTTCCTGCCCATGTCCAACTAGAACCACACTGTGCAGTGGCCACTCCCACCCAGGGGCTCCTTGACCTTTATACTCTGGACATGGCCCCCGTTTGTCAGCATCAGATCAAGGATTGTCCCCTTCCTGGTGGGTTTTCTGATGTCCTGTGTCGGGAATCCACTTTGTAGTGCATCTAGGATCACCTGACTCCTGGCGCAGGTTGCAGCTGGTACTCTCCAGTCAACCTGGGGCAGGTTAAAGTCACCCACTATTACCACCTCCCCATTCCCTGCAGCAGTCTTTGTCAGGTCAGTTCCCTGTCTCTTTCCTCTTCATGGTTGGGTGGCCTGTAAACCACTCCCAACCTCACATTCCTCCCTCTGTTTGATGGTAACTGAATCCACATTGCTTCCACCCTCCCCTCTTCCGACTCCTCCCTTGTACAAATTATTACCTCCCTGATGTAAACTGACACTCCTCCCCCTTTTCCTACCTCTGTGTCCCAGCTATATAATTTAAACCCAGGGACTGAGAGGTCCCAATCGTGATTAGGTGTGGCCCATGTCCACTTTTTCCATCAACAACACCTGCAGGTCATCCATCTTGTTTCCAAGACTTTTTGCATTCAAAGACAACACCTTCCACCTGGAGTCTAGATCTCCTTTCCTTCCTGCCTGCCTTTCCCATTATTCCCCTTTGCCTGTACCCCATCCCCTGCTGCTAACCCCCTTGCTCCCCCTCCACCCCTACCCTCCATTCCCCCATCTACTGTGTGGGAGGGAGGTCTGCTGACCTCCTCCCAGAGACATGAGATGTGTGTCCACTTGCCCCCAGTAGTTTAAACTATGTTTTCGGTTTATACCCCCCAGCTTGTCCCTGTGGACACTTGACCCCTCCCCAACCAAGGTGCAGTCTGTGCAGTGCAAAGCATGTTTTATCTGACCAGGTCTCTCCCAAGTCCCCGATACAGTCATACATGTTCTCCTTGCACCACTCCCTCAGCCAGATATTTAACTCCTGTATCATTTTCTTCAAACAACATGAAGTCTTGCTATATTATGACAATTGCAGTTTGTCCCACCATTAGAACTGCTCCAGAGGTGAAAGAGTTAACTCCCATTCTAAGAATGGAACTTAGAGCACGAGCTCGGTTAGAGAAGCTCTGTCTGGGTTATTTCAAACCCAAACTGTCAGATTCTTTATTCACTTCACTGAACAGTCGCCCGAGATTTCTCCTACTGCTCGGTTCATTTCTCGGTTTAAACAGTGTTTTCTCGGTTCAAATCAACCGAGAATATTATTATTTTAACCGCAAAACCGATCGGTTCAAGCTCTGTCTGTGGTATCGTAAGTAATTTCAGTTTAATTTCTGTGTGGAACTTGTAAATGTTATCGGTTCGGTTTTGAACCAATCAGCTTGCTTTAAAACTTGAAGTTACAAAAATTAGAGGTTTTAGAGTGCGGTTCCCGGTTCTTATCGGTTCTAAAAAAAACCGAATTCATTACGGTTTTTTCCAAGACCCGTGACACGGTTAGGAACCGATAAGGGTGTCTTGCCTGGCACTGCCGCAAAGGGCAAGTTTTTGGTTAGGCTGGCATTATGTCTGAGAAACCCAAAAGAAAAACCGGCCCACTGGGTTTCAACACTGTGATGCTTGTGGGGAAGTCTTTGCCAAGGCTGACCCACACACCACATGTGTATATTGTCTGGGGTTTGACCACCTCAGTTCATACTGCCAGATTTGTAAAAATTTCCCTGCAGCCACCCTGGATAAGAGAGTTGGCAGGCTCAGGGAACGAGAGGCCAAAAAGTCCGCTGACCCGGATGGCCAGCCCGGTTCGGTGCCAGCCGAACCGGAGGGAGTGCCCTCTGACCAGGGCAAGACTTCCTCGGGCCAACGCAAAGCTGGCTCGGATGAGCCAGTTCCAGTAAAGAAAACAAGAAAATCAGCAGGTGTGGAGCCCAAAATTTCTTTTCCAACTGCTGCAGAGATAGCAAGAGCTATTCAGATTGTCCAGTCACTTTCTCCGATTCCGTCCGAACCGCCACTGTCTGGTAAAAGGTCGGTTCCACCGGTTCAGGAATATGATGTTGAGGAGTTTTATGAACCAGAGGAGGGGAGGATGATTATGAACAGTATGAATGTGACTTGGAGGGTCTGGGTGTGCCCATTGAACCGACATCTCCCAGACAGACCTTTAGAATCTCCCCTGTGCTTTCTGGAGTCCCCTCTCACTTTATGTTTTACAAAAAGTTGCTGAAACCCTCCAGCTCCCATTGGAGGAAGCTGTGGATGAGCAAGAGGAACCTGATTTTGTAGAAATGATGGATATACCAGAGTCTAGGAGATTGTCTATTCCTTTGCATAAATCATTTAGGAAACAAACAATAAAAATTTTAAAACTCCTAATTCTGTGCCTCCTGTGGATAAAAGATGGACAGGAGGTACACACTGTCAGTCCTGACACAGAATTCCTCTCACAGCAATGCAGTCATGTTAGGTGGTTCAGGCTGCAGCCTGTGATAAAGCTAATATTCCCTGGCTTCACATCCTCCTGACAAGGATTCCAGGAAGATTGATGCCATGGCTAAAAACAATACATGGCAGCGTCCTTGGGACTCAGGCAAGCAAATTACATGGCTTATGTAGCAAGGTATCAAAAATCTAGATGGGACACTGTCATGGCTTTGGCCAAACAGGCCTCTGGCCAGCTTGCTAATGAGCTGGAACAGGTGGCTGCTGATGGCATTAAGGCATCCAAGGTGCAGTTTCATGCTGCTGTGGATTTTAATGATGTATCCTCTAGAGTCATGGCTCGTCTGCAGCTTTAGTGAGGTTGGCCTGGCTCAGGTGTACTAGCTTGTCACAGGATACCCAGACTAAGGCTATGGATTTTCCTGTGGTGGGAAATTCTCTGTTTGGGGAGCAGACAGAGAATTATATGAAGAAAATGGATGAATATAGGACTACCTATAAGAGTGCCCAAGCCAAGGAGCGGCAAGCCACTCCTCAGAGGCAGACCCCAGGGTAGGGGTAGGCCTTTTCACAGGCCTTTTACCAAACCCAGGTCTCCTCTGCTTATGCTCAGAGGGGCTTCTTCAGAGGCAGAGGCAGACGGGTGTGGGCAGGCCTGCTCCCACCTCTCAGCCTAAAGCACCTGCCAAACAGACACCCTGATGGGGTGCCCAGGGCCAATTCTCCTTACCCATAGGGCAGGTTGGCTTACTTCATTCCAGAACTGGGTGTCTCTAACTTCAGACAAGTGGGTCCTGGAAGTAGTAAGCCAGGGTCTGGTTCTCAGCTTCAAAAGTTCCCAAAGATGAGAATCAGATCTTTCCCACCTGCAAACTCTTTAGAGACCTTTACTCTAGAAACAGAAGTCTCAACCCTCCTGGCTCTCAGAGCTGTAGAAAGAGTTTCTCCCCACACCAGGGCAGGGTCTGTACTCCAGATATTTCCTTACCCCAAAAGACAGGAGAATGGCGGCCCATTTTAGACCTCAGATATCTGAACAAACACCTTTAAAACCAAAGTTCAGAATGGTAACTCTGGCAATGATTTTACTCCTCTCTATGGCCAGGGACTGGCTAGCCTCCCTGGACCTCAAGGATGCCTATTTTCACGCCCTAATCAGAAGCTCCCACCGAAAGTACCTCAGATTCGAACTGCCCTCAGGTCACTACCAGTTCAGAGCAATGCCCTTCGGCCTCACCTCTGCCCCAAGGGTATTCACAAAATGTCTGGCAGTAGCAGTTGCTCATTTAAGGAGGCAAAGGATTGTTGTCTTTCCCTATCTGGACGACTGGCTCATTGTAGGCCAGTCCCCACAACAGGTAAAATCTCACCTGCAAGTTACCCAGCAGCTGCTCACCTCCCTGGGCTTCTTGCTAAATCTTCCAAAGTCAGTTCTGGAACCAGTTCAGGTGCTCACCTTCATAGGTGCAGAATTGACACAAAGCAGGCCAGAGCCTTCCTACCCTTAGAGAGGGTAAGGAACTTGGTGGCTCTGGCCTCCTCCTTCACTCTGCAGGTCTCGACCAGCAAGACACTTTGCAGCTCCTGGGGCACATGGCTGCGTCCACAGCCGTAGTGCAAGGAGCAAGATTTCAGATGAGGGACATTCAATTTCACTTGAGAGCCTTTTGGTCTCAGAAAAGAGACCCCCTTTCCAAGTTGGTCCCAGTGACCCGAACCCTGATCCAGGCCCTCCAGTGGTGGCAGGATCAGAGCAGTTTAAGACTGGGGTCCCTTCATTCCTCTGTCTCACTCCTTGACCCTCACTACAGATGCTTCCCTCCTGGGGTGGGGAGCCCACATGGCCTCTCCACTCAGGGAGTGTGGTCCCTCCAGCAATCTCTGCTCCACATCAATTTGCTGGAACTCAGAGCTGTCTTTTTAGCACTTCAAGTGTTTTCTGCGTCTGTTCAGAACAAAGTGGTACAAGTCAGAACAGACAACACCACAACAATGTGGTACATCAACAAGCAGGGGGGCACTCGGTCTTCGGCCTTGTGCACCGAGGCAATGAAGTTGTGGTCTCTGGCCTATTCCCTGAACACTTCCCTCATAGCAGTTCATCTTCCAGGAAAGAACAATGTCCTAGCAGATGCTCTCAGCAGGATTTCCCAGGGCCATCACAAATGGTCTCTGGATCCTCAAGTACTGGGGATAGTTTTTGCCAAATGGGTCACCCCTCAGATAGATCTTTTTGCAGCCCCAGACAATCACCAACTTCCACTTTTCTGTTGCAGGCCCCCAGTGTTGGGCTCAGTCCCCCTGGATGCCTTTCTCCTAGATTGGGAAGGGAAGTTTCTTTATGCCTTTCCCCCCTTCCCTCTCCTATTCAAGGTGCTAGTCAAAATCAGATCCCAGCCTTGCAGGGTGATTCTGATTGCCCCAGATTGGGCCAGGCAGCTCTGGTACCCACTCCTTCTGTCCCGAACAGTCCATCTTCCCCTGTGTCTCCCCAGGAATCACAACCTGTTAACCTGTGCACAGGGGAGAGTTTGGTTTCCGAACCTCAAATCCCTCAACCTCAAGGCCTGGCTCTTGAGGAGTTAGAATTTGCTGACCTCACACCTTTCTCAGGGTGTTCTTGAACCTAAAGGCTTCTAGGAAGCCTTCCACTAGGGCTACTTATAATTCTAAGTGGAAAGGTTTTCCATTTGGTGTGCTGGGAAACATATTTCCCGGAATCTGCTGATTTGCCCATTGTTTTGGACATATGGTCCATCTTAATTCTTTTGGCCTGAGACCAGCTACCCTGAAAGTACATTTGGCAGCTGTCTCTGCTTTGTTTCAGCAGGAAAGCCCTCCTCTCTTTCCGCTCACCCTGTATTTTCCAAGTTTTTTAAGGGATTACTTCATACTAATCCACCTTTTAGGGATCCGGCTCCTGCCTGGGACCTTAATGTTTGCATTGCCCAGTTAATGCAACCCCCTTTTGAACCTCTGTCTTCTGCAGGGCTTAAGTACTTAAGTTGGAAAACTGTTTTCCTAGTGGCTATCACTTCTGCCAGGCGCATAAGTGAGTTGCAAGCCTTGTCAGTAGAAACTGACTTTATTTCTTTCCACAGGGATAAGGTAGTCCTCAGGACTAACAGGAAGTTTTTGCCTAAGGTGGTTTCAGATTTCCATCTTAACCAATCTATCTCCCTTCCAGTGTTTTTCACTGAACATTCTTCCTCTGGTGAGAGGAGATTGCACAGTTTAGATGTTAAGAGGGCCCTAAGTTACTATATAGAACGTACCAAGGGTCACAGGTTCGAATCCCTCCAACTTTTTCTCACTTACGGTGAGGTCGGAAAAGGGAGACCTGCCACTAAGAGATCAATTGCCAGGTGGATTGTCTCTTGTATCCAATTTTGTTATCAGAAACTGGGGAGAGTTCCCCCCTCTGGCCTGAGGGCTCATTCTACCAGAGGTACAGCCGCGTCTCTAGCTGCTGCCAGAGACATCCCTATCTTAGAGATATGTCAAGCTGCTACCTGGAAAACGGTATACACTTTCACCAAGCATTACTCCCTGGATGTCCAGGCCAGGAGAGATGCTCGGTTTGTCACAGCTGTGCTTCAGAGCCTATTCCCTAAGTAGGTTCTGTCCTCCTCCATGGAGGTACTGCTGTGGTCTGTATCAGTCATAATATAGCAAGATTCTCATGTTGTTTGAAGAAAAATTACTCACCTTAGTAATGTTGTTTCTTCTAATGGAGTCTTGCTATATTATGACCTCCCCAGCCTGCCCCTCTCAGAACTTCTACTTGGGTATGGGGTAGGCAGCCTAGTGTGGGCAATTAGTTATGCCCATTATATGTTTTCCACCCTTCTTGGGGTTTTTGGGGTGTGTGTTTTTATTTTATATTATATTATTACTTCTGGTCCCCTGACTTGAGTCTTTGTGTTGGGACCAGCAATAGGTGTTAATATTTAGGTAGCCAGTTGGCTAGTGTAGGTTACAGCTTCCACACAGACCTTAGTGAGTTTTTGCTCATAAAGATCTGATAGTTTGGGTTTGAAATAACCCAGACAGAGCTTCTCTAACCGAGCTCGTGCTCTAAGTTCCATTCTTAGAATGGGAGTTAACTCTTTCACCTCCGGAGCAGTTCTAATGGTGGGACAAACTGCAATTGTCATAATATAGCAAGACTCCATTAGAAGAAACAACATTACTAAGGTGAGTAATTTTTTCTTCCTGACTATGCTGGCTCTTGGTACTGGTAAGCACCTCTGAGAATGCAAGTGATCTGACTACCACACTGCATGTCCTCCCCACCTCTCTGAATTTTTCCTGTACTACCCCTACCTCCTCCCAGGCTAATTCGTTGGTATCTAGATGTATAACTATGTGTGGTTCCCCCCAACTTCCCTCACCAACTCCCCCAGTCTCTGGGCATACTCTCTCCACCATCATCCCTGCCATTTAAATAATTTTCTTCCCCGTGTTTGGGTCCCCATCTTTCCCCAGTGAATGCCCTTAACTGTGGAGTCCCCAGAAATACCCCCCCCCCCCGCATTTCTGACTCACTTCTTTCTTTCTTTCTCTGACAACTTCAAACTTGCTCCTCTACCTGTTTGCTTCTCCTCTGTCATGGGCACCACCCCACCCTTCCACCCCCCAACACCTGCTTCCTTTGTCTGACTACTTAACAAGCTTCTCTCCACCTATCTGCTTGTCCTCCATCATGGGCACCACATCACCCTTTTTCCCCACCTATCTGCTCATCCTCGGTCATGGGCACACCTCACCCTTATTCTCCTCAGCCCCTGCTGGACTGACCTCCCCACAGCCCCTACTAGCCCCTCAATTGGCCTTCCCACCCCCCTTCCTGTCCTTACCCTTCTGGCCACCCACACGCCTCTCTTCCCTCTCTTCCTATCACCTTATCCACTCCAACTCCTACTCCACTCACATGTTCTCCCTTCCCTGCCCACCATGACGAATCTGTATTGTCCTACTCCCTTCCTCTACCTTACTCCTTCCTGATTCATTTGCCTTTACCCATCCTCTCTCTCCACCTCCTATTCCCTCTCCTCACTTTCAGAGAGTGGAAATCTGTTCATAGGTACCCCTTTGAATGCTTCCATTCCTGTTGCACCTCTCATGTCCCTCTTCCCACCACTTGCCATTCCTCCTCCCTGGACCCCCTGCCCTCCAAAACAGGGATACCCATGAAACCTGGGTGATACCTCTCCACCTGCCCTCTTCCTGATGACCTCTGTCCTTGGGGCATCATCCATCTGCCTTTCTCTTCCCTACACTGCTTCTTCTATGCTTTGCGTCAGCCTCCCCAGCTCCCATCTGAGCTGCCGTACTTCCATCCTTAGGTGCTGTAGGCTCCTGCACACTGGACAGCCCCGACATCCCACATTTCCCCCAAGAATAATGCTGCCCCACAACCATTACAGCACACCACTCTCTTCCCACTGTCCTAATGTCTGCACATGTTCCTATTCCCACACATCCTGTCGACTCCTGGCCCACTCATCCTCCAGATAGGCACTTCCATGTATAATCCAGATGAGGATGACTACAAAAGCCACAATTCCCACACTTCCATATATAATCCAGATGAGGATGACTGCAAAAGCCACAATTCCCTGCTAGCCTAGACAGCTAACCCTAAATACTCCAATCCCCAGTGCTTCCTTTGAGCCTCATTACTAATGTGAGCTGACCCTATATAGGGACCAGCTGGATCCTTACTGATTCTCTTGTCCTCAACACAAACATTACAACTCTTACAGTTCACTATAGATTATGTTTTTTTCAGTTCTAAGTTTTCTGTTTCAGGATTCTTACCACATCTGGGCAGTCTGTTTAAAAAAGTATGTCTAAAAAGTATTTGACTACCCTCTGTTTAGGGACCAACTGCATCCTTTCTGATTCCTTAGTCTTCAACACAAATGTAATAGCTCAGAGTTCACTATAGATTACATTTTTTAGTTCTCAGT
The DNA here is from genome assembly GCA_016271365.2 of Neoceratodus forsteri. Taxonomy (NCBI): domain Eukaryota; kingdom Metazoa; phylum Chordata; order Ceratodontiformes; family Ceratodontidae; genus Neoceratodus; species Neoceratodus forsteri. The sequence continues at coordinate 325,223,080 of CM028136.1, forward strand.
TTTCCAGTTTAGGATTTATACCTCATCTTGGCAACCTGTTTAAAAAGTATGACAAAGTATTTGACTGCCTTCTACTAATCTCATAGTGCCTTTGTTTATGTCATCATTGTGCTCACCATGACAGTAGACTGTGATGTCACAAACTGCAGTTGTGAAGTAGGTAGGGGATTGTCAGATTCTTTTTGAAAGGCACAGTACAAGGAGTACTGCATTACCTGAAATATTTAGTCAACCTACAGTATAACAGGAGAAAGTAAATAACTAGAAAATACTAATGAAAAGCTATTGTAAATATAATAGTTTTAAATATTTTATTTTAGTAGAGACTTGCTCTTTAAAGTGAAAGATGTTTTGTGCGTGGAAGTTAGGCTGAAAAAAATAAACCTTCCCATGCTGTCTGTATCTTCGAGGCTTGTTGGCTTTAGGTTGGTTGTTGTCCATCTGTAGACTTTGTCAGTGAAGTATGTGGTACATTGCTAATTAGGTTGGATATTTTTGGCTGATGTATGTCATTAAGTCTAGAGTAGTCATTAATACTCTTCAGATTCCTGTGGCCAGTTATATGCATTATGTGTATGGGGGCAGAACCACAGTCATTCATTAATTCATTGCTTGCTTCCTGGCACTGTTTTTGGGATTTTGTGGGGGGGGGGGTTAGTAATGCCTGCATTCTCTCTTTTTTTTTTTTTTTTCATCTTGGCGATATTCATTCCCATTGATTAATTCTTAAACCATTTCATGTACTTGCCACACACTTGCTTTTGGTATTTATAACCAATCGGAAAAGGCTCTCTGTGTCCATGCACGATGATGTAGCAGGTCTTTAATCATAGTAAGTTTTGTAAGTTTGTTGGGTTCCGGTAGGCTCTTGATTTTATTTTCTTTGATAGTTTATGTTGGCCCCTCTGCATATTTTAATGTGCCTTTCTGTGGAGCACTCCATAAATTCTAGGCCATTCTCATCGTTTTTAAGGGTGATATCTCCCACTTTCAGTTGTCTGACCTCAGTGCATGTTCTGATGTCAGAGTAGTGTGCATGCACCAGGTCAACCAAAGTGTGTACAGTAGGGATGCTGCTGTGTGGAGACCTAGCTCCTTTTTCTTGCAGAGTTGACTTATGAGGTCATTGTTGAGCTCATCAGATGCTTGAGCACAGCAGCTCTTGCCCAGGGACTTGAGCTCTTGTTGAACAGGTGTTAGGATCTTTCTTGTTGTTTGTCCCTACTCAGGGAGGGTGCTCCTTATAGCTCAGGTATCTTTCTGCACTCTATCGTTCTGGCTGCGTCACAGGAAATTGCTTTCAAATCAATAGAGGTCCATGGTCACAGCTTCTCGGACACTCTTTGCCTTACTTCTATCATAATTGCTGGGGTGCTGGCCTTACTTTCTCCCTCTCGGAGATCATCTTGACCTGCACTTCGAATAAAAGAAAGACCAAATGCAATTATTTCAAAGGTAAAGTCTGGCGTCTTACCAAACTACAACGCCTACACCTCCTGAAATTAATCCTGATGTTGCTGTTGCTTTCAGGCAATATCCACCCTAACCCGGGCCCAAGTGGAACTACCCTTAGGAACCTACCAACAAAGCAGGGGTCCATCACAATAGCCACAATAAATATCTGTAGCCTATTAAATAAAATTGACCTCCTTAAGATCTGGGTAGACGCTCATAATCCTGACATACTCGCTATCGTGGAAACATGGCTATCTCCTAAAATCCCGGATAATGCAATTGCTCTCCCTGTCTATTCCATTTTTAGGCTAGACCACACAATTAAGAAGGGCGGTGGTTGCATAATCTTCCTAAAAAATTCCTTTCGTGGGCTGGTTATGCCTCCAATTGATCTCGGTTGCTCTGCTCAGGCTTTAGGGGTTAAAGTACTCCTTGGGGCTCATAACAAAGCCCTCATTATAATCACAACATACATTCCTCCTAAGGACCCGGCCACCAGTCTGCATAAACTGCTGGACTACCTATGTGGCAAAAAACACCTCCGTGAGTTGATTTTTTTTTTTTGCATAAAAAGAATTTTATTCAACTTTTTGTGCACACATAGTCAATTCCATACAGAGGTTCATTTGTGCTCAGGTACAGCAACCACATTCCCACAATTCTTCACAAAACAAATTACAATCTTGAGTTTTATATCCATACCCACATACATAGGAACGCGTACCCCCATACTGTATATCAAACAGATCTAAAACCTCTTAAATCAATCCCTTATCTACAGTAATAAGAATGAGGTGCCTACTCCAAGGTCCTTCAAATCATTCCCACAGATTTTATATAGCTAAATATCTATACCACCCCACAGGGCCATATTCTTTTGTTGGGACAGATCCGCCAGGAAAGGGGCCCATTCCCTAACAAACAGGTCCAGCCTGTCTTTCACCAGAAGGGAGAGCCGCTCCAACCCCAGCATGTGCAGTGCAAGCATTCGCCATCCTCTTACTGTGGGGGCCACACAAGATACCCAGGTATTCTGTATACAGTGCCTGGCTAGAATCAATAACACTCTGACCCATCTTGGGAGAGGGTGCCAGTCTCCCTCTTCATCTGTTTCCACCCCAAACAAACATACCACATGTGTGAGTGTGACTGTCCTACCCCACACCTGCCTATTTTCAGCACTATTGATTTCCAAAATCGCTGTAATATATTACATGCCCCAAAACAGTGCAAGTAGGTGCCAATCTTCCTCCCACACCTCCCACAACAAGGTGAGATAGTCGGGTGAAATTTATGTACCACAGCCGGAGGTCTGTATATTCTGTGTAAACATTTGAAGAATGCTTCCTGGAATCTGTTACAAATTAGGAGGCCCCTATGCATAGACAGTAGTTGGAGCCAGTTCCGATCCCCTATCTGCACATTCAGATCTCGTTCCCAGAGTCTCTGAGTTTTGATAGTCAGGTCTGGCAGCCCTTGTCTCGTATCCCGCATCACTTTCCCTATGAAGCCCTTAGAGTCCAGCCTAGCAGACTGAATTATTGTCTCCATTCTTCTCAGCTCCCCTATCCCCGGTCCGTCTCTCTTTAGTTTTGTTATATATGCTCTCACCTGGAAATATCTAAACCTATGTCCTTTTTCCAAATTTAACCTGTTCTGTAAGTCTGAGAAGGTACTAAGCCCCCTCCCACTATTGAGATCTTCCAGACTCCTTATTCCTCCTACCTCCCATCTCCTAAAACCAGGGTCCTCCCATCCAGGTAGGAAATATGGATTCTTGGCTACCGGAACCAAGTATGTATCTACTCCCTTCACACACCTTTGTTTCTTTATTCTACTCCAACTATTAAAAGTATGTTCCACCAATGGATTCCAAACTTCCCTCCTTCCATAAGCTCCCTTCCCCCTACTTTCTAAATAGGCTGATAGCCTGGCCACGCATCCCCTCTGTTCCAGATCCACCCACCTCGCTGCTGAGTGTACATGTACCCAATCACTTACATACTTCAGTTGAGCAGCAAGATAATACAACTCAGTATCTGGGAAACTTAGACCTCCTTTCTCCGTAGCCATTTTGAGTCGTTGCAGGCCAACTCTAGGTTGCTTCCCCCTCCAGATAAAAATAGAGAACATTCCTTCCAATCTTTTAATATCCTTCCTAGTCATTCCCACGTGTAACATCTGTAATATGTACACCAACCTGGGGAGGATATTCATTTTGATTAAGTTTATCCTTCCCAACCATGAAATTGGTAGGGAGGACCACCTCCTCAAGTCCGTTTCTATTGTCTTCAGAGCTGTACCATAGTTTATATCTGTATAAGGACCCCAGGGACCTACCTACCCCAATCCCTAAATATGTAAAAAAACCCGCTACCTTTTTAAATCCCCAATCCTGATTTGATCCTACCAATTTAGAAATCCTCATAATTTCAGACTTGTCTACATTAAGTTTATAACCGGAAGAAAGTGCGAATGTCCCTACCAGTTGCAAAATGGGGGGGGGGCATAGATCTCTCAGGCTCTGTGATAAACAGCAGCATATCATCTGCATATATTACAAGCTTATGTTGTTCTCCGAAAGACCCTTACTCCCTGTATATCTCCACTTTCCTAATGGCACTGCAAGGGCCTCACCTGCTAATACGAACAGTATGGGACAGTGGGCATCCCTGCTGTGCCCTCACTTAGGTGAAAGCCCCAGAAAGGACCCCATTCACTAACACCTTTGCATGAGGGATCTATATAATGCGCAAGACCCACCCCACAAAAGTATCACCCAGACCAAACCGGGCCAACACCTCAAATAAGTAATCCCATTCCACCATATCAAATGCTTTTCAGCATCCATTGAAATGATACAGGTATCCTCCTTCCGATTTTCTGCCCCCCATATCATATTCAAGAGTCTCCGCATATTATGATAGGAGAGATGCCCCTCGATAAACCCGGTCTGGTCTGGGTGAACTACATCAGGAAGAACGACCTCCAAACGTCCCGCCAACACCTTCGCAAAGATCTTGGCATCACAATTCAAAAGCGAGATGGGACGGAAAGAAGCACACTCCTGTAAATCCTTCCCTGCCCTGGGGATCAAACAGATCACTGCCTCAGAGAACGTATCCGGCAATCTCAAAGTCTCCCCCTCTATCTGTTGAAAGGCATCACATAGTGGTCCAGCTAACTGCCCCACTAGACATTTATAGTATTTTACTGGATATCTATCCGGTCAAATAGCTTTCCCAGTCTGAAGCTTCTGCATAGCCCCAAGGACCTCTGATCTGACAATAGGGGCATTTAGTAAATTTCTTTGCTCCCTCGTCAGTTTAGGTAATTTCAGCTTCTGCAAAAATGCCTCCCCGTTCCCCACTCCTCCCTCCTTTTTGTATAGGGTTTCATAAAAAGCTTTGAAGCAGTCCCTTATCTGCTGAGGAGATTTACACAGCACTCCCCCTCTATTTTTAAAAGCTGCAATATGGGTTGCCGTTTTCCCTCCCTTCATCAATCGAACCATCAGCGGTCCTGGTCTATTTCCCATTCATAAATTTCCTTTTACCAAATGTCCATGCAGTTCTAGCCTCTCCACTAAGCAATGTGTTCAGTGCTTCTCTAGTGGCTCTCAGTTCCCCCCAAACCACTTCCTCTCCCCATTTGCAGATCTTCTCTCCAAGTCTCTCACTCTAGTTTCCAATTCCCTTCTCTGTTGTTGCTTCTGTGTTTTAACTCTGGCTACATATTGTATGATCATCCCTCTCATATAGGCTTTCCCGGCTTCCCAAATAATTGTCTTACTAGTCGGGGTATTGATATTTGCTACAATATAATGCTCCCATTGATCCCGAAGATACTCCTTGAAGTTCTTGTCCCCCAGTAAATAAACCGTGAACTTCCACAGCGGCAGACCCTCTCTCCGCCTATTCATTTCCAGTGAGAGAATCACCATGGCATGGTCTGAGATATAAATAGGGCCATGTTTAACCTCCCTCACCCTTCCATGCCACGCTTGTGGGAAGAAAATGTAATCAATCCGAGACCAAGTGCCATGCGGATTTTAATAAAATGTATACTCTTCTGCACCAGGATTATATTCCCGCCACCTATCCACCATCCCAAGATCTTCCATCCCCCTTTGCCATTGACGGATTGCTTCATGCTGTCATCCCTTTCTCTGGGAGTGATCCTTTACAGGATCCAGAGTGCAGTTTAGATCACCCCCTAGGAGTAGGCCCAGAAACTGTTCTTTAATCATGAGCGACAGGAGATTCACATAGAAGGAGGCTTCAGACGCTGCTGGGGCAAATATTGAGCCAAAAGTAACTTGTTCCCCCCATAATTCACCCACCACAAATATATATTGCCCTCCCATCTGGTCTTTAACAACACGTTTCACCTGGAAAGGAAGATGTCTGTGCAGAAGGACAGCGACCCCTCTTTTATGCGTTTTAAATGACGCTGCAAAGCATTTTCCCACCCAACCCCTTGCCAATTTCCCATGTTCCTTCGCAGTGAGATGTGTTTCCTGTAGCAATGCTACATGAATATTCTGTCTCCGCAGTGCTGTGAGGAGACTGGTTTGCTTGACTGGAGTCGCTATCCCTCTGACGTCCCAAGAACATATATTCAAGTCTTGTGTATTAGCCATTATTAGAGAAATAGATTATGTTCAGATAACTCCCCCTAGCACTCATCAAATCTCCCCTCCCCTCTGCAGCCCAAAAATCTTGTGACTTCTGCTAACCGATAATGTCCCTCAGAAACAACTGAAGCACCCCAGTACAGCATCTATAACTTTGTCTGCAACAATATTGAAACAACAAAACTAACCGGACTATAAGAAAAGTCCAACTACTAACCACATAGGCGAACATGCCCTCCCCAACCTTAATCATAAACAAAATATCCAAATCCCCTTCCCCCTTGTTTCCTCTACAAATAATTTGTCTCCTTCGCTTCCATTTCCCCGAGTCAAAGGACATTCCCCATGACCCTATCGCTGACACTAGCTGCCGACTCTGCATAAGTGTCAATACCCTTCCTCTATGCAGCTGTGGCCAGTCCCCCGTCCCCCCGCCGAGATATGTACCTTAGTGCCCAACAACCTCCAATCCAGACCCACCATTCACCCAATATAGAGTAATTTGCCTCCCAGGCGTGTTTGCGCCTTCTAGCCAAGCCCCACTCACTTGACATTTTATCTTAAGTGCGCAGAGCGCACTCCTCCATATATTATTGGTTCAGCCCTACGAGAATATTACGCTCTCCTGCCAATATAATCTCCCCTGATCCATCCTGAGACAAGATTATGGGGAGAGATGGCGGATTCCCGTATGATCTGCGGTGTCCCTCCCTCCTCTCCTTTTCCCCCGATCACCATCCCTCCCCCCTCTGATACATCAACCCTCCCTACATCAGAGCTTACCCCATTTATCCCTTCATATTTATTATACATCAGACAGGCACCTCCAGCAGGGAGGCAAAAAATTAAGACAACTGCTTTTTGGAGGTGTCCTTATGTGGCTTTGTCGATATTTTCTAGGAGTCCCAATATGCACGCCCTGCACCTCCGTACACCAGAGAGTGAGAGGAGAGTCCATCCAAGTCCCAGCACAAAAAATAAATCAAGCATGGACATCAGTGCCCTGAGATGCTCACATAACTATTTCCAAAAGTGCCCTCCATATCAAGTGTCCGATCCAATATCAGTCCCATCCTCCAAGGAGCCAAATCTCACATTTCACCTTGCCTGTTTGTGCAAATCCTCCACAAACTTCACTGCTTTCTCAGCATCCAAAAATGAGTGTGTGGTGCCCTCGTGTTTCACTTTAAGTATGGCTGGAAAAATTAAGAAGTTTTCTATTTTAAGTGAACGCAGGATAGCCATGGATTCATTAAATTTCTTACGTTGGTTCAAAAGCCTTGCTGAATAATCCTGAGACAAATATAAGTGATGATCTTCCAACAAAAGCTGCCCTTTCTCTCTAAAGGCTCATAACACCGTCTCCCGATCCTGGTAGTGATGGAATCTCATAATGATTTGGCGGGGTGGTTGTCCCTCAGGGGGCCTGGGCATAACCGCCCGGTGCACTCGCTCTAGCTTCATCTTTCCATTCTTAGGCGTTAGGCCCAGTAGCTTAGGCAGAGTCTCCAAACAAACACTCAGGACATCACCCCCCTCCATCCCTTCTGGCAAGCCTCGTAAATGAAGATTTAGCCTTCTGTGGTAATTCTCTTGGTAATCAGCCGCTTCTTCATGTCCTCCAGTTCTCGCTGCAGCGCTCAGACCTGCAATGGCACCCCCTGCAACTCATCCTCCAGCCGAGAAATTCGGTTCTCCGCCTCTGTTATTCTAGATCCCTGTACTGTCTGCTGAGTCAACACCTCCTGCAGCCGATCATCAATTCTGGTCTCAAGCTTACAAAGTTGGGGCTCCAGAGCTGCTAAAACCTGGCCCGTCAGCTCCCAGCCCAATGTGCTCACTTCCGTGGCAGATAGGGAAACTACTTGATGGCTTTCAACTTGAGAGCAGGCCGCATTCTTCTTCGTAGATTTACTAACTTCCCTCTGACTTTTACCCACTCCCGACGTCAGAAATTCCTCCATACCAGCTCCTCAAACGGTCTTGTTGCAAAATAAACCATCGTTACAGGCACTTTCAAAGTTTTTTTATAACAGTTTTTATCTAGGCAAGGTGGAGCGAGGTTTAGGCATGTCTGTACTCTTCAAGTGCTCATTAGCCCCCCCCCCCGAGTTGATTTTAATGGGGGATTTCAACTTAAACTGGTCATCAGGGACAAATGGTATATCAAAGGACACAATGGCATCTCTACACCTTTCGCAACTCGTAAACTCGCTGACCAGGATAAACTACAAAACCGGAACCAGTACCGCCATAGACCAACTTCGTTCCCAAGACTGGTCCTTTCTGGATATAGCGCATGATATCCAACAATGCGCTCAAACACTTCATCAGTGTTTTCAACACAGCCTGCGACACCCATGCCCCACTTAAGAAAATGAAAGTTCATGGGATGGTTAATTCATGGATTACTCCTGAAATAGTAAGGATGATGCTAAGGGACCACCTCTGGCAACAGACTAAGTCCTCATTGAAGCAACAGGATCTGCAGGCTTACAAAGCTGCCAGAAATAGCTGTACTAGGGAAATCAGACAGGCAAAAAGTAGGCTCCATAGAGAGTAGTCTCCAATTCCTGGGGTGACAGTAGGAGTTTCTGGGCCAATATAAAAGACATCACAGGCAAAAAACAAAAGACTGCACCAGCAATTCTATTGGAGGATGGCCATCCCGTCACTGATCCACTCCAAACTGCTAATTCTTTCAACACAGCTTTCACCAATCTGTCAGGTGTATGCCCCAAAGATTTCTTCGTTGATGCTCCTGTGTCATTAGTTGGGGACACTGACTCAACTCGTTCTGAACACCCACCTTTACTTCAAAAAGGTCTCCCAATCCCTAGTCCAAAAACTCCTGACTAAAGTCCTTGGCAAATCCAGACATAGTGAAGACTCGCTTAGACCTCAAAATCCTGGCACTGACTCTTGAAGAAGTACTCCTACCAATTACCAAGATTCTAAACTTATCACTTACCCTCTCACAATTCCCAGAAGTCTGGAAATCTGCGTTGGTCACCCTTGTGCATAAATCTGGTGATCCGTCACAGCACTCTAACTACAGGCCGATATCAATACTCCCTCCACTATCAAAAGTCCTTGAACGTATAGTCTCCAATCAAATGGTTGATTATCTTGAAAAGTACAACATACAGTGTCCTCAACAACATGGTTTCAGGAAAAAACATAGCACTACCACAGTTTTACTTGAATTTACCAGCTACATACATCAGTCCTTCGACAACAAGATTGTTGGTGCTGCTTTCATCGACCTTATGAAAGCATTCGACACTGTGAATCACAACCTGCTTCTTACTCAACTTGCCTCACTTGGTGTCTCCCAAAACCCACTGAAATGGTTTGGTAGCTACCTTGCTGATAGGTCACAGCGGGTAAAAATATCTAATATTGTCTCTGAACTACAGTCTGTCCAATCTGGTGTCCCTCAAGGGTCCATCTTTGGCCTTCTCTTGTTTAGTATCTTCCTAAACAACCTACCCCAATGTTGTCAACTTAGGACTCTACTCTATGCCGATGATGCCGTCATCTACACAAACAATACTGATCCCGCTGTGCTCGAGTACAACCTACAAACAGGCTTCCTTGAAGTTGAGAAATGGTTCATTCAGCACAAACTTGTCCTGAACTACAAAAAAAACTAAGCTTATGCTGTTCTCCTCCCCCCGACATACGCACTGGTCATATGCCATGATAATAAAAAATAACCTCGGTGCACCTCTTGAACAAGTTCAACAATTCAAATATCTGGGAATAACCTTAGACAGCTGTCTCTCATATGTACCCCACATCGAGACCATTGCTAAGTCTGCGAATGCAAAGCTAGGCCTACTATTTAGGCATAGAAGAAACCTAACCCCAGATGCACTTAGACTGGCAGTTAGCAGCTCTGTGATATCCACCACTGACTACGGTCTAGCAATATATTGTGCAGCCACCCCCACATCACTAAAAAGGCTGAACTTAACACTTAACAAAGCTTGTAGGCTCCTCATGAACTCAGACCGTTTCACGCACACTTGTGATCTTTACACAGAAACTGGCTGGCTCAATCTACTACTGAGTATCAAGTATCACTCTTGTATACTAGCAATTAAAGCTCTCAGTGGAGATCTACCTGCCGGAACCTCCTGACTTCTACCCAGAGCCCACAAGGTCCGACATACTCTGGCCTCGGCCAATGAGTTCCTACTAGTACCAAGGTTCCGAACTACACAGTGCCAACGATCTTTCCTTTACAGAGCCCCTATCTGGCTAAATGGCCTTGGCCATGAACTAACAAGACAAACTGGTATATCCAAGTTCAAACGTCTTCTGCACAAACACATCCTGTTAGAGAGCTCCTGTGACGGTCGAGTTTGAGAACTGCTTTGCCCTCTTGAACCTAATTTCTGTCCCACTTTAATCCCTACTACCACTAGCTTGGACTCCCCTCCTCTGGCTCATTTCCCTTCCTTTCCATCTCCACCTTAACTCTCTCCCTCCCACCTGCCATCTCTTGACAAAGCCCTGTGGCTGCTCCCCCCCCCACCACTTCCTCTCATCACCCTCCCATATCAACTACCCTACTTCCTCCTCTCTATCTATTGCAATCAAAAGTGACTTGTAATCATATCTGTTTTGTACTTGCAATTTTTGTACCATGCTAATTTGTTTGTTGGCCTCAACTTGCTTTAATTTTCTGTCTTCACGTGGCAGTTTGATCCCTCTGTTTTACCTTCCCTAACTGATGTGGAACCTTTGTAAATGAGCTTTTATGAGCTCAAAGGTATTGTTAATCCGAGATGTGAATTAAAAAAAAAAAAACTGCTCTTAAGCTGATGGGCTCATAGTGTGACTCATCCCTTTTTTCGTGTCATTAAAAACTGTCAGGCAGTTTATTTAAAACAGCAAGCTCTGTGTCCTTCATGTCTTGCTCCTCCATGTGTACATCTTTTAAATAGGTTTGTAGGGTGGAGAGGTTGTAGAACTTTTTGCATGTTGTATTTTAATTCTCAAGACAGGAAATGTGATCCTGCAGGGTGCAGTCTAAAAGATTTGCATTTATACTGTAGTAATTAATTTAGCTGCAGTTGGTGATGCTGTAGCCGCAGTCATTGTAGCAGGGAAACTGGCAACAGTAGCTGCCATCGCAGGTGATTCCTTGGTCACTTGCTCAGTGCCCTGAGAGTAGTCATCCTTTATTTAGCTTTTGTTAACCAGGTAAGTACACTAGACAAGACAATTACCTATTTTCAGATACGACCCGGGAGAGAACAGGAAATACGACATGGTACAACAAGATACACTTTAGGCTATTACACAGTGTCAGAACAACACCTAGTCAGCAGGTAAAATGGTCATAACAAAATATAACTGAACACCAAGCTGCAAGCAGTGCATTATATACAAGTCATTATACAGTATGAGTCCATTTATACAAATATATACAGTATACCATCCCCGGCAAGGGGAGGCACCAGGGCAATACCCATAGCCTAATGAATTGTGTGCAGGACAGAATCCATGCAGACAGGCAGAACATAAGGAGGAAATGTTCAGTGCAGGGGGCCAAGTGGGATTACGGAGGCTTGGGACATCCACACACTGACAAGAGCTTTAAGTGTCTCCACAGGGAGGTTTGGAGGCCAGCCTGGAAGGGGGCAGAGCGAACCTGGGCAGGAAGGGAGTTCCATAGTCTGGGAGCGCATGAGGCAAAGTTTTTGTCACCCATTTGAGTGCATGTCACCGGGATCCTTAGAGCAACAGTGCCCAGGGATCTGAGGGAGTACGAGGGGGAGACCGCTGGAACGAGGAGCTCCGCTAACCCAGGTGAGGTGCTGGTACCAAGGACCTTGCCCGTGAAGCAGCCCAGGACAAAATTTAGGTAGTTGGATAGGGAGAGCCAGTTTAGCCTACTATAGAGGTCACAGTGGTGGGTGAGTCTAGGGGCAGCAAGCACAAAATGGCAGACATTGTTGTATGTGACAGTCCATCTGGCGAGATGGACTTTGGACGTATGGGCAAACTGGAGAAGTCCATAGCAGAGGGAGGGGAGAAACACACCTCTTGCCAAAGCAAGGCGAGCAGCTGGCGTAAGATTGCTCTTTGCACGATAGGCTAGACCCAGCTTACAGTTAACAGATCTGCAGACACTGAGGATATGTATTCCAAGGTCGAGCTGAGGATCAAGTGTAACCCCAAGGTATTTGATGGAGTTGGTGATGTGGACCGGGGCTCCATCAAAGACCAGTGATATACAGGGGGGCTGGGGAGGCCTTAATCTTGGCTAGGGACCCAAAGAGCATGGCCTGTGTTTTATTGAGGTTGAGGACCAGCTTGTGAGACGTTATCCAAGATTGGATACTCCTTAAGTCCTCGCTCAACTGGTGGTTTATAACCCCAATGTCCTGGGAGTGGGTCATGATGACCAGGTCATCCGCATATAGTATGGACCTGGAGTAGGAAGAGGTAGCAGGTAGGTCATTCACAAAGATGGAAAAAAGCAGGTGCCCCAGGACTGACTCCTGGGGACACCTGAGGACACAGCTTTAAGATCAGTCATCTCAACAACATCTCCACCTCGAAACATGCTCAAGAGCTGTTGGTCTTTTAACTATCACAAAATGTGCAGGTAGACAGGTTGTTCACACTTTTTCTTTACAGGGATACCGTAGTTTGCTGGGACCCTATTTCTTTAGTGTTGTGTGGCAGTTGTGGGCTGTGCAGCTGAGCAGTTTAAAATGCCAATGATCATGTGGCCTCTGTCAGCTGCAGCATGTGCAAAGGTGTGGTAGCACAGCATGAGTCAAAATAAATAACATACACTACTGGCGTGATAAAAAATATGGCAAACCAGACTGGATAAAAAAAAAAATATCTAGCTAATCATGATACTAGGAAGTAAATAAATTTTTTTTTTATTTGCAGGTTTTCACATTCATGTATGTTATATAAATGAAATGACCTCATATAGGGCCTGATGCACGAACGGGCACAAAGTACACATGAGTGGCACATACCCCAACCATGCAGCTCCTCATCTGTGGACAGGTGCGTACCGGCTGATATTCACCATCACCGGCCACCTGTCCATGGCCCCACCCCCAAGAGTGCAACCGCGCATTGCTGGCTCTGGTCTGTGCAGGGGCGGAGTGTGAGATGCAAGCAGGTGACCAGTCAGAGGCCTGCCCTGGGTTCCAGAGTGGATACCTTATGCTGGCATGTAGTGGAGCCTGGGAAGCTGTGAACTCTATGGAATTAAGGGGACAACGTCATCTCCCATCAGGGCTGGCCATAGGGTGTGTAGTGATTAGTGCCACCTGCAGATGTACATGTGGAACACTTCCTTGTCTGCCCCCCCCCCAAGAACATATGCCCTGTATTCTGGCACAAGTACAGGTAAAGCTAATGTATAGGAGGGTGGGTGTACCAATCGCGAGAACAAAGAGAGTACTGGTATCGGTACAGTACAGGTGTGGTACTAGGCCGCTATGCAGGTACCGTCGGCATACTGTATGATGTGTCGTGCCCATACATACATGGTACCTGGAACTAAGGACTTGCAGCGTGGTCTCTCACAGGAGCTGGTCACGTATAGTACTATGTCCCTTGCTCACATTCCTGTCCCCAGGATATGTCCTGCATGCAACTCCTCTATGATACATGGCAGCCTTTTCATGCAAAAGGTGTCCAGTGTACTTGTTGGTCCCACTTCTCCCCACACAGCGCTCTGTGCTACTGTCCACTCTCCCCATCCCTCCCTTCCCACCACGTCCTGACACCTGTCACCATACACAGCATGGCTGCACACTAACATCTGCCACCCTCCCCGCAGCAGCAGCAACATTATGCATCACCAACCCGGTTTCGAACCCGTACATGCTGTATGGAATATGCAAGAGGATGCGGCAGCAGCTGCTGCACTGCATGGTCTGGACTGTCCAGTACATGTTCCCATGTCCATCACCCTCCGCACCTGTGGCACTAGGTCTTCCTCTGCCTGACACTCCTCACCGTACGTTAGTGAGCCACTGATGGGGCAACCGTACCCACTCGTGGTCAAGTGTGGGGCATGTTGTACTCATGGTCACTACCGCTGTGTCTGCTGCTATGCTGGCCATTCACATGGCATGCTTATGTATTTTTGTCTATATGTGGTGCTGCACCGTACACTTTCCATTATGGGCATGACATGCGAGGGGGGGGGGTGTTGGTGTTGTACCTTTTGCACACATAGCAGTTCGCAACATGGTTCAAAACAACACAGGACCATACCCGACAGCATTGCCATCTGCAGTGCTCTATGTGTGCATTGGAGGGATGCATAACCCTTACCCTGCCGTAACTCCTACACCCCAGTGTGCTGCACTCTGTGCCTTTGTGAATGGCTCAGAGTGCAGGCACGGCCCTGACACCCCCCCCCCCGGCCTATCCCTGGTGTGGAGTAGCATGATTGGCTGGGGGATCCAGTGCACAACTGGCTGGCATGCATTTTGTGAATGCCACTGGGTGTCCTCGGGACCCCTGCTGTGTGACTTTCCCATGTAGGGTTGCCTATCCGCCACACATAAGCGGTGCATAGACTTCATGCATAGGGCCCATAGCTTGTACCACTCTTGTTTCTGTAGGCATTATAACTGAGTAGCATGATAAAAAATACTTGATTTTCTGAACTGCAGTGAAGCATTTTATGGACTGAATGTGAAATTTATCTGGTTTGATAAATGATCTGAATGGACCACATGATAGGAGCTTGTCTGCGTTCATGTTCAGTCCATCAATAAAACAGTCAGTTTGCAGTAACAGTTTCATCTCTCCACACAAGGTTTTGATTGTCTTCTGCATTAATAATGTTTCTCTCTTTCTAGTGTCTGGAAGGCCTTTACTATCTGGAAAGCCAATGTTCATAGTTTCAAGACAGAAAACTGCAAGTAAGTCTGAATTATTTGTCTATTTAAAAGTTTCCTTCAAGAAAGCCGCTGAGAGCAGCTGATTTCCAGCTGTATCTTTGGGGGAAGGGGATGGGTGTACAGAAATTCAAAGGTTAAAAATAGTAAAAGCATATGCATATATGGAACAGTGCAAAACTGAATATACTGCACAATTACAAGACAGTGAAAAAACAAAAACAATGTGGAAATACAGAACACTGCAAGACTGAATATACTGTACGATTACATGGCAGTGCAAAGATAAAAAATAATGTGAAATTATGAAATAGTGAAAGACTGAATATGCTGTATAATTTCAGGTTAGTGCAAAGACAGTGACACATAACCCGAAATTACATACGAACATATGAAGAAGCCAGCAGAAGAAGGCCACTTGATCTATCAAGTCTGCTCATATGGGTCCACAGCTTGAGCTAATGTCCCTGCCCTCCCTTCCCACTCCTCCCATCCTCCCTACCCATGATCCTTACCTTCCCCATGTGCCTATCCCAACCTCTCTTAAAGTTGCCCACTGTCTTCAACGAGATTACCTCTTCTGGCAGCACATTTCAAGTGTCCACCACCCTCTCTGTGAAGAAGTGCTTCCTGGCCTCTCTCCTAAACCTCCCACCCTCCAGCTTAAGACTGTGTCTCCTCGTGTTATGGTTTCCACTCAGCTTAAAGGGACTCTCCTTATCAACCTTATTTATCCCTTTCAAGTACTTGAAGGTCCCAATCATGTCCCCTCTCTCTCTCCTGTCTTCCAGGGAGTACATGTTCAGTGCCCTCAACCTCTCCTCATATGCCATACCCTGCTGACCAGCACTCATCTTTTTAGCCCTCCTCTGGACCTTCTCCAGCAGGTTAATGTCCTTTTTGAGGCGTGGGTACCAGTACTGAACTCCATACTCTAGATGCAGCCTTACCAGTGACCTGTACAAGGGCAGTATAACCTCCTCTGGCATACTACTGATTCCCTTAGATATGCATCCCAGCATATTGTTTGCCTTTGATGCTGCCTTCTTGCACTGCGTGGAGTGCTTCAGGTCACTAGTGATCATCACTCCCAGGTCCTTCTCCTCCTCTGATGCAGATACTCAGACTCCACCCAGGTAGAACTCTGTTCTGGGATTCTTGGCTCCAATATACCTATACCTCCTCTAGCTCCATCTCTGACATTAATTCCCACCTCTCTTCCGACCTGCAACAAATCCAAACATGGCTCATACCTCACCACCTCATATTAAATGTTACCAAGACCCAGGTCATGCTCCTCGGGTCCTGCAGGAAGCTCAGTGCCCTAAACTCCTCATTTCTGGTCTCTTGTCTCGATGGCTCCCCTGTACAAGTTACTGACTCCTTCAGATACTTAGGGGTCACTATGGATCCGTGTCTCAGTTTCTGTCTCCATGTCAATGCGGTATGCAAGTCTGTCAATGCCAAAATTGGGTTGGCTTATGGTGTCCGCCATGCCCTGACCCCTGCTGCTAGGATCTCTATCGCCCAAGGGCTTCTGTTCCTTGGTCTTTGCTCTGCAGTGCCGGTCTTTGCTCAAGTGCAGGCAAACATCCTTCAAGCATGGGATGTTGCCAGTAACAATGTCTGCAGATTTGCCTTGTCTACCCATTGGTTTAAAACCACTGCACACTTTACTCTGACCTCTGCTGGTTATCCCCCTCCTCCCGGCGTTTATATTCCATAGGCTGCCTGACCGACAATATAATTCGTTCTTCTCTACCCTCCTCCCTTGCAGCCATATTCACCCCAATTGACTGCCCCCGACTCCTCCGGTCCTCAGTGTCAGCCCTGGTCACTGTCCCTAATTGCTCCATCAAAATGCGTGAACTTGCCTTCTCCGTCTACGCTCCCAAATTCTGGAACTCCCTTTGGTTTTCCCTTAGAAGCTCCAGTTCTCACCCTGCCTTCAAGCATGCACTCTTTAATTACCTCACCTCCCTAGACACATGTAAATGCATTTGGTTCGTGTATTACACCTCTTTATTTGCTCTAGTTCATGGAACATACCTCTTTACTTGCTGTTGCACTACTATCCCCTTCCCTCGTCCTATGCCACCAGCACTGCTGTTATGCACTTATGTTACTGATCTCTGCAAGCTGTTTTTATCTCTTTTGTACTGTAATGCTTATGCTATGTATGCCATCACTTTCCTACTAAGTAATTCTACTGTCATGTAAGATTGTTGATTTCGTTATGTACTGCATTGTATCAGTTCCTCTCTATACTATTGTTTGTAACTTGTTTGAACTGTTAATCTCCTGGGTCATGCCTGAAAATAGGCAATCCTGTCTCGTGTACTTACGTGGTTACCAAACACAAATAAATAAATATGCATAACTTTGCATTTCTTGGCATTGAAGCCAAGCTGCCAGATCCTGGACCACCTCCCCAGCTTTTCCAGATCTTCCTATAGGTCCTGTATCCCTTCAGCTGTGTCCACTGTCCTGCAGAGCTTGGTGTCATCCATGAATAGGCACATTTTGCCCTTAATGCCATCCCCAGTGTCACTGATGAAGACATTGAACAACAGCAGTCCCAGCACCGAGCTCTGTGGGACCCCATTGGTTACCTCTCTGGTGCCAGATAACTCCCCCCCCCCCCACAACCACCCTCTGGGTTCTGTCCCTCAGTCAGTTTTCCACCCATCTGGCCATCTTTTCCCCAACCCCAAGATCCACCAACTTCCTGATCAACCTTTTGTTGGGCACAGACTCAAAGGTCTTGCTGAAATCAAGACAGAGATTGTCTACTGCTTGGCCTGTCTATTCCTACCGGGTTATAATGTCATACGCTTAATAGCATACGACATTATGTCGAACCCAGAATAGCATTAGTGTGCAGTATAATGGTGCAATACGATATACGCTATTGCACCACTAGCGCTAGTGTAGGGCAGAGCCCCCACATAAAGACATATGCCACATGGCAGAAATCGCGCTGTACTGGCAGTGCGATTTGTTATGCGGCATAATGTCTGCAACATTATGACCCCGTGCCCTGTCTATTGCTTTAGTGACACAGTCAAAGAAGTCAGTCAGATGCATTTGACACGATCTCCCCCCCATGAACCCATGCTGCCTAATATGCTGTTATGGAACAGTACAAGATTGAATATACTGTACAATTACATGGCCTTGCAAAGACAATTAAAAATAGTGTGAATATATGGAACAGTGCAGGATTGAATATACTGTACAGTTACAGTGCAATGCAAAGACAAACAATAGCATGCATGTATGGAACAGTGTAAGATTGAATATACTCTACAACTACAGGTTAGTGTAAAGACAAAACTAACATGCAAATATACAGTGCAAGACTGAATGAATATAATGTACAATTATTGGCCAGTGCAAAGGCAGTAAAAAAAAAATTTACAAAATTATGCATTGAGAAAAGAAATATACAGTGCAAGAATTACAAGATACATGTTCTGCTTCACAGAAATATAGACTGACAGACCACTCATACTGTATGTCAGGCATGGGAGTAGATTAACAGATGAGCATGTACTGACATGAGTGTTATTGTCAGGGAGTAGGACCTTCAAGGCAGAGGAGATGGGTGGAGTGGGGATAGTAGAGGGTGTTTAGAACACAGCCTGGGAATCTGAATTTGAAGGTAGCTTGACCAATAGTTGCTTTCACATGAGAGTGAGGAGTGTGAGTTGGAGTTATAAAGCAGATAATGAGGAACAGAAGCTAAAACATGAATCCTAAGATATCCTTAAAGAGGCCCTGACACCATTAGAAAAACTTGAAAACAATGTGAGATTTAGACAGATTTTAGTTTAGATTTCATATATTTTGTAGAAATCTTTCAATTTTTGCAGCTGCATGGCATCAGAGCTACGCTGACATATTGCTTAAAAGGGCTCTGGGGAAGGGGGTGGCTTTCTCTCAACTCCATCCCCCCCTCGCATTTCTCAGAATGGCCACACTACATTGTGAAGTAAAATTATGTTAAAGGCCTAAATCATCCAGTCAAAAGAAGACAAGTCTTATCATACCTAAAATCCATACATACAGACATTGCATTGATCCAGGAAACCCATATGGTAACAGAAAATATGGAATAGCTAAGAAAAATGTGGGTAGGAGGCATCGTACATAGCTCTTCCACAAAAAGAGAAAAAAAGGGGCGGATATTTTATTTCATAAAAAACTTAACTGTAAAATCTTAAAGACCTACAAAGACATGGATGGCAGATGGATTTTAGTCCAAGCTGAAATAAATGCTAAGCCCCTATGGTTAGGTAATGTGTACAGCCCTAACTGTGATGACCCTGAATTTTTTAATATATTTAATCAAGTTCTACATGAAAACCTTATGAGAATGCAGCTTTACTCATTGGAGGAGATTTCAAACTCACCTTAGATAACTATTCGGTCAGAAGTAATCCAAGAGGGGAAACCTATGTAAGAGCAAGGAGGAGTTTAAAACCATTAATGCAAGAGTGGAATTTAACTGATACCTGGAGGTCAGAACACCTCTCCAGAAGGCATTTCACATTCTACTCCTTACCATGTGACTCTTATAGTCACATACATTATTTTTAGGTAATAAATAAGCACTTCTGGGTGTAGAGAGTAATCACATAGGAGTCATTGCAGTCTCTGACCATGCTCCCAATTCTTGTCTTTTTACGAATCTGGGAGTTACTCAAAAATTCCCCAGATGGAGACTGAACCCACTTTTGGCTGCCTCTTCAGGCTTCCAAACATGGGTCAGAAAAAGAAACAGAACAATATTTCTCACTAAATGTCACCTCTGATGTAACTTCCTCCACTGTCTGGGAAGCTTTCAAAGCTTACATACGAGGAAAGACTATAGGGTATGTTGCAGTGCAACGTGCTGTATTAAAAGAGAAGGACATAGAAAAGAGTTGGAAACCAAAATACAATGTCTTGAAGCTGAATACAAAACAGGAAGAAATAAGAGTGAAGAGCTTAAATCCAAAATTAGGGGGAAAAATATGAATTAAATAATTTGTTTTATAAGAAATCAGAGTGGCTCATCTATAAAACGAAACACCTTTATTGGGAATCTGGGGATAAATGTGGAAAATTACTGGCTCATAAACTCAGAAAACAAAAAACAACGTCTAATATTACTGCTCTCCAATATAAATATGGTCAAACCCAGACAATTCCCCAGAAAATTAATGACATCATGAAAAACTTTTATTAAGATTTATACACATCAAAAACTACTCTCAATCAAAACAATATTAATAACTTTCTGAAAGGGGTTAATATGCCTCAACTGACACTTCAACAAAGTAAGAACTTGGTAGCACCTGTTTCAGCCGTGGAACTCCAAATGGCCATAAAAAAACTAAATAAGGGCAAAGCTCCAGGCAGAGATGGATTCCCGTCCGAAATGTATGAACCCTTGATGCTAATAATTACACCACACTTATGCAACATGTATAATGAATCCCTTGCTAACAAAACATTTCTACTTACACTTAGAGAAGCTATTATAGTACTATTACCAAAGAAAGGCAAAGATCAGTTGAAGTGTGAAAATTATCGGCCTATATCTCTGCTAAATATGGATGCCAAGTTAATAACAAATGTCTTAGTGTTACGTCTAGAGAATCTGTTACCTGAGTTGATACATAAATCACAGACAGACTTTATTAAGGGACGAACAGGAGCAAGTTTATTTGTTTATTTGTTTATTTGATTCTAGGATTACAAATACCTTTGAGCCTAATGTTAGAACTCTTAGTGACTTACTCCAAAATTCTCAGCTAATGAAATTAGATGCATCAGCAATTTGAATTGATTTTGAGAAAGCATTTGACTCTGTAGAATGGTCTTATTTTAAATAAAATTTGGCTATTTACAACTTTGGTACTAATTTCTTAAACTGGATAGATGTCATATATCAAACCAGCAGCTTCAGTATTGACTAACCAGATTATTTCCTCCCCTTTCACATTAGAAAGAGGTGCGTGGCAAGGTTGCCTCCCATCACTCCTTCTCTTCTTATTAGCGATTGAACCCCTACTACTTAAAATTAGATCTGACCCAAACATATGAGGTATTAGAATAAATAACTCGCATTACAAAACTTTGGCCTATGCCGATGACCTATTGGTTCTCTTATCAAATCCTAAACATCACTTTCACAACTAATGTCAACTTTAAACTCATTTGCCTTATGCTCTGGACTTCATATCAATATAAACAAAACTAAGGTCCTACCATTGAGTTCCTACAGTAATAGTAAGCCATATTTACAAGCAGGACAAAACTGGAAACAAAACATTACCTGTTTAGGAATTATTATTACACAGTTATCAAACATACCTAAGGAAATATACTTCCAATCCTGCAAGACATCAAACAAGACTGTGCCAGATGGTCCAAAATGAATTTGTCTTTTGGAAGGAAGATATCTGCTATTAAAATGATGGCCATGCCTAAAATCACATATCCTCTATCCTACATCCCATTAAAGATAACCAAAAATTATTTCAATAAATATAATAAGTAAGCTTCAAAATTAATGCGGGAAAATAAAACCCCACTTATTAACTGTAAAAAGCTCTTCACGCATTAGAAACAAGGAGGCTGGAGTCTACCATGGATTGAAGGGTACTACTGGGCATAATTAACTAAACAGGCTCTACAGTGGTTGTATTGGGACCCAGCACAATACCCCAATACAACCACTGTAGAGCCTGTTTAGTTAATTATGCCCAGTAGTACCCTTTTATGGGTAGATTTGGAAAAAGATTTGTCAAAAACCTTCCACCCTGCCAACCTCCTAAATAACTCCCTAACCCCTTTACAACAATGTTTTAGGACTATTAGTATTACCAGAATAGCATGGCAACACAGTATATCCCAGTGTTTAGGAAATAATAAAATACTACTTCCTCTAGAACTAATGCCATTATGGGATAGTAACTATGTTACAGTAAATGGTTCTCCATTATATTTGGCACCCAAGGATTAAGAAGAAAATCTGGTTACTCAAACATCTTTGGGATACAGTTATTGGTATATTTAAATCTTTTGAACAGATAAAACAAGAATATTCAATTTCCAAGGTTGATTTCTAGTGTTACTTACAAATCAGAAGTTCCTTATCTTTATTATTAGACCCCTCAAAAAGAGTGCGGTATAATCTTATTACAAAGGTCTTAAACATCTGGAATTCTACCTGAGGGGGTATTGCTAAGATCAAAGGGGATAAGGGGGAGTGTGTGGAGGAGGACCAAGGAAAAGCATCTATCCTAAATAGATACTGCTGCTCAGTATTTACTGAGGAGAAGGTAGGGCAGGGCCCACAGCTCAGCATCATGGACACAGTGGGGAGGGAGGGGTGCACAAGTCCCTTCACAAAAGAAAGGGTTCCACAAGAGCTCACTAAACTCAGGGTGGACAAGGCAATGGGACCTGATGGCATACATCCCAGGATACTAAAGGAGCTAAGAGTGGAACTAGCAGAGTCATTAGCAGAACTGTTTAGTGAGTCTCTGAGCACAGGAGAGGTCCCAGAAGACTGGAGAAGGGCTCATGTGATCCTGCTCCACAGGAGTGGCAGCAGGGAGGAGGCAGAGAACTACAGACCAGTCAGTCTTACCTCAGTAGTGGGCAAGATTATGGAGGCCCTTCTTAAGGAAAGGATAGTGTAACACCTGGAATCCATAGGCGCATAGGATCCAAGACAGCATGGGTTTACAACAGGAAGGTCCTGTCAAACTAATCTCGTAGATTTATTTGACTGGGTAACCAGAGTGGTGGACCAAGGAGGTGCAGTTGATGTTGCCTAGCTTGACTTCAGCAAAGCTTTCGATACTGTTCCACATAGAAGATTCATTAATAAGCTGGGTAGGCTTCGGGTGGGTCAGAAGTTGGTCAACTGGGTGGTAAACTGGTTGGCGGGCAGAAAACAGAGAGTGGTGATAAACGGTATACAGTCAGAAGAGATGCAAGTCACAAGTGGGGTACCTCAGGGATCAGTCCTGGGGCCAGTCCTCTTCATTATCTTCATCAGTGACATTGCAGATGGACTGGACTGTAAGGTTCATCTGTTTGCAGATGACACCAAGATCTGCAACAGGGTAGATGATCCAGATGGGGTGGGCAGAATGAGAAGAGATCTGAATAAACTAGCAAAATGGTCAGAAGAGTGCCAACTGGGGTTTAATGCAAAGAAGTGCAAGATCATGCATATAGGGAAGAGAAACCCTGAAGCCACCTACAGGCTGGGAGGGGAGTTGCTGGCAATCACAAGGGAAGAAAGAGACTTGGGCATCATCATGACAGATTACCTGAAATCATCCAAGCAGACCACTAAAGCAGTTGGTAAGGCTAGAGGGATGTTGGGGTGTATTAGCAGGAGTATCACAAGTCATAAGAGGGAGGTAATAATCCCTCTTTACAAGATGCTGGTTAGGCCCCATCTGGAGTACTGTATGCAGTACTTGAGGCCGCACCTGCACAAGGACATTAACAAATTGGAGGCAGTCCAGAGAAGGGCAACCAAAATGGTGCAGGGACCGCATCAGAAATCATAAAAGGACAGATTGACGGAGATCAATATGTATACCTTAGAGCAAAGGAGGGAGAGAGGTAATATGACTGAAACATTCAAACATCTTAAGGGCATTAACAAGGTAAAAGAGTCTAACATGTTTCAATATAAGAAAAATAGCAGGACAAGAGGACACAGCATGCGATTAGAAGGAGGCCGATTAAGGGGTAATGTGAGGAAGTTCTTTGTCACAGAAAGGGTGGTGGATGCATGGAACAGCCTACCTCAGGAAGTGGTGGATATGAATACAGTACAGGGCTTCAGACCAGCATGGGATAGGCATAAGGGAGCAATATAGATGAGAATGAATAGATAGGCCATTGACAGAGCAAAGGCCAATGGCGCATTCATAAGGTACGAAAAGAAATGGGCAGACTGGATGGGTCTTGTGGTCCTTATCTACCGTCAACGTCTATGTTTCTATGTAAAGGAAATGCAGGCCTTATATACCATAATCTGTTGTCCTCACAAGCTGATGAATTTGCAGAAATATGTAGAACATGGTCTCAGGAGATAAGTAAGTAATAATACCCGACAGGGTGGGCGTTCTTGTGATATAACGGACTGCCCAGGGGCGTAATGAGGCCCAACGCAACAGGCAGAGGGCCTTATAGCCCCTGGAAGGTCCATTATATCCCATAACGCCCACCCTGGAGGGTATTATTACACTTAGAAAATGGGCTTATATTATTTTTTTTTAAATAATTTCATTAAAAAGGGTAAAAAGTTATTAAAAATGTACAGAAATGTCAGGTTCTGTAAAATAGTCCCTTTAGTGCCACTAGAGGGTGCTGCTATTTGTGATATCTGTTTTTTTTTTGGTAGTACGTTGGAGTATCACTTTGTTTATAGTGCTATCCAGGGAATTGTTACTTTTAATTTTTTGTCCCCCGGGTCCGTTATCTGTTCTGCACTATGTGGATACATACTGTTTTGGTTGCTGGACTGGGAGCGGGAGTGAGAGGCTTAGCTGTGGAGTGGGAATGGCAGTCGGTGTGACACGCCATCCAGGACACGGAAGTTACGAGGACCCTCTGACAGAAAAACAGGAGGTACTTACTTTTGTTTAAAAACATGAAGGTTGTGAACAGAGGAGCGGGACTTTTCTGGGAATCGTTGACAGAGATGGAGTCACGGTGCCGTGTAGTGGCAGTTGCGAAAGTGGGCAGAGGATCCAAGGTTATGGGCCTTGCGAGTGCTGGAGTCAGGACCAGCTTAGTAGGAGAAAAAAAAAAACGAAAACAAAAACGAGATTTTTATTTTTTCGTTTTCTGTTACTATGGACTGGTTTGAGGTTTGTCTGTATGTGGGAGCCTGTAGCTCGCTGTCTCATTAAGCTGACAGTAAAAAAAATATCGCCTATTGGAGCGTGGGTACA
Organism: Neoceratodus forsteri; assembly: GCA_016271365.2. Classification (NCBI taxonomy): domain Eukaryota; kingdom Metazoa; phylum Chordata; order Ceratodontiformes; family Ceratodontidae; genus Neoceratodus; species Neoceratodus forsteri. The sequence continues at coordinate 325,248,048 of CM028136.1, forward strand.
GGGATACCAGGTGGTGATGGTGCTGCCAGGAGGGATTTGTTATTTACAGGGCGTTGTTAAGCATAACAGTGTGGGTGCCAGGGTGTTTCAGCCAATCAGGATTCAGTTTTTTTGTTGCCCATTTTCTAAGGGATGATATTACACCCAAGAATGGTCTACTGCATTCATTCATGCAAATACGCAAGCAGGGATATGAAAACTAAAGTGATACAAAAGAAAATTATTGGTAGATGGTATTGTACCCCAAATGTTATATATGATAAAGAATTATTATCAATACCTTTTTGCTGGCACTGCAACTCACAGGAAGGTAACCTAACTCATATACTACAGTCTTGTCCTAAATTAACTGTCTTTTGGAAAAAAGTTTTATCCATCTGCTCCAAAACTTAATGTTCCCATCCCAAACACACCCAAATTGGTATTGCTGGGTATTTTCCCCCCACTACATGTAAACTTAACAATTTCATCAGGACTGGCTCCAAACTATTTTAATTGAAGCAAAATGACTGATTCTAATGAATTGGAGAGCCACCAAACTTCCCACTCTGGATTTGTGGACTGAATCGTTAAACACTTTGGCTGTAAATGAATGTTTTTTACATTTTGCTGTAGGCAAAATGGGACAGTATAATAAGAAATGGAACAACTACTTAGCATTGTACTTATGTCAGACTGGCACTTAGAGTACTTAAATGCTAAATTACAGTATCTGGAACACCCTAAGTTAAAAGACGGAGAATTCATGTTTTTCTTTTATTTTTGATACAGTTTACATTTGCTTCATATTTAAGTTAAGATTATAGATGCTTCAGTATTATTATTGTTATGAATAATTGCATTTACTTTGATTACTCAAAGGTTGGAATCCTTGATTGTTGTTGTTTCTGTTTGAAATGCAATAAAAAATTTGAATACAAAAAAATAATATACAGTAAAAGAAATATACAACATAAGGCAATCATACAGTGCCTACTGTGTACTCCAATAGCAAGCAGTAAGGCTTGATCAGCTCTCTTTTCATTGGGGGTGTGTGGCTGTGGCTGTGGCCGGATACCGACCGTGCAGCATTTTGTTTGATCTGCATTTCTGTCCAAGTGGAGTTGAATCACATATAGTACTGCATAAATCAGTAAGCTTTCTCTCTACCCACCCCACTTTGTGTTTCTCAGAACAGCCTCACTACATTTGTGATTCATCTCCACTGAGCAGGTCTCCCACATCCTTAATACCGTTCAAATGTCCTGTTCCTCAATCACCTCATTAAGACTGGCCAGCTGACAGCATAAATAATGTAAGCAATTAATCTGTGAGAGCTGCCATCATGCTGATTGTTAAGCCTATTAAAACAGAAAAGAAAAAGCTGTGTTGTACATTTTACTTGTATCATTCCCCCACCTATGTGTGTGTCTCCCACATCCTTGATACCGCTCCAAAGTAGAGTGTGTCCCATTCCTCAATCACCTCATTGAGACTGGTCAGCTTACAACATAAAATAATGTAAGCAATTAATCTGTGAGAGAGGCTGTCATGCTGATTAAGTCCCTATCAAAAAGGAAAAGCCGCTTTGTACATTTTACTTGCATCCCCCAGGCACTATTATGGTTATCACAATCTATCTGAATGAGTTTATCAGATAGAAATCACAGGCAGTGAAATAAAATTAAGAAGTGTTTTGTGTACAGTATGTGTGACTCTTTGTTTCTATCGGCTCTAACACAAACTGCTCCAGTGACCTGATTGAGCAATGGGACATACTTGCTAGTTAAATTATAGTAAACATAACATAGAGCAAACAGTGACCACCAGGTGTGTGTGTGAGATTAAAAAACAGAAAAAAATCTCTTACTCTCTATTCCAAGTGTGCCCCCCCGCCCCCCAACATGCAGCATTGCTATTTCTGGTCCCTTGTTATAACACAGAGCCGCCGATCGTTTGAGTGCATTAACAAAAAAAACTCCTATTCTTTCTGCATCATTTTAATGATTGAATAGCTCTACTGCGCATGCTTGTATTCAATGCTCCAATTTTTAAAACGTTTCAAAAATACATTTAGATTGCTCATTTTGCAAATCTAATTCTATACAGCAGTACAATCAAGTAGTTTAGTATATCTATTCTACTGAAACGTTTCCTTTTCATTTAGAAAAAGCATCTGTCCTGTTCACAGATCACATCCTTGACATCACCTCTGAAGGAAAGACTTGTTGAGTACCTAGAGTCCAGCAGGGCACAGGACCCAAGGCAACATGGATTCACAGCGAGAAGGTCATGTCAGATGAATCTAATAAATTTCTTTGACTGGGTAACCAAAGTAGTAGACCAGGGAGGGGCTGTGGACGTGGCCTACCTAGACTTTAGCAAGGCCTTTGACACAGTCACACACAAAAGATTTATATACAAGTTAGCCAGCCTTGGAGTATTGTATGTCCCAAGGTGGTAACCTGGGTAAAAAATTGGCTGGACAACAGGATGCAGAGGGTAATAGTAAATGGAGTCCACTCTGAAGAAAGGGGGTTACTAGCAGAGTACCGCAGGGTTCAGTACTGGGACCAGCACTCTTTAATGTCTTTATAAGTGACATTGCAGAGGGACTAGAAGGAAAAGTATGTCTCTTTGCAGATGACACAAAGATCTGCAACAGGGTTGATACAGAAGGTGGGGTGGAAAGGATGAGAAGGGACTTGGCAAGGTTGGAGGAATGGTCAAATGTATGGCAGCTTAGATTCAATGCAAAGAGTTGCAAAGTAATGCACCTGGGAAACAAAAACCCAGGGGAAGTGTACACAATGGGGGGTGAGATACTAACAACAACAAAAATGGAAAGGGACCTGGTGGTAGCTATATCAGATGACCTAAAGGTGGGCAAGCAATGTGAGAAGGCAATAAGCAGGGCTTTCGGGATGCTGGGATGTATAGGGAGAGGTATTACCAGTAGAAACAAGAAGTTGTTATCCCTCTGTACAGACAGTTGGTGAGACCCCATCTGGGCATCATGTGACATTTCTAGAGACCCTCATCTCCAAGGACATAGACAGGATGGAGGCTGTCCAGAGGAGGGCAACTAAAATGGTGCAGGGTCTGCACCAGAAGACATATGAGGAGATATTAAAGGAGCTTAATATGTATACCCTTGAGGAAAGGAGGGAGAGGGGGGACATGATAGAAACGTTCAAGTACGTCAAGGGAATCAACAAAGTCCAAGAGGGTAGCATCTTTCAGAAAAAGAGATGTGCAAGAACAAGGGGCATATTTTGAAGATAGAGGGGACAGCTCAGAGGTAATGTGAGGAAGTATCTTTTCACGAAGAGGGTAGTGGATACATGGAACGGCCTTCCTGAAAGAGGTATGGAGTAAAAACAGTAGGGGAATTCAAGAATGCATGGACAGACATAAGGCAAGTCTAGTGGGGGTAGGAGGAAGTAGGCTGTTGGTTAACTAGGATCTGTAGCTTATCCGGTAGGTAGGTAGGGAAATGGGTAGACTAAGTGGGTCAAGCAGTCCTTATCTGCCATCAAATTCTATGTTTCTTACACACATAAATAAATTAGAAACAGTAAGTATTGTTTATAGTTTTCATTACAATTGTTTCTTCACTAACAGTGAAAATCTCCTCTGTCTTTACCTGCTCATCAGGAAATCTGTCTGCTTGCCTCAACAGTGAGATAATTGAGTCACTGGCTCTAAAACAGGCCTTTGTTGTCTGTGTGTACAGTATGTTCGGAGAGTAACATTCTACCTGTGGAACTGAGCAGAATTTTGAATCTTTGTATTCCATGGTAAACATTCCATTTGAACATTCTGGCCTGGATATTCAAACTGCGCCCAAAAGTGCACAACAGCAGGAGCAAGTGCAAGTCCACTCGCCTAGCGCAAGAAGCGCTGATATTCAAAAATGTGCAGGTTAAGACATGCCTGCGACACGACTGAATATCATGCCACCTGCACCATAGCACAACTAGGATGAGTTATGCATTTCAGATGCGCCATAGCGCAACAAGGGATGCTCAGTGAGCAGTCCAGATGCACCATAGCGCAACCAGCGACGCCCGTGAGTAGGGCAGCAATGCAACAGCACAACCAGGGATGCAGGGGCCCACCACCCATGCCACAGGTGGGCAGAGGAGCACACAGCAGAACAGACATCGTCCTCCACACCCCATGCACTGCACAACCGGGGGAGAGCTGGAATAACCACCGGCCCATGGATACCAGCAACCAACCCAAAGCTGGGGCATGGTGCCCCAGCACACCCCCTGGCAAGCTGTGACTGGCACACAAGAAGGGCCAACCACCCCATGCCACACCATCCCACCAATGCAGAGCACACCCTGCACCATGATCACCATACTCCCTTCCCAGGAGTAGCGCCCAACGGTGCAGGGCACCCCATGCATACCACCACCCCCACCCCCACTGTGACAATGCAACCCTGTGCACCACGTAGCCATGCAAGGCAGCCCCACCATGTGCACCCTGCAGCGGGTGGCAGCAGACAGCGATGTAACAGCAGCATACACAGTGCCACCCTGCACATCCCCCTCGAGGTACATCTAAAAGACCGACCATGCATCGGCACACGAGGTACCCCACATGTGACAGGGCATGCCCCGGACCCCATGACCAGCAGTACAGCACCCTGCACACCCTCCCAGACACATCCCATGCCAGCACTGGCCACAACAGCCAGCACAGACACACACAGTGTTGCATGGAAACATGTGCCACACAGTGTATGGACAAACACCCACCCATACCCAAGGGCACACCAACACAGGAACACAGTAGCGGGTCAACCAAGCCACTGGCATGTGGCCATGGCAGCCGTGTATACACGTCCAGCACCCCTACATGGCACAGGTGTGCCAGCCACCCTGCACAGGCACCATGAAGCTGTATGCCACCAGCATGCAGCCGAGCACAGGTGACAGACACTGGAGCACATCCCCTGCAACAGACACAAGCGACAGCATGGAGGGGTAACAACAGCAGAGGCCACAGTGCCACTGGAGGCTGACATGCACCATACTGGTGATGGGAGGCAACCTGGCATTCTGCCGGGTACAGTGGTTGTCCAGCATGGACAGCCACCACTGACATGCCAGCAGACCTTGCATATCACAGAAATGCAAGGGTGTCAGCTGCACAGGCCATGGACAGTCTGACAGGGGTGCCATGCACACAGTGCACACACTGTGGACCACTGCACAGAGGCATCCAGTGCACAGAGAACAACACACAAACCACAGACAGTGACTGATCCCCGCCACACCATAGATGTTCTTTCTGGACACACACACACACACCATGCATGCACCACTGACGCCTTGCACGCCACTGCAGCTCAGCACCTGTAGCCCACTGCAAATCAGAGACCACCACAGTTGTCATAACAAAACAAATGTATTAAAACAGGTACAAAACAACTATTTACAATTATGTACAATGGGGAAGGGCCACATACCAGGTGGGGCAGGTAGGGCAGGGGTGAACATATAGAGAGGGAAGAAGGTGTAGGGGTGGATCCGGGAAGATGTTTCAGGGGCATGGATTGGCTATCGCTGCCCCACTTGTCCTCCATGTGGCGCGATGTGTCCTCCACCTCACCCCATGTCGATCCATCCTTGGAGGAGCTCCAGGATGCCTCACCACCTGTAACAGCTCCTGCAGTCCCTCTCGATGGCCTGAAGTCACCTGCCCACCCAGGGACAAGGGAGCAGAGTCGACATGACTGTCCAGCCCCTGCAGCCCACCCATTGTGTATGGCATACAGCCAATGTGCCACGCCTCAGGATGGTGTGTGACCACCCACAGTGACCGTGTCCACAAGACCTGCCTACCCAGGCACCCACAGCCATGCGAATGCTGCACACACCCACCGCCCATGTCCCGCACAGCACCACCGTGGCCATACAGTGACTTGGCTATGCGGTGTGAAGGCAGTGGCACAGCCATGTACCCAGTAACAATATGATCCACCATTGATGCACTCCCAGACATGCAGTGCCACTGACAGTGCTGACTGTAACAAGCTGGCATGGCAGTGGTGTCAGTGGATGGTGGCCTTGCCCTGCTGCCCGCCCTGTTACACAGCTTGCAATAGTAATCATGGATAAGGCACTCATCATCACGCTGGTCCCCGCGCCTCTGTGACCCTTCACCCTTCCAGCCTGCTGGTCCTCCTGGTGGCACCTCCTCTCCCTCGCCAGCCTGCGCTCTTCTGGGCCTAAGGTGCAAACATGGAGAGAGGAACATCAGTACAATCCGGTAGCAAAGTCCCCCCGCCCCATGTGTGTGCAATCTCACACAGCCATACCCATCCACCCCCCTGATACCACCACCACGGCCAACACTGAATGGCTCACCCATGTGCCAGACACATGCAACCGTGATACCGTATGGACGACAACAGTGTATGGATGGGGCACCTACCTGGCTTGGCACTGCGTCCTCCTGGCATGTCCCTGCAGGCGGGCAGCATGTCCGTTCCCTCACTTGAGGTCCCTGTGATCTGTGGCGACACTGCTGTGCCATGCCCCGATTCCCGTGGCCTCCTCCAGCGCATCAGCCACCTCCTGCCAAACTACATTCCTGGCCCTGTCCAGGGATGCATCACCATATAGAGCCCCAGCATGGGGCTCTACAATGGCCACCAGATTTGCCAATTCAACCTGGCTCCACATAGCAGCCCTTCTCCGTGCCATCTCAGCAGATAGTTGGAGTCAAAAGGGCACTCGGCAGCATGGTCCTGCCATGTGCAGATGCTGTGCGGTATAGCACTGCCATTCCCTATTGTGCTGTCACCGAAAAATGCGATAGTGGTGCACCCATGCTGGATACATGGCCTTAGGGGTCAAAGGTCGGGCACAGGGTCATGCGTCTCGCACGACGGACAGCCACAGCCGATTGGAACCTTTTATGCATGTAGCGATGATTAAGTGCTTGTGTGCCACCTCCTGTAGTGGCCTACAGCTGTAGCCCCAGTGCTTCTATGGAGCCCCAGTACCACAGCACCATATATGTGAACAGTGCAGTAGCACCACTGGCAATAATGGTGGTCGCGGTGCATTGTTTCCCCGCACACAGCACATCAGCAGCACGGCAGGCATCTGCGCTATCACCCGGACATGCTCAGTTCAGTGTACCATGCATGTCACAGAACTGCTCCCTGGCTGAGCACGTTCAACACAACTGCGCAAAGTGCAACAGCGCAGTTTTCAGTCGGCATATGCAAATCAGCTAATCAGCCATTCAATGGTGCAGACACTGCATTTGCATCCACTTAAAAATGTGCCTCGCTTCATTTGATTGTGTTGCGCTATAAAAATGCGACATTGGGCTGCACTGGCCATAGTCGGTTACTGCAGTCTATTGTGGTGAGTTGCATGCTGTTTGGGAGTGTGGACTGTGGTGTGTGGGACATGCATGGGACTGCACAGTCACAGGTAACACCTGTCATTCTCACAGGATGAATAATGACCGATCGTGAGGTAGAGGAAGAGGAACAGAGACGTGGGCGGAAGAGGAGGCCTAACTTCACTAAGGCAGAAACAGATGCCCTGTTTGAGGCCTACCTCGGCCAGAAGCCACTGCTCAGTGAACGCCAGAAAACACCACAGGCCCATGCTGCTGCATGGAAAGAAGTGGCACGTGCCATCAACCTGCATGGCAGCCACCAGCGGTCCATGCAGGAGTGCAAAAAGAAGATGGGCACGGACAGGAGGAGGATTAAGGAGAAGGTGACTGCCATCAGGGCAGCACGGTCTGCGACTGGTGGGGGACAGCCGGACGGCAATGCCTGACCCCACAAGAAGAGCGAGTTGCTGGCAGCATGCAGTGTTGTGCCATCGAGGGTGTTCTGGGTGGTGGATTCCAGATGGGTGGTAGCCCATCACTGCATGGTAGGTCCCGCTGTCAACTGGGGGACAGGGTAGGTCACATACATTAATGCTACTGTTTTCCTACAGCTCCTGAGCATCTACATGTGTCAGCAGTGGTGGGCTTGTCCACTGAGGGTGGTAGCATGGAGATAAGGAGGCCCATCCACCTCCACAGGCATACAGGGGTCAGGGCAACAGTGGGCCCTACCTGGACATCGGACTGATGTTGGTGGAGCAGGTGCGGAGGCCCTGCTCGTGTCCTAGCATGCCTCGCATCCATGGATGCCAGCATGCTGAGACTCGGGCTGGTGCTGGATCCGCTACTTATGATGATGGAGCTAATGTCATGGGCAGTGATACACGTGGGCAGAGGGATGGCCACACAGCAGGTGACATCACGGGCATGGCTGGTGGTGCTGCCATGGAGGCCCGCGCGACATCACAGTCCCAGCCTGTGCCTGTCTGCACCAGTGGGGCAGCACTGGTGTGTGTCCAGGACAGTGGGGCTGTTGATGCTTGCAGTGGCACCGCTGAGCCCTGGAGAGTGGCAGCTGGAGGAGCAGTGTCAGCAGTCGCCAACAGCCATGCGGGTAGAGTGTCAGGGGTGGCGTCAGTGCACCACCTGTGGACATGCCCAGGCCTGGCCCTGGTGTGCAGCGCCCACCCTCAAGGGGTGCTGACCATCAGGGCCATGAACACCATGAGGGACAGCATGCTGATCAGGCAGATGACTTCTTAGATGAGCACACCCGTATACTCCACGCATCAGTCAATCAGCAGGTGTGGCTTGTGACAGCGGTGGATGCACTCAGTGTGGCTCTGTGCCAGGCAGAGGAGTGGTGCAGCAGAGACACCGCTCTGCTCCTGGCAGGGATGGACCGGTTGTGGGAGGATGTGACAGCTGCCATTGAGAGGCAGACACAGGCAATCACAGCTGCCATGGTTATTTGCCCATGCGCCGCAGACACCGCGAAGTGCAATGTCCACCCCCCGTTCCCGGCGTCATGCAACACCCACCTTGTCGACATCGGTTCAGTTGTGGGTATCCCAGCATGCTCAGGCACAGGCATGTTCGTGTACTGCAGACCCCTGCAGAGCATGGTCACGCTCACGCAGTGGAACCCCTGGGGGACCGTCGGTGCCACCCCATGAGGCCATTGGTCAGCCTGTAACTGCTGGCAGGTCTTGGTGGGGCCGCCTACACATCCATGGCAGCCGTGGCAGTGTGGCTCATGACTGACCTGTCTCCCAGCATGGCTACTGTCTGATGCTGCCCTATGTGCATTGTGTTGTTCAGCGTGCAAAGCACGGGTGGGGTACCCGGCCCTGCACGCATGCACACATTCCATCTGCACACCCTCACAGCTGCTGTCCACTGTGGTGTGTGCATGATGATGCCTGCGTTACGCTGTCCACCACTGTGCAGTGGTGCCCAACATCTGACACAAGCACAATGACAGGCACCGGGCGTGGTGGTCTGTGGATGTGTGTGTGGCTAGGGGTGGTGGTTGAGGTTGGCGTGCCTCCTACCCTTTGTGCATGTCTTGTGAGGTGTGTGTGTGTGTGTGTGTGTGTGTGTGTGTGTGTGTGTGACTGCGCGTGTTAGACCTTGCCCATCCCTGGTGGCATGTGCAGTTCCATGCTCAGCCAATTCCCTTAACGACATGCACCCCTGGTGTTTGTCCATGCATGTTTGTGGGTTGTGCCTTTGCCACTGGTGGTTGCACATGGCCCCATGACTCACCTGGGTTGGCTGAAGTGCTCCTCTGTGATGGTGTCCCGGTGCAGCTGTGCCAGCCGGATCAGTCGGGGGTTCCTTCGACCAAGGGGGGGCTGCCCATCACCATCTTCAGCAGCGTCCTCATCGTCCCCATCGCTGTCTCCCTCTTCGACCTGTACGGCTATCCCACAGTCATTGGCCATGTTGTGCAGGATGCAAGAGGCCTGGAATAGCCTGCAAGCCTTTGAGGGGCTGTAGTTTAGGGCACCGCCAGACGTGTCCAGGCAATGGAAATGTGCCTTCAGCATCCCGAATACCCACTGATGACATTGCGTGTGGTGGCATGTGCCTCATTGTAGCGTTGCTGTGATGGGGTCATGGGCCACCGGTATGGTGTGTGGAGCAGCCAGGGACAGAGTGGGTATCCACTGTCACCTGTGTGTAGAGGGTGGAAGTTAGTTTGGTGATCAGCATTGCCTGCCTTGGGCCATCTAGGCCAATACCCATGTCACCTCTGACTATGCCCTCCCAAGCTCCATGTCTTTCTGTGTAGTTTGCATACTCACCCACTAAGTGGCCAGTGGGGATGTCCCCACTCTCAAAACCTGTGACACAGTGCTGACTGGTGCCAGATGAAGGCATCATGTGCTCCCCAGGGTGCGTGGCACAGACATTGATTATGCACCCCTGGCATCGCACACCACCTGGCAGTTGATGCTTGCATACCCTTCGATTCATGTATGTGGTCCCTTCGGGGCCAGGTGGTGTGCAAATGGCCACATGGGTTCAGTCTATTGCCCCGAGCATGCCAGGCATACGCGCTACCCTGTGGAACTCCTGTATGTTTGCTGTGCGCTCCGCCGGTGTGCTGGGGAAATGGATGTACTCTGCAGCATGTGGCAGCAGTGCGCTGAGGAACTGGGTAAGGTGGCATGATGCGGCTGACTGGGTTATGCCTGTCGTGTCCACTGTTGGTCTCTGGAAGGTACCCGTGGTGAGCAGGTACATGCAAGCTGTCACTTTGGTCTCCACTGACAGAGCATGGCTCCGTCATGTGGGTGCCTGCATCACATCACTACACAGCTCACAGAGCCACCTCAGAATTGCCCAGTTCAGGCGGTACCGGCACATGATCTCAGTATCAGTGTACAGCTCGAAGCTGGTGTGGGCTTGGTACTGCCTGTTGGGGGCATACTGTCTACAGGCCCTTTCATGGCCGCACCCTCCTGCTGCCTGCCTTCTCACCCCCCTCATAACTGCCTCCATCTGGGTGGTGGCACTGGCCATGTCCCTGGCTTGTGTCCCCCCCGCAGCTGTTTCTGTGTTCCCCCCGCTGTCCTTCCTGCTACTTCCCCTGCATCGGGAACACCTTCCTGTTGTGGCCTCAGTGCTGTGTGGCACTTCCCCCTTTTGCACTGCACTGTGGCAGTGGCTCCCCACACCTTCCATGTTCCTGGGGGTTCCAGGTGCTCTGTCTCTGTCCTGCCCTGTGTGTGTGTTGCCTGTGTGGCTGCCTATGGTTCAGCAACATGTGCCTTCCCTGTAGCGTTCTTGCGCCTCTCTCTTGTTCCTTTTTATTTTGGCTCAATTCCGCTATCGTGTAACTTCCACTTGCTTCTATTGCGCATGGCGCATGTTGTTGAATATTGCACTGCGCCATTTATGCATGGTTCCTCCCCCTTCAGTTGCGCATGCATTCATTATCATTGCACTCTTGAGCAGTGTGATTTGGGGGGGGCGCATCTGCCTCCCGCTGAATATTGCAGAATGGTGCATTCTCGGACTTGCGCTGGTGCATCCCTATTGTGCATGGCGCACCTTTTGAATATCTGGGCCTCTGTGTCTTGAATGAGGGAAAAAATAGAAAAAAAAGGATGAAGAAAGTAGGCAATACAGTAATACTTTATAAACAAAAAGAAAAGGTGGAAAACACAGTTACAGAGGCAGTTCCAAACTGCTCAAATAATACATTGTTGTCCCTCCAACTCACTGGTTTAGCATTTTTCAGTGAGTTGCTGTTCAATCAATTTTACCACTCCTCTGCTCAAGTCTGGGGACTATTTTTCACCATATTTAAATAAAATAATATACCATTATTAAATCTTTAATAATGCGTCCAGAGTTTTGTTTGATTGTTATAGAAATAGTTGTTACCCATTTTATAAGAGCAATAAGATACTTCAGGGTGTGGGTTGTTGATTGATAAGAGCACTACCCAGCTGCTGTAGCCACTCGGCACAAGTACCTCATGCCTAACAATGCACCTGGGGGTATGCTTTTATCAATCAACAATCCACACTCTGTCGTGTCTTATTGCTTTCTTAGGGTGGCAGTGACCTTCGAGTGTGGATGTAGATAAGCTCTCTGGTTATTGCATTCTAACAGTTCAATCAGTGTTTTATATCTAGCTTCTGCCAGCTGCAAAAAATAGTTCAGCAATGAGCTCTGCTTAAAATGAAAAACACTGAGCATGGCAACAAGTGAAAGGATGGCAGGAGTGAGCGCATCACCAGTGCATTACTGCCAACATTGGGGAAACAACCCAGCCCCCAGAATGAATAGCCCATCTGTGGTGCAACCTACATCATCGTGAAGGCGGGCTGTGTAAACTGTTGATTGAGCCTGCTGCAGTCATTGCAGCAAGAACAGAGCGTTGCAAATGCCAGAGTGATGCTGCCATGTAAACATGGCTTTAGTGTCACGGGTGGGTTGACCAAAGGACCACTACAGTTCCTTACCTGGGAGTGGGTTAGGGAGGAGGAAAACTGCAGGGCTGGAAGCCTATTTGAAACTGATAGTGAATGAGTTACAGTAAAACATAACACATGTCAGGGTGTGTGGTTATAAGGGAATAATGGACATCGCTGGTGGTTGTTAGGCACGAGGCTGAGCTGAGTGCTGCAACCGCTGGAGAAATGTATTATTCCTTTATGACCATCTACCCCTTAAGTGTGTTATCCACTTACAAAATGCACTTTTATTTATTTAAAAAAATGTAGCTCAGGGGAAGTGTGCCATTGTCAGAAAATAATTAACAGTCATGTAATGAGTTTCAACCAGTGAGATTACAGGATTTTTTCAGCCCACTTTATGCAATATGATAGTGGGTCATTTGTACCTGCTAACGTCTGGATTGTGTACCTGTACTACACCTCAATGTCTGTAGGGACTTCTACACCTGGCAGCATGCTCCAAGGATTGCGAATAGTATTGTCTTGTGCAGCCTCTGAAAGCCACTGAGATTGTGGCCCCATTATTTATTACCTGTAGTTCCTTGTGCCCAGTAAATACTCCTCAGACTTAGCACTCAATAGCTAGTGTCCATTGTGCAGTATCCAACACCTAGTTCCAAGTACTCTAACCTAATAAGAGCCCCCAGATGTATGCGCTGCACTCAGACAGCCACAAATGGGCACCAAATCGTTCTTTGAAAATGCATATGCTTTATTTTGCAATCCAGGTGTCCAACCCAACAGTGACTCCAGCTAACTGCCACTCAGACTGCAAAATAAAATATTTGAATTTTCATGGAATGGCTTGGTGTCTATTTATGGCCATCTGAGTGCAGCATATACATCTCAGAGCTTTTTGTCGTTTTTGGGGTAGGTAACCCCAGTTATACTGCACCAGCCCTGAACTGCGGAGTCACGAACCACACCTATCTAAAGTTACTCTAACCTAATATCCTGTCCTTAGAACACTGTAGCCAGTACCCAGTGCCCAATAAAAAGCATATTGTGCACAGTTCCCAGTAACCAATCATAAGTACTCCATACCCAACACCAAATAGCCAGTCGTCTGTACTTAATTTCTAATCCTCAAAAGGATTTGCATGCCCTTCACAGATGCAGAGGGCTGCTGGTGGTTGTAGGGCGTCTTCTCTGCACATATGGAACACTCAAGCACAGCTACAGAGGGTTGCTCTGCCCTCTGCACCTAATCCCACACCATCTCTGCTTTGGTGGGCAGAGGGGTGGGGAGCCGGAAGTCAAGTGACCCACAAAGGCTTATTCACAGTACAGAGGCTGTGTGGAAGCTATAATAAGTATGTAAGGAAGACCTTGCATAGTGCTTATGTGCCTTCCCAGCATGGAATCCGTTGGATATTTGTGGGGCCCCAGCTGATGCCCTCCATCCTTCTATACGGCACAAAGTGCAGGGAGGCACAGAGTGCATATTTTGATTTTCATTGAAAAATACTCCCGCTCCAGACTGGCCCATCGGCACAGCAGCAGTGTTGTTGCTCGTGATGCAAGTGACCCATGCAAGGTAAGCCATGGTGGGGGGCTAGATGACCAGTGGTGGGACGAGGCTTGAGAATCCCATGGTATGCTTGCCCCATCTAGGGAGGGAGGTTTTCTGTTCCCACTGTGCCAGTGCCACCAAGGTTATCACAGGAGGAGTGGCAGCAGGTCAGCTGTGAGAGGGCTAAGATGCATTTTACTTTTTGATCCAGTAAAACATTTTTATTTATTTTATTTTTTTGCATTATAACTTGCTTTTTTAAAACATATTTTATTAAGCTAATCTGGGTACAGATTTATAGCAAACAAAGGTGCAGACAAGAAATTAGTTGATACTACACAATGTGTGAGTTGTGGGATACAGAGGTAAAAGAGCTGAGCAATGAAAATATAGGATCTAAGTGCCATGATCATAGATTGTGAAACTATAATGGTCACAGGTGACTAGAGCTATTACTAGGTACTAGGTCATGTTGTTGTAGTCACATATACAATTGAGCAGAAACATGGATTGCAGACAATTTCATATGCGTGAGTCACTGGCTTTTAGTAAAGGACTCCATATTTGATGAAACAGATTTATATCCATTGTCTGAGAGTTGTGCCCTTTCTATTGTTATACAGCTACCCATATTATGGGACCATTGTGCCACTGAGGGTGGTCATTCTGAGAACCAGTGTTGTGCAATGGTCTTTCTAGCATTGCCCAAAGCTAGGGACCATACCATGACAGTTAAGCCCCTCAAGTTGTGGGATCTGCTCCAGTAGTAACTCAAGGGGGGGACTTAGACAATTTGGTCCCTAAGACCTGTTCCATCATGCCATGGGTTGGTAGCCAGAAGGGAGAAATCATAGGGCACAAGAGAGTCACATGACTGAAGATTCCCTCTTGACTCTGGCACTTTGGTCACAACAGGGATTTATCTGGGTTTCTCGATGCCCTTTAACAAGGGTGATGTAGGTGTGATATAAGGTAATTTAGCTGACTCTGGTTCAGTTTTTTGCTCCTGGAGCATGTGGCCAAGTGGGTCCCTCTTTTTCCAAATTTTATCAGTGATAGGGACACTGAGGTCCTCTTGCCATCACATGCAGATGTTGTCTATAGGTGAGGTCTCAGTCCCTTTTAGTAGGGCATAGAACACACCAGGGGTTTACATAGTGGCTGCGGCTGCTATACAGCAGACATCATTGAATAGAGAAGGTTGGACACACGTACTGGGTAGACCGTTGCTACTCAACTGCTGGTCTAAGGCAAGCATATTTCTCATTCATAGGTATGCAAAGAAATCACCACTGTGAAAATTAAACTCCCTGCAAATGGAGTTGAAGTGGCAGAGGATACCTCCTGAAAACATTTGGCCCAGAAAAGATAAGCCTGTCTTCTCCCATTTAAGGACGATCTGATGTAAGGCTATGTTGTAGTGAGGTTTAGCATTCAGGGCAACTCTTGGATGTGTATTTGTTGAGAGTCCTGGCACCCAATGTAGGCGCTTATGTGCTGCCAGCCAAATAGCTGTTAGAGCCTTAGTAAAGGTGTTAAATAGATGAGGGAGTTTCAGATGTTCCAGTGACACAGATAGCAGACCCCTTATTGGATCCATTCCAAGTTCTTCTATGAGTAGCTATGCCAGTGGGGGGATGCATTAGTCCTGGTGGGAAGGCAGCTGAACTGTAGAGCCCAGTAATATTTCTTTAAATCTGGCATGGCATAACTTCCTGCCCCCCCCCCCGTATAGGGAGTTGCAAGATATCCATTTTAATTCTGGCAGGCTTTCCATGCCAAATAAAGCTATGCACCACAGCACTGACTTCAGAGAATTGTTGTACTGTAGTAGTAAGATAGGGAGGGACTGAAAAGATAGAGACACTGGCAGGGTGCACATTTGGAGTACATTTTCTCTGCCTATAACAGAAAATAGCAAGTTAATCCATCTCTCACACTGTGTTTTCATGTCAGCCAGTGGTGGTGGTGGGGGTGGGTGGGGTGGTGGAACTGAGTTTGTACCGTGTGACAATCTGGAAGGGATTTTAACCCGAGGTATTTACTTACTTCTACAGGTTGCAGCCCTATTGGATTGCAGTGATACTCTCTCTGTGCAGCCTACCTACTGGGAGGAATGCACTTTTGTCTAGTTTACCATATTTTGTGACCCAATAGGGCTCCATATTCTTGAAGAGGAACTGAGGTGTAGTACAGTAGATCCTCCTTTGACTTTTCAAATATAGTAATAGATAATCTGAAAAAGGGCTGCTTTGTGATCTCTCCTCCTACTTAGCATCCATGTAGTCCTGGATGCTGCCTAACAGCTGCCATGGGCTCCAGGGACATAACAATAGCAATAATGGGGCAGAGGATACCACTGCCTGGTGCCTCTGGTTAAATTGATGGCCTCTGTCAAGCCCCTATTAACATTCATCCTGGCAGTGGATCTTTGTAGAGGAATCCTACCCACATGATCATTTGATCTCTTAGGCCAAGCTGGTGAAGGATATAGAGCATGTACCCCCACTCTACCAAACCAAAGACCTTTCCAGTGTCCACGGCAAGGACTGCCACCCCATGATGCTTTGCATTTTTGCCCGTTAATGAATGATATTGACAGTATGTCTGATGTTATGTTTGCCTTGATCCCTTTGACAAAGCCTGCCTGATCTGAGTGTATGCAGGCTAGTAAGTATTTCTCTAAATGAGCGACTATAATTTTTGCAGATATCTTGTAGTCTGCCATCAAAAAGGAGATAGGCTGATAAGAAAAGCATTGGGTAGGGTCCTTGCCTGGTTTGGATAAGACCATGATTGTAGCTACCTGGGAAGAGGAGTGCAACACACCATTCCAAAAGCTGTCATTGATCATACCATAGAGAGGCTTGATCAGGAAGTTCATAAAGCTATTAATGAAATCAATAGGCAGGCCCTCAGAGCCTGAAGCCTTACCACCCCAAGTGGCTTTGATGGCATTTTGGACATCCAGTTTTAAGAGAGGTTGTTCCAGATTACAAGTGCCTAGTGGTACAGTGGGGTTGAGGGAAGTCTTATCAAAGAAGATTTGATACTGTTCAGCTGTTGGTGATGCTTCTGAGGTATGCAATTTTTTGTAGAATTTGTTTACACCATTGTCTCCTGTAAACAATCTCTTCTTTGGGTGGTGGATGCAGGGATAGTCCTTTCTCCCTCTTTCTGCTGAAGCTGCAATGCAGGTAGCTTCCTACCTTTGTCATCATCAAAGTGATGGCCAGCTTGATTGAGGAGAATGGCCCCTTCAGTTGCCATGGGGCTTAAAGTGTTGACCCTCTATTTGAGCTTCTGGAGTAGGTTATACAGCATAGGGGTGGGGTTCACCATGTGAAGCCTTATGACTTCCTTGATTTTCTTTTCAAGTTTTTTGGGCCTCTCTTATATTTACCATATGAGATGGCCTGGCCACTAATGTAGGTCTTCAAGGCCTCCAACCTGATTGCATGTGAGCTATCTCCTGTCTGGTTATGGACAAGAAACTCAAAGATCGAGTCTGTCAACACCTTAATGAATTCTTGGTCATTAGAAGCACAGAGTCGAGCCTCTGTGCCCTGTGTGGGGTATCCAGCTTGGTCAAACCTACCCCAAGCTGCAGCGGCCAGTGATTTGATTCAACAGCCGGCTGGTAGCTCTCCAATCCTATCAGGTGTAATAGCTCCAATGAGCTCAGCAGAAGGTCTAGTCTTGCATATGATTTGTGGGAGTGTGAGTAAAAGTGTATTCCCTCCCTGAGGTGTGCTTTTGATGCCACACGTCCACTAGGGTAAAAGTATGCATAAGCTCTGCCAGTCCCTTCTCATTTTTAGATGGGGGACAGGTGAGTGATTGGACCTATCCAAGATTGTGTCTAGAACACAGTTCATGTCCCCTTCCAACAAACTAGGTTCAGCGAATTGTGCAGTTTCTAGTGCCACCCTCTGAAAGAAAGCACCATCTGCAATATTTGGGTCCTGGAGTGTTCCAACTCAGAAGCAACCCCCGTCATTCATAACTATCTGGGCTAGCACATCTTTCCCAAGGCAGCAGCAAATGACTTGACTGTGACTCCTGGGTATCCAGGTCTCAGCCATATTGCCACACTGCAGGCTTGGGAATTAAAACAGGATTTGACCAATGTACCCCTCCATCAGCCACAAGTACGTTCAGCCTCTGCCAAGATCATATGGGTTTCCTGCATTAATAAGATATCTGTTTACAGTTTTTGATCCTGGTCATGACTTTCTTCCTTTTAACAACAGGTTTCAGCCCATTGACATTCCAGGTTAAAATGTTTAAGCTAGCAGCCATCATAAATGCATCTAACTAGTAATTGTACCCAACTCTTAACAGTATCTCCTTTTAGTATAAGACTGCAAGTATACCCTTGCCTGTACCAATGAATGAACCTTATTAATTTTTCCATTTTTTCCCTTAACATGTCTCACTCTCCCCTTAACAAACATTTCCACCAAACCCCCTAAGATCAGGATAAAAATCTATGTGACCATGATAACCAAACATGAATAGTCCCTCAACCCCCCCCAGATGAAAATTCTCCATCCCCTAAGAATTAGCAACAAATTGTGAGTAACCCTTCAAGCAGAACCAAACCCACCTAATACCCACAATATCCCCCCCCCGTGGCCACCCCCACAATGGGTGCTATAACCATGGAGCTGGTGAAGCCCGGGATCCCAGCCCCCCCCATCCAAGACTGACATAAGAAGATCTCAATCAATCGGCCCAAGTGTTTTCAGAGGGTTTTCAAAGTGCTACAGTACAAAATTGTAGGACTGCTGTATGAGAATGCAGTTGCTAAAACTTAAAGAAAGAAATTTTAGGAATGTGACCTCAATGCTGCATGCACTGGGTTAGTCTTATTATGTTTGCTTGCGTGTGCAGCGCGCAACGAACATATTGAGATAGTAGAGCATTGCAGAGGTGTGGCAGTGTTGTGGCCAATACAGCAGATGCTTTAATGGGTGTGTTCCTCATCCACCAATTAATGCTGAAGCTGCCGATGATGGCAGTTTCAGAGTGCGCGCCGCACTTGAAAGAAATCTGCCACTGCAATTGGGTAGTTTCGTCATTGCAGTGGCAGTCCCCCTCCCTCCCTCCCAACCAGGCACACAGAAGGACAACAAATTTAAATGTTAGCTCCTCTCAACTGTTGCTGCCTGCCCCGCACTATCTGTTCTCCATCCTCTGCTGACATTGGGGTGCTCAGTCCCTGTGTCAACATGTATCCCCTCCCTTCATTAATGTGACACACTGGGAGCTCACCCCAGTATGACAAAAAGTACTTCTTTGATATTTTCAACACCAGGATGCCCACTCCCGGTGTCAGATGCACTGCCCTCCCCCCATGCCCCTACGTTCTCAGTCGAACTTGGGGTGCCCAATCCTCGGGTCAGCATTGACCCCCCCTTCAGTACTCTGGCACACTTGGAGCCCACCCCAGTGTGCCAAAATCAGTTTTGTTAATATTTCACCTGTAAAAAAGAAAACAGCCCCATGACCTTTTTTTTTTTAAACCTGAAAAAAGAAAGAAAACGGTCCCTCATCATTCCTGCCGGCCACCCTCCCCCAACCTGCACCATCCCTCTGCGCATCCTACCTCCCTCACCCATAAGTACCTCCAGAGGATGGAAGTAGTGATCTTCTGTGGATCAGGAACATGTCTGCACTCTTCAAAGACCAACCAGGAACTGAAGAAATGACGGTAAGCCCTATAATGGCAGTCAATGGGGGTTCAACTTAGATTGCTATCTCAGCCAATCTTTGGAGTTGTGGTCCCAAATTTTCAACGTTTGGTTCATGGGACCCCACCTCATGAACACTGGCACTGGTATTTCGTCTCTCAGTCCCAAAAGGTGGTTTCTCGGTCGCTGTGTGGAATCACCTTACGGGACAAATTAAGGAAATAACAGTGCCACTGTTTATGAGGTGGGGACCCAAAAATCCCTTGTTGCAAATTTGGTGAAAAAACTCCAAAAAATGACTGCGTTATGAGTGTCCATTGTACAGTTTCTACGCATTTTCGTTAACTACATCAATTTTTAATATTTTCACCCAAATTTCCAACATTGCCATTTTTCACACCCCTTACGAGCAGTACAGTTGCCATTTTTCGTATCCTTCCTGAAATGTGTTTATGCACCAGTGACACAGAATGGTTTGTCGCTGTACCTAAATCAACTTTCGAGACAGATTAACAAAATCACAGTGCCACTGTTCATGAGGGAGGTCCCAAAAGGCCATGTTGAAAATTTGGTGAAAATACTTAAAAAATAGACTACGTTATGGTGTGCCTTGCACAGTTTTTATGCACATGTAACTTTGCCACTTTTTTACATTTTCACTCCAGATTTTCAACATTGCTATTTCTTCACACCTCCCCATGAATAGTGCAGCTGTCATTTTTTATGTCCTGCCCAAAATATGTTTTTGCACCTGAGACACCGAATGGCACATTCACTGTGCGAAACCACCTTTTGGGATTGAGTAACAAAATGATACCGCAACTGTTCATGAGGTGGGGGTTCCAAAAGCCCATGTTGAAAATTTAGAGCAAAAATACCAACAAACACCCAGGTCATTAGGGTTTCCAACCATAATGCCCACCCTGTACAGACTGACAGGTGTCAGGGGTGTGATGTGGAGTCGTCGGCCATAATGCTCACGCCATTCTACCCCAACCCCACTCTGCAGCCACTGACAAGCATCGAGGTGTGCCTTGGGGTCTTCAGCTCTAACACTCATCTAATTCTCCTATACTGCACCCATCTCAGCTTATTTCTTTATGGAATGGGGTGAGCATAAGGGCCGAAGACCTCAAGGCAAACTGCGACACCTGTCAGTATCTGCAGGGTAGGGTGGGATGAGGTGGAAGGCATGAGTGTTGTGACTGACGACTCAAAGGCACACCCCCAGTGCCTATCAGTCTCTGCAGGGTGGGGGTGGGGGTTGGCATTACTTCAATACTTCACTGCCATTCCTATTATGAATCTCTCTAACTCATGCACTACCAGTGTCAATACCAGCAAGCAAACATTTGGCATTGACAAATGCTTGTTATTTTATCTCAAAGCTCATGAGCATCTTTCCCAAGAGGGTGGGTTGCAACAGTCTGTGTTCTGATCTTAAAAGCCCTTCCCAGGTACTCATTTCAATTATTCTCCAAAAAGCACTTCAGTTTACCCATGTGGTGGTAGATTGTAATACTTCTGACCCACTTTAAATCCTTGATGTACAGTTCTTAGCAGTTCAAAATTAATTTGGAGGTTGCAAGCAATCCAGTAGGGCACACATTCTCTTTTTACATTATTCCACCAGAGGCATCAGTCTGTTTTCTTGGCTACAGGATGGTGCCCTCGACTGTGCTGGTTACTTAGTACTAATATGCTCACAGACGTAGCTCAACCCATAGGGCATGTACTTGACATTTTAAACAGCCAGTTGTTACCTCAGTTCAGTCCCTCAAAGTGTTCCAGCAATCCAAGCATGGCAGGGGCCATTTCATGCCTCAGTGCTGCCTGGGGAGATGCCCTGCTTATCTTCCCTAGACCTGGTACCAGACATCCACTATCTGCCCTTCTGCAGCAGGCAGATGGCAAGGGCCCAGCTCTTAGGCTCACATTACTACACTATGAGCCCTGCACCTACTCAAGGAACTGTATCTACACCACAATTTACAGTGGCATGGGGAGACAGGCACCCCCTGGTGGTCCGAGGCTGCCAAAGGTGTTGTCCCCCACCCTGTTCCAAGAACTGTCTCCCCCATTGGCAAAGGATCCCATAACTAACTTCTTTCACAGGTTTCCTTAACAGGCTGAGTTCCCTTCTGGGGATCTAGGTGGAGTTTCCACCAATTTAGAAAAGCAAGGAGGCAAGCACCTTCTGGAGGTCCAATGCTGCCACAGGTGCAACCCCTCGCCTCTTCCAAGCACTGACCCCATGGGCAGAGGTTACTTCACAACCCTCCTGCCTAATGCAGTTGACACTGCTGGGTGCCTAAACAGTCTCTCAATTTAGAATTAAATATAGTTAACCTTAGATTAATAGTCCATTCTCCCAGTTTCTTTCTTTCTCTCGCTCTCTCGAAGTAAAACTGCTCCTGAGCCTCCTGTCTCTTCTGTTCTGGGGGTCGGTCCCCACTGGGACATCTGTGAACAGCAGCCACCACAACTTCCTGTCAAATTTAAGTTGCTCTCACTGTCTGGAAAAGTACTCTCAGGAAGGAGTATTAGCACTCTTGCCAGCCATGTGGCTCCCTCCAGAGGGCTGCAATCTGCTTCAGCTCTTCAGCCTCAGCAGTTGGTCATCCTCTTGGAATGCTGGCACAGTCCTGCTGTCTCAGCCTCAGAGGAACCAAAAGTTAACTTTTTTGTGGTATGGATGCCCACAGAATAAATTATAAATTCTCTAATGAAGAAGTTGGGCTCCTTGGGGGGGATAGGCATGTAGCCCAGGCACCGTGTACCAGTGGGCTACTACCCCTGCCTGTTGGTCCTCAAACAGGTTAAGGGGCCTGGGTTCTGCTATGGTGGCATTCCGGGGGTTCTGTCCCAAAGTTATGACCAATAGAGTGGTGCCTCCACCCAAAGTAAATGGTAAGTGGGTCAGGTGACCAGTTGGCACAGCCCCCTGGGATGCTACATCCACCCACGCCCCCTACCAACCACCCCACACACCAAGTACCCAACGATTTCCCAATAACATTAACCATGAACGATATGCACTTGACCCTTTACAAAGCACTCTTCACATAACCTTTAAAAACAATAACTCACAGTTTTATTAGGGTAAACAAGGTTAGGATGGGGATACCTGGATGAGGGATAGCTGTGGAGGAAAAAATGATTAAAGCAATGAGTAAAGTGATAACAACTGGGCCTGTAGACCAAACCACCCCTGTGGCCCATCCCCACTGGTACCATTGCTAACCAACACAGACTTTCTGGGTACCCGTAAGGTGCAGGCCTGGTCGGTACCATGGGTTGGTCAGCTGTTGGGGCCCTGAAAGCTTGGAAAGATACATTTAATTTAAACTGAACACTTCCTTTGAATTCCAGGGAAAGCCCTGGGTACTCACAGTTTGAAGATCCTCAGTCTCATACTCAAAAGGGCTCCACAATTCTGGGAGTGATGAGCTCAGCTCAGAGGGTTCAGTATTGGTAGCAGAAAGATGTATTGAATTCTTGATCTTTTTTTTTTTTCCAACTATTTTTCTAGCCTCTGTCTCTGAACTCTCGGGCCACTGTGCTTCCTGCTCGCTCTACCACCCGCTGTGCTCCCCACATCTTCAATTTCATCATGGCTCACCGGGACAGGAGGAGGAAGCAACCGGGAGACCACAGGGCACTGACGGGGAACCAGCGTTGGGCATGTGGCGAGGGCACTGACAGGGCCATCGCCTATCTGAGGCAGAGGGTATTTTCTTGTTTACGCCCTTGACGTTGGACATGCAATGCCCGCCCGCCCGTGACGTGAGTGCTCCCACACATGTCTGGAAGGCAGCTGCCAATGTCTACCCCATGCTCGTGAGCCCATGAGCATCGCAGTGCCGCCAGTCTCCACCGGGGGCCGCTGCTGTGCCAGGCTTCCCCTGGATCCCTCCCTGAGAGAGGAGAGCAGTTCTATGGACTCTCAATCCTCTCTCTCCCCCACCGACCCATGACGGCCCGGGCTCGCTCCCGAACCAGGGTCACCAGTGTGACGCGAGGTGTGGCGTCCAGCGCCTCAACCCTCAGTGCCACCGGGCCGGGTTGAAGTCTCAATCTTGATTGAAGGTCTAGCAGCTTGTCCACTTGATTGAAGATCAGGCCACTTGTCACCTTCAGCCTCTTCTGGACCATTGCAGAGCACAAACACAAGTCCCAACCAGCCTCAGAAGGCCCAGACCCAGGAGAGGCTCCATAGTCCAGCTCCCACAATGGGTTGCAGGTGGCCTAGCACCCCAGCAAGCACTGTTACCCCCTGAAGCTAGCAGACCCCACTTGGAAGGTGTTAGCAAGTTCCCTCCCTGGCTCTGGGGATGTGCCTCCAAACCGGAAGAGACCACACTTTTCCTGCACCAATTCAGCCAGTCCAGGGGCAGCCAAGCAATTTCCCTCCATCACTCCAGTGACATTGGACCATTGTCCTGCAATCTTTATGCAAGTTCCACTTCACGCTGAGACACACAGCAGCAGCAGGGTTTAGGAACATGCAAGCATCTGCTCAACCTTTGCTCACACAGTCTCTGAATGTCAGACCAGCTCCCAAAGCAGCTTCAGCTGGGATACATCTCCCAGCAAATTGTACAGTCCTCAGTTTTCACACAGCCTTGCCCTAGTCCCAGGAATGCTTGACCCCTCCAAGCAGCCCCTAAATGTTTTGATGCAGTGCAGGTTTTCTGCAGTGAAAAATCTCTTCCAGAAGACACCGCACAGTTCCAAATACCCTGAGCATTTTCACAGCAGCTCAGCTCCTCACAAACAGGATCCACTTTTCATTCTCAGAATCAACTCCCAAAATTAGATCCTCTTAAAGGCCCCAGAAGTTCAGTTCTCTCAGAACAGATCCCTCCTGATTCAGTAGGAGCCTGGCAAAAACCGACTCAAACTTTACAAGTCCCGGGGATTCCTTCCAGAGTTCTGCCTTCTGATTTGTTGCCCTCCATTATCAAACACAGTTAATGACTCTTCCAGTCCTCTCATTGGCTGTATTTCTAGGCACCTGAAAATAATTCACTCCCTCTCCCAGGAGTCTCTTGGCTTAGATTTGGGCAAATAGCTCACTGATTGGTAGATAATAGGGGTCAAAGCATCACCTTCATGACTGCCCCATGCAGTCCCCATGCAGTCTCATAGCAGTCCAAATTTCAAAAGGGCTTTTCAACCCTTAGATTTAAATCCATTAGACCAATTCCCCAATATATGATGGGGACCCTTGTCCCCTGTTAAGTGACAACACCAACGTTCACTTCTAGCCTCCCATGAGCACTTTTAAATATTTATTCCCCCCAATTCCTTTAATGCTCTCTGGCACTGTTTTAACACTATGGGAGCCCCTGAACCACTTCCACCAGGTGTCCAACCCCCATTCAGCTAAACCAGGGGGTCAAGATAACCGGGGAACCAAAAGAAGGGCTGCAAAAGATGGCCACCAAACGGAATTGCCCGTAGTGCTACTGTGCATGTGTGGACCTTACTGAAATGGCATTTTAGCCACTGGTCTCACAGATTGGAGCCCCTGCAACCCATTTGGGGCTGGAAAAAATGAGAGCCTGGGGGAACACTCAGGTAAGCCCCAGAGGGGGTTACACCTCCTCTTAAATGCCTATGTGAAAATGGCCAAAAGTTTAACATCAAACACATAACACATTTCTACCTAGACACCTGGGGGATTCAGAAAGAAGCTCGCTTGGTGCATCTCAGGTGTTCCAGTGCAAAGAAGAGATGCACAGAGCCCAAACATTGATATTCATAGAAGATGTGCTATACGATGCCCTTGGTGCATCCCCTATGGATACTAAAGTTGCGCCCAGCCCAAGATGCACTTGCACATTCCCCTGTTGGGGCTGGGAAACAGATGGGCCGTGCATCCCCAGATGCTCTGTGCCCATGTTTGGGATTCACAGCCCAACACATGCAAATGGAGCCATTAGGCATGCAAAGTACAATGGGGCCATTTGAATGTCATTATGGCCCCATTTGCATGAACCTTACAGTGATGCGCCCAGCCAAATGCACCGGGTGCCTTGCAAGGCTGTGAGTAGAACACATATTCCCTGGTAGTCTAGTGGATCCCCTCTCCCTGCCAGTATCCCCGGTAATAAGACAATAAGATTGGAACAATCCCTGGTAGTCCAGTGGAAACCCTCTCCCTGCCCCCAGCCCCGGTAATAAAAAAGAAAGATCAGAATAAGCCCTGGTAATCTAGTGGAACCCCGCCTCCCTGCCCATAGCCCCGGTAATAAATATATTTGACCAATTATCCCTGGCAGTCCAGTGGTACCCCCTCTCCCAGCCCTGACCTGATCACATCACCATATGAAGTTCCAAAGTTTCCACCCCCACTCCGCATCCCCACCCCACCCCACTCCCCTGTTCTAGCATGTGCTGAATGTCGCCAGGCAGCTCAACCCACCCGCAGAAACCACCCTGCTGCTCGCCAACTGAGCTGTCAGTGAATGACAGCTGCTGTAATTCTGGAAGCTCCATTGGTACACCTTGTCGACCAATGGGCTTGCAGTGTGTGCTGTAAGCTGTCATTCACAACTTTGTGAATGATGCAGGTCATTTACAAAATTGTGAATGACAGCTTACATACATACTGCCACTAGACCACCAGGGAGACTTTGGAATTTCATATGGTGATGTGATCAGGTTGGGCAGTGAGAGGGGTACCACTGGACTGCCAGGAATAATTGGTCAAATATGTTTATTACTAAGGCTATGGACAGGGAGGGGGTTCCACTAGACTACAAGGGATTATGCTGATCTTTATTATTGTTACCAGGGATACAGGCCGGGAAGGGTATTACACTGGACTATCAAGGCTGTTACCAGGATATTGTATTTTACAATGGGATTCGGTGGGGGGATGACCACTGGACTGCCAGGGTAGGCAGGCTGCTGTTCTGCTGTCCACAGTACTGCAGACTGCCTGTGGGTGGACACTCACTTAGGTCTACTTTTGTAGATTTATTTTGGAGGTGCATCTTTAGTCCCAAGATGCACCTCCAAGGTGGGTTCTGAATAGGGATGCGCCCCATATGTATGGGAACGCCCCCTCCAGATGCGCTGAATACCATAATAGGTGGTGTTCAGTGCATTGGAGATGGTCCGGTGCATCCCAGATGCACTGGCGCATCTCAGCCCTTTGTGAACCGCAGATGGGTGCATCTCCAAGATGTGCTGGTGCATCTCTTTTGTGAATCCCCCACCCCCCCGATTACTATCTAGCATATAATCAACCATTTGAGAACGGGAAACATTATATAAATGTAACACCCTTGTTACCCGGGGTTACTAGAATCCCAGTAAGACCTAGTGGTAGGCAGGGAAGGCAGCTTGTGAAACTCCAGTTAAATGGATTTCACACTGTCTCACTCTGTTCTCAGTCTCAGCTGAGACTGAGGGATGACATCACCATAGAACTGTCACAGCTGCATGAGTCGCAATGGAATCTGCAGCAGGGAGTTAGAATAGAATGTTGGGAGGTTTGAACAGTAGTCAGTGGTCAGTTGGAGTTTGGAGCTTGCTGAGAGAGGAGCACAGCAGCTATGTGTTAGGCTCTTGGAGCCTCAGCCCTGTCATAGGGCTACATTTAGGAAATAGGGGTGTGTTTCCACCTAAAGAGAGACATAGAAGCTAGTTTTATAGTGGTGGAGACCCCTGATTCGGGTCTCAGTGCCCCATCCCCGAGGGGATGGGGCAGGAAAGTTTAGCCTGTATATTCCAGGGGCAACCCCCTGGCTACTGCTAGTAGAGAAGCTGCCTTATTTTGTCCAAGACTGTGGGAAACAAGAAGATTTCGTGATTCGCCTGTGGGGCACCTGCAACCGGAGGGTGAGTTTCTGTTCTTTCTAAAGGGCCCATGTTTCACCCTGGAACTTGTGTGATGGTGGGGATTAGACTACTGAAGTAGTGGGAGGCCTAGAGTAATAGGCTTAGCCAAAAGTAAAAGTATGTTCAAGTCCAGCACATAGGGAAGTCAAGACATGTAGAGGAGATGTGACATATGTCTACCCAGTAATCTACATTGCCAAGCTTTCAGAAAAGAGTTGTTTAGTATCCAGAGAAAGCGCCGGGTATGGATTGTGGGAGCTGGAGGTGGGAGACCCCCCATCTTTAGTGACCAGGTCCACCTCTATGGATTTGCTCTGTGGATTTCTACTTTGCCTCATGCACTTGGCCAGTGATGAGGGAAGTACCCAGACATGGGATTGGAGGGAAAATTCCCTCTAGGAGTCGAAGGCTCTAAGGTGGTTTGGGGAGCCACAACAGGAAAATTGGTTCATTTCCCAAAATGGACCACGGAGCAAGTGGCCGGCGGGGGAGCCTGGCCAGTGGGGAAACCCAAGTAGTGTACAAGTCGGGCTGTGTACCCAAAGCTGCTGCAAGTCCGGCTGTGTGCCTTGGGTTTAGAGCCTGAGGGCTGGAAATAGTGAAGAAGTGTTCTGTTGTCTCTAATCTGCATTACCAGGAATGTAGCCCTGTGGGGTCCATCTATGCTTTGTTTGTTCAGCTTGATGTGAATAAAAGCCACACTGTAGAATCCATTCCTGGTTCTGGACATTACAGTTATTGCTTCCTGTGTTGGATTTACTTGGGTGCCCTGTGCAGAGTAGCAAACCTAGGCCCCCTATGCCAAGTAACCTTATCCTCCTTGAACCCAGTCCCACCAAATACTGCTGTCAGCTTCAACAGTATGCCACCTGTCATTTTGCAAAAAGGCAGGGGTCCGGGGTTGCAAAATGGAGGCACAGCTTTGGACTTTAATTCTGGGAGGAAGGTGTTGGGCAAGGGCTA
Source organism: Neoceratodus forsteri (assembly GCA_016271365.2). NCBI lineage: Eukaryota > Metazoa > Chordata > Ceratodontiformes > Ceratodontidae > Neoceratodus > Neoceratodus forsteri. The sequence continues at coordinate 325,276,406 of CM028136.1, forward strand.
GCATTTTGGCTATCTGGCAGTGGGTAGCCCAAAAGCTGAAGCAAGTTAACTAAGTGTTTTGCTGTATGCTGTGGATCTTATGCTGCTGTTTAAAATGCCAACTGTTTACCAAGGAGCAGTAAAGCTAAAAGAGTGTGCCTTGTCCTGCATCAATTGTTTACAGCATTTTTGCCTGCTATTTAAATGAACTGGTAAAGAAAAGTGGAAGACGAGGGTAGCAACAGGTAAATTGTGCCCTGGATGTTGGAAATGCTTTTAAAATGAACTGTGGTAAAGAAAAGTGTGGAAGACTAGGGGTGGCAACAGGAAAATTGTGCCCTGGACGTTGGAAATGCTTTCTGAATGAACTGAGAGACTTGTAGTGTAATAGCTATGTTAAATGGCTGAAATGGGCTCCCGCCATGGAGTCGTTGAGGAAAAAAAATGCATTCTGCAGTTTAAATTTGCCTGCTTGACGATCGCCATGAGGAGAAGAGCACTCATGAGGAAGAAGAATTTGCATGGCGTCAGTGATTGGTTAGGCTGCAATCGGAGCTGCCCTCAGCCAGCCTCTACAGTGACTGCCCCAGCATTCGAGAGGAGTGTGAGTGGAGTGCGTGTACTGGCTTGTGGAGGAGCATCGCGAGTGTTAAAACGCTGTAAACCTTCTAAAATAGATTTGTTTGCTTAAAATCAGGCTCAACCCACTAATCGATCATCTGAATTACAAGAGCGGTGGTCGAGGAGACGATCGGCAGGACTGCCCACCCGTTTCTGTTCTGAGGCCTCCAAGAACTGGCTGTAGGCCATTTTTCCCCATCGCAGCAAACAACTACTGATAACAGTAAGTACTATCATTGAAATTGCTCAAACAGTGATTTTCTGCCCTATGCCAGCAAAATATGTGTGCAGCAGTGTAGTCGCTTTGCAAGTAACGACTGTGTCAAGTCCTGCCAGCAAGTGCAAGTCTACTAAGCCATTGACTGTGTGCATAGTAATGAGTTTGGCCTCAGTTTAAAGTTTAAAGCCAGAGAGAGACTGTGAGTTGTAGCCAAATGTGCAGCACTAGTTTTACAGGCAATCCTGTGCTTAAAAACCTGAAGCTTTAAGGGACTGTGAGTAAAAGAAATGTTTCCAGCAAGTGAAAAGTCTGTGGAAAATCATGTAAATGTGTTTAGATCAAGAACAGTGCAAGTTTGTATAGTTTGAGCAAAAGTTATCAGCAGTGTGTGTAAATTGGGTGCGCAGTAGCTTGACCCAATTTCTGAATGTTGATGCACAGGAGTGCTGCCGCCGCCATTACAGGGTGGGGTAGTAAAGTAAACACAGCAGCAGAGGAGCCATTTTAAAACTAAAGAAGGTGTTCAGTAAAGTGGGACTTTCAGTTACAGTGAGCTTTTGTTTGTTTTTCTGCAGTTATGGCCTCAGGACCAGCTCGTTACCTGGATCATGCCCAGGATGCAGTAACAGCAGCAGTAAATAGACTGAGGGATATTGAAAAGTGGTGTTATGGAGGACAACTGCCTCTTCATGTGGCGATTCCTAGTTTTCCAGTGCATGTGTGTCAAATATGCTTGAGAGCTGGAAAGGATGTCTTCATGATTCCTCACTGTGCTGGATGCCTAGAAAAATATGGCTTGTATAAAGCACCTCAAATTCGTTTGACTCCCACATGGAGAAATATTCAGGAACCTGCAGTTGGCAGCACACAGCACCAGGCGGAGCCTGTGGAAGAAGGGCCCTCGGGGGAGTGTGGCACAAAGCTAGAGGGTGTAGAGTTAGAGACAGAACCAGAAGTTGAAGTTTCGGATGCTGGATCCCAGAAGGAAAGTTCAGATAAAGCATCAGTAGACCCCTGGGTGGGGGGGCCTAGCCCAAGTCTCTTAGGCGAAGATGAGATGCGGGAGGCCTTTGAATGGGAGGTGTTGACCTCCGTGCCTAGTGATGAATGGATAGTCTCAGGAGCGAGAACGACTGCTCACTCCTGGGCTCAGATCCTCAGTGAAGAGGAAGATGAGGAGGAACCTATGTGGCCTTGTGAAAAAGGAACGGGTACACAGCCTCAAGATCTTGCCTCGGAGGAATGCATGGAAGAAAGTGGTATTGCCACTGCCCTGGCTATGCAGGAAGAAGAAGTCAGGGATCCGTCTTTAATTTCATTAAGGATGCGAAGCTGGCAGAACCAGGACTGGCCGCCCCCAAGCCAGGCCAGTGGTCTCAGATTGACCAAAGCTAGTAAAGAGGAGAGACTGGTTCGTAGAAAGGCAAATGAGATCTATGGTATGACCTTTCCTACCTTTTCTCGGAAAGTCTGGGAGGAGATTGAAAACAGCAGGAAGTCCTGGATCTGGGCGGAAGCAATGAAAGGTGTGCATCCTGGGGCCAACAAGCATGTAAAAAACAGACTGTTTCATGAGAAGTATATCCAGTGGAAGAAAGGCAGGACACTGTTTATGGACAGAGTGCGAATAGTGGATGGAGAGGGACGTGAAATCTCCCACTGTGAGAATTATGTGCGCCCAGACAGGGTAATAATTCAAGCTCCTGACCCCCAGTACTATTGGCCTCAGTGCAAGGACCTCCCAGCAAATGTGCCCGTGCCTACTAAATGGAAAGCCGAGCAGTGGTAGTCAATACTGCCACACCAGCCTGTGAAGTGCCTTTATTGATCCGCCAGTATGGATGTCCAGGACTCAGGTGCCCAACATTCATCAGTTCTACAGTGTACTGGCCTTTCCAGAATCCATCGACTGGCCCACCAGATGACTTCAGATCCAGAGAGGACACCAGCCCAGCTGTATCCTGATCCATCGCCTGGTAATAGGATGACATCAGACCAGCTGTTTTCCTTTTTGTTCCTGTTCTAAGGTTCCATCTCCAGAGATGACATCAGCCCAGTAGCTCCCAGATGTGCCCTCCTGTGGTTCCCGGAAGATGTCCTCCCAGCTGTATCGGAAGAAATGCTGCCAGGGAGAGTCTTCATCAGAGGTGCAGGTCGGTTCAGAATTTTCCATTCTACAAGGGGCTGGTAAGTCCGAACTTTTCTATCTTTATGACATTGCAGTACACACCCTACACTAGCAGACTCCAAAATGTGTGAACTGTCCTCAAAGACTCTCCCCTTCGGGACTTTGGCCTGTTAGAACTGTGCTTCACCGGGCTCCGGCCCAGGAAAGACTGTTTAATGGATTAGCCTTCGAGCACTGTGGTCACTAGTTGGGACTTTTAGGGCACTCCATCCCCCCAAATGTGTATTGTAAATAATGTTGTTGTTTTCTAATGTATGTACTGTTTCCTACCTTTTCTAAAAAAATCTTTTTGGGATTCTTCAGTGTTTTGATGGTAGGGGTTTAGGTAGACTGTGTATGCAGATTAGGAGTGTGTGTTGTCTTTCTTTTTCTTGCAGGTGTTCCTGGAGAAGATAGAAGAGAAGACAAGAGGAGGAGGGGCTCATCAGAGTTCCTCACTAGTACTTTAGTGTGTAGTAATTTAAAGTACTGTGGTGTTGTTATTGTTGTTGTTACTGTATTAACCCTTCCCTTCCACAGGTGTGGTTGTGGGGGTAGGGAGGAGGCAATAAGGTGATATAATAATGTGGTATTTGTGGTATTATTCTTGGTGTGTGGTTGCAGGTTGCCCAAGGTCGGGGAGGTCCACGGGTTGTTTTTGCTTTTGGGGTATTAAGTTAGAGGCAGATAGGTTTTCCCTAGAGGGCTGGGGGGATAGACAGGCTGTGGCCCTGACCTGTAGTAGGGGTTGCAGTGCTGAGCTATTAGGGCTATGCTCTGGACAGTTCTACCAGAGCCACTCAGGCGTCCACAGTAAGTGGGTAGGTGGGTAGTGCAGAGGCTGATATGTCAGCTAAAGGCCCTAAGCCCTTAGTGTTGCCTGCCTGTGCTCACACATGGTAGTAGGGGCCTGATCACCCCTCCGCAGGTAGCACATAGGGTGGGATGGCCTAAAGTTGGTAAACAAGACTGCGGACAGTCATTTTCCTGGTCAAGGGTGAGTGTAACCTCCTGTTACCTGGGGTTACTAGAATCCCAGTAAGACCTAGTAGTAGGCAGGGAAGGCAGCTTGTGAAACTCCAGTTAAATGGATTTCACACTATCTCACTCTGTTCTCAGTCTCAGCTAAGACTGAGGGATGACATCACCATAGAACTGTTGCAGCTGCATGAGCCACAGTGGAATCTGCAGCAGGGAGTTGGAATAGAATGTTGGGAGGTTTGAACAGTAGTCAGTGGTCAGTTGGAGTTTGGAGCTTGCTGAGAGAGGAGCACAGCAGCTCTGTGTTAGGTTCTTGGAGCTTCAGCTCTGTCATAGGGCTACATTTAGGAAATAGGTGTGTGTTTCCACCTAAAGAGAGACACAGAAGCTAGTTTTAAAGTGGTGGAGACCGCTGATTCGGATCTCAGAAAGTTTAGCCTGCATATTCCAGGGGAAACCCCCTGGCTACTACTAGTGGAGAAGCTGCCTTATTTTGTCCAAGAGTCTGGGAAACAAGAAGATTTCGTGATTCGCCTGTGGGGCACCTGCGACCGGAGGGTGAGTTTCTGCTCTTTCTAAAGGGCCCATGTTTCACCCTGGAACTTGTGTGATGGTGGGGATTGGACTACTGAAGTAGTGGGAGGCCTAGAGTAATAGGCTTAGCCAAAAGTAAAAGTATGTTCAAGTCCAGCACATAGGGGAAGTCAAGACATGTAGAGGAGATGTGACATATGTCTACCCAGTAATCTACATTGCCAAGCTTTCAGAAAAGAGTTGTTTAGTATCCAGAGAAAGGGCCGGTATGGATTGTGGGAGCTGGAGGTGGAGACACCCCATCTTTAGTGACCAGGTCCACCTCTATGGATTTGCTCTGTGGATTTCTACTTTGCCTCATGCACTTGGCCAGTGATGAGGGAAGTACCCAGACATGGGATTGGAAGGAAAATTCCCTCTAGGAGTCGAAGGCTCTAAGGTGGTTTGGGGAGCCACAACAGGAAAATTGGTTCATTTCCCAAAATGGACCACAGATCAAGTGGCCAGTGAGGGAGCCTGGCCAGTGGGGAAAACCCAAGTAGTGTACAAGTCGGACTGTGTACCCAAAGCTGCGTGCAAGTCTGGGCTGTGTGTCTGGTGGGTTTAGAGCCTGAGGACTGGAAATAGTGAAGAAGTGTTCTGTTGTCTCTAATCTGCATTACCAGGAATGTAGCCCCGTGGGGGTCCATCTATGCTTTGTTTGTTCAGCTTGGATGTGAATAAAAGCCACACTGTAGAATCCCATTCCTGGTTCTGAACATTACAGTTATTGTTTCCTGTGTTTGGATTTACTTGGGTGCCCCTGTGCAGAGTAGCCAAACCTTGGCCCCCTCTGCCGAGTAACTTTATCCTCCTTGAACCCAGTCCCCACCAGGTACTGCTGTCAGCTTCAACAGCATGCCACCTGTTGTTTTGCAAAAAGGCAGGGGTCCAGGGGTTACATAAAGTTCAGTGAGTACTTTTCCTGTAACCAATTCTCCGGCCACATAAGATGTGGCTCTTATAAACTTTATGCACCCCTTTGGAGACAATACGACCCACTTACCAGATATGTTTTAATATCTTGTATTTATATATATATCATCATATATTTTTTTATCAACGTTTTGTAGTGTAGAAAAACACTATGAAATTTTGATAAAAAAATATATGATGGTCTAAATAAATATAGGATATTAAAACATATCCAGTGAGTGGGTCATATTGTTCCAAAGGTGCTCATAGATTTCATAGAGGTTTTGGAGCTTTGATCCTCCTGGAATTTCTTTTATATCCTTAGGTACTGGAGGGCTACATTGCCACTCTGTGGTGTCTTATAAAGTTTAATCTTGGTCACTGTAGGAACTTTTACTACCTCCCAATATATTTATACTACTATTTTCCCTTTCCCCATACTCTTGCACCTCCCTTTCCTTGGCTTAGCTACATTACCCTAGGATCTGGAGGGTTTAGCACTAACTGGGCATATAAAATACCTTTTGAAGGGACCTAGGAGTGATATAGACCCTTCTTATGTACCACAAATAGAGGCAAGTCTGTGGGTACCCATGGGGCATCATAAGTTAATTTCAATTGTTGCTAAAATGTATTGTTGCTGCCTTGTATATTTGCTTACTGTACTGCTTCTCCTGTATATGTACTGTAATTGTATTCTATCCCGATTTTCCCATCCCCCAGGATGCATCTGGAATTGAGCAGCCTCCGCTCAGCATGCCTTCTTGGTTAAACTCTTAAATAAATAAATAAATAAATAAACAGATATAGATCTCAAAGTTCTGCCTGACCTCCTCGGGGTTTTTTGCACCTCACATCCAGTGTCCACCTCCTGTTCAGAGGCAGAGTCCACATCTCTATCCCCAAACCTGTGCCTTTCTCCTCATCAGCTGGGGCAGGACTTCATACCACTACCACATCCTCACCCTCTGGGCTAGTGGGACTCTCCTGAGGCTATTCAGAGGACCCGGTCAGACTAGAATTCAAGTCTGAGGGGGCCTCCAAAGGCACTTCTTTAGGGAGCTGCTCCTATATCACCAAACAGACCAGTCGGACTACTATTCAAGTCTAGAGTGGTCCCCTCAAGGCATGTCAGGAGCAGCCTCCCCATCCTCCCTCTGTCCCCTAGTCACAGCTGTATCTATTAGAGTCAGGGGTGGTTCCTGAAACAATCTTGCTAACTTGGGTGTAGGATAAAAACACTGGGGTGTACCTTTAGTTTCTCCCTCTATTTCATCATCCGAGTCCGAGTCCTTCTCGGATACCCCCATCTCCCTGGGCAGGCCCAGCTCCATGGAGCCACTACTCTCATGCCTCTGTCTTCTGCATGCAGCAGCTTGAGTGGTGGGGGGTGTAGGAGGATCTTCTGTATCAGCTTCTGCATCCACCTCCCTGTCTCCGATGGGGAGCAGATGATTCTAGTGTATCACTTTATGCCCTTGAGTCTCTCCTTCTGGCGAATCTTGTACACAGATAGCTCTTCCAACTTCTAGCACCACATACGGGTTTGCCCACTGGTCAGTGAGCTGATGTTTCCCAGGTATTCTCAAACTCTGAAGTAGCACTTTGACACCAGGCTTTCATTTTTGAGCCCGCACTCTCCCATCGTACTGCACATTGCTTTATTATCTTGGTTCCACTTTGTGGCCATCTCTGAAGCAAGGCGATGAGCTTCATCTAACTGTTGCTTCAATTTCTTCACATACTGCAAGTAGTCACTCTCCTAGGTGTCATCTGCTGATACCCCAAAACACAGGTTCACAGGCAGGTGGGCTTCTCTCCCAAACATAAAGTGGTATGGGGAGAACCCTGTAGCATCATTCCAGGTGCAATTATTTGCATGGACCAGGGTGCTTACTTGTTGACTCCAGAGTACACTTGACTCGGGGATCTAAGGTGCCCAACATGTCTAGAAGGGGTCTGTTGAATTGTTCCGGCTGAGGGTCCCCTTGAGGGTGATAAGGTATAGTGTGAGATTTTCTGATACCCCACAAGTACAAAAGCTCTTTTCTGAGTCGACTCTCAAAGTCACGCCCCTAGTCTGAATGGATCCTTTGAGGGGCTCCGTAGTGCATGATGAATTTTTCCACTAATATTTTTGCCACGTTGGTTGCTTTCTGGTCTTTGGTGGGGTATGCTTGGGCATACTTAGTGAAATGGTCTGTGACCACCAAGATGTTAGAAATATTTCTGGAGTCTGGTTCAAATGTAAGGAAGTCAGTATAAACTAGTTCCATGGGAGCACTACTATGTATGTTGACTAGTGGGGCAGCCCTTTGAGGAAGCGCCTTCCTCTGAATACAACTCTGGCAATTTCTGCAATAGGCCTCTACATCTGTTCCCATCTTCGGACAGTAAATCCTGCTCTTAACTAAATCCAGGGTACATTCACTGCCTAGGTGTCCCATGTCATCACGCAGCACTTTCAACACTGTCATTATGTACCTTTCTGGTAACACCAACTGTTCACATTGTGCCCCTGTTGATCTTGAGTCTGCCAGTAGAGCACCCACTTTTCCAGTCATAGCTTGGACCACTCTCACAGCAGTAGCTTAGCAGGAGGATAAGCAGTATCTACTTCTGATGGAGCTCTCTTTTGTCGCAGTGCTCGGATGATCTCCCCTGTGACAGGGCTGGCTCTCTGCTCCCTTCTCAAATCCTGGGTAGTCCGCTGCAGTAAGGACATCACATTCAGGGCATCCAGGTGGCAATAGGCAATGGGGATGCAGCTTCTTGAGGCTTCCAGGCAGTCCACCAGGCACAGGGCATCTTCTGCAGGAGGGGACTCTTCACCATCGAATTTTTTGCACAAGGCTTTCACCGCTTGTTTGTGTATCCTTACCCACCTGGAGTACTCATCTGACTAGGCTTGGGGCATTTGGACAGAGTGTCAGCATCCACATGGTTCAGACCAGGGCAATACTCCACACAGTAATCATAGGTGGACAAAGTGGAAAGCCACCTATGACCAGCTGAATCCAATTTAGCTGTGGTCTGCACAAAAGTAAGTGGGTTGTTGTCAGTCTTCACAGTAAACTTTGCCACATACAGATAGTCGTGGAATTGGTCCACAATAGCCCATTTTTAAAGCCAAAAATTCCAGCTTGTGGACCAGATAACTTTGCTTCGATGGGCTCAAACTTCAGCTGGCATAGGCTACTGGGCACAAGCCCTCTGGGTATTCCTGGTTCAGCACTGCCCCCAGGTCACTGAAGCTTGCATCGGTGTGTAGGACATAGGACTTCTACGGATCAGCATAGGCAAGTACCGGGGCATGAGTTAAACAATAGATGATGTCTTCAAAGGCCCAGTCACACTCCTCAGTCCACCAGATCCAAAAGGTTCTGATGGTCAAAAGTATCTAGGTTGATCTGCCTGGGCTCTTCTTGCTCTTATTTGTCAGAGGATACCCCTGCAATAGGTTCAAAAGGGGCCTGACTACTCTGGTGTAGTCCTTCATGAATCTTCGGTAGTATCCACAGAAGCCAAGCAACCATTGGAGTTCTTTAAAGGTTCTGGTCCTGGGCCAGGTGGTAAGGGCTTCAGCTTTATTGGGGTTTATCTGGATACTCTTTGCAGAGACTATGTGCCTAACATATTTAACTGAGGCCAGGAAGAATTGGCACTTATCGATGGACAACTTCAGGTCAAATGCCTCCAGGTGGTCCAATACCTTGAGCAGCCAGGCTTTGTGTTCCTCCAACATTTTCCTGAACACAATGATGTCACCCAGATATACCAAGCACTCCAATAAGTTCATATATCCCCAACTGCCTTTTCCAACAAACACTGAAACCTGGATGGGGCACTGGAAATATCCTGTGGCATCTGAAGAAAGTCATAAAATCCAAGCGGGCATATGAAGGATGTCTTCTTGATCCTGTGGGGCCATAGGGATCTGATAGTACCCACTCCTTAAGTCCAGGACTGAGAACCACTGGCTGCCAGTTAAACAGTCTAATACATCCTGTATCCTGGGCATTGTATACTGATCCAGTACAGTCTGCTTATTCAGGGTGCGATAGTCCATGCACATCCGAATGGCTCCACTCTTTTTCCTTACAATGACAATAGGAGACACATAGGGGCACATAGATTTCTGGATGATTCCTGCAGCCATCATCTCCTGGAGGTGCCTCCTCATGTCATCTATATCAGCTGGGGCAAGTTGCCCAGATCTTTCTCTGAATGGGTGTTCATTGGTGAGCCTTATATGATGCTGCTCTCTTGTCACACATCCAATGTCCCACTCATGCAGAGACAATACTTTTGTTCTGGCCACCAGTTTCTCTTGAACTCTTTCTTTTCAATCCTCCAGGATGGAGGAGTCACTCAAATCGAATAATCTAGGATCAGTTCTCGAGGGGGCACCTTCTTTCACTGTAGCAGGTTGCACTGCTATACCTGCATAGTAGACCCTCGCCAGGGTCCAGCCTCTTTTCACCACCACCTCTCTGTCCATAATTTTCATCACCTGCACCATGATCCTTCTAACATATGCATGGCTTAATGCAGCCAGGACACTAGGCTTCACTAACAGCCCCACTGGTAGCCCATGTTCCTCAGGGGCGTCCAGCATTAGGATCTGATTCTTTACGTCCTTTTTCAGTCTCACTTCTCCACTGATATTACACTCCATACTGGGTGACAACACAATTTCTTCTCTATCTCTCTCCACCATACTATTCCTACAGAGTCATCTGGTTCCTCTGTGGGGGGTTTCCTTTTCCTTTTGAAGGCCTCTCTGACCATTGGGTGAAGGCGCCACTCTTTACCTTCCCTCTCAGCTTCACGAGCCTGACATAGTTGAGAGAGATGGCCGGACACATGGGCATTTGCGCCGACTAGCACAGGCAGCCCCATCATATATTCTGGACTCAGGACAAATCACAGCCAGAGTTTTCACTGCTTGTCCCACACCGGCCACCGTAGCTGGAAAAGCCATCCACACTGGGATGTACTCGAGATAGGGATAGGATTTCTCACTGAGCCCCTACACGTGTAGTCCTTCTAGCAGTTGTAGTTCTATGTGAGACAAATGTTTGTCATACCAGGACTTCAGGATGATAATAACTTGGGAACTGCTATCCAAAACAGCTTGAGTGGCAATCCCATTGATAGTGACAGTAGTCGATGGTCCCACCAACTTGCACATGTCGACTGAGGCTGATGTGGTGGTTTTAGCTGTAGAGGCTCTCATGTGAGCCATGGAGCTGGACCTGCCAGGGGTCCTGGTGAACTCCCTTTCTGGGCCCCTATGTAGTTTCCCCTGGTTCTGACTATGGTTCTCAGATGGCCTATCTTGAGTTAGGGGGCTGTTCATAGGCATCCTACATCCCTTCCCTATATGGCCCTCATTCCCGCAACAATGACAAATAATGCCCCCCCCCGGTGCCTTTGCCTATTGGGCATCACAGGGCGTGTCCCCGAGATTCCCACCGAGGGCTGAGGGCTACTGGGCTCCACTCTGAGGTGCTTTCACTAGTCTGGGCCAAAACCGGCGTTCCCACCCTCTCTAGCTCAGTTACCCTTCTAATCATCTCATCCATCTGAGTTTTAAACCAAGCTTCTGTTAAGGGTGCTGGTGCTGGGGGCCCAGCATCAAAGGCTGTGGGACCTGAGCTAGGAACTATCCAATCTACCCTTGTGGTTCAACTAATCCTAGTTCACAGACAGTTTAGCTGACGTAACCACATCTTTGCACTCCCTCAACAGAGTTTTCAACTCTTGTATCTCACCATGGGGCTCTCTCTCTCTCTCTCTCTCTCTCTCTACCTGGGAAATAGTCATTGAGGTTCTTTGTACCCTTCATTGTCCTTGCTCCTCTTCTACCTCTCTGACTTCCCACACCAGTACCCAGTAGGGAGGGGGTACTCTTCCTATCCGCAAGATGTAATTGAAGCACTAGCAGGAAGGAGTGACAAGCAGCTTTTACCGCATGCTCTAATTTCACATGGTTCAAATCTTGAGCCACCACTTCCCCTTCCCTAAACACCCTCTGCAACACTCTCTCCACTTGGGTTAAAAAGGCAGACAGGGGCTCCGCTTCCCATTGATGGTGGTCTTAAACTTCCATATAAGGTTCTTACAGGACTCTGGGCTACCAAAGATGCTTTCTAAAGCTATCGGGTACACATAGGCTGGGGCATCAGGATCAGTGGCCCGTAATGAGCAAATAACTTCTAAGGCAGGCCCACAAAGGCTCTTCAGCAGGTGCTTGCTTTTCTCAACCTCTGAGCACTGCCAGTCTTGCACTAGAGGGGTGGCACAATCCATTCATGCCTCCAGGTCATCCTCACTAGGGTTGGCTTAACACCTGAGAACATCCTCAACTTACGGTAGGAGTCAAAAGCCACCGGTACATGACCAGGTTGGGGTTTCTCATTTCGTGGGGATAATGGTGAGGACCCAGTTCCCTTTCCCCCTTCCCCCGGGACAATTACACTAAAGGACATGACAATGGGCCAGGTCTCTGATAACCCCTCAGCCACCAAAGCCTCAGGTATCCATGCAACCTTTATGACATTTGTACATTCCATTAACATAGTCAAGGTTCCTTCAACAGAGTCAAGCATTTTACCTCGTACTTTTACCTTACCAGATCCCTTTATTGTGGACAGATACTTCTCTATGGCCTTCTCTTCTGCATCAGATGTACCCCTAAAGCAGAAGGGACCTCTGGGGGTCCATTTACATGCCATTACTCCATTCAACCAGTTTGGCCTTATCTTGTTTCATAGGCCTACCGTTCGGCCTGAAAGGGGTCCGGACATGGGTGCTGAGGACCCCACAGGGATCTTCCAGTTTGGATCCTCAGTGATGGGCATGGCTAGTGAACAGGAGATCCCAGGTGTGCCTCCAAAGATGTAGCCCAGGTGCCATGTGCCACTGGGCTACTACCACAACCTGTTGGTGCTGAAACAGGTTAAGGGGGACTGGGTCCTGCTACTGTGGTGTTCGGGGGTCCTGTTCCCAAAGTTATGACCAATAGCGCAGTGCCTTCACCCAGAGTAAATGGTAAGTGGGTCAGGTGACCAGCTGGCACAGCCCCTGGGATGCTGCACCTCCCCACCTCCCCTGCCAACCACTCCATATGCCAAGTACACCACACACCTTTTGCTAGCCTTCTTCCCAAGCCCCACACTGGAGAAGGTTGAGCTCTACCTCCCCCTCAGGTATGGCAGGGGAACATGACTACACAAAAACAATGATAGTTGCACAGATTTCTCATGATTCAAAAATAATGGGGATCCTTTGAACCCGAGGCTCTACACCTCAGGGCTCCCTTATAGCCTCACCCTCCAGGTTCTTTGGGGCACTGTGCCCAATTGACTATGAGTGGCACATCAGTTCTAAACACATGGTAAAGCAACTATAATTGTAGGAGCTACTTACTAGTAGGCTCCAATCTAAACTGGTTCACACAATGCCCTAAATCACTTTTACAGCATACGCATAGTCACATCCTATTTATAGTGTCCAGGTGTACCCCACTTTAAATGCTGTGCACCTTAGGTCCAGTGTACCTGTTACCTGGGAAAACATCTCTAAAATAGCATACATTTTACTCTGTCCCCAACATGCCTCTTTTCAACCACTACCCCAAAAGGGGATTTACTACTGAATTTAGATGCTTTAAAGGTCAGGCCAAATCTTAAACCACTTTCCATAACAACTGTAACACTTAGGCTTTAAAAATATTTTTCATATTTAAAACACTAACAAGAGCAGGTAAAACAGTGCAATAAACACTATAAACAGATTAATTAGAAGGTGGCTGCAAGAACCAAGGGCAAATCCATAAATGTCCATCTAAGGCAGATTATAACACTTTTAATTGAAGTCACTAGAGTCTCTGGTGATACCAAGAAGTCAGTGTGGATGACACAGTTCGAATCCCAGCAAAGTCTTAGACATTTACCAGACCATCCTGAGAGAAAAGAGATGGAACAGAGTCACCGATTGTAGGGTCAGATGGGCCAGAGTTGGCCTCATCCCTCTAGCAAGAGCCGAGCACTTGCTTCTGAGCCTCCTCTTCCACTTGAACTCCAAACAGTGACTGCAGGATCCTCTATACCACAGGAAACTCAGATGTCATCATGCAGTGGCATGAAGTTGTCTTGGCAGAAAAATGATGTAATTTCTGGAATGCCTGCTCCTGGGCTGAGGTCATTTTCAAGGGAAGTTGGACAGCTGATCTGAGATCATCTTGGCAGGAACCTGGACTTCTCACTGGTGACTCAGCCAGACATGGGCAAACACTAGCTTGGTGCATTGCAGGAGGTTGGTGGGTCTGGTAACCTGGCATCTGTGCTCCTCTCTCCATATCTATCCTCAGTTCATCTGGGCAGCAGCAGCTTGGGCACCCACATAAGTGGACTATCCAGTGTCCTCCACAGCTAGCCAGCAGTCACAGATTCACACACCATGGGGATGGCATTTCTAAAACAGTTCATGCAGTTAGGGAAGTTTGTTTCAAACTAATAGCCAGGCAGGCAGGTACTTTAGAAAGGGGGGTTACATCAGGCACTATGTCATTGTCCTTCACGGATCGGGAACAAAGCCTCATCACCTTTAAGTCAGTATGTACAGTTAACGCTAGGATCGCATGGGGACAGGATTCCAAGTCTCTCAGTTTGGTGGCAGCAGGATTCATAATGCAGTGCAATTTTGGTCTCCCACTTTTTGTTCGCTTGCGCAAGGAATGTATTGGGACAATACGGCATTTGAGAGGTGTGCCACTGCCAGAGCCAATTACAGCTGAAACTGCAATGGGCTTGGCAGTATACACCAATTACCAGGCACTATGGTCATGACACAAGTTCAGCATTGCTGACATGGCATGTTGTATACTTAAAAGAAATGAACAGCTCCAATGGGAACGCACTTCATTTCTTTCATAGCCATAACTCCAGCCATGCGCATTGCAGTTGACACTAATGCGCATGGCCGGAGTTACATGGCTTCTGCCACCAGCCGCTCTCTCTCTCTCTCTCTCCCCAGTTTCTCACTCTCTGCCACCATTCCCAGGTTTACTCATGAGCTGCAGTGCAGCTTTCTGTATTGGTGGCTCCTCCCACCCACCGCCAGGCTCTCTGTCCCAGGTCCTCGCTCTTTGCACCCCCCCCAGGCTTTCTCATGAGCCATGGTGCCACTTTAATGTTTATGTTTCCCTGTAAAAGAGAAAATGGTCCCCCGACAGTTTTTTTTTTAATTCCTCAAAAAAAGAAAATGGTCCCTTGTCATCTCCCCCGTTTCCCTTCCCCATCCCTGCCCTCCAGCAGTGCACCCACCTCCCCTTACCTCCCTTACCCCATACTTACCTCCAGTGGTTGGCGGCTGTGATCTTCTCTGGACCGGGACACATCTGCACTCTTCAAAGCCGAACCATGAACTGAAGGATTAAGGTAAGCGATGTATAATGGCTGTCAATGGGGGGGTTCAACTTATGTTGATATCTCAGCCATTTTTGGAACTGTTGCTCCAAATATTCAACATACTCTTTATGGGACTCCACCTCATGAACACTGGCACTGACATTTTGTTACTCAGTCCTTAAAGGTGATTTTTGCAGACACAGTGCAGAATCACTTTTCGGGCTGATTTACGGTACATGACAGTGCCTGTGTTCATGAGAGAGGTCCCAAAAGACTATGTTGAAAAATTTGGTGAAAAATCCTCAGAATGACTGCATTATGAGCTGCGCTCATGAAGTTTCTACGCATGCTCATAACTTCGCCATTTTTTTATATTTTGTCTCCAGATTTTCCACATTGCCATTTTTTTCACACCTCCTCATGAACAGCACAGCTGTAATTTTTCACATGCTACCCAAAATCGAAACTGCACCACACGCTATTCAGCTTAGGCAAGAAACAAGCATTGTAATGCTGTAGAAATCCCAGAGTAAAGGGAAGTTTGGAACGGCAGCTCTGGGTGGTCTAAAATGAAACTAAACACAGGCTGCAAGTGGCTGTAACTTGTTTCAGTTAAAAAAGTTATAATCTGAGGGTAGAAACTAACAGAACATTGAATCCAAGTTGTTCTAATGCCCATAATGAAAGAATTTATTTAGGAACACAAGATCCCAAGCCCCTGAGGAAGTGCAGTGTTAGGTGAAACATTGGGCATACCTAGGGGATCATGGTGTTCTAAGAAAATATTACAATAAAACTACATTTCTTATGATGAACTGAGTGGCTGGTTTCCAGATACTCTTTCTCTTCTACACTGAGGTCAACCGTTCAACCAGACCCCAATAGGAACATTTGGAATACTTTGTACAAAGGGCACCCACCCACATCCTCTTCCTTGTCAGCCTCCAAAGGAGTCACAAGTTAACTCTTTGTGGTATGGATGACCACAGAATAGTAGTCCTAACTAAGGAGCAGGGCTGCTTGGGGGGGCACACTTCCTCACAGAATGAGTGGTAGAAGCATGGAATTGACTAGTCACCGGAGACCAGTTAGGGTCTGTGGAGGTACAGTAGGCAGGGAACCCTTGGTCAGACTGGGTGGGCCTAGCATGATCTTCTGTGCTGTCAATTTTCTAGTGTTCTGTGTTTTACAAAGTATCTCAAAGCACTTTGATGCCATCGGGTTACTGGTGACTTAGTGATAGCTACCCCTGCCTTGTGGATTCAACAAGGTTGAAGGGCCTAGGTCCATTAAATACCTTATGGGGGGTTGTAGCCAAAGGTAGAATGAAACAGCACAGCTAGTACAGTGCCAGTGAGCCTGGTATAAGTACTGTACCACCCCCTGAAATACAGTACCTCCCTTCCCCACCCACTACCCCACAGGATCAACCAAACTGTATATGAGAGAGCCCCTTAAATCCCTCTCCCTTGAAAGTGTTTTCCTTTTTAGTGGGGATAGGAGATGTGAGGTGTTATGCTGGCTTATTGGGTCACTCAGGGAATGCCCCCCCCCCATGGCCGTGGTGTAAAATTATAAAAATAAAGACAGAAAATTATGTACCTTGCAGGTTGGTCCAAGGGATGTCCTGGCTGGCATAGAGGTCTACGGTCCTAAGGTGTCTTTTGGAGATCTTAGCTCTCTGCGTTAGCAAGATAGTTGCTCAGGTGGACACACTGGGGTGCCTATTAACCACCCAAAAAGATGGTGGTCCAGGCGTTCAACCCATGATTGGACTATATAGAGGCCTGTAAGGGCCTAGGCTTGTGGAGAGTAGTTTTTGTCTGCCCCTTCAAGTAATTTGTTCGAGTGGCCCTTCTCCTGACTGCAGCTGGAGTATGGGGTAGTATGGGGGTCATGGAGAAGCATAGTAAGTGACAGTGTATTTCCTGCTGCCTACTGTTTGGACCCATGGTGGGTTGGAAACAGGGAGCCAATGTGTGGTAGACAGCAGCAGCTTTCACTCCTCAATCAAGTTTACAGCTAGGAAGGCCTGACCGGCTGAATGAGGGAGTGGAGACACTTTATTGGTGGGGTTTTGTAAGCAGGTAAAGTCCTGCTTTTAATCACAGTACTGGCATGTGTTGCTATCCTGGCATCGGAAGGGCAGGCAGCTCTGATGACTGGGAAAGAAAGAAAAGATGACTCACCGTAGTAATGTTGTTTCTTCTTAAGCGATCACTCACTATGTTTACACTTGATGCAGTCATCTCGGCCGAGATGTGATGCCCAGGAGATAGAACTTTTGCAAATCATAAAATTTGGAATGTAGGTTCAAACTCTGCACCTGTCCTCCATTCTAGCCATTGCTCAGATCTGTTTCCAAGTCAGAGTGGAGCAGAGACTAGTGAAACTAGCTAAAAGGCTACTCAAAAAATTGTAGAAAAGCTTTATAGAATTTTTAAAACACCAAACAAATTGAAGCAGACTTGTGAAATTTTACCACATAAACAATAACACCAAACTTACAATTATAGGAACTACAATAGTAATGCTGATGCAACCTCAAAGGAACTGATTCTTGTGAGAACCTATGTCAGGGTATGGAAGGGGAGGCAGGGTCAGGGACTGTATACTTAGTGAGTGGTCCCTTAAGAAGAAACAACATTACTACAGTAAGTGAGTAATTTTTTCTTTTAACCCCAGGAATCATTCACTTAATGTTTACACTTTAGGCAGACTCAGAGCAGTACCTTGGGAGGCTGAGTCCAGAACCTAGTAAGGAAAAAGGTCCTGCAAGACAGCAGTTCCAAATCTGGCATCCCTTCTGGACTGTATATCCAAACAGTAGTGCTTTGTGAAGGTTTGTACTGTTTTCCAAGTAGCTGCTTTGCAAATATATAGCAATGGGATGCTCCTTGAGGATGCCACAGAGACAGAGTACCACTTGTGGTGTGTGCCCTTAAGATGGTTTGTGGCATTTTTCCAGCTTTTTCATAGCAGAACTGAATGTAAGAGACTAGACCGTATGAGGTATATCTCTTTGTAGCTGGATTGCCTTTGCCAACCTTACCATAGGTAACAAAAAGCTGGATACTGCGGAACCTGATATCTTTTGTATGGTCTGGTCCATGTATATAGTCAGGACTCACTGTAGGTCCAGGCTATGCAATGTTACCTCATTTGGACTGGAATGCTCTGGATAGAG
This sequence comes from Neoceratodus forsteri, assembly GCA_016271365.2. Taxonomy (NCBI): domain Eukaryota; kingdom Metazoa; phylum Chordata; order Ceratodontiformes; family Ceratodontidae; genus Neoceratodus; species Neoceratodus forsteri. The sequence goes on from CM028136.1 coordinate 325,294,465, forward strand.
TACAAGGAGAGTCACTGACTGATTCAGGTGGAATTCAGATACCACCTTAGGAAGGACTTTCCTGTTGGTTTGAAGAACTACTTTATCCCTGTGTGGGATTATGTAATTTGGCTCTGTGCAAAGGGGGTGCAATTCACTTACTGTCCTAGCAGAGGTCACTGCAACCAGGAATATGGTTATCCATGTGACATACTTCAGGCCAGCAGTTTCCATAGGCTCTAAGGGAGCCACCATAAGCTGGGAAAGGCATATGTTGAGATCCTAGGGTTGGACATAGTCCCTCACTGGTGGGTACAAGTGGCTTATACCTTTAAAAAAAACTTTCCAAAATGTGTTGTGAGAAGAAAGACACTCCCTTGCCAGATGATATTTATGCTCATACTGCTGCTAAGTGCACCTTTAAATTTGAAGGCTGTAGATTTAATGACTACGAGTGTAATAGGTAGTACAGAAGTATAGGCAATTCTGCCTTTATAGAAACATAGAAACATAGACTTTGATGGCAGATAAGGACCGCTTGGCCCATCTAGTCTGCCCATTTCCCTACCTACAGGAAAAGGCCGCAGATCCTAGTTAACCAACAGCCTATTTCTTCCTACCCCCCACAAGAATTGCCTTATGTCTGTCCCATGCATTCTTGAATTCTCCCACAGTTTTAGACCCCACAACCTCCTCAGGAAGGCTGTTCCATGCATCCACTACCCTTTCTGTGAAATAATACTTCCTCACATTGCCCCTGAACCGCCCCCTTCTATCTTTAAATTGTGTCCCCTTGTTCTTGCACGTCTCTTTTTCTGAAAGATGCTACCCTCTTGGACTTTGTTGATTCCACTGAGGTACTTAAAAGTTTCTATCATGTCCCCCCTCTCCCTTCTTTCCTCAAGGGCATACATATTAAGCTCCTTTAGTCCTTCCTCGTACGGCTTCTCTTGCAGACCCTGCACCATTTTAGTTGCCTCCTCTGGACTGCCTCTATCCTGTCTATGTCCTTGCGGAGATGGGGTCTCCAAACTGGATGCACTACTCCAGATGGGGTCTCACCAACTGTCTGTACAGAGGGATAACAACTTCCTGTTTTCTGCTGCTGATGCCTGTCCCTATACATCCCAGTATACCTCCAGCCCTCCCTACTGCCTTCTCACATTGCTTGCTAACCTTAAGGTCATCTGATATCATTACTCCCAGGTCCCTTTCCTTTTTTGTTGTTGTTACTACCTCCCCACCCATTGTGTATTCTTCCCCTGGGTTCTTGTTTCCCAGGTGCATTATTTTGCGCTTCTTTGCATTAAATCCTAGCTGCCATACTTCTGACCATTCCTCCAACCTTGCCAAGTCCCTTTTCATCCTTTCCACGCCTCCTTGTGTATCAACCCTGTTGCAAATCTTTGTGTCATCTACAAAAAAGCATACTTTTCCTTCCAGACCCTCTGCAATGTCACTGATGAAGACATTAAAAGGACTGGACGTTAATACTGAACCCTGCGGTACCCCACTAGTAACCCCTCTTTCTTCAGAGTGACTCCATTTACAATTACCTTCTGTGCCCTGTTGTGCAGCCAATGTTTTACCAGGCTACCACCCTGGGACCCACTCCCAGGCTGGTTAATTTGACTATTAATCTTTGTGTGGGACTGTGTCAATGCCTTACTAAAGTCTAGATAGGCCATGTCCACAGCCCTCCCTGGTCTACTACTTTGGTCACCCAGTCAAAGAAATCTATTAGATTCATCTGACATGACCTTCCTGCCAGAACCCATGCTGCCTTGGGTCCTGTGCCCCACTGGCCTCTAGGTACTCAACTATTCTTTCCTTCAGAAGTGACTCCATCATTTTCCCTACCACAGAGGTCAGACTGACAGGTCTGTAGTTTCCTGCCTCTGTCTTGGTCCCACTTTTGTGAAGGGGAATCACATCCGCCTTCCTGCAGTCCTCGGGTACCACATCATCCTCCCATGATTTATTAAAAAGAGCAGCCAGTGGTTTCACTAGTTCCTCCCTTAATTTTTGTAGAATTCTGGGGTGAATTCCATCAGGACCCATTGCTTTGTCCACTTTCAGTTTTAAGAGTTCTTGCAGAACCCTTTCTTCCATGAAAGGACTGGGATCGACCCCCCTATCAAGAGTGCTTCTGTTAATTGGATTAGGCACTTCCCCCTCCTCTTTTGTGAATACTGAGCAGAAATATTCATTCAGTATCCCTGCTTTTTCACTGTCCCACTCTGCCCACCCACCGTTCATTCTATTCAGCCTCACTATCCCTCCCTTTGTCTTTCTACACTCGCTGATGTACCTATAAAAGGTTTTATCCCCCTTCTTAACTGAGTTGGCTATCTTTTCCTCAGTTTGGGCCTTTGCTATTCTGACTTCCCTCCCTGCTTCCTTCTGCCTTAACTGGTACAGCTCTATGTCCTGCTCCTTCTGTGTTTCCTTATACTTACGGAATGCTATCTTTTTCTTCCTGACTTTCACAGCCACCTCTTTTGAGAACCATAGTGGCTTTTTCTTTCATTTTGATTTGTTTATTTGCTTCACACAAAGGCTTGTTGCCTCTGTGATGGCAGTTTTGATGATTCCCCATTGTTGCTCCACACCTCCTTCTAGCCTGTTTGCTAGTGCTTTTCTGAGGCACTCTCCCATCTTGCCAAAGTCAGCCCTCCTAAAGTCCAGTACCCTCACTTTTGTATGGCTTGATTCTGTAACTGAGTTTAACATGAACCACACTGTTTGATGGTCACTTGTCCCCAGATGGCAACCCACTTCTAGATCTGAGATCCTCTCACTGCCCCATTTGAGAGTACAAGGTCTAAGATTTCTCCCTCACAAGTGGGTTCCGAAACTAGCTGTCTGAGGCCTGCCACCTGTAGGGCATCAAGAATGGCCCTGTTCTTGGATGTGGCTGCAGCAAATGTGCTCCAGTTAACATCTGGCATATTCAGGTCTCCCATCAACAGTATCTCCCCTTCTCTGCCATTCTAAGAATGCCTTCTATCATATCCTTGTCCATTCCTCCCTAACATGGGGGTCTGTACACAACCCCTGTGTGGATTGTAGTGCTCCTTCCAGTCTCCAAGGTGACCCACAGTGCCTCCTCTCCTCCCTGTTTACTCTTTTGTTCGGTTGCTTTTATCCCTTCCTTTACATAGAGAGCTACTCCTCCCCCTCTTCTCCCCTGCCTGTCTCTCCTGTAGGTTATGTACCCTGGTATGTTAACATCCCAGTCATGGTTCGGTGTATTTTTGTGGGGGCACACCAATAAGAAATCTTTTCCATTTAGAGAACTAAGCTTTTCTGGTAGTGGGTTTCCTTTACACTTTAAGCACCTTCAGGACTTCTTCTGATAGATTCAATCTGGAAAACTCTTAACTCCTTAAGAACCATGTCCTCAGGGTAGGGTCCTGGGGTTCAGAAATGTTATTCTGCCCTGGAACAAAGACAACAGATTGTTACTGAGTGGTAGGCTGACTGTATTATTGTTGGAAAGGGCCAGGAACACTGAGTACCAGGCCTGTCTGGACTAGTCTGGAACTATCAGGATCATTGCTGCAGGTTCCCTCCTGACTGAGTTTCTGGAGTACTTTCTGAATGAGTGGAAATAATGGGAAGGCATACAGAAACTTACCTCTCCAATCCTGTACCATGACATCCTCTGAGACTGTTCCTCTGACTGGAGGTGTGCAATATAACTGTGGGAGCTAATAGTTCTCCCAAGGTGCAAACAGGTCTATATTGGGATTATCCCACCTTCTGAACACTATGGCCAGAACCTACTGGTTTAAGACCCATTCATGATTTCCCTGGCTTATTCTGCTTAGAGAATCTGCCAGGACATTGTCTTTGCCTGCTGCACCGCAAATAAGTTTGCTTCTAAGGAGTATGCCAGGTCCCAGATCCTCACTGCCTCTGTATTGTTTATATATTGTGGTGTTATCTGTCCTGATTTGGACAGACTGACCCTGTAGCTGGGAGAAAATTGCATTGCTAGCAGTACTGCTCTGAGCTCCATGAGATTTATATGTTCTAGTGACTCCTGTTGGCTCCATGTGCCACTCACTGTGCGGTCTTGTGGCTGGGCGCCCCACCCCAGGAGTGAGGCATCTGTAGTAAGAATACTTGTTAGTGATTGCTGAAGGAAAGGAATGCCCTCTCTGAAATTGCTTTCTTCCTTCCTTCCACCACTTCAATGATGTCATTAGTGCTTTTGTCACTGACACTAGTTTTGGAAGCAGATCCCATCTGTGGGACCAGTTGTCCCTTAAGTAGTACTGGGTATCTCTCATTTAGAAGCTGGCCCATGGAACCACAGCAGCTGTGAATGCAGCTATGTGCCCAAGTAATTGTAAGAAGTCTCTTGCAGGTCTTGGCTGACCTACTGCGAAGAACTCTGCTGTTGCTACCAAAGCTGTAACTGTGGCTTACGGGAGGAAAGCTTTCACTTGCAGCATGTTTAACTCTGCTTCTATGAAGCCCAATACCTGAATAGGCTCTAATTGGGACTTCTGCAGGTTTATCAAGAATCCAAGGTTCTCCATGGTGCCTTTTAACACTGAACTGAGCACCTTGCCTCTTGTTCTGTTTTCCCTGAGACTAGCCAGTCATCCTGGTAGGTGAAAACCACCAAGCTTTGTATTCTCAAATGTGCCACCACCACAGCTAGACACTTTCTAAAAACCCTTGGAGCTGAGATGAGACCAAATGGGAGAGCTGTGACCAGGTATTGGCAGTTCTCCAGCTTGAATCTGAGGTATTTTATTTTTCTGTGAGGCTGTCTGATTAGGATATGAAAATAGGCATCTATCATATCCAGGGGTCCCAGCCAATGGCCTTTCTGCAAAGATGGCATCACTGTCCTGAGTGTGACTACATGTATCTTGAATTTTTCTTTTTTTCTAATGTTTGTTCAGAAAACTGAGGTCTAAAATGGGTCACAACTCTCCATTTTTCTTGTGGGTCAGGAAGTATCTTGAGAACAGACCTCTGCTCCATGAGAGGCAGGGGCTCTTTCTGTGGCTTGTGATATTAACAGTTTCTTTACTTCCAGTACCAGCAGACTTTTTTCTGTGGCAGAGTGAGCTGGAAAACCTCTATGTTTCTGCAGGTTTAGAAAGTGTTTGAACTGCAGGTACAACCCCTGGTCCGCTACTTCCAGTATCCTCTTGTCTGTGGCAATGTTTACCCATTCCTGGAAGTAGTGTGCCAGTCTTCCTCCTACTGGCAATGGTTGAGCAACCTGGGCAAAATTGTCAGGGGCTTTGTTTTGACTGGGGCTCAGGTGCTGGAGCTGCAGCATTACACCTGGAAGCACTTTTTCCCTTCCCTTCTTCCCCTATAATGACCTCTTTGTGATTGTTACTCAAATGGGAAATAAGAGACATTGGCCCAGATATTCAAAGCATGGTGCGGTGCGCAAAGCAATAGCGCAGGAATAGCGCGAACTGCCATATTCAAAGGACTACATAGCGCGCTAACAGCAGGCACGGGCAAAGCACTAATGTATGCAAGGGCAACAGGAAGGGGTGGCTCACGAGGTTCGCGCGTAAGGGATATTCAAAGGCCTAGCATCAAGGCTTAGGCCACATAGCGTGACACATAGCACTGCACTACTTACCGCCTATAAAAGGCTGGTCTTAACCCAGGGCAAAACACAGAGGAGGAGAGACCAGCGCAGGAAGTGGGAATGTGTGCAGTGCCTGTAGCAGTGATGCTGCCATTGATGGCAGCTGTAGTGGAGGAGGAGAGGAGGAGGAGGAGGAGGTGGAGAGGGAGCAGGCACAACATGGGCCACAACACAGGCCAAGGAGACAGTATGCTGCAAACAGGTGGTACCGGCCCAGGGTCTCCTTCGAGACACTGCCTGATGACCACATCATTGGCCGGTACAGGATGAACAGGGGAATGTTGAGACAGCTCTGTGAACTCCTGCATGAGCAGCTGCACTCAAACACCAGATGCAGCCATGCCATGACAGTGGAGGAGAAGGTGACAGCAGCGATGTGCTTCCTCACCACAGGGACGTTCCAAAGACCAACGGTGGACACCATCGGGGTATCGCAGTCTGCCACCTCATGCCTCCTGACCCAGTTCCTAGAGGCTTTCCTGCCACATGCTGGGGAGTTCATAGTATTCCCCAGCATGGCAGCAGAGTGCAGAGAAACAATGCAGCGGTTCCATCGGGTTGCACACCTACCATCTGTACTGGGTGCCATTGACTGCACCCATGTCCCCATCCATGCACCACCTGGTGATGGCAGTGACGTGTATGTTAACAGGAAGGGGTACTACTCCATCAACTGCCAGGTGGTGTATGATGCGGCTGGGCGTATCACCAATGTGTATGTACAGTATCCTGGCAGTGCCCATGACGCATTCATCTCACACCAGTCCCAGCTGTGCCAAGCATTCAAGGAGGGCAGGATAACCAGTGGTCAACTAATCGGTGAGTAGCAGCATACAAGACATACACATACCAACATGCATGGGGGCAGGCATTGCAGGCCAGGAAAGGGGTGTGGGAGGGCTACACAAGGGTGCAGGACAGCATCCGACAGACTTCCGTATGTCACTAACATGTATACATCCTTTGACAGGGAACAGTGCCTATCCCCTGTGACCCTGGCTGCTGACACCAGTACTCAGACCGGCTACAGTGGATGAGGAACTGTACAACGAGGCACATGCCAGCACCAGGAACATCATAGAGAGGGCGTTTGGCATCCTGAAGATGTGATTCCGATGCCTAGACACATCAGGTGGTGTCCTACAGTATGCACCTCAGAAGGTATGCCGTATCTTCCTAGCCTGTTGTATGCTGCACAACATGGCAATGAACTGTGGGATACAGGCACCTGAACCTGAGGGACAGCCTGACAGTGAGCCAGAGCCAGCGGTCAGGGGGATAGTCAAACACCTTGAGAGAAGGGACCCTTGCATGGCACGCAGGGCCATACAGCACAGGGACAACATCATCAGGACACTGCAACAGACAACAGGGTAAGTACAGACTGCACAACAACTTAAAAAGGTACAATTAATAATGACTTTAATGTTCACATGGACACACATGAGTGACAATAACAATACCAACAGTAAACCTACACAGTGGATCTGACAACATGTGTGCATGTGTTGTGAGTTTGGGGTTGTGCAGGACACACGTGGGGGGGGCGGACACAAACGGTGTGGTGTTGGTGGGGAAATGTGATGTGTGCTGTGAGGGCAAGTGATGTAACCGTGGCAGTGGAGGTGTGTGTGTGCATGTGTGAAAGTGCATGTGGGTGTGCCTATGTAGCAAATGTGGGTTGATGAGTGTGCTGTGCCACATAGTCAGCATGGCCATCAGTGACGCCTCCCACCAAGCATGCGACGTGTGCCACTACCGTGGGACACAGACCCTGGTGTGCTCTGTGCAGAGGACAACGCCGATGTGAAAGGTGAGGCAGGAAGAGTAGGTCTCCTGTGCCCCCAGGGGACGGTGGAGCCTGACCGGGTGTGTGGACGGCCACGGCGGCGCTGGGTCATGGATGGGGTGTGTGAGGCTGTTGAACTGGAGCCACTGGCAGCTCTGCATCCACGGCCTGCCCGCCTGTGTGCCCCTGTGCCGTCTGCACCACGGCCAAGCATCCAATGCTGGTGAACCCCATGCACCCCACGCAGGACATTCCCTATGTCAACCACCACAGCCAACAGACCAGCAAACCCATGCTCGATGGCACCCACCAGGTGGCCCATCCTGTCCTCCGCCCGCTGCTCAGCATGGGCAAAGCCCACTGTGATGGCCTCCCTGATCTGTGCAAGCTCATGGCGCATCTCCCTCCGCATGCCATGAAGGTCCACACATGCCCCCTGCTGGGAGGTGAGAGCAGCCTGCAGGAGTAGGCGGGCACCAAGGGCATCCTGTCCCAGGGGCACAGTTCCCTGAGCTGTACCTGGCAGAGGTGCCTGCTGCACAGGAGCAACTGGATCCTGGCGCGTGGCAGGCATGTCCTGCTGCTGGCGACTACAGGTGGTGGTCTGTGGAACGGTATGGGCATGGACACCAATTTGCCTTGTACCCTACATACCCTGTGGTTCTGCACTGTTCCCTACACTGCCCACCACCGTGTACACAGGTACAGCCACACTGGTGATGCTGCATGCACCACTGGCACCTGTCCCACAGCCTGCCAGCAGCCCCTCCCCTGCATCCCCATGCACAGGCACAGCCAGGTGTTGCGCCAAGTCAGACACATCAGTGTCCTCACCACTGGTGACGGTAAACAATAAGACGTCCTCTCCACCACCCTCATCTGACTGTGCTGCATCCTGGTATCCGGTGTATCCCAATACCCCTACTGACCCCTCCCCAGTCAGTAGCTGCCCTTGGGTATGTGTGTGCCACATGCATGGCATCTGTGCGGCCATCTGTTGCACCATTCCCGGATGTTGAAGGTCATTCCCCATCGTCCACTTCCACAACCATTGGGACCTGTCCGCACATCCTTGTCAGCCCCTGTTGTCCTGCAGTCCTGGCAGTCACCGCTGTGGAGACAATAGGGACAGGGTATGTCACCCGTACATAGCCACTGTGGGCAAACACCACCACCACTACCACCACTACTCCATGCACACCCCAGGACACGTACCCCCTTCACACAGGCCCATGACCCCATCCACCCACCAAACCCACAGTGGCCATGCCCATACCAGGCAGCTGTTAGGCAGGCCACTGTGCACCCTGTGCAGGACACCCACAGCATGGCCATGCACCTATGGCAACACAACATAGGGCATACATGGAATACTGACCTGTCCTGGCAGTGTGAGAGGAGTCTCACACCCACCACCTGGCACACCTGCGACCGCCACCGTTCTGAGGGTCGATTCCACCACAGCCATGTGTGGCTCCTTCACCCGCTGCTGGTGTTTGGGTGGTCCACCACCGGTCCTCATCCTGTCCCTCAGTCGCTGGGCCTCTTCCTCCTCCTCCTCCTCCTTCGCACGTCGCAGGATGTCATTCCATCTCTTCCGCACGGCTTCGATTGTCCTGTCACGTCCCCCTATGGCATTCACAGCCACAGTCACCTCCTCCTAGGCTTGGCACACCACTGCGTCAGTGGCCCTGTGTGTGCGGAGCACCTGTTCCCTCTCCTTCACGGCATGCACAAGGGTGTTTAACTCCTCCTGCAAGAACTTGTGTGCACGTATACGCTCCTGGCACGTTGCTGAACCTATGGGATAGTCAATAGGGGACATGTGTCATCAGCCGTGTTGGTACTGCATTGCATTACACATACATCACAATGCCCCCCCCTCCAGTGCCACACATCATGGACATAGGAAGTGCTGCATGTGCATATGCGGTCTGCATACGCACAGAGTCATTTGTCCCTTGTCTGTACAGCGAGCCCTGTACACATATGCACTACCCCTACTCTAACCACCTTGCACTATACTGTGCCCTTTGTGTTCACCACAGTGGTTGCATGGACAAGTGCACTAGTACATAGACAATGTCAGGACCCAATGCAATCACCACATGGTGCATGGGCCAGCACAGTTCCGGGACACTGCGTACGTCCTGCATGGGTGCCATGGCCTGCCATGCCACACATCCAGGGAGTCATGTCAGTGAGCAGCTGTTGCAGGACACACCCCTGCAGGGGATTGTGCACAGTGCACTGTACATTTGGTTGCAGACGTCTAGGGATGTGCACCATCACCCAGCACAGTGCTTGCCTGTGGTCCAACATGGGTCAGACCATTCACCAGAGACTGCATCTCTGTGCTCCTGTCCATGCTGAACCTGTTCTGGGATATTGACATTCAGTAGTGTCCTAAAGCAGTCATGCACACCTGTCTCACGCTGCTCTTCCTCCTGTTGCATCTGTACACCAGTATGTTATTTACACTTAGATTCCTTATCAGGCTGCAGTACCACAACACAACACCGGTGGTGCACCGCACTCCCTTTTATAGCCCATCCAGGCAATCAAGCGTGTGAGTCATGCAAATGAGTGCATAATGATATGCTAATCACACAGTTTGCCCCATGCATGCACAAGTACCCTCATTTGCATACCCTGTTTGAATATGGCCCTGATTTGCTCCGTGCTAGCACAGCCGCGCTGTGCAAATGGCAGCGCAGGGCTGTTGGTGTTGCAGCGCCATGCTAACCAGATAGTGCAGTGCTATGTGCCTTAGCGTGGCCAACACGCATGCTCGCTAGGCCCCCATGTCCACGCTATCACACAGTCATAGTGTGATGTAGTGCCACGCTGAACAGCATAGCGCGGTGCTATATGCATGCATGGAACATAACCTCAGGGCCATGCTGGGGTCATGCATGTGCAGTGTGGTTGCTTCCGGGTAGCGCCATGCTACATCATGTGATAGTACGGCACTGCAGGGATTGCTGAGGTGCATGCCTGGTAGGGCAGGGTGTTTGTCTCCAACAGCAGTATAGTGCCATGTCTGGACATGTAAGACAGCGTGCAGTTGTGCACAGGGACAGGCACTGAGGGGACATAGAGTCCACGAACCTGGTTCAGCTGGTGATGAAACGCCACAGGAGGCTGTTTGGGGAGGTGAGGGAGGGGGACCTCCCACAAATGCAAGTGTGGGAGATGGTGGCTAGGAAGCTCAGTGAGCGTATCAGCATACCCCGCAATGCTGAGAAGTGCCACCACCGTTACACGGACCTGAGGCGCAGGCAGAGGCAGCAGCTAGAGCGATACAGGCGCATGGTGCGTGATGGCACTGTGCCTGTGCCAGGTGAGTGGTGTTGCATGTGGAGTGTGCATATATGTAATGCTTTGTGTACATGTGGGTGTGGGTGTGGTAGTGCAGAGGGGGTGGTGGTGTGGGGGGCTGGCCGTGGGTGAGTGGGTGTGGGTGTGGGTGTGCAGCGGGGTGGGGGTGTGTGTTCTGGGTGTGGGTGTGGGCATGTCCCTGTGTGCAGCTGTGTACAATGGTACACCGTGCTGTTGCACACTGTGTGTTATACAGTGGCATATGTGCATTCCCCCATGAGGGCAGCATGGTGCATCACGGTGGCCATTGCGGTGGGTGGAGGGTGGGTGCATTGAGTTTAGGGTTGCATGTGCATCTTGCTGTGTTTCACGATGTGTATGTTGTGTCATGCTCTAACAACACTTTCACATTTGTCCACTGTAGAGCGGATGAGCAGCCCATGCGCGATGTGCTTAATCAGCCCAGGACACAGGAGCAGAGACGCAGACAGCACGAGGCCCCATCACTCCCACAGCGTACAGGATAACAGGCACTGATAGCGGTGGTGTATTGCGTGAGTACCCGTTACATTGTTCTGTGCTGTGTACGACTTTCATGACACTGCACCACATCTGGGTGTCCAGCCACTCACTTGTCTGCAAAGGTCACTGGGCCGGTGTGGTGTAGCAGTGTGGTGTGCGATACAGGTGTGTTTCACACCACAGCTGGTGCTATCAGCCTTACCTGGGGGGGCGGTCACATTGCAGTGCTGTGCGTGTGGCAGATGGTGTTGCTTGCTTGGGTGGCAGATGTTTCGTGGGGACACCATGCTGATGGATGACCTTCCCACCTCTGTGGTGCATCCATACCACCACCCACAGGACATTCACAATTGCACAGGTGGTGGTTGCTTGCTGTGCAGGCGGGACAATACAGGGCATGCCTTGCAGACTTACCTCTCACCCTTCTGGACACCTGCTGTGTAGCACTGCCTGTCACACTGTGCTACATACTGGCACTGTGCAGTACTCATTGTGCGTCCATCCATGTGTGTCTCGTTGCGAGGTCACTGTGTTGCTGTTTAGTTGCAGGGTATGGATATCACTGTGCTATTACATTATGTACATCGTTCCCTGCCAATGTTTACCGTGGCTGTGGAGGTGGTCCTCACTGTGTGGGGGGGGGCCTGTTATGTGGGTTGGGGACACTGGCATGTACCATGTCTCCATTGGGTGATATGCTTTCAGTGGTATTGCCTGGCGGCATGTGAAGGCCCTTCAGTGACAGTGTCTGTGCCCTGGCTGACTGTTGTCCCCTGGCCTGTGTTGGTCATTGCCAGGACACTGTCACGGTTCATTGATGCTCCGCATGCATGTCGTTGTTGTTTGTTCTGCGCTCTGCATTGCTGTGCATTTCCATGTGTGACTGGGCAGCATGTCCCAACATGTGTATGCCCTTGTGCATGTCCTTGCATGTCCCTTGCACCCAACTCACAGGGTTTCCAGCTGTGTGTCTGCCGTGTTTAGCGGTGTGCTGTATCATGGTGGGTGATGTCATATGTCCCCGGTGCTGTCAGGATTGCTGTCATCATCCGTGTTGGGTTCTGTGTTGGTGCCTGTGTTTCCCTGTGCTGCATTGTGGGATGCTGCCATGTTGTCATACCACTGCTGAACTCAACACCGCCAGGGATGGCCCATTGGGACATGCTGTCCATCTTTTTATGGCAAGGGTTGGCTGCTGGTTGCCTCCTGTGTGGTGTACCATCCTCATGGTCTCACCCTTCCTCTTGTAGGGCCACTACGGGCATCACTGTGGGCAACACGTCCCAAGGAGACCGAGGGAATGAAGGAGCTTCTCTGCAGGATTGTGAGGCATCAGTGGACTCAGATCGAGCAGCAGGCCATCCTAATTACTGAGACCAGGAGGCTGGCGAACATCCTGGAGGCTCGTCTCCCTGCTCCTGCGGACACATAATTATCTCCCCTGTTGTTTTCAAGTCAGCCCTCACCACCCCCTCACTGGACTTGATTCTCCTTCCTTGCCCATTGTCTTCTGTCCTCGTGTGCATCCTCCTCCACTTTGCACCCTTGGCCTGTGTCTTCCCATCCCTCCATGTTGTTGTCCTTCTGTTTACCTTTGTGCCTTTCCTGCTACTGATGTTGCCAATTTTATCCTGTGGTGGGCATTTGGGGTTGTGTGTTGGGGGTTGGGGTATATTCTACTTCTGTTTCAGTGTTGTGGGAGGGTTGTTCAGTGGTGGTTGGGGCATTTTGTACTCTGGGTTTGTTAATCGTTATGTTCTGTGTTATATTTGCTGTTGTGTTTTCATTTGCTTTCCTGTTCATTATTGTTTATTACACTGGTTAATGACATTTTACGTGTCCTGTGTCATTCTTGGGTGCTGGGTTCCACATGCTTTGTACTGTTGCGGTGTTCTCCACATGGGTCTGGTTGTTGCTGGACTTTCCCGTGGTTGTGTGGCACTCTCATGGGTGGGCACTGTGGTGTGCTCCTGATACCTCATTCCAGCATGTGTTGCCTTGCATGTGTCCCGGTCAGGCTCTCTCCACTGTGTTCATTGTGTGTTTGCACTGCCTGCCTGGTGCTATATTCAGTGCTGTCTTGTGTGCTATATTCAGTGCTGTGTTATTCCTGGGCTTTTTTTGCACTGCACTTCTGGGCCTGTTTGCCCAGTTTCCTTTGCTTGCTATATTCAGCGGGGTTTGCCCTGGGCTATTCGTTTTGAATATGGCTGGCATTTTGCTCCGGGCTAGGTTTGCATGCCGGGCAGTGCTATTTGCTGCCAGGGGCTAACCGTTGAATATCAGGCCCATTGGCTCTTGGGAAGTATCCCCTGCCCCGCCCCACTTCCATGTGACCTGTAGGAGATAGAGGCCTTATCCTTCTCATTGTTACTTTCAAAAGTGGTTTTGTATTCATCCACTTTTCTCAGGTAGGCCTCTGTTTTTTTTTTTACCAAATAATGAAACTCCCTTAAAGGAGAAATCTATGGGCTTGTTTTGAGTATCCTGGGAAAGGATGGTAGTCCTCAGCCAGGAATCTTCTTAATAATACTGCATGAGTCAAAACTCTGGCAGCAGTGTCACTAGTGACCACCGCAGTGTGGAAATGTTGTTTTGTGGCATCCAGGGCTGATCTTGCTGTGGCAATCAGGTCCTGTGCCAAACCATCACCTGCTCTTTCTGCCAGTGCCAGAACTGTGTTCCAAAGTGCTTTGTGATACTGTGCTATATGTGCTGAATAAGCTGCCTGCCTGATAGGTAAGCAAGCAAGCAAGGTTTTATTTATTAACTAAGCACACTTTTCCTGGGGCTCAGGGCACTGTACAAAATACAGGCAGTTGAGAAAATTAAATTAGCGTGCAACATAAAGACATCAGCAATAAAATTAACAAATAAAAGGACAGTACGCTAAGACCCAAAGGCTGGTCTAAAAAGGTGCACCTTCAGACCCTGTTTGAAGACTTCCACCGTGGGGACCTCTCTCAAGGATCTGGGAAGCGAGTTCCACAGGACCAGTGCTGCCACCTCAAAGGCATGATCACCAGATGTTTTCAGCCAGGCCCTGGGAACCCCTAAGAGGACCTCCCCAGCAGAATGGAGAGAGTGCAAGGGGCGAGCAGGAGTTAGGAGGTCTCACAGATAGCCCGGACCCAAACCATATAGGACCTTGTAGGTGAGTAGACCCACCTTGAAGGAGATCCTCCACCTTACTTGCAGCCAGTGCAGGCTGCGCAGAACCGGGGTCACATGACAGGATCTCGGAAGGCCCATTGGCAACCTGGCTGCCATGTTCTGCAACAGCTGCAGGCAGCACAGGACCCCTCCACTGACCTCGAGATATAGAGTGTTGCAGTAGTTGAGTCTGGACATTACATAAGCATGCACTAGTGACAGTAGGTCACCAGAAGGACTAAGGCTTTAATCCAGATGATATTCCTAAAATAGTAAAAAACTATCTGGACAACAGATGACACCTATGCCTCAAGTGTCAATCTGTTGTTTAGGATCTTGCCCAGATTTTTCAATTTCACAGACACCAAAAGAGGAACCATCTCAAGCATCAAGCCCATTTCAGCCCTCATAGCAGTTGCCTCCCTCTAGCAGCCAAGCTCGATCACCAGCACCTCCATCTTACCCGGATTGAGCCTCAACCAGTTAGAAGACATCCAGTCTTGGATCTCAGCCAGATCTTTTTTTAGTACCTCCACTGCATCACATGTTCCAGTCACAAAAGACATGTACAGTTGGGCATTGTCTGCATAGCAGTGAAATATCACACTGTAACATCTAATGATTTCACCCAAGGGTAGCATGTACACTGTGAACAACATGAGTGAGAGAACTGACCCATGGGGAACTCCACAAAGCAGGGGCTTAGGGTAGGGGAAAAACTTCCCATCACCACCCTCTGAGACCTGCCTGTGAGAAAGGATTCAAACCAGTTGATGACAGTTCTGGTGAGTCCAAATAGCCCCCTTAGGTGATCCAGTAACACCACATGTTCCACAGAGTCAAATGCTGATGAGAGATTGAGGACAAGTATTGATCACTCTCTTCTGTCTCTAGCCCTGAGAAGATCATTTTGTACTTTGATCAGCACAGTTTCTGCCCTATGTCCAGACTTAAATCTATTCTGGAGAGGCTCATAGATATCAAAGGCCATGAAGTGTGCCTCAAGCTGCACAGCCACAATTTTCTCTATAGCATTACCCAGGAAGAGAAGATAAGAGACTGGTCTATAATTCACCAAGACGTTTGGGTTGAGAGACGTTTTTTCAGAAGGGGCTTTACCAGTGCCTCTTTCAAGGCATCAGGAAATAGCCCCTCTGAAAGTGATCACTGGACTATCTTGGTGAACACTGGGCCAAGGAACTCCACACATCCCACTATGAGACGGGTTGGGCCAGGGTCCAGTTCACAAAATGTGGGCCTCAGCTTCAAAATCACCTCAAATACCTATTCCACCTCCACAGGTCTAAACTCACTCCAGGCAAGGGGAGTGCTTGCACAGATGTCTAATGCACCACTACTGGGCCAAGAAACCCCATTGGGGAAATTGCAGCCATGATTGAGGATACTCTCTTAGAGAAGAACAGAGCGATCTCCTCGCATTTCGCTACTAAAATTTCTCTAACCAGCTGCAAGCAGGCCAGATGAAGCAGCCTGTCTACAGTCTGGAAGAGCTGATCTGGTCTGTTCTCTGCAGCAATCTCCCTCAACATTTATTTATTTTATCCCTGAACAGATAAGCTGCTTTCTTATGGGAGATTGTCCTCTGATACTCACCGTAGTGAGTTATCAAAGCCAGCTTATTCGCCTTTGACCACAATTTATGCCAACAATGCTCCAGTTTCTGACCCTTAGTCTTCATCTCCTTAGCTCCCCATCAAACCAGGGGGACCTCAAGTGAGAGAACCTAGGTTGTATACGGACCGGCCTGACAGAATCGAGCGCTGAGGTGACACCCCTATTATAGGTCATCATGGCTTCACTCGAGGCACCACTCAGTGCTGAGAGGTCCATTACCACCATTAGGCCCTCTGGGGACAATCCCCTTAAAGGGCCGTAGCATACCAGCTCCACAGAGAAAAGGTTCATGGGGTGGGGCCCGAATGAGAACCGTACTGTGCAGTGATCTGACCAAAAGACTGGGTCAATCTTGAGATCATAAATCTTAAGCCCCAGTGAGAATACTAGGTTTGAGGCATGACCATGGCTGTGCAGTGCAGAAGCAACTGCTTGTGCAAAGCTCAGTGATGTCATCAGCTGGAGGAAGTCATGTCCAAATTGTGATGATCTGTCATCAATCCAAACATTTAAGTCCTCCAGGATCAGCCACCTGGATAACGCCAATGCTCTCTTGGTAATGAATTCCACAACTTCCTGCAGAAAATACTTCTCATGCTCCAGAGGCCGGTACACAAGAAGGATTCTGCAGCCTGCACCTGGACCCCATGCATGTCCACACGTTCAAACAATGAAGTAGATCCCACTGGGTGTACAGAGAAGTTCAGGTCAGATCTAAAACAGATGGCCACATCCCTACCCCCAGTGTTCCCTCCTTGGTCAGAGTACCACAGAGAACTTGGCTGGCCAGAGGCCTTCAAAATGGGACCAGCATCATCTCCCAGCCAAGTCTCCATAATGCAATCCAGATCAATCAAGGAAATCAAGTCTGCTATAACTGTGGTCTTGTTCCTGGTCGATCTCACATTACACAACATTGCCTGCAGGGGACCAGCAGAGGCTGCCTGCCCGATGGCTACCTGTCTGCTTGGGCAGGTGAAAACTCTGGGAATGGGAATAATATTTATTTATTTATTTATTTAAGATTTTCACCAGGAAGGCATACTGAGCAGAGTACTGCTCGATTCCAGATGCATCCTGGGGGGAAGGGGAAAGGATGTATACAGCACTAAGTGGTCAGGGAAGTTGTTGTATAAACCTTTTTTGCCATAGTGTCTAATTCTTTTTAGAGTCTTTTTCAGGGGGCTGCACTGATGGAGTGATTTTTTGCTCTCTCACAAGCAGCAGCCTAGATTACCCCATGATGATCAGGATGGGCATACAGATATTCCACTCCCTGCTTACCCACCTGATATTTTCTCTCAGTTTTTGTAGATGGTGCCATTGAGACAGAGGTCAGGAAGCACAGGAAAAACCAGGAGCAGTTGTAGAATTCACAAAAAGTGTTTATTAGTAGTAGCAGTAACATAAAAAAAATAAACTTGTTCAGCATAAGTATTTACAAAGGCAGAATAAACATAGAAGATGCATCTGAGATTTTCTTCAATATCTGTGTGTCCCAAAACACTGCAGCTCTCTCTCTCTCTTACAAGTTTTGCAACTCCTTCTTAACAAGAATCCTGTTTTTTTTCTAAAATGTTCTTGTATGTTTCAGGCAGGTCAGCAAGAACACAATGTCCCAGAACTAGGGCCCCTTTTCCACAGCTTCTGAAAAAGGGCTTAAAAACTGCTCTCAGGTTAACTCATTGAGTTCTCAATAGCTTTTTGCAGTCATCTCAAACTATAATTATATACATTTTAACAGTAACACTACATCATTTCTAAACAAAGGGATCCCAATATTAGTTACATTTCCACATAATGATTTGCATATATTTTTATATGAGCAGATATGCAAGGGAGGAAAAGACAGAAACAGCAAGGGAAGACTGAGAGATAGCGACAGGCAGAGAATTGCAAGACTGTTGGGGTGATCAGATACTAGGTCTCACGAGAAAATTTGGTTACATAACTAGACAGACAAGAGACAGGACAGGAAAGAACAGAACATATTCCTGCATTCAAACTCTCCATAACAACTGGGACAGGATCATTTTCAACCCTGTCACATACACCCCTGTCCTTAAGAGGGAACCTGTTTTACCAAATAGGTTTCCAAAAATTTCTATTAATTCTCTAATAATATTAGCATCTAACTTTCAGAAATTATGCACATGTGCATAATGCTTTTTTCTACAACATTACAGCAAACAGTAAAGTTGAAACTCATACATTTGTTTTTCAGCCTTCAGAACCCTCAATTCCTGATCCATATCTTGACAGAAAATCAGCATTGCTATTCTCTTTACCAGATTTGTATATCACGTTGAATTTAAATGGCTTTAGTGCCAGGTACCACCTTGTGATTCTGGAATTGTTATCTTTCATTTGGTTAAACCAACAGAGAGGATTGTGATCTGTTATAAGTACAAAGTCAGTTCTTAGCAAATAAAAGTTAAGGGACTCCATGGCCCACTGCATTGCAAAACATTCTTTTTTAATGGTGGAGTACCTTTTCTCTCTGTCATGCAACTTCCTACTTATGTACAGAATAGGATGTTCTGCCCCATCTATATTTTGACTCAGCACTATACTTAGGCCTACATCTGATGCATCTGTTTGTAACAAAAATGGCTTCTCAATGTCTGGGCTTCTTAAAATGGGCTGAACATAATGTAGTCTTAATGGCTTGAAAAGCTTCATCACACTCTGAGGTCCATTTTACATTATTTGGGTGCTGTTTTTTCATGAGTTCAGTGAGGGGAGTAGCTAACTCAGCAAAGTTGGGAACAAATCTCCGATAATAACCAGCCAGCCCTAAAAATTACCTGACATGTTTCTTTGTTTTAGGGACAGGGCTGTAAGCTACAGCTTCTATTTTAGAAATTTCTGGCTTAACTTCTCCATTTCCCAACACATAGCCCAAATATCTGGTCTCCTGCATGCCCAATGCACATTTGAGAGGATTAATAGTCAGACTTGCATTTTTGATAGCTTAGACAACTGCTCATAAGTGTTCCAGGTGGCTTTTTCAGTCTGGACTGTATACCACGACATCATCCAGGTATGCAGCACAATAATCAGTGTGAGAGGATAAAATTGCATCCATGTACCACTGGAATGTAGCTGGTGCACCATGTAATTATAAACCAAATGGCATAGTGGTGAATTGATAGAATCCAACAGGACTGACAAATGCAGATTCATCTCTGGATTCTTTAGCTAAAGGGATTTGCCAGTAACCCTTGGTGAGATCAAGGGTACTGATATTTTTTTTTATTTAGTTTTTGTTGACCGGGTAAATGCACTAGACAAATCCTGCCTATTTTCAGATGTGACCTGGGGAAGGGGGATACAGATGAATGCCAACTGACCTTGAACCAGATTAAGCTGTTGGTGGTATTTTTAGTGAATGAGGGAAATTTGGCCAGGACACTGGGGAAATTCCCCTACTCTTTTCCATATGTGCCATGGGATCTTTAACATCCACCTGAAGTACCACCAATCCAGGCAGATGGGACCTCGGTTTAATGTCTCATCTGAAAGATGGCACCTCAGAAGTGCAGCACTCACTGTCCACCAAATCATCTATTCTAGGCATAGGATAACTATCACATTCTGACACTGGATTAAGTTTCCTAAAATCAAGGCAGATTCTAACCCCCCCTTCTTTTTTTGTTTACAATTACCATTGGAGATGACCAAGCACTCCTTGACTGTTCTATGATACCCAGTTTTTTTCATTTTTTGTATTTCCTTAACCACGTTAGCTCATAACCGCTCTGGTAACCTGTATGTCTTTTGCCTAATAGAGTGAGCATTTCTTGGCACTAGCATGTGCTCGACCAACATTTGTTTGGCCTGAGACTGTGGTAAAAGTACTGTTAAATGTCTTTAGCACATTGCGAATTTCTGCAGTTTGTTCTGAGGTTAAGGAAACATTCATCTTTACAGCATCAGCAGTTACAGTTTGTTCCATTCTATCATAAGCTACATCAATATCTTCTTTATCGGTTTCTGGTAAAATTGACAAAGCAGCTTTTGACATTTTTTCAACCCATTTCTTGAGGAGGTTAGCATGGTATATCTTAATAGGATTTTTCCTGTCGGGGTTTCAGTCTCATACTAAACTGTGCCAGTACGTCTAAGCATTCTATGAGGCCCTTGACACTTCATTAACAGTTAATTTTCTGTTGTGGGTAACAGTAGCAAAACCTTTTCAGCTGGCTCAAAAACTTTTTCCTTTACCCCATGGTCATAATATACCTTCTGCTGGTTTTGGGCCTCTTCCTGACTACTATGGGCAATTTCAAAATATTTTGCCAACCTCTTTCTTAGGGCACATATAAGACATTATAGATTGTTCTGAGTGGGGTTATCTTCCCACATTTTGTTTATCACATCCAGTGGCCCTCTTGGCTGCCTACCATACACATTTCAAATGGTGAAAACCCTATTGATGCCTGTGGCACTTCTCTGTAAGCAAAAATTAGGTAAGGCAAGTATTGGTCCCAATCTTTCCCTTCCCCTTTTACAAACCTTTTTAACATACATTTTAGGGTTTGGTTAAAATGCTCAACAAGACTGTCTGTCTGAGGGTGATAGGGGAGGTTTATATGGCAGGGATACCTAATAGTTTGTACAGCTCCTTAAGTAGTGCAGCACCAAAATTACTACCCTCATTAGTAATAATTTATTTAGGTATGCCCACTCTGCTGAACATTTTTGCAAGCTCTACTGCCACTTTTGAAGCTGTGACAGTACACGTTGGAACTGCTTCTGGGTATCGAGTAGCATAGTCACATACTGCCAGGATAAATCAATTACCTTTTTACTTTTGTCTAAAGGACCAACCACATCCATTGCAATTCTTTCAAAAGGCACATCTGTCAAGGGTAGGGGCACCAGGGGCACCTTGTCCTCTCTAGTGACTGGGGCTACTTTTTGACACTCAGCACAGGAGTTACAATAGGTAGCAACATCCTCACAAATTCCAGGCCAGTAAAATCTATACAGCAATCTGGCAAGTGTGCGATCCCTCCCTGAGTGACCAGCCATAGGAGTATCATGTGCTATCTGTAACAACTCTGTTCTATACTTCTGTGGTATAACCAATTGTTCTGTCTGTTCCTGTGTCTGAGGTTTAACCCAAACTCTGCACAGTAGCCCATTACATTTTGTAAACATTGGTTCACCCTGTTGTGGTTTCACCCCCAGCTGCTTAAAATAACCCTGAAGAGAAACATCATTAGCTTGTTCTGAAAGAAAATCACAATCAGTGATTAGTTTAGTTTCAGCATTTTCATATGTTAACCCCTTATGTCCATCAGTCCTTTGCTGCCACTGTTGTTTCAGACGTCTTTTTTCTTTCCTGGACTTCTGGATCTTGGAACTGTTCTCAAACAAGTCTGAATTAAAGTCACCGAAAGGAAAAGTGTCCCCACCATTTGAGATTTTCTTTGCCTGTTCTCTTGTTACCACTGCTGCTGAAACTACAGGGTTCAATTCCTCTGAGATTAACTCAGTAAATCCCGTACAGTCATTTCCAATAATCACGGGTACAGGTAACTTAGGTATTACCCCCACTTTCATTTGGTGTGACACACTCTTAATGGTCAAAGTCAATCGGATGGTGGGATAGTATCACGTGTCCCTGTGGATGCAGATGACACCAGTACCTGGTCCTTTTGCACTGTGTTTTCCCAGCACTTCAACATGCACTAGGGTCTGTCTGCTTCCCGAATCAGTGAGTCTCTTTACAGTCTAATCCCCACCTTCACATCTGTTAAGTACTTGCTCCAATTTGCCAAGGACAAATCTGCTCCAGTGTCACTCTTCTTATGGCAATTTCTTGCAATATGACCTGGCTTATTACAGTTATAGCAAATAACGTCTTTGGGCATAGATTTGTTACACCCATGAAAGTTTTTACTGGACTTGGAATTTAAATGAGAAAAAGAGTGTCTTACCAGTACTTGGCTGTTACCTCTCTGCTGTGGCATCTGTCTGGCCATTTGGTAGCCCTTGGCCAAAGAAACAGACTTTTCTCCACTTTCTGATCGGTGCTCCTTTACCCAAAACTGCACATCTGTAGGCAGGATGTTGATGAATTTCTCCATGGCAAATGTGTCAATGATCTGTGGGACTGTTTTGCCCTCTGGTTAGAGCCATTTTCTCAGGAGTTCTCTGAGTTGGGGGAAGGCTTCTCAAGGATTGTCGACTGAGTTGTACTTCAGAGATCGAAATCTCTGCCTGTAGGTCTCTCCTGAGATGTCATACCTTTTCAGGGTTTCACTTTTCACCAGGTCATAGTTTTCTGACTGTGCAGTGTCCATATTGCTGTAGGCAAGTTGGGCTTTACCTGTCAGGTAAGGTACCAGTCTGATTGCCCATTGCTGCTTTGGCCACTGGTAAGCTGCAGCAACCCTTTCAAAAGCTGTCAGGTATGCTTCGATATCGGAGAGACACAACTGTAAGTTTAATGGCTTTCAAGTTGCTTGTGTTTTGTTGCTTATCTGGATCTGTGCCAGATTCTCTGTCTTTGCTAGCTTGCAAGGCATCCAGCCATCGCTGCTCCTGTCGCTGCATCTCTTCTCTCATATGCTGCTTCTCTTCTCTCCTCTGCTTCTCCATCTCTGTTTGTTGTATAGCCCACCATCTGAAAAAGGCAGTCAGGCTTTCAGGTTGTGTCACTGCCTGTTCTTTTTCCATTACTGGTGCTAGCTGTACAGTCTCAGCTTGGACTTATGTCTCTGCTAGTTTGGCTGCCATTCTCCTAGTAACCACTCCTCAGCTTGCTGTAGCAGAATCCATACCTTTCTCTATGCTTAGCTGGTACTAGGTCCAGTACCCACATACAAAACTCCTGGTTTAGAGTATGCACAATGTAAATCCCTCTTCTAACACCATCTGTCATTGAGGCACAGGTCATGAAGCATAGGAAAAAACCATGAGCAGTTGTAGAAATTGCAAAAAGTGTTTATTAGTACTAGCAGTAACATAAAAAAAATAACTTGTTCAGTATAACTATTTACAAAGGCAGAATAAACAGAGAAGATCCATCTGAGTATTCCTTCGATCTCTGTGTGTCCCAAAACAATGCAGCTCTCTCTGTCTCATAAGTCTTTGCAACCCCCCTCCTTAACAAGCATCCTGGTTTTTCTAAAATATTCTTGTATGTTTCAGGCAGGTGCAGCAAGAACACAATGTCCCAGAACTGAGGCCACTTTTCCACAGCTTCTGAAAAAGGGCTTAAAAAACTACTCTCAGGTTAACCCCTTGAGTTCCCAATAGTTTTTTGCAATCATCTCAAACTATAATGCTATATAGTGCTCCCAGGTCACCCCTGAAAACAGGCACTTGTACCAAAGACTAAAATAAAAAAAAAATAATTATATACATTTTAACAGTAACACTATATAATTTCTAAACAAAGGGATCCCAATATTAGTTGCATTTCCACATGATGATTTTCATATATTTTTATACAGGCAGATATGTAAGTGAGGAAAAGACAGAAACAGCAAGAAAAGACTGAGAGATAGCGAGGGGCAGAGAACTGCAAGACTGTCAGGGTGATCAAATCCTAGGTCTCACAAGAAAATTTAGTTGCGCAACCAGACAGACAAGAGACAGGACAGGAAAGAACAAAACAGATCCCTGCATTCAAACTCTCCATAACAACTGGGACAGGGTCCTATTCAACCCTGTCACAGATGGCTGCAATTAAAGTGGGTGCAGCCATGATTTCTGCTATGGCCTTTTTAAGTGGTTTATGCATGGGAAGTACCACCCTTCCAGTTGGAGTTTATTTAGTTATTTGTCAGAGATCAGAATTACAATCCTTTGAGTCAAAGACTCATTTCCAAAGGCTCCATGTCATATTACACATGGAGGGCAAGTACACATATTATACATTGGGCAAGTACATACATTCAGACATAAAATCCCATACAACAGTTTAGCCAAACATTTATTCAATTTGTAATCACATTGCATCAGATGCATTAGTAGAAGAACAGTTACATAGGCAGTCTAATTATTAGACTTTGTCACTGGGCTAACCTGGAAGTAAGTTCAAAATCTGTTGGGGGCACAATGGCACTGGGGTCATCGCTGGGGTCACTGACAGGAGCAGGTTTTGTGGATGTGCTTCCTGAGGGCAACTTTGAAAACACCAATTCTAGGCAAACTGGTGACAGCTGGGGGGTGGGAGTTGAACCAGGATGGGGCCCTGTAGGAGAAGATCCTCTGGGTTAGGGATGTCCTCAACCTCAGGATGGCAAGAAGGGATTTGGCGACACTGCAAGTGAAGATGGAGGGGGTAGAGAGGTGGAGATGATGTTACTCCAGGTGGCATTAGTCTGACGAGTATCTTTCTGGACATGAGGCAGGACTGGTATTGGAGCCTTCCTCGAAACTGAGTATTTAAGTGAGGGAGTAGAGAGTGCAGGTGTGTGTTAGCTGATCAGCACTGGACAGGAGCCTGCATGCTTTATTGATAGACATTTTTATCTTGTTGAGGGCAGTGACATCTGCAGCTACATAGGTCAACAGTCCATAGTCAATTAAAGAGAGGACCGAGGAAATGATGGCAAGCCACAGGGCTTCAGGTGGCAGGCAGTCTTTGTGGTGGTAGAGGAGATTGATACGTGCATTGATCATGGATGAGAAAGCATTTATGTGGGTGTGGAAGGTGAGGGCTGTATCAAAGGTTATGCCCAGGTATTTATAGGAAGTGACCTGTTCGAGGGGGTGGAGATAGCTGGAGAGGATCTGCAGAAGGGAGTCTTTAAGTTTGCTTTGATGGTGAGCAAAGATCACGGTCTTGTTTTTTTTCAGGTTAATGACCAGTCTATAGTCCACAAACCAGCGTTTGGTCATGCTGAAGGAGTACTGGAGGGAGGTCTGGAGGTTGGTGAGGTTGGGGTGGGAGGCAGAGATGACGGCATCATTGGCATAGAATAGGACCTTGCTGGTACAAGAACTGTGAAGGGCATTGAGGAACAGACTAAAAAGTAGTGGCCCAAGGATAGAGTCTTGCGGGACTCCTGAGTGGATGTGGCAGGTACTGGAGAGTGCTGTGTTGATCTTAACACATTGTGTCCTTGAGGATAGATAGCTCATGAGCCAAGCTAGAGGGCTTTTGGCTAGGCCCACTTTCAGGAAGGAGTCCAATAAGAGGGGGTGACTGACCATATCAAAGGCCTTGGAGAGGTCAATGAAGATGGCTCCAGCTAGATGACCCTTGTCGAGGGCAGTGTGGAGGAAGCTAGAGAATTTGAAGAGTGCTGTAGTGGTGCTGTGGCCAGCATGCAAACCATGCTGCTCCTTGAAGAGCAGGTTGTGGGTTACAAGGTAATCCATAAGCTGGTCTGCCACTACCT
The DNA here is from genome assembly GCA_016271365.2 of Neoceratodus forsteri. NCBI lineage: Eukaryota > Metazoa > Chordata > Ceratodontiformes > Ceratodontidae > Neoceratodus > Neoceratodus forsteri. The sequence continues at coordinate 325,319,864 of CM028136.1, forward strand.
TTTCCAGGGCTTTGGAGGGGGAGAGGATGGAAATTGGTCGGTAGTTCCCAGGGGACAAATTGTCCCCACCTTTGTGTGTTGGCATTATTACTGCACCCTTCCAAATGCTGGGAAACTGCCCAAGGCAGAATGAGCGGTTAAGCAGGCCTGTTAGGGGGAGGAGCAGCACATCAAGGGCCAGACGGAGGAGCCTTATATCCAAGGGGTCATTACTGGGGCTGGACCCATTGAGGGCTTTGGCCAGGTAAGGCTTGGGTTCTTGAGGAGTGATTGTTCTGAGATAGAAAGGGCGGCGAGGGAGAGTGGGTGGTTGGGAGACAGCTGTCGGGTTAAAGAAATTGCTGGGGAGCACCAAGCTTAGGTCAGTGAAGGTAGCATTGAGACTGTCTGCTATACACTTTGGGTCAGTGGAGATGGAACCATTTACAGTGAGCTGGGAGGGGAGACCCAGGATTTACCATTGAAGTATTTTTATATTATCCCAAAATTTGCAGGCTGACTCCCAGGAGGCAGCAAGGGTTGACCTGTAGTATTCAGCTTTCATCTTGCAAATGGCCCAGGTGCATTTGTTACATTTGGCTCTATACATCTGGTGGTCAGCCAGCTTGCCAGAGTCATTGGCTCTATGCCATAGATTGTCCCTATGCTTCAGCTGCTTGAGGAGGGATGGAGTAACCCAGGGGAGTTATGTTGCTTGGAGTGGGTCTTTTTGAGTGGGGCAAAGGTGTTGCAGGCCATGCTGAAGGAATTGGAGAAGTACTCAAGAGCTGCATCAGTACTGGTAGCAAGGTATATTGGGGACCAGTCCCAGTGGGCAAGATGCTATTTGAATTTCATGATGTTACCTGGGGGAGGCTTCGACTGACTGTGATTCTTGGTGCCGGTTTAGGCAGACTACCAGACCATGAGAAGATCACTGGTGAGTGGTCGCTGAGAGACTTTGGTAGGACAGAGATGTCCATTATTTTATGGGGGTGGTTGGAGAGGACTATGTCAGGCAGGGTCTGTGTTCCTGTAGAGGGGCTGTATCTAGTTGGCTGTGTTACCAGTTGGGAGGGGTCTAAGGCTACAAGTGCATCCTTGGCTGAGGCAGCAGAACTGGTGAGCCAATTTATGTTGAGGTTGCCCAGGAAAATCTGCTCAACCTTGTGAGGGAAGTTGGTGAGGTATTCCGAGAGGGAGAGGAGTGCAGGAGTTTGATTCCATGGGGGTATGTAGGCCACCGTGATGATAAGGGGGGGCCTTTGATGGGTCATGGGTGATTTTTAGTGACATAGCTTGGGCACCATAGTCCACTTTAGGTGGGGTAGGGCTTGACCCAGCAGGGTGTCATGCAAATAGATTGCACAGCCACCACCCCTCTTGCCCATTCTATCTTCCTTGAAATGTGAGAACCCGGGGATGGAGATAAAGGAGTCAGGGTTGATTTGGAGAGACAAGTCTCAAACAGAGCGAGGATGTTTGGTTGGTGTTGAGTAATCCAGCACTGTAGGACAGTGGATTTCTTAAGTATGCTGCATATATTCATGGATGCTATATGTAGGCATGAGATGGGGGGTGGGCATGGTGGGCATGGGGTGCCTGAGCCTAGGTTGTGGTGTATGTTACCAGATAGCATGAGTAGGATGGAGATTACCCTAAGCATGGGGGGGCATTGTCTATACCACCCTGGAGGGGGGCTGTGGGTGGAGTTCATAGGCTCGGTGCATGGTATTGGAAGGGAGCAGAGGGTGGGAATAGCGAGGAAGAGGGCAGGCCATGGGGAGTTGGGGAGGGGCAGTGGCAGGAGTGGGTGTGCAGGTTGGAGGGAATATAAGGGTGGCCAAGGTGGGGGAGCTACGAGCATGGGAGGCAGGGGGTAGTTGCTCGGGGGTGCGACATAAGGGTTGTGGTGGTAGGCATAGTAGTGGGAAGGATAACACTAGTAGCAAGAGAGAGGCCAGGCTGTGGAGGTGAGCACTGGCAGTCATGGATTATGAGCTGAAGACCGAGAGGGATTTAGTATAAGGGGAATGTTCTGTCACCCTGAAATGAGGGAACCACTGTGGTGCAGTGGTAGAGTAATGGGCTCTAGAGTGGAAGGTACCAGGTTCAAGACCCGGGAGTGGGATCTTAGAAGCACCTGCGTTGACCTAGACCAGCCATGACAGATGTCCCAGAAAATGAAGGGCGTCAGTGAGAAAAAGAGGTGTATGGTAGTGACTCCAAGTGGCCTCCTGTGGGAGTGTAGTATGGGGAGGGTGCGGAGGGGAAGGAGAGGTCAGGAAGTAGTGGACAGGCAGCAGGCAGTAGGTAGTGGTAGTAGAAGGGGAGACGGGGGAAGTTTGAACAAAGTGGGAAGAAGTGAAGAGGAGATGGGGCACTAGAGTGTCAGTCAATAGAGAGGAGAGTAAGGGCGAGAGAAAGGCTTGGAGGATCAAGTGGGGAAGGATGCTGATGAACAATCTAGTGGCAAGATAGTATAACCTGCTGGGGGGCATAGGGACTTAGAAAATATCTGGGCAGGAAGTCACATGACTGGGGTGGTCCTTAAATTAAGGGCTGGTTCTGAGTGGGTGGGTGATTGGGGAAGGCAAAGCATCGATGGGCTAATACCCTCACCGAAACAAGCTGTGCAGGGAGGCTGCAGTCTTTACCTATTTGCACCTCACGGTCCCCTCTCATTACTGTCAGCATGCCCATAAAATCAGCGTCCTCTGTTTCTAGGAGGGGGATGTTGAGGGTATCAACCATTTCTCTGACAAATGAGGAAAAAGATAAGTAGTCCTAAATTTGCCTTTAAGGAGGTTCAAAATCTTGTTCAGGTGTGCCCTCTAACTCCATGGGGTCACCTTCCTCCATACGCACATAACATTCTTCTTCCTCCTCCTCCTTCACAGGCAGATAGATTGAAACCTGAGCCTGGGAAGGGGGTGGCATGTATTTTATTCAGATTTCCCAAGGCCTGGATCGCCTGGAAAAAAGTGCTACAGTTTTGATATGTCCTCTGATGAGGGCATTTTTTCTGTGCCTTTGCCTGCTCCTTTCTCTGTGCTGGAGAAGTGGCAGTGGTATTATTTTCTTTCATTTATTTTTGGCAGACACCATTTCTAGTGCCTGCTCTAAGGCTGTTTTACTTTTTATTTGTTTGCCATCACTGGATTCGGGTTCCACCTTTCAGACACTCTGATACCTGAACCACCTTTACCAAGCCTTTCTGATGGCTGTGCAGCTTTCTCTTTCTCTTTTGTCTTGTCTCTTTTTACATTATTTGCTGCTTTGCCTGATGAGATGGCCCCTTCAGATGCATGCTTTCCACCATTGTTGGGACCATCTCAGATCTTTTTTTATTATTTTCTAGGTAACACAGAGGCTGGCTAAGAAGGCATGCTTCTTTTTAACATTTTTACACTTTTAAAGGAGTATTACTAGCAGAAATAACACAGCGACTGCTACACAGATTGTGGCAAAAGGAACATGATCCCCCCGGAAGCATAATATGCAGCAAGCAGTTATTTTACCTGAATACCTGTAAAAATTGTTTTATGCTCTGTACCAGCCGACATATTTGAACATGTGCCGCTCACACCCCGAGATTGCATTGCTATCAGCATGATATCATGACAGACCCTTGCCCCTTTCTCTATGGTGCCAATAAGTATGGAAATGTAATAATTTTGATATCTTCCATGCTCTGCTTTATTTTTACACACTTTGCCAAAATGCCATAAGTATACATGGCATACACATGGCATTTAGGCAAAGTGTGTAAAAAATAAAGCAGAGCATGGAAGATACCAAAATTATTACATTTCCATACATAAGGGCACCATAGAGGAAGGGGCAAGGGTATGTCATGACATTGCATTGATAGTAACATGATCTTGGGGGGTGGGTGGTGCACGTTCAAACATGTCGGCTGGTATGGAGCATAAAACAATTTTTACGAGTATTCGGGTAAAAGAACTGCTTGCTGAATATTGTGCTTTCAGGAGGGATCGCATTCCTTTTGCCACAATCTGTGCAGCAGTCACTGCATTATTTTTGCTAGTAGCACTCCTTTAAATTAGGTTTTGGGGCAAAAAATATGACAGGACTTAAACAATTTATAAAGTTGTGTTGTGGACCTAAACACTAAACAAAGCTTGTGACAATCTACTCTTGGCTGGAGCCTAAAACAATCTGTACAATTTTTTGATGGTCTACAAGGTCTCTCTGATAGTGTTGTACAGAACTGAGAAATTTCATTAAGCGAAATATTATGTGAAATGTATGCATTTTGTGAAATATTTAGTGGGTGCAAAATTTCGCTCAAAAATTTCGAACTTTTACATGAAAATGGTGAAATTTCACCAAGAAATGCATAATTTCACAATTTACAGGTGAAATTTTGCATTTTCCAGGCAAAAGTTTGCAATTTTCAGATGCAATTTCAAAATCTTCAGATGAAATTTCACATTTCACACCCGAAAAATATTTAGCAAATTTCATGAAATATTTTGCATGGCAAAATTACAGATTTTCCAGCAATTTCACTGGCAAAATTTTATTTCGCAACACTTCTACTCTCTGACATGCCAGTTAAAGAGAATCTTGAAATGATCAAAATGATTCCCATAAAACAATGCAGTACAAGACCCCATAGTAAAAAAATAGCTCTTGTACTGAAGAAATTGTGCCAAAGGTAAAATCACAGCTCCTGTAACAGAAACCAATTAAAATCACGCATCCTGTAACAGTAACTGAATAATTAAGGTGAAAGGGAGACTTCTGGTGACATCATGTTCCTGTAGGCTGCAAGTCAGGAATGCCTCGAAGGGGACCTAGCAATTAAACCTCTAAAATAGCAAATAATTTCGGCAAAACCTTCTACATATCTGAGGCAAAGGTTTTGCATCATAATGTGAAGGTGCATCAGGGCTCCTTCCCCTGCAGAATTGATGGATGGTGATCAATTTTTTTGGAGGTGACTCGGATGGCAAGAGCTCCCTCCTGCCATGCACCACCAGATATGTGAATAAGGGGGATGGGGCTTCCTCACACAAAACGTTGCAGCACCAAATGGACCTGATGATCTCCAAGCTTCAGAGTTTCTGCCACGAAATGAAATCTACAACTGACACTTTGAGGGTGGACACTGGTAAAATAGAAAAGTGGCTAAACGCGACAGATGACCAGCTTACCCAGCAAGATGGCCACCTCGACATGACCGAGTGGGCTATCCTGCCCCTTCATGAATCTATCAGTCCCTGCAAGAAAAAGCTGAGAATGGCAACCGCCAGGCCCACCGTAATAACCTTCAGCACTACAAAGTCCATGAGGGTGCTGAGGTGACGAATATGCTAAAGCTCCTGCTGACATTACTATTAAACATCTCTCCAACTCCCACTAGAACTGACTATAGAAATGGAGCATGCCCACTGGGCTTTGGGTTGGAAGCCACCCCTGGAGGCCCAGCCCCACTACATAGTAGTGTGCTTCCTTCCGTATCCAGAAAAGGTGCGCATTCTCCACATTGCTTGGCAACAAAAATCATTTTTCTTTTAAGATATGCAAATATATATACTGTAGATAACGATTGCTCATGGACCATTGTAGCTCAGTGTACAAAATACATTCCAGTGATGAGCACTTTGAAACAACAGAATGCAAAGTTCTAAACCTCTTACCCAGCCTCCGTGATGGTTCTCCTGGCACAAAGCACTACGACTCAGCGGAAGCAGCAATCGCAGGCCTGGCTGAACATGGAAACTCAGTGAGACCCCAACACAGCCAGCTCCACAGAGATCTCTGTCATCTAAACTGGTGCAAAAGGCCTGGTTTAATGTGGGCAAGCAGATCCATAAATCTAGAGATACCAGCAAGCAGTAAAGGCCATTCAGGAGACTGTCGACCACCTGAAAGGCCCTAGACAGTCCTCAGTGGTGCATCCTATGACCACAACAGCTGAAACCTGAAATCCTTAAGCCCTATCAGGTTGGTGGCTCTCACTCTCTGTTTGTTCTGTCCCACTATCCCTGGGCCCCTCTTTCCTGGATTATTGAGTATGTGTCCCTGGTCGAATAAAGCGAGTGTTGTCTCTGTATACACTTGGGATGCTTGGTTACAGGAAGGCTCCCACTCTTTCTTCAAATTTTTCTTTTTTTTTTTCAACTTTCTTTATCACCCAGACAATGGGCGGGTGGATATACCCCTCATCAGCACCTGGACCTGACCTGGATCTGACCTCCCAGCATCCCCCAGGTCACCTGGACTGGGTGACCCATAGCTTGCCCCATATGGTGGGGCTCCTAATTAAAGAGACTGATATTCACCAAAGGCCTCAGCCAAGGCTTATGCCTGGGTGTCATTTGGGAGGCAGTCCAAGGGCTTCATGGTGCTCCGTGCCTAGGAGTTTTCTCCTTGGGTTCCCCAGGAGGCATGGACATGCAATGATGTCAGCGCAGATCAGGCGTGTTCTTCTACGTGACCTACAGATTTCCGCCGATGCCTTCACTCACTGCTTAGTGGCCCTGGCTGTTACACACCCAGTCTCCACTGGGTGTCACTGGCATGCTAGGAAACCACAATCCCCACCCCCCCGGAAGAGGAGAGCTGTCCATAGGACAGCTCTAATCTCATCAACCTTCCCCCATCAGACCATCCGACACACGTGCTCACTTCTGAGCATGGGTTGTCAGTGTTAGTAGGTGGTAGCACTACCGCTGCACGGGGGGGGACGACTCCTTCCTTCTAATCCTGATTAGCTACAGGTGGTCAAGCAGATTACTGTAGAAGAGTTTTGGGCTGTTCATTACTGCGTGGTCTGGGTCAGCCCCTCTGTGGATACATGCAAGTCCAGGGGATGCTGTTGACGATACCACTATTGGCCTGACTTGGCCTGCTTACCATACATCCTCCATCAGCCAAGTTCTGATATGATCCCATGCAAAGTGATCTTGTAGCTGCATGTGTGCTATTCTCAGCATTTTCATCTTCCAGGAGAGACAGAGGGCTGCACATCACTGCTATTATTAGGCATCCCTTTCTAATAAAGCAAACACTGCTCTGCTTGACTAGCCGGGCTGCTGGCCATTTGGTGAGTGTGAGCTATGTGTGCCTTAGGGGGGCATGGAGGGATTGGATACAGGATTGGCTGCAGTGGTTGGGGGGCAGTCACTTACTGGGTCAGAAACAGGACTTAACCACTCAAGAAATAGATAAGCTTAACACCTTGGTTGTGCATTCTAAGTTGATCAGGATCTGCCTGGTGATCTGGGGGAGAGGGTGGTTGCTTGGTATTCCTGGGGACAGGGCGGCGGCATGGACAGGACAGTGAAGATGGCCCCAATGCAGATGGCCAAACTTGACAGTTTGAACTGTCTGGATACTCACTTTAGAAAAAGCAATCCTATAAATGTCTCTGCCATTTGTTTCCTTAGCTTCTTCTTTCTAGAAGCTCTCCTCATCACAGGACCTGATCAAGTTACTAGATCCTATACTTTTTACATGGGCAGAGAGCTGCATAAGTGTGACTGTTTGTCCCTGCAACCCTCCTCTATATCCCTGCTGCCATCTCTATATCCTTTAACCACACTGGACTACTGGCAGCAGCGTGTAGAACTCTCTAGACTTTGTGGGTTGGACTTGTAGAATCTGATTAATATCGGAGAGCCCCTTCTTTGTGGGCTCACTTCAGCAACAACAACCAGTTAGCTGCAGGCCTGTGCAGAGTACAGCCAGTTCCCCATTCAGCAATGCTAGAAAGACAGCTAAATATTATGTTGTATGTTTTACCATCTCTGTAGCACCTATTTACTTTGCTTAATTGGTATTCAATGTCCTGCACGGCCAGTATAGTGTTATGCTTGTGCAACTGTGTTAGTTTGGTTCTGGCCATTCGCACGCTCTAGTCCAGAGGAATTACCACCCTGTAGGGTACAAAAGGCAAGGAACTCTTGGAGAGGGTTCCACCCCTAGAGGTGCCACAGAACGATTCCCGTGGCTAAAGGTACCTTAGGAATCCCCCTAAGGAGAAAGTGCTGCCACTGGAGGAGGAGGGGTGGATGGTGGGGCAAAGAAAAAGTGCTTCACAGTGAGGCTGAGAGGAACTGCTTATATAGCTCAGAAAGTGGGAGTGGCTGGCTGCTTGGCCATTAAACTCCAGGCATAGCCTTTCCAATTCAAAGTCCTGAGCAGCCAGTATAGTGTTATGCTTGTGCAACTGTGTTAGTTTGGTTTTGGCCATTCACACTCTCTATTCCAGACGAATTACCACCCTGTAGGGGTATGAAAGGCAAGGAACCCTCGGAGAGGGTTCCACCCCTAGAGGTGCCACAAGATGATTCCCATGGCTAAAGGTACCTTAGGAATCCCCAAAGGAAATATAGTACAATCATATCCCAAAGAACGAGGTGACACAAAGCTTATTAGCAAGCAGTAACTGTGATGTAGGAGCAATAACTGTACCATAGTAGTAGAGCAGCATAGATAGCTTGATAATGTAATGAGATGCTCAGTTGGATAACAATGAAATGCCCAGGTTTGCACAGCATGATACTAATGGTTTGCATTGAGAATGAGGGGATCCTCTAAGGAGAGAGGGAATAGCAGGACATTCTCCACCTCCAGCTAACAGCGGAACCTACCTAAAGAAACTAAGGGACACTACTATGCTAACTAACAGTTATGACCTGAGGCAATGAAGGAGAGAAAAAAAAAAACCCTATAAGGAGGAAATCTCTGGGGATACAAGGCCTAGGTCACCTTCCCTCCAGGCTTGGGATGGTTTATTTAGTGACAGCTCTGCAGCTGCAATTTGGAAAACCCAATTAAAGGGAGGTGGAAAATATTCCAATTTGGAGGAAGGCTCTCACTCAAACCATCTAGCGGGAATGCCATGGAATGTTGCAAGAAAACTCTGCAACAATATGTGCAACCAAGGCGGAGGAGGAGAGCAACAACTGCTGAGGCACTCACCTGGCCTACCCTCCCTAAACTCAAACCAGGTGAACCAGACTCAGTCATAGGGAGAATGCGGTGAAGATGCCTTGCTAGGGAAACCACTAAAGTCAATGGCTAACTGTTATAGTGGAACACTAGAGCCAAAGGAGATTGTCGTAACCACCCTTCACCGCTAGTCTGAAATTCTACACCAGGAGCTGCTGTCATGTAGCAGGCAGCTAAAGCCAAGCCTGGGGTGAGGACATTCCCAGCTATGGGGCAGGAGAGAAGGATCCCACCCCAAGTTGGACACGCTCAAGATGTGGACTAAATGCAGAGCGAGACTGTCGGCTGCAGGGACCCTGAGCCAGAATAGAATGGCTGGCATGCCCCAGAATTAGATTGAGAGCCGAGAAGCTGGTGAGCTGATTGAGCATGGTGTGCTGAGACCTTGCAAGGTCGAAAGCAGATTGAGTGCAGCAGACATCCCAGAGGCTGAAGTCGAGAGGATGCAGTAGGCATAAGCAATCGATTGCGTAAGCAAGCATGAACCTGTACGTAGGTCAGTAAACAGAATAGTAAGTGGACCTGCATGTAGGTCTGCATAACGTAGTAGCAATGAAACAGCACTGAATAGTGGGGCAAGCCAGCCAGGCATTTAAAAGCCAAATCAAGGTGACAAATACTCTGAGGATTTTCGGCGGCAAAGGCAGGATTTAAAGCAAAAATAATGAGCCACATGGGGCCACAACTCCCCAAACACTTCCCAGTCCCCGCTGTAGAACAAGCAAGAAAATGATGGAATGGCCGAGAACCACATGCAGATATAAAGCTAATTTAGCAGCCTCAGCAGGAGCTTTTTAGCTGACTTCAGAGTATAACAGAGTGAATAAATATAAAAGCAACATCTGTATGTGGTACACTGAGTTGTAACTGCAAGAAATATAAATAAGGAGACACAATGCTCTGAAAGCAGGTGTAGCCAGGCAGTGCAATGTAGCTGTTATAATGAGGTAAGTAGAATGAGAGAGCATTATTGAGCTGCATAGCTAGGTTCAGTGTAAGCCTTAGTCAGGTGAAATCAATCGAGTATGCAATATGGAGCAGCTATGGTTGTGCTGAAACGCACAAATAGTAATTGCAGTTGCATTGCAGTAGTTTGAGAGTTGAGTGACTGAAAGCAAGTAGTAGGAGCTCTGGAACAATATGCTAGGAGTTTAGAAACAACCCCCCCCCCAAAAAAAAAACAAGAAAAAACAAAGACACACAAACACAGAACAGGAAACAAAGAAAGAAGAAGCACACATGCAGCTGAAGGCAAAATACAAACCAGAAGCAGAAAATAAACACAGAAATCCAGCAAAGACAAGCAGGAGCAGCAAGGGGAGGTGGGGACTCAGTCAGCCCTGTAGGCCCCAACCAGCTCAGAGGACAGATGGACCGAGCCTTCGGCTGCAAAGAAAAAGTGTTTCACAGTGAGGCTGAGGGGAACTGCTTTCCTAGCTCAGGAAGTGGGAGAGGCTGGCTGCTTGGCCATTGAACTCCAGGCATAGCCTTTCCAGTTATGTGGCTGTCATTCCCAACTCCCCTCTCCCAGTTTATTCCATGCTCTCTCTCTTATATATCCATGGTATCTTTCCCCATGCAGCCTCTTAATAAAGGTCCTTCTGGGGATAAGATGTCTCCCCTTAGACTTCCCTCCCCCATCGCCATCTTGGCTGAAGGCCCCTTTCTTAGAGGCACTACTTCCAGGCAGTTCATTGCCTTAAGGCCAACTATGGCCTCTACCTTGAAAGCCACTTCCTGGTTATATCCAGGTTGGACAGTTTTTGACCCTGACCCTCCAAATACTAGTTCATCTGCAGTTCGGTGTTTAGCCCAGTTGGCCATTCTTGCAGTCTGTTTTCTGCAGTTTTGGCATACACCTCCTAGAGTGAGAGAGTCATCTCCCCTTTGTCAAACACCACAATTTGGTTTTGTGTTAAATGTTTACCAAAGGTTATGTCATAAAGTAACAACTCTAAGGTTTGTTGCATTGTCTGGATGGCCTGGGGCAGGGGTGGGGGTGGGAGGTGCAGGGTGCTGCTTCCTCTCCTTGCAACGTTATTGCGACTTCTCCATCAGTTCATCTTTGCTCAAGGAATGTGAACATGCTTACTAACCCAATTAAAAGGTCAAAAATACTCTCCCCAGTCTGAAAGTTAAAGCCAGATTTGGTGTATCTCAAAGAATCCCATTTTACCCCTTCTGAACATGCCAAACTGAAAACATTTGGCTTTGATAGAGAGTTCTCTTCTTCCTATGTGGGAGGCTGAAGGCGGGTGCATCCATTTAGATCCCTAGACATACTGTACTAATTTGAAGAGCACCATATCTGGACAGGTCCTGAGGGATGCCTAGTATTGGTGTATGGCACACTACATGGCCAAGAAGTCACATTAGCAAACATATATATTCCCCCAGCTGCTAACATGCCAACACTGAGATAGTTGGTGGACCAGATAGTTTCCTTCTCCAAGGGGATTCTTATCTTAGCCAGTGATTTTAATATGACCCTAAATCTTAGTCTGGACACCTCCAGGCAAAATCCCCACAGTCTCCCAACCTCCCATAAATATTTTAAGAGGCTTGCAAATGAAATAGGTTGGGCGGACATCTGGTGGGCACTGCAACCCAACCAACAGAGCTGCACCTATTATCCTCCAGTGCACTACATGCACTCTAGAACTGACTACTGCTACACCCAGGTGAGGCATATTTTCAGGGTCTCTGGATGTACTACAGAAGATATATTCCTGTCTGATCATGCTTCAGTAAGTTACACTGGGACTTTGGCTTAGAGCATCGGGCTACATACTGGTGTCTCAAAATCTTCCTCTTGAAATCTCCCCCCTTTCAGGAGTTCATTATGGAAAAATGAGAGATTTTGCGGAACAACCCTGAAGCTGAGACCCCACATACAGTCTGGTGGGACATGACAAAAGCTGTCCTCAGAGGTGACCTTATACATTACTCCTCTAAATTAATGAAAAGCAGACAGGAACGAAGGCAGGTTCTTGAGGACACCTTGCACTTCCTTCAGCAAGCACGCAGCAGGGTGATAATTCAGTATCCCTGCAACTAAAAAAAGTTAAAGCTAACTTAGACAGCCTCACACTGGAGCAGACAGAAATTGTGCTCACATCTGCAGTGAGGCAGGAAGATCAGCCGCTTTCTCTGAAGTTCTACCTGTCCCTAGGGTAAGTACTATCAGAAAGCAAAGAATAGAAGAATTCAATAGTTGGGTGGGGAGTGGTGTGCAACCACAGGTTATGGGTTGGTGGGGGGGGGGTAGGATGGGGGAAAACAAAGACCTATATGCAGCAGAGAGGCTACACTTAATTAAGGAGGGCACAAGAGTACTGAAATTAAAACTGGAAGATATTTGTCAACTAAGCTTAGTTTAAACTAAAGGGAAGGGGGAAGGCTATGGTGTGCTTCAGTAAGAGCCACAAGGAGAGGGAGACCAAAGGGCCTGCTTCCCAGCAGGTCAGGGGGTGAGGGAGAGGAAATCAAAATGGGGAGGGAGTGGATGTATGGGAGAGAGGAATGGTGTACAGAGGTCACATTGAAAGGTGGTATTCTTGAATGCAAGGAGCCTGGCAAATAAGATAGCTGAGCTACAGGCACTGATGGTGGAGAGAGAGGTAGACAAAGCAGCCATTATGGATACACGGGCCACCCAGTACCATGACTGGGACCTCGTAATCCCTGAGTATAGATTGTACCAGAAGGACAGGGAAAAGGGGGAAGGTGGCTTTATTTGTAAGGGATGTGATCCTATGCACTAGGGAGACGGTGGAAGAGAGCAGGACTGAAGCCTTATGGGTACAGCTCCGAAACTCTAAAGGGAGGAAAGTTAGATTGGGGGTGGTGTACAGATCACCCTCACAGGATGATGACTTGGACAGGGAGCTGGGGGAAAAAATTAGAAGGCTAAGTGGCAGAGGGAACATTGTCTTGACAGGAGATTTCAATCTGACGGGGATAGACTGGAACACCCAGACAACCTTCTGCTCTAGGGAACAGGTTCTCCTAGAAGCATTCCACTATTGTTTCCTGATGCAGAAGGTCACAGAGTCAACCAGGGAGGGTACCAAATTGGACCTGGTGCTGTCGAATGGTGAGCAGGTCCAGGACATAGCAGTTGAGGACCCCTAGCAGGCAGCGACCACCGCACGGTGTGGTTCTCACTCACCTTAAGCAAGGAAGCAGCCAGGACTAAAACATGAGTGGTGGACTTCAGGAGAGCTGACTTTGGAAGGATAAGTTGGGGATGATTGCAGCCATTAACACTTGTGCTAAGACCCAAAGAAAGAAGTCTAGGTCCAAAAAGTCTGGCTGGCTCAGCAAGGAGGTGGCAGAGAAAGTGAGGGATCAGCGAGCGGCATTCTGCATATACAAGAGCTCTATGAGAGAGGTGGACAGGGAAGAACATTCGAGGAAATCCAGGAAAGTGAACAAAATGGTCAGGGCAGCAAAGGTTGCATGGGAACTAAGGCTGGCACAAGGGATCAGAGAAGGGGAAAAGGATTTATTTTGGTACATAAGAGAGAAAAGAAGCTGCAAGGATGGGATAGTCAGGATTAAGAGGGAGGATGGGCAAAAAGGGGGCGGATCAGGTGGAGACACTGAGCGAGTACTTCTGTTCAGTGTTTACTAGGGAAAAGGATGGTCCCATACCACAAGGGATAATAGGGGTGGCAAAATGGGGTGTGGCGGTTACTGACAGGGAAATCACAGAAGACAGGGTTTTAAAGGGCTTTAAGGCCCTGCAGATGGACAAGGTGTCAGGACCAGATGGCATGCAATCCAAGAATCCTGAGAGAATTAGAGGAGGTCCTGGCTGGCCCTCTGGTTAACCTGTTCAACACCTCACTGAAGCCAGTTCATGTGTCTCTGGACTGGAGAATGGCGCATGTGGTGCCTCTCCACAAGAGTAGACCCAGAGATAAACCGGGCAGCTAGACTCTGGTCAGCCTTACCTCCATCGTGGTGAAGTTTTTTTTTTTTTCAATTCTGTTTTTATCTCCTATGGGGACTGAAACTCTCTTGGGCAGCCCACTCACCTGCCGCTCTACCATCCACTGTGACCACCTGCCTCCTCAAGGACGTTAGTGCACCCCATGGGCTCACCAGGCCAAGGTCTGTGAGGAGATCATCAGGCAGAGGCAGAGGTCCAGTTTCGGGCATGTGGAGGCCAGGTACTGAGATGCCATCGCCTATCCGACCCAAAGGTTTTTTTTAGTACTTCCCTTTCCCCCTTGTGCGTGGCATGCAATGATGCCATAGCGCATGGCAACCCTGCCGGTGTCCACCATGCTCGCCCACACAATCTTGGTCCGTGATCCTGTAGCACCCCTGGTCTCCACCTGGGGTCACTGGGACACCAGACATCCCCAAAGCCCTCCCCTTGGGAAAGGAGAGCTGTCCTGGGGATGCTCAATCCCTTCCCACCCCTGCCAACCCCCAGTGCCTGAGCTCACTCCCGAACCCGGGTTGCCGGCGTGGTCCAAGATGTGGCATCCAGCACCTCAACCCTTAGCACCACCAGGCCAGTCAATGTGGGGAAGTTAATGAAGACCATTCTGAAGGAGATACTAGTGTACTTTCTGGAGTCCAGTGGTCTCCAAGACGATAGGCAGGTTTGTCCTTGGGAAATCCTGCCAGATAAACCTAATAGACTTTTTCAATTGTGTCACAAGGGCACTTGACATGGGACCATGTGGTGGATGTGCTGTATCTGGACTTCAGCAAGACCTTCAACTCTGCGCCACATGGTAAGATGCCCAGTAAGCTAGCAAACCTGGGAGTAGGTGAGAAACTGGTGGGGTAGTTCAAGAGCTGGCTGCAGAACAGGGTGCATATGGTAACAGCAAGGGGTGAACTACCGAGACCCAGGCCTGTAACAAGCGGGGTCCCACAGGACTCGGTACTTGGTCCAGTGTTATTTAACATATTCATTGGGGACATAATAGAAGGGATCAACAGTAAAATCTGCCTATTCACAGATGATACTAAGATCTGTGAGAGAGTGGACAGTGAGGAGGGGAGACAAGAGCTCAGGGAGGACCTGGCTAAGTTTGAACATTGATTGGCCATCTGAAAGTTGGGGTTCAATGCAAAGAAGTGTATGGTCATGCACCGGGGAGCCAAGAACCCTAGGACTAGCTACTGGCTGGGGGGGGGAGTACATGTAGCCACTTCTGAGGAAGAAAAGGATTTAGGGGTGATTGTCATGGGGACATGAAACACTCAGCTCAATGCTATAAAGCAGCAGCCAAAGCAAACAAAATGCTGGGGTGCATTGCCAGAGGTATCACCTCAAGGAGTGAGGAAGTCCCCATGCCATTGTATAGGTCCCTGGTTAGATCACATCTGGAGTACTGTGTGCAGTTCTGGTGCCAATATTTGAAGAAGGATATCGGGCTGCTGGAGGGGGTGTAGTGAAGGGTAACCAAAATAATCCAGGGCCAGCCAGCCCAGTGGCACTGAGGGTTGAGGCGCTGGATACCACACCTTGTGCTATGCTTACCGGGTTCGGGAACATTCCTGTGTTGTTGGGGGTTGGCTGGGGGGTGGGAGGGAGCTGGACTGAGCTACCTATTGGCAGCTCTCCTCTTCTGGGGTGTAGTCAGGCACCACTTCAATAAGAAGTGGTGTGAGGAGGGGAGGACGCCGTTAGGCACTTGGCTGAAGCCATGTTCTCAGCATGGCTCCACACCTTGGCCGTGGCCCCTTGCACTGGCATCCTCAGGGATGGGGACTTGGGATTCTGTAGCTACTTCAGTAACCACAAAAACCCCACCCCCACTTCCGTGCTGTGTGAGTCCCACAAGGGGGGTGCGGAGCCCCGGATGGTTGGTACGCCGTCACCGAGCCCTCACCAGCAGTGGGCGATAAAATGTCTATATAAAAAAATAAGATGATTCAGGGCCTGGGGGACAAATCCTGTGAGAGACTGATGGAGCTCCCTGGAGGACAGGAGGGAAAGGGGGGGACATGACAAGAACCTTCAAATACCTAAAAGGTATGAATAAGGTTAGAGCAGAGGGCATGTCTAATGTAAAGGGGAGGAATCCACAAGAGGGCACAGCCTGAAACTGGTGGAGGGGAAGATTTGGAGGGGAAACGAGGAGGCAGTATTTCACAGAAAGGGTGGTGACAAAATGGAACAAATTGCCGGAGAAAGTGCTCTCACTGTAAACATGAGCAGTTTTAAGAGGGTGGGACAAGGTAAAAGGAAGGTCAACTCTGTGGAAGGGTGGGAGGGAGGGTAAAGTAGGGATTAATAAATCCAGGGAGGAAATGGGGGAAGTAGCAACAGCAAAATAAACTGTGTGCTGCATACTCAAGCAGACTTGATAGACTGTAATGGCCTGTTTCTGCTGGCATGTTTGTATCTTGTACATTTCTCCGTCAGCACTTCTATGAGGTGGGAGCTAGAGCTTCCTGACTATTTGCATATGAGCTCTGGAAACAACATAAAATAGCCTCTATTATGTCATTACTGCATCCCTCAAGCAGGAAATACCTTACTCAATAGCAAGAGATTTCCCAGGCTTTTGAAGGCTATTACTAACCCCTCTACAACCCCAAATCAGAACCACAAGAATCCATTAACTCCTTCTTCCAGAGTCCAGAGCTAGCCTTCTTCTCCCTATTACACAGGAGGAGTTAATTTATTTATTTAAAGTTTGATGACTGGGTAGGCCCACTGAGACACACAAGTCCCTTTTTCAAGGGCAACCCAGGGAATAAATACATTCCACACATAGTGAGCAAAGACAAAATTGTAAAGAGGTATACATACAAGATATCAGGAGCAGACCATAGTTACAAATGATATCTAGTACAGTCAATATGTACATATATACTAAAGTCATGAGACGCTTTCAAAAGATAAGGTGTATGGGCAGACTGGATGGGCCTGGCAGTCCTTATCTGCTGACAATTTCTATGCTTCCATGTTTCTGTATAAGATAATCATGATCAGGCAGTAAACACAAAGATGTGTTCAATCCATGTTGAAGCTGTCTTATAGTACAATATAAGGTGCATGCACAATGCAAGTTATAGACAAATTATATTTACAGAGAACACCACACATGATACAGATACTGTAACTACAAAAGGAACAGCCAAGGATGATGGGATTGGTGGGGTTGGGGAACAAGGGGAGTGGGAATGAGAATGTAGCAAGAGGTGGGGACTTAGTGATCAAGAACTCTAAAACAACGAAAGCTCCAGGGCCAGACGGATACGGTCCAGAGTTCTATAAACTCACTAAGGAGCTTATTTCATCCACCTTATTGGCAGTCTGTAATAAATTACAAAGGGATGGAGACCTTCTACCCTCCTGGTCCTATGCAGTAATCTCTGTACTCCCCAAACCTGGTAAGCACCATTTCCACTATCACTCCTTTTGGCCAATCTTGGTGCTTAACACCAATTATAAATTCTTTATGTCCATCCTAGCAAAGCACTTGGATAACATTCTCCCCACTTTAATACACACGGATGAAACAGGCTTTGTGCGTACATGCACCACAATGTACAATATCTGCTGCACACTGCATGTTGTTCGTCAGATGCAGCATTCACAGACCCTGTCCCTTTTGTTAAGTCTAGTCACCAAGAAGGCCTTTGATTGGGTCTCCTGGCAGTTTTTATGTTCTGTATTGGGGTGTTTCAGATTCCCAGTCATAGTCTCCCAACTTTAACAAAAAATATATGCCTCCACCCAGACCTGCATAAAAGACAAAGGACATCACATTTTCTCCTCCATAGAGGAACTTGCCAAGGTTGTTTAATGCCCCCTCTCCTTTTTGCTCTGTATATATAGCCTCTGGCTCAGGCCATTCGTATAGCTCCATTTCTTTAAGGTATAGAAATAGAAAGGGAAGACCACCACATAGCTTGCTACACAGATGATGTATTGTTATACCTTAGCAAACCTTAGCAAACCATGAGGAGGCTTTACTGAAGGTAGTTGAATTATTAAGCAGTTGTGGGGCGGTTTCTTGATATCGCTTGAATATCTCCAAGATCAAGACATTATGTTTTCATTATATTCCCTCCCCAGTCACTTGTACTTCCTTTCCATTTAAAAGGGATTTGCGAAAAGTAAAATGCTTGGGAGTATACATTGCCCACAAACATACTATTGAATTCCATGAGAATATCTTACCATTTATGCAAGCATCAACTGGTGATTTCTAAAGATGGGGTATACTGCCGCTCTCCCTATCCAGGAGGGTTGAGGTGATTCACATGGTTACACTCCCCAGAGCTCTCTACATCTTTTAAAATATTCCTTTGTCTCTTCCAGCAAATTGCTGGCACACATGGAATAAAGAAATCTTGAGGTTCATCTGGGAGGGCCACAGACCACCCATCAAATTACTGAAGGCCTGGCTGTCTCCAACTTCCAAATTATACTACTGGGCAATGCACATGCACTTCATTCCCCATCATCATCTAGGTGGGCGCCATGCCGTGTGGCTTAATATGGAGAGAGTTCTATTCCTCAGCCCTCAATTTCTGCAGTGTACGTACCACCACTCAGCGCCACCCCCCCCCAACCTGAGAAAATACAGGGCCTGAACTCCTGCTGTAACGGATCAAGTGAAGGCTTGGCATTCTGTTCGGAAGGCTTCACACTTTGCCCCATTTCTTCTATTGTTGTGCCCCATTGCACAGCTTTAGGATTTTATGCCCCAGCTGGTTGACCACGGATTCTGCAACTGGGAAAGATATTCTTTACAGTATGTCTACTAATTCTTCCAATGATCAAATATTCAAATGTTTCAAGATATGCAGGCACAGTATCAACTCTATGGATTAGAGTTCTATAGATACATGATGCTGTGACACCATATTTCTATAGTTCCACTTGGTGCACTTACACTGGTAATGTAACCCCCCCAACCCATAATCACCTACTGTATTAATTTCATCAAGTCAGGTGTTGGTCAGCATATGATCTCCCACATCTGCCAGGCACTGCAGACATCCTTAGTCCTCAGAGGTTGATTCCATTGCCATGAAGTGGTCAGAAGAGCTTGAAATTCCCATTGAGAATGATACCTGAACTAAGGCATAGCAGGCAGCCTCTAAGGTAAAATGCTGACATCAATGGAGGGAATAAGGTGAAAGCAACTCACCAAATTCTTTAGAACCCCAGTCATAATGTCCCATGCATACACATGTGATGTGGTCATGCCCACTGCTACAACCTTTTATTCTCTCTCTCTAGAGACAGTGGTTAGAATACATTTCAAAATGGCATGGAGTCATGAAAAGGCTCATTAAGACAGACAGAGGTGATCAATAAGCCCCAAACAAAACATTAAGATCTAACCCTTAGGTTGCGCTATCCTGAGGGCTACTACCCCTGCCTGCGTGACTAGGCACAGGTGTAGGGGCCTGAGCTCATTGAATGGGTATCTCCACCCGGAGGAATGGTTCTGGGGTAGTGTAATTGCTGTTGGTATAGCCCTCTGGGATCCTATAACCCCCCACCAACCCCTCTAGTGGCCAACACAGTATAGCAGTGAAACATTCACATGTACCATATGACAGTAATGACTTGCTCATACCCCTTGCACTTACTACCAGGGCTGGATCCTCTGCAGCTGCCCTGGAGACCCCTGTAAAGTAAGACCTGCAATGCAACAGTTCAATGGCAGTACAATACCCCTACCAAAAAGGTACACACTAGCCAGGTTAAATGCAACAAGAACAAAATCTGATTTATTCTGGGGGAAGTGAACAGGGGTGGGGCATGAATCTAAAGGATGATTTACAGATCCGATTAATTCAGATTGAACATGCATGCACAGTGAGTCCCTTGTATATAGTCACACAACCCAGGGACTGAGTTATTAAGGAAGCTAGCCTGAAGCGATGCCTGGGGTATGCCGGCATTGCAGCTGTTGTTGGGGCCCTTAGGAAAGAAAACAATTAGCATGCACATCAGCCCAGAATCTGTAATCTGGAGCCGGATGGCTCAGTTCATTGTAGTAAACCCAAACAAATAAATCGGATGACACACAATGATTGCAGCTTTGTTGCAAGGAGCTACCCTGTTTGCTATTCACACTACCCAGACCAAGAGGAAGGACTGATGAGATGAAGACCTCTGGATGGTGTTCTGGTTTGCCAGGGGATGCAAGGCCCACACGACTCACCGAGGTGGTCGCTACCTGTTCGATGGTGTTCAGCAGGGAGCCGAATCCCTGAGCGAGTCTTTCATTGGAAATGTCTCTGTGATGGGGGTGGCAGTCTAGGCCAAGATGGCAGGGCCCAGACCACAGCAGGCAGTTCAGATTTAGTCCATGTGAGTGCTGGAGCAACTTCCAGCTAGCATAACACACTTGAAGGTGGGGAACCAAATTGCAACCCACACAGCATATTCAGCACACATATAAGCAACACAACTCTTAGTCACAGTTCAGGTAAAGTCCGGTTACAATTTAGCGGAAGTTCTGCGCAAACCTCTCAATCTGTGACTCACTTTGGTACCTGTCAGGCCGATCACTTCTGGAGCAAGTCTTTGATCCCAGATTCAGGCAATGATAGCTCTCTTTCTCTTCAGGCTTCAGATCTCAGACAAAGGAATTAGATTTAAGTCCAACTTTTACATTTACAGGATTTCTCACTGGAAGATGTGACAGGCAGGCCAGCACAGCCTTCCCGCTGATTCTCCCGTGCTCCTATGCAGGAGCAGCTGCTTGATGGCTCGAGCTGTTCACTCTCCAAACTCCAGCTCACGACTGACTCTGCTGCAGGCAGTTCTGGGGATTTTCTCTGAGATCCAAAAGGTTTGGTTGTCTGAGGGAACTGTCTGTTACAGCAAGCGCTCCCCCCTCCAGGTCCATTTAGGTGCCAAACCTTAAAAACTACAATTCCTACAGATTTCAATCCCACAAGACCTCTGGAGACAGTCTCCATTTTAGGTCTCCTGTGGTCTAATTGGTCCAACTTTCGCAGTCCAGAACCAAAATGGTGGCTCTTATGCAAAAAGTCCAAGCTGCAAGAGAAGGCAGGTTAAACAAACTTCTATACTAGAAACATAGAATTTGACGGCAGATAAGGACCGCTTGGCCCACCTAGTCTACCCATTTTCCTACCTAACAGATAGGCTGCAGATCCTAGTTAACCAACAGCTTACTTCCTCCTACCCCCCACTAGGACTGCCTTATGCCTATCCCATGCATTCTTGAATTCCCCCACTGTTCTTGACTCCACGAGCTCCTCAGGGAGGCTGTTCCATGCATCCACAACCCTCTCTGTGAAAAAATACTTCCTCACATTACCTCTGAGCCGTCCCCCCTCTATCTTCAAATTGTGCCCCCTTGTTCTTGCACATCTCTTTTTCTGAAAGATGCTACCCTCTTGGACTTTGTTGATTCCCTTGAGGTACTTGAAAGTTTCTATCATGTCCCCTCTCTCCCTTCTTTCCTCAAGGGTATACATATTAAGCTCCTTTAGTCTTTCTTCGTATGTCTTCTGGTGCAGACCCTGCACCATTTTGGTTGCCCTCCTCTGGACAGCCTCCACTCTGTCTCTGTCTTTGCAGAGATGGGGTCTCCAGAACTGCACAAAGTACTCCAGATGAGGTCTCACAAACTGTCTGTACAGAGTGATAACAACTTCCTGTTTTCTACTATTGATGCCTCTTCCTATGCATCCTAGTATCCCCCCAGCCTTCCTTACTGCCTTCTCACATTGCTTGCCCACCTTTAGGTCATCTGATATAATTACCCCCAGGTCCCTTTCTATTTTTACTGTTGTCAGTATCTCACCCCCCATTGTGTACGCTTCCCCTGGGTTTTTGTTTCCCAGGTGCATTGCCTTGCACTTCTTTGCGTTGAATCTGAGCTGCCATACATTTGACCATTCCTCCAACCTTGCCAAGTCCCTTCTCATCCTTTCCACTCCATCTTGTGTATCAACCCTGTTGCAGATCTTTGTGTCATCTGCAAAGAGACATACTTTTCCTTCCAGTTCCTCTGCAATGTCACTTATAAAGACATTAAAAAGGACCGGTCCCAGTACTGAACCCTGTGATACCCCGCTAGTAACCCTCCTTTCTTCACTGTGTACTCCATTTACTATTACCCTTCATCCCTGTTGTCTAGCCAATTTTTATCAAGCTACCACCTTGGGACCCACTCCAAGGCTGGCTATCTTGTGTATTAATCTTTGTGTGGGACTGTATCAAATGCCTTGCTAAAATCTAGGTAGACCATGTCCACAGCCCCTTCCCGGTCTACTACTTTGGTCACCCAGTCAAAGAAATCTATTAGATTCATCTGACATGACCTTCCCATCGTGAACCCATGTTGCCTTGGGTCCTGTGCCCCACTGGCCTCTAGGTACTCAACAATTCTTTCCTTCAGAAGTGATTCCATAATTTTCCCTACCACTGAGGTCAAACTAACTGGTCTGTAGTTTCCTGCCTCTGTCCTGCTCCCACTTTTGTGAAGAGGAATCACATCTGCCCTCCTCCAGTCCTCGGGTACCACCCCATCCTCCCATGATTTGTTAAAGAGAGTAGTCAGCGGTGTCACTAGTTCTACCCTTAGTTCTTTTAGAATTCTTGGGTGAATCCCATCAGGCCCCATTGCTTTGTCCACCTTCAATTTTATTAGTTCTTTCAGAACCCTTTCTTCTGTAAATGGACTGGTATCAACCCCCATCTTCAGAGTGTTTCTCTTGTTTGGTTTAGGTAACTCCCCCTCCTCTTCCTTTGTGAATACTGAGCAGAAATATTCATTCAGTATCCCTGCTTTTTCACTGTCACCCTCTACCCACATTCCTCCCCTTTATTAAGCTTCAGTATCCCTCCTTTGGTCTTTCTTGCTCTCTAATGTACCTATAAAAGGTCTTATCCCCCTTCTTAACAGAATTGGCTATCCTTTCCTCAGTTTGGGCCTTTGCTATTCTGACTGCCTTCCCAGCCTCTTTCTGCTTTAACTGATAAAGTTCTCTGTCCTGCTCCTTCTGTGTTTCCTTGTATTTCCTGAATGCTGTCCTTTTCTCCTAACCTTCCCTGCCACCTCTTTTGAGAACCATAGCATTTTTCCCTTCGTTGTGTTTTATTGATTTGCTTTACACAAGGCTTGTTGCCTCTGTGATGGCTGTTTGATCACTCCCCATTGTTTCTCCACCCTCCTCTTCTTGCCTGTTTGCTAGTGCTTTTCTGAGACACTCTCTCATTTTCCCAAAGTCAGCCCTCCTAAAGTCCAGTACCCTTGCTTTGTATGGCTGATTGTATGGCTGTGTTTATCGTGAACCACACTGTTTAGTGGTCGCTTGTTCCCAGATGGCTACCCACTTCTAAATCTAAGATTCTTTCTCCATCCCCATTTGAGAGTACCAGGTCTAAGATTGCTCCCTCCCGAGTGGGTTCCAATACTAGCTGTCTGAGGCATGCCCCCTGTAGGGCATCAAGAATGACCCTGCTCTTGGATGTGCCTGCAGCAAAGGTGCTCCAGTTAACATCTGGCATATTCAGGTCCCCCATCAACAATATCTCCCCTTTTTCTGCCATTCTAAGAAAGCCTTCTATCATTTCCTTGTCCATTCCCTCCCTCTGAGATGGGGTCTGTATACAACCCCCATGCGGATTAATAAGTGCCATTTTCTGTCTCAGGGTGACCCAAAGTGCCTCATCTGCTCCCTGTTTACTCTTTAGTTCTGTTGTTTTGATCCCTTCCTTTACATAGAGAGCTACTCCTCCTCCTCTTTACCCTCCCCATCCCTCCTGTAGATTGTGTATCCTGGTATGTTGACATCAGTCATGGTTCTCAGTACCATGTTTCTGTGACTGCCACAATATCCAGGCAACCCTCTTCCATCAAGGCCACTAGTTTAGGGAGCTTGTTACACAGACTACGGGCATTGGTACTCATCACCCTCCACTTTTTGATAGCCTTACCCTTTTAGCCCCATTTCTGTCCTTACTGCCTTTGTCTTTTTTTACATTTAAATCTGTTCTGCTCCTAATAACTTCTGTACCTTGGTGTTTACCTCACTAATCTCCATGTTTTGTGGGGGAGGCTGGGATTTCCCTGCTCCTTTTCAGTGCCTCCCCTTGGCTAGTTTAAATGCTTGCCAATGAAGCATTTAAACCTCTCACCTAGGATCCTGGTTCCCTCCCCAGACAGATGCAGACCATCACACCAGTATAGGTCTGCATCCTCCAAATAGCTCCCCAGTCCCCAATGAAGCCAAAACCCTGAGCTCCACACCAGTTTTTCAACCACTCATAGAATTCCCTGGTGAGGAGTGCCCTAGCATCTCCCTTGCCATAGACAGGCAGCACCTCCGAGAAGGTTACCGTATGCGCTACTTGTCTAAGGCCCCTTCTCAACTCTATGAACTCCTCTTGCACTGCTCTGATCCCATTCCTAGCCAGGTCATTTGTCCCTCGTGCAGCTCCTCCCACGATCCTGAGGATTCGCTTCCTGTCCCTCCAAGCCGTGGTGCCAGGAAGGCACCTTACCTCCCTCTCCCCTTCCTCCCCCATTTCTACCCCCTAATGATTGAGTCCCCCACCAGGAGTTGTTTCCTTCCCCTGTGGGGTCCCATGCCACCCTCCTGTGGGTCTCCTTTGTGAAGGTTCTCAGCATCCTCCTTGGTCTCCACTGCAGGTGCCTCCATAGAGGAACCACTATCCACCAGAAGAGCAGATGAATTGTGGAGGTACAGCTGGAGGATGCAACTCTGTTCCACCACCCTCTCCTCCTGAGCCCACCCTGGTCCAGCCTCTCCTCTTTCTTGGCAACCTCTGAGGTAGTGGCATTGGCCCTGGTGGTCCCTGGGTGGGGAGGAGGTTTCATGAATCCTAGCCAGGTCAGCCTGGAGATGGGCAACCTCCTCTCTCAGACCAGAGAGGTGCCTGCAAATAGGGCAGCATCGCAGCCTCCAGAATGTCTCCCGAACACTGCCGCCCACAGCCATTGCACTGCACCACTCCTAACATGTCTTATTTTGTGTCCTCTCTACTGTTTCTCTGCTATGCTTACTCTCCTCTCCTTACAACTCTCACCCTTCCTGTTCTGGGACAGCAACTTCCTATCTTCTTCAGTAGCCTCCTTCTTCCTTGCTCAATATCAGACCACCAGCAGCTGGGGAGTGAGCTACTTTTTCCTTTAGATTTGAAAAACAATGTTTCTCTATGATCCTTTCCTTCCTACTGCCAAACAGGAAGTTCCTGTTGACAGTCAAATCCAGTGGCTATAAAAGTAGAACTGGCTTTGGAGGGTGGGATGGAGGGCAATTAGTAAGAAAAAAGGCTAGCAACAGGAAGTTGTAATTTGACTCACCTGCTTTTATAGTGTCTAAACCACACCCCCAATTAAGCTCTCTTTCCTCCTACTGGTTTAGCAAAGTCAGCTGATACAGAACCCTTCCCAGCACAGAACACACACTGACTTTCTTTCTTTTTTTTAACCCTACATAAGACCCCTTCTACTTCTAATAAAGTTATCTGTCTGCTTAATCTTAACAGACAATGACTCCTGCTGAGATATAAGTTTTAAATTAATAAGAAAATGTAGCTTCTTTCAGTTAGCTGTTTTCTGCTCTACAAGCAAGGCTAGAAATAATACTATTTTTAATAAGGCAGATAAGCAATAAATGAACACAGTTTCTAACAGAGCTCCCCCTTCGCATATAGCGACTACAGAATGGAGCAGAAATACCACTCACCTGGCCGGTCACGAGCCCTAAACTACTTGGATCCAGCCCAGATTAATTTCTAACACAGCATAATGACTCTCTTAAAGAGACAGGCATGGAGGCTTCTATAGCACTCTCATGCAGACACAGGATACCATTCTGACAAGGGGCATTAGGCAGCCAAGAAAGACATCTTAGTAAACCCCAATTTGTAGGGGGGTTACAAAAACATAAAAAAATAGGAATAAAAGCAGGGACACAGAAAAGAAAGAAAGATAAAGGAGCGGGGGGGGGGGATAAGAGGAACTATCTGAATTACAGCCCCCCAAAAAAAGATTTTGGGTTGAAACTCCCAGAGAGATATACTGTGCTTACATTTTGTGTGGCTGTAATCTAAGATCCAGGTGCCCCTTAGCTCATGGGGGAATTGCATGGCCAGCTGCACCTATTTTTCAAGGAAGCTTCATGTGCTCAGTATAGTTCCTGTATTCCTGCATGCAATCTGCCTGGAATATATAGGTTCAATTAAAGCTTTTAAGACCTTTTGTTTCTGGGGTGGGGGCAGGGAGAGGGAGAAAGGGGGGTAAGATGGCCAAGTAGGGTCTTGGGTTACCTTTGTGGTAGGGATTAATGGGCAGACTAGATGGGCCTGGAGGTCTTTTTCTGCCGTCAAATTTCTATGTTTCTGTGTTTCTCTGTGTTTTGGTGTTTCTATGTGGGATTTAGTATTGTTTGTTTGTGGATGCCCACAGGAAGGTTTTGTATTGTTAGACTGATTTATTTATTAGAGGCCAATTCTGAGGTATTTTCTTGCTAAATTAGTATCATAGGGGGTTTGGCAAATGGTCAGGTGATCCTCTGGGTGGGTGTATAGGGTCTCATTAGAGCCTTGTGTGGGCCCTTTCTTTCCAGGCAGCTGAAGTGAAGGGATGTGCTGTCAAGGTCCTGCTGCTTAAAGATATGTTTTCTCCACCGATGTCATGCTGGGTATGTTTGTGGGGTCTTATTCGGTTGTTAGCCCTCATTATTTTACAATGTTAGTGCACCAATGTGGGTTCAGCCTTGAGACCTGATGTCCCATGCAAAGAATTGCGTTTGTGAACTGTTGCTGCTTAAGTTGCTAGTGATCTTAACAAGACTGAGCTAATAAAGCTGTGTTTTAAAGAAGCTGCTGTCACAGCCTTAATCAGTTCCCATGGGCCTCCACCACACTATGACCTGGGTCAGTGCAATGACAGTCCCCACAAAGCATACAGCTAATGCTTTCAAAACAATAAGATGTGCAGAGACAGTGATTAGAAACAAAATATCAGGGTATTTAATAGGGTCACAGCATGGCCTTATAGTGGAAAGGGGGGGTAGACAATAAGATAGTTCCGCATTTTGTTGTATTTGTTGCCTGCTTTGTAACTCTCTGGAGTCATGCCTGAAAATAGACATTTTGTGTCTAGTGCACTTACCTGGTAAGCAAAAGCTAAATAAAAAAAGAAATAAGTACTTTACCATTTGGTTCTTCCGTGCCTCCCAGGCCTAGCTTAAAGAACACCAGCTGCTGTCCTCTTGCCCTTCTAGGTGCAGCCACAATCATAATCTACAGTACCTGGGGCTGTTCTTTAGATGCCTTTCCAGGCTCCACTCAAGTACTAGTGCCTGTCCCCACATTACTCAATTCACAGTTCATACGAACATATGAAGGTGCCAGCAAAATAAGGCTTTTCAGTCTATCGAGCCTGCTCATATTGCAGAGTCCCCAATGTCAGTTAAGGACTGTGCCCCCAACTGGTATCCCTTCCTTCCTTCCTGGCTACACCCCTTTTGACCCTGATTTTCCCCTTTCCCCTACCCTAACCTCTTTTGAAGCCACCCTCTGTTTCAAATGATACCACTCCCTCAGGGAGCCCATTCCAACCTGCCTCCACCCTCTATGTGAAGAAATGATTCATGGTCTCCCAGGAATCACAAGCAGACTGGATGTACCCTCAGTCTTTTTCTGCTGACATTGTCTATGTTTCTATGTTCCTAAACCTCCCTCTCTCCCTCCAGCATAAGACAATGCCGCCTTGTATTTCTGTTCCCACTGAGCCTGAAGAGATGCTCCTCACGCACCCTTGTTTATTCCTTTCAAATACTTGAAGGTCTTAATCATGTATACCTTCTCCCTCCTCTCCTCCAGGGAGTACATGTTCAGGGCTTTCAGCCTCTCCTCATATGTCCTGCCTTCTGACCCTTAACCATCTTTGTTGCCTTCCTTTGGACTGCCTCCAGCAGGTTTATGTCCTTCTTTAGGTATGGATGCCAGTACTGTACACAGTGTTCCTGGTGTGGCCGCACCAGTGCCTGTACAATGGCAGTACAGTACTTGTGGTTGCCCACCTGTACTAAACGGTGCTACCCTCTCCTCACTGGTATCAATATAAACCCTTAAACTATTAGGGAGCTCCCAGTACTTCACTGGGCACCCAGCTGTGGAAACAATGCAGGCTCAGTGTTATTGCACATGATTGGCAGGCAGTTATACATCTAAAGAAATAAAGCCATGCTATGTTACAACTGAAAACCTCAAACCAAAAGGTTGTTAAACCCACAAGGGGTATTTGTAACACCTTGTTGGATGGCCTAGTACATTGAATGCTTTCCCATGTATAAGACACAAATGCTGTTGTTGCAGGCAAACCCTGAGTTTACTGACAGTTCCTCTGACCTGGGAACCCTTCCTTGATTCTCAGTGGCAGTCAAGCAATTTGCAGCACGTCCTTCTCTGAATGGTTTTACACTCTTACCTTCCTCTCTGAAGGCCTCTGGTGTTGGTTGGTAAATGGCTGTTTCTCCAGTCCAAGTCAGGTCTCACATGACCTCAGCATTTGGCACTCAATTTTTGGCTTACTTAAAGTTTTTAGGTCTGGGACGATGGTGACGTGAAGTAGCATGGCAGATGTGAATCTCACAGTGGACGGGAATACAGCATGCCATATGAAAATGCACCGAGAGTACCATGCATTTGCTGGTTGACTATATTCCACAACTAGAGTTTGATATATATAATAAAGGGGAGTGGGTGCAAAGTCCCCACATGGGGGCATGGAGGGAGCAAAGCCCCCTTTTAGAGAAACATGATTGCTCATGCAGTGGGATGGTCTGGCCCGGTGGCACTGAGGATTGAGGCACTGGATGCCGCACCTCGCACCGCATTGGCGACCCGAGTTTGGGAATAAGCATTGGGACACCGGGAGTCAGCAGGGGAAGGAGAGGATTGAGCATCCTAGGACAGCTCTCCTCTCCCTGAGGAGGGATCTGGGGTGTCTCCAAAGCAGCAGTGGCCCCCAAGGGAAACCAGAGTTACAGGCTGCACAAGGAGCCAACTAAGGGGTGAAGAGAGGCGAATGTCAACAGCTCGCCATCCAGACATCATTGCATGGCTGAACTCCAGGGGCAACTCCAAGGAACCCCCCCCAGTCCTGTTAGGCAAAGTTGAGGCCAGGGACCACATCCCCATGCCCAACGTCGAGTGCACCGGCTGCCTCTGGTGCTCCATCTGCTTCTGGAAGTCTGCCCAGATTCCAGATGGGTCCCCGAGGGAGTATGGGGGTCCCAACCTGGGGGGGGCATAAATCTGGGGGAATCGTCACCGGGCAGAGGAAAGGAGCTGGGTGAACCAGACAGCAGGACTGAGCCTATGACATAGCGGGATGGTTGGTAGGTAGGTAGGTCGACAGCCTACACTGGAGAGAGTCTAGGATGGGATCTATAAAGAGTCTACAAAAAAAATGTAGTGGGATGGTTAATTCAGCTATGCAGGTAAGTGGGATTGTTGTTGGGTACTTGGGTCACAGCAGAGTGGGCACTGTATGTATTTGAGGGTCATGGATGGCTGCTTGTTGGGTGGTTGGGTTGGGCACTGAGACCAGGTGAGCACTATTGAGGGTTGCAATAGTCATGGTTATAATGTACTATGTCTGTTACTGGTATTCTCTGTTCGGTGGGGTAAATGTGACTGATTAACTGTAGGAAGGCTAGGAATAGGTCTGGAGCATGTGATTTTAATATGACATGTTCACCAGCACAGCATTGCTTTCCACTTCTAATGGGTGCAGTGCTCTGCTTTTCTTTCACTGATGGGTCTAGTGTTGCTGTAGAGCAGCATCGACCCTTTAGGTATGACTTCCTGTCCGCCATCTTCCCAGACCCAAAAACTGTAGCAGCTCCCAATTTTCTGATGCACACACAGGGCAGCTCAGCCTGAAAAAAACTTGATCCTGTTGACTAGCACACCATGTATTGGCATCCAGTCCTATGTGTGGAGATAACCAACACTGGACTGTGGTACTGATTGAGTTGCTCCCCAGGCTAGCTGCAGTCTCAGTTTGCAAGTTCTATCTACAGCAAAGCAACAATCTCTCACTCAGCTGCTGCAGCCTTCAGCTTAAGATTTGTGCTGATTTAAAATACAAATACCTCCTTTTGTTCAGCAGGAGCTCTGCTTCTCACTTCTCACACTGTTCTTTGGCAGATGCACAGGTTCTTTTTGCACGGCAGCAAGTGGACTTTTTATGGCTGCAGTGGGCAGAACCTGCAGCGATCTTGTGGTAGCTCTAAAAACAAGCCACCGGGTGGACACTGAAGAACAGAACTGTTTTGGAGTTGCAGTTCAGTCATTCTGCAACTCCAAAACAGTCTGCTCACCCTCCCCCCTGCCCCTTCGGACACACTATTTCAGTTGCCGGTCTCCTGCTGTGCTCAAGATGGCCACTGATGCTCAGTGCTCAAGCATGAGTAGTTGCACATGTATGACTGCACCGTGGCCATCTTGGACACAGCAGAATGTTTCGCCATGAGCTCAGCAAGCGTGGCTGTAGCTGTATCGGCTCTGGCCAGAGGTTTTTTTTTTTGCAAGGAATCCTTATTGAGCATGAAATCATTCAGAATTATGATGGATAGAAGCAGCCAACCAAAGAAAAACATATATAATACACATAAAATCAATATATATGCCATACTTGTGAGATATCTGGGGCAAATAACAGCAATATTCTGTCATGTGACCCACAGTGAGAATATATAGGAGAGTATATGGGAGCCCATACAAAACCACAGTATTTTCATAACGGGTGTTTTCTATGACAACAGGGACCTCGAGAGTGAAGCTCAAGATGTCCCTTTCATCATGGAAAGCACAAGGTATACAGAATAAAGTGGTTGTGTATTTGGGCTCCTATACACTTTTATAGTGTATGGTGTCCAAAATGAAAATATCTCTTGGTTACTTCTTTGTTGCAAAGTTGAAGTGTTTGCCATTGGGGACATGCACTTCTGGTATGTCCGCTAACTGGCCAGTGTGTGCGCACCAGGAGTCAACTGTTCCCTTGTCCTATCAACAGCACTGTTGGGGGCTGTTGCATTGTGATGTGCCTATTAACGCAGAACAAAAGTCATTCTGCGGTTGTAGGTACACCACTAGTACAGCAGAATGACTTTTTCATGTGTATGGATTTCCATACACTATTTCCAGATTCTAAGTGGAAATAACATGTTCTAAGTTAAATAAATTGTGTTCTAAGTGAAATAAATAATATTCTAAGTGAAAATAAATATTTATCCCAAAATGACATGATTTATTTACCCAGTTTATTCACCACTGGTGTGGTATATATCACATTTATCCTCACGGTAGGTGATATTCTCACTGTAGTTATCCACACAGTAGGTAGTGATTGGCTCATTCTGAACTCATTTGTATAGTCAGCCTCAGTAGCAGTACTAACCGTATTCAAATGCGAATAACTTTAAAATAGAAAATGATAGCATGGTACTGTGAGAACGAAAGTTGTTCAGCACAAAAATATTTATGAATGAGTGCTGGTTAATTTTTAGCTAACTTATTTTTTGTTATAGTTAGCAAAAAATCAAAAAGTGATTTTTTTTTCACTTTTTGGTAAACAAATGTGAATAACTTTAAAATGAAAAATGATAGCATGGTACTCTGAGCATGAAATTTGTTCAGAACAAAAATATCCACAAAATCAGTAGTGTTTCATTTATAGATATCTTTTAGTTTTTTTATATTTAGCAAAAAAAAACAGCAGGAAATTCAATTTTTTCATGTTTTAAAACAAACAAATGTGAATAACTTTAAAATGAAAAATGATAACATGATACTGTGAGCATGAAATTTGTTCAGCACACAAATATCTACAAAATGAGTGATGTTTTATTTATAGATATCATGTAGTTTTTTTATAATTAGTAAAACAGTAGAAAATGTTCACTTTTTGCAACAAACAAATGCACACAACTTTAAAATGAAAAATGATAGCATAGTAGTTTGAGCACAAAAGTTTATCAGGACAAAAATATCTACAAAATGAGTCATGTTTCATTTATAGATATCTTTTAGATATTTTTTATAATAGACAAACAATAGCAAGAAATTACTTGTTTTTCACTCTTTGGAGGTATGACATAAATGGAATACACAACCCCCTCTTACTGGAAATACTGTCAATATTTTTTGTTCTCGTGCTGATTGACCCAATGACATCACTCATGGCTTCACCACTCGTGATGCTATCGGGCCAACTGGCACTCAAGCAGAAAATCTTGACAATATTTCCAGTAGGTGGTTATGTATCATATATATATATATATATATATATATATATATATATATATAGTGCAATTGAGGCATGCATATAACCATATTAAGTGTTACTTAGGACACACAATTTTCTACTTTTTAGCTTACTGTGAGCTAATTATTACAGAGCGTAAAAAAAGGAAAGAAAACATTAAAAATTAAATCAGCGGTAATATAATCAAACCATCTTTTTTTATAGGTTAAGTATCTTACTGAGATGAATCTAGGTATCTTTCTGAATCTCCAGTTGTGTGTGGAATGCAAAATGTATTTTTTCTATTTTTATCAAATCAGCCATTAAATAGTAGCAAGCTGTCTCTTTCAACAGCACACAGACACTAGTCTTTCACAGGGTCTCATGCAGATCTCTAGCAAAACTGGTGGCAGTATAGTGCAGTGGTCTAAGGCTCTGAGCTGCAAATATGGTGACATCCAGCAGACCAGACCTGAGTTTGAATCCCACAGCTTCCACTTGCATACTGTGTGACCCTGAGTAAGTCACTTAACCTCCCTATGCTCCCAGGTCGCTCCTGTAAAAAAGCTTTCAGCTTAGTGTGCTATACCTGGTTAAATAACTAAATAAAAAAACAAAAACTGGATCAATAGGGAACAACCCTTGCTGTTCCATGGGGAACTGCAGCTCTGAATTGGTTTTTGAAGCTGTCAGTCAAAGTAAAGCAGTCCTGGAGTGCTGTCACTTGACAGGCGATTGGCTGCTGCAAAGGCGCCTGAATTAATTAGATCTACTATAAATCCATGAGCCCTTGTGGCTCACTCCAATGGTATTCTGACCCTGCTCAGTCAGTCACCCTCTGACCCATCACCATACCAGCTTGGGTCCTCATGCAATTCAAGCGAAAGCTATAATAATCCTTCACAAGCAGTTACCTTGTGTAAAACATATTTCAGGTTTCAAGAGTTGGCTTAAAAGCAAACTCTTTAGTTGGTCTGGATGTAATTGTTTTTGATGTATTTGTTATGTCCATCTAGGTTGTATGTAATAATGTAGTGTTTATTTTGTACTTGATGATTTTTTATGTAAACTGGTCACACATGAAAAGGGGCAGTTATACTTATATGCTTATCAGAATAAAATAAAATAAAATGAAATGAAAATGTGGAGCCAGATAAATGATGTGATCTTCAACCGTCATGCCATATGGGACCACTTTGGTCTCTGGCCTCAACTCCTTAGTTCAGCGAAGCTCATTATAATTGGGTCAGGGCCCTTCAGGGAAGAATTTGCTAAGCCTCAGCTGGGGTGTGTGAAGGGGAAAAATAAGTGTCCAGGAAGCAATGTAGTTGTTGTAGAGCTTGTTTGACATGATTCATAGAGAAAGCCAAGAGTGGAAATAAGATGACAGTTCCAGAGGGTCTGATGAGGAAGATGAAGTAATGGGGGGCCATACACACGTAGTTATTGATCTGATGCCCACACACAGTCAGTGCTCAGGATCGCTGCCTGGTCTGACCATCCATCTAAGCATTTGTTTTATAAATTATAGCGGCACAGTAGTGCCCCTATAGTCAAAGTTGAGTAGGCTGTTTAATGTTAAACCACAATTTTTGCACCTTAATAACTTTAGCATCGTTTGACAAAATAATCCAAAATTTGGCATGCACAGTCAGGCTGTCACAGTCTCAAGACATGAAAAGTTTCCTGACAACATCTTGTTCAGTTTTTGAGATACAACGTGACAAAAAACAGAAAAAAAACTATATGGTACTTCACATTATATATTTTTTGCTGTCACCTACCACCTAGATGATGTGGAACTTTGTCTTGGCGTTTTCAAGGTTGAAGGGGTCTCTGCCGAGGATGTGCTTTTTGAAGGTTTGGTGAAAAAATATTATAGGGTTTCAGAGTTATAAGGATTTTTGAGTTAATTGGCAAATGCGAACGGTATAAAAAAACCTATTGAGAGTGCTTATTTTCATGATTTACTTGTTATGTGGAAAAATATTGATTGTGATGGCCATCATTTTCCTTTTTGTTCTGACAAACATTGAAAATACATAAAATGATATATTTTCAAAAAATCAACACCTGAACCTAGCTGAACAAACTCTGTTCAGCTAGATTCTGGTATTTGGTTTTTTTTAATCGCCAGAAATACCTTTTCTGGGTACTCCAATATCCAGAGTGCCCAGCTTAGTGAGAGAAGCATTCTCCCTTGTTCTCTTTATGAGAACAGCAGGATTTTCTTGAATTCTGAAGCCACAGCTGGAGTCATACTGTCAGCTTCAGTTGAAGCACTGAGCTGGCAATCCCCTGATCTCTCTACCGTTCTGTCTGTTTCTCTCCATCTGTCTGTCTGTCTATCTGTCTATCTCTATTTAATTTGTTACACACAAGACCCTTTAGGCTGAGCCTATTTTCAAAGGGTCTAGGGTCATAAAGACAAACACTAGCCCGACACTGGGTCACCCAATATCTATCTATTAAATTATTTCTTCTCTGCCTGTCTGTCTGTCTATCTATCTATTAAAATCAAAGAGTGGGCCTCCTTTATCGAGTGGACCCCTTTTTTATCCTTGAATCTCATAAAAAAATTGCCCAAGGTACTCTACTTCCTACACTGCTCTATGGGGCCCCGGTGCTTGCCTCTGTCAGTGGAACTGAACTCCAGACAGTGAAAACTTTATATCACAGAATAGCAAGATTTGTCAACTCAGCCAGACCACTTGACCATCACTGTACAGTGCTGCAATTACTGAGCTGGCTGACTCTAGAGGGAAGGCTGGCCTACTCCACCCTTTGCCTCACATACAAGCTAATTCAGGGCAACACCTCCCCCAGGCCTAAAAATATTTTGCTACCAAAACAAAACATTAGAACATTAAGAACATTGGAACTCAACCTATTACAAGTGCCCAGGGTGAGAACCTCAGTTGGAAATAGGTCTTTCTCCTACTTTGCCCCTATCCAGTGGAATGGGCTTCAGAGCAGCATCCAATCATCAGCCTCCCTGAGGATTTTCAGGGATGAGCTCAGATCTCATCTACAGAGATCTAACCAATGTTGCTGCTACAAGTAAAAAAAAAATGATTAAAGTTAGCATACCAGGCCTCAACCTGTGAACACATGTACTTCTATGCTCTGTAAATTGTGTCTCATGTCTTGTTAAGAAATATGTGGACTAATAATGCTGTACACCCTGTATGATGTATTTATTATTGCTATCTCAATGTATAATGGATGTTTTACTGTACTATGCTTCTATGTAATTAACCCTGGGTCGCCCCTGAAAAAGGGACCACCTAGTCTCAGTGGGTCTACCCAGTTATCAAAATTCAATAATAATAATTGAATTATGTCTTAAGTGGACTAGCGGGTGCCCACCCTTGGTACCTCTTCTTTCTCCTCCCTCTCCTCTAGGTTGACCACTCTTCCCAATGTTTATGTATTTAAATATATAAGCAGACCAGCGTGCTCACCCAAGGTACTGCTTCTCTTTAACCCCCTTCGCTGCAGGTCACCTACCCCCATTCCCAGTATGTACGTGGTGGCAACAAGGTGCCCATTCCCCAGTGCCACCAAACACTACCCTGACACTGGGGCACACAATCCTCAGTGTCGGCATATGCCCTGCAATAAAGAAAACTGTCCTTCTATGTTTCTTCTTACCCTGTAAAACAGAAAACAGTCCTTTGCTGATCTGACCCCCCCCCACCCAAGCACTGAAAGCTACAGACTGTGCAGTGTTGCCCACACAGATCCAGGTACCATATAGTGAAGACAACTCTTCTCTTGTCATAAGGCCCTGCACATCTGCATCTGTGAGTGGTAGAGTGCCCCATGCATTGGCTGAAAGATGGATTATTTGCCCAGTGCATCTGTATCTGGCCCACATGGAAGTGCAGGGAACAGAAGGCCCACCAGACAGCCCCATGGTTTCTTGGCATTCATTTCTGCACAGAAAGACAGGGCCCACAAGGGCTCTGCACTTCTGTAGGTGGATGAAGTCCTCCCTTTTTCTCCTTGGGCCTTGTGCACCCAAAGGAAATTCTTTGCAAAAAACTGTGTTAATGTACCAGTTAGGGTTCAACTCAATGCCACAAAAAGAAGGAAATGTGGCGTTAGGGTTTCCAACCCTAGCTCCACCCCACCCACCCCCAAGCAGCAAAAGGAAAACAAAATAGGGTTTAGGGTATCCCAAGTCGATCAATCAGTCAATCAATCAATCAAAATCTTTATTTAACCAGGTGAACATTGTTGAGCAAGCCCATTTTCAAGATGGACCTGGAAAGGAGAGATTAACAATACATACAAAGGAATACTCAGTTACATCATAATTGGGTAAACAATATATACAACATGAATTCACACTTACATAGTATTTACATAGAGCAGTAATAATACACAGGAGGTTTATAATACACACAAAACTTGAGTATTAAAAAGAGCCATTAAGCTAAGACCATGAAGAGTATGCAGCTAAAAAGTATAGCAACTGCAGTACAGTATATACAGGTTAAATGTAAGCAACTATAATTACAATGTGTATTTGAAGCATCCTTGAACACAATTACTGATTGAAGGAGCTTGGTGGGGCATGGGAGGGGTGGGGAGGGGACTCAAGAGGGTGAGTAAGGAGAGGTACTTGGTGCATGAAGTGCCTGCAAAGGCATGTAGTGATTGCAGGGGGAGGGTGGGAACAGTTAGGGAGTGGAAAGCAAAATACCATGATGGCGTCAAGGGGGTAAGCAAGGAGTGTAGGTGGGAGCCAGGGGGTCATGGAAAAGGAACTAACAATAAGGAAAAAAAACACAGGGTCGGGATAGAAGGAGCAGTCAGGAAAGTTCTTATAGGCTGTAACATTGCCCAAGAGGAGTGGGAAAGAAGTACCAATAAAGGGAGACTTGGTGAATCACTGGTTGGGGTCGTCCTTGGGTTGTCAGCCCAAATGCCCACCCTGTTTCCTGAGGATACAACATCCAACGTGATTTCATTTCTTCACGCAGGCCCTGCACAAAGAAAGCTACAACAGATTGTGTTGGCAACATGTGGTGAGACAGGTAGCATGTGAGGTTGGCACCTGAATCACGGCACTGTCCGAAACGGTGACGTGATGTGGGCAAAAGCCTGAATGGCGAGGAGGAGGAGGGTGACCGGATGTGGTAGGGTGGGCGATCGTAGTGACAGGATGTCGCCGTATGTACATGTGCATGGGGGGGGCGAGCATGGCCTGGGAGGGCGGAGGGATGTATGAGGTGGCACTGCGGTCAGCTGCCGAGCTGCACCGTGGCATCGGGGTTGGCCTTCGCGTGTGCCTGGGGTTCTGGGTTTGGGTCTGGGTCCAGGCCATTGTGTTTTTGTTGCGCCTGCCCAAAATTTTTATATTTTTGCTTTTGCCCCCGACATGCACCACCTTGAATTGAGAATCTTAAGTAGTGGGGTGCAGAGGGTGAAGCCCCCGCATGGGGGTGCAGCCCCCCACAGAAAGCAAAGCATTTAAATCCCCAGTGCCATTCTTCCATGCTCTGAGGATGTCAGAGTGACAAAATTGTTTTCGCCGCCCTGACGTCGCAATAATGCAAGTCGATGTTCGGCGCTCGTGATTATCACATAGAACCGGTGAGACATACTTCTCTATATTTGAAGAATATATCACTATGAAGCAGTTCTTGAAACTGTACCTTGTGCTTTGGACAAGAGGCAGCGTACTTGTGGGAGAGATGAGCATTAGGGTTCATCCCATGTTGCAACCCCCACTGACTCCTAGGCCTGAAGGTCCCCAACACATTCAAAATTGCAACCCTTCGAGCACTCCCTTCTTCATCACTTTCTTCATCCCTTTGTCTCACCTGGGTCAAAAATAGATTCCATTTGCATTTATACGTTACAACCTTACTGCCCCTGAATGGCAACTTGAGGTGGGCCTTAATGTTAATTATAAAATGGTGAGAAAAAAATCTAGAAATTTCATTGGTCATGAGAGGTCACCTGACTGTGCATTAAATCTTCTTAAATGAACAATCATGTTCAGAATCTAATTTTCCTCCCTCAAAAAACTATTGAGAGCTATTTTATAATAAGCCCCACCAGGATGTACATCACAGGACTTCCCAGGGGGTAAGGAAACTTGACCTTTGGCCTCATGCCTTACCACACCCCTGGGGTGTACATTAAAAATCCTATAATGCGTGCCCTGTCGTGGCTTATTACTTACTTACACTGTAATCCATATCTTAATTACTGCTTGTATTTATCATTGCAGTTTCTGTCTCCCAAAACTGTGTCCATAGAAATCGCAGAGTGCAGAGCACAACATTCAGGCTTAGCATCTATTGCAAAACTTCAAACATTTATTTACAAAAGTAGTGCACTTGCTTGATGTAGTGGTGTGTCTGCAGCTACAGTGAGAGATGGAGAACATGAAGATGGAGAGAGAGGGAGAGAGCACAAGAGCACGGACAGAGAAAGATTTGGAGAAAATGATAATGGAGGGAGAGCAAGGACAGCATTAGATGGTGATGAGGTAGCTGATATTGGCAGAAATGGTAAAAGAGCATCAACATCTGTTGAAACTAGGGTTGCTCAAAAGCCACTTTTTGAAATTCTGTATTTTGTTATCTAAGGCTAAAAATCTGAAATCTACCCCCCAAAAAAAAAAGAAAGATCAGAAGCATAATCTGATTCTGCCTACTTGTAAAACTCCTCCACCTGGCACACTGTAAAACTAAATTTAAAAAGCTAGCTGCCCTCCTCTCATCTCACAACCTTGTCACCCTACTCTAACTTAGAAAAGCCTAGAGGTCCCACATACATTTGGTGAGGTCGAGTAGCTGTGGCACTGAGAGTCCCATTGGTCAGCCATTCATCCATCCAGGTGAGACAGTTCGGTAATCCTGAGTCAGGAGTCCATAGTCCAACTGAGAGACCCCCTCACCAACCCACCCCCTTGTTACAGTTAAATCCCATACCATAGTCACCACTTTGGCAACTGTTCTAGTCCTAGAGTCACCAAAATTTCAAATGCAGAAATGTAGGCAGACTGGTACCCATAGATACGCCAACCAAGCCCCTGCTACTATTAGCTAGAGCCAGCCACTGCCAGGTAGTAACCACCAGTCCAATGCCCTCAAGGAGTCTTCCCCGACCCCCTGAGAGCTTGAGCATATCAGACAGGGCAGACAGTAATGACACTTATTTCAGTGAGATACGACACATTTCTGGCTGGCTGTCTGGAAGGATCCTTTTACTGTGGCTGAGAAATGGAATATGGTGTATTACATGGTCGAATTGCCAGTCTGCACTTGAAAGCACTGTGCCTGTCATATTCATATGCTCAAGCCATACCATGCTCAAGAAGAGCTGGATTTGCCAGCAATATGTTAACCAGCAGAGTCATAGAAGGTCCGATAATTAAGCTGCTCAAAGAGAGAAGGGGCAAGACTTCAATGGATGCAGTCGGTCTTTCCACACAGTTTAACCTAGATCAGGGTATGAACATTGCTGGGGGTGCTACAACTTTTGAGACTGTTTACTTCCAAACTGCAGTACAGAAAATTGACAGAATATGAGGTCAAGACAGTATCAGACAAACCAGCTAGACAACGTGCTTACCAGACTCCAGCTAGTGTCAGAGACCAGATTCACAGAGATATAACAGAGATGAGACAACTGTGGTTGGTACAGGAATCTAAAAGCCCCTGGGCTTCCCCAGTTGTCCTGATCCTTAAAAAGTCTGGATTGACCTGGTTCTGTGTGGATTATTGTAAACTGAATTTAATAACAATGACTGGTGCATACTCCCTGCCTAGAAAGGAAATCTTGGAATGCCTAGGGGGCTACAACTACCTTACTACCATCAATCTGACTAAAAGGTACTGGTAGGTGCCTCTGACAAAAGCGGCACTGGAGCAGTCCATATTTGGCACATCCTCTGGACTGTTACAAATTCTTAGTTACACCCTTAGGGATGAAAAAGGCCCCAGCAATGCTTCAGTGGTTGGTGGGCAAAATATTGAATGGGGCAGAAGTACAGTACAAGCCCCTAATCAGGATGCGCTTAAAGGGGACATTCGCTTAAATCGGACAATCCCCTGGGCACCGATTTAAGTGGCCATTGAATCCTATTAGCAGTGCTTCCCTTAATGGGTATGCATATTTCATTTTAATGGGACAATTTTGTTCAGTGGTCCCCCAATTTGAGGCTCATTAACACATTGTTAAGCACTTTAAAAACAGCCATTGCCACCACAGCTGTTATTCTGTGCTGCTAGAAGTGCAATCTACATTGATCACCTGCTCTCCTGAAACATTTAGTGGACTATGGCATCAAAGAGGGTCGATCTGCCTCTTTCAGAGAAAATTAAAGTTGTTGAGTTGCTTCAGCAGCCAGGTAAGTCTCCCGCAAAGGTTGCCAAAGATTTTTCAGTTTCTAACAGCCAGGTAGGATGCCAAATAATTTTCACTTTCAAAGAGCAAGGTAGGAAGCATCAGCCCCAAAAAAGATCACCTGCTGTCTGAGGGGCATATCAACAGCAACCCCAACAGAAAATGCAAGAGAGAGACGGAAAAGATACGCTGGTGGAAGATGCCCTGCACGTCTGGTTTTCTCTTACCATCAGCAAGGGAGTCTGTGTATCTGGTCCTGTTCTGAAGAAAAAAGCCAATGAGACAGCCCCTTCTTCAACAGGTAGATTTTGAGGCAACCAACAGGTGACTATCTCATTGGAAAGGGCAGCACAATATTGTTTGTTAGAGGGAACATGGGGAGCATATGGATACAAATGAACCCTCTGCATCTGAATGGTCAAGGAACATTCTCCCCACACTGCTCAAGGAATATGTCCCAGTCAACATGTTTAATGTGGCTGAAACTGATGTCTTTTAGTTGGGTTATCCCAACTGAGGTCATATCCATAAGGAGGGCAAGCTTGTCAGAGAAAAGAAAACCAAGGACCGTGTGTTCCTTTTGTGCTGCATGAGTATGCTGGGCACTGAAAAACTCCCCCTAGTTGTGATAGGGAAAAGTAAGCATCGTAGATGCTTGCCTACGGATTCATCCAGCCTGCCTGTAAAGTACATTAGCTCAACTAACGCCTGGATGAGTGCAGCAATTTTTTATGACTGGATGAGTTGTTGGAACTGCCAGCTAAAAAGAAAGAGGCACAAGGTGTTACTGTTCATCGACAATTGCAGCACCCACCCATCTAACCTAGTGGCAAGATTCTCAAACATCAGCATTAAATTTTTGCACCACAAACACCGCAAGTCTTATCCAGCGACTAGACATGGGGGGTAATAAAAAAACTTTAAGGACCACTACGTGGATATTTTTTCCGAGAGGATTGTGGTCATAATTGACAGCAGCTCAATGGCTTTGGCATCGGAGATAGGCAGAAGGGTGAATTTGTTGGATGCTGTCTTTATGATGCACAAAGTGTGGATCACTGCAAAACCTACTACCATAGCCAACTGCTTTAAAAAAGCAGGATTTTACATTAATGAAAGCAGTGAGCTTACTGAGGTGGCCGCCACACAGAGCGCTGTCCCGCTGGCAGATATTAACAGACCCTCCCATTTCAGTGCTCAGGAGTTTGAGCAGTCTGTTGATTTTGATGCTGATGAGCAGACAGGGAAATCTCACACCTGAATCCATCTGTGCAACTGTCACTCAAAACCAGATATTGAGACAGAACCAGATGATGAAGAAGATGACGTCGACAATACTGTTCCTGCATCTGTGTGAAATGGGGAAGCAAAGTAGCACCTTGGACCTCTTTGTGAGTGGTGCCTTCAACATGGGCGGATGATAGAATGGGAGCTTTTGTTCAGTCTGGAGGGACTAGTAATCAGCCAAATGGTCCTTGAATCAAAACAGAAAAAGTTACGGATTTTTTTGCAACAGATGCCAGCACACAGAGGGAGACCGAAGGGAGACCAAAGACCGCAGATAAGTTTGCCATTTCTTTAAAGGACTTTTAGCTACTACAGTAATAAAAAGGCTTAAAACTACAAACAACAAATGATCAGAAAAGAGCTGTAATTCACTTTGTATGTGTGCTCTGTGTATGTGTGTGGTAATTCTGTCTGCGTCTGTGTTGATAGTGGCCTCTCCTAATAATCAAGATGCCCACTTAAAGGGTACAAAATACTCTCCACTGAGCCATCCTGTTTAAGTGGCTTCTACTGTATTCACAATTGCACACATGAATAATATCGCTGCTTGCACCTGGGGGAATATGTGGAACATGCTGGGCAGATACTGACCTGGCTGCAGAAGCAGGCCTGACATTAAAGGCTAAAAAGTGCAACAGAGGCATGTCAGAAGTGACATAGCTGGGGTACTGTGTCAACGGTGGGAACATTAAACCCAAACCAGAAAAGTTGGAGGACATTAACAACTGGGACAAACCTGCCACCAAGAGCAAAGTGACTGCATTCCAACAAAGTGATCTGCACTGAAACCTTTAAAAAGGAAACAACTCTGAAGGGCCTTATGCCACTCCCTTGTTCTTGCTAGTTCGAAGAAACACGGCACACTTCCACAGCAACAAAACAAACTAATGGCAAGTTTTTTTTAAATAAACTTGTGAATTTATTCCTGAAATCAGTGACTGGCAAAGTTATTTTTATTTTTACTAGATGCAAGAAGCTTCTTGCATCTAGTAAAATAAAAATAACTTATGTCTCTGATTTCAGAAATACATCCAAGTTTATTTCAAAAAGACTTGGCATAAGTTAGTTTTCTTGCTGTGGAAGTGCCCTGTGTTTCTTCAAATTGTGTACTTTGTTTTGGGCTGGCCGCCCATATAACAGTGCACCACATCCTTCCAGCTGCACAAGTTGCTCTTTTTGAACCTTGTTTTTGCTAGCCCAGATGATAAGAAATTTATAATCTGGACTGATCAACAGACAGAGGATTAGGCCCAAACTCCGCCAATATGCAAGTAATGGGGAGGAGCATCCCACTGCATATTTCAGCCAGAAGCTGAGTGCATGAGAAATTAGATATGCCACAGTACAGCGGCAGTGCTGTGGCATTCTGTGGGCTAACAATATGGAACTCTACCTGTGCTGACCTCACTTCAGGTCTTCACTGTTCATAACCCTCTGAAGTGGCTTAATCAAATAAGCAGCAAGAATGGCAGCCTACTAAGGCAAAGCATGGCACTGCCTGTCTATGACATGACTTTCAGCCATCCTTTAGAAAAGAAAAATGCAAATTCAGATGCATTGTCCGGCAAAATAGATTAGCAGCCAGGATACGTGCTTGATGCACATAGGGATCAGAATAAAAAGTACATGGATTATAATACCCAAGACTTTTGGCCCTCTACACATTGTGAAACAGAGTAAAAATGGGATTTTAATTTGTGTTACACCTTACCATGTTCACCAGTTCACACCTTGGGTAACCATGTTTAAATACTGTTTTGGCACCTCTGCATTTCTGGGGGTTTTCTCCTCGGAAGCTATAGCATATGCATGTTTTCTTCATGTAGTGAGGCTTATTAACGTGCATTGTAGTAATTAACGATATCTGGTTGCGTATCCCAGGATCACATGGGCAGTTGCCATGTAGATATTATTTACACATGAGAATGAGGTTACACTGGTTTGTAGTGATGTGACTGAAACTCCTAAACATACTGTTTTCTGCAAATGATTATACTCGGAGGGCTTTAAGCCTGAGGTTTGACTGGCAGAGCAACTACATCACTCCCCCATCGGGCTTAAAACACCTCTCATCCTGGGCCCCTCCAGGATTCATTTTTTCATTTCATCCAGAGGCACTGCTCCCCCTTCCTCTCCCTGGGGTGTTTCTCCTCCCTGTGTCTCTGCATTTTGCAGCACCTCCAGCTGCCTGCTCATTCTCTTCTCCCCTTCCTTGCTT
Source organism: Neoceratodus forsteri (assembly GCA_016271365.2). Lineage (NCBI taxonomy): Eukaryota > Metazoa > Chordata > Ceratodontiformes > Ceratodontidae > Neoceratodus > Neoceratodus forsteri. The sequence goes on from CM028136.1 coordinate 325,363,976, forward strand.
GGCAGCTCCCTCTTCTGCTCTTTTTCCACCCCTCCCATCTGCATTTCAGCTCGCCTGATGCTCTTACCCTGCTGTTGTGGGCCGTTGCACTCCCCGCTGCTCTCACCTTCTGTCTCCTCCTTGCTTTCCCATACAGGCTTCATTGCTTCTCTGCTCTGCTGCCGCATCGTCTCCACCAGACTTTTCATGTGCCCGTCATTCCCCTTACTGTTCCACCAGTGCCTTACTCACCACCTCGTTTCCTCCTCGGCGCTTCCTGGTCCCAGCTTCGCTGTGCTCTAATATCACTGGCTGTCTCTCCTAGGGTGTCTCCATTTCTCTGCCCCTTCTTCTCTTTCGTGTGCAGCTGGCCACTTGCACTTATGTTGCCTCGCTCTCCTCCCCCTCTGTCTTTCTCTCCCTCCAGCCTTCTCCTGGTTCTAGTGCTACTGCACAGCGCTGCTTCCCCCAGTGGCATCTCAATCTGGCATCCATTGGCCGCCTCAGGACCTTTGGTGCTCCATCGCTGTCTAACACCTGCCCAGCTGTTTTGTGGTCCTTCTTTGTTGCGCTCCTCTACCTGCTTCCCTCATCTTCGGAGCGATGCACCTACCTTCTCCTTGTTCTCTCTCCCGCTCCAACCCAGAACGGATGACTGCCCACCCTATTTTCTTGCTTCTCAGCAGCTCACTCACTCCTAATGTCTGACTTTCCTGTCCTGTGCATGGGGTAACGATAGGCTATTTCACTTTCCGACTCAGTTCTGCTTCGGAATGCCTTCATCCTGTTCTCCCATTGCTAGTTCTTTGGTTTTCCTTCTGTCCCATACCATAAGTGTCTGTTCTTCCCCTTGCCAGGATCGAATGTCCTTTATTTTACATGAGATGGGGTCTCTTTTATCTGCTGCTGTACTGCTTAGAATCATAGAAACATAGACTTTGACGGCAGATACGGACTGCTTGGCCCACCCAGGGGCCTTCTCTGTTCTCTGCCCTCTGCTGATCATTGCTAGTTGTGCCGTTTTCTAATCCCATGTGTCATGTAGTGCAAGTCATGCTAACGCAGTCTGTGGGATTGCCTCACCTACTTTTGACTACCAGGGAATCCAATGTGATAGTCTCTCTTTGCTGTTCACTTCAGGGAGGATTGCTGCTCATCTACCTCATTGGCTAATATTTGGGCCCAGATTATGCTGTGCTCCTGCTTTTCACCGCTAGATGGCACCATGACTCCTTCACTTGCATGGTCTTTCTCTGCATATGCTCCCTCTCCTGCTTCCTCATCGACCCACTGCACCTCTGCAGCACTCATCGTCAATCTTCATCGTCCTCGAGCATGCCTTATTGGAATCGGAGTCTCCTTTCTCTCATCGTACTTTTCCATTCCTATTTACCTTACTTGTGCCAGCCATCAAGGCTTCTTTCCAATTACTTATCATGGCCCCCTATGCCACCTCATCAAACTGCGGCCTTCTCTCATTGACCTGTGGCCATCCAGTTTAGTCATCCTGTAAACATTGCATACTGTACCTTCTTCTGTGAGTCTGCCTCTCATTCACCTACTCCTGTCTCTGCTACCTCGTATCTACTTGATATCCATGTACCGGCTGGGTCCGATGCTACCCATTGCCCTCTCTACTGTCCTTTATCCTTTCATGCCTCACTTTCCTGTACCAGCCTCCATGGCTTCAACCCATCATTGTACCTTCCTGTTTTTACCTTCCTTGTCCTAGCACCTTTTCTCATCCAACCAACTCTGTCTGACCAGCAGTGGATATTTCTTTGGGGCATACGATCACGACTCATGAGCCACCTCATCGATCCGAGACCCTCCTTCTGCATGTATCAGGTTCTTGACTCCGGTCCTCATTAACCCTTTCTTATCGCATCGAACCTCCATTCATGGCTGCATTCCATCATCGGCCATCAAGGATTTACTCCAGTCATAGTTTCACTCCTCATCGTCCAATTTGCTTGCATTCCACGATACCTTGCCTCGCTCTGCTCATCTCTTTCAATTGCTCTGTCAGTCTGCCTTGGCTACCTCCCTCTGATCTGCAATGTCAGTCACCTCAATTCAACTCTATCTCCATTCATGGCCCTGCCTTCTTGTCTGTCAACCTTTGTTATGGGCTGGCGCCTCATCCAGTCACTGCTTGGCTGGCTGCTCCCGCCATCGTTGAAGTTCATGTTCAAGTTCATTTCATGTCTCCTCTTCCTCAGTCTTCTTGTAATTCACTGCTGCACTCCTGCAGCGATCATCATCATCTTCAGTCTGCATTAGGTTCGCATGCCCTCTGGTTCCAGACCTGCCTTCTTGGTCTTGGAGTTTACCTCCTTTCAAGGAGCCTCATTACTTGCTTCCTCATCCATTCCTATCATTGAATGATCTCGTACCAGCCATCGAGGATTCACTCCACTCATGGCTTCACTCCATCATCATCACTGAACCATGGCTATCCTCCCACATGTATCGAGTTCAATACTCCAGTCATCATTCACTTATCTTTGCCTCAAAGTTTATCTAACTACAATGCTTACGCAAGCATTCCTATCATTGGATCCTATGCTCCAACCTCGACTACACCATCAGAGTCTCATCGTTCAAATCACGTATTCATGTCTTATTGGCCTCAGCATCTACTTACTCACCTCACTCAATCAAGCATACCTCTCATTGAATCTTATGCTACCTCATCGACCTGCTGCCCTCCTGCAGTGATCACCATCAGTATTCATCATTGCCTTGTTCCTTCTTTCTCTTTTGGGGAATTTCCCTATTTCATCATCATCCTACCTACTCATGTCCCTCTCGTTACCACTCTTCTCTTTAATGATGTTAATGAACTGTTTTCTTTACCAACATATGTCCTCAAATCAAATGTCGTCAGCCTGGAGGGAAGGCGATCTAGGCCTTGGATCCCCAGAGGTATCCTCCTCAAAGGGTTTTTTTTCCTCTTCTCCATGCCAATGGTCATAATATTAGTTAGAGTTAGTGATTTCTTCAATTAGTTAGTTAGGCTTTACTGTTGGATGGAGACGGATGGTGGCCCCGGCTTTCCCCTCTCTCCTTAGGAAGTCAGCCCTTATCTTCTCAGAATTCATTCATCATCTTCACCTCTTCAAAGCTCGACACCTTTGGGTGCTCTTTTTGGGCTTCTTCCTAACCTACCTTTAACCAACACAATCATTCCCACGGCACCTGTAAGGGGGGAACCCTCCTCTAGGTTTCCTTGTGTCATACCCCTACAGGGTGGTATATCCCACAGATAGAGAGGCGGCAAGCCACAAAGCAAATCAAGTTACACAAGCATCGTCTCATTTCATCTCATCCAGTTGCACAAGCACATTGAATGGTAGGGCTTTAAGCCCGAGGTTCGATGGGTGGAGCAACTACGTCACTCCCCCATCGGGCTTAAAATGCCTCTCATCCTGGGCCCCTTCAGGATTGTTTTTTTGTTGCCCACCATCCACCCCTCCTCCTCCAACAACTCATCCCTCTTACCCGTGGGCATCTTCCTAACCTACCTTTAGCTGACACAGTCATTCCCATGTTACCTGTAGGGGGGAAAGCCTCCTCTAGGGTTCCTTGCGTCGTACCCCTACAGGGCAGTATATCCCATGGATAGAGAGGTGGAAAGCCCCAAAGCAAATAAAGTTATACAAGCATCATCTCATCTCATCTCATCCAGTTGTGTAAGCACATTGAACCTGTGTTAATGTGTTAGGCAAAACAAGTGCCTGGTAAAAAGGAAAAGTACTTGTCACATGACAGAATGAGCAGTAGATTACGACTGTCCACACAGTGAAACAGACATTTATAATGTGTTTGGAGCTGTTTCACCTATTAGCACTTTAAGACTCTTATTGGAAAATGATATCCCAAGACCTGCTCTTGTGATTAATTTTAATGACGTATTCTTGTCCTCAGTGAGTTGGGTTACTGTTTGTGTGCATTGTTCCCACTGACTATACCTTATAGCTGTTTGAATTCAGTGAATTACTCTAATTATGCATATTGCTCTATGTCTTGTCTGCACTATACTCTGTAACATGGCTTATGACTCATACCTGACAATGATATGAATTCAGTGAATTTACTTCTAATTTTGTGCATGTTGTCCTAGGTCTTGTATACCTTAGTACTCTGTCTTGTCTTTGACTTATGTATGCTGTCCTACCCAGAACCTCCTTTTAAATGAGCTTGTTCCATGGAGACTTTTCCTGGGAAAATAAATAAATGAAAATAAATATATCCCAAATGGGTGCACAGCTGTATGATTCTGCACCAGATGACAAACAGGTAACCATCACCTTGTGGTGCCTTGCAACATAGAGCACAGCACGTCAGGGCACCTGTTTAGTGTCGGACAATCCACATTGGGAGAAATTGTTATTGATGTGTGCAAGGCTATTGTACGTGTACTACTGCCAAAGGTCATTTTATTTAAAAATATGCCTGTAATTATATGTGGCATTGAGAAAAAGGGTGTTTTCAGAACTGTGAAAGGGCCTTGAATGGAACTCACTTCCCCATTATTTCACAACCTGGGAATGTTGCTGATTATTATAACCAGAAGTGATATTATTTGTTTGAAATGCAGGTCCTCAAGGACCACAAGTATTGGTCCACCGACATAAATATGGGCTTGTCAGGTAAAGTCCATGATGTAGGGGTATTTAAGAATAACAATTTATATAGCTTGGTTCATAAACGGTGTAAGTGTGCTTGCTGTCATATTTGCCGATCAAGCATCCCCCCTTCTCCAATGGGTAATGATGCCATATCCTGAGTATTCAGATCCCAGGAAAAGGAACTTTAACAATAAACTGAGTAAGGCATGAGTGGTCGTCAAATGTGTCTAAGACACATAAAAGGTAGATGGCATTGCCTTTTGAAAAGGATCAAGTTCAGCATTAACAACGTAACTTAGATAACTTATTTATTTATTTATTTATTTTATTTAAAATTTTGGTAACTGGGAAAGGCACACTGAGCTGAGGCTCATTTCCAGGTGCGACCTGGGGGAGGTATACAGACAGAGGGAACCTTACAATGCAGAGAAATAATCAAGGTGCAAAATACAATATAGTGGTGAACGAGAAATTTAGAGTGTGGCGTATGCAACTTCCCTGATACTATTCCTAAATTTTCCCCTTTCTCAATGTAATGCTTTGTTAATGTTTCTCCACTTCACTGTGTAACCCCCAAGGGGCGCTACCCTTAGGGCTACTACCCCTGCCTGCCTCCACTGAGACAGGGTGAGGGGCCCAGATCCGTTGACGGGTGCCTCCACCCAGAGGTCGGGGTTAATACCGTTCAGATTGCCTCGGTTACAGCCCTCTGGGTTACTGCCACCCCTTTTTGTCCCACTAGTGGCTCACACTGGGTACCAACAATTCTTTTCACCAGTACACTTACCCCGGTAGTATCTCTCAGCTCACTCCGGGGAACCCCTGTAAAGTAAGGTATAGTTATATCACAGTCACTATACAGCAGTTCACCAGGGATGCACAAACCAGCCAGGGTGTCGTTGCAACACAACAATCTGATTTATTAGAGGGGCAAATAACAAGGAAAGGGGGGAAAATCAAGTTGATTGGCTTATCACTATAATTATCTACCTAGGGCTTTGTGCACAGGCCTGGACCTAATATTTACTGTCCCTGGGTACCCAAGCCCTAATGGCTAGTCCACCGTGGCAGCTGGTTGGGGCCAATGACACAGATAGCGTTACAATCCTGAGAAGGTCAGAATGGGAAAACAGTTCAATTAGGCAGTCAGCAGCATAACAGAACAACTTGAAACTACTCTTTACACACTTGGAAGGGAGCTACCCTGATTCGGTACTCACAACTCCAGCAAATAACAGTTCCTTCACCACTGGCAGGGCTGAGCCTGAATTTCACCAGCCTCCTCACACATTTACAGTATATGGCAAACAACAGAGGGGTACCATACCAGGCAGCTGCTTCTAGACCCCATGCAAACTTGCAGCAGACTCGGGCAGTAAACAGCAGCTTCAACATCATGGGTGGACCGAGTGCGATTCAGCAGATTCTCCAGTCCTCTCGGGTTGAGCCTGGTTGGTAGCTGGGCTGGCACCAGCCTCCTCCGTCCGCACGCCAGCAAATTTAGTCTGACTTCTCAAAAGGCAAAAAACGGCTGCCTCATGCCTTCATGCACTTCCCATGCAAACACTCCTCCAGCGCAGAAGCACAGAGCTCCTTTCTTCTCCTCTGCCCTTGACAGCATGGAGCACTCCTTACCGTTCGGGTGCTACCCATTTCTATTGGCTGGCGTCACATGCCAGTCAATCACTCTGGCCCTCAGTGGTGTGAAAAAGTGCCATAGCCCATAATGCCTTTCCCAAAATTACAAGCAGTTCCTCTATTGGTCAGCCAGCTCTACTACAGTTCCAATGCACTGATTGGTCCAACTCGGCAGTCCGGGACCAAAATGGAGGAAATAATCAAGAACAGTCTTTGCTGCAAAAAGGCAGGTTAGAACAACCACATTATCATTATTAATCTACGTTATTTCCAGCAAATAGCTACATCTTTCCAGGGGACTCCCTCTGCACCACTAGCAAAGGCAGAATGGAGCGCGTACTCAGCAGCCCGGGCGGGACTCAGGCATACAACCACGCAGTCCCCCCCTCCAGTTTCAACTGAATATGACTGCAACAGGCAGCCCTTACTAAGACAGTACACAACGGCATTTAATCGGCTTTTTGCCAGACACCAGCCAGGCAGGGAGCATTTAAATGAGCTCCGGGGAAGCTTTTAGGAACCCCCATTTGTGGGGGGGTTCCACCCTTCCTTGCCTGAAAAGAACTTGGCGTTCACGTCAAGTAGTTACCCTTAAATCACTTTAAGGCAAACAGCTTAGTCAACACTATATCACACCTTGCATTACATACATGAATATTACATTCACAGTGTACTGTGGTTTATACAACATTATACACACAAACTCTTGTTCCCTTTTTTAAATCAGGTCATTAATTCCTGCTCATGATACCGGGACTGGGGGGAACCCTCCCTTTCAGTTACTGGCGGATTACCTAAAGCAGGGGCACCACACTCAAAGGGTAATACTAACAGTCTGGAGTTATTCCCCAAGGCTAACTTAGGCAAGGAACTCGGGGACACATACACCCCTTTGTGGACCACATTTAAGGGCAAGTCCACCGGCTGACCCAGAGACTCATAACTCAACTTTATTACCAGCCGTACTTCTCGGCTGGAGCACCTAGGGGTCTCGGGAGACCCTGAAACAGGCCCTGATTCCAATTCAGTCTCATTGACATTAGCAACAGGAATCTCTACAGGGGAAAAGGGCCCAGTGCTCATAGTACTATCGGGGGCCTGACCTTCTACCCCAGGACCCACCCCACTGGGCTCAGCTGAGGGCTGTCTAGATACTAGTGAGGAACCATCAAGGCATTCAAAATATTCTTCCGGTTCTGGCATATCACTGGCTGGTTCCCCCATCTCACTCTCTTCTTCTGAAAATTCAGATAATTCAGCCAGGCCAGACAGCTCAGCCAGGCTCAAGGACCCTACCCCATGGGCTTTGCTGCTACCCAGCTCATCCTCTGGAGGTATTGGTTCCAGAGACAAAGTATGGGGCTCAAACAGTCCAGAAGGCCCAACCTCATCTCCAGAGTTAACAAGGGGATTGCCCCAAAACAACTGACTCAGTTCGTAAGAAGGATAGTATTCAATATCATCTTCATTGTCTTCTGACACCGATGGTTGATAATTTCCTTCTGCAGGATTTGGACAAGGCCCTCTTGGTTGGCTTGCTGAAGAATCAATGGGTTTGGTTCTTTTCCTGGCAGCAGATCTAGTCATAGGCCTGGAGGTGGGGGGCATTTGGAGGTTCAGCCTCAATCAGGATTTGCCCGATTGGCAGCAGATGATTTCTGTGTATAGTTTTCACATCTTTGGAATTGTTTTCAGGCCGCACTTTATATACAGACAAATCTGTCAGTTTTCCCACAACAATGTGGGGGAGGTGATGCCATCTGTCAGCAATTTTATGTTTTCCAAGCAGTCCCAGATTCCTCAGTAACACTCTATCCCCTTCTCTTAGTTCCAATGTCTTCACTCTCTTGTCATACCTCTCCTTATTGGCCAAGTTTCGTTTAGCAGCCATGGTCTGGGCCAACTGATAAGCATGGTTTAACTGGGCCTTCAGCTTCTGTACATACTGTAGATGATCTTCTGCTTGCACCCCATCAGGGGAAACTCCAAAATACACATCCACAGGCAGTCTAGCCTCTCTTCCAAACATCAGTCTGTACAGGGAAAATCCTGTGGCATCACTTTTTGTACAATTATAAGCGTGGACCAGGGTGCTAATCTGCTGGCTCCATCTCGGTTTGTCTTTGGGTTGCAATGTGCCCAACATGTCAAGCAATGTATGGTTAAACCTTTCAGGCTGGGGATCTCCCTGAGGATAGTAGGAGTGGTTCTTGACTTTCGTACCCCCACAAAGACAGCAACTCTTTAATCAGTGCTCTCAAAGTCCCTTCCCTGGTCAGAGTGAGATCCACTGGGGGCCCCATAGTGGACGAAAAAGTTTTCGACAAGTATCTTAGCCACCGTGGTTGCTTTCTGATCCTTAGTAGGGAAAACCTGTGCATACCGGGTAAAATGATCAGTAACCACCAATATGTTACTGACACTTTTCAGATCTGGTTCTAGACTCAAGAAATCAATACAGACCAGTTCCATGGGGCACTAGAAGTAATGTTGACCATGGGAGCAGCTCTCTGGGGTAGAACTTTCCTTTGCAAACAACGGCTACAGGTCTTGACATATTGCTCTACATCCGTACTCATTTTTGGCCAGTAAAATCGAGTCCGTACTAGATCAAGTGTTCGGTCTATGCCGAGATGCCCCATTTGATTATGCAAGGACCTTAAGACCAGTTCTCTAAAAGCTGAGGGCAGCACCAGTTGTTGTTTGTCTACCCGGCCCTCCTTATCCACAGTCTCTCTGTATAGTAGTTGGTTAATCAGCTTTAATTTGGGCCCTTCTTTATATAACAAGGCAGTCCTCAGATCAGTGGAACGTAACTTGGACACGTCCCTCCCGGCCTGCAAAGCCTCCACATCCGTTTTTATCATAAAGTCACAGGACTGAGCCCGTTGGAGACTATCATTGTTGAATTGGGGCAGTGAGCTAGTGTCTAATGCAGAGAAATGACAGTAGGCGGCAGGTATGCAGTTTTCGGATGGCCCCAAGCAATCCACCATACAGTCCACAGCATCAGGAGACACCTGTTCCTCCTTGTCAAATTTCTGGCAGAGGGCTCTTATGTCAGGTTCTGACAACCTGACCCAATCAGTTTGTGGAATAGGCCTCTGAGAGAGAGTATCCACATCTATATGGTTCAGGCCCGCTCTGTACTCAACAGCATAGTCGTAGGTGGCCAAGGCAGAGAGCCACCTATGGCCAGTGGCATCCAACTTGGCAGAGGTCTGTACATACGTCAGAGGATTGTTATCAGTCTTTACCAATATCTTGGTGCCATACAAATAGTCATGAAACTGATCAACAATGGCCCACTTCAGGGCCAGGAACTCTAGCTTGTGCACTAGATAATTTTTTTCTGAAGGAGTCAGACTTCTGCTGGCAAAAGCTACTGCTCTCAGACCATTCGAGTGCTCCTGATATAACACAGCCCCCAATCCTTGTAGACTGGTATCAGTATGGAGAACGTAGGGCTTGGCCGGGTCAGCATAGGCCAACACTGGGGCATGGGTAAGTTGATATATGATGTCATAGAAAGCTTCCTCACACTCAGCAGTCCAACGATCCCCAAACACATCATTCAGCTGGAAATACTTCTTCTCCATCTCAGAGCACACAACCTTCTTATACTTTTTGTGCGTAGGAGGATACTTCTGAGTGAGGTTGAGGAGGGGGCGAATCACTCGAGAATAGTCCTTTACAAACTGCCTATAATATCCACAAAACCCCAGGAATCATTGCAGCTCTTTCAAATTCCTGGGCTGAGGCCAAGTGGTCAAAGCCTCCACTTTGCTAGGGTCAGTCTCTATGCCCTCAATGGACACAATGTGGACCACATATTTCACAGAAGTCTGGAAGAATTGACACTTGTCAATAGACAGTTTGAGGCCGAAATCCTCCAACTGATCCAAAACCTTGAATAATCGTTGCTCATGTTCTTCCAATGAGCTGGCAAACACTATGACGTCATCTAGATAGACGAGACACTCTAGCAGATTCATGTCCCCCATGGCCCGCTCCATCAGGTGCTGAAAGGTGGCTGGGGCACCCGAAATCCCTTGAGGCATCCAAATGAACTCATAGAAACCTAGGGGGCAAATGAATGCAGTCTTCTCCCGGTCGTCTGGGGCCATCTGGATCTGGTAGTACACACTGCGAAGATCCAACACAGAAAACCACTTACTACCATTCAAACAATCCAATGCATCCTGTATGTGCGGCATGGTATACTGGTCTGGAATGGTCCACCGATTCAAAGTGCGATAGTCTACGCACATCCGAACTGCCCCATTCTTTTTCCTTACTACTACTATGGGGGAGGCATAGGGGCTCCTGGACTCATGTATTACACCAGCAGCCAACATCTCTTGCAGATGCCGCCTTACATCATCTATATCAGCTGGGGCCAGGCGACGGGATCTCTCCTCGAAAGGCCTTTCATTATGCAACTGAATGTGATGCTCAGCCCCTTGTACACATCCTACATCCCACTCTTTCAGGGAGAAAACCTGGTCCCTCTTGGCAAGCCTCTCACTGATCCTCTTTTTCCATTCAGCTGGCAATGGGGAGTCACCGAAATCAAACAAGTCAGGAGTAACTCTGTCATCTGTCCTGGAACCCTTGCTGTTTGGTAGTACTGCAGTATCTGCACTATGTACACTTGCCAAGGTGCACCCTGTTCTTATTCGAATCTCTTTGTTGGACACATTATGCACTTGAACCATCATCCTCTTAACATAAGCATGAGCCCTAACCGGCAAGATGCTGGGTTTGACCAACAGTCCGTCAGGTAATCTTCCCTCCCCAGGCGCATCCAACATCAACAACTTATTCTTAACCCCTGTTTTTAGTCGTACTTCTCCATGCAGGACACATTGGGCATTCGGAGCAAGTATTACTGGGGCCGGATACTTTTTCCACACCACACCCACCGGACCTTCAGGTTCCTACGAGCTAACCTTCTTCTGAGTTGCACTTGGCTTTTGAATCACAGCAGGTATGCTTAAAGCTCACCCAGTTTGAAATGCTTGTTTTTCTGAACACAATTGAGCCAATCGTCCGAACATATGAGCATTCGTCCCAATCAACAAAGGCACCCCATCATGCAGTCCAGTGGGTGGGCAAACTAAAGCTAAGGTTTCCACCTGCTCATCCATTCCAGCCACAGATGCAAAGAAGGATAACCAGACTCGGATATACCCCAAATACGGATTTGCCTTGTTGCTCAACCCCCACACATGTAGACCAGTCAAGGGTTGCAGGGGCACCTCAGGTAAGTGTGTCTGATACCAGTCCTGAAACGTGATGGTTACCTGAGAGCCACTGTCTAATACAGCTCGGGTGGGAATTCCATTTACCCACACCAGGGTCTCCATTGAAGGCCCGACCACATCAGACCAGTCGGGAGCCACAGCATTGATTGTCAGCTGAGCATGAGCCCGAGTCACAAAACTTTTCCTGGGGGGCCGAGACTGGGCCCGGCGATGCCAAGTGATCAGTCTGCTGTTGACTTTCCTTAAATACTCCGGCCTCTGGCACTCAGGTTGAAAATGCCCATCTTCCCCGCAATGGTAACAGAACTTGGGGTCCTGGGGGCCACTATCTGGCAGTGGGCACCTTATCTGTGGGGGGCCCTGAGAGGGGTGAGGGGCTCCCTTGGGCTGGGGTTCTGGTTTCTGCATGACTCAGGGGCCCTGACCTAATAGGGTACATAGTAGATTGCTTCAAGTCCTCACCAGTTCCCGTAAATTCCTGACCTCGGCCCTCAACTCAACTTCACGTGGGTCGGAGGAAATAACTCGCATTCCCACAGTACCTGGAAAATCTGGGGATCCCTCAGACCCTCCAGACAGGCTGGTCTCCTTGGGGGTGCTAGGCTCAGTTGTCCCACTAGGGTTCACTGCCCTCACACAAGGCTCCCACCCTTCTTCATCGGTCTTCACCTCTCTAATTTCCCTCATCAATTGACAGTATTCAGGCCGGGTAGCCCGTCGATCATAGAAACATAGAAACATAGAATTTGACAGCAGATAAGGACCGCTTGGCCCACCCAGTCTGCCCATTTCCTACCTGATGGATAAGTTGCAGATCCTAGTTAACCAGCAGCCTACTTCTTCCCTACCCCCACCCCTAGAATTGCCTTATGACTGTCCCATGCATGCTTGAATTCCACCACTGTTTTTGACTCCACAACCTCCTCTGGAAGGCCGCTCCACATCCACAACCTCTCTGTGAAAAATACTTCCTTAAATTACCTCTGAGCCGCCCCCTTCTATCTTCAAATTGTGCCCCTTGTTCTTGCACACTCTTTTTTGAAAGATGCTACCTCTTGGACTTTGTTGATTCCCGCCAGGTACTTGAAAGTTTCTATCATGTCCCCCTCTCCCTCCTTTCCTCGAGGCTATACATATTAAGCTCCTTAAGTCTCTCTTCATGTCTTCTGGTGCAGACCCTGCACCATTTTAGTTGCCCTCCTCTGACAGCTTCCATCCTGTCTATGTCTTTATGGAGATTGGGTCTCCAGAACTGCACGCAGTACTCCAGATGTGGTCTCACCAGCTGTCTGTACAGAGGATAATAACTTCTTGTTTTCACTGGTGATGCCTCCCATGCATCCCAGTATTCCCCAGCCCTCCTTGCTGCCCTCCTCACATTGCTTGCCCACCTTTAGGTCATCTGATATGACTACCCCCAGGTCCCTTTCCATTTTTGTTGTTGTTAGTATCTCACCCCCATTGTGTACTCTTCCCTGGGTTTTTGTTTCCAGGTGCATTACCTGCACTTTTAGAATTGAATCTAAGCTGCCATACATTTGACCATTCCTCTAACCTTGCCAAGTCCTTCTCATCCTTTCCACCCCACCTTGTGCATCAACTCTGTTGCAGATCTTTGTGTCATCTGCAAAGAGACATATTTTTCCTTCCAGTCCCTCTGCAATGTCGCTATAAAGACATTGAAGAGGACCAGTCCCATACTGAACCCATGGTACCCCACTACTAACCCCTTTTCAGAGTGGACTCCATTTACTATTACTCTCTGTGTCCTATTCTCCAGCCAATTCTTTACCCAGGCTGTCATCTTGGGACCCACTCCCAGGCTGGCTAACTTGATATTAATCTTTGTGTGGACTGTGTCAAATGCCTTGCTAAAGTCTAGGTAGGCCATGTCCACAGCCCTCCCTGATCAACTACTTTGGTCACCCAGTCAAAGAAATCTATTAGATTTGTCTGGCATGACCTTCCGCTGTGAATCCATGCTGCCTTGGGTCCTGTGCCCTCTGGCCTCTAGATACTCAACAATTCTTTCCTTCAGAAGTGATTACATCATTTTCCTACCACTGAGGTTAAACTAACAGGTCTGTAGTTTCCTGCGCCTGCCTTGCTCCCACTTTTGTGAAGGGAACACATCTGCCCTCCTCCAGTCCCTCAGGTACCACCCTATCCTCCCATGATTTGTTAAAGAGGGTAGTCAGTGGTGTCACTTAGTTCTACCTTAGTTCTTTAGAATTCTGGGATGAATTCCATCAGGCCCCATTGCTTTGTCCACCTTCAGTTTTAAGAGCTCTTTCAGAACCCTTTCTTCTGTAAATGGGCTGGTATCAACTTCTGTATCCAGAGTGTTTCTACTGTTTGTTTTAGGTACCTCCCTCTTCTTTGTAAATACTGAGCAAAAATATTTGTTTAGTATCTCTGCCTTTTCACAGTCATCCTCTGCCCACCCTCCCTCCCTTTATTAAGCCTCACTATCCCTCCCTTGGTCTTACTTCACTCCCTGATGTACCTATAAAGGTTTTATCCCCTTCTAACTGATTTGGCTATCTTTTCCTCGGTTTGGGCCTTTGCTGTTCTGACTGCCTTTCCAGCTTCCTTTTGCTTTAACTGATACAGTTCTCTGTCCTGCTCCTTCTAGATTCCTTGTACTTCCTGAATGCTTTCTTTTCTCTTGAACCTTCACTGCACTTCCTTTGAGAATCATAGTGGTTTTCACCTCATTTCATTTTGTTTATTTGCTTTACACAAAGGCTTGTTACCTCTGTGATGGCAGTTTTATTATTCCCCATTGTTCTTCCACCCTCCTTCCTGCCCATTTGCTAGTGCATTCCTTAGGCACTCACCCATTTTGGCAAAGTCAGCCTTCCTAAAATCCAGTACCTTTGTCTTTGTGCGGCTTGACTATATTGCTGTGTTTATTGTGAACCATACTGTTCGATGGTCGCTAGTTCCCAGATGGCTACCCACTTACATCTGTGATCCTCTCTTCATCTCCATTTGAGAGAACCAGACTCTAAGATTGCTCCTCGAGTGGGCTCCAATACTAGTTGTCTAAGGCATGCCCCTGTAGGGCATCTAGAATAACCTCACTCTAGAAGTGGCTGCTGCAACTGCACTCCAGTTAACATCTGGCATATTCAGATCACCCATCAGCAATATCTCCCTTTATCTGCCATTCTAAGTATACTTTCTATCATTTCTTGTCCATTTCCTCCTGGGGTCTATATACAACCCTGTATGGATTGTGGTGCCATTGCTTGCCTCCAAATTGACCCACGGTGCTTCTTCTCCTCCCTGTTTACCCTTTTGTTCTGTTGCTTTGATTTCTTCTCTTATGTAGAGAGCTACTCCTCCTCCTCCCCTTTTACCCTCCCTGTCCCTCCTATAGATAGTGTATCTTGGTATGTTTACATCCCAGTCATGGTTCTGTGTGTACCATGTTTAAACTTAAGTTTTAACAGTATTACACTAGAGAATCTAGCAGACTTTAAAACATGTTCCAACCTGACCTGATTCAAGGCCGTGGCAGAGACTACCCCCTTCCTATAGGCCTTCTGCAAAGCCTGCTCCACCCTAGTGACAAAGGCAGAGAGCTTTCTCATTTCTCCACTGATTGGCAGACCTGAACTTCCATAACAAATCTTCCCCAGTCTCAGTACTCCCAAACACCCCTTCTAAAGCAGAGAGGTACTCTGCGATGGTGGCTTCCGGACTGGTGGCCCGCAAATACCTAATGGCTTCTAACACGGGACCCCGCAGGCTCTCCATCAGTCTTTTCCTTTTCTCCCCCTCAGAGCATTGCCATTCCTGAACTAAGGGGGTGGCATAGTCCATCCAAGCTTCCAGGTCATCCTCCCCTGGAGGCACTGGCACTGTGCCAGAAAAAAGCTTCAGCCTGTTGTAGGAATCAAGTTGAATAGGAGGGACCACTAAGGGCAGTGGAGCCAAAATAGAACTCTTGGGAGGGCTGGGGGAGTTGTCTGGGGAGACCTGGGGGGTAGCATCACTAGACAAATCCAATGCTTGCAGCAATTCCTGGGTAGTCATCCCCTCCACAGTCAGCAATTTAAGCAGCTTCTCTTTAAAACTATTAGTCTGGGGGAGACCCTCCAGGAGTGACTGACCCACTCCGAATATGAATTAGCCTCCATCCCTGTGAGGCACCCTCTGGGTAAATTGCTGGAGGTACCTTCTCGGGGTCGATGGCCACACTACACAGGAGCAGTACCTGCAATGTCTGGTCGAGCAGGTCAGCCATACACCCTTTTACCTCCACTTTGCCTAAACATTTTACTCGCTCTGCTGCGGAAATGATGTCCACTGTTGGGGTTCCCAGGGGCACATCTAACAGTAATACAGTTTTTTGGGAGTCCAGCTCTTCAGTTTCACCCCACCCCATCAGTCTGTGTACCATTGTCTTGATAGGCCCCAACTTAATTTTTCCCAACATATCCCCTTTCAGTTTTTCCATTTCTTATGCACTTCCTCACTTGGCCACTAGGGATGCTAATCCCAGTGGTGCCTCCAGTTTAACCCCCAGGGGCATTACCTTAGGGCTACTACCCCTGCCTGCCTCCACTGAGACAGGGTGAGGGGCCAGGATCTGATGGGTGCTTCCACCCAGAGGTCGGGTTAATAACTGCTGAGATTGCCTCGTTACAGCCTCTCTGGGTTACTGCAACCCCTTTGTCCCACTAGTGGCTCACACTGGGTACCAACAATTCTTTTCACCAGCACACTTACCCCTCGGGTAGTATCTCTCAGCTTGCTCCGGGGAACCCCTGTAAAGTAAGATAGTTATATCACAGTCACTATACAACAGTTCACCAGGGATGCACAAACCAGCCAGGGTGTCATTGCAACACAACAATCTGATTTATTAGAGGGGCAAATAACAAGGAAAGGGGGGAAAATCAAGTTGATTGGCTTATCACTATAATTATCTACCTAGGGCTCTGTGCACAGGCCTGGACCTAATATTTACTGTCCCTGGGTACCCAAGCCCTAATGGCTAGTCCATCGTGGCAGCTGGTTGGGGCCCTTGACACAGATAGCGTTACAATCCTGAGAAGGTCATAATGGGAAGACAGTTCAATTAGGCAGTCAGCAGCATAACAGTACAACTTGAAACCACTCTTTACACACTTGGCAGGGAGCTACCCTGATTCGGTACTCACAACTCCAGCAAATAACGGTTCCTTCACCACTGGCAGGGCTGAGCCTGAATTTCACCAGCCTTCTCACACATTTACAGTATATGGCAAACAACAGAGGGGTACCATACCAGGCAGCTGCTTCTGGGCCCCACGCAAACTTGCAGTAGACTCGGGCAGTAAACAGCAGCTTCAACATCATGGGTGGACCGAGTGCGATTCAGCAGATTCTCCAGTCCTCTCGGGTTGAGCCTGGTAGGTAGCTGGGCTGGCACCAGACTCCTCCGACCGTACGCCGGTGGATTTAGTCTGACTTCTCAAAAGGCAAAAACCGGCTGCCTCAGGCCTTCACGCACTTCTCATGCGAACACTCCTCCAGCGCAGAAGCACAGAGCTCCTTTCTTCTCCTCAGCCACAATGCCTCTGCCCTTGACAGCATGGAGCACTCCTTACCGTTCGGGCGCTACCCATTTCTATTGGCTGGCGTCATATGCCAGTCAATCACTCTGGCCCTCAGTGGTGCGAAAAAGCACCATAGCCCATAATGCTTTTCCCAAACTTACAAGCAGTTCCTCTATTGGTCAACCAGCTCTACTACAGTTCTGATGCACTGATTTGTCCAACTCGGCAGTCTGGGACCAAAATGGAGGAAATAATCAGAAAAGTCTTTGCTGCAAAAAGGCAGGTTAGAACAACCACATTATCATTATTAATCTACGTTATTTCCAGCAAATAGCTACATCTTTCCAGGGAACTCCCTCTGCACCACTAGCGATGGCAGAATGGAGTGCGTACTCAGCAGCCCGGGCGGGACTCAGGCATACAACCACACAGCCCCCCTCCAGTTTCAACTGAATATGACTGCAACAGGCAGCCCTTTCTAAGACAGTACACGGAGGCTTTAAAAGCGCTCACTGGCAACGGCATTTAATCGGCTTTTCGCCAGACACCAGCCAGGCAGGGAGCATTCAAACAAGCTCTGGGGAAGCTTTTAGGAACCCCCATTTGTAGGGGGTTATAACTGCTTATTGTATTACATTGTACCCAACTGTATGTATTGCATTGTATATCATTTTATGGGTTCCGCCAAGCTGCATTGACATGAAATTTGTTGATCAGCACTACAATGATGGCACAATGCCGACAGTTGGCACTGTGTCATCAGGAGCAGAAAGTGCTTTTTGTGGGGGGAGGGGGGCTTTGCCCTCTGTATCCCCATTCAGGTGACTCTGCCCCCATCCCCCCATCTCATTTTAGATTATCAACTCCAAGTCATAGTTGTTTCAGGGAGGGGGCAAAATCATAGAAGAAAGCAGTGTCGGCAATACCGCGGACCATTACAGCAAACTACAGATTTTGTCGCTGTAATGATCTTCGCAGTATTTCCATTGCTGTGTCAACGGTATAAACGTTTTATGTGCAATCTCCCAAGTCATACCTAAAAATAGTTATCTGATTGCCTAGTGCACGTACCTGGTTAATAAAAACTAATTACTGGTGCATGTTGCATTCTCTCTCTACTATCTATATGAAAACAAGCATGAGAAGTTCAATGCCAGCTGGTTCACAGAAAATTAGATGGAACCCTATCAACATCCAGAGAATGCAAATATTGCCTGTGAGGAAATGCAAGTCACAGCACAGAACAGACTGGCTGTAGTTGTAAGAGATGCACAGGCTGGCTACTTTGAAAGCCAGAGGTAGTTGGGCTACTGTTTGTGTAAAATGATATGTAGAAAAGTAGGCTGAACCAAGATGTGCTTCAAAAACATGAAGCTAATGTATTGCAGCAACCATACCGAAGCTAATACATAACATAACATATTCACAATTGTGTCCATGTAAATCACAAACATAGAACATACAGCTAAACTGAAACTATTGCATTGTAGACATGGGATTTCCATTACATGGATCAGTTTATCATGCAAGAGTTTTAAAAACTGCTGTAAATGCATCCTATAGCCTATTTTTGTGAAGACTTTCCTGGTAACCAGTTAAAATGCTTGACTGTGTTCTTGTTATGAACATGGTGAAGGCATGTAAAAACATGTTGAAGTTAAAATTCCACCCATTTTAAATAAAGAAAACATTAGAGCTCCAATTTAGAAACAATTCAGTAATTAAATTGTTGAGAAATGCTCAAAGCACCATAACAGCGAGACACACAGCAAGACTATGCGGTGGAACAGAATGTTATCTTTACTCACTGCATCAGAGCTGTTGAACTTCATGATATCACATTATCAGATGTTGGCATATTTATTTATTTATTTCCTTCCTTCCTTCCTTCCTTCCTTCCTTCCTTCCATCTATCGATCCTAACGTTTGTAATGCAGTACATATGCAGCATTTTGAGTATAATACAGTCATTGATATGGACTTTTTAAGTAACCAATGTGGTGAGATACATAAGATAACACATTAATGGAATCAGATGTTTCCATATTAAAAAAATGCACTTCCATCATTTCAAATGTATGACAATTTGTGTACTAATTTGTAACATGGACACCGACGTGTGTGAAACAGTCTCTTAGTGTCATTTAACTAGACTTTTCTGGCAATAAAAATAATTTTGTAACTAATTCTGTGTCCTGCTTTCATTTATTACACTTCCTTATTGTGCTACCTTGATTCGCACCCCAGGGGGCCCTAAAGATGTGGGCTCGTGTGTAACCATTTATGTCTCCTTGTGTTACCTCTTGTAATAATCTGCACTTTGGTGCTATTTGTATTGTATTTTTGCCACCAGGTTACTTGCTGCATCTGTTTAGGGTACTACGGTGCATTGCCCTGTTTCTTTCAGCACACAACATGCTTGCAAGCTGTCCCCTTTGCTCCCCTGATCTTTTCAGGTCCCACACCATCATATGTTCATTCATGTCTGCAGCGGTCTGGGGACCCACTTGTAAAACCATTTGGGCACTTACATCAGTGTGAGACTAGAGCGGGCCATGGGAGGATTTAAAAGATGATGCCCTGCCATTTCTAGCCCTTTCCTGTGATCGACCATTTTGTCCTGAAGAGCTCTTGTCCTCCTGTGTGACCCTCATTACATCACTATCCACACTGTATCAGGTAAGCACAGATTATGTCTGCAGCCAAAAATACTATTTTTTTTGTACTAGTTTTGGTAATGTAAGCAAGTCACCGGGGGTTTCATTAATAGTGCAGATGGACCCACACCCTGGATTTCCCTTTTTGCCATCTGTATTTGGTGTAAGGGCCACCATTTGAATTAAAATGTGTATTTGGGATTTTAAACTCCTTTATGTCTTTGTTTACCACAAGTTCTTCCTGGAGGAGTTTGTGAAAGGGGTTGCACAGATCAACTTTCCAGGTTACTATGTTTTATTTTAAATGTGCTTTTTATGTTGGGACTGTATTTAACATGTTGCTATTTCAGTACATTTTGGGGGAAGGGGTGAAGATTGAGTGGAGTGTCTGGGATTAGCACATGTCATTATTTGGTTATTGGGGAGTGGTAGATACCTGCATTTAGTCCTCGGCCTCTTTATTTGTGGAATAATGATATTTATGTTTGTTTTTGGTTACAAAGTTTTTTTAATTGTCCTTATCAGAATATGGTGGGATGGTATTTTACATGCTGCTGTTAGAGTACCTTTTTTTGGGGTGATTGAATGGCATGTCTGTGATTAGAACGTAGCATTACTGTATTTGGGTATTGGGGAGGGTTTGGTACCTGTATTTAATCCACTTTATTTTTGTAATACTGATATTTATTTTGGTTTTTGGTTCCAATGCTTTATTTTAAATGTGTGTTTACAAATATGTTGGGATTGTATTTTACATGCTGCTGTTACAATAATTGGTTTTCTTGTGGTGGGGGTGTTAAAAAGATTGAGTGGAGTGTCTGGTATTTATTGTGGTTTTTGGAATAAAAAAAAAACATTTTTCTTTTATTTACCTGGCCACTGCCAGTACAACCCACCAACTGCGTACTTCTCCCTACCAAAGAGTTGTACAAGCTCTGTACCTTAGTACATCCCCCAAATGTGAAACACTGCCCATCAAAATGTGGAACACTTCATCAAATCTATTACTCAGAAGCTCAGAACACTGTTGAAATGTGTGCCTTTGTGTTCACAAAGTTAGCTGTTAAATAAATAATACATTTCGCATATGAACTATGTATTTTTGTTTTATAATGGTGTCATTGGATGTGGTACAAACCCTCTCATTGTGTAACAAGAGGCTTTTGTGAAATAAAATGAGGAACTGTTCCTCATGATGTGGTACAGTTGAGAGGTATGGTGTGATCAGATGTGCATGTTAGTTTGGGGCGCCCAAATTAGGTGACCACAAATTTAGGTGGGGTGGTAGGTTTGCCTGGCACAATCTTGACGTTGGTTGTGATGGGCTATTGCATTGTGTAATGTGTTTGTTACTGGCTTCTTTATTAGTGGGGTGCACCACTTCTGTTTTGTCTTGGTGCATCACTGGACACACACAGCATTTGTTGTTAATCTGGGTACCAAACCATGTGGTCACTCATTATTTTATTTTGTGGGGTGGAGGTTGGGGCACTATTTGGTCTTCATGTATCAGGTCTGGTGACAGTTTTTGACTGATTCCCTGTGGAGTGTTTTGTGGTGTGCCTCAATTTTTGGTTCGCAGATGGCTGGATGCGTGCCTCCATTTTGTTTGCAGATGGCTGGATATGTGCCTCCATTTCTCTTGCAGATGGGTGGATGCATCCCTCCATTTTGTTTGTAGATGGGTGGATGCTTCCTTCATTTTGTTTGTAAATTTGTGTATGATTGCCTCCATTTTAATTTGTGGATGGGTGGATGCATACCTCCATTTTGTTTGCAGATGTGTGTTTCATTGCCTCCATTTTGATTTGCAGGTGGATGGATGCATGCCTCCATTTTCTTTCTGTAGACGAGTAGATGCGTCTGATGCATGGCTCCCTTTTGTTACCAGATGGGTGCATTTTTGAGGCCATTTTGTTAACAGACCCGTGGATGCCTTGCTTCATTTTCTTTGTTACATTATTTTTGTTTTATTTTCTTTTTGGCAGATGGGATGATGAGTGGCTCATATTGTGATTATTACTTTTTTTCCCCTTTTATTTTTGTCTCCACTTATGGAGTGATTTCATAATTTGAACAGCTTTGTTAGTGGGTTCTTGATTGTTTTAATGTTGGGTTAGGATTTTAGTATTTGAATACAGAAACATGAACAAAATTAATTTATTTATTTTGCTTTTTAACTTGGATACCACCATGGCAACCCTACCTGCTATTTTGGTTTAAATTTCAAAATCACCAAACAACCCCAAATGTGCACTTATTGGGCCCTATGCACAAATGCATGGAAACACAATGTACACGCATCATGCAATTGCGTGGTGCACAGGATCACTGGAATATGTGACATGAACAAACAGACCCGCGTCCTGCACAATGCGAGTGGGCAGCGCCATGTACGGCACGCCCCTTGATCCTGCCATATAAAGACAAATGCTGCCCACAGTGCATACACAGAAGTGAATGTTGACCGCGTTGGAGGAGCAAAGATGATGGTGGAGAACAGGGTCCCCATGGAGCAAGGCATGCACAAGAATTTGTAGGGTGAACCAGACATGTAGATGACTGGGCCAGCCCCCATGGCAGTGGCATTGGACGGTTCCAGTCCCCTAACTTCACCAGGCCCCTTGTTGCCACGATGGTGGCTGAAATTAGCACACACCATGACCGGCTATTTTGTGCCCTCGCACTGTCCAACCCCGCAGAGGTGAAGGCGTGACTATGGCTAGATGTCCAGGCCACTGTGAACGCCACAGGGCTGGATGCCTGGACCCTGATGGCGATCAAACATAAATGACAAGACCTGAGGATGGTCGTCAAGAAATGCCTGGGTGCCGGGGCATGATAACAGCGTGGCATCAGTGGCAGGTTGCCCACAATGGACACCCAGCTCACCCCCATAGAGCAGATGGTGGCGGACACCATAACCGCCTTGAGCATCCACGGGGTGGCAGAGGGCATGGACACACTTGCAGGTGAGTATGGCACACGGACACACCATACCTTGACGTAACAGAGGCTGGTCACAGAGACCCTGATATGTCACCATTGTACCAACAGAGCAAGCCCGTGACACTTGACATGGTGGTGGTGGTGGTGCATGGGACAGGTGCCTGCACAACAAACCTGGTGACAGCAGGCGAGGACAGCAGAGGGAGGATGGCCCCGCAGGTGAGTATGGTGTGGATAATGGCATGGAGAGCAGCACACAACATGCAGCAGACCAGTAATTACCCCCTCTGGCTCCCCCTCTAGGTTGAAGATAGGCAGCCGATGCCATACCCACTGACACACCAGACCACACCACCGCCAGAGGTGACAGTGATTGAGCAGAGAGCCCAGTGGAGCAGGATGCCAATGACAGAAGTGAGGAGCACCTCCCTACCACACAGAGGAGCACCAACAGGGTGCATGGCAATGCACATAGGGCACTAGTGAACCATGGTGCCCGTGTGCATCCTGCCCAGCAACAAGGAGGTGCTGGACACATCACAGGCATTGCTGACCCCGACAGTGGGGACGAGAGACCATCCACCCATCTGGCAAGGCACAGCAGTGCATCTCGGTCCTCGGCCGTGCAGGACTGGAAATACATTGAGCTGTGGCAGCTCGAGGTCAACTGTCTCAAAGCCCAGTGCCAGAACATTGAGGCCATCATGGAGCTGACAATGGTTGCACGTGCCATGGGGCGTGACATAACTGAGATAGCAAGGGCACAGGTCCATAGCATGGACATCCTCACAGTGTGGAGAACACTGCCATGGCGCCACATCACAGGCTACAACCCAACACCTGTTGGTGCGGCGCAGGGCACCACACCAAGCGTGCCACAGGGCCAGGTGGACATCAGCATGGTCAACACACCAGATCCTGCCACTGATGTCAATGGGCACATCGTGGACACTGTGAGCCCCCACACCAAGGGCACACCCGGTGGTGAGACACAGGGCACTACCACAGAGGACAGCCTAGCGGATGAGGGGCAGAGCGAGAACCAGAACCCTGATGGTGCAGCAGGCAACACCCCAGTGAATACCATGGAGTCATACAATGCAGCACGGCACAGGTGTAGGGCCATGAGGGCACTGGGACCCGCAGCCAGGAGGTCGACACATTTGATGGTGTGGGAGCAGACAGCCTCATATGCCGTGCCATGCCCATGAGCACAGATGGGCCTGTGAAGTCAAATGGGACCTGTGGCCATGGGACCGGTGGTGGATCACACCACACACACACACACACACACACACACACACACACACACACACACACACACAGTGATGGTTCTGGATGTGGCACTGGGCGATGACCAGTGCCAGGACCGGGTGTGGCACAGTTGCGTAAATGCGGTGTGGGGTGGGTGGGCAGACCCCTGTTCAGCTGGCTACCTTGCCATGGTACAGGGGCTTAACATAGAAGAAATGCTGCCCTGTCACCAAATGCCAGCCATGTCACACAGCACCACATGCGAACAGCACCTGCCTGTGGATGTTGGCATGCACCCTCAATCATGCCTCATCATCAGGAACACACGTGCATGTGGCACGACACACTCAGATGTGTGCTGTACTGGCTGCCATCAGTTTTTGCTGTCTGTCAGGCATACTCAGCTGGGGCACCGATGTGGCACAGGCAACGTGACTAGTGTTGGCAGGTCCCGGTAACGACCGCTGCACATGCAGCATGTCCAGTGGCTGCCTCCTGTCCATGCACTGGATCATTGGTACAGGGATGAAGCCCCTCCGTATGGATGCCTGTATGCACGGCCACACAGTTTGATGTGCCCTGGCATGATATGGTGTCCGGTTCATATGCCACGGTTATGGCGATGGCATGTAGCATGCACATGCAGCAGGGTATGGTTGTGCATTGCCATACCATGAACATTCACACACACACACACACACACACACACACGGGACCACCGGTGCTGCATGGTGTCCTGAGATATGCACCCATACAGCACCCTGTACAGTGTCACTGTTCCCATTGTTGTCCTGTCCTCCACTCAGATAGTGAACACCTGTTGTGTTCCCGCTCAGTGTACCACTACAGATGACACACACTTCGGTACTGCTACTGCTCCTTAATGTGGTGTACGGTGCCCCACTGCAACACACACGCAGGCCGTGGACAGTGGTGTGACTGAATGCAGATCGTGGCCAGTACAGCATGGGCCTGTGCACATGAATGCATGGCATACAGACCCCATATGCCATGCAGTGTGGCTGTCAATGATATGGGTCTACCATGTGGAGTCTGCATGTTTTATTGCATGCATGGGCGTGTGACACCTGCAGTCACACATGGCATGTGCATGCCACAGGCCTGCTATATAAGGTGCATGGATGGGCAACAGCACGTCCCGCAGGGACAACAGAATGATTTCCCCAGCAACTGTGGGGGTTGGTGGAGAATGACTTCCTGGATAGTGCAGGCTACAGATGGCTCTGGGCCACAACTGCATCTGATTCGGTAAGTTCTCCATGGGCCCCCGTGTGTCAGACTACGGGCGGTGGTGGGTGTATGGATTTCCTCCAGACAGTGTGTACTAATGCGTTCTTTCCTTTTGTGTTCCACATCAAATTGTGCTGGCAGGAGCAGGCTGATGGTGCAGCAGTCATGGTTGTGACCCCATGTGACCGTACCACATGCGCTCATCAAGGGTGATGCTGCGGGACCCATGGTGGCAGGACATGGCCAGAGTGGTGCACTACGATGGGGAGCTGGGGCCTGTGGACTCACGAACCCTTTGGAGAATCATCGAACCATCACAAGTGTCCACTGTCACACCATTGCCATGCAGTGCTGCACAGTACTGGGGGGGTGTTTGCCTCATGGGTCCCGTCCGCGTTGCGGGTCTGCCCACCTCCCTTGTGGCCAACCTGCATGGTGACTGTGTGGTGTTCCTGTTATGGGCCTGTGTATGTGGTACTAATTGTGTCTTTCTCCCAACAGTGCTACAGGGGTCCCATCGGCAGATGGCCTTGATGTGGGTGGAGTGGCCCAGGGTCATGCAGTGTGCCGGCAGACTGCACATAGTGCCAGATGATGGTGATGACGATGAGGACAATGAGGAGAAGGGGAAGGACGATGTTGCCACCAGGCATGTGAGGATTCCGCGCAGCCATGTGTGCCCATCGCCCAATGGAGTGGCATAGGCAGGGCCCTGTGTTTTCTGTGATTCTGCGGTTGCAGCAGTGGCTGCAGAAATCAGGGCTGACCACAGAAATCAGTGCTCACCTCAGAAATCAGGAAAACCAGTCACACAGCCACAGAAATGATAGCTATGCTATGCGTTCACACAAGGCAAGGGCATAGCTATTGAGATGTTAGTATGCCGTGGCATAAATGCTCATTAGAAGGGGCAGCAAACTGACGCCATCTGCTACAAAGCTGAAAATCTAGTGGCCACATGGCATCTTGACTCATGCTGACTCTTGTTACATAACTCCGTCTAGCCAGTATTGTGGGGGTTGGGGGTGGTGGGCCTGACACAAGAGTGTCAAAGCTTGATTAGGTCCATGGCAGTTATGATTGGCTGCTGTGTAGGTGTGGGTAGCTCAGCCATGTTAATGTTTGATTGTGAGGCTGCTCATGGTGCTTGCTGAATCCTTGGAAGATGAATTTGAAAGAAGAACTGGAAGGCGAGCTGTAGTCAAGATGTGAGAAGATTCAGTGGTGCCCATGGAGGTGCAGTCTATCTCGGTGTGGTGACAGGTATTGGAGGAGAAGCTGATTGCAGAAACACAGGGCTGGCACCAGACTGAGGGCTTGGTCCACACTGGTGGACATCGAGCACAGTTTTGATTTGTGGGCTGCAGTTCTGTACCTGCAAGTGTGAGAGTAATTTCTTGGCAGATTTGAACCTGCAGCCTAAGTTGTGGCATCAAGGTCAATTCCTAAGGACGGTCATGTTGCCCAGCTGCAGTAGAGTTGGGGACCAGGGTATACTAGAACTGGAGCAAGCGGGTATGGAAAAAAATTGGAATGGAGTGTTTGATTGCTGCTATACATAAGTAAATGAGGGTCACTGCCTGAAGAACATCATAACCCCCGGAGTGGCGAGACGAGAACATGCTAACCAAAATTACTCCAGCTTAAGAATGACTTTCTTGCATTTTTTAGTGTGTCCCCAAAAGAAATATCAGGAGTCAACAAATCCTGTAGACACTGCAAGTTATACCCTCCTTCACTGCTATAGGAAGACAATCCGCCTCCACACACACACACATAGATTTGCACACTGCACTCAACATATTTGTTGCACAACAGTTGGGGTATTTCTAGTTTAAAAAATAATAATTTAAAAGGACATTGATCAAAATCAGAAAACAAAATGTCTTTCAAGTTGGTGTCTCTCTTTATATCTGCTAACTGTAAATATAAACCAGAAGACATCCAAGCAGGCTTTGCCTTTGTGTAGTTTTAGCTGTGTGCAGATGTCCTCCTCTGATTATAACCTAGGAGAACAGCAAAGGCCACAAATTTCCAGAAGTAGAACAGATGAGCCTTCAAATTCGGGGTAGGAGGGAAAATTCATTAAAAGAGAACACTGAAGCCTATGGCTATGCCAATTTTGGGTTAGTGCAGTTTAATATTTGTGATAAGAAGACTACATACTGTTAAATGGCCTGCTGCTCTACTTTCAGTGTAGCAGGGTGGTTGCACGAAGGCAGTCAAAGGGTTAACTAAGATTTAATCCCTTTGAATGTATGCTGTTTAGCCACAATTTATCTGCCGCAGATTGGCCGCAGAATCAGCAGTTGTTCTGCCGCAGAAAGTATGAGGTTCTGCCGCAGAATGTAGGCCCACTTTGCTGCAGTAAACACGGGGCCCTGGGCATAGGCAGCATCATCCACCTCTGCATCGGGACTTTGAGGGCTGTATTGGGGGGCATTGTTGTCATGGGGTTTTCTTGTCCGTGGGTGGGTGGTTCACTGCTGCTGCTGTGTCAGCCCACTGCAGGTGTTCTTTACATACTGTCAATAAATATAATTTTGCTATGTTCTGTCTGGTCACTGTCTCATGTGTGTGTGTGTGTGTGTGTGTGTGTCTGTTGGGGGGAGGTGCCATGTCATGCAACATTCTCCAGCACGTGTCCAGTCTGCAGTCATTTATGCATGTGGCAGGGGGGTTGTACACTGCGGGGGCATTTGGCTGATGAACAGTGTGCAGTTCCTCTGTGCATTGTGGGGGGGTGGGTGGCCCCTCCGCAGGCATTCATCAGACAGGTTGTGATGGGCTCACTGGTCAGGTCTGGTCTGCTGGTGTTTCTTTGCCTCTTCGACCATCTCTGCTTGTGCCCATGCTTGCCTGAGTGCCGGACAGTGTGTCTGCTGCACTGGCGTCACACGCCGTTGGTGTTGCACACGCCAAGGTGGTGTGCTGCTGTGCATCTGCATTCCGGTGGCCACAGCAGGTTGGGTGCCACAAGTGGATGCTCGTTCATGTGGCTGTGATCCCTCTATGGCTGCATACCACCATGCATGCCTGTCAGTCTGTGGTGTTGGTGGAACAGCGTGTGTGTGGTTGGTGGTCCATTGCCACATGCTCGCTGCAGACCCATGGCTGTGTCCTGTGTTGCGGCCCTGCTGACTGGGGTTCACAATTGTTTGCCTGCTGCTGGTGGTGTAGGCTTATGTGGCAGTGCTGTATGTGTGCCTCATGCACAGTCGTGCATGAGCTCAGTGAAGGCCTATGTGCCGGGTGCGTAGACACTCCCCTGCATATATGGCACATGTTCCGTCCGTGTGGTTGCACGTTTTCGATGTACGCAGAGTACAGGGACCACGTCGTGCATGCCACCACTTGGTTGCAAGTGTGCACTGTGCGCATTTACACCCCTGCTAGGTTCATGCATGCCTTGCGTATGCCATGTGCCCTTCGCGCATAGGGCCTAATAATTGTATTCAAACAGATAGCTTGTACTGGGCTGGTGATCTTGGCAAAACCCATTTTGTGTGTGTGGCTATGTCCACAACCCCCCCCCAAAAAAAACAGTTATGCATATTGCACATATGTGTTTACTACACCAGAACACCAATTACCTGTTTATGCACAACTGAGTTGTATGCCTAAGTAGACAACAACTAATGTTGGTGGGGTGGGTGGTTTGCATGCTGTGATTCAGATGGTGTTTGGGTGGTGCTGCTGCATTAGCTAACTTGTTTGGCGCTGCCTGCAATATTCTATTCTTTGCACATTTAATGTGTTTATTATTGTGCCTTTGTGGATTTTCTGGTTGCATTGCAGGGCAAAGACAGCATATTGTTAATCACAGCACAAAATCATAGGGTCACAATTTTTTTGGGGTGGAGCTTTATGTTAAAAACACTCTCCCCGGGCTGCTTATTGTGGTACCCTAATTAGCATACATTATTCTCTGGCCCATATTGGTCAGCCATATCATACATGTGTGTGCTGGGTTTACAGAACTTTACCTAACAAAAAAAAATGTACTTTCAAGACCAACTATGCTGTTTTCTGCTGGTGTTCTCAGTGTTCAGTTTACACAGACAGTCCATTATTCAGATGATATGTATCAGAATGCATTCTTTATTGATGAACGTCTTTGAAAGATTCCATCAGGTATTTAGTTGTGTGCCTCCATGTTGTGTGCAGATGGGTGGTGGCATGTCTCCATGTTGTCTGCAGATAGGTGGTGGTGTGTCTCCATACTCTCTGCAGATGGGTGGTGTGCCTCCATGTTGTCTGCAGATGGGTGGTGTGCCTCCATGTTGTGTGCAGACGGGTGGTGGCATGTCTCCATGTTGTCTGCAGATAGGTGGTGGTGTGCCTCCATACTCTCTGCAGATGGGTGGTGGCATGCCTCCATGTTGTCTGCAGATGGGTGGTGGCATGCCTCCATGTTGTGTGCAGATGACTAGTGGCATGCCGGTGGTACTTTAATGTCCCCGTTATATGTGTAGCCCTGCTTTTATGTCCTCAGTTACATGTGCAGCCCTGCTTTTATGTCCTCAGTTACATGTGCAGCCCTGCTTTTATGTCCCAGTTACATTTGTAGCCCTGCTTCTCTGTCCCCTGTTACATCTGCAACTTTGCGGAGACTTCTTCTCAGGCCCTGAAATGGGAGTTATCCTGCACCATACTACATTTTTATAAGATGAGTCACAGCATTAAAAAATGCTTATAATAATCGGTATAGTATAGATTTTAAAAATGTCACACTTTGGTAGCCCTTTTTCATGCATTGACCTACCCTTCCTTCCTTCCTTCCTGCTAGGGCTGTGTGAATACCTTTTCCCGAATATTCAGCCGAATAATCGGTATTCGAGTCCCAGGTATTCGTTATTCAGCCAGAAAAGGTGTTTTTTTAAGGAAACTTTAAAAAAGCACTTCAGCAACACCATTAATCACCCATTGAACCTGGTATACCATATACACATCAATGACACTTCAGCCAGCAATGTTGAGCTCACACTAATGCAACACAAGCTTCATGTGGCACACTCAATCCACCACAACACACACATAGCACTCTGAAAACAATATCAAGTATTGCATTGGGTCAGCACTAGAGGGTGTTCATGGTCACAGACACGGGGTAGAAGGTGCTTCAGCCATGGGCATAGGAATAGTGGTAGCAGTGGCTGCAGTAGTGGTGACAGCTGAAAGAATGGCTGCCGCAAGAATGGCACTAGTGGTGGTGGGAAGCACACTGGCTGTGGATGTAGCAGCCATAATGGTAGAAGTGGGGACACTGGTGGTGGTGTCTGCTGCTTGCTGCACAAAGCATGTATGCACTAATTCCCCCCTACTACTGCAGCAACAGGATGTGTCAGTGAACATACAGATGGACAGGTGGTGACACTAGCAGTAGTAGTACTGCTAATGGTATTAGTGGTAGCAGTACTATTACCAATGCTACAAGAACTAAAAGGCTTGCTTGGGGAGAACAATATTTGAGCCCATCGAATAAAGAGAGACACCTGTATGTCATTGTCTATGTAGTCTATCTCATTATATTTGTTTATATTTAGAACCAGCACTGTTTTATATTTCTGGCCTGATGAAGTGGTGTGAAGCTATGAAACTGTTGCCGATTTGAATATATGGTGTGGAGCTAAGGAAGAATAAAGACTTTCAAAAGAAATTTTATTGGACTATTGGATTTTAGTCTTACAATTTAATTGTCATATCACTATTAGTGCCAATAGTAAGATGGTCCAGGCACACAAATTTACTACAGTTGGGCAACCTGCACCACCATTTGTACATATTCACATGTCTGTGAGCCCAGCATGGTCTGAAAAGGTCCGGGGCGGCCAAGTGTGACCCCTAGATATTTTTTATTGATTGATTTTTTTAAAAGGTATATTTTTTAAGCACTGCCACAGACCCGACAGGGGCTATGACTCCTCCCTCAGAGGGGTACATCCTCCAGCCCCTGATTGTTCTGCACAGCCACCCCTTGAGCTCCCCTGCAGATTCTCCCCCCATGATGGGACCAGGCTGAGGAGTGCCGGCATGCTCCCCCCCCGGAGCAGTAATCCAGAATCAGGGGTGGCCTCACAGGAGCGATTGGGCTATCACGGGTCCAGCCAGGTTCCAGTTTTTCCTCCATTTTCTCCTGCACCCTGCACACATGCAATGGGCGGGAGGTTGTCTCCACCTTCGCAGAGGTAACCAATCACCCTGGACATGTGCCAACCCCTTGAGTGGCTGTGCGTATGTACCCACACTCAGCTACCACTGGGTATCAGTCAACAGCGCACCGCACTATCCCTCTTCCCCGAGAAAGGAGAGCAGTCTTCTGGATGCTCAATTCTTCCTCCCCCGACTGACCCCTGAGTGACCTGAGTCCATTTCCGAACCCGGGTCACCAGTGTGGCACGCGACTCCTAGATATTTGAACGCAGACTCTTAATCAAAAGGAGTCTCATCGGGCAGATAGGATTTTTACAGGGTTAATATCCACCCCCCTCCCCCAATTAACTAGTCTGGTTTTTGAAGTGAACAGCATTGCTTTAGTCTTCTTGGGTTGACTAGGAGCCTGTTAGCTAGGAACCACCGCTAAGCTGTGCTGAACTCCCCTGTGAGGGTGGATGATATTTCAGCCAGGGACTTTGTGCTGTGGAAAAGGATCAGAT
The DNA here is from genome assembly GCA_016271365.2 of Neoceratodus forsteri. NCBI lineage: Eukaryota > Metazoa > Chordata > Ceratodontiformes > Ceratodontidae > Neoceratodus > Neoceratodus forsteri. Next base: position 325,395,813 of record CM028136.1, read on the forward strand.
CATTGGCATATAGCAGTGTGTTGCATCCCATGCATTCCTAAGGCATGAATCTATAAACAAGGAGAACGAAACTGCCCTGAGGAGGGATCCTTGAGGTACCCCCATCTTGACCCCCAGCGTGTTGGAGGTAGTCTCCCCTGTGCCAACCACCTGGGTTCTCCCTGAAAGATAATTGCAAAACCAAGATGTAGTTGTGGCAGAGAACCCAGTGAGATGCAGTTTATTTATTAGGATGCTGTGCTCTACCAGGCCAAAGGCCTAGGTTAGATCCTTGAAGATGGCACCTGTTAGTTTGCCTTCATCCATGCCTCTGATAACTTGGTCAGTAAAGCATGCTAAGGCTGTTGTTATGCTGTGGTCCTTTGGAAACCATGTTGTTGAGAAGTGAGAAGGTTGCACTTCGATGCATGGCCTCAGCCTGAGACTTGCTGGAAGACAACGTTTTAAAGGATGTTGCTCAGATGAGAGGATGGAAATTGTATGGTACTTGTCAAGAAAGAAAGTCACCAGACATAAATATAGGGACTAATCTGGCCTGCTTTCAGATTGTGGGTATAGATAAAGAGGCAGGGATAGATTAAAGATGGTGGTTAGTGGGTTTGTGATACTACTGGCCATTAATTTAAGAAACCTCAGACACACAGACTCTCGCTGACAGCACTGCCTTGGTTGGGGAGGGCTTTAAGGTGCTTTCAGATCTCATGTAGGGAGATGGGGAGGGTCCTGGAGTGGAGGTACCCAGGTAGTCAGACAGATCTATGAATTTTGTGTTCTGAGTTTTGGCAACTTTGAAGGGGTCTGTTAGGGACCCAGCTCCAGTTTCCAGCTTGATAGCTTTTTGTTTAATCCCAGGTTAAATAAGCAAGTTCACTGCAGTCCAAAAATGTTTGTGGTTGCCCAGATTCTGAGACTATGTTTTAAGGATATTTTGCTGTTAGGGATTTTACCTCTTTCTTGCAAAAGTTGTGCAGCCATGGGTATTCATGCCAGGAAGAAAGTGAGAAAGTGGTTTGTGAGCTGCCCACATGGCATTTCTCACATATTGGAAACATCAAAGTTAAAAAGCAATATTAACTACTAGTTGTTTCTAAGTTCATAGCAGAAAGTAAAAACAATTAAGTGCAAAATAACAATTGATATTTGGCTATACTGTCAGATTTTGATTGTACTTCTTGAAATTTGAATTTAAAAATGTCCAGCTTAGCAGGCCCAGTGATGTGGAGGGCTGAAACACTGGATGCCTTGCCTCCTCTTACGCTGGTGACCCGGGTTCGAGAACGAGCCTGAGTCACCAGGGGTTCGGGGGAGGTGGGGGGGAGCTGCATTGAGCTGCTGCAAGGCAGCTTTCCTCTCCCAGGAAGGGATGTGGGCTTCCCCAGCTCTTGGCTGCCACCCGGTGGAGGCTAGGTGGCAGTGCCAAGCTGATCAGGGAGCCAGGCATTAGGCCAGGTGGGAGGAAGGGGCCGTCACTAGAGCTACAGAGTGCATGTGGGACCATGTTTTGGGGTCCCAGGATAATGGGGGGGGGAGAAAATGGAAAATGAGGCACCGGGGTAGGATCAATGAAGCCCTGTGAGCAGAGTGGATTGAGATCCTCCACAGGAAGACCACAGCTTGCCTGTCCTGGAGCCACAATGGTAAAAGCTAAACAGAAACAAAAAGGCCAGCTTTTCATTCTTCAAAGAATGTGTAAACTTTTTTTATGTAAACTTGAAACTCAATTAGGATCTGTGGTGATACCGCAGGCAGAGAAAAATGGGCAGGCTAGGTGGACCAAGAGGTCCTTATCTGCTGGCAAATTCTATGTTTCTGTGTAACACTGTAACAAGCGCTTGAAAACAGTTACAGTAAGTAAACACAATTTTTTATATATAAAACTTCTCTCAGTAAATAATTTTGAACTATGCAGTACCATATGTATTGTAATTTAATTTGACTGATGAATCTTCTGATCACACAGAATGGTTGTCACTATATTTGTCAGGCTAAGCCTGGAGTTCACTGGGGCAGCAGGTGACACTCATCATGCCCCCTCACCAAGTGCTTCTTAAGCATGCATGCCCCAAGTGCCCTAAATGCACTCGTTTCTTTGCTGCTGCTTGCTGCACAACTGCTGACTTTCTGCCCACCCTCTTCACCTGTCTACTACTAGTGCCACGCGACTGCGGTTGTGACATCCCATATTTTGCTTCCTGGTGGCTGCCCTACTTGCTGTTATGGCCATGTGCCTCACTGCCACGTGGCAGTCCTCTCCCCTTCTCTCCTTGCTCCCTCTATTGCTGGCAGCTTGTTGAGATCTGTTTCTTCTCTGCCTCCTCATCTCTTTGCCTGCCTGCTGAAGGCACTTTCATTGCTGGGCTACCCTCCAGTTCTGCAACTCTGTGTTACGGTTCTGCAACCTGCTTCTGGGTCCGGATTTTATTATTTTCTTCTGTATGCTGCGTGCTGCTTCTGTTCCATGTTCTGTCTGTCAGTGGCTTACTCATCGGCTGTCTCTGGCACCACAGTTTTCCTGGCTGTCCATGTGGCCTTTACTGCTTGTCTCCCCCGCTCCCCACGCTTGCTGTTGTTGCCTTTATGTTCCTTCTGGGGGCCGGTCTCTTCTGCCTGCTGCCTCTGTGGGTGGGTATGCCCCCTCTCTTTGCTGCTGTCCTCTGGGCTGTACTATGAGGGGCCATCTTGTCCTTGCTGCCTGGCTGTTGGCCAACCACTCTGGTCTGGTGGTGCTTTCTGAGCTGGCTCACTTTCCCTTGCTTGCTCTGCGTCCGAGTTCTCTTGTCATGGCTCTGGCCAAGCTCCACTCCTGCTTTTCTTGGGGTGACTTTATTCTGCTCTGCTGTGCTTGCTCTCCCACCCAGGCATGCACCAAGCCTACACCCCTAGCAATGGTGTAGCTAGGAAAATAAAAGAGCCCTTTGGTGCCCCTTTGCCTACCCTAACCCCCTATTGTAGACATGCCCATATTTGCTAACTAAACTCGGTGAACATTCAATATTGTATATCGTGACCTGCTTTAGAAAAGGAAAATGCACAGGAATACTTAGCTTTATGCATTTAACATTATATTTAAAGGGGAACAGTCAGCAACAAGGGCCCCACACTCAAGTGTGGAGCTGGTCACAATATGCACTTAGTGTGTAAAAACATTTTGGTTTATTTACTGGTTACTGTTGTATAGTAGATTGTATCAGACTAATTTTGCTTAGTTCTAGACTGACATCTTCTGTTACTACAAATCCCAGAATTCTCTGCAGCTGACATCAGAGCAGTTGGCAGCAGTGAGAGAATCAATAGCCTGCAGTGCATGTTAGAGTTTATATAAACTCTGATCTTTTGTTTGGTCCCGCTGTCCTCCTAGGCTAAGTGCACTCACAGAGGACTGAGCCCATACCTCTCAACTGCTATGAATTCTGCATAGTGCTATGATTTTCCCACTCAAATTTACCCTTGCTCCTCACAGGTTAACTGATGTTCCTCATAATGTTAGAACTACTTCTGGACACACAAACAATTCAATCATTGAACTAAGTTGATAGAAACATTCCTTATCACTAACTATGTGGGGCCCACTATCTTTAGACATAATATTGTTTACAATAAGAAAGTGCTCCACATTCTGGCCCTTTGCTATGATTTTTGAAGGCCAGTGCTATGATTGTTAATGCTGAGAGGTTGAGAGGTATGCTGAAGCCCCTGAAGAAAAGTAAACCTGGAAAACACCTGATTGGAGATGAGCTCTAACATGCACTGCAAGCTATTGAATCTCCTACTGCTGCCTACAGCTTTGACGTTAACTGCAAGGGATTCTGGGAATTGTAGTAAAAGAAGATGTCAGCCTAGAACTAAGTGAAATACGGTTGTGTAGGGGCCAAATGTTATTTCCCGAATACCTCCAATAATGGGTTACCTGAATATTCAGGATCAAATAATGAATAGCACACCATTCAAGTAGTATTTTGTATTAGACTGGGGTGGTTTAAAAAAAAAACTTCCGCCCTTCCTAGGTGCCTAGGGCTAGTCTCCTCTGTCTTGGCCATCCTCTTCCAGGGTACTTTAACATTAAATTCCCCCCTATTAACTCTGTGCCAACTTAATGTTTACAAATTGGGATTATTGCTGGCTCCACTGGGAGCTAACCCCAACCAGTCTCTTCTGACAAGGCCCATTCACCAAAAGCAGCATATTAATTCTGAACACCCCCACCCCCCTTGCCCTGACTTATGAATGGAAGAGATTGTACCTTTAATCTCGGCTAGCTCAGGTGGACCCCCCCCCTTAGTAGCATGGCGGACACCTGCTGCCCACTCTGTAGTGTCAGCCACAGCCAGCAGCCAGTGTCATAACAGAGTGAGTGGGCAATGGGCAATCATGAGGAAGGGGTGGGTCAGTAGCATCAAGGTGATGCTAGGCAGCCTGATTGGCTGAGGTTGCCTAGCATCACTCTGATGCTAATGACCCACCCCTTCCTCACAATCATGCATCACCCACTCGCTCCATTATGACACTGGCTGCTGGCTGTGGCTGACACTATGGAGTGGGTGACAGGAGCCTGCCATGCTACTGAAGGGGTCCGACTGAGCTAGTCAAGATTGAAGGCATGATCCCCCCATTCATAGTCAGGGCAAGGCAGGTGGGGGTGTTTGGAATTAATATACTGCTTTTGTGAACTGGAGCCTGTCAGAGGAGACAGGTTGTGGTTGACTCCTGGTGGAGCTGGCAATAATTCTAATTTTTAAATGTTAATTTGACAAAAGAAGGGGGAATTTAATGTTAACGGAGCCAGGAGGGTGGCCAGGAGACTATCCTTGGTCACCTGGTGAGGGGGAGAGAGGCCTCATTTTTTTAAACATCCACCAGCCAGAAAATGAATACTGGATACCGAATATCCAAATATCCCTCCCCTCCCGCCCCTGAATATAATGTTTAGTCGAATAATTGGAAAAAGGTATTGACACATCCCTAAAGCAAAATTAGTCTGATGTAATATACTATACTACAGTAAACAGCAAATAAATTAAAATGGTTTTGCATAAAATGTGCACATTCTGATCAGCTCCACAGTTGAGTTTGGTGGCACTTTATGCTGACTGTTCACCTTTAATTCAACTAGAGCACAACAATCATATTACTGTATAATACCAGTAGAGGTGGATGGCAGACAGTGGGAGTAACCAAAATCAATGGTAAGGGCCCAGAATGCTGCCCCCTCTCCAGCCCATTTGTAAGCCATGGCTTACATGGAATATGCATTCCTGTGCCCATGGCCCCTAGGGCTTTGTCTGCATTGGCTTTCTACCGTTTCTTACCACCATAGTTCTTGTGGCAGGTTTCCTGTAAGCACTTGCTAACTTGGATGCTGACTTGAATGAGCTTTACTTTGGGTGTTCCATGGGCCTGTGCTCTGCTGCTCCCTAACATCCATCAGTCAGCTGGTCCTCTCCACAGGGCTCAGCTTTAACCCTTCCAACTACTTATCACCTATTCTCCATTTTCATAATGATCTTCTGCCTACTGTAATGTCCACATGTATGTGGACGATGTCACAAACCCACTCAGCAGGTCAGGCTCTCTATTCCCAAAGTGCCAACCTCTGAGCACTGTCTTGTGAACAGTGTAAACGACAAGGCAACCCTCTTGTCTGTTTTTGTGAGTTCCGATCAACCTTTGGTCTCAAGTTCTGGAGGGATTCAAACTGTTAACCTCTTGCTAGCATACCCAATGCACAGGCTCAGATATATCTATCTTTGGGGGGGCAGATATCTTTGTCTATGGGCATGTAACCAGGTGTACAGAGATGAACCCTTTAAAACTTTAATAAAGACCTGAGATTTAAAACGCTTCTCTTTACAGTTTGGTGCCACCATTCAAGCTTATGTTTAGTATCTGCAATAACCATGTACTTTTCTTACAAAATAAAAAGAAGTCAAAGACAGACCAAGTAAGTTCTAAAAAGAATTTTACTAAAATAGTTAAAAATATGTGAAACACAAAATACAGAACTCTTATATCAAAAGACATACAAATCTTTTAAAAGAAATAAGGTCTAAACAGTGCAAATTCCTACTTCAGTACTTAGTGTCGAAATACTTGCTTAAGTGCTCACTGATCTTGCTTGGTCAGATTCTAAGTAAAAATGTGTCTCTGTAAAACAGAATTATTCTTTAAACAACTGTATTGGCCAACCCCTTTTTGGTGAGGTCAGCTAGCTCCTCCTCTGTCAAATTATATTTAAAAAATATATCTAATAAAAAAGTAGGCTTTTTTAAAGTACCAATTTTGTAATCCTTCAGCATGACTCATGTTTCAAATGACATCTCTTTTGATCCATGCTGCATCATCCTCACACAGGCTTCATAGGAGCATTTACAACCTCGCACTCCTGTGTAATAACCTGGGTTTTCTCTTCAAAGTCATAAACCTTTTTTATGATTTCCCTCTTAACAAAGTCAACTTAAACAACTCTGTAATTAGCTCCTGGTCTGCCATGTAACACACTGTATCTAAAAACTGAGTGTGTGTGTGTGTGTGTGTGTGTGTGCGTGTGTGTGTTACACATGCTGTCAGCATTTCTCTTGGCTTGCATCTGTCAGCTGAAAACTGGGGCCGGGTAGAGTGCATTACATTTTTCAGCAGAGATAGTCATTAATACATTTTATATTAAAAAATATTATACAGCACTCAGAACTGGCTGTCTATGTCTATTTTCCACAATTACTCCAACATGAGGGGTCCTGTGAAGGTAAACAATATGCTGTAACAACCAGATATCAATTATGAAAAACCAAAAAAAAAAAAAAACAGTTGAAAGAAATCAGATTATTGCATTAATACTTTTGTACAATGCATATAAGTTGAAGCTTAAGATAAATAAACTGACTTCTATTAAGACAGAAAGATCTGGGTTTAGCCTTGAACATGTCATAATTGACTCCTTTATTGTTTGTACTCACAGTTCAATCATTAGCAACTGTGATACAAAAATGCCCTGAAATCTCAGGCATCCAAGGAGGCAAACTCCCCCTATAAAACATTAGATGACAGCCTAGTACTCATGAAAGATGTCCATTAATCCATCATCCCCCTGCTCTAACTGCTTAAATACTTTATGACCCTTTGTGGCCTAAAAAATAGATCAAATTAAAACATAAGTTCTACCCCTAAACACCAAATGTGAGATGGAAGATTTTATGACACACAACTTCAGATGGTCCCCAGAATCAATCACCTGTCTAGGAATTAAAACCCACTGCCAATCGTTAAAAACTCAGTGATGAAAACTTAAAATCAATCCTAGCCAAAGTCCAAACTGAGTTAGAGAGATGGTGGACACTACAACTCTCAATGGCCAGAAAAATAGGAGTGATCAAAATGATTACTGCTTCTAAAATATTTAATGCTCTATCTCATATCCCAACCAATATCCAGCATAGTGTATTAGTTATTAAGTTGGATAGGTGCTCATACTGTAGGTAGCTAATTGGGTCATCCACTAGGGATTCAGTTGTTTTCAGGATACCTGTCATGAGCCATTTATAAAGTTACAGTCATTTGGTGTCTACACTTAAATGGATCACTGTTTACCACCATTTTCTGTCTCCTATTCCATAACCAGTTTCTTACCTAGGTCACCACCTTATTTCCCACCCCCAAGCTATACAACTTGCTTACCAGTCTCTTCTATGGAACGGTGTCAAAAGCCTTGCTGAAATCCAGGTTGGCTGTGTCCACAGCCCCTCCTTGATCACCCTGTCAGAGAACTCTATCAGATTCGTTTTGCATGACCTCCACCTGTGAATCCATGCTGCCTCATATCCTCTAACTCAACAGATTCCAGGGATATCCCACAATCCTTTCCTTCAGTAGCGTGTAGGGTCCAGATAAATGTCAACCAAAATAATAAACCTGTACTGGAAGTGTGTTACAGACCACCAATCAGTAATGAAAACTGCAATAAACAGTTAATAATGGACAACTGAAGGCATGGCAGAAAAAGGGGACATCATTATTATGGAAGCCCTAACTCTATCAGACACTGAATGGCATAGCATAACTACTATTATGAAATGGGTAAAAGAAATGCTGACTCCTGATTGATTAAGAGATACTTTCAGCTGGGGCATTATCTCAGCACAATGGCACAGCTGAAATTAGCTCAACCAAAATATGTTTAAAAGATACATCCAATTTACTACAAAAGATCCATTTCATAATCACAATAAGCACTTCTTGGGGAGCATTGTGGTGGGCTGACAGCCCTTCTGGGTTGATGGAAGCACTCAGCTTTGTCTTGTGCTCCAACCCACCTGAGGTGGGCCGTTATCCCACCATAATGCACACCCTGTCATGCCTTATTGCTTAGGTAATGCCCAGGAGAGATTATATCTAAACACCTTCTTAAATCAAAGATTAATTCAACTACAGCAGTAAAAAAAAAACTAGAAGGGGTAACAATAGTCTTATGGAGACTGCCTTGGTGAGGTTCACTAGTAAAGTGATCAAAACATTTGTTGAAGGTAAATATGCGGCCTTGGCTTTTGTAGACCTCACCAAGGCATTCAATCTGGTTGACCATGCTGTGCTCTTAAATTTATTAAATAAGGTATTCTTCTTCATTGAAGTTATTTCTTGGGTAGATCAATATCTTAAGAATTGGTCACAAAGAACACTGATACATGGATTTTTGTCTACAGATTCTGGCCTTAAGTGTAGAGTACCACAGGGATCCATATGTGGACCCCTGTTGTTCTCCCTCTTTGTTAATTCTGTTTCCGAGCTCTTTACACAAACTGAATTACTCTTATACGCAGACAATGTGGTTCTTTTTTGTTCAGGTAATAATATTAATAAACTACAAGAAACCCTACAACAAGATTTCAGTATTCTTCATTCTTGATTTGAATCACATAATCTGGTCTAAAATTCTACAAAAACAAAAGTTCTCGTTTTCCATAGTTTTAGGAAAAACCCCATTGATAATTTTTTTACTCTCTTATAACAATGGAAATACTATTGCACAAATAACCTCATTTAAATATGTTGGTTTTAATATTGGATCAACATCTCATGTTTGAATCCCACATTACTGACTTAACAAGTAGACTTCATAAGAGACTTAGTTCACTTTATCGTATTAATAAAAGTCTCAATCCTGAGATGAGAAAAATACTTACATGTAGCTTTTGCTTCCATTAATTCATTATGGTGCTAATATCTACTCATTCTCAACTGAAAGAATTCTTAATAAACTCAGATCAACTTATAATAGTATCTTACGTTTTGCATTGGGGAATGCCCAGACAGACTTGCCATTGTTCACTGTACAAATCTTTTGGATGTTTACCTCTCACTGAATCATTCTATTATGATGCATTAGTATTCATGCATAAAGTTCAGTTAGGCTTGGTGTCTGATAGTATTGTATCTTTGTTTTTGAAAATGACAACACTTTGCACAAGAACTCAAGGTAGAAACCTTTTTAAGGTTCCTTTTTTCCATACCTCTTTTTCACAAAATTCTATTAACTTTGTTACAGCAAAACTGTATAATGACTTACTGGACACTATCATAGGTTGTATTAGGTTGTCAGTATTTAAGAAAATGCTTAAATGTTATTTTTTAGACAGAACTGTTTGTAACTGTTATGACTGACCTTTATCCATTTGTCTGACTTATCTGACATGTATGTAAGTGTTTGAATGTTAATTATTGTATTATTTATATCTGGACGCCTGTGAAAATGGGCATTGTGTCTGCAGGCCTTTTCAGTATAAAATAAACATGAAATGAAATATTCTTGATGTCATCCTAAGAGACACACCAAACTCAATACAGAATGTCAAAGTCAGAGAAACATTAGGAAACAGTGACTATTTTATGGTACAATTTTGAATTAACAACAGAAAGACAAAAAAACAAGGGAAACACAATAATAATGAACTATAATGGGGCAGATTTCAACAGACTAAGGGAGGAACTAAAATGTTGGAACTGGAAAACTATGCTCACCAGTTGTGATGCAAAGGGAAGTTGGGAATATCTCAAGAACAAGATACATGAGCTAGAAGGGAAATAAATACCAACAGAAATTGTATGATGGCAAGGGGGACATTCCACCTTGCTATAATAGTAGAGTAATGAAACACTTAAATAGAAAGGCTAAAGCATATAATAAAATGAAATAAACAAACTGGGACTAACATATACAACTATAAGTGTGAACTGAAAAGGGCCAAAAATATAATAAAGAGGGAAAAAACAAATCTGAGTTCAAAACAGGAAACAGTAAAGATAATGCCAACTCCATCTATGCCTATATTAACAGCAGTAAAAGTTCAGACAGAATCATGGGATCCTTCAAAGAAAACCATATTGAAATAAAGGACCCAGCTGAAATGTCAAACAAAGTTAATGAATACTTTACAACCATTTTTATTCCAAAAAACAATACTATAAACCGTATCAATGAAGACCATTGTCATAGTACACCAGTTAAGAGTTTTAAAGTTAGTGAGGTACACAAAAAACTTATGGAATTGAAAATCAATAAACCAACTGGACCAGATAGATTGCATCCAAGGGTCCTGAGGGAGGTGCCAACAGAAATTGTAGAACGACTGTCTGATATCTTTAATAAATCCTTTAGAGCAGGTAGGGCAAGTGGGATCTCAAACAACTGGAGAAGGGCTATGGTTATACCAATATTTAAAAACGTAGCAGAACAAATATAGAAAATTACAAACCCATAAGTCTGACATCAATGTCAGGGGAAATTAATGGAAAAATTAGTAAAACAAGAACTAGATAGTGATATTACACAGAAAGGTCTGATAGACAACACACAGCACAGACTTAAAAAGAATAGATCTTGTATAATAAACATGATATCCTTCTGTGAAAGAATAAACACATGTTTGCACAATTAAATACCCATGGATGTTATTTTCTTTGACTTTCAAAATGCATTCAATATTGTATCACACAATGCATTAACAAACTAAGTGATGCAAAAATAAATGGATGCAAAATTGGCTAGAAAACAGGTCACACAATGTAAGAATCAAAGGAACTTTATCAGACAAAGGGAGGGGTGACGAGTAGGGTCCCACAGGGATTGGTGTTACCAGCTCTCTTTTCCTTCTTTATCTGCTACTTACATAAAAAGGTATAAGGGTGTTATAACTAAATTTGCCGATGATACAAAACTGAGAGGGAAAGTGTACAATCAAGAAAATGGAGACAGCACTGGAGAAGTCCTAAAACACATAGAAAGATGGGCACAGAAAAACAAGTTTAACGGTGAAAAGTGTGTTGTTATTCACATGGGAAAAGATCAATAATAGACAGGAATGCTTATTAAATGGAAAGAAAATTACAGAAGTTGAGTCAGAAATGGATCAGGGAATCATAATCAGAATCTTAAGTTCGGGAGCAATAAAATTCCTGGCATAGCAAATAGACTGATAAAACATACTTTTATTAGTAAAAATGAGCTATGTATCATTCCAGTGTACAAGTCATATATTAGACTGAATCTGGATTATGGTTCTCAAATTTGGAGCCCTACCAACTGGAAGATCTTAAACAACTTGAACAGGTGCACCATAGAATAACTAAAATGGTACAAAAACACCTTACCTATCAAGAGAGATTTGAAAGTTTGAGCTTATTTACCTTGACTGAAAAGAGAATAAGGGGAGACATGCTGGAAATGTTTACAATATTAAGGGATGACATGCTAATGAATGACTTACAAATACATATTAACCACAAGGGGTGTAACTTTTTATTTTATTTATTTATTAAAAAGTTTCACCAGGAAAGGCATACTGAGCTTTTGCTCATTTTCAGATGCATCCTGGGAGGAGAGGCAGTGGATTACAACAACAGTTCAATATCCTGAGACATATAACATAGCAACAAGATCAGCATAGCAAGGTTGATTAACAAGAATACATTTGTAAATAACAAGGTGAATTTACATACTTGGTAGCAGATAGCAAGGTTGCAAGTGTATTTGGTGATTTGCAAGAATGCAGAGGGCACAACATTAAAATACCAGAAGAGTAGCCTGAGGAGTGGGGAACAAGAGGAGGTGTGAGGATATGGATGGAGTAACTTTAAGGGCAGTTACAGGTGGGGGAGGTGATGTCATGGAGTAGTGAGGGGAGGGCTATAAGGTCCTATAATAAACAGATTTTGCTGGATAACAATACAAGCAATAACATATGGGCTTCTTTACCCAGAGAATAGGTAGAAATTGGAATAGTCTGCCTAGGAAATTAATGGAAGCTAGAAACCACAATATTTTCAGACTCAAACCAGATACTATAAATACATTATTGAAAACAGAAGGGAAATATTTTTTTATTTGGTTTTTGTTTACCGGGTAAGTACACTAGACAACAATGTTGCCTATATTCAGGCACGACCCGGGAGAGTACAGACAGGGAGACCAGAGTCAACATTAAAGAGTATTTCATGACGCAGCATGAGGTGAGAACAAACATACAGCCAGGTACAGTCATTATCAGTGATGACAAAGAGAAACAGATAGCATTACATTAATTATTTTCGTCTGATGATACATCAATGACTAAAATTGAAACGACAAATAGCAAACAAAACTTAAATGAAGTAGCATTATAACAATAGGAATATGGACCCATTCAATTGGGGGACAGGACCTATGGGCTATATCTGGCTTTCAACCATCACAAATATATTAGGTAGCACTTAGTATGTAGCTTCCCTCCTGTTCCCCCTACATGCTTAGACGTTTTGTGATGTATGACTTGTTACGGCATGCTGATACACAGTGTTGCTTAATATGGGACACAAATTTTTATATATGTTAGCGTGACAATGGGGTTTTCAATCAGGTAAGAAGAGCCTTGTTACATTCAGCACATCAACTGAAAATTGGAAAACAATATAGCACTCCACCACACTACCCAAAACTCATATATCACAACACATATGAGTGCAAGGACAGCATTGGGTACATGGGGATGTAAGTAAAGGGTACCAGGAACAGCAAGTGATGTGGTGGTCAAATCTTCAACACAAGCATTACCCCACACTAAGTATGCAGGAATAAATGATGAAATTTGCACTGTAACTCCAAGGCATTAAGCTAACAGTGAGTCGCTTGCTTTGTGGTTTTTGATTAATGTAGTTAAGACTGAATTGTTGCTCCTTAAACAATACTTTATTAAAAAAATACAAAGTTTTGTTTTTCTTTTTTTCTTCTAACACAAATCACAGGAGGAACTACACAATTGCTGTAGTTACTTTGTTTGCACTACCACCATGACAATTCAGAGTTATTTTCAATGGATGTTAGATGGCTGCATCATACTACGAGCTTGCTGCTGTCCTCATATTATTACATGATTTTATCATCAACTCTTTCAACAAAGTTTCCAGTCTCTGTAGTCACAACATACAGCACTAATTAACACAAATCATACATCAGCTGAGTATTAATATCACACCTGAAAATGATGCAAAATGAAAACCAAATGAAAAACAATTTTAACCAATTTCGACAACACAGCATCGGATGCAACACCCACAGGTGGCTGCAGTGCTGTCACTCTTGACTTGAACACAGTGACATACAGTAACATTAAAGAAAACAGTAGGGGGAAGACACAACAGAGGATGTGCAGTGAATTATATGCAACCATCCATGTTTTCTGGCCAAATTATGGTAAGGCACAGGAGGTGGGTGAGTGGCTATGGGAGAAGACTGACATGTGGACATTGATGATATTGAAAACAAGATGGAATGCTACCTAACTGAGATGAAACTAGTAGTGGTTATGGCCTTGCTGCTAAGTTAGTACCTACCTACCAAACTGTCTCATCTTCCTCATCATCCCATCCTGTGTCCAATGTCTGTTTCTCTGACACTGAACTATCACACACCATGTTTATCGTTGATGGAGATGGCTGACTGTGAAAGCCATTCATAATTATCTTCAGAAATATAAACATTTCAATGTTCCATGTGCTGAGGTGTGTCCTACTGTCACTCACAATTGCACCAGCAGCACTGAATACATGCTCTAACTTGACACTTGAGCATGGGCATGACAGTAAAGTGCCAAACTGCAAAGTTCAGGCCATGCACTCATCTTCGATTGCCAATATTTTAGTTAGTCAGAACCTATGGCGAACACTGGATGGTCAAGAAAGTATTCTGTGATTTGTGTGATATTGTTCAACAATCTTATACTGGATGCTGCTGCTTGTGTTGATGTCATCAGCTCCATCATTGTCATCAGACCCAGCAACAACACACCGGAATCTGATAGATCTTGATCTCCTTCAACAGCAGATTCTTCCTCTATAATGTCCTCTGCTGATGATTGTTTTTGTGTCTGTTTTTCTTGGTAGTCCAGTACCTGGCCACTTGTCCACATATTGGTAATTACATTAACTTTTAAGCAGGAAGACTCCCTCAGGCTACGGCGTACCTCCCTACACACTTGCTGGTACAGGTCCGGCATTGCAAGATGTGTGAAGACGTGCCTCAGTGGAACTGTATAGTGAGATTCCACACTATGCAGCATTTTATAAAATGCAGATGTTGATACCCGGGAAAATGGAAGAAGATTCTGTACAAGGAATTTAACAGCCAAATTCAGTTCTTTGCATTTATCATGTCCCAGTGCAAATTTACCAGTTCTTTCAGCACCCTGCTGCATGGTCAACTGACACCATGGTGTTGATAGAGTAACAGGTGATGGTGGTGTGGATGTTCATGGCTCCTCAAATTGAGGATCATCAGACAGAACACGTACATCCTTATGACACCTTTCCAATGTCAGTGTTGATTATTTTCTGGACATCTGTACCCCAGTCATCTCCATGCACTGATAAAGATTCTGGGTGTGTAAGTGGGTGTGCATCCTTGAAGTACCAAGGGCTGGAGGTTGTCCATGACTTATTTTCATGAAACAAATATTATTACATCTGGCAAATGTAAAATCAGACTGACAAACCTCAAAGTAGTCCCAGGCTCCGGAATCCTTTTTATGCTTGGCCAGAATAACATCCTGAGTCAGTACAGGCACCACCATCTGTTTCTTCATAAGCCTCATGTTTCCTCTTGGACACAGCTGACCCACCCTTGGAACACTTCCTCTCAGATGTCTTTCTTGGCATGGTGCCATCTTTTGATATTTCCTTTGTCTGATGAACTTTCATTGGCTTCTCTTGGGGTAACTCCTCCTTTTCATCAGCCCCATCATCTTCAGGAAGTTCTCCAGTTGGCAGCAGACGGTCAATGTCCTCATCATCAGAAGTTTGGTCAGGTGATACATTTCCTCAATATCTTCATCTATTAGCTGCACGTCTTCCTCATTATCCTTCTCTAGTTCCACAGTTTCACCTTGAGGTGCCACAGGAATGAGTTCAGTTTCACTCATGGGCTGATGAGCTTCACCATCACCGTGGCCATTACCATTATAATTTTCATCACATTTATGGTTGGAGGTGCCACTGGACATTGCAGGACTGACCTCAGTTTCAGGGTTTCATCTTCATAAATTTTAGTTACACACTTTACAGCTGCATGAGTTCAGAATGTGACATGGACAAGTCCATGTCACAATAGTGGATTTTTTACTTTCTTCCACCACAAATTGCTTGATAATATCCGGCATGGAGGGTGGAATTGGAGCAGAAGATGTTCTCAGTTTTGACCTTGATAATGATAAGGAACATACTTCCCCCAGATGTTTTCATCAAACTGCCATGGCCACCTGAAGAAGATGTGGAATTAGTACTGGTAGAACTCGAAACACTACCAGTAGCAGTCAGTTGGGACTGTCTTTGTGTTGGCTTCTTGGTTGTAAGCAAAAAGCCAAATCAGCACCAACACCAGTTTTGCCAGACTCACTCTCCTTCTCCACCTCTTCACAACTTTGTGGTGGGGTTTGAGCAACAACATCACCCTCAGACAGTAAGGGCACAAGAGAAGACATAGCCTCAGTAAACATATGCTTCATGGTTTGCTTACTGTCACCACTAGACATGGTCAAAGTTTGATCAGTTTATTTATTATGTTGTCTTGCGTGTGCGCGAGCAACATCTTGCTGTAGTAGCGCATTCAGAGGTGTGTCACTGTTGACAAATGCAGGGAACACTTTAGTGGGTGTGTCCCTCAGCCACCAATTAGTGAGCATGCTAGCAATGATGTGAAACTTCAAAGAGAGCCAAAGCTTGAAAGAAATATGCCACTCCAATGAGGTGCAGTTTCTTCATTGGAATGTCAGATGACAAGGCTCCATTACATGCCTTTCCTGGTGAAACATTCCAATAAATATGGCAGCTCCTGCTGCCCACCACACAATTCCCCACGAAGCCGACATCAGGGATGCCCAGTCCCTGTACTGGCATGTCCCCCACAGTTCAATATGTTTGCCAATGGGGGTGTCCAATTCCCATCAGCATTATGTACTTTCTTTGCTGATGGGGGTGCATAATCCCCATCGGCATCATGTCCCCCCAAACTCATGGCACATGGGAGCCCACCCCAGTGTGCCCAAAATCATTTTTTTTACCTGTAAATAAAGAAAATCATTCCCCAAAGTCCTGTTTCTTTTTTTTTACCTGTTAAAAAAAATTGTCCTTCATCGTCCCGCCATGCCCCTCCCCCAACCTGGACTCACCCTCTGAGTACTCCACCTCCCCGCACCCCATACTTACCTCTGGAGGGTTGGCGCTGCAATCTTATGTGGAGTGTGAACACGTCTGAACTCTTCAAAAGCTGACCGGGAACTGAACAAAATGCAGTAAGCGTTATAATGGCAGGTGGGGGGGTCAACTTAGGTGGATATCTCAGCCATTTTTGGGAATTTTGGTACCGATTTTCAACATGGGGTTCTTGGGACCCCACCTCATGAACACATGCACTGTCATCTCGTTATTTGGTCCCGAAAGGTTATTTTGCGGTCACTGCTCAGAATCACCTTTTGGGACTGAATAATGAAACAACAGAGCCACTGTTCATGAGGTTGGGTTCCAAAAGGCCCATGTTGCAAATTTAGTAAAAAAATTCAAAAAATGACTGCATTATGTGCGTGCATTGTGCAGCTTCCATGCACACTCGTAATTATGACAATTTTTAATACTTTTACTCCTTATTTTCAACATTGCCATTTTTTTACACCTCCTCATGAACAGCACAGCTGTTATTTTTCACATCCTGCCCAAAATGTGTTTTCGCACCTGTGGTGCCAAACAGTGCAGTCACTAGCCAAAATCACCTTTCAGGTAACGAACTGATAGTGCCACTGTTCATGAGGTGGGGGTTACAAAAAGCCCATGTTGAAAATTTGGAGTGAAAATACCAACAAACACCCGGGGCATTAGGGTTTCCAACCATAACGCCCCACCCTGTAGAGACTGACAGGCATCAGGGGTGTGACTTGGGATTGTTGGTTGTAATGCTCATGACATTCCACGCCCACTCCACCCTGCAGCCAGTGACAGGCACCGAGGTGTGCCTTGGAATCTTCAGCCCCAAAGTTCACTCCGTTCTCCTATACTGTACCTATCTCAGCATCATGTGTGTATTTAGGCATACTCCAAGTACTCCATGGTGTGCAATTTTATTTAAGGGGATAGCAAACAGGTTCTGAACTGCTTCCTTTTCCATGAAAACTAACAAAGAAATACTGAACCTTTCTGTAATTTTATTTATAGGAGTTGAAACTAGAAGGACTGGTCACTAATACTCTCTTTGCATCCCAAGGACAATACAACTTTACAGGCTCTGAGCTGGTATGTGGGTGTCTTAGGGAACAATGCATGGCATTTGTATTTACCCATGCATGGCAACAACCATTGTAATGAGATACAAAAGTTGCATTTATTGTGCCAAATGAGGCAACAAACATGGTCCTGGTGTACATTTATATATATTTCTGGCTACACCCCGGGGGGGGGCTCACTCCAACAAGGGGGGATGGGGTAGCAGTGAGTCCACTTGGTGTGCAGATCTGAAATCCCTGGCTACACCCCTGATCAGCGTTGTTCCTTATAGAATGGGGTGAGCTTAAGGCCCGAAGACCCCAAGGCACACCATGACACTTGTTAGCATCTGCAGGGTAGGCTGAGGTGAAAAGGTGTGAGCGTTATGGCCGATGACCCAAAGGCACACCCCAACGCCTGTCAGTCTCTGCAGGGTGGGGGTGGGGTTGGCGTCAGTTCAATGCTTCACTGTCATTCCTATAATGCATCTCTCTAACTCCTGCACTACCAATACCAGTGCCAGCAAGACAACATTCAGCATTGACAAATGCTTGTTAATACTATCGAGACTGATCACTGAAATATGTATTTTTTATTACACTACAACTTTACTGTAGTCAAGTGACCTCACTGAACACTTAAGTATTATTTACCGCTCAAAAAATAACACAGAAAAAGGAGGATCAGGATTAGGGATTGGGATTTGGAACAACAGCACAAATGCAGCCAGACGCTACTAGCACACGGCCACAGGCAGCAGCAGGGCAGCAAACAGCAAGCAACAAACCACAAGAGCACAGACAACAAATTGAAATTTGCAATAAGTGCAGTGCAGGTAGGCACTGTTCGTCTGTGAAAGGGAGTTGTAAATTATTTCCTCCTGTGGATGAGCCACAAGCCACCAGCAGTGCAGTACTACACAGTACAGAGTACACACAGATTTAGTGAGTGACTGGACTTCAGTGGGGGTGGGGACCATGGATCAACAAGACTCAAAGAGATAAGAAAGAGTGAGAGTGAGAAAAATATGGTTATATTTGTATACTTGTCTTTTTCCTGGCTGATAAAAAAAACAGAAAGAAAATACACAAATACCCTGGAGGGACACTGCACACTACTAGCACAGCTGGGGCCTAGCACATCACCACACAGTCCCACCACTGACTAATAACAGCACATGAAACTATCAATAAATTAGCAGTAGCAGCAGGACCAATCACTTTTAGAAAAAAGTACCAGTGAAAGCAGTAGAATATAACATCTCTGAAAATGAATGGATGTAGCCAAGAAATATCAGTTGAGAAAAATTCTCTCAGGATAGCAAGGCAAAGGGGACAATTCCCTCACACCTCTGTTCAGCATAGAAAGCACAGAGAACTATAACATAACACAGAACCCACTAAACCAGAAGTGCAGGATGCTACTTCCTGTTTCTAGCACCCAGCTGCAAAATTAGGATTTGGGATTTCAGATTTTGAAATCCAAAATCTAATCATAAAGTGACATCTGATGCATCAGTCAACGTAAACTTATACCTTTACTATACATATTCTCTACACTTCACAATACTATGTCCATTCTGACAACACATTTTGCATATTTCACACATGTAAATTGAACATTACTATACTGAATCAGGTAATAACTACTTGTACCTTAAACAACGCATGAGGGGGCCCTTCCCTATCAGCTAACTTGGGGCTAGAGGGGGCAGAGGCACCTTGATGAGAGGGAAAGACACGTAACCTGGAATTGGCTGTCAAGCTCAATTTGGGCAGTGAACTTGGTGAGACATAAACACCTTTGTGCACCACATTGAGAGGCAAATCCATTGACCTCCCGGAAGAATCATAACTGAAGTGTACTACTGGCTTGACAGCTCAGCCAGTCTTTCTGAGGGGGACAACTACAGTCTCTGTACTCTCAACACTGGTCTAGGGACTCTCGTCACTTGTGAGAGGTGCCTCTGCCTGGATGGGAACGTCTAAACTTGGGGCACTGTCAGTTTCTTGCTCGGCAGGCTCTGTTTCTACAACACCTTGACTTATTTTGTGAAGGCTCAGGCACAATCAAACTTTGAGGCACTGAAGGGGGTTGTCAGCACTCTCATGGTGTTCTTCAAATTCTGGTATGTCACCAGAAAGACTTATTTCATCAGCCCCTCCCTCCCTCTGGCAAATCATACAGTTCCACAATACACAGAGACTCAGCATCTTCAGACGTGATACTTTGCACTTCACTTTCAGTAAGCATTGTCTCCAAGGACAAAGCTGGGGGGTTATGCAGTCCAGAAGGCCCAGCTTTATCCCTACACTTAATCATGGGGTTACCTCGAAACAGCTGACTCAGTTCATAAGAGGGGTAATAGGCATAGTCGCACTCACTTTAGTCAGAAGTGGACTGACAGTCACTATCATTCTTGGCCTGCTGCAGAGGAAACCTTAAATCTGTGACCACTGGGGTAGGTTAACTCTGTCTCTTTCTTGCAGCAGCACGAGTCACCGGCCCAGGGGGCTTAATTTCTCAGGGTTCAGCCTCAATCATGACTTGGCGGATAGGTAGCAACTAGTTATGGTGCATGGTTGTAACAGCTTTGGGGTTGTTCTCTGGGCGCACCTTGTACACAGGTAAATTATCCAATTTTCCAACTACTACATGGGGAAGATGGTGCCACCAATTAGCAATTTTGTGTTTTCCATGCAGTCTGAAATTGCGTAACAACACACGGTCTCCAGGTCGAAGCTTTTGAGCCTTTACTTTTTTAACATGCCTCTCTTTGTTGGCTAGATTTCTCTTGGAGGCCATTGTCTGGGCCAGTTGATAGGCATGGTTCAATTGAGCTTTCAGTTTTTGTACATATTGCAAGTAGTTTTCGGCTTGGACCCCATCTGGAAAGACCCCAAAACAGACATCAACTAGCAGCCGGGCCTCTCTCCCAAACATGAGGCAGTAGGGGAAGAACCCAGTAGCATAATTTTTCATGCAATTGTATGCGTGTACCAAGGTGCTAATCTGCTGGCTCCATTTATGCTTGTCTTTTGGGCGGAGGGTGCCCAGCATGTCTAGAAGGGTGCAGTTAAAATGTTCTGGTTGCGGATCTCCCTGCGGTTGATAGGGGGTGGTTCTTGACTTTCGCACCCCCCATAGACAGAGCATTTCTTTGATTAGTTGACTCTCAAAGTCTCTGCCCTGGTCAGAGTGGATCTGCTGGGGGCACCATAGTGGACAAAGGAATGTTCCACTAGCACCTTGGCCATGGTAGATGCCTTTTGATCTTTGGTGGGAAAGCTTGTGCATACCATGTGAAATGATCCGTAACCACTAACACATTGCCAGTGTTCCGCTGATCAGGTTCTAAACCCAAGAAGCCTATGCAGACTAGTTCCATGGAGGTGCTGGTAGTAATATTAACAAGGGGGTCAGCCCTCTGAGGCAGGGCTTTTCTTTGCAGGCAGTGACTACAAGTCTTTACATGGTGCTCAACATCGCCCCCATTTTAGGCCAGTAGAAGCGAGATCGTACCAGGTCAAGGGTTCTGTCAATACTGAGGTGCCCCATGTGATTGTGGAGGGACCTCAGTACCAAATATTTAAAGGCTGTGGGCAGGACCAATTGTTGCTTGTCTACTTTGCCACTATGATCTACTGTCTCTCTATACAACAACTAATTGAGCAACTTCAATCTGGGGCCTTCTTTAAACAATAAAGTAGTTCGCAAGTCAGTGGAACGTAACTTAGATACATCTTTCCCCACACGCAGGGCATCAAGTACTGGCTGAATCATAGGATCTTGGGATTGAGCCCACTGAATACTGTCATTGTCAAATTGAGGTAGTGCACTAATATCTAGAGCAGAAAAGTGGCAATAAGTAAGTGGTATGCATGTGTCAGAGAAGGGCCCAAGCAATCTACTAAACAGTCCACTGTGTCGGCAGAAATCTGTTCATCTGCATCAAACTTTTGGCACAATGCTCGAATGTCAGATTCAGACAGCCTGACCCAATCACTCTTGGAAGTGGGCCTTCGTGATAGGGCATCAGCATCAAGATGGTTCAGGCCCGGTCTGTATTCGACAACATAATAATAGGTTGATAATGCAGAAAGCCAACGGTGCCCAGTGTCATCTAACTTAGCTGAAGTCTGTACATAGGTCAATGGGTTATTTTCAGTCTTCACCAATATCTTTGCCCCATACAGGTAGTCATGAAACTGGTCAATGATGGCCCATTTTAGCGCAAGGAACTCCAACTTATGCACAGGGTAGTTTCGTTTGGATGGGGTCAAGCTCCTACTGGTGAAAGCTACTCATCTCAGGCCATCCTCATGGTCTTGATACAGCACTGCTCCTAGACCCTGCAGGCTAGCATCTGTATGCAGCAGATAGGGTTTTGTGGGATCAGCATAGGCGAGGATGGGGGCATGGGTGAGCTGGTATATGATCTCATGGAAGACTGCTTCGCAGTCGGGCGTCGGGGCCCGAAGAGTTCAACTGGGTGGAAGTATACTTTTTCTGGTTCTTTAATGGCCCTTTTTTGTATTTATGATTGGTAGGAGGGTAACCCTAGGTAAGGTTCAAGAGTGGGTGAATCACCTTGGAACAGTCTTTTATGAACCTGCTGTAGTAGCCACAGAACCCCAGGAAATGTTGTAGTTCTTTCAGATTATGGGGCTGGGGCCAAGTAGTCAGTGCTTCAACCTTACTGGGATCAGTCTCTATCCTTTTTGTAGATACTATGTGCCCCACATACTTCACGGAGGTTTGGAAAAACTGGCACTTGTCAATGGACAGCTTGAGGCCGAAGTCTTCCTGTCAGTCTAAGGCTTTAAACAGTCGGTTCTCATGTTCCTCTAAGGTGCTCCCAAACACAATGACATTGTCCAAGTACACCAGGCATTCCAGAAAATTCATATCTCCCACCGCATGTTCCATCAGTCACTGAAAGGTGGCCAGGGTGCCCGATATCCCCTATGGCATCCTCAGAAACTTGGAGAACCCCAATGGACAGATGAAGGCTGTTTTCTCACGGTCTTCCGGGGCCATCGGATCTGATAGTATCCGCTGCGAAGATCCAACACCGAGAATCATTTGCTCCCATTCAAGCAGTCCAGTGCATCTTGTATACGAGGCATAGTGTATTGGTCTGGGATGGTCCACCGGTTCAGGGTTCGATAATCAACACACATCCTCACAGACCCATTCTTCTTATGCACAACCACAATGGGAGAGGTGTATGGGCTACTGGATTCTTGTATCATGCCAGCAGTGAGCAATTCCTGCAGGTGTCTTCTGACATCATCTATATCTGCTGGGGCTAGGCATCAGGACCTCTCTCAAAATTGCCGTTCATCGTGCAGGCATATGTGATGCTTCACACTCTGGACACATTCCACATCAAATTCCTTCAATGAAAACACTTGTTCTCTCTGGGCAAGTCCCTTGCTAATTCTAGTCTTCCATTCAGCTGGTAATGGGGAGTCACCAAAGTCAAACAAGTCTGGGGTCACTCTCTCCTTCTTGCCAGGATGCTTGTTGCTGGGCAACACTGCAGTGTTGGTGCAGTGTACCATAGCTAGGGTGCACCCTCCGTTCACCCAGATCTCCCAGTCTGACACATTTTGAATCTGTACCATCACTCGTCATGCGTAGGCATGGGCACGAGCAAGCAAGATGCTGGGCTTGACCAATAATCCTTCTGGCAATTTTCCATCGCTTGGCGCATCCAACATCAGTATTTTGTTCTTGACATCTTTCCAGAGGTGGACCTCCCCTTGAATGGTACACTGGATGTTAGGGGTCAGTACCATTGAATCTGGATCCTTCTTCCACACGATATCCCTCCGGTTCATCCTGGTCTACTTCCTCGGGTGTCTGTTGCAAGTCATGGGCCCTCTTGATCAGAGCTGAATTTCTTAGAGCCCTTCCAGTCCATTGCCCTTGTTTCTCATGACAGAGTTGTGCTAGCCTCCCAAACATGTAGGCATTCATTCCAATTAACAGGGTAACCCCATCATACAGTCCGGTGGGGGGACACACTAGGGCCAGTGTCTCTATTTGCTCCTCCACACCAGTTACAGTTGCAGGAAAAGACAACCAAAGGTGGACATATGCAAAGTAGGGATAAGCTTGTTGCTCAGCCCCCACACAAGTAGGCCTTCCAGGGATTGTAATGGCATATCAGATAAGTATTTGTCATACCAGTCCTGAAATACAATGGCCACTTGTGACCCACTGTCAAGCACAGCCCAAGTAGGAATAGCATTCACAGCCACAGTAGTCTCCATTGAAGGGCCCACCATATCAGACCAGTCGGGAGGGACAGCAGCAGGAGCCTGGACAGACGATTTAACCACAAAGAGGTTTGAGTTAGGATGTCCGAAGCCTTCACTGCGATCATTTTGTGCACCCCTTGACCACTGATTTGGCTTCCGAAACTCCCTTTGAAGCCACTTCACCACTCTCTCTAAGTACCTCTGAGAATGGCATTCCCTCTTCATGTGACCATCTTTGCTGCAGTTGTGACAAATGATAGGCTCTCGGGGCATCCTTGGAGACAGCATTGCAGGGGATGCTGGAGCACCAACAGGAGATTGTGATCTGGCTCCTGCTGATAGTGTGCCAGGTCTCAAAAGTCCCTTTAGGGTGGCAGTCAATTCCTTGAGCTCAGCCAAAAAGCCACCCTCAGTAGCGGATGCCTGAGGATGCACTCCCAACCCCATGACAGTCACGTCCTGTGAGGGGCCAGGAGCTTTGTCAACAGGGGATACCTCATTGAGAACATCCAGTTGTACCCCTTGGTGGTCTCCATTTTGTAAGGGCCTTCCGGTGCCATGATCACTTGAGCTGCACTCACTCCATAATTACAATCACCCTCTTCCCCTTCAACCTCCCAGAGTTCTTTTATCAAGTCACAGTAGTCAGGTGGGTTACCTCTCCTATCCTGGAGCCTTAACTGGAGGATCTTCAATTTAGAATGCTTTGCATGTTGCAGTATGTGCCCCAATCTCACATGGGTCAAGTCACTGATGGCTATCCCACCTTTCCAGTAAGCTTTCTGCAAAGCTCTTTCTAGACTAGCAACATACGCAGACAAACTTTCCCCTTTCCATTGTTTGGTATCTTGGCATTTCCACATTAAATTTTCCCCTGACTCAATGCTCCCAAAATTGTCGAGTGCTGATAGGTACTTCTGACCAGATGCATCAGGGTTTGTGGACCTCAAAAATTTAATGGATATGAGAGCGGGACCCCTCAAACTTGATATGTCTTTTTCACTTCTCAGCCTCCGCACACTGCCACTTGGGTACCAAAGGGGCAACATAGTCTATCCAGTTCTCCCAGTCATCCTCCCCCTGGGGGATGGGGAAGGTGCCCGAGAAGATTCTCATCCTTCTGTAGGAGTCGTGACTAATGGCAGGTACATATATAGGGGCCAGCAATGGCACAGGCACAGAAGGTGGGGCAGTAACAGGTGCTGGAGTGGGAGGGGGTGTTAGGCAAGGAACACCCTCAGGTGGCTGGAATAGTTTCTTAAAGTCCTCTACGGTTTTCCCTTCCTCCAGCAACAACTTAGCAAATTTCTCCTCAAAAGTCTCAGATAATGGTGGGAGCTCATGTTCCCTGGGGTCTTTACTGTTTTTTGTTATCACTCTCCAGGCAGCTGGAACCCCTTCTGGGGCAATAGTCTGTGGCACTTTAGAGATGTCCATAAGGTCACTAGACTCTACCAAGGCTATGAAAGTTTGGGTGATCAAATCAGCCTGTCGACCCACTGCCACAGGGTTTTTTAAACATTCAACATGGAGAGTGCGCCCTCTACAATGTCTTTACTGGTACCCAAGGGAATATCCAGTGTAAGTACAGCATTTTGGGGGTCAATCTTCTGCCCAGTACATCACCCCACCTACTGGTGTACAGCCATTTCTACTGGGTAGCCATTAATCTTTAACAATAATTTGTAATTTTCGGCCACTAGAAGGCACAAAATCCCAGCTGTAAGCCTCCAAGATGTAACCCCTAGGTGGTGCTATCCCAAGGGCTACTACCCCTGCCTGCTTAACTAGTAGCAGGTTAAGTGGCCTGAGTTCTGAAGCAGGAGTTGGTAGTGGTCAAGCTAACCAGGGTGCAGCCCTCCGTGACACTGTAACCCCCCTCTTTCCTTACTAGTGGCCAGAACAATACACAATAATCACTTTCACAATACCCCTGATACACCACACAAGTACCCACACTGTTTGCACTTACCACCAGTGCTTTCCTCTGGCTTGACCCTGGGGACCCCTGTAAAAACAAGGTTATACACAGCAAATAACAACAGTACAGTACTCTTGCACAAAATGGAACCACAGTCAGGGTAAATGCAAAAAGAGTTAGATAGCATATTTAAGGAACTTGAACAAGGGAGGGGCATAATCAGGTTAATTTGCTTTAAGGCTGTATCAATCAAACAGTTATGCATGTACTTCAGGGTCCATACACAGTCACACACTCTGAGTCCCAGATGGAGAACGATGGGCTAGCACAGAACGTTGCAGCTAGTTGGGGCCCTGTGATGGAAGAAAACATGCACCACATACACTAATTGTAATCCGGCCGGAGGGCTCACTTTGTGAAAAGAAAACAACAAGACAATCAGATGACACACTTCTAGATTAGGCTGTTGTTGCAGGGAGCTACCCTGATGATAACTCACAATACCCAAGACTGGACATAGGCTGGACGAAAATTGAGACTGCAGGTGGCTGATGTGGAGTGTCAGGAGAAGCAGGGCCCACACCATTTGCCAAGGTGTCATTCCTGTTCAAGCGTGGAGCAGGGGGCTGATCCCCAGGCAGGTCTCTCATCGATGGCTTTCTCTGTGCAGTGGGTATTCTGGCTGGGCCAGTGTGGCAAGGCCCAGGACAACTGGAGACAAATTTGGATACAGTATATTTTGGGCTGGATACAGCTTCCAGCAAGCAGAACACAGTTCACACAATGGGGAACCAAATCACGACCCACTAACAACTCACAGCACATTTACATGTAAGGAAATTCTACTGTACCAGGCAAACCACTCTCCGTTCACATTGCAAAGTCTCTGCACAAACCAGGGATGCAAAAGCAGCTGGAAATCCTGACAGGCCAATCGCATTCAGCAAAATCTTCAGTCTTCTTCAGGTATGAGCCTGGTAAAAAAATCAGTGGTTTACTTTGTTCTCACAGACTTGGATTTAGTCTGAAATGATTCTCTTCTCTCCCTCTCAGGGGCAGCAGGCAGACATGCAGACCACAACTCAGGCCTTTCCACAGTTCTCCCACACAAAACTACTCAGATGGCTGCTTGACTGTCTCAAGCTGTTGCTTCTTCAGCTCCCATCTTAGATCTGACTCAACTGACAGCAAGCCTGGGACTTTCCTCAGAATCCAAAAGGTTCGGCTGACTGATCTGTCTGTCAGTCACAACAAAGGCTCCCCATTCAGGTGCAAAAAGGCGCCAAAAGCCCAAAACTACAATTCCTACACATTTTGACTCCAGACAGCTCCTGTAGTCCGGCTCCATTTTAGGTCCCACCAGTACTGTTTGGTCCAATTTGGCAGTCCTGGACTAAGATAGTGGAGATAAACAAAACAGTCCTTGCTGCAAAGAAGGCAGGTTAGACAGACTACATTATCATTAACACTCTAAATGATTTTCCGCAGAATAGTTACATCTTTCAACAGAGCTTCCTCTCAGATTACTTATGACTGCAATCCAGGCAGCTGTAGACAGTTCACAGAGGCTATACAGGCACTCTCTGGCAATCACATTTAAACTGCTAAAACACAGGGTACCAGCCTGGCAGTGAGCATTTAGGCAAGCTCAAGGAAGACTTTTCAGGAACCTCCATTTGTAGGGGGGGGTTACACACACATTTGCACTGAGCTCTTTCTCTTCCCCTCACCTTTTTCTCTCTTGGCTCCATTGTCAAAAGGCTGCCATCTTGTTCACCCTGAACAAGTCACAGGCCCTACAAAGATGGGGGAAGCAGTAACTGTGCAGTTATGTGCTGTGCAAACAACGCATGACACGATGGCACAGATTAACAGACTGAGTAGATGGTCCTGAGTGCTACTATAAGGGGCATTCCACCTAGGATTACCTTGTGGTACTGCCACCATCCAAAATGAGACCATTTAATATGTACATCTAGTAATGTACAGGGATGCGGTATAACCTAGAGGTTAAAGAGCAAAGTGTAAACCTAGAGACCCAGTACACTAGGGTTTGATTCACAGGTGTGGCTAGTTTTGTTTTTTTGAACGAGGCAAAGTCTGTTAAGAGTCCTGTTTTTCACAGGAAATACTAAACCAATAGACTGGAGTGTAATGCATTCTGGTGCATTTTAAATGTTATTTAGTACATTTCTGGCTACTTTCAGAGCTTTCTTTTACTTGTAGAAAAGTGAAAGTGACACATCAGACCAAGAGTAAAATGAGTGACAAACATGCTCAGTTAGTCCCCTTGAGTATACCTGTAACCCCTAGGTAGCACTATCCCAAGGGCTACTACCCCTGTCTCCTTGGCTAGTTGCAGGTTAAGGGGCATGGGTACTGAAATGGGTGCCTCCACCCAGAAGACAGGATTGTTAGTAGCAAGGCTAACCTGGGTACAGCCCTCCTGGACACTGTAACCCCCCCCTTTCCCCTCTAGTGGCCTAGACAATATGCAACAAACACTTTCACAGTAGCCCCTATTCAGCATACAAATCTCCACGCTGTTAACACTTACCACCAGGGCTGGTTCCACCAGTTCAACCCTGGAGACCCCTGTAAAACAAGGTTAGGCACAGCATATAACAACAGTACAGTACTTTTGGTACAAACTGGAACCACAGTCAGATTAAATGCAAAAAGAGTTAGATCTGATTTATTCAGGGGAATTGAACAAGGGAGGGACGTAATCAGATTGACTGATTCTAAAAGTGATCTAGTCAGGCAATTATGCATGCACTTTTAGTCCCTACACAGTCACACGCTCTGGGTACCCAGTTGGAAGTAAGGTGGGCTAGCCTAGAACGTTGCCCAGGGTAGGCCAGCGTCACAGCTGGTTGGGGCCCTGTGATGAAAAGAAAAGGCATGCACAACACACACAATTTGGAATCCTGAGCCAGGAGGCTCAGTTCGTGAAGATTAGCCAAAACAATTAAATCAGATGACACACTTTGATTGAGCTGTTGTTGCAGGGAGCTATCCTGGTGTTTACTCACACTACCGAGTACAGGGCACAGAATGGACGAAATTGAGACTGCAGGATGACCTACTGGTTTAGCAGGAGAAGCAGGACCCACACGATTCACCGTGGTGTCATTCCTGTTTGTGATGTTGAGCAGGGGGCTAAACCCCAGGCAGTTCTCTCATCGATGGTGTTCTCTGCACCTGAAGTAGCTGGCTGGGCCAGGGTGGTAGGGCCCAGGCCGGGTAAGACAGTTCAGATATCAGTCCAGGAAGGCTGAATGCAGCTTACAGCAAGCATGGCACAATTAAACAGTGGGGAACCAAATTGCGACCCACTAATAGCAAACAGCACATTTATAGTAAAGCAATCACCATACCACCAAGCGGATAGCAGTCTGGTCACAATATCAGTGTCTCTGAGCAAAACCGGGAGTTCTATGGTGGATGAATCTCTGACAGGCTGATCATGTACAGCAAAACTTTGGTCTTCTTTGGGTTTGAGTCTGGTCACAGTTCAGTGGCTTTGTCACACTCCAGTTCAGATACAGTCCGATTACTAAGCCTTCCAAAGGATTCCCTCTCTAGTGACAGCAGGCAGACAGGCCAAACTCAGCCCTTCCACCAACCTCCCTGTGAACTATGGAGGAGCAACTGCTCGGATCACTTGAGTTATTCACTCTCCCAATTCTACCTCCAAACTGACTCACTGCAGCAGGCAACTTGGGAATTTCCCTTCGGTCCAAAAGGTTTGATTCGTTGATTTATCTGTCTGTCAAAGCAAGGGCTCTCCCTCCCGGTGCATTTAGGTGCCAAAGTCTCAAAACTACAATGCCTACAGAAATTCACTCCCACAAGACCCCTGGGGACAGACTCCATTTTAGGGTCCCCAAAGGTACTGATTGGGCCATTCTAGCAGTCCAGGACCAAGATGGTGGTGATAAACAGAACTGTCCATGCTGCAAAGAAGGCAGGTTAGACCAACTACAATATCATTACTATTACAATAGATAATCAGCAAATAAGTACAGCTTCTAACAGAGCTCCCTCTGCGCAACTAGCAATGGCAGAACAGAGTGATTATCTGGCAGCCCAGGCGGGACTCGAGCCTGAAACTACTCGGCCCTTACCCAGATTAGATTTACACCACAAATAGGTAGCTCTTAAAGAGGCAGAGCACAGAGGTATTAAGGCACTCTCATACAAACACTTTTAAAACGCTAAGACACAGGATACCAGCCTGGCAGTGGGCATTTAGGCACACCTAAGGAAGACTTTCGGGAACCCCCATTGGTAGGGGGGGTTACATACCCATTTAGCATCAATGGCTGAGGTCCCACAATATTTTCTTTAAAACATTTGGTCAGTTTGGGAACTCAGAAGGAAATGATGTTCGGCTGGTTGTGACTGCACTCTGGTAAGGTGCTGAAGAGTACTGATTTCGTAAGGTACCAGTCTCACTGTTGATCCCATTCTCAGTCTCAGGAAATGATTCCAGACCCTTCCAAGCTGGAATGAATGACTGAACCATCACCAGCCACTCATACTCCTTTGGCCATCCAGAGCCCCCTCCCCTTCTATTCCTTTTACAAGCAAGGGCATAGTCTGGTTCCAGTCAATGGGCACCCCAGTGCTGCCCCCCCCCATTCAGAACCAATATTATTCTCTTGCTTGTAAAAGGAATTGAAAATATAATAGAAAAACACAGCTCATGTTAAGGTTGCGATTCCTTTGATGTGAACCCACCACTCACCAACCTAATCAATTTTGAACAGCACGGCAATTGCACTGACTGAGGCAGACTGAGCGTGGGCAGCACTGGCAGTTTAGTAAAGTTCACTAATAAAAACAAAATGGTGAGCTATCAATCAAGTTAACTGCCTGAAGATTAGAAGCACACTACTCTGTAGTCTGACAGCTATCAGCAGCAGCTGAGCAGCATAGTCAGTCTTCTCCTCATCTCTGAAAGGTTCCCTTTCTCAGGCAGTTAGCTTGACAAGTCTGTCCATCTCACCACTCACAGAGTGCAGAAAGACCATTTGCATGCGAGTGTGAGTGGTGACTGTGAAAATCTGAAGGATTGGTTGGTGGCACCAGCAAACATGTGGTGAATAACTGTCCAATCCGTTAGTCGCATTGGGTCCATTTGTGGATTCATGCTAATGCCTGTAAAGGACTGGTGGGCTGACTTGCATATCCTCTGTGTTGTGCTTCAGACAGAAGTGAACCCCTCCCCATTACTCCAAGCCAGCTGAGCCGGCCTCCAGGGACTCAAGGTTTTTAAAGGACCAGTTTGAAATTTTTGGTGTCAGGCTGAAATTTCTGTATGCACATGCTTACAGGAAGTATGAATAGTTATGCCACTGACTGACACAACTAAGTATAATAGTAGTAGCAGTTTATTTGTTAAGCACCCAGTTCTGGTGGCTCTGAGTGCTGTATGCAGTCACACAAGACCGAGGCAGATTGATAAATGACAATAAAAGCATATAACTTAAAAATTAGTAATTGAAAACTGCATAAATGATTAAAACAGGAGAATCAGTGGGGACAAGTAACTAAGATCAAAAAGTGTGTCTGAACAAGTGGGTTTTTAGGTTCCTCTTAAAGGCCACCACCGAGGGAGCTTCCCTCAGAGATCTGGCAGCAAGTTCCATAGAGCTGGACCAGCCACCTCAAAGGTGTGATCCCCTGATGTCTTTAGCCTGGCACTGGGAATCACTAGGAGGCTCACCTTGGAGGAGCAGAGAGAGCGAACATGGCATTAAGGGGACAGGATATCACTCAGATAGCATGGACCCAATCTATAGAGGGCTTTATAGGTCAGCAAACTGACCTAAAAGTTATTCTCCACTTCACCAGCAGCCAGTGCAGGTCACACAGGACTGGGATCACATGACATGACCTGGTTAGGTCTGTCAGTATTCTAGCTGCTGCATTCTGCACTATCTGCAGATATTGTTGGATCCCTCCACTAACTCTGAGATATAAACCATTACAGTAGTCAAGTCTGGAAGTCACAAAGGCATGTAACAGTGAGGGCAGGTTCTCCAGTGGTATCAAGGCTTTAATCCGGGAGATATTTCTGAGATGGTAAATACCATTCTGGACTACAGATGACACTTGAGCCTCAGGTGTCAGTCTTTCATTCAGAATGATGCCCAGATTCTTCACCTTAGTAGAGACAACTAGACAAGAGAAACCAAGCACCAGGCAGGTCCTCTCTGCTGTGATCCCTGCACCCTGCCGTCGGCCAGGCTCAATCACCTCCCTCTTGTTTGGGTTGAGTCTCAGTCAGCTACAGGATATTCTGTTGTAGATCTTGACCATATAATATTAGCACATCAACTGCACCAGGTGTACCAGGTGCAAATGGCAGGCACAGCTGGTTATCATCTGCATAGCAGTGAAAATCCTGCATACCATAATTTCCTTGGGCTGTTTTAAAATTAATTGTAAGCAGATTTTTTTTGGAAAAATCCTCTTGTATTTGTAATCTTTGATATGGTAGCAATAATTATTTGTATTTGTTTTGCATAATGTAATTGTTTAGTGTTGTTTATTGTCTAACTTTGCTTAATGTTGTGCATCACGGGTCGGACCTGAAAAAGGACTTGTCCATTGTCCCTACCCAGTTAAATTAAAAATAAATAAATAAAATAAAACCCAAGTTTTAATGTCTAATGATGTTACACAGGGGCAGCATGTACACAGCAAACAACATAGGTGAGAGGAAAAAAACCTGGGGTACACAACAAAGCAGGGACTTCAGGAGTGAGGAGGAATTCCCCATTACCAGCCTCTGTGCCATGCCACTAAGGAAGGAATTGAACCAGCTGATGACTGTACCGGCTAGTCCACAGTACCCCTAAGGTGGTCCAGCTCAAGTCCATGGTCCATTTCGTCAAATGCTGAGGAGAGATCAAGTAGAATGAGAACTGACTGTTCTCTTCTATCTCTAGCCCTGAGGAGGTCATTGTGCATCCTGACTACTGTAGTCTCCATACTGTACCTAGGTCTAAATCTGGACTAAAGCAGCTCATAGATATTAATGGTCATGAAGTGTGCCTTGAGCTGCAGAGCCACTATCTTCTCAATAACCCTCTATAAAAAGGGAAAGGAAGGTTAGAGACTGGCCTGAAATTTGCCAAGCAATCTGGGTCCAGAAATGTTTTTTTCAGAAGCAGCCCCACCAGTGTATCCTTCAAAGTGCTTGGCAAGCATCCGTTCAAAAGTGAACACCAGACTATCTCAGCAAATACTGGGCCCAGAACTCCCACACAACTCACTAGGAGGCACATTGGACCTGGGTCCAGTTTACAGTAAGTGGGCCACAGCTCAGAGATCGCCTCACATATCTATACCTCCTCCACCAATACCAGCCAGTGTCAGTACTGGGATATTAACTCAAGTGCCAGATGTGGGACTGAACCCACAGCCCTCTGATCTCCCAGCTTCAGGTGTGCTATCTACTGAGCCACTGACACTGTTAATATTAATAATGATACTAATTACCTGGTGGAGCTACCAGACAGGAGGCACAAACAGAAGATTTATCACATAAACGTGATGAAAAGCTACCATGAAAGGAATGAGAGGGTCCTGGCTGCATGCAGCTATCCAGAGAGGGGCAGAAACAGACTCACAGATGGATCTCCTGGGTGAGGGTAAGGGAGACTCCTCAGTGGATGCTGTCACCCTCTCAGAGTGGCTGACAGCAGCCCAAGCTGATAAAATGAATGGAGATCTCATTCACTAAAAATACCACCAACAGCTTAATCTGGTTCAAGGTCAGTTGGCATTCATCTGTATCCCCCTCCCCCGGGTCGTGCCTGAAAATAGGCAGGATTTGTCTAGTGCACTTACCCGGTCAACAAAAACTAAAATAAAAAAAAAATGTTTTACATATATATATATATAATTCACCCTCCTGACTACTAAGTAAGGTCCCTCCAAAGCCACCTGTAATTTGTTCTGCTGGATGGGGCGAACACCATCACCATTGCCAGACTTCATTCTCTCAGGCTCTGGCCCCATGGTTGTACCATGTCTTCTGCCCCAAAGGTACTGATTGGCCCATTCTAGCAGTCCAGGACCAATATGGTGGTAATAAACAGAACTGTCCATGCTGCAAAGAAGGCAGGTTAGACAAACTACAATATCATTACTATTACAATAGATAATCAGCAAATGAGTACAGCTTCTGACAGAGCTCCCTCTGAGCAACTAGTGATTGTAGAAGGGAGTGATTACCTGGCAGCCAGGCAGTTCTCGAGCCTGAAACTACTCGGCCCCTACCCAGATTAGTTTTACACCACAAATAGGCAGCTCTTAAAGAGACAGAGCACAGAGGCATTAATTCACTCTCATACAAACACTTTAAAAATGCTGAGATACAGGATACCAGCCTCGCAGAGGACAATTATGCACACCCAAGGAAGACTTTTGGGAAACCCCATTTCTAGGGGGTTACACCCTTCTCTGCCTGGAACAACTTGGCATCTGCATCAAGTCTACAACATCACAATACTGAAGAAGCAATATATACGAGATATACGTGACATTAGCATACTATGGAAGTAATATCTGATGCATCAGTTAACGTAAACTTATCACATTACTATACATTTCAAAATATTTCACTATACCATATCTTCATTGACAGTACTTATGCATGTTTCATACATGCTATACTGATTCTATTATGACTAACATACTATGAATAGTTACCTGTGACTTCACGTTATAACTTCTTGTACAGTAAACAATGTAGAAGGAGGCTCTTCCCTATCAGCTAACTTGGTGCTAGATGGGATGGGGACACCATGTTCTCAGGGAAGAACAATTAATCAGGAGGTGGCAGTCAAGCTCAGTTTGTGCAGTGAGCTCTTGGAAACGTAAACACCTTTATGTACCACATTGAGAGGCAAGTCCACAGGCCTTCCAGGGGAATCATAACTGAAACATAGCATTGGCTTAACAGGTCACCCAGAACTTCTGGGGCAGGTATAGCCACTGTCTCTGGCTTGTCATCATGGGCATTGGACACTTCCTTTTCTTCTTCTTCTTTCTGGAGGGGGTGCCTCTGCACTGGACGAGAAGATCAGGTTGGGAGCACTGGCAGCTCCGGGCTCAGTAGCTTCTGTTTCCAAAGTGCTTTGGTCATTAAGGTTTTCTACCAAATGCCCTGACTGGTCATCTTCAGGACACCTGGATACTCTGGAGCTTTGTGACTCAGAAAGGGCACTGTCTTCATTTTCTCTTGGTTTTGTTAGTTCTGGTGTGTCACCAAGAAGACTCAGAACATCAGCCCTTTCTTTGGGCAAGTCAAACAGTTCTACAAGACATAGACAGTCTGCAACCTCAGACGTGATACTTTGCACCTCACTTTCAGGGGTCATTGGGTCAAGGGAAGAAGCTGGGCGGTTAGGCAGTTCTGAAGGCCCAGCTGCATCCCCACAATTCTTCAGAGGATTGCCTCAAAATAACTGACTCAGTTCATAAGAGGGATAATGGGCATTATCACAGTCACTCTCATCAGAGACAGATGAGCAGTCATCACTATCACTCTGGGCCTGCTCAGGGGAAGGCCTTAGTTCTGGAACAACATGGACAGGTTGGCTCTGTTTCCTCTTTGCAGTAGCACAAGACACTGGCCCATGAGAAGTGTCAAGTGTTGGTTCAGAATCAATAACAACTTGGCCAATAGGGCAGCAAGTGATTGCGGTGCATGGTCTAACAGCTTTGGAATTATTTTTCGGGCGCACCTTGTACACTGGCAGATCATCCAATTTACCAACTACTACGTGAGGAAAATGGTGCCATCTATCAGCAATTTTGTTTTTTCCATGCAGTCCCAAATTACGTAGTAGTACCCTATCTCCAGGCAACAACTCCTGGGCTTTTTCTCATCGATCATATTTTTGTTTGTTGGCAAGATTTCACTTAGCAGCCATAGTTTGAGCTAGTTGATAGGCATGATTCAACTGATCTTTCAATTTCTGTACATACTGCAAGTAGTTTTTGGATTGGACCCCATCTGGAATTCAACTGGCAGTCTGGCCTCCCTCCCGAACATAAGACAGTAGGGGGAGAACCTAGTAGCGCCACTTTTGGTGCAATTATGCATGTACCAAGGAGCTAATCTGCTGGTTCCAGTTACGCTTGTCTTTTGGAAGGAGTGTGCCCAGCATGTCCAGAAGGGTGCAGTTAAAGCATTCAGGTTGAAGATCCCCTGCAGGTGATAGGGGGGTTCTTGACTTCCACACCCCTCACAGAGAGAGCATTTCTTTGATTAACCTACTTTCAAAGTCTCTGCCTTCATCAGAATGGATCCGTGAGGGGCACCATAGTGGACAAATAATTTTTCCACTAGCACCTTGGCCATGGTAGAGGCCTTTTGTTCTTTAGTTGGAAAGGCTTGTGCGTACTGTGTAAAATGATCAGTAACTACCAACACATTGTCAATGTTCTTTTGGTCCAGTTCTAAGCACAAGAAGTCTATGCAGACCAATTCTAGAGGGGCGCTGGTAGTGATATTGACAAGGGGGCAGCCTTCTGAGGCATGGCTTTTCTTTGGAGGCAATGACTGCAGGTCTTTACATAGTGCTCAACATCTGCCCCCATCTTTGGCAAGTAGAATCAGGATCGTACCAAGTCAAGAGTTCTGTCAATACCGAGATGCCCGATGTGATTGTGGAGGGACCTCAGTACCAGCTGTTTAAAGGCCATGTGTAGAACCAACTGTTGCTCGTCTACTTGGCCACGATGATCCACTGTTTCTTTGTATAACAATTGGTCATGCAACTTTAATCTGGGGCCTTTCTTGAATAATAGAGCACTTTGCAAATCAGGGGAACGCAACCTGGACACATCTTTCCCTGCATGCAGGGTGTCAAGTGCTGGTTGAATCATTGGATCTTGGGATTGAGCCCACTGAATACTGTCATTGTCTAACTGAGGTAGTACACTAATATCTAATGCAGAGAAATGGCAATAGGCAGTCGGTATGCAGGTATCCTTAGGGCCCAAGCAATCTACTAGGCAGTCCACTGTGTCCGCAGACATTTGTTCATCTTTATCAAACTTTTGGCATAATGCTTTGATGTCAGGTTCAGAAAATTTTACCCAATTGTTCTTAGAAGCTGGCATTCGTGACATGGCATCAGCATCAATGTGGTTTAGTTCCAGTCTGTATTCAACAGCATAATCATAAATTGATAAGGCAGAAAGCAACGGTGCCTAGTAGTGTCCAGTTTAGCTGAAGTCTGCACATATGTCAGTGGGTTATTGTCAGGCTTCACTAATATCTTTGTCACATAGAGGTATTCATGAAACTGGTCAACTATGGCCCATTTTAAGGTGAGGAACTCCAACTTGTGGACCGGATAGTTCTGCACTGACTGGGTCAAGCTCCTACTGGCGAAAGCTACACGTCTCAAGCCATCTTTGTAATCTTGATATAGCACAGCCCCAACTCCTGCAAACTAGCATCCGTATGCAGGACATAGTGCTTGGTAGGATCAGTATAAACAAGGACTGGGGCATGGGTGAGCTGGTATATGTCTTCAAAGAACACCGCTTCACATTTGGGTGTCCACCAAGTCTCAAAACGCTCACCTGTTCAAAAATACACTTTCTCTTGATCTTTGATAGCCCCCTTT
The DNA here is from genome assembly GCA_016271365.2 of Neoceratodus forsteri. Taxonomy (NCBI): domain Eukaryota; kingdom Metazoa; phylum Chordata; order Ceratodontiformes; family Ceratodontidae; genus Neoceratodus; species Neoceratodus forsteri. Next base: position 325,433,429 of record CM028136.1, read on the forward strand.
TTGTATTTGCAGTTGGTAGGGGAGTAGCCTTTGGTAACAATAAGGAGCGGTCGAATCACCTTTGAATAGTCTTTGATGAACCTGCAGTAGTAGCCACAGAACCCCAGGAATTGCTGTAGCTCTTTTAGGTTATTGGGCTGGGGCCAAGTGGTCAAAGATTCAACTGTACTGGTATCTGTCTGTATCCCTTCCACAGACATTATGTGTCCCACATATTTCACAGATGTTTGAAAAAACTGGCACTTGTCTATGGATAACCTGAGGCTGAATTCTTCCAAACGATCAAGGACTTTGAACAGTCTAGTCTCGTGTTCCTCCAGTGTGAGTCCAAAAACAATGACATCATCCAAGTACACTAAACATTCCAGCAAGTTCATGTCTCCCACGGCTAATTCCATCAATCTCTGGAAGGTGAGAAGGGCACCCGAAATCCCCTGTGGCATCCTCAGAAATTCGTACAACCCCAAAGAACAGATGAAGACTGTTTCTCACGGTCCTCTGGGGCCATCTGAATCTGATAATATCCACTGCGGAGATCCAGTACTGAGAACCACTGAACCCCGTTCAGGCAATCCAGGGCATCCTGTATGTGTGGCATGGAGCATTGATCTGGGATAGTCCATTGGTTGAGGGTCAGACAGTCCACACACATCCTCATGGATCCATTCTTTTTATGCACTACTATGATGGGGGATGCATTTGGGCTTCTTGATTCTTGAATAATGCCAGCAGCGAGCATTTACTGTAGGTGCCTCCTAACATTGTCTATGTCTGCTGGGGCAAGGCGTTGGGACCTCTCTTGAAATGGTTGGTCATCATGCAGGTGTATGTTATGCTCAGCACTCTTTTAGTGAGAACACTTGGTCTCTCTGAGCAAGTTTCCTGCTAATTCGGGTCTCCCAGTTGGCAGATAAGGGGGAATCACCGAAGTCAAATAAGTCTGGGGTCACTTTCTCCCTTTCGCCAAAGTACTTGTTACTGAGTAATACTGCAGTGTCTGCACAGTATACTGTAGCCAGCGTATATCCCTGGTTTACACGAACTTCCCTGTCCGACATGTTTCTCACTTACACTATCACTTGGTGGGCATAGGCATCCACATGTGCAGGTAGTATACTGGGCTTAACCATCAACCCCTCTGGCAGCTTCCCTTAACCAGGGGTATCTATCATCAATATTTTGTTCTTTACATCTCTCCATAGGTGGACTTCTTCATGGATTGTACACTGGGCATTGGGGCCAACACCAAACAGTAAGTATCCTTTTTCCACACTATCCCCACTGGCTCATCTCCGTCCACATCATCAGGTTTGTGTTGCAAGCTATAAGCCCTTTTGATTAATGCTGGAATTCTTAGGGCCCATCCAGTCCGTTGCCCTTGTTTCTCATGGCAGAGTTGTGCTAGCCTAACAAACATGTGGGCATTTATTCCAGTTAACAGGAGAACCCCATCATACAGCCCAGTGTGGGGACACACTAGGGCAAGTGTCTCAACTTGTTCATCTACCCCAGCCATGGTGGTAGGGAATGGCAGCCAGATCCAGATATACCCCAGTACTATAGGACTTCTCACTCAACTCCCACACATGCAAACCTTCCAAGGATTATAGGGGCATGTCAGGCAGGCTTCTGGAACCAATCTTGAAATACTATGGTTACTTGAGATCCACTGTCAAGCATGGCCTGGGCAAACACACTGTTCACCGTCATTGTAGTTTCCATTGAAGGACTTACCACCTCGGACCACTCAGGTGACATGGATTTGGACATCGGCTTTACAGCTGCCTTAGATGAATAGCTTTTTCGGGCAGCCCCACCTTGGCCATATGTTGCTCCATCGGATCAATGCCAGAAGCCTAGTAGTAACTTTTCTCAGATTCTCAGTGAATGGCAGGTGAATCAGGTGTGCCCATCCCATCTGCAGTGGTAACAGAAAACAGGTTCTTTAGAGTCTCTAGGGGAAGAGGAGCTGTTCTCCTTCTGGAACATAATGGGTGGGTTTTGGGGTCACTCTCTGGTCGGGGTTTACTCTCTTGGCTTTCTGGGCTCCCCCAAGGGTCAGTGTTTCAGGTGGCTCTGAGCAGGTCTCCCACCAAAGCTCTCAGTTCTTATACCTCTTCCAACAGGTTGTCTTCAGGCCGTGTTTCAGAGGAAATGACGTATACCCCCAACCCTCCCAGCAGGACTTCCCTCTTTGTCTCGGGTGTGGCTGGACAGGTATTAGCATCTTTGACAGCCTTGACAGCTTGTTGACTCTCAACTCAGTTAACTCTTTGATCAGTTATCTCATCTGTTGCAGTTCAGCCTCCTCACCTCTCTCAGGGGCCTGTCAGGTGCAGGCAACCCCAGCATAGGGCTCCCAACCTCCTCATCATTCTCAGCCTCACAGATCCTTTTCATTAGATAGCAATATTCAGGTGAGTTGCCCCTTCTATAATGCAGTTTAAGTTTTAACAACATCATGCTAGAGTACCTTGCTGACTTTAAGATGTGATCTAGCCTGACCCTGTTCAATTCATTGGTGGGCACCCTTACTTTTCTGTGAGCCTGCTGCAAAGCTTGTTCAATTCGGGTGACAAACATTGATAACTTTTCATTTTTCCACTAATTTTGCAGATTTAAACTTCCATATCAGATCATCCCCCAGCTCGATACTCCCAAATACTCCCTCCAAGGCAGAGAGGTATTCAGCGGCTGTGGCTCTGGGCTGGTGGATCTCAGGAAGTGAATGGCTTCCAGTGCAGGGCCCCTCAAGCTTTCCATGAGCCTCTTCCTCTTTTCCCCCTCAGCACACTGCCAGTCCTGGACTAATGGGGTGGCATAGTCCATCCAGGTTTCCAGATTGTTCTCCCCCATGGGCACTGTGCTCGTGCCTGATGAGAGCCTAAGTCTGCGGTATGAGACCAAATGTACAGTAGGTATCACTATGGGGGAAGCAACTGTAGGGGTGGTTGGAGAGGCTATGGGAGATTGCATGGGAGTGACATCCTCAGAAAGCTCTAGCATTTTCACTAGCTCTGTAGCAGAGTGCCCCTCAGAGGCTAACAGTTTAAACAGCTTGTCTTTGAATTATTCTATTCGGGGGGAACCCCAAGGATCAGCCGGGTCGCTAAGTAAGTGAATGACCTTCCCACCCCTTTTGGGACCCTTCAGGCAAAATGACAAGAGATACCTCCTCTGGTTCAATGGGCAGGCTGCAGGACACTAGGGCCACCATAGTTTGATCAAACAGGTCAGAATCCCTTCCCCTTATTTCAACCTTCCCCAAACACTTAATTCATTTGACCACTTCCGCAATAGTGGCTATCGGTCCCCAAGGGGATGTCCATTAATAGCAGAGCTTACTGGGGGCCACTCCCCTGCCTTGTTCCATGCCATCATATGGTGCACTAGCAGTGTGTGGGGAGCGAGATTAAACTTGGGCGTAGTAAACGCTACCATTTTACCACAAATTTTAAGCATGGGGTTGTAGTACCCAATTCTGACCACTAGCGGGCACAAATACCAGCAATGGTGCCTCCAAGATGTAATCCCTAGGTGGCACTATGGCAAAGGCTAATACCCCTGCTTGCTTGGCTAGTTGCTGGTTAAGGGGCCTGGGTACTGAAATGGGTGCCTCCACCCAGAGGACAGGGTTGTTAGTAACAAGGCTAACCTGGGTACAGCCCTCCGGGACACTGTAACCCCCTTCTTTCCCATCTAGTGACCTAGACAATATGCAACAAACACTTTCACAGTAGCCCCTGTTCAGCATACAAATCTCCACACTGTTTGTACTTACCACCAGGGCTGGTTCCAACAGTTTGACCCTGGAGACCCCCTGTAAAACAAGGCTAGGCACAGCATATAACAACAGTACAGTGGTTTTGGTACAGACTGGAACCATAGATTAAATGCAAAAAGAGTTAGATCTGATTTATTCAGGGGGACTGAACAAGGGAGGAGTGTAATCAGATTGATTGATTCTAAAATTGATCTAGTCAGGCAATTATACACGCACTTTTATTCCCTGCACAGTCACATGCACTGGATACCCAGTTGGAAGTAAGGTGGGCTAGCCTGGAACATTGCTCGGGGTAGGCCAGCGTCTCAGCTGGTTGGGGCCCTGTGATGAAAAGAAAAGGCATGCACAACCACACACAATTTGTAATCCGGAGCCAGGAGGCTCAGTTCATGAAGATTAGCCAAAACAATTAAATCAGATGACACACTGATTGAGCTGTTGTTGCAGGGAGCTACCCTGGTGTTTACTCACGCTACCCAGAATAGGGCACACAATGGACAAAATGGAGACTGCAGGATGACTTGCTGGTTTGCCAGGAGAAGCAGGACCCACATGATTCACTGTGGTGTTGTTCCTGTTCATGATGTTGAGTAGGGGGCTGATTCGAAAGCAGGTCTCTCATCAATGGTGTTCTCTGCACTCGAAGTAGCTGGCAGGGCCAGGGTGGCAGGGCCCAGACTGGGTAAGACAGTTCGGATATCAGTCCGGGAAGGCTGGATGCAGCTTCAGCAAGCATGGCACAATTAAACAGTGGGAACCAAATGGCGACCCACTAATAGCAAATAGCACATTTATAGTAAACTAATCACCATACCACCAAGTGGATAGCAGTCCTGTCGCAATATCAGTGACTCTGAGCAAAACCGGGAGTTCTGTGGAGGATGAATCTCCTGACAGGCTGATCATGTACAGCAAATCTTCGGCCTTCTTCAGGTTCGAGTCTGGTCACAGTTCAGTGGCTTTGTCACACTCCAGTTCAGATACAGTCCAATTACTAAGCCTTTCAAAGGATTATTCTCGAGGGACAGCAGGCAGACAGGCTAAACTCAGCCTTTCCACCAATCTCTCATGTGAACTATGCAGGAGCAGCTGCTCAAATCACTCAAGCTGTTCACTCTCCAAACTCTACCTCCAGACTGACTCACTGCAGCAGGCAACTTGGGAATTTCCCTTCGGTCCAAAAGGTTCAATTCGTTGATTTGTCTGTCTGTCAAAGCAAGGGCTCCTCCTCCCGGTGCATTTAGGTGCCAAAGTCTCAAAACTACAATGCCTACAGAAATTCACTCCCACAATACCCCTGGGAGCAGACTCCATTTTAGGGTCCCCAAAGGTACTGATTGGGCCATTCTAGCAGTCCAGGACCAAGATGGTGGTGATAAACAGAACTGTCCATGCTGCAAAGAAGGCAGGTTAGACAAACTACAATATCATTACTATTTCAATAGATAATCAGCAAATAAGTACAGCTTCTAACAGAGCTCCCTCAGCTCAACTAGCGATGGCAGAACAAAGCGATTATCTGGCAGCCTGGGTGGGACTCGAACCTAAAACTACCTGGCCCCTACCCAGATTAGTTTCACACCACAAATAGGCAGCTCTTAAAGAGGCAGAGCACAGAGACATTAAGGCGTTCTCATACAAACACTTTTAAAACGCCAAGACACAGGATACCAGCCTGGCAGTGGGCATTTAGGCACACCTAAGGAAGACATTCGGGAACCCCCATTGGTAGGGGGGGTTACATACCCATTTAGCATCAATGGCTGAGGTCCCACAATATTTTCTTTAAAACATTTGGTCAGTTTGGGAACTCAGAAGGAAATGATGTTCAGCTGGTTGTGACTGCACTCTGGTAAGGTGCTGAAGATTACTGATTTCATAAGGTATCATTCTCACTGTTGATCCCATTCTCAATCTCAGGAAATTATTCCAGACCCTTCCAAGCTGGAACGAATGACTGAACAGTCACCAGCCACTCATACTCCTTTGGCCATCCAAAGCCCCTCTCTTCAATTCCATTTACAAGCAAGGGTATAGTCTGGTTCCAGTCAATGGGCACCCCAGTGCTGCCCCCATTCAGAACAGAGATTATTCTCTTGCTTGTAAAATGAATTGAATATATAATAGAAAAGCACAGCTCATGTTAAGGTTACAATTCCTTCGATGTGAACCCATCACCCCCCAACCTACTCAATTTTGAACAGCACGGCAATTGCACTGACTGAGGCAGACTGAGCGTGGGCAGCACTGGCAGCTGAGTAAAGTTCACTAATAAAAACAAAATGGTGAGCTATCAATCAAGTTAACTGCCTGAAGATTAGAAGCACACTACTCTGTAGTCTGATAGCTATCAGCAGCAGCTGAGCAGCATAGTCAGTCTTCTCCTCACCTCCGAAAGGTTCCCTTTCTCAGGCAGTTAGCTTGACAAGTCTGCCCATCTCACCACTCACAGAGTGCAGAAAGACCATTTGCATGAGTGTGAGTGGTGACTGTGAAAATCTGAAGGATTGGCTGGTGGCACCAGCAAACATGTGGTGAATAACTGTCCAACTGTTAGTCGCATTGGGTCCATTTGTGGATTCATGCTAATGCCTGTAAAGGACTGGTGGGCTGACTTGCATATCCTCTGTGTTGTGCTTCAGACAGAAGTGAACCCCTCCCCATTACTCCAAGCCAGCTGGGCCGGCCTCCAGGGACTCAAGGTTTTTAAAGGACCAGTTTGAAATTTTTGGTGTCAGGCTGAAATTTCTGTATGCACATGCATACAGGAAGTATGAATAGTTATGCCACTGACTGCCACAACTAAGTATAATAGTAGTAACAGTTTATTTGCTAAACATCCAGTGCTGGGGGCTCTGAGTGCTGTATGCAGTCACACAAGACTGAGGCAGAAAGATGAATGATAATAAAAGCATATAACTTAAAAATAAATAATTTAATACTGCATAAATTATTAAAACAGGAGAATTAGTGGGGACTAGTAACTAAGATCAAAAGTGTGTCTGGACAAGTGGGTTTTTAGGTTCCTCTTAAAGGCCACCACTGAGTGAGCTTCCCTCAGAGATCTGGCAGCAAGTTCCATAGAGCTGGACCAGCCACCTCAAAGGTGTGATCCCCTGATGTCTTTAACCTGGTACTGTGAACCACTAGGAGGCTCACCTTGGAGGAGCAGAGAGGGCGAGCATGGCATTAAGGGGACAGAATATCACTCAGATAGCATGGACCTAGTCTATATAGGGCTTTACAGGTCAGCAAGCTGACCTAAAGGTTATTCTCCATTTTACCAGCAGCCAATGCAGGTCACACAGGACTGGGGTCACATGACATGACCTCGGATGGTCTGTCAGTATTCTAGCTGCTGCATTCTGCACTTTCTGCAGATATCGTTCAACCCCTCCATTAACTCTGAGATATAAACCATTACAGTAGTCAAGTCTGGAAGTCACAAAGGCATTTACCAGGGCAGATTCTCCAGTGGTATCAAGGCTTTAATTGGGAGATATTTCTGAGATGGTAAATGCCATTCTGGACTACAGATGACACTTGAGCCTTAGGCATCAGTCTTTCATTCAGAATGATGCCCAGATTCTTCACCTTAGTGGAGACAACCAGACAAGAGGAACCAAGCACCAGGCCGGTCCTCTCTGCTGTGAACCCTGCACCCTGCCATCGGCCAGGCTCAATCACCTCCCTCTTGTTTGGGTTGAGTCTCAGTCAGCTACAGGACATTCAGTTATGGATCTTGACCATATAATATTAGTACATGAACTGCACCAGGTGTCCCAGTGGGTAGCACAGTGTCAGTGATTCAGTAGGTCGCACACGACTCTGTGGCCGGGAGATCAGAGGGGTGTGGGTTCAGTTCTCACATCTGGCACTTGGGTTAATATCCCAGTACTGACACTGTAGTGCAGCATGAGAGAGGTGCTGCACTTCTGAGGTGCTGTCTTTCGGATGAGATGTTAAACCCGATGTTCCATCTGCCTGGATTGGTGGTAGTTCAGGTGGATGTTAAAGATCTCATGGCACTTATCAAAAAGAGTAGGGGAAAGTTTTATTGAGACAAAAATTGTACAATAGTACACAAAGCATGATACAAAAAAAAGGAAAAACAGGATATGTATTGTACAATCATTCAGGTAACTGCAAAATCAGAATCAATGATCCAAGGAAGAGCTTTCCAAAGTTCCAAAAGTGTCATATCTGAATATAGAGTATGTTCATGCTCATAAATTTCTTTTAAATCTTGTACAATCTTTTTTTTGAGCTCCAAACAGGAGCAGTCCTTTTGCTGTAAAGAAAACATGTAACGCACCATCCAAATATTCCATTTAATGCAGACAAAAACAAGGTTCAAAGTGTCCTGGTGCCATTTTGACCACTGGGGAGAAAAAAGCCTGTATACAAGATTCAAATAAGCAACCGACTGAAGCAAGGGGGTGTCCCATGCCTGTGCCAAAAAGGACCACCAATTTTTGATAAAGGAACAGTCAAAAAATAAATGAGGGATAGTTTTAAGTTCTGTGATACATAATAAGCGAGAACACATTCTATCTTAGGACTGCTTATGTTTATGATTTGATTTTACATTAATCTTTTCATGGCATGAAAGCCAATGAAAATCCCACATTTTGGCTGGAACCCTCTTACATCTCCACAATAACAAAAGGGAAGGGAGGTGTTGACCAGGACACTTATCAAAGGGTACTGATACAGCACAAACCGTCAGGAGTAATTTCTTACATAAAACTTTATGTGAATGGTTTAATAACATCTGAACAGACACCTTCCATTGTTTGAGACGTAAAAACATATGTTTTACGTAAGTTGGTATATCACCAGTTTGTCTTAACTCAGTTAAGGAATTAGTTTCCCATTGATGAAACCAAATCCTGCAAGAGTCATAAAACCAAGGTTCCCACCCCCTTTGGGCATGAATCAACAAAGGCCTAAGGTTTGCAGTGAAAAAAATACAAGGAAAAAATAACAAAGGGTTAACCATACAAAAGCCACCCTCAGGGATAGGTAAATAAGTTATATTCTGCTTTATCGGGTTTAACCTACTACACCAAAGAGCCTGAAAAAACAGGCTAAAGACAGCAGTTTCTAGCTGTTGTGTAGTAAAGGAGAGATAGGAGTCCATTAAGTGGGAGACTCAAACCAATTTACCCAATTCGTGGGAATCACAAAACAGTTTCTTTGTAACAGCAAAGGAGCTCTCATCTTGAAGACTCAGGCCACAACTAAAGTTACCAGCAAACAATACCTGAAAGGAAGTGTGCAAATAAGGACGAAGCAAAGTAAACAAAGCTATGCGTTCAGTTTTGATTTGAGGGGCATAAATGTTTATCACCCGGTAGGGACAGAACCCAATGACAAAATGTATAATAAGCACCCTACCAGGGGCTACATCAAACAATTTTAGCAAACGGAAGTCTGAGATATTAATTAAAATTCCCAGTCCCGAACAAGAGTTCTGACCAATCGACCAAAAAGAAGGACCCAGTAACCAGTCCTGTTGTGCTTGTCAGATCTTATGTGTAGTATGAAGTCTTCTATCCTGTAATAAAATTAAACCCAAAGGCAAAAGCCATAGAAAGGAAAAAATAAATCTCCTTTTAGCCATACGCTTCATACTATTTACATTAATAGTATGGCAAACAAAGTGAAACACTGCAACAAAAAAAGGAAAACAGACAAAAAATACATTTTACAATTTTCTCTTCCCAACCATCTTCTTCCCTTTAAGTTTTACTCTGGCTTTTCACTTCTGAGAAAGGCCAGTACCAAATTGCAACTCAGAGTCAGTGGTACCATCAGGGAGAGAAGAAGCTAGGGAGAAAGAGTCCGACTCACCTCCAGCATCATCAGAAAGGGGTTGGAGAAGTTCAAAAGAATTAGATAAGGGCACTGGGGGTTCCGGACCACTCACAGGAGATGGTGCAACCCGAGGGTTATTTCTCAGTGACCTTCTATGTATGACACTTGTAAACACTCGGGGGGGGCATAGTACTTGGACCTGGGACCGGGTCCTGAACAGGAAAATTAGACTGGGCAGGATCAGGGACAGGAGAAATCTCAAGCAAGGGGTCATCCATGAAGGAAACTATCTGAGGTATGACCTCAGAGGATACAACAGGCACCGAAGCCTGCAGTAAGGGCTGGGCTGCCTTAGGGGGAGGTACAGCCAAGGTGGTCCGGAGACAGGCCTTCTGCACCTGTGTAATAATAAAGCACTGGTCCACTCCACCATCGTGAAATTCCTGGTTCTGCGCAGCCCATTTACAATTCTGAAAGGTGTGCCCCTGTTTGTCACATAGGTTACATCTATTCATTCAAATAGTGTACCCCACGTGGCCCACCCCCACAGATGTTGCATTTCATTTTATCACATACATTACTAAGATGTGCAGGGTCACCACATGGATAGCAAGCCTTCGGCTGACCTGGGTAGAACAAGACCCCCCTATCTCTGCCTATGAAAAAAGAGTTAGGCAGATGTGCAACCCCAGAATCATTAGATCGTAACAAGACTTTAAACTTTCAGCCCCCAGTCCAAATGTTCTCAGTATCCAAAATGGCTTCAGGCTGTCCCTGGATGTCACAACCCTGATTCAGCCAATACACAACATCCTCCACCTCAACTCCCTCATTACGAAACAAAATAGTGATCGTCTTAAAAGTAGGTTTAGAAAGAGGAATAGCCTGAAATGGGGTCCATAATGCAGTAGTCCGCAGAGAATTATACTTTGACCTAAAACGCTCCAGTCCCCTAGATGTTTGGAAACTAATGTCAAACGTGGTTTTACCAGAGATATGAATTAACGCATATATTTCATGGGAAAATAATTTTAAAGAATCCTGTAGAAGCGTACGTGCCACATAGACCCGATCAGGAGGCTCAGGTAACCCCCCCAAGTATGCCAAGTGAACAGCGTTGTGTCTCTTAGCAGCCTGGACTGGAAATTTAAAAAATGAAGAATATAAACGGCTTGGCCCCAATATATTGGTGAGGGAGGGCTGCGGTGGTAGGGGAGCCAGAGCCTCTATAGAAATAGTAGAAAAAGGAGCCTGGGGGTGGAGAACCCTTCAGATAATCCAGCACAGGGTTCTGTGAAAGCTCCAGTTCATGAGGGAGACACAAGGGGTCAGTAGTGACTTTTGAAGTGCCTAAAGTGCTCTGTAGCTCCGAAAAATCTTCAGGGCGGGGGGACCATATTGGAGATGGACCCGACTTCCAACTTCCTGGGATAGTACCCTGAACCCAGCCAGCACCTCTCAGCGCCAATTCAACAGTCCAGGCAGGCACTTTATTCATTTTGACAGTAGATGATTCTTGTACATGTAGGGAGCTCTGCGATTTAATGGAAGCAGGTAATGAAAAGGAAACTGAATCCGTTTGAACTGCAGGTGGCAGGGGAGCATTTACTGTAGAGAAATCTTGTCCAAGTGGGGAACTCTGCGATATAATGGAAGCAGGTTCTGAGAGCAGGAGCTACTCCTGTAGAGTGGAAGACTGGGGCACAGAGCAGCTCAGCCAGCAGCAGTGCAGTCCAGGGTTCTAATCCTGGTCTCTGAAATTTTTAGCAGTGTCAGTGGCTCAGTAGGCAGCGACTCGTCTCTGAGGCCGGGAGATCAGAGGGCTGTGGGTTCAGTTCCCACGTCTGGCACTTGGGTTAATATCCCAGTACTGACACTAGTGCAGCATGAGAGGGGTGCTGCACTTCTGAGATGCTGTCTTTCAGATGAGATGTTAAACCGAGGTCCCATCTGCCTGGATTGGTGGTAGTTCAGGTGGATGTTAAAGATCCCATGGCACTTATCGAAAAGAGTAGGTGAATTTCCCCAGTGTCCTGGCCAAATTTCCCTCATTCACTCAAAATACTACCAACAGCTTAATCTGGTTGAAGGTCAGTTGGCATTCATCTGTATACTCCCGGGTCATGCCTGAAAATAGGCAGGATTTGTCTAGTGCACTTACCCAGTCAACAAAAACTAAATAAATAAAAATAAATCCGTTCGTACTGCAGGCGGCAGGAGAGCAGGCAGTAGGGCTTCAGCTACCGATGCACAGGTCGGGTCAGAGCCTGTCACAGCAACAGGCAGGAAAGGAGACAAGTCAAGTAAATCTTCTAGAGCTTCCACCCAAGTGGAAGATGCTTCTGTGCTGTCAGTTCTCAGGTATTGCATATCTCTATGCATTTTCAGTTTTGCACTAACAAAATGGCTCTCCACCGTTGCAAAATGCTCCCGGATCTCTTGTGCTGTCAAACAGTGATTTTCAGAATCAGATGAAGTAAAATCCTCCAGCAAGTTGATTGTAGGCACGCAAGACAGCAAGTCAGTTCCATAAGAAGCAAGCAGAGGGCTAGGTATAGCAGCCTTAGTATGAGCAGCAGAACTTAAAGTTGTAGTAGGAACGTCAACAGGCAAAACATCAGTTGTTGGCATCATGGTCTCCATTCGGTCAGAGGTAGGAGCAGAGACCAAATCTCCCACCTCCATAGCTCCCTCGTCAGAAGGCAAGGGTGCATCTGCCATCTTGGACAGAGGTTCCCCCTCTGACGAGTAGGGGAATTTCCCCGGTGTCCTGGCTAAATTTCCCTCATTCACTAAAAAAAAAAAAATACCATTAACAGCTTAATCTGGTTCAAGGTCAGCTGGCATTCAGCTGTATCCCCCTCCCCTGGATCATGCCTGAAAATATGCAGGATTTGTCTAGTGCACTTACCCGGTCAACAAAAAGTAAATAAATAAAAATATAAATAAATGACAAGCACAGCTGGTTATCATCTGCATAGCAGTGAAAATCCTGCATACCATAACTTCCTTGGGCTGTTTTAAAATTAATTTTAAGCAGTTTTTATTGGAAAAATCTTCTTATATTTGTAATCTTTGATATGGTAGCAATAATTATTTGTATTTGTTTTGTATAATGTAGTTGTTCAGTGTTTCTTGTTGTCTAACTTTGCTTAATGTTGTACATCATGGGTAGGACCTGAAAAAGGACTTGTCCACTGTTCCTACCCAGTTAACAAATTAAAAATAAGTAAATAAAATAAAACTCAAGTTGTAATGTCTAATGATGTTACACAGGGGCAGCATGTACACTGTAAACAACATGGGTGAGAGGATCAAAACCTGGGGTACACAACAAAGCAGGGACTTCAGGAGTGAGGAGGAATTCCCCATTACCAGCCTCTGTGCCATGCCGCTAAGGAAGGACTCTAACCAGCTGATGACTGTACCGGCTAGCCCACAGTACTCCCTAAGGTGGTCCAGCACAAGTCCATGGTCCATTTCGTCAAATTCTGAGGAGAGATCAAGTAGAATGAGAACTGACTGTTCTCTTTTATCTCTAGCCCTGAAGAAGTCATTGTGCATCCTGACTAATGTACTCTCCATACTGTGCCTAGGTCTAAATCTGGACTAAAGCAGCTCATAGATATTAATGTCTGTGAAGTGTTCCTTGAGCTGCAGAGCCACTATCTTCCCAATAACCCTCCCTTAAAAGGGAAGGTTAGAGACTGGCCTGAAATTTGCCAAGCAATCTGGGTCCAGAAATGTTTATTTCAGAAGCATCGCACCAGTGTACCCTTCAAAGTGCTTGGAAAGCATCCCTTCAAAAGTGAACACCAGACTATCTCAGCAAATACTGGGGTCAGAACTCCCACACAACTCACTAGGAGGCACACTGAACCTGGGTCCAGTTTACAATAAGTGGGCCACAGCTCAGAGATCACCTCACATATCTATACCTCTTCCACCAATACCAGCCTAAGCTCACCCTAGACAGAAGAAGTGCTCTTTATGACAACCTGCTCAGCATTGCTGGGCCACGACAACCCAGTTGAGGTTATCCTGGACCTGATTGATGACCAGGGCCACTGGAAAATCGCGGGCGCAATTTTTCCGCAATTTCCGCAATTTTCACCCTTCTCCGCACAAAATCCGCAATTTCTTGTAATTTCTTACATTTATGGAATTTTTGACTGCAATTGTATAAAATATTTAAATTATCAAGGAAATCTACTGGATATGCTAACAATTTAGTACACAGACTTGGATTTGACCAAAACAGTACAGTGTGAGGTGAGAAAGGTCAAATGTGACTCTGCTCATGCAGCTTCACTTCCTGCTTTGGTTCAAAATCCTCTAGTCATACATATGAGACTTGAACACTTGAAATCTGTGTTAAAGCAGACTAGCAGAAAACTTTTTTGTGACACAAGGACTGAAACAATAGGTGTGAGAAGAGGTGCAAAGTACCCCATTCACCTAAATGAAGCATTGACTGCAATGCTTGTTTTTGAATGGTAGGGTAGATTTTCCTTGTATAAACACTTTCAATCTGAAAGGAGTTTGATTCAAATGTGTGAGGAGTTATGTGGCTCTGCTGATTATAAACTTGAATGTGCTTTTGAGGGGATGGTGACAGTGATTCCTTACATGTCAGTCTGCCACAACTGCATACTCACATACAAAGCCTACAAAAAGCAAACATTTCTGAAAACATGCTGAACAGGTTAAGTATAGTTACACCGTTACCTCCAAATAGACAAAATAATTGCAACTCAAGTAAAATCACTGCAAACCAAATAGAACAAAAGTACAATGTATTGAAAACTATTGTATGATGTAATGAAAAGCTACTGGTATGATTTGATACTTTTAGCATGTGATTTTAAAATGTACTTACAGTGCTGATTAAGAACAGTAATTATTTTAACAAAATAAATGTTTTTCTTACTAGACCTTTATTAGGCACCCCGGTTATCTGCTTATTTTTTCTTGCACCAAAGCAAGTAGTTTAAACAGACTTCATTATTTAACACTAGAAACTGGCAAAATATGCTGTTTCAGGATGTATTCAGTACAGACTATCTGTAAATTACTGAATAAAATCTAGTTAGCATTGTATGATTTAGATGTCTTGATTTTTAGAAGATATTCTACATAATGATTAATTTGCAGTGCATTTCAAAAACACACACATTTCTTCATATTAAAAGCATTTACTAGTGGCAATACATTTATCTAACAATTCATGTGATCAATACAAGCTGCAGCAAACAATAAAAGATTTATTAGGGGGTAGTGGGGATGAACAGTGAATCCCTGCAATTTTCCCGCAATTTCTGCAAACAAGTCCCCGCATTTTTGGGTAAAATATTCCGCAATTTTCCAGTGGCCCTGTTGATGACACACTGTCGGAGAAGAACTGAGCAAACTATTTGCACCTAGCAGATGAAAATGCCTTTACTGGCTGAAGACAGGTAGGATGTAACAGCCTGTCCACAGTCCAGAAAAGCTGAGTCATTCTGTTCCTCCCTGATGCAATCTCCCTAGACAGAAGTGCTGCCTTCTTACAGGAGATTTCCCTTTGCTAGTCACTGTAGTGAGTTCTCAGAATCAGTCTGTCCTCAGGGGTTCGGGATTTTTTTCCCACAACACTCCACTCTATGACTCATAGGCTTCATCTCCCTAAGCTTCCTGTTGTCAGACAGGGATCCTAAGCGAGATGTGCTGGGTCATATACAAACTGCTGTGACAGAATTGAGTACTGAGATATCAGCCCTGTTATAAGCTGTCACTATATCCACTGATCCTGTCCCACCAGAGGTCCATTACTACCTGGATTCTGACTGGAGACAACCCCTTTAAAGGGTGGCATTGGACCATACTCATTGGGGCAGACAACAAGGGGGGGGTTCCTGAATGCGAACTTCACTGTGCAGTGATCCAACCAACAGACTATGTATCTCGAGGAAGTTAAACTTGATCCCCACTCAGAATACTAAGTCGAAGGCATGACCAAGCTGATGGGTCGCAGCAGTAACCACTTGTGCAAGGTCCAGTGATTCCCTTAGCTGGAGGAAATTCTGTCCAAAATGCAATTCCACCCCACAGAAACAGAAAGCAAATATTTTAGCCCATTCTGAATAATGATGGTTTTTAGTGTGAGCCCACGGTCTCCTACTGCTATGCCCTCAGTTACTTCTCTGAGTCAACCCTGCATTAAATTCTCCTAGCATGTCCCCTACTGAAAAAAATAAGGGCACTAAATATTGTCTGGTTAGCCCCTCTGCATTGCCATGCTGTGACTCTCAGTGGTGCCTAATATCCATATTATAGGACTGCAGCACCAGGCTCCACCTTAGTAATTGAGTTCTGTCCACTGGTCCTATGCAACCATATAAGGGGGTTGTTTTCAGTAACCAGGGTGAATTCCATTCCATACAGGAAAGGTTATAGCCTCTGCAAAGCACTGATACTCCCTAATGTCTAAACACCCCTTATCGATTATGGCATAGTCTTCTTCTCTAGGCAGTAGCTTTCTGCTCAGGTACATGACTTCCTCTCCCAATTGTGGGACCTGCCTCAGAACTATGCCTCGCCCATGAACAGATGCATCTGCATACACAATAAACCTAAGAGAATAGTGCATACTGGTGAGCACAGGTGTCTGACACAATGCCTCCTTCAGCAGGTGGAATGAGGTATCACAGGTTTCCATCCAATGAACCTTTTCCTGCATTTTCTTCCTGGTGAGATTGGGTGAGGCTCGGCCATGCTGCTGAAATTTGGCACAAATGTACAGTAGTACCCTTCTTCCCCAGGTAGGCCAGTACTTTCTTCTTGGTTGTGGGTATAGCCCACCCCTGGATGGCCTCAATTTTCACTGGTTCAGGCCCAATGTACCAACTCCCCACCCTGTGCCCAAGGCATGGCACTTCTTCCATCCCTACCTGGCACTTCTCTGACTTTACTGTCAGCCTAGCAGCCTGAAGTTGGCTGAACACCTCAGTAATGTGCTTGACATGATACTCCCAAGTCTGGATATAGAAGACAATGTCATCCATGTATGCCAGAGCAAAATCTTCTGCCATCAAAAAATGGAGAGCAATGAGTACCAATGCCCATAGTCTGAGTAACAAGCTTCCTGAATTAGTGGCCTTGATGGAGGAGGAATATCTGGATATCGTGGCAGTCACAGAAAGATGGTACACACAAAACTATGACTGGGACGTAAATATACCAGGATACGCTATCTACAGGAGGGACAGGGAGGGTAAAAGAGGAGGAGTAGCTCTTTACATAAGGGAAGGAATCAAAGCAACAGAACAAAAGGGTAAACAGGGAGGAGAAGAAGCACTGTGGGTAAATTTGGAGACTGACAATGGCACCACAATCCGTACAGGGGTTATATACAGACCCCCTTCTCAGGGGGAGGAAATGGACAAGGAAATGATAGAAAGTATACTTAGAATGGCAGAAAAAGGGGAGATATTGCTGATGGATGATCTGAATATGCCAGAGGTTAACTGGAGTGCAATTGCAGCAGCCACTTCGAATAGTGGGGTTATTCTAGATGTCCTACAGGGGGGCATGCCTTAGACAACTAGGATTGGAGCCCACTCGAGAGGGAGCAATCTTAGACCTGGTTCTCTCAAATGGGGTTGAAGAGAGGATCACAGATGTAGAAGTGGGTAGCCATCTGGAAACTAGCGACCATCGAACAGTATGGTTCACAATAAGCACAGCAATAGAGTCAAGCCATACAAAGGCAAAAGTACTGGACTTTAGAAGGGCTGACTTTGCCAAAATGGATGAGTGCCTAAGGAATGCACTAGCAAATGTGCAGGAAGGAGGGGTGGAAGAACAATGGGGAATAATAAAAACTGCCATCACAGAGGTAACAAGCCTTTGTGTGAAGCAAATAAACAAAATGAAACTATGTAAGAAACCACTATGGTTCTCAAAGGAAGTGGCAGTGAAGGTTCAAGAGAAAAAAGAAAGCATTCAGGAAGTACAAGGAATCACAGAAGGAGCAGGACAGAGAACTGTATCAGTTAAAGCAAAAGGAAGCTGGGAAGGCAGTCAGAACAGCAAAGGCCCAAACCGAGGAAAAGATAGCCAACTTAGTTAAGAAGGGGGATAAAACCTTTTATAGGTACTGTACATCAGGGAGCGAAGGAAGACCAAGGGTGGGATAGTGAGGCTTAATAAAGGGGAGGGAAGGTGGGCAGAGGGTGACTGTGAAAAGGCAGAGATACTAAACAAATATTTTTGCTCAGTATTTGCAAAGGAAGAGGGGAGGTACCTAAACAAACAGTAAAACACTCTGGATACAGAAGTTGATACCAGCCCATTTACAGAAGAAAGGGTTCTGAAAGAACTCTAAAACTGAAGGTGGACAAAGCAATGGGGCCTGATGGGATTCATCCCAGAATTCTAAAAGAACTAAGGGTAGAACTAGTGACACCACTGACTACCCTCTTAACAAATCATGGGAGGATGGGGTGGTTCCCGAGGACTGGAGGAGGGCAGATGTGATTCCCTTCACAAAAGTGGGAGCAAGGCAGCAGGAAACTACAGACCTATTAGTTTAACCTCAGTGGTATGGAAAATGATGGAATCACTTCTGAAGGAAAGAACTGTCAAGTATCTAGAGGCTAGAGCGGCACAGGACCCAAGGCAGCATGGATTCACAGTGGGAAGGTCATGCCAGACAAATCTGATAGATTTCTTTGACTGGGTGATCAAAATAGTACATCAGGGAGGGGCTGTGGACATGGCCTACCTAGACTTTAGCAAGGCATTTGACACAGTCCCACACAAAAGATTAATATGCAAGTTGGCCAGCCTGGGAGTGGGTCCCAAGATGACAGCCTGGGTAAAGAATTGGCTGGAGAATAGGACACAGGGAGTAATAGTAAATGGAGTCCACTCTGAAGAAAGGGGGGTTACTAGTGGGATACCGCAGGGTTCAGTATTAGGACTGGTCCTCTTCAATGTCTTTATCAGCAACATTGCAGAGAGGGACTGGAAGGAAAAGTATGTCTCTTTGCAGATGACTCAAAGATCTGCAACAGAGTTGATGCACGAGGTGGGGTGGAAAGGATGAGAATGGACTTGGCAAGGTTAGAAGAATGGTCAAATGTATGGCAGCTTAGATTCAATGCTAAGAAGTGCAAGGTAATGCACCTGGGAAACAAAAACCCAGGGGAAGAGTACGCAATGGGGGGTGAGATACTAACAACAGCAAAAATGCAAAGGGACCTGGGGGTAGTCATATCAGATGACCTAAAGGTGGGCAAGCAATGTGAGAGGGCAGCAAGAAGGGCTGGGGGGATACTGAGATGCATAGGGAAAGGTATCATCAGTAGAAAACAGGAAGTTATTATCCCTCTGTACAGACAGCTGGTGAGACCCCATCTGGAGTACTGCATGCAGTTCTGGAGACCCAATCTCTGCAAAGACATAGACAGGATGGAAGCTGTCCAGAGGAGGGCAACTAAAATGGTGCAGGGTCTGCACCGGAAGACATATGAAGAGAGAGACTTAAGGAGCTTGATATGTATAGCCTCTAGGAAAGGAGGGAGAGGGGGGGATATGATAGAAACTTTCAAGTACCTCAAGAGAATCAACAAAGTCCAAGAGGGTAGCATCTTTCAAAGAACAAGGGGGCACAATTTGAAGATAGAGGGAGGGCAGCTCAGAGGTAATTTAAGAAAGTATTTTTTCACAGAGAGGGTTGTGGA
Organism: Neoceratodus forsteri; assembly: GCA_016271365.2. Classification (NCBI taxonomy): domain Eukaryota; kingdom Metazoa; phylum Chordata; order Ceratodontiformes; family Ceratodontidae; genus Neoceratodus; species Neoceratodus forsteri. The sequence goes on from CM028136.1 coordinate 325,452,758, forward strand.
TGCATGGAACGGCCTTCCAGAGGAGGTTGTGGAGTCAAAACAGTGGTGGAATTCAAGCATGCATGGGACAGTCATAAGGCAATTCTAGGGGGTTGGGGTAGGAAGAAGTAGGCTGCTGGTTAACTAGGATCTGCAGCTTATCCATTAGGTAGGGAAATGGGCAGACTGGGTAGGCCAAGCGGTCCTTATCTGCCGTCAAATTCTATGTTTCTATGTTTCATTCAGAATGTGGTGCATGAGCTGTTGAAATCTGGCTGGCACATTCTTCATCCCAAATGGCATTACCCTGAACTTCAATAATCCAAATAGAGTGACAAAGACCTCTCTTTCTAATGTTGGGTATAGACTCTAGAGTGCCTCTCTCCTCAGTGGCTCAACTGAAATGGTGCTGAGGAGAGCAGTGCATTTCCATCTATACTCAAAGCATTAACTCACCAGCTCTCTTCACACCTGTCACATGATGGGAAGGAGCTGAAAAACAAAACAAAACAATTGGGGATGAGAGCTGATCTGAGCCAAGCCAGCAAGGTTTGGCTCAGGTCTCATGGAAACCAAGCCATATGTGCTTGGAATGGCTCGGTTTCACCCCCACAGGTTCGGCACACCACTATACATAGTAAATTGTTACAGCCATCTATACAGAAAATCCAAAATCCTTAAAATGGATCAGAATCCACTGAATACAGTTCATGCAGCTGAAATCTGAGCAACCATAATCTCAGGTAATCTCAGTTAAAACTCCTGTTTTTGTTCCTATAAGTGTGGCAGAGAGAACTGAGTTTTGTGTAAGGGATGGCTTAGAGGGAGACAAAGAAAAAAGATTTCAAGGATTTTTGGAGTGGGAAAATCAGAAAGAAAATAAGGCAGTGGGGGTACAAGACTAAAAGGTTTAAAGAGTTTTTAGAATGGTAAACATGGAGGGATTGGGGGGGTCCTGCACTGAGTGTGCTGGCCCCCTTTAGTCCCAGATTACAGGGGCTTAAAAATCTAGGAATAGATGTGTAGGGGAAGGAACCAGTGAACTGGGGGACAAAAAAAGGAGAGCTTGGTGAATCCATAACAGACATCATTAGCAAAACAACAAAAGAAAAAATTAGGAAAGGAGAATTTGTGGTTCTTTTTTACTTTAATGGACAAGGACACCATGGGACGAGTTGATGAGCAGGAGGACATGACTGGTAAAAATGACCTTGCAGTGGCCTTGTTTTTGTTAAATAGGAGGCCATCAGAAAATAGTAACAAGGGCAACATGTTTGATTTATGGCTGACAGAATATATGTGTTACATGTCAGTGGTACTGAGTAGGAGACTAGAACAGCAAGGGAAATGCTAGTGTACATGGCTATGATAAAGGAAGTGTAACCCCTAGATGGCGCTATCCCAGGGGCTACTATCCCTGCCTGATTTGCCACTAACAGGTTGAGGGGCCTGGATCCGATGGCGGGTGCCTCCACCCAGAGGTCAGGGTTTGCAATAGTTAAACTAACTTGGTCACAGCCCTCTGGGACACTGCAACCCCCCTCCTTTCTTCCCACTAGTGGCCCACACAGTATATCAGAATTACCTTCACAATATACACTTACCCCCAGGACTGGTTCAGGCACTGGGACCCCCTGTAAAATAAGAAAATACAGTGCAACAATCACAGTACAATACTTTAACACAAACAAATACCTCAGGCAGAATAACTTTGCTGAAACAAGCAGCTCTGATTTATTTAGGGGGATATAACAAGGACAGGGGGAAATCAGATTAATTAGCTTGTCACTTTACTCATCTACCTATGGCTCTGTGCACAGGCCTATCCCTACCAGTTACTGTCCCTGGGTACCCAAGCCCTAGTGGCTAGTCCAAACCGTGGCAGCTGGTAGGCGCCCTTTCACACAGAGAAAAGAAAAATTAGTTAAACAGTCAGCAGTACAGTAATTCCATTTGGATTCAATGTGGCAATTCAACAGGAGCAACCCTGAATTAGTACTCACGACCTCCAAACAAGATAGGGTCCTTCAAAATCAGTAGGGCTACTCTTGAGCTCCACGAGACTCCTCACACATTTATATGACAAACTGCAACAGGCAAAAGTCCTTTAATGGCACCAGGATTCACTTGAGCTACACAAGCCTCCTCACACATTTATATGGTAAACAGTAACAGGCAAAAGTCCTTTAATGGCAGCAGGATTCACTTGAGATACACAAGCCTCCTCACACATTTATATGGTAAACAGTCACAGGCAAAAGTCCTTTAATGGCAGCAGGATTCACTTGAGATACAAGCCTTCCTCACACATTTATATGGTAAAAGAATACTATACTAGGCAGGCTGCTTCTCTATCCCGATCGCAATTACTGCACCAATGCGAGGAGAAACACAGCAGATTCAGTTCCTGACAGACCGGCGCAATTCAACAATTTCTCCAGTCTTCTAAGGGTGAGCCTGGTTTCTACTCTTCAGATATCCTTTGATTCTCTTCACAGACGGATTCAGTCCTAACAAGCAGTTACACAAGCTTGCAGACCGGAACTCGGGCCTTACACGCGCTTTCCCGACTAAAACTGCACAATCGAAAAAGCACAGAGTTCTTCCTCTTCACTGCCAGAGCTCAACTGAAACTCCAGCAGACAAAACCGGCACTTCCTTTGAGTTCCTCCAGTTCTTGACTGGATTGGCTGTCACCACAATAGACTGCCCCTGTTGGTCCAAAAAGGCGCCAAGTCCAAACTACATCTCCCAGAGTCACTGCCCATACAATCCTCTTGTGGCTGGCTCAGATTACGAGTCCAAGTTCTGATTCGTCCAAGGCACCATTTTAGAGCTACCTTAACCCACACTGATTGGTCCAGTTCAGCAGTTCAAAACTAGAATGGGAACTAGGCAAACACAGTTCTGACTGCAAAGAAAGCAGGTTAGACAAACTGTATTTTCATTATTACTCTAAATGATTTCTGGCAAACAGTTACATCTTTCAGATAGGTTCCTTTGCACTCCTAGTGACTGCAAAAATGGAGTGAATTGGCAGCAGCTCGAGTGGTACTCAAGCAGAGAAACACACAGTCCCCCCATACAAACTAATTATGTCTGCAAGCAGACAGCTCTTAAAGAGACAGTACCAGAGGCTCTAAAAACACTCACAGATAAATGGCTTAAACGCCAAACACCATTCAGGCTTGGAGCATTCAAGCAAGCTCCTGGAAGTCTTTTGGGAACCCCCATTTGCAGGGGGGTTACAGGAAGTACATAGGAACAAGTGACCACTCGCCACAAAATGATTTGAATATAAAAATAGTTTTACTGTATGGGCTAAAGGTGAGCTAAAGGGTGTTTTCTGTGATGCATACAATAAAGACATTTTTATATTCAAAGCATCTTTTGGTGGGTGGTCACTTGTTCTTATAGATCCTCTAGTATGTCTGTCTCCTTAATGGGAACAGACTACTCCCTCATTGGGGTTTCTTTTACCTAGGGAGGATCTGGAGGTTCCCTTGCTGTTATGATGAAGAAAGCACACAAAAAAGGAAATGGGTTGGCATGGCTATAACATGTCGAAAGGTTTAGGCAAGGCATGGCATCACAGAGGGATGCAAGATGGAATGCAAGACATCCGGATATCAGACTGGACCTGATGTTGGCTGAGGGTAATGGAGGCAGTGTAGGTGACTTTGGGAGGACAAGGCAGGGGAATCCTGAAATACAGCTGCCCCAAAACACTGCTTTGCTTACAGTAAGGGGGCCTGCATGAGAGTGTGGCACCAGTCCAAGCATACATGCTCCCAGTGTAGCAGCTTCTGTTTAATATTGCAGTGCAGAGAGTAGTCTTTTCATGGGCCAGGAGGGGGAAAAAGGGGGACAATCCAACTTCAGTGGTCAGGTGGGGCGGTTCAAAGGCCAATACCCCCATAAAAACTGATATGTTAAACAGGCTGCTACAAATATATCCAATCAAGAAAGAAGAGAAAAGAATTCAGGAGGGTTCAAGGTTAAACTAAGAGGGTCCATGGGTCTGAAGGGAGGCAGAAAACATGAGGTCACATGCACAAAATCCAGAGATAGCAAGAAAGAAAAATGAGAAGGAGTCAGAGGCTGGTATGGTAGGGGCCCATTTTCCCTGCTACCTTTATGCAGCCTCACGGTATCACAGCTGGGTTTAATCTCCAAAACGGAGCAGGAAAAATTCAGGTTAATCCACCATCTTTCTTATTCAGAGGGATCATTGGTAAATGACTACAAAGACAAGAATTGCACAGTTTGTTACAATTCTGTGGACAATACTTAGAGTTGATAAAAACAGCAGGAAAAGGGGTGCTGTTGGCAAAATATGATATACATTCAGCCTTTAAGCTGCTCCCGGTGCATGCTCTGGATTGGAACTTGCTAAGTTTCAGGTTTGGATGGGAATGCTACTTTGATTAGGCCATGCTCTTGGGTTGTGCCATGTCCTGTGTGACATTTGAGAAGTTGTTGGTTTTTGGAATGGGCAGCCTGGGAAGTTTCAGGATGCAAGGGCATCTTTCATTACTTGGATGATTTTCCAATGATCATGGTCAGAAAGAGGTGAATGCTTACACAATACTGGGAGTGCCCATAGTAGAGGAGAAAATGAAGGCACCATGTCACAATATCACCTTTTTAAGGACAGAATTGGACACCCTGTGCTAGCTCACTAGTGCAGCAGCAAGGTGCCTGCTTGCAGTGCTGACATCCCAGGTTCAGTGATGAACTTGGGAGTCAGAGGACTGACGGGGGGAAGAAGGATCGAGCATCCTAGGGAGTGCTCTCCTTCTCTGAGGGGAGGGAGGGGAAGAGTGTCCGGCACTTTATGGAGCCCTGGTGGAGGCTGGGGGTACAGTTGTGGCTGGCGCTGTTACCTTGGGAGGGCAGAGCAGACACTGGATGTCATTACATGTCCCCACCCCAGGAGTCAAAAGGGAAAAACAAAACAAATAACATCTGCCACACATGACACCTTGCTTCTCCTGGGGCCCCCATTCTCCTACTGGCACTCCTTGAAACACCAACCTATTATGGCATCTGTCATTTCCAGGCCAACTCCTTGCCCAACCTTGGGAAGCAATCCAGGGACGCAATGCCAGTAGGCACTGCTACCAGTAACCTTCTCCCATTGTCATGTGTGTTGCGATTGGTGTGGCAGCCCTACCCTGGGGGGCAATCCAGGGGGTATTGGCTTTGAAAGGGGTAAGTCCCAGGGACAATGACGGGGACTAGAATGGGATGGAGGCTGATTCATAGGTGGTCTGACAGTAAAAGCATACTAAATAAATAAAAAAAAAGAATTTGACACCACAGCCATGGAATCCAGACTCCCGATAGAGAAGGTGAGGAGATGCAGGAGGTAATAAAAGAAGTCAGGGAGGCCCTCCAGGTTCCATTGAAGATGCAGAGCCTCATAGGCATCTCAATTTTGTGTGTAGGGCCATTGCACCAGGGCAATCATTCAAAAGGAGTCTAGCAGGGCAACAGCGGGAATCCATCATCCTCACCACTGGATAAAAATAGACAAGGGTATGAGATTGGACTTAGAAGTGTGGGAATGCTTCCTGCAGTATTTCAATTGCAGGTCCTTGTGGCAGGCAGAGTTAGTGTACAACAGAGATTTGCAATTGTACGACTGATGTGGTCACTGGTGTAGGATTGGGAGCTTCTTGAGCAGGTAAGTGGATGACTGCGGAGTGGCCAAAGCAGTGGCAGGAGGCAGGCCTGTGCAGGGACATCATACTCTTGAAGGTATTTCATGTTTTAGCAGTCATCTGGACATGGGGTGAGGTATGAGCAGATAGGAAAATTTAGTTCTGGTGTGACAGTTAGGCAATGCTGGATGTTTTCGAACAAGCAGACAGCTAAATTGTCCTCAGTCACGGGGGTGCTATGCATTCTAGTGCTCAGGCACCTACAACTAAATATTCCATTCAGGGCAAAGCACATTCCTGGTTACCATAATACAACTGCTGACTGTCTTTCTTGTTTACTGCTGCAGAACTTCAGTAAGTTGGCTGCCTGCAGTATGTGGAGACAGGTCTGATGCCAGTAACATCCATATTGTAGGAGACTGAGTTGAAAGAACTGGGTTCCTTTTCACAAATTCTTGAGCACTTAGTATGCTGAAGTCTTGTGAGTCATTCCTCAGAGTATTTCATGAGTTTTTTGGGAGGGTCCAACTCCTGGTAAGTTGGCCGATACCAGTTCAGCATGTGATACAATCACCACTCAGCTGGCAGAGGATGGGATGACACAGTTAACTGTGGCTACTCACCATGCAGTCATTCCAATGGTCAGCAACTTTTGGGGCATAGAGGCTTCATGCATGGCCAAGATAGTATAGTGAGGGGGATGATAAAAGGGTGGGCCAGACTCAGGGGGAGGGTACAGGATAGAAGGTGGCCCATGACCATCAGTTTGATGAGGAAGGTAACTGGAGCTCTATCCTTTATATGTTCTATGGATTATGTGGCATGGTTACTCACTGCCACAGTAAATTTATTATTTTGGGGGGCATTCCATATTAGTGGACTGGTGGCTAGGGCAGCATCAGAACAAGAAACAGATGGGATAATACAGCAGATAGATGTGCAGTTGAAGGAGGAAGGGCTGAGCATACATATCAAAGGATCTAAGACACACCAAAGGGGCAAAGCGCAGTGGGTGCAGATAACAAAAGGCACAGAGGAACTGCTGTACCCTCTGAGAGCAGTGCAGAAGTTACTAGAAGTCAGACAAGTGGGTGAAGGAGTACTTTTAATTCATGAAAATGGTAGACCAATGACTAGTAACAGGTTTCTGTGGTGTTAAAGAAGAACTACGCTGACCTTGTAAGTCATTTTTCCTAACAGAAGCTCTTTTTTGGTACTGGTTAAAATTCTGTTATTATTCCATCTTTGCATGCCTTTTAGTAATCTCAGTGGATGTTTCTGCTTTACATTCTGGTGGTTAGTACCATTTTAGAACTGTGTGATGTAGTTTATGTCCCTTTCAGCCACAGAGTTCTATAGTAGAACATGGATGCATTTTGCCAACAATAAATGAGTAGAATAGGGACATAAACTACGTCACACAGTTCTAAAATGGTTCTTACCAGCAACATGTAAATCATAAACACCCACAAGGATAACTAAAAAGCCAGGATAGCTAAAGCAATAACAGAATTTGAACAACATTTTGAAAACAGATCCTACTAGGAAAAATGACCTATACATTTCAATGCAGTTCTCCTTTAAAGAAAGCAAATGCTTTTGTGGGATTGAACTCAGCTAAGTTCAACATGCATTCTTTTTAAGTCTAGTAGGCCCAGGCATTTTCTTTTTTTTTGGTTTAGGTTGCTGTTTCTCCCCTGGTTCCCGCTGGCTATCTCTGACGTCTCCCCTGTGCTGCTCTGAGCATCAGACCCCCTCCCCATCACCCCCACAACTTACCCTTCATGGCAGCGGGTGGGGAACTACTTGACCCATCGGCATGGATCCAGCTCGGGAGTTGTCCACTCAGGGTAGCGCTGTGGTGGGGGGACTATTGTCATCCTGCTATGGCGGGAACCATTTTTCCAATGTTTTCTGTGCGGCAGTGAGCATGCAATGCCACCAGTGTTGTCCAGCGCACGCTTCTGCACACTGTACACTGGGCAGCTGCTCCACCTCTGCCTCCTCATTATGGGACCTGGCATGCCGGCCCCCCAGCCACCGCTAGGGGTCAGGCAAGTGTCAGTCCATGTCCCCACCCTCCTCCAGGAGAGGAGAGCTGTCCTCCAGATGCTCAATCCTCTCCTTCCCTGGCCAACCCCTGGCAACCTGCTCACACTGTGAACACTGGTAACTGGCGTGGCAGGAGGTGACGCAGTGATGCCTCAGCCCTCCATGCCACTGGGCCAGCTAGGGCTAGACATTTTCAATGTTCAAATAGGGGAGGCTATATGTACACGTGAACATATGAAGAAGCCAGCAGAAGAAGGCCATTTGGTCCATCAAATCTGCTCGTATTGCAGGGTCCACAGCTTGAGCTACAGTCCTTGCCCTCCCTCCCCATTCCTACCATTCTCCCTATCCATGATCCTTACTTTCCTCCTATGCCTATCCCAGCCTCTCTTAAAGCTGCCCACTGTCTTCAATGAGATGACATCTTCCGGCAGTGCATGCCAAGTGTCCACCACCCTCTCTGTGAAGAAGTGCTTCTTGACCTCCCTCCTAACCCTCCCACCCTCCACCTTAAGACTGTGCCCCCTCATGTTATGGTTGCCACTCAACTTAAAGAGACCCTCCTTATCCACCTTATTTATCCTTTTCAAGTACTGGAAGGTCCCAATCATGTCTCCTTTCTCTCTCTCTCTCTCTCTCTCTCTTGTCTTACAGGGAGTACATGTTCAGTGCCCTCATATGCCTTACCCTGCTGACCCACTATCATCTTTATAGCCCTCCTCTGGACCTTCTTCAGTAGGTTAATGTCCTTTTTGAGATGTGGGCACCAGTATTGAACTCCATACTCTGGATGCAGCCTTACCAGTGACCTGTACAAGGGCAGTATAACCTCCTCTCTCCTGCTACTGATCCCCCTAGCTATGCATCCCAGCATCTTGTTTGCCTTTGCTGCTGCTTTCTTGCACTGCGTGGAGTGCTTCAGGTCACTAGTGATCATCACTCCCAGGTCCTTCTCCTCCACTGATGCAGATACTCTGACAGCATCCAGATAGTACTCTGTCATGGGATTCTTGGTTCCAATATGCATAACTTTGCATTTCTTGGCATTGAAGCCTAGCTGCCAGATCATGGATCACCTCCCCAGCTTTTCCAGATCTTTCTGTAGGTCCTGTATCCCTTCAGCTGTGTCCACTCTCCCACAAAGCTTGGTGTCATCTACAAATTGGCCCATTTTTCCCTTAATGCCATCTCCAATGTCAATAATGAAGATATTGAACAACACTGGCCCCAGCACCGGCCCTGTGGGACCCCACTTATTACATCTCTGGTGCCAGATAACTCTCCCCCCACAACCACCCTCTGGGTTCTGTCCCTCAGCCAGTTTTCCACCCATCTAGCCATCTTTTCCTCAACCCCAAGATCCACCAACTTCCTGATCAATCTTTTTTGGGGCACAGAGTCAAAGGCCTTGCTGAAATCAAGACAGAGGATGTCTACTGCTTGGCCCCTGTCTACTGTCTTAGTGACACAGTCAAAGAAGTCAATCAGACTCGTCTGACATGTTCTCCCTCCCCCACGAACCATACTGCCTCACATCCTGGAGACCATGCTCCTTTAGATATTCCACTAACTTTTCCTTTAGCATGGTCTCCATGAGCTTGCCAACAATGGAGGTCAGACTGACTGGTCTGTAATTCCCTGGGTCATTCTTGGGACTGCTTTTGTGGAGGGGCAATACATGTGCTGTCCACCAGTCCTGAGGTACCATGCCTGACTCTAATGAACTATTAATATTAAATAAGTGGGGGTGGGATAAGCATTTAGGGTGGAAGGCTACCTTCCACAGCAAGCAGGAGGTGGACAAAAAAGGATGTGGGTCTGGGGTGACAGGGACGTAAAGGAAATGTGGTGACCCAGGTGCAGGGATAGCCCACTATGACAGAGCATGGTCTTATTTACATTGGGTATGCAGACATGATCTGATATGCATTAGACATGCCTTAGATAGTCAAGAGATGGGGGTCCCACAAGGGGATATGACCCAATTTACATCAGGCAAGCCATGAGCTGGAGTGACAGACCTGATTTACATCAGGCCTGAGTAATAGCAGACATACCTGACTTTCATTGGGCATATTGTCGGGGACAATTTCTGACATGAAGTGTAAGTAAAGTAATTGGACAATTTGTTAATTTGATCAGTGTTGCAAATATGTATGTAACCCCCCTACAAATGGGGGTTCCTGAAAGCTTTCCCAGAGCTTGTCTAAATGCTCCATGCCTGACTGTTGTTCGGCATAAGGGCCGCTAAATGTGGGCATTGTGAGTGCTTTTAAAGCCTCTAGTACTGCCTCTTTAAGAGCTGCCTGCTCGCAGGCTTTCGGGGCACAAATAGGGGGACTGGGGTTTCCCTGCTCGAATCCCACCCGCGACTGCTGTCTGATCGCTCCATTTCTGAAGTCGCAAGGAGCGCTGAGGGAGCCCCCTCAAAAGGTGTAACCATTTTGCCTGAAATCATTTAGAGCGAGAGGAAAATGCAGTTTTGTTTAACCTGCCTTTGTTGCAGATGGGACGCTGTGTGCTGTGCCCCTCCATCTTGGATCAGGACAGTTCGAGGGGTCCAATAAGAGTGAGAGAGTATCTAAACTGGAGTAAAAAAGCAGCCAATCAGAAACCAGGACTCTAGATGGAGCCAGCCAACCAGTGGGGACACAGCTTGTGATTCTGGAAAGTGGCATTCTGGGCCATGGCACCATTTTGCACCAATGATTGCGATAGTGAGTGACTGGCATCTGCAGCCCTCCAATGGAATCAGGTGGTGCCTGAATAGAGAGACGTGCCCAACTGCCAAAGTGGGCAGAGTCACTGTGGCTGTGAGTGAGGAAGGAGCCCTGGGCTTCTGCACGATTAAGTCTCTGCATGGGAAACGCACGGGCAGCTCGGTCACCATTAGAATCGGACTAAATCTGCGGGGCAGCGGTCAGAGGAGGCTGTGCAGGAGCGCAGCTACCTACCAGGCTCACCCTGTAGAGGACTGGAGAATCTGCTAAATTGCGCTCAGTCTGTCAGGGCAGTGAAGCTGCAGTGAGATCCCCGGATAGCTGTGAGTTCAGTCGGGTCCTAGGAGCAGCTGCCTGGTATGGTACCCCTCTGTTGTTTTCCATATAAATGTGTGAGGAGGCCCTTGAAGCTCAGGCTCAGCCCTGCAAGTGGCAAAAGAGTGGTTCTCTGTTGGAGTTGTGAGTACTGAATCAGGGTGGCTCCCTGTTAAAGGTTACAAGCAAAGGCAAAAATCATCTTGTTGTGTTGCTGACTGTACTACTTGAGCTTTCTGGCTCCATTTGATCTTCTAAGAAATTAAATGCTCGTTTGTGCCAGGGCCCCAACCAGCTGCATTGAGGAACTAGCCATTAGGGCTTGGGTACCCATAGACAGTAATTTATAGGTTAGGCCTGTGCACAGAGCCATAGGTAGATTCTCATATATTATATATGGTAAGCTAATGTAACCCCTTGTTACCCGGGGTTACTAGAATCCCAGTAAGACCTAGTGGTAGGCAGGGAAGGCAGCTTGTGAAACTCCAGTTAAATGGGTTTCACACTGTCTCACTCTGTTCTCAGTCTCAGCTGAGACTGAGAGATGACATCACCAATAGAACTGTCGCCAGCTGCATAAGCCACATTGGAATCTGCAGCAGAGGGAGTTAGATAGAACGTTGGGAGTTTTCAAAGAGTCAGTCTCCTGTGTGCTTTCAAACAGGAAGGGTGAGTTCCTGTTTACCTTCTGTAAGAGAAGGAGGTCAGAGTCTCCTGTTTGCTTTCAAAGAGGAAGGACCAGTTCCAGTTCTGCCTTCAAGTGGTGGAGACCGCTGTTCAGGTCTCAGTGCCCCTCCGGGAGTAAAGATCCCCATGTAGATTCCAGGGGCAATCCCTTAATTTCTGCAGAAGAAAGAAAGCTGCCTATTTCAGTTTCAGTCTGTGTTTGGAAAGTGTTGGAAGAGTTGAAATTCGCCTGTGGGGCACCTGCAACAAAAGGGTGAGTGTTTGCTCTAATATGAGAGGGCAAAAAATGTGTTTCTTCAGCCTGGGATATGTGAAGAATCTAGGAATTGAACTACTATTTGGGAGGCCTATAGGACTAGAAAAACAAATCGAGTGTCAAAAGCTAGAGTGCTGTATGAACTCAAGTAATATTGTAGAGGGGGTGCGACAGTTCATCCACCATTTAATCTACACTCAGAAGTTTTAGTTTTTCCAGAGAAATGGCCGGGTATGGGCTGTGGGAGCTGGAGGTGGGAACACCCCCCATCTTTAGTAACCAGGTCCATCTCTACGGATTTCTGCTGTGATTTCTACTTGCCTCATGCGCTTGGCCAGTGATGAGGGAAGTACCCAGACGTGGGTCACAAATGGGAAAATCTCTCTAGGAGTCGCAGACTCTAAGTGGTGGGAGCCACAACAAGTGTAAGGAAAATTCTCTTTGTGAGATGGGAGTCAGAAGAAGTAAGAAGGAAATTTCTAGGAATTCGTGAGACTCTAAGTGGTGTGGGAGCACAACAAGAAAATGGGTTCATTCTTCCAATGGACCGCCATTCTAAGTGGCCGGCAGGGGAGCCGGGCCAGTCGGGCTGTGTACCCAAAGCGCGTGCAAGTCCAGGCTGTGTGCCGGGTGGGTCCAGAGCCTGAAAACAGTAGAATTGGTTCATTCTTCCAGTGGATCGCCTTGTAGTCTCTAATCTGCATTACCAGTAAATGTAGCCCCATGGGGGTCCATCTATGCTTTGTTGTGTTCAGCTAGTTGTGAATAAAAGCCACGCTGTAAAATCCCATTCCTGGTTCTGGACATTACAGTTATTGCTTCCTGTGTTTGGATTTACTTGGGTGCCCCTGTGCAGAGTAGCCAAACCTAGGTTCCCTTGTGCCAGGTAACCTCATCCTCCCCGAACCCAGGTCCCCACCAAGTATTGCTGCCAGCGCCAACAGCATGCCACCTGTCATTTTGGTAAAAAGGCAGGGGTGAGGGGTTACACTAATGGAGGCACCACTTTGGATCTGTTTGGGAAGGAAGGTGCTTGGGCAAGGGGGCTAGCGTTTTGGCTATCTGGCAGTGGGCAGCCCAAAAAGCTGAAGCAATTTCCCTAGTGTGTTGCTGTGTGCTGTGAATCTTGTGCTGCTGTTTAAAAATGCCAACTGTTTACCAAGGAGCTGTAACGCCAAAGAGTGTGCCCTTGTCCTGCATCAAAAATTGTTCACAGTGTTTTTGCCATCTTTAAAAATGAACTGTGGTAAATAAAAGTATGGAAGACTAGGGATAGCAACAGAGAAATTATGCCCTGGACATTTGAAATGCTTTTAAAATGAATTCTTGTGAAGAAAAGTGTGGAAGACTAGGGGTAGCAAAAGGAAGATTATGCCCTGGATGTTGGAAATGCTTTCTGTGTAAATGGAGAGACTGCAGAGTTAATGGCAATGTTATATGGTTGAAATGGGCTCCTGCCGTGGAGTCAGTTTAAAAAAAAGTGCATTCTGCAGTTTAAATTTGCCTGCTCGATGATTGCCGTGAGGAGAAGAGCCCTCATGAGGAAGAAGAGGCTCATTTGCATGGTGTTGTGTGGTTGGTCAGGCTGAAATCAGTCCCGCCCCTCAGTCAGCTCTTCTGAGACTGCCCCAGCATTCGAGAGGGAGTGAGAGTGCAGTGCGTGTACTGGCAGTGGAGGAGCGTCGCAGAGTATTCAAAGCGCTGTAAACAGTTTAAAAATTGACTTGTTTGTTTAAAATCGGGCTCAACCCACAAATCGATCGTGGAAATAGCGAGTTTGGTGTTGAAAATGACGATCGCTAAGACTGCCCGCCCGTTTGTGTACAGAGGCCTTCAAGAACTGGCTGCAGGCCATTTTACCCCAAAGCAGCAAGTTGCTACTGATAACAGTAAGTAAACCTTCATGAAACTGCTCAATCAGTGATTTTCAGTTATGTCATATTAAATGTAAGGCAGAAAAGCAGTGTAGTTTCATGAAGGCACCATCGTGAAGACCTGTCAGCAAGTGCAAGTCTGTTGGCCATTGAATGTGTGGATGGAAGTGAAATTAGTCTCAGTTTAAAGTTTGAAGTCAGAGAGAGACTGTGGGTTGTAGCAAAATGCAACACTAGTAGAAGCAGGCAATCCTGAGCTAAAATCTGAAGCTTTAGAGGGACTGTAAATAAAATGAATGTTACCAGCTTGTGAAAAGTCAAAGGAAAATCCTGTAAATGTGTTTAAAGCCAGATCAGAGCAAGTTGTGCAGTTTGAGTAAAAGTTATCAGTAGCTTGTGTAAATCGGGTGCGCAGTGGCTTGACCCAGATTCTAAATGTTGATGCACAGGAGTGCTGCTGCCACCATTACAGGGTGGGGTAGTAAAGTAAACACAGCAGCAGAGGAGCCATTTTAAAACTACATAGTGTGTTCAATAAAGTGGGACTTTCAGTTACCGTGAACTTTTGTTTATTTTTCTGCAGTTATGGCCTCAGGACCAACTCGTTACTACCGGATCATGCCCGGTTGCAGTAACAGCAGCAGTAATAGACTGAGAGATATTGAAAAGTGGTGCTATGGAGGGCAACTGCCTCCTGATGTGGCAATTCTAATTATCCAGTGCGGTATGCCAAATATGCTTGAGTGCTGGAAGGGTCGCCTTCATGATTCCTCACTGTGCTGGATGCCTTCAAAAATATGGCTTGTATAAAGCGCCTCCATCTGCTTGGCCCCACATGGACAAAATTCAGGAATCTGCAGTTGGCAGTACACAGCACCAGGCGGAGCCTGTGGAGGAAGGTACCTCGGGGGAGTGTGGCACAAAGCTAGAGGGTGCAGAGTTAGAGACAGAACCAGAAGTTGAAGTTTCGGATGCTGGATCCCAGAAAGAAAGTTCAGATAAAGCATCAATAGACCCCTGGGGGGGGCCTAGCCCGAGTCTCTTAGGTGAAGATGAGATGCGGGAGGCCTTTGAACGGGAGGTGTCGACCTCTGCGCCTAGTGATGAGTGGATAGTCTCAGGGGTGAGAACGAGTGCTCACTCCTGGGCTCAGATCCTCAGTGAAGAGGAAGATGAGGGGGAACCTACTGTATGTGGCCTTGTGAAAAAGGAACAGATACACAGCCTCAAGATCTTGCCTCAGAGGAATGTATTGAAGAAGGTGGTGATGCCACTGCCCTGGCTTTACAAGAGGAAGAAGTCAGGGATCCGTTTCTAATTTCCTTGAGGATGCGAGGCTGGCAGAACCAGGACTGGCCACCCCCAAGCCAGGCCAGCGGTCTCAGATTTGACCAAAGCAAGTAAAGAGGAGAGACTGATTTGTAGAAAGGCAAATGAGATCTATGGTATGACCTTTCCTACCTTTCCTCGGAAAGACTGGGAGAAGATTGAGAACTGCAGAAAATCCTGGATCTGGGATGAAGCAATGAAAAGTGTGCATCCTGGTGCCAACCCGCATGTAAAGAATAGACTGTTCCACAAAAAGTATACCCAGTGGAAGAGAGGCAGGACACTGTTCATAGACAGAGTGAGAGTGGTGGACGGAAAGGGACGTGAAATCTCCCACTGTGTGAATTATGTGCGCCCAGATGGGGTAATAATTCAAGCCCTGAACCCCTGGTACTATTGGCCTCAGTGCAAGGACCTCCCAGCAATTAAGCCTGTGCCTACAAAATGGAGAACCGAGCAGAGGTAGTCAATACTGCCACACCAGACTGTGAAGTGCCCTTATTGATCCGCCAATATGAATAACCAGGACTCAGGAGCCCCACATTCATCAGTCTACAGTGTACTGTCCTGTCCAGCAACCATCCACTGGCCCACCAGATGACTCTCAGATCCAGAGGACACCAGCCCAGCTGTTTCCTGTTCATCACCTGGTAATCGGATGACGCCGGACCAGATGTTTTTTTTGTTCCTGTTCTAAGGTTCCGTCTCCAGAGATGATATCAGCCCAGCTGTTCCCAGATGTGCCTCCTGTGGTTCCTGGAAGATATCTGCCCAGCTGTATCAGAAGAAATGCTGCAGGAGTATCTGCTGCGGTGCAGGTCAGGTGCCTAGTCTTGTACTACAAATGGCTGGTAAGTCCAAACTTTTCTATCTTTATGACATTGCAGTACACACCCTACACTACAGACTTCAAAAATGTGTGAACTGTCCACAAAGACTCTCCCCTTCGGGACTTTGGCCTGTTAGATGTGTGCTTCACCGGGCTCCGGCCCAGGAGAGACTCTTTATTGGACTAGCCTTCGGGCCTTGTGGTCACTAGTTGGGACTTTTAGGGCACTCCATCCCCCAAATGTGTATTGTAAATAATGTCATTATTGTATTCTAATGTAAATACTGTTTTTCTACTTTTTCTAAAAAATCTTTTTGGATTTTCAGTGTTTTGATGATAGGGTTTTAGGTAGACTGTGTATGCAGATTAGAGTGTTTGTCTTTCTTTTTTCTTACAGGTGTTCCTGGGCAGACAGAAGAGAAGACAAGAAGAGGAGGAGGGGCTCATCGGAGTTCCTCGACAGTGCTTTATTGTGTAGAAATTTAAAGTACTGTGGTGTTATTGTTATGGTTATTGCTGTATTAACCCTTTCCTTCCACAGGTGTGGTTGTGGGGGTAGGGAGGAGGCAGTAAATGGTATTTTAATGGTGTGGTTGCAGGTTGCCCAAGGTTGGGGAGGTCCCCGGGTTGTTTTTTGTTTTTGGAATATTATGTTAGAGGCAGATAGGTTTTCCTTAGAGGGTTGGGGGGATGGACAGGCTGTGGCCCTGACCTGCAGTAGGGACCGTAGTGCTGATCTATCAGGGCTATGCTCTGGATGGTTCTACCAGAGCCACTGGGTGTCCATAGTAAGTGCTGATATGTCAGCTACACGCCTCTAGGCCCTTAGTGCTGCCTGCCTGTGCTTGCACGTGGCAGGAGGGGGCCTGATCACCCCTCCACAGGTAGCACATAGGGTGGGATGGCCTAAGGCCGGGTGCGAATGACTGGGGACAGTCATTTTCCTGGTCAAGGGTGAGTGTAACGCCTTGTTACCGGGGTTACTAGAATCCCAGTAAGACATAGTGGTAGTCAGGAAGGCAGCTTGTGAAACTCCAGTTAAATGGGTTTCACACTGTCTCACTCTGTTCTCAGTCTCAGCTGAGACTGAGAGATGACATCACCAATAGAACTGTCGCAGCTGCATAAGCCACATTGGAATCTGCAGCAGAGGGAGTTAGATAGAACATTGGGAGTTTTCAAAGAGTCAGTCTCCTATGTGCTTTCAAACAGGAAGGGTGAGTTCCTGTTTACCTTCTGTAAGAGAAGGAGGTCAGAGTCTCCTGTTTGCTTTCAAAGAGGAAGGACCAGTTCCAGTTCTGCCTTCAAGTGGTGGAGACCGCTGTTCGGGTCTCAGTGCCCCTCCCTCGGGGGGGGGAGTAATGATCCCCATGTAGATTCCAGGGACAATCCCCTAATTTCTGCAGAAGAAAGAAAGCTGCCTATTTCAGTTTCAGTCTGTGTTTGGAAAGTGTTGGAAGAGTTGAAATTTGCCTGTGGGGCACCTGCAACAAAAGGGTGAGTGTTTGCTCTAATATGAGAGGGCAAAAAATGTGTTTCTTCAGCCTGGGATATGTGAAGAAATCTAGGAATTGAACTTCTATTTGGGAGGCACATAGGACTAGGACAAACAAATTGAGTAGTGTCAAAAGCTAGAGTGCTGTATGAATTCAAATAATATTGTAGAGGGGGTGCGACAGTTCATCCACCATTTAATCTACAGTCAGAAATTTCAGTTTTTCCAGAGAAATGGACGGGTATGGGCTGTGGGAGCTGGAGGTGGGAACACCCTCCATCTTTAGTAACCAGGTCCACCTCACGGATTTCTGCTGTGATTTCTACTTGCCTCATGCGCTTGGCCAGTGATGAGGGAAGTACCCAGACGTGGGTCGCAAATGGGAAAATCTCTCTAGGAGTCAAGATACTCTAAGTGGTGTGGAGAGCCACAACAAGTGTAAGGAAAATTCTCTTTGTGAGATGGGAGTCAGAAGAAATAAGGAGGAAATCACTCTAGGAGTCGCAGACTCTAGGTGGTGTGGGGAGCCACAACAAGTGTAAGGAAAATTCTCTTTGTGAGACGGGACTGAGAAGAAGTAAGAAGGAAATTTATAGGAGTCACAGACTCTAAGTGGTGTGGGGGCCACAACAAGAAAATGGGTTCATTCTTCCAATGACCATTCAAGTGGGTCGGCAGCGGAGACGGCCAGTCGGGCTGTACTCCAAAGCGCAGTAAGTCCGGCTGTGTGCCTGGTGGGTCCAGAGCCTGAAAACAGTAGAATTGGTTCATTCTTCCAATGGACCACCTTATAGTCTCTAATCTGCATTACCAATAAATGTAGCCCCATGGGGGTCCATCTATGCTTTGTTGTGTTCAGCTAGTTGTGAATAAAAGCCACGCTGTAAAATCCCATTCCTGGTTCTGGACATTACAGTTATTGCTTCCTGTGTTCGGATTTACTTGGGTGCCCCTGTGCAGAGTAGCCAAACCTAGGTTCCCTTGTGCCAGGTAAGCTCATACTCCCCGAACCCAGGTCCCCACCAGGTATTGCTGCCAGCGCTAACAGCGTGCCACCTGTCATTTTGGTAAAATGGCAGGGGTGAGGGGTTACACTAATCAACCTGATTCCCCCTGGTCCTTGTTATCTCCACTTAAATAAATCAGATTGCTTGTTTTGCAAATGTACACTGGCTAGTTTTGTATTCATGGGGAAATACTGCACAGTGAATGTGGTGTAACTGTACCATACTTTTCAGGGGGTCCCTGGAGTGAGCTGACTGGTTCCAGCCTGGGAGTAAGTGTATATGGTAAGGACATTGAAATTGAACTGCGTGGGCCACTAGTGGGAAGAAAGGGGGGTTGCAGCAACTCAGAGAGCTGTGACCGAGTCAATCTCGACTGTTCTAACCCCGACCTCTGGGTGGAGGCACCCGCCAACAGATCTGGGCCCCTCACCCTGCTACAGGTAGGGCAGGCAGGGGTAGTAGCCCTTGGGATAGTGCCCCCTGTGGGTTACATGTAAGTATATCCTTCTGAATTTAGAGTTGTAAAGTGAGGATGTCTGACTGCAATAAAGCTCTAGGCAACCACCAAACCAATAGAGGGGCTTTTGCTGAGTTCTTGGAAGGTGGAGTGACAACTGGGCCCATTGCTCACCAGCAGACATAACTGTTGTTGGAACAACTCCACCAGGGGAGAGGCAGTGTGCTTCAGCATGCATGGCGTCAGCCCTGCCCTGCCCCTTATGCAGATGAGCAGTGCTCATGTATGGGATTCTGATGCATAAATGCTGTTTGTGGCACAAAAACAGACAAAGGTAGTTAAAAGTGGAGACAGAACAAAGGACAGGTAGCAGGAGAAACACTCCTGACTAGGGAGGGGGAGTATGGGAACAAGGAGTCAGGGGATTGCTGGGGGGTATATTTAAGTCAACTGAAACAGTGGGGAGCCTCTTTGTTTCGGCTGGTTTCAAGACAACCACCCACCAACCCCAAAATAAGAGAAGGAGCATGAAGGGTATGTTAAAGAGGATAGGGAGCCAGCCTGGTGGTGCAAAGGGTTGAGGCATCACTCCTCACCTGCCACCATGCCAGTGACCCGGGTAGGGAGCAACCTTGGGGCACCAGGGTTGACCAGGGAGAGGAAGATCAATTGTCTAATGGACTGCTCTCCTCCTCTAGGGGGAGGGTAGGACAGTTCCCAATGCTTGCCTGTCTCCTGGTAGAGGCTGGGAGAAAGGCAGCTCAGGCCAGCAGATCGGGAGATGGGGCAGAAGTTGGTGCACATCACATGGGAGTGCACGACATGTGCCTGGATGCCATTGTACACAGTGTCTCCAGGAGGATCCAGAACACCATTAAATGCTGGCGGCTGGATGACAGTGGGAACCTGCAGGTACCACTACCAGATTAACTGGGCTTGCCAGCCCAAACTGGTTCTGGTCATTGGTTGGGGGCCTGCGGCCCAGGGCCCCCTCACTGACCCTGCCAGGGTGGGCAAACCCTGGGGGAAGAAGGCTGGTGGCAGTCCTGGTGGACGTTGGGGGGATGGGGCTGGGGCACCCTCCTGAACAAGGGCCAACTGGTAGAACAAACAGACTAAGAAAAAAAGGATGGTGGGCCCAGGACAACAGGAATATAAAGGATATAGAGTTATCCATGTGCAGGGGTAGCCCACTGAGAGACAGAGAGAGAGAGAGTATGGCCTGATTTACTTTGGGTATGTGTGTGTCCCATTTTACAACAGGCATCCCTTAAACAGTCAAGAGGTGGGAGGCTCGCAGGGTGGCATGACCCAATTTACAGCAGGCAGGCCCTGAGCCAGGCAAGAGTGAGTGACAGGGCCCAATTTATATCATGCTTGGGTAATAGGTGGCATGATCTGATTTACATTGGGCTTGCAGCCAGACACAATTTCTGACATGATGTGCAATTATTGCTGATATTGTTGGAACAGCTGCTCTGACTTGCATCACCGAGACCTGGCTGGATGAATATGCCGGCCCCATTTTGGAAGCGGCAATTCCAGTCAGGTACTCAGTGATACACCACCTGAGATTGGACTGTGGGGGGCGAGCTATCTCTTTTAAGACCGAGTTGTTCAATTGGTGTACCAGCACAGGAAACTGAATCCTTTGAATGTACTGTGTAGCTGGTGTGGGCTGCAGGATAACTTCGCTCACCGTCCACCTGGGGACAAAAATCATTCCTGCAGGAAGTGGTAGACTTTGCCATTGACATGCCATTGAGTAGTATTCCAACTGATGGTTCAGCTTATTATCAATGCTTGGCCGACTACCTAACTCTTGCCTTTCTCGATAGCACTTCCTCCAGTTGATGACATCACTGGGCTTCACACAGATTGTTTCCTCAGCTACCCATAATCACGGTCATTCTCTGGATTTGATTTTTCTCCTGGGGATTGAGGCCTCTGACTTGGGGGTGGAACCTGTCAGTTGGTCCGACCATTACACCATGAGGTTCAATTTCTGCTCCCTCCTTGGTAGGTCTGCCTCTGTGGAGATGGTCAGTTACTGCCCTTTATGGAATGTGAGCCCTGAAGACCTGGTGGCGGTGATTGACCTCTCTGAGCTTCCTGATGCCAGCTCAGGTCCAGAGCCGTTGGTCCTGGCCTATAATAAGGCCATCTCCATGGCCCTTGACCTGATTGCTCCTGTCCACATTCATCCCCTTCCACTTCACCCTCGGGCCCCTTGGTTCGATGGGTCCTTGAGGGAGTTGCGGTGGTTGGGACGAAGGTTAGAACGTCGTTGGTGGAAATTCGCCCTGGAGGCCGACCATCTTA
The DNA here is from genome assembly GCA_016271365.2 of Neoceratodus forsteri. Taxonomy (NCBI): domain Eukaryota; kingdom Metazoa; phylum Chordata; order Ceratodontiformes; family Ceratodontidae; genus Neoceratodus; species Neoceratodus forsteri. Next base: position 325,473,746 of record CM028136.1, read on the forward strand.
GTTTGGTGGAGCACTATCACTCCTACCAATCAGTGATCTCCCGTAAGAAGGCAGAGTTCCTGTCCAGGGAGATTGCTGTCACTCAGAACCGACCAGCTCAACTCTTCCGAACTGTGGACAAGTTGTGCAACCCAACCTGTCTGCTGCTCCATCGAGCTTTTTCACAAAAGAAGTGTGATGAGCTTGCTCGATTATTTGTGAATAAGGCGGCCAACATCAGGTCGGAGATCCTCTTGACGCACTCTAAGGGGGATGCTGTTGGTCAGTGCTCGGTCACTATACCTCATACTTCCTGGAGTACCTTTGACCTGCCGGAGTTTGCGAATATTATGCGGATTGTCCAGGGGATGCGCACTACGTGCTGTGGTTTAGATCCTGGCCCAACTTCCCTGATTTTGGGTTGTTATGAGATCATTGGCCCAGTTCTGGCTCAGATTGTCCAGTGCTCCTTGGAATTGGGTGAGGTTTCAAGCTCCCTGAAGGAGGCGGTGGCGACACCCCTTCTGAAGAAAGCTTTGTTGGACCCAGACACTCTAGCTAACTACAGACCTATCTCAAACCTTCCCTTTATAGGAAAGGTTATTGAGAAAGTAGTGGCAACTCAAATGGAGAACCATTTGACCATCCATAATGTCTACTGAACCTCTCCAGTCTGGTTTCAGTAAGAGGCATAGCACTGAGACTGCTCTGGTTCGGGTGCTCAATGATCTCCTGATGGCGAGAGATTGGAGAAACCGTTCCAATCTGGTATCCTAGATCTGTCTTCAGCCTTTGACACTGTAGACCATGGGGTGCTACTCGAGCACCTGAGGTCCATCTGTGGCCTGACAAGTACAGGTGGTACCCGAGGACTGGAGGATGGCAGATGTGATTCCCCTTCACAAAAGTGGGAGCAAGGCAGAAGCAGGAAACTACAGACCTGTTAGTTTAACCTCAGTGATAGGGGAAAATGATGGAATCACTTCTGAAGGAAAGAATTGTCGAGTATCTAGAGGCCAGAGGGGCACAGGACCCTAGGCAGCATGGACTCACAGTGGGAAGGTCATGCCAGACGAATCTGATAGATTTCTTTGACTGGGTGACCAAAGTAGTAGATCAGGGAGGAGCTGTGGACATGGCCTACCTAGACTTTAGCAAGGCATTTGACACAGTCCCACACAAAAGATTAATATACAAGTTAGCCAGCCTGGGAGTGGGTCCCAAGATGACAGCCTGGGTAAAGAATTGGCTGGAGAATAGGACACAGAGAGTAATAGTAAATGGAGTCCACTCAGAAGAAAGGAGGGTTACTAGTGGGGTACCACAGGGTTCAGTATTAGGACCGGTCCTCTTCAATGTCTTTATAAGCGACATTGCAGAAGGACTGGAAGGAAAAGTATGTCTCTTTGCAGATGACACAAAGATCTGCAACAGAGTTGATGCACAGGGTGGGGTGGAAAGGATAAGAAGGGACTTGGCAAGGTTAGAGGAATGGTCAAATGTATGGCAGCTTAGATTCAATGCTAAGAAGTGCAAGGTAATGCGCCTGGGAAACAAAACCCAGGGAAGAGTACACAATGGGGTGAGATACTAACAACAACAAAATGGAAAGGGACCTGGGGGAGTCATATCAGATGATCTAAAGGTGGGCAAGCAATGTGAGAGGGCAGCAAGGAGGGTGGGGGATACTGGGATGCATCAGGAGAGGCATCACCAGTAGAAAACAGGAAGTTATTATCCTCTATACAGACAGCTGGTGAGACCCCATCTGAGTACTGTGTGCAGTTCTGGAGACCCAATCTCTGCAAAGACATAGACAGGATGGAAGCTGTCCAGAGGAGGGCAACAAATGGTGCAGGGTCTGCACGGAAGACATATGAAGAGAGATGAAAGGAGCTTAATATGTATAGCCTCGAGGAAAGGAGGAGAGGGGACATGATAGAAACGTTCAAGTATCTCAAGGGAATCAGCAAAGTCCAAGAGGTAGCATCTTTAAAAAAAGGGTGTGCAAGAACAAGACGGCACGATTTGAAGATGGGGGGCTCAGAGGTAATTTAAGAAGTATTTTTCACAGAGAGGTTGTGGATGCATGGAACAGCCTTCCAGAGGAGGTTGTGGAGTCAAAATCCGTGGTGGAATTCAAGCATGCATGGGACAGTCATAAGGCAATTCTAGGGGGTGTGGGTAGGAAGAAGTAGGCTGCTGGTTAACTAGGATCTGCAGCTTATCCAGTAGGTAGGGAAATGGGCAGACTGGGTGGGCCAAGCGGTCCTTATCTGCCGTCAAATTCTATGTTTCTATGTTTCAAATTCTATACAGTCGTTAGGTGGTTCAAAGCTTCCCTAACTGGTAGAACTCATAGAGTTGTGTTGGGGATTTTTAATTCTGACTCGTTCCCTCTGTCCTGTGGGATCCCTCAGGGCTCGGTGTTGTCACCTATGTTGTTTACAGTGTATATGTTACCCCTCGGAGACATTGTAAGATGGTATGGGCTGAGGTTTCACTGCTATGCTGATGATACCCAGCTCTACCTGTCTTTTGCTCCAGACTAGGTTAGTGCTCTCTCAGTATTTAATAACTGCCTTGCTGAAATCCAAGACTGGATGAATTCGAGCTGCTTAAAGTTGAAAGCAGGAAAGACCGAAGTTATGGTCGTGGACCCAGGTCACAGGATAGAGGGGTTGAGGACTGATCAGCCTTCTGGATTATTTCTGGAGGGCACTCAGATCCTTACCTCTGAACGGGTGTGCGACCTGGGAGTGGTGCTTGACGATGGGCTAACCCTTCGTTGTCAGGTGTCAGTAGTCATTAAGTCTGCCTTTTATCATCTTAGGAACATTGCCAGGGTCAAACACCTTGTTCCGTCCAGCGATCTGCCTGTGTTGGTCCACGCCTTTGTGACCTTGTGCCTTGACTACTGCAACTCCCTTTACTTGGGGCTTCCTGGGGTTGATATCCACCGCTTGCAGCTAGTGCAGAACACTGCTGCTCGATTGTTGACAGCAGTGTCTCGGAGGTCGCATATTATCCCTGTGCTGCGTGATCTGCACTGGCTGCCGATTCAGTGGCAGATCACCTTCAAGATAGGTTTATTGACCTAAAAAGCCCTAAACGGACTTGGTCCTGACTACTTGAAAGAGCTTCTGATTCCCTACACCCCTGTGCAACAGTTCTGCTCAGCTGACGAGGGGTTGCTGGAGATTCCCAGTGTTAATTTGAAATCTTCTGGGGCAGTGCATTTATGTTTGCAGCCCCTACCCCCTGGAATTTTCTGCCCCGTTAGCTCCGGGAATGCGTGACCATGGGGGGTTTTAAACAGGCACGTAAAACTTTTTTGTGGAATCAGGCTTTTCAGTGAACTGTTATTATTTGTTATTGTTGTTTCATTCACAAATTGCTACAGTTTTTTGTAATCAAATGTTAACACTGTAAAGTGCCTTGATATTTGAAAGGCACTCAAAAATAAAGTTATTATTATTATTATTATTACAAAGTAAGTGGACAATTTGTCAATTTGATCAGTGTTGTAAATTTGTAAATATATCCTTCTGAATTTAGAGTTGCAAAGTGAGGATGTTAGAGTGCAATAAAGCTGTTGGCAACCACCATAACAATGAAAGGGTTTTGTTGAGTTCTTGGAGAGAGGAGTGACTGACAGTGACGGTAGCAATCCCTTTGCTCCCCTGTTTTTCTAGCATACTGGTCCAGGTGCCGGTGACCCAGCACTTAAACAATATGCTGGCACTTGGCTTCAGCATGACAGTGTAGCTGAAGTATTGCAAGTACTGGCATGCCAGTGTGGGTGCTGAGTCTGCATGTGATCAGGACATGCCTGTGCAAGACACGGCTACAGTTGCTACTGTAATAAAGAAATGTTTACAATGATGTTCAATCCCCCACACACACACACAAAAACAGAAACAAAAAGTTGTTATATGTCTGTTTTACACTGAATATCATTGCTAAAATTGTAATCACTGAACAATACACTTAGTTTGCCACAACTTAGAACCCCCTCTCCTCCTGTGGTAACCCACAACACCAGGATACAAATATGTGTATTGTAACAGAGGGTATTCCTCTCTTTGGATAACCAGATTGAGAACTATAAGTACTGAATCACTCCTTCCAGGGTATCTGTCATGATGGCTGATGCAACATAAATGCACTTGGCTGGCACCCATACCTCACAGCATACCCAAGGCATAAATATTTTTAATAATGTCACATGCACTGTCTTGCCTTATTGTTTGACACCCACTCTCAAAAATAAAAATCCATTTGAAGAATAAAATGACTAATAAAAAATAGCTGAATCAATGAGTGGATCTGGTTCCAATATGTCATCCAACTCGTCATGAGCCTCTGACTCTGCAACTACAATCTCCACCATGAACACAAGCTCAGAAGTTGGATGGGTCCTCTGTATCTAGTCCAGCTCATTAAAAAATGGGCATGTTACCTGGAACCATAGGATTTCTTATTACCATGCTTGGTTTTCAATATTTCACTTTTAGTTATTTTTGTCTATGTTGCTTTGCTGATTGCTCAAGCCCATCCTCTAACAAAAAATAAGATATTTTCTGATATATTTTAATATTCAGATGGTAAGTAGTCAGTTCATTCTGAATATAATCCTGAGACCAGAATTCGATCAATAATCTGGTAGCCTCAGCAGATCAGTTTACTGCTCTGTCACTGATGCTAATTAACTGTGTATGTGAACAAGTAATGGGGGTCAATATTTAATTTTTGAAGCACTGAACAGTGAAAAAAGTAGAGTTGCTTAAGAACTTACTGTAACAGTAAATCTTCGAGAGAATCTTTTGCTGCAGGTCATTACATACAGGAATACTCCTGCTGCAGGCATGAGTCCATCGGGATGATTCATGAGCAGTCGACTTGGGACCACCCCCACTGTACCACATGCTGTGTCCTGACAGGTATAAAAGGGGGTGGTCCCAGAATCTCCTTCGTTCTTTTCCCCTCAGTGACTGCAATGAAATTGCAGAGAGGCATTCAAGGGGGAATTGAGGAGGAACAGGGAGCTCATCATCCTACTAGAGCAGAAACCAAGGGGGATGGAAGAAGGGGTCGGATGACCTGCTGCAAGAGATTCTTCAAAGATCTACTGTTACGGTAAGTTCTTATGCAACTGTACTATCTTCATCAAGGAAATCTCTTTTCAGCAAGTTATTATATACAGGAAGAGCCCCCAGCAGTTGGGAGACAAAAGGAGGAGGCATAGCCCATTAGAAATTTAGGACAATAGGCCTTGCAGAACAGCTCTGCCAAAAGCCGTACATTTTTCTGAGGCAATGTCGAGACAGTAATGCTTTGTGAAGGTATGGACTATGGACCATGAAGCAGCCTCACAGGTATCAATGGCAGAGATGCCTTTGAAGCACGCTGTAGAGGCCACCAATCCCTTCATGGGGTGGGGTTTTACCACTCCTAGAAGAGGCTTGTGGTATTTGTTGTAACAAAAAGTGATGCAGCTGGCCAACCAAGTGGACAAGCACAGCTTAGAAACAGTAACGCTCTCTTTTCCGGGTCAGAAGAAAAAAACAGTTGTTCAGATCTGCACACTTGTTTCATGCAAGCAGTATAACATCTCATTATTCTATGCACATTCAAAGTCTGGAGCAAGGATTAGCCCTGGGTTAGCCAGCTCCACAAAGTAAATAGGTAAATGTATAGCCTGGTTTAAAGTAAATTCAGAAACCACTTTGGGGAGAAATTTAGGATTAGTACAGAGGGAAATCATATCCTTGTGAAAAATCAGGTAGGGCTCCTTGCACATTTTATTTATTTATTTATTTATTGAATTTTGATGACCGGGTAGGCCCACTGGGCCCCGAAGGTCCCTTTTTCAGGGATGACCCGGGAATAACAGCACATGATATTATAAACAGTTGAAACATATGCATATACAGGTTATCATGGGTATACAGTATTCGGCTGTTTACACATAGCAGTAGTTATAAGGATTTCATATATCTAGTTGGTAAGTTGTTATTCATTACATTCTTCATTTGTCCTACATATTAGTGAGACAGTACTGTGGATTCATTAGGTAACATAGTTCAAGAGCATTAGGATGGTTCAGAGAGGGGGAGGAAAAAGTTAGTGCTACACTGTTGGGGGGGTTAGATATTTTAGTTTGGTAAGCAGGATAATTGTGGTCATTCTAGTAGTGTCAGGTGTGGTGGCACTGGCAAACGCTTGTTGATAGAAGATAAGTCTTGAGTCTTGTGCGGAAGCACGGCACCGATGGGGTTTCTCGTACCTCCAACGGGAGGTTGTTCCACAAGAAAGGTGCAGCATGTGAGAAAGATTTCTGGTCTGCCTTAGTCCTAACCTTGGGGACCTCTAGCAACGTTAGGCCCGAGGACCTAAGGCTGCTCTGGTTTCTTTTTACTGTGACGAGTTCCCCAAGACTCATTGGAGGTGAGGGGCTAATTATCTTCTTTGCCAGGCAGAGTACAGGGTAACTGAGGCGAGCTTTGAAGGATGGGCAGTTAAGCTTTGCTAACGCCTCACAGTGGTGGCTCCTAGAGTGGGATAAGGTGGCAAAGTGGGTCACCTTGTTGTATAGAGTCTGTAATTTGCCGTACTCCAACTTTGTAATACCCTGAATGACCGGGGAAGCATATATTAGTGTTGGAAGTAGGACACTAGCTGCAATAGCAGTCCTAGCTTCTGGGGTTAACAGTTCCTTGAGCCGATACAGTAATCTGAGTTTTGTATGGATTACTTTAGTGACTTGGTTCACATGTTGTTTGAACATGAGACCTTGGTCAATGGTGAGGCTGAGGTACTTTGTCGAGGGGATTACTTCCAGCTGGTTGCCCTCCAGGGACGAGAGTTGGAGTAGTTGTGATCTATCTTGTCCAAGGGCTCTTGGTCCAAACAGCATGGCTTTGGTTTTATTGCTGTTAAGGACCATTTTGTTCTTGATGAGCCACTTCTCCATGATGTGAATATCCTTTTGGAGAGAAGTGCGTAGGTCATCCAGGTTGTCCGAGGTTTTGTAGATAACAGCATCATCCCCATATTGGATTATGTTGCTACTTCCACAGTGTTTGTGCAGTTCATTTACTAACAGCGAGAACATAAGAGGCCCTAGTAAAGACCCTTGGGGTACTCCATCCTTTAGGGACTATGGTTTGGAGAGTTTATCCTGCCACCTGACCCTCTGAGTGCAACCAGAGAGGTAGCTTTCCACGATTTGAGGGCGTGGGCATCGAGGCATATGCGGCGGAGTTTGCATGCAACTCAGAAATACACCTTCCAGACATAATAGCACCTAAAAATATAGTTTTCCAAGTGAGAAAACACAGCCCACATGAAACCATGGGTTCAAAAAGGCTCAGTGCAAGATTTCAAGTACAAAATTCAGATCCCAAAGAGGGACAAGGTCCCTAATAGGGGATTTGAGATGAAGGATACCCTTCAAAAAAGTTCTTACAACAGGCAGTTGGGAAAGGGGCTTTTCCTCCAGGAAAACATGGAAAGCTGAAATGACTGACATATGTATTTTGATGGAGGAGTACTTAAGACCACCCTCTGAAGAGCAAATAGTCCAACACAGTTTGTGGGGGATGAGAATAAGGGTCTATATCCTTGTCAGCAGCCCAGAAGGAAAAACACTTCCATTTCATGGAGTAGAAGAACAGGTAGAAGATTTTTGGGCTGCCTGAAGCACCTCTGCCACAGCAGGGGAGACCCAGAATCTAGAGAGGACTAAGTCCTCAGGAACCATGCGAGAAGATGCAAGGATCAGCAGGTTTGGATGTAGAAGAGTCCCCACTGCCTAGGACAGTAGGACAGGACAAATGGGAAGAGGATGAGGTTCCCTGACAGACAATTTATGGAGCAATGGGAATCAAACCTGTCTTGATCAAAAAGGAGTAATGAGTATCAATGTTGCTCTGTCCCTGGAAAGTTTGAGTAGAACTCTCTGTATGAGAGGGAAGGGCGGGAAAGTGTAAGGAAACCTTCCCATCCAGGAATGAGACAATGCATCCAGCCATAAAGTTCCAGGACCTGGCTCTAGTGAGCAATAAATAGGCAGTTTTGTGTTGTGCGGAGAGGAGAACATACCCACGTCTGGTCTGCCCCAGAGGAGGAAGACATCCTCCAGAAGATCCAGCAGAAGCTCACATTCATAATTTTGACTTTCAGACCTGTTCAGTGTATCTACCAGGATATTCCAAATACCTGGGACGTGGACTGCAATGAGATGCATCCCATGCTGGATTGCCCAGTACCACATATGCATTGCTTCTCTGCAAAGAGGATAAGAATGGGTACCTCCCTGTTTGTTCAGATAATTAACCATTGTGGAACTGTTGAACTGGAGGTTCAAATAGCCTGGGGGAGGAGGGACTCAAAAGTTTGTAGGGCGTAGAGAATCGCCCTCATTTCCAAAAGGTTGATATGTAATTGTGTCTCGAGAAGACTCCAAGAGCCTTGGGATTGAACATGCAGTAGATGTGCACCCCAAGCTGAGGGGGTTGCATCTGTTGTCAAAATGAGGTTTGGAGCAGTCATTTGGAATGGGGCATCACAGAGAAGATTGCCCAGGGAGAGCCACCACTGGAGGTCCTGGACCACCAGGATGGAGATCAGAACAGGGGCTTTGAAATCATTCGTATGCTGCTCCTACTGGACCCACAGGGTCCATTGAAGAATCCGCATGTGTAATCTTGCATGAGGAATGGTGGGTATGGCAGCCACTATATGTCAAGAAGGCAAAGGCATGAGCGAGCCATGGCAAACCAACTGTTGTACAACCAGTATGCCAAAAAAAATGAGCACTTTAGCCCTGTCTTTGGAAAGGAAAGCCATCTCTAGGGAGGTGTTTTGAACCACAGCTATAAACTGGAGACTCTGTGAGGATTATGTGGGATTTTGGTACATTCACCATGTTCTCTAATGTGGAAAAGAGGTAAAGAGTCTGGGACAGGGTAGACTCCAAGAATGCCCTGGAGGAGGCCTTGAGAAGCCAGTCATCCAGGTATGGAAAGACATAAAGGCCTCTTCAGTGAAGGGCAGTGGCTACTACTGCTACACATTTGGTGAATACCTAAGGTGCCAAGGACAGCCTGAAAGGGAGAGCTCTGTACTGATAATGATGACCCTGAAAACAGAAGCAGAGAAATCACCTGTGAGCAGGGTGCATCAGAATGTGAAGGTAAGCATCCTTCATGTTCCGAGAGCAAAGCCAGTCCCCCATAGTTAGAAGAGGGAGGAGCAACTGCAGGGTAACCATTTGAAACCATTTGTACTCTATATAGAGACTGAGGTTTCTGAGGTTGAGATGGGAAGTAAGTCCCCGTCCATTTTGGGACCAGAAAAAAATGGGAGTAAAAACTCCTTCCCCTTTGTGGTAATGGGACAGGTTCTATAGCCTGTTTTGTCAGTAAGGCTTGGATTTCTGCCTGTGGGGCAGGCTCCTGGTCCAGGGGTAGTGAGAGACCCTTGAAAGTAAAGGGGGTGGACAGCTTGTGAGATCTAGAGTGTGGCCAGACTGCACCAATTGAAGGACCCATGCATCCAAGGTGATTGCTTGCCAGCCTGTCAGATGAAGGGAAAACTTGCCCCCATAGCCATGGGATGTGTCTCGGGTCCCACAAACTAGGGGGAGGCCTCAGGAAGAAGGCTGCCTCTGTTAGGGGGCTGCCAGGATAAAGCAGGTGGTTTTTGTGAATGGCTCTGGGTCCAGGCAGGGAGACCTGAGCCTTATGTTTAGTCCACTGCTGCTGTCTTGGGGCTGATCTTTGATGTGGAGCGGGTCTATGGAAATTACCTTTAGGCTTTGCCTTGGTATCATAGAGGGAATGTATAGATTGTAGAGTATGGCCAGAGGCCTGCAAGGATGTTGGAATATCCTGAGTCTGAGTACCAAACAGCTTTTTCCCTTAAAAGGAGCTTTAAGGATGGAATGCTGTACATCTGGGGCAAATCCAGAAATCCTGAGCCAAGCATGGTGGCAAAGACAAATGCCAGGCTGTGGCAATAGGGTCCATGGTCTCATAAGCTGCTCTCAGTAAGTGTCGGTCAACCACCAAGGCAGTGGAAAGCTTGGCATTCAGATCCTCTTCAGGGACTGAGTCCGGGAGAGACTGAACAGAGCCTTGAGTAGCTTTAAGAATCTCCTCCTGATATTTAAGGAGGTGACCCATGTAGTTCAGAATTCTAATAGTGAGAATAGAGGAAGAATAGATACGCTTTCCTAGGACATCCAACATTTTGGACTCCTTATCAGGTGACTGAGCACTAAGATGCTTTGCCCGAGCTTTTCTATTGTGCACCGCATTAATAACTATAGAGTCTGCCAATGGTGGGTTGGCAAAATATGGATGTTCTAAAGGGGCCAAATAAGTCTTATCACCCTTATGAGGAGCCAAAGGGACAGAAGACAGCTGTTGCCAGGTGGCCAAAATAGCATCCTCATAGGCTTCCATTAAAGGAGGGGCTAAGGATGGGCAGGAGGGAAGGCCGAAATAATCCGCCAACTTCCTCCTGGAGGCATTCTGGTCAGTTTCCTTAAACCCAAAAGTTTTCTGCAAATGTAACATAATGTCAGAAAAACTAGGATCATCTAGGGGAGAATAGGGAAGAGTGGCATCGGGTTCCTTCACAGGGAGGAAGCCTAGGAAACAGACAAGGGAGATATGGGTTCATGACCCAAAACATCCTCCTGAAGGTCCATGGTCCCTGTCATCTCCCTCAATGTCCTGTAGAACACAGCCTTGAGAAGCCAGGGAAGAACTAGCCATCCTAGATGCTGAAGAATGTCTGGAGGGCATAGAAACAGGAGCTAAAGGGACAGTCCCCAGAGAAGTGGGGGTGGGCTTAGTAAGACCCAGAATGGTCTAAACCAAGTCATGCACATCAACGGAAGCACCACAGAAGATCGACGGCAACAGCAGCGACATCCCCCACAACGACACTGTGGACCCGATGCAAAATACCCTGATGCACACCAGCCCAATGGACAGATCTACGATCCTTGGCAACGCACATCCCGATAGACACCACCACAACCAGCAATAGAACGATGCACTACACAACAATCACCAATGAGAGCAAGCCGCTGAGAGCGCAGCCCCCCCGACAGTGCAGTGACACTGTTTGGATATGCCGACTGCAAACCATGGACAATGGTTCTGGCTGCTATGCAGGTATCGACTGGCACAGTGTTGTGTTCTGCCTAATTAATGCAGTGCATTATGACCATCTGCAGGAGGCATAAATTCCTCCCATTTACAACCTCCCGTGTCCACCCCCTTTTCACCTACCCCTTACCCATTTCCACATTCCCTTATCATCCCCAACTCCTTCTTCCCTTTTCCATTGAGCCCTCTGTTCTGTTCAATGCATCCTGCTGGTAGACATCAAATGTCAACAGTTCACACTTGTCCCTGTATGGACACTGAGCACCGTTCACTGTGGGGGTGTGATGCCATGGATTGCAGGGCACTGTTGCTGTGGTCGGGTTGTGCATGTCGCTGTGGTGGCATCATTGCGGGGGTGTCATTCTCACTACATGTTTCCCACATCAACCATGGCCAGTTGTGGAGAGGTCTGACTGGAACTAGTGTGTATGGACTGGATTGGCATAACCAAGGATATAGGCTCAGGCTGAGGTACCAGGCAAGCCATCGATGTGGGGAGAACATAAGTCCCCAGAACATTCGATGGAGCTGTGGAAAAGTTTGAGGAACCCAGCAAGTTCAGACCCAGCCTAGCAGGCAAGGGTGTGGATGGAGCCATCAATGAAAGATGCCAAGAACCTTTAGAAGGGGGTGGCAGCATGGGAAACTGCAATTGAAAAACCCCAGCTGCCTTCGACAAAGGAGTCGTCGACGAGCCGGAAGCCAAAACGCCAGAGGTCATCGACAGTGTAGAAGATGACATGGCTAGGCTGGGCATTGGTGGGGAGGAGGCAGAAACCACATGTTTACTCTTTTTTATTTTTATTTTTTTGATGATATCTTGGTGAACACCTGTGAGCTGATGCTCATTCGTTGGTTCCACATCAGTAACAAGAAGAAATTGAACAGGTACATTGCATTACATACAAGGCATTACATTTCAAGCAAGTACAAAATTGTACTGGTACAAAACAATACATTACAAGCAAGGTAGACAATAAATTGGTGTGGATTGCAAGATTGGAATAGCATTTAGCTTATTAAGACACTGCTATGGCATTGGTGAGAAGGTGTCTGCTGCCCTCTGCTCCTACAATGCCAACCTCAGAGTGCAAGAGTGTGAACAGATAATGGACAGGGTAACCCTCCTGTCTGCTTGTGGGTCTGAATAACCTTTATTCTCAAGTTCTGGGGGATTCAAACTGTGAACCTTATGCTAGCGTACCCAAATGTACAGGCTCAGATAATACTGTCTTCAGGGGATTCAGTATATCTTTTGCCTAAAGGCACCTAACCAGGTATCCAAAATTAACCCCTAAAACTCTATAAAAGACCTTAGGTAGATTCTTACCTTTTCCCAGTTTAGTAACACCATCAAGCTTTTGAACAGTTGTCAAACTTAACCATCTATACGTAACATGCAAAAAAAGAACTTGCAGACACCCAGGCAGTCTTTTGAATAAAAGGTTTGCTAAAATTGGATAAAAATATGTAAAATGTAAACACAGAACACTATATCAAAGAGCATACAATCACATAGAGAAAAATAAGGAAAACTACAGACAAACTCCTACCAAAGTACATTTAGATCTTTTCTATCTAATGTATTACCTCGAAGTGCTTATCAGAGCTGTATCTTTCCACAGTCCCAAGATAGTATATGTAACAACAAAGTTTGGAAACAGTATTCAGTTTAAAACACTGTGTCTCCACACCCCTTCTATGAGTCATCTAGCTCCTCCTTTTAGAACCAAACAATACAAACATGATTTCCTGTCAGGAGATATTTTAAATAATATGACTTCAGCAAAAACTAATTTCCCAAATTATGACAGTCTTTAATCAAGCCTTTCCTTTGAACTGGTGGCTGGTTTCTTATTTTCCCAAGGAACATCAACATTTTTCCAACTCTGCCATACGTCACTTAGGTGCAAATATAGCCAACAGGAATCAGCTAAGTTATGTCCTGTCCTGTAATAAAATGCATATTTAGCTTCCCAACTTCAGAGGCAGGAGGTCATAAATAGGCCATAAAATGCAATTTCTCAAGGAAGTTAATTACATTACAGAGATCTCCTGGTCAGTTTAATACATCATTGTTGCTTCACTGAAACCTGGGGGGTGGGGGGGCACCTATGGAATCCCAGACTGTCTTATGTGAGACAATGACAAACTATATTTTTATATTACAAATATCATACAGCAATCATAACCAGCTGGCCAAGCGTCACACTTGCGTCAGAGAGTTAAGCCTACTTGTGGGGGGGAGAAACAGTGGAGAACAGGCAAAGCTGCAGCATAGTGAAGTTTATGCCTGCATAAGGGGTTATGAACTGACTTAAGAATGGTTGGAGACAGTGGGACTAGGAGAGCAGCAGACGGGGAGCATGATGGTGGGGACAGTGAGGGAAATGGGTGCCCAGTGGGGAGGGAGGAGGGGGTAGATGGGGTGGTGACAATGAAGGCTGTAAAGGTAGGTGCCCCTAGGATTAGGTTGAACACTAAGTGCTACTGCTTTATATTGGTCCAAATGTAGGAAAGTTGTTTTGGTCATCGTGAATGGACAACACAGTCACAATTGTCATCTGTGGCAAGGTGCTGCCTGAGCTTATGCTTGAAAGCACCAATAGTTGTGGTATCAGAGATGGCTGAAGGAAGGGCTTGGTCCAGTGTGGTGCACGGTAGTAGAATGCACATTGACCCTGTGCAGTGTGGCATCTTGGTTTGCTGAAAATTTGGCTGTGGGTGCTTCTGGTCAGCCTGACACTTACATGGCACATGAGCAGATTCTGGACTTCTGGTGGCATCTGATTTAGTGTGATTTTTTTTTTTGTCAGTAGACAGGTATGGTATTTAACTCTGCTGTTTAGCTGGAGCCACCCTACCTGTGAATAGAGCTCACAGGTGAGTGTAAGTCTTGCATCACCTGTGAGGAGTCAGCAGGCCTTATTAAGGGCCAGAGAGATGTGATGGAGGGATGAGTCCAGTGCAGAACCATAAACTGCTAGGCCATAGTCAATGAGGGTAACAACTGAGCTGGTGATGGCCATGTTAAGTGCTTCATATATAATGCTGTGCTTGTGGTGGTGGAGTATCCCGATTCTGGAACTGATGGCCTTGGGTGTGTTGTCTATATGCTGTACATAGGACAGGGAGGAGTAAAGGGTGATACCCAGGTACTTAAAGTACTGTACAAGGTCCAGCACATCACCACTGATGTTCAGGATGGATAGTGGGAAGGTCTTGTGTTTGCTGTGGGTGCTGGAGTAGATCATAGTCTTAGTTTTCTTGTAGTTAAGAATTAGTCTATGCTCCTTAAACCATGTTTCGGCAGCAGTAAATCCTTGTTGGAGGTCATTTTGAAGTAGTTCGAGGTTGGGGTTGCAGGTGAAACTTACGGTGCCATCAGCATACAATAGCATGTGACTGGTGCAAGAGCCTGGAAGTTTATTTAAGAAGATACTGAAGAGGAGGGGCCCCAGTATTGATCCCTGGGGGACCTCTAAGTGAACAGGTTTGCTATCTGAGACAGTGTCCCCAATCTTGACCCACTGTGAGCGATTGCTGAGATAGCTGTTAAACCATAGAACCGTATCAGATGAGAGACCAGTGTCAGCTAGCTGTTCAAGGAGGTGTGTGTGGTGAACCATATCAAAAGATTTTGCTAGGTCAATGAAGGTAGCCCCCACTAGTTGTCCTTGATCCAGGGCTTGGTGGATATAAGCAGTGAATTCCAACAGGGTTGTGGTAGTGCTGTGTCCCGCTCAGAACCCATGTTGTTCTGGGCATAGGAGTTGGTGCATGTTCAAGTATCCCACAAGCTGATCCGTCACAATCCATTCAAGTGCTTTGGAGAGTGACAGGAGTATGAAGATCAGTCTGTAGTTGTTCTGTAGTGCCCGGTCTCCACTTTTGCAAACTGGTGTTCCAGAGCTGGGGGATCTGAGAGTGGTGGAGGAATAGGTTGATGATGGTGGTCAGGGGGCTTAGTACTTCCGCAAGTGCCATAGCGATGAACTTAAGGTCCAGGGTGTCTCCACTGTGCCTAGATTTGCCCAGAACCTTCTCAAGGTACTTTCTAACCTTGGTAGTGCTGAATTCTTTAAAGTAAAAAAGTGGACATTTCCTCATAGGGGATTGATCATCTACTGGGTGCTTCTGGACTGGAGGGTCAAAGTAGTCTGCTGGGAGCACTCCACTGAGGTCCGTGAAGGCAGTATTTAGGGCATTTGCTATTTGGATTGGATCCACTGTCAGTACATCATTGACCAGGAGCATGGAGGGGGCTGTTTTGGGATCCATGCCAGTAATATCACTGAGGTTGGCCCAGAAGGATTTTCTGCAGTGCCAGGAGTTGAAGAGAGCTTCCTTATAGTAGAAGCATTTTGCTCGGTGGATAGCCTTTGTGCACTTGTTTTTAGCTTTTTTGTATAGTTGGATATTGGCAGCTGTACCACTGAGCGTGCCTTTATTCAGAGTTGGTCCCCATGCATTGAGTTGTAGCAGGAGTTCTGGCATTATCCAGGGGTTTCGGGGAGCTTTAAATGTTCTTGTTTTCAAGGAGGCATGTTTATCGCAAGTGGTGGTAAATTTTGTGATAAAGCATTTGAGTGCAATGTTTACATCATTTGTTTCATGTAGGTCAGACCAGTCAAGGCCTTGAAGGGCCACTTTGAGTTGTGGTAGGTGCCCTTTGAGGAGTACATGACTGGTTATGGTTCTGGGTGGGGGCTTGCTGAAGTTGTTTTGCCAGGTGCAAGTAGCGGGTGAATGATCACACAGTGAGTCAGGGAGGACAGTGGTGTTGGTGATGTGGGCTGGCCGGTTTGAGAGGATCCAAGAAGAGTGTTTCTTGGGTTTATTGGCAATTCCCATCAATGCAGAATGCTTACCAGATCTCTGGGATCTAGAAGAAGAGGGCGTGTACTCCTTTGTTGATCAGCACTGTGCCTGCCCTAGAAGGACAGGTTTTTGCTTCATAAGGTGTTCTTGAAGAGTCTGGAGTTGTTGTCGTTTGGTGGCCTTGTTGACCCTGTGACAAAGGACACAAGCATGGGTATCGTGAGTTGGACCCAGGCACCAAACATAAAGTTTGTGCAGGTCCTCCGTTGCAAGTTTCTTGCCACAGAGACACTTTCAAAAAAGCAGGTCCAAAGACATGGATCATTGACTAGGGTCTGAAGAAGAAAGAAACAAGAACTTTCCATCATCGTTGACTGAAGCTGAACTCCAGGAAGGAGAATGTGCAGCATACAGGTCATGGTAGGAAAAGAACTGAGGAGCTTCAGGGACTGCCCCCTTTTATATCTGTCAGGACACAGCACGTGGTACAGTGAGGGAGGTCCTAGGTCGACTGCTGATGAATCATCCTGATGGACTCTTGCCTGCAGCAGGAGTATTCCTGTGTGTAATGACCTGCTGCAAGAGATTTCCTCAATGAAGAGCTGAACTTCCTGCTATTGCTATTCACAGACTCGTCACAGCTAACAAGAATCTGTTTAGTCACACAGAGTGCTCAGCATGCAGTTAGTCCACCAAAACCAATTCACAGCTGTTTGTTGACAGCTTCCTTTCCTCTCATGATTTTAATCTGGCAATGAATGGCACTGTGTCCATGTTACACAAGCACAAATGGCACAAGAACAGGCACTTTGGGGATAGCACACAACAGAACTGTGGGACTGAGGAAGACTCGGGAAGCCAGAGCATGCTTTGGGTATATATCCACACTCCAAGGTAATTTAGGTTTGTCCTTAAAGTGTGTCAAAAATGTTTTTAAGACTACCTTTAAGCAAAGTTAAAAGATGCTTTTAGAACACAATTATATATTTTGTATAATAATGTGGACGTAAACTGTATTATGATCGTTTAAAGCATTATTACTTGAAATATTTCAAAATTATCAGTGTGCTGTGGCTTTGATTTTCAAGGTAGTGGAGATAAGTGACAAGCAGTCACAAGGTAGATGCAGAGGTAGATGCACAAACTGTCACAAGGTAGATGCAGAGGTAGATGCACAAGCTTACACCCAAGTAGCAGATAGAAAACAGATACATTTTTCTTTATTTGTCCATTTTTATGTTTACTTGCATGTGCAGCATAGAACACAAAAGAGGTGTGTCACTGTCGTGTCCAATGCAGCTCAGGTTGCAAAAGGCTCTACAGTGATAACCCAATTATCAGCGAAGCTGGTCATTACACCATTCTTGGCTTGCTGGATGGAAACTTCTTGTACTTTAAAGAAAAGAGCCGCTCCAATCCAGAGCAGCTCTGTCCTTTCATCTGCTGCCCAGCATCCAGCTGAGTGGCATCATGGTCAGCCTGCTCAATGCAACCTCCCACTGCCAAGTATCCCTCCCACTGCCCATCGCTTCTGGTGTCCCGGTCTCAAATCAACTCCCTTCCTCTGCTGAGTATCCCTCCCACCTCTCCATCACTACTCATGCCCAATCCATGAAATTAACTCTCTCCCACTACCAAGTATCCCTTTCACCTCCCTGTCGGTTCCCATACCCGATCAATGCAATTAACTCACTTTCACTGCTGAGTATTCCTCCCACCTCCTGTTGCTTCCTATGCTTCTTTTGAAATTTCCAACACCAGGGTGCCCAATACCTGGTGCTAGCTAGTACCCCCCACTCCATCCATTTCCACTGTGTGACACCTGGGAACTCACCCCCAATGCGCCAAACATGACACTGGGCTGCCTTATCCCAGTGTTGGTTAAGCTAATTTCAGAGAGTGTAGCCAGGATTTGGTCTGGGGGGGTTCTAAACTGTTCTAGGGTGGTCCTGGGGGCATGCTCCCCCAGAAAAGTTTGAAAATGTAGGTGTTAAAAGGTGCAGTTTAGTGCATTTTTAGGCAATAACTGTTGAGTTACAAAATGCATCAAAATTCAAGTTACAAAATGCATCAAAATTGAAGTTGTCAGTCTCATCCCTTCCCAGTCCCAGGTCTTTGAGTTGCCCTGTAACATTCAGAGACCCAATACTGCAACACTAAACTGAACCACAGTAGCACTGCATAAATATAATTACAATGAAAAGCGTTAAACTCACCTAATATAAACCAGCGCTGCAGCAATAAATTAAACATTGCAGCATTTTTAAAGGAGGCATGTCTGTCTTCTAACAAATGATACTAGGAATTACATGAACACACATCAAGCAAAAATTTTAATTTGGGACCTAGAGGTTCACATAAATAGGGTACAATTACTGAAGGGTCAGAATGGTGGTTAGGATGGGGATTTGATTGAACTCTGGCCCCCAAAGACTGATATCCTGCAAAATACATTGTTTCAGGTGCACCTCTAGCCATCCTGCAAGGGGTAAGATCACTACATATGGGTTCCATGCATCTGCATATTCTGTGCTGCCCTAACTGTTCTGCAGTTTCTCCAGAGGTAATATTTAAAACGTTGAGGCAACACTTTTTGAGCTAGTAATGATTGATCTTTCCTAATGAACTGTTGGAGATTTATGCTCTACTCATGTCACTCATAGAGACTAGACAAACTTCTGTACCACGGGCTTGACTCCCACCATGTCCCCTGACCTGATCATGCCCATCTGAACTGCAGCACTTAATGTATAATAGTTATCCATTTTTTTCTTTTCAAGCAGCTTACATTCTGCAGACACAGCTGCCGATTGGTAACCTGCACCCGCTTCAGTGCACTCTTGGCACTACACGTGTGGCTCACACTCAGCACAGTTTGCAGGCACTGTAAACAGCATGATCAACAAAATGGTTCCTGTAAAAAAAAAGAATATTGAAGCGATTCATAAGCTGCTTATATTTAATTTCAAATGCTACTCACAAGTTCCAGTTGAGCCCCGAGGATATCCCGCTTGTACTTGTTCCAGCCCAGCTCGAATTGATACTTTTAAACTGGCACTCAAATAAATTAAAAAAATAAAGATACCAGCTAACAAGCATCAAGCTCTTGATTTAACAACAATTACCGGAGCAGCCTGAAGCAACCTTGCAGTGTCACACGTACAAGCTGGGGGGCGGTCTACAGACCTAGCGAATATGTCAGGGCAAGGAAAGATTGTAGAAATGGTAACCAGATTGTAAAACATACTGCACAAGGCTATGCTGCACTTACAGCTTCAGCGTGCTGGAGTTCCTACTAAAGTAAACCAAACTGGATCTGGCAGCAGCAGCATTGGGCCAAAAGCAGCAGCACCATCAAAGGCTGTGATGAGGTCGAGTTGAGACAGTCATTGAATTACCACGCCACCACAACTCGAAATGGTTCTTCCCACATGAGCTCTGTCTCCATGGCAACCACCTCCCAACAACAATACTGCACAGTGCCTGTCCACTGTCTGTTCTTAAAGGTGCCACTGCCAAGCTTCCCTCCATTCTTCCAGCAGCAGCCAGCAGGAGTTGGAAATCAAACTCTTGGGCTATATGAGCCTTGTCAGTTAATGTGGCAACAATAGTTTTCAAACATTAAGGCAAGCCAGGGGGGTTCATGCACCCAGGAACTGCCCCCCCAGGTTACGCCTATGAATTTATACTGTTTCCAAGATTTATCTCTATCTTGCATCATCTGCACAAGTTCGGGTATAATCCAATTCTGATTTCTGTTTTTCCACTCCTAGTTTTCACATAGGAGTGAACCTATCACAGACAGCTGTGAATTCAGAAGAAATGAAGTGTAACATATTGTCAGCATCAGGGATAACAGATACAAATGACCACTCAATGTTGTCAATACTTATTACTAAGCTCAGACAAACTGAAATCTCAAAAACTGTGTGAATTATAATTGGTGGTAACCAAAGTCTTCCAGATGACCAGCATAAAGCATAGGACCGTGATCACCTAATGAATCTGATAGCAGCATAGAATTATTAATCCTATCAGATCTGGATGTTAAGATCCAGTCCAGGAGGGTTTAGAACCAGTCCTGTAATTTGTGAGTATAGTCTCCTTAATTACCTGTGTCAAACCTGTGTGTTGCTTATAATGTCATATCACAAAAAGACTATGTTGGAAATTTGGGGTCAAAATGTGGGAGTCCACTGAAAAGTAAATATGGCCTCTCAGCTGGCCTATCCTGGGTAAATGCAATCTAAAAGATGTGTGAAACAGGACACCACTGAAATGAAATATTGCATCTCATCTTGTCTGTCTCCCCTGTGCCTGAGGCGACAGTTACAGGGTGGAGAATGGGGAGAGGACCAGGTGGGTTAGTATCCTGGAGGAACAACAGGTTCTAAGGAATGTACCAAGGATATAGGGAACTTGGACAGACTGGATGGACCTCTGGTCTTTTTCTGCTGTCATTGTCTATGTTTCTGTGTTGGGTAAATATATAGTAAAAATGTGTACAAGTAGGACCTGGTACAACAGCAATGCAAGCGTCGAACATTTGACACTGAGAAATGCTTGTTGCTTTTGCTTTGTTGAGCTGGGATGCATGTTGAATTGGGAGCTAGCCATGTGTTTGTTGGGTAGCTGGATGTGCATATGTGTGTTTGGGCAGCTGGGCTTGCATTTGAGTGTCTGTCATGTGGCATGTGAGCAGCTAAGTATGAGGAAGGAGAGCTAACTGTGTGGTGCGTGAGCTATTAACGTCATGGGGGGGAGCTGGATGCGTATGTATAGATGAGGGTGGGGCCTTACCTTCTGTGTGCCCCTGAGTTTGCGTTATGGTCCAGGTGACTCCTACCTGCCACAGTGCAAGTTGGTATGAGCCCATGAGAGATTTGGGTGGGAGTCTTACCTGTTGTGTGCCACTGAGTTTGCCTTATGGTCTGGAGGCTGTTGTGTTCTTTTGGGTGGAGCTGGCTGTGTTGGTGCTGTGTTTGTTTTTTGTGGGGACTGACAGTATTGGTGGGGGTACAGGACTGGCTGTGCTGCTTCAGGGGCCATCTGTAATGGAGGTGGGGGAACAGTCCATGTTAACTTGGCTGGAGTGAGGGGAACAGCAATGTTTCTGCGGGGGCTGTCTGTTTTCCATCGAGCAAGTCTGTGTTTCTGCAGGGGCTGTCTGTGTTGCCCCATGGCCTATCTGTCTAACCACAGGGGCAGGGAGCTGGCTGTGTTCATTTCAAGGGAGCTGACAGTGTGTTTTGGGGAGATGGACAGGTTTGCTTGGGTGGGGAGATGGGCTGTGTTGGTGGAGTGTGGTAGGTGGACTTTGGGTGTTGGTGGAGTGGAAGGGATTAGTTTTTTTTTTAGTTTATTAGTCTAGGAATTAATACCTTTGAGCCAGGGCTCTTTTACAAAGGTTCCACGTCACAAAGAACATTTAACAAAGCACGATACACATTACAGGTAAAACCAGACAGGAAGGTTACATCATAAATTTGCTATTAACAGTTTACGGCAGTAACGTTTTAAGTTTCATAGAAAAACAAGCTATAACAGGTCTGCGTAGTAGACAATTTGATGTTAAGGAAACTTCCAGGAGAGGGTGATCATTATGCTGCCAAAAGGAGGCTAGAGAGGAGGGAAAGGTGGTGAGCGGGAGAGTAAGGAGAGGGACAGGGAAAAGAGGGGACTGAGTTTGGGTGGGAGACAGGAAGTAGTAGAGGTACCAGAGGGTTCATTAGTCAGGGAGGAAGAGGCCTCAGATGTGAGGATGGACATGAGGAGTAGTAGTCTTTATCTAGCGTAATCACAGTTGCTAGTGGTGGTGAGGTGGGCATAGAGCATGGATTTGAAAGCTTCAAGCGAGGTTGAGGATAGAGTAGGTGGACTAAGCGCATTGAACCATGTCGGGCCCTGTATGCTAAAGATCTTTGTCCCTGTGCAGTCCGGCATCTCGGAACCAGGAAAGGTTGGCGCTCAGATCTGGTGGAGGGTCGTGAGCCAGGATTCAGTCAGAGTAGGTTTTGAATACATAAAGAGTCAGTCCCAAGATAGATTTTTTGCCACTGTGCAGGTGAGATAAATAAGACGATTTGATAGGTTCAACCAGCCTGATTCATAGTACAGATCACACGTGTGAGTCAGTCTTTGAGCCCGTGGAGGAGCGGCAGGCCTTATTTAGAGTGATTGAGATACGCCTTAGAGCAGTGGAGGTAGCTGAGCCATAAATAATAAGGCCATAGTCAATGATTGAGATTATGGAACTCTGTATAGCTATTCTCAATGCCGCTTGATTTAGAAATTGACGGTTATGGAATAGTATTCCAAGGCGTTGGTTCACTGTTTTCGCAGTGTTGTCAATGTGGGTTGCAAAGGTGAGCCCTTGGTCAAAAGTGATACCAAGGTATTTGAAAGTATTTACTTGGTCCAGTGCAATTCCCGCAGAGGTTTGTATGGTGAGTGGAGTATGCCTATTTTTGTTTTGGTGATTGGAGAAGAGCATGGTTTTTGTTTTATTGTGGTTTAGCACGAGTTTACTATCCAGGAACCACCTTTCAACACTAGAGAAAGCAAGTTGCAGGCTTTTTCGTAGGGAGTTTGGATCCTTGTGGGAAGAGAGAATTACAGCATCATCAGCGATAAGATTATTTTCTCCTGGCAGATATCTGGGAGGGAGTTAAGGAACAGGCTAAAGAGGAGCGGTCCAAGAATTGATTCCTGTGGTACACCCAGAGAACTGGTTTGAAGTCGGACAGTTCATTAGAGATTTTACAGCCTGTGACCGACTGGACAGGTAACTTTTACCTAAGCACAAGGACCTTGCCAGGCCTAGGGCTAGAAAGTAGGGAGGTAAGTAGGCCATGATGGACTGTGTCGAAAGCTTTTGTAAGATCAATAAAGACTGCACCTGTTTGGCACCCTTTGTCCAGGGCTGAGTGGACTTCTCCAGAGAAACTGGTAAGGCTATTGTTGTACTATGTCCTTTCCTAAAGCTCGTTGTTGATTACAGAGTAGATTGTATTTGTCCAGGTAATCAGAGAGTTGGTCTGCCACTATTCGCTCAAGTGCTTTGGAGAGGGAGGAGTATTGATATTGGTCGATAGTTTCTGTTGAGGTTTTGTCCCCCTTTGGGCACTGGCGTAACTATGGCAGATTTCCATTTGTTGGAAATTGACTTTGCAAAGTGACAGATTAAGAATTTTTGCAAGGTGAATTACTTCATCCAGGGTGAGAGACAGGATTTTAGATCTAGCGTGTCACTACTTGTTCTGGATTTGGAGCAGGCTTTCTTATGTACTTGTGTGCTTCTGCACTTTGATTTTCTTGAAGTAAAACTGTGGTTTGTCACGGAGGGTGTTTTGTGATACTAGGCTAGGCACAGGTAAGTCCGAGAAGAAATCTGGGGAGGACCCCACTAAGGTCTGTGAATGTCTTATTAGCGCATCTGCAATAGACTTTGGGTCAAGAGTGGTGGATCCATCAGCTTTCATAATGGTAGGTGACGATTTTGATTGTTTACCCATTATGTTTGGATGTTGTCCCAAAGCTCTTCCATCACCCAGGTGGATTCAAAGACATTTTTGAAATAAGTGCTCTTCCATTTGCCTAATTTGTGGTCGTCTATTTCATGCTTGTATTTTAGGGTATTATGAGGTGAGCCTGTGTCTCTGGCAACTGCCCAGAGGTGGTCCCTAACCTTGAGCTTGGCAAGTAGTTTGGCAGTAATCCATGGATTTGATAGCCTTGATTTTATGTTTTTACTGGGCGTATAAGTCGCATGCAGAGTTGAAAGATTTAATGAAGTATTCTAGTGTGGTATTAATATCAGTTGATTCAAGGATTGGCGTCCAGTCCTGTTGTAGGAGATGGTTTTCAACTTGATAAGATTCCCATAAGGCAATACTCTGCTTGTTATAACTTTGGGGGTGGCTGAGAAATTTATTAGACCAGGTACAGAACACTGGGGAGTGGTCACTGAGGGAGTCAGGGAGGACTTTAATGTTTTTTATCCGGTCAGGGTGATTTGTGAGAACCCAGTCAATAAGGGTGCTTGTACCAGTTTTGTAATTTTTCCGAGTGGGGGAGGTTACCATCTGAGTCAGGTTTGCTGCTAGGATGTCATCTTTGTAAGAGCCAGTGTCAGAGGCGAGCCAGTTTATGTTGAAATCCCTGAGGAGGAGGAGCTCATTTTCAGAGGGCTGCAGACTAACAAAATCAAGTACAGACTTAATACTGGCACGGTGGTCTTTTGGAGGGATATAGACTGCGGCCACTGTGAGAACTTTGTTTTGTGCACCAAGAAGCAGTTTGATAGGGAGGAGTTGCATCTGTGTATTTGTGGGGGTGAAGCTGCCGCATTGACAGGAGAGGTTGTCCTTTATGTAGATAGCACAGCCCACACCTTTCTTGCTTGCCCGGTCGAGTCTGAAAAGATTGTAGCCTTCAAGCGAGACCGCATGATCCGGGGTGCTGGGATATAGCCAGGTTTCCACAATGGCTAGTATATCAGGGTTTTTTTGTCCAGCGAGAGTTTGAAGAGATGCCAATTTGGGAAGGAGGCTGCAGATATTTAGAGTGATAATGGAGAGACCACTACCAACTTTCCCTGTTTTTATCGGCTTCAGTGCAACAGGACCAGGGTTTGGGTGTATCCCACCAGATATTAAAAGTAGGAGGAGCAGGAGTTTCAGTGATGCCATTCGTAGTTCATAATAGGTTGGAGTGAGTTTCTGCTTGTACTTTCTAAGATGCTTGGATTGTCTTCTGGAGTCCCAGTAGAGGGTGATTGTTAGTGAGTTATAATGATGTGGCAGTTTCCAATTAGGAAATATGGCTCTTTGCACCCAGGTATTAATTGGGTGATGTTTGTTTAAGACTTCCAGAGTAAAAGCCATGGTACAATGTTTCGGGTAGTAGTATAGAAAGGTGAGAGTAGGTGGAGGGGTAGGGTAGGCGGAGGGGGAGTTGGCATAAAGGGAAAAGGAGGGTGAGGGTGAGCAGGAACAGGTGGTGGGACTAAGCCAAAGCATTTTTAGCGAAGCAGGAGAGAGCCGAGTAGTGTGGGCTAGGCAGTCGGGGGGGGTGGTGGTGGCGAGCAATAGAGGGTGGTGGGGTACGGATTTTAGTGGGCTAGGGTGGATAGCTAAGCACTATGGCAAAGTACAGAGAAAAATGAAAAAAAAAGACTGGGAGGGTTTGGTGCCAGAGGGTTTAAGAGAAGTACTATAGTACTGTTGAGATTCAGGATCACATAATATGTTAAAGTTCCTGAAAGGTGATAAACTGTGGCCTGGGCATATGCAATGTGTAAAATCCTTTTGTCTATATGTTTCCTTTGTTCTTCAAAGATTAGTGCCCACTCTGTTTTGATGACAGCACTATTAAATGCCACTGCCAGTTTTTTTATTAAAAATCAAATACTTTCAGCAAGAAAATGACAGTGCCATTAAACAGTGTAATAAATAGTGACATTGTTTGGTTGCAAAATAATCATGGTGTGACTTAAGTGTCTTAAACTCCCAGTGTTCCAAAAAATCAAGCTGCAGAAATTAATAGAATATGCACAGCACTGAAAATGAGATGCTGCATCTCAGCTGGGTTATCCTGAGTACACTGTAAAAAAACAGTGAAGACAGACACACTCAGAGAAACAAATCTTTGTTAAACCACATCAAACTGAATCAGCCCTATAGTTTTATCTTAACTGTCTCCATTACAAGTGCTTTTTAATACTTTTTTTTAATTTTAACATATCATAATGTGGAAATGCAATAGGGGCATAGAAAATATAAACCAAGAGACTTACATTTTCAAAGAAAAAGTACCACCCTGGCCATTATTTCAAGTCCTGGATGGGGGACTGGCCATGTTGTTGTGAAGGAGCTGAACTGGTTTGCTCATGTGGGGTGCAGAGATTGTCTGTGCTGGTTCAGTGGGGTGGGTGCATTGCCATGTTGATAAGCCAGACAGAGGGAATGTGAGTGTTTGGGTACCTGGTTAGAATAGAGCTACATGAATAGTGCCAGTCTACAGCGCACTAGTTCATGTAGCGCTAGTACGGACAGCAAGAGGGAATCTACATCGCTTTCAGTAAGTGCTCCCCAGGTCACTGTCCATGGTGCTCACCACAAACAAGAGCACCAGGATCCAGGAGGCTGGCTGAGCTGCTCCCATGGTGAGGAGGGCTAGGGCATAGAGCAGCTTGGCCAGCGACAGTGGTGACCAGGGTTCTAATCTTGGTCTCAAAATTTTTGTGCACTTGGAACTTTGTTTCTTTGACACAGGGCCATGAAAACAGTATTCCACTGCCCCACATATTTTAACCTTCCCCATGATCTGCTCTTCCCTGGTGTGAGAATCCTTCAGTAATAAATAGTAATAAAACTGATGGCATTATTGCTGCGTTATCGTCGCCGACGGCATTGTAGTCAGCGCTATTCTGATCCAGTGCCATGTGTTTGTAGTTCATGACCAGATTGCTTGTGCTTGGTGGTTGGTAAAGTGTGGGGGAGAAAAAAGAAAAGACAGCACAGGGACTTTCACTGTGTTCTCCTTTTTTTGTTCGCACCCCACCACCGCCACCACCCACTACCAGACACACAGTCTGGTCACAAACAGTACTCTTCCCCTCACACACACACACACACACTCACTCTGTCTGGCTCATCACCAGAAACCCATATATTAGGTGGGTTTGAGGGGATGATGGTGCTTGTATCTGTGGGATTTGTGGGTCCAGAGCATCTGTGCTGGCCAGTCTGTGACAGGGCATGGGTGTGATTCTCTGAGGGTGACAGGGTGCACTATCTATGCCCAACTGCACAGCAAATACAAGCATTCAAACATTTGGCTTTGACAAATGCTTATTTTAACTAATCAGATGTGGGCTTAAGCCTGGAAGAACATTTTATTCTTCTTGTTTACAGATCAGAGGTGTGATTAGAGACATCCACGGGAAGAGCAAAAATCAGCAGGAGGGCACAGAACATGAGATTTTAGATCAAAAATGAACATTTATCTGCCTTCAGTTTGACCTCTTCTGGCAAAAAAGGGCTCATAAAAGGGCAGGAACACACAGTCTCTCTGAGACACTCAGACACAGTGAGAGTCTGTCATTTAAGACATGGGGCCATGTACAGTGCAATAAACTTAAAATGGACACAGATAAAGCACACTGGCATTTAACAGACTAATGCCATTTTTCCAAACCGCAGTGATACACTCCAGTACTGTTTGTTGCATGTGGATCATAGCTGCCGTCTATAACTGACACTTTCCTCCTAGAAAAGCAGGTTTCCTGGAGCTATAAATGAGTAGAGAACTGGCCATAAAGCTGCCTGAGGCAACCCACCCTTCAAGAGCATTACCTGGCTGTAATCACAGCTCTATTTGTTTTTCTCCTCACTCCGAGGCTGCTCTCATTGGCCATTTCCCTGCTCCCAGCCCCAACACCCACCTTTTCCCTGACTTATTCCTGCCTCCTTGTTCCCCCCCAGCTTACCCCCTAGGGTGGGGTCGATGGGAGTAGGCCATGCTGCACTGCTGGTCAATGCTAGGTCCAGATTTGTGTGCCAAGGTTAGGGGTATGGGCCTTGCAGAGTGGCAGTGGCATCAAGCTGCAGCGTCTAAGGATTTTACCAATTTTTCTGTGCTCTCTTTATCCCTGAGATGCCAATTGGTTATGGGCTGAATGATGCACATGCATGCAAGTGTGTCATACATCCAACTCTGTTGACCTCTCCATTCCCAATGCTGAGCCCCACCTGCAGCACAGCCTGTGGTCAGCTAGGGGGTGGACATGCAATGGCTGCTGCAACCCTCCCTCCCTCCCTGGCAGAGGAGAGTGTCCCCTGGGAATTGGGATGCTCAATCCTCTCTCCCCCAGACAGCCCCAACAACTTCATATCTTGCTCCTAACTCGGGTCACTGGCACCACGAGTGGTAGCGTTGATGCCACACTGATGGGCCTGCTATTGCAACTCTATTTAAGATGGTTCTTTGCACAGTTTTGTTAAACTCCTCCCCCCCATTAAGAGCACATCACAACTTCCATGCAGAATGCTCTCAGACCATCACAAAAGATTGAGCTCTTGGAGGAAGTTGAAAAGCTCCAAAAATGAGCATGCACAGCTCATGCAGTTAAGTTCAACTTACCAGATCCAAAATGTTCAATCTTCTAAAAGCGAAGGACAAAATTCCCAATGCATGACATACAAACCACAACCCTGGCAGCAAGCATAAAAGGGATGGGAAAGGCATCGAAGTTGAAGTGATTTGTGCATGCTCACGGCTGAGAGGCACGCATTAGCAGACCACTCTTGTTACAGAAAAGATCACCATAAGCCGAAACCAAGGGGTGCTCTGATTTCTTCCCATCTGAAGGCTGGCTTTACTGCTACAGAATCCAAAATAATTCAGATTTAAAAGAACACATTTAGAGAAACATCCTGTTAAACTGGGATGCCATGGCTAATACCTAAAAATGCTTGACTAAATATGCCATTCCTAAGACGCATCAAACATCGATACAGGACTGTTTTAAAGAATAAGAATTTATTTTAAATGATTTGATAAAGTTTACTGTACTGAACTTTTCAAGTTTTGAGCCAGTGTGTCTGTGTGTATGTCATGTGTTGTTCATCTTATATGTATTTTTATATCAGTTTAAACAAACCATTTCATACTGTGGCAACACTGCATTGTATCAAGTGCCTTTTAATGGCTGGAGGGGCAGAGCTCTGCAGATGTCTTGCGATCAGTAAAAAGGATTCTGACTGAAGAACAAAATTTGGAGTTGGAGCACAATCAGTCCACAGTACATGAATCAGTCCGCTGTCTCCAATGATTGCAGCAGTCTCACAGTGCTATTTTGTGTATGTGGGGTGCAGTATTGTCGGCCGTCACTTCTGCAGGGCAATGCATATGTGCAACAGAGCTCACCATGCTCAAGATGGCCACGTGAGCTCTGTTCACATGCACAAGTATTGTGGCTGCAATGCATATGTGTGAAAGAGCCCGCCGCGCCCAAGATGGCTGGTGGTTGCTTTTAGCGCATGAGCGCCTGCTGGCGATGGTCATGCATGGCGCTGCAGATTGGGCGCAGACAACTGCAGCTACTGTTTGGTTTATGTTGCACCGGATGTCTGCTACAGTGGACAAAAACAGAATGAAAAGTGTCTACTATAAGCAGGTTACACTCTACTGATAATACTTAATTTTCACTACAGAGCTTTCAGTTTTGCATCCATCTCACTGACTCCAACCTTTGTAAATATTCACTAAAGAGATATTTATTTTTTTATACTAGTGTGTGAGTGTGTGTGTGTGTGTGTGTGTGTGTGTGTGTGTTGCGTGTGTGTGTGTGTGTTAAACTCAATACTTCCAGCAGTGAATACAACTCAGTGAAACATGACTACCAAAGCCAGGCTGGTGTATCCAGAGGAGAGAAGTTCTGGGACAGGGTTGGGTAACCTTAATGCATGTGAGCCATATCACTGAGGGTGTGCACATAAGGTCGCATACATCCAACAGACCAGAGAGGGAAACCTGTTAAACTGGGCCCCTGTTAATTGTCCTATGATGGTGCAGCAAACAAGTCTAGTGCAAAAGACTTTCGAGAGAGAATGGCTGTCACACTAACATTATACCATGTGATATCTGGAGCAATGCTCTGTATTGCACTTTTATCACAGCCCTCCGGTGACAAACACTGGCCTTTGAGTATTACACTAGGGAGTGGTGTCACAAAGCGGCCATCAGCTTTCCCCCAGCTGTTCAGCCATGCTAGCAATGAGGAATGTGGCCAGTTTATGCCATGTTAGGATGAGCCAAAGGTATCTACCACCAAAAATAAATGTGCAGAAAGTCCTAAAAAAATTTGAGGAGGTAGAGGTCTGACTGTAGACCATTCTGTAACTTGTAGATTTTTGGGAGGGAAGTGGGGGATGATTAGGGCCCCATCTGGCCAATCCCTATGTTCTCTTCAGACATTTGTAATTTTTTTTTGCAAGTCACGCTGGTATGTAAACCCTTTAACTTGTGATGCCGCCTACACAGGCTGACTGATGATCTCACGTGATTGCAGCTACCCTCATACATTCTGTGCTATTTATAGCTGCTTAAAATGAAACCAAACCTTTTCTAAGATAACAACCACAAGAAAGGTGTTGGTCACATTTTAAAAAGAAGGAGGAGTAGTGCAGGGCTGTTTCAAGGTACATTGATTTGTAGCTGGATTCTTTCATGAGATTTACATTAATAATATCAATACTTCCCATGGTCATGGAGAGTTTGTTATCAAAGTCTCATCTTAAAGGTTGACAGCAGTTCCATCTTCCCACTCTGGCAGGCTGAGAAGTAAGCTGCCATCTCTGTAGTGACTGTGATAATAGGCATTCAATACTGAATATTGTTATCAGTCATCTACATCGCATGGAAGACACCAAGCAAATGGCCAGAATATGTAGCACATTCTTAATGTTTTTTTTTTTAATCAAACTGTATTACCCCTGAGTCTTCACCTGCACCTACTGTCATGTTTTCATGCCAGTGACCTCCTAGCCATGTCTGCCACTCCCTCCTGCCACTGGAGTGAGCAAGGATCAATACATTGCTGGGCCAGCGACCACCATTTAGATGGCTTGTGGTTCATGGGGTCCTTTTTCCCTTGGTTCCACTTGCCTCCCACTCAGCCCCAGGCAGTTCCACAACTGCCCTTGTGAGCATGCAGCATCCCTGTGTTTTGGACGCCAAGTTTTAGAAGCAGTAGTATTTATTTATTTATTTATGTATTTAAATTTTGGTGACTGGGTAGGCCCACTGAGACAGAAATAGAAACATAGAAACATAGAAGTTGACGGCAGATAAGGACCGCAAGACCCATCCAGTCTGCCCATTTCTTTTTCTACCTTATAAACGTCCCATCGGCCTTCGCTCTGTCAGTGGCCTATCTATTCATACTCATCTATATTGCTCCCTTATGCCTATGCCATTCCTGTTTGAAGCCCTACACTGTATTCATAGCCACCACTTCCTGAGGTAGGCCGTTCCATGCATCCACCACCCTTTCTGTGAAAAAGAATTTCCTCACATTCTCCCTTAATTGGCCTCCCTCTAATCTCATGCTGTGTCTTCTTGTCCTGCTATTTTTCTTATATTTAAACATGTTAGACTCTTTCACCTTGTTAATGCCCTTAAGGTGTTTGAATGTCTTGATCATATCACTCTCTCCTCCTTTGCTCCAGGGTATACATATTGAGCTCAGTTAATCTGTCCTCATATGTCTTCTGATGCAGTCCTGTACCATTTGATTGCCCTTCTCTGGACTGCCTCAATTTGGTTAATGTCCTTGTGGCGTGGCCTCCAGTACTGCCGCAGTACTCCAGATGGGAGTCTAACCAGTGTCTTGTAAAGAGGGATTATTACCTCCTCTTACGACTTCAGATACCCCTACTAATACACCCTAACATCCCCTAGCCTTACCTACTGCTTTAGAGGTCTGCTTGGATGATTTCAGGTCATCTGTGATGATGATGCCCAAGTCTCTTTCTTCCTTTGTGACTCCTATAGGTGGCTTCTGGGTTTCTCTTCCCTATGTACATGATCTTGCACTTCTTTGCATTAAATCCCAGTTGCCACTCTTCTGACCATTTTGCTAGTTTATCCAGATATCTTCTCATTCTGCCCACGCCATCTGGATCATCTACTCTGTTGCAGATCTTGGTGTCATCTGCAAACAGACAAGCCTTACCCTCTAGTCCATCTGCAAGGTTACTAATGAAGATATTGAAGAGGACTGGCCCCAGGACTGATCCCTGAGGTACCCCACTTGTGACTTGCATCTCTTCTGACTGTATACCATTTACCACCACTCTCTGTTTTCTGCCTGTCAACTAGTTTGCCACCCAGTTGACCAACTTCTGGACCACCCCAAGCCTACCCAGCTTATTTATCAATCTTCTATGTGGAACAGTGTCAAAAGCTTTGCTGAAGTCAAGGTAGGTGACATCAACTGCTCCCCCTTGGTCCACCACTCTGGTTACCCAGTCCAGTTAATAGTCCCTTTATCAGAGACGACCCGGAATTAATTACATATATCTATAAACATAACAAAATACATACATGTCATTTCACAATTAACAGTCAATATAGACATACTGACCCAGTCAAGGATACAATAACAGGTTAATTACAATCAATATCAATAGGAGTAGAAATACTGTTATACACAAGACAATTAAAATCAGACTGATGTCCCAATAAGATTAGATCGGCAGTAGGGAGTCTGGTAGACTCAGTGGTAGCAATTGCAGAGGCTCAGATCCAACAGGTGGGCTTTAAGACCCTTCTTGAAGCCCCCAAGGGAGATACATTCCTGGAGACTACTAGGGAGACCATTCCAGATAGGAGGGATGAAGGCAGCATAGGACTGGAGTCCTAGGGAAGTCCTAACACTAGGGACATGGAGAAGCTGGCGGCCAGAGGATCTTAATGTTCTCCCATTCTTTTTGGGAGCTAATGTGTTAATTAGGCTAGGAAGGGCACCATTTTGCTGGAGCTTAAATGCAAGGCAGAGTGATGGATATGATAATCTGCCATCTAGAGAAGGCCACCTAAGAGATAGTACCTTGCAGTGATGCTCCATGGTGACACCCCTGCAGCGACACCCTATCCTGTGATACAGTATTTTAGCCTTTGCATTGCAGAACTTCTTACAGATTGTAGTAAAGGGGCCCCATAGAGCAAGGTTGGAAGGAGTATACCAATGGAAGCCTTGAGTTTGATCTTCACGAGTGAGGAAAGGGCTGAAGCGATATAAAGACCTAACTTTTGGTTGAGTTTCTTGGTCAGATGGTCGATGTGGCTTTTAAGGAGCAGTCTTGGTCTAAGTATACACCTAGGTATTTGATACAATCGATCACTTCAATTTTTGAGCCATTGGAAAGAGCTGGGGACAATAAATGTAAACGTGTTGGGCCTAGGCTTTTAGGGCCGAATAGCATGGCTTTGGTCTTTTTACTATTGAGAACTAATTTATTAGCCAGAAACCAATTCTCAAGTAGACCAAGGTCTTGACTAAGAAGGTTGTTTATTTGGACAGTGTCTCGGGAGGACCTATAAAGCATGGCATCATCTGCATATAAGGTCACCTTGATCCCTCCACAATGTTGAGGCAAATCATTAATAAATAGGGAAAACAGGAGAGGTCCCAGTATTGAACCCTGGGGCACGCCATCTGTGATAGGACATTTGTTTGACGTAGCACCATGCCATTTGACAATTTGTGATCTGCCATTAAGGTAGTCTGTGTTCCATTGAGTAGACAGATGATCAAGACCAAGAGATGTTAGTTTAGTGATAAGCTGCCGATGATTTACCAAGTCAAATGCCTTGGTGAGGTCTATAAGGATCGCACCAGTTGAAAGGCCATCATCTAGAGCTGTGAAGATATCCCCAGTAAGGCTAATCAGGGCTGTTTTGGTACCATGATTTTTTCTAAAACCATGTTGTCGTTCAGTTAATAAATTGTTCCGTTCATCATATTCCTGGACCTGCTGGTATACAATCCTCTCTAACACTTTACTTAGAGTGCAGAGGATGGATATCGGTCTGTAATTGTCAACAAGCTCAATATCCCCACCTTTAGGGATAAGAGTGATTAAGGCAACTTTCCACACAGTAGGGACTTTGCCTTCAAGCAACAATCTGTTTAGGAGTCAAGTAACTGGAGAGGCAATAATGTGGGCTGCGATTCTGAGGAGTATGGGCTCCAGCTTGTCAAACCCAGCAGAGCCAGAGGATTTGATTTTTTTTAATAATTTTTGGACCTCAGATTTAGTTGCAAGTTTGAAGTGAATATTAGAGTAAGGGGTTTCCTCTTGTAGATGATTCTGGGTAGGAGGGGGGCATCAGAAAAATCTTTGTGGAGTGAAGAGTAAATCCAGGAGTACTAACATGCAGTTCTATGAGGACTTGGAGAGTAAACATCTCCGGGAAGCTAGACAGCTTGGATCTGTGGCAAGGAGGTCTCATCAGACTAACCTGATAGTTTTCTTTGAGTGGGTGATGAGGGATTTGAAAAGGGACCATGCTGTGGATTTGCTCTACTTTGACTTCAGCAAAGCTTTTGACTCAATGCCTCACAGATGCTTGCTGAAGAAGATGGAGGATCTGGGTGCAGCTAAGGTCATAGTAAACTAGGTAGGTAACTCGCTAAAGGAGTGGCAGCAGAGGGTTGTGGTCAACGTGTCAAATCAGAAGAGAGGAAGGTCGTGAGTGGGCTACCACAGGGATCTGTCCTGAGTCCAGTCCTCTTCAATATGTTCATCAGTGACATTTGTGAGGGAATCTAGGGCAGGTTGTGTCTCTTCGCAAATGACACTAAGCTCTGTGGGAGGGTAGATAGCAATGAGAGAATCAGAGAAATGCAGAATGACTTACAAAAAGCTAGAGAGGTGGTCTAAGGTTTGGCAGATGAAATTCAATGCCAAAAAGCACATGGAAATGTGCCTAGGGAACAAGAACTACAGGACAGAGTACTGGATGGGTGGGGTGAGACTTAGCACTACATCTGAGGAATGGGATCTTGGAGTTATCATCGGTGACTTCCTCAAACAATGGAGTCAGTGCAACAAGGCATATAGCAAAGTGAGTAGAATGCTGGGACGTATCAGGAGGGGTATAGTACTGACAGCAGAAGGGAAAATGTAATTCTTCCCCTATATAGATCCTTACTGAGGCCAGACCTAAACTACTGTGCCCAGTTCTGGAGTCCCCACTTCAGGAAGGCTAGGGATAGGCTGGAGACACTGTAACGCAGAGTAATAACAAGCATTTGTCAATGCCGAATGTTTGCTTGCTGGCATTAGCATTGAAAGTGCAGTAGTTAGACAGATGCAGAATAGGAATGGCAGTGAAGTATTGAACTGATGCCAACCCCACTCCCACCCTACAGAGATGGACAGGCTTTGGGGTGTGTCTGTGAGTCGTCGCCCATAACGTTCATGCCATTTCACTTCACCCTGCCCTCCAGACACTGACAAGTGTCGAGGTGTGCCTTTGGGTGTTTGGGCTTTACACTTACCCTATTCCATAAGGAAATACACTGAAATGGGTGTAGCATAGGAGAATGGGGTGAACTTTGGGTCCGAAGAGTCCAAGGCACACCTCAATGCCTGTTACTGGCTGCAGGGTGGGGGTGGGTGTGGAATGGCATGAGGATTACTGTCAACAATCCCAAGTCACACCCCTGATGCCTATCAGTCCCTACAGGGTAGAGTATTATGGTCAGAAACCCTAATGCCCTGGGCATTTCTTGGCATTTTCACTCCAAGTTTTCAACATGGGCTTTTTGTGACTACACAGCATGAACAGTGACACTATCAGTTCGTGAGCCAAAAAGTGATTTTGCACAGTGACTGCAAAATTTGGTGCCACATCTGAGAAAACACATTTCAAACAAGGATGTAAAAAATGACAGCTGTACTGTTCATGAGGAGGTGTAAAAAATGATAATGTTGAAAATCTGGAGTGAAAATATAACAAAAAATTGGTGAAGTCACGTGCGCGTAGAAACTGCACAATGTACACCTGCAATGAAATTATTTGGGGGATTTTTTTTACACCAGATTTTCAACATAGGCATTTTGGGACCTCTGCTCATGAACAGTGTCACTGTGATTTTCTTAATCTGTCCCGAACACTGATTTCAGACAGCGACCGTGCTTTTCTGCGCCAGAAGCATGAAAACACATTTCAGCCAGGTTGTGAAAAATGACAGCTGTACTGTTCATTAAGAGGTGTGAAAAAAATGCCAATGTTGACTGGGCCCTTAAAATAAAACTACCATAAATAAAAAATAAAACAAATTAATTAAATGTTTCCCTGATCATCACACTATCCTTAAACATACAAATTAGAAACATTTAAGTATTGTTTATAGTTTTCATCGTAACTGTTTCTTTGCTGACCATGAAAAATACCCCTCTATCTTTATCTGCTCATCAGGGAACTCTCTTCTGCTTGCCCTGACAGTGAGATAATTGAGTCTCTGGCTGTAGAAGAGGCCTTTGCTCTGTGTGTGTGTGTGTGTGTGTGTGTGTGTGTGTGTGTGTGTATACAGTCTGTTAGGAGAGGAACATTCTTCCAATGTAACTGAGCAGAATTTTGAATCCATATATGCCAGGATAAGTATTCCATATCTTGAATCTTGATGCCAGCAAAGGGCAAACTTTATCTAGCAGTAATACAATGACATCCTTTGGAGTGGGTAGAAGGATTATTTTATTATAAATGCACACATGTAAATCTATTGTTTCTACAGATAAATATGTTTTTTCCAACTGTAAAAAGTTAAAAAATGGGACAATTTTATAAGCACAATAAGACACTCCAGGGGTGTGCATGGAACAGATTTTACCGCACTTCAAGGGGCTGAAGGCACTCAGCCTGCAGCCTTGTGTCTTACTATGCCCTTGGGCATGTAGTAAAATCTGTTCCCTGCACACCCCTTTATGTTTTATTGCTTACTTAATGACTCATCAGAAGAGTGGCAACTACAACAGTTCAGTGCCCCCTAGGGTAGCACTGCTTGGTCAGTTTTAGATAATTCAATTCAGTTTTATTTTTTACCGTGAGATACATCATTGAGAAACTCATTTACAAAGTGGTCCTGGAGAGACAATACCACATACAACTGTACAAAAGAGTCCGACAAAAAGGATACAGCAGGATTTGAGTAGGGCAATAATACAAAACAGCAATATTACAATACAGTGATGACAATCAAGTTAGAGGTTAGAGTATAAGTGCCAAAAAAATAAACAGGCATTTGTCAATGCCAAATGTTTGCTTGCTGGTATTAGCATTGGAAATGCAGGAGTTAGACAGATGCAGAATAGGGATGGCAGTAAAGTATTGAACTTCACGCCAATCCCACCTCCATCCTGTGGAGATGGACAGGCATTGGGGTAAGTGTTTGGGTTGTCGCCCATGACAGTCATGCCATGTCACCTCATCTATTCTGCAGACACTGACATGTGTTGAGGTGTGCCTTGGGTGTTTGGTTTACAGTCACCCCATTCCATAAGGACATATGCTGAAATGGGTGCAGCATAGGACAATGGGTGAAGTCTGGGGCGAAAAGTCCAAGGTACACCTCAATGCCTGTCAGTGGCTGGGGGTGGGGGTGGATGGCATGAGCAGTACAGTCTGGCAATGCAAAGGCACACCCCATGCCTGTCAGTCTGTACAGGGTGGGATGTTATGGTTAGAAACCTTAACGCCTGGTGTTTGTTGGTAATTGCACTACAAATTTTCAACATGGCCTTTTTGTGACTCCATCTCATGAAAGCATTTGGAACCTCTTCTCATGAAGAGTGGCAGTGTGATTTTGTCAATGTGTCCAGAACTTTGAGTTCCAACAGCGACTGTGCCATTCAGCGCCACATGTAAGAAAACACAGATCAGGCAGGATATGAAGAATGAGAGCTATACCATCCATAGGGAGGTGTGAAGAGATGGCAATGTTGAAAATCTGGAGTGAAAATATTACAAATGTGGAAAGTTACGAGCCTGCATGGAAACTGCGCAATGCACGCTCATAACACAGTAATTTTATGGACTTTTGTCACAAAATTTTCAACATAGGCATTTTAGGACCTCTGCTAATGAACAGTGTGACTGTGATTTTCTTAATCTGTCCCAAACACTGATTTCCAAAAGCGACCGCGCTATTCTGCGCCAGAAGTGAGAAAACACATTTCAGCCAGGATGTGAAAAATGACAGCTGTACTGTTCATAAGGAGGTGTGGAAAATGGCAATGTTGAAAATCTGGAGTGAAAATATTGCAAATTCTGTTATGAGCGCTGTGTAACAACTGCGCAACGCACACTCATAAAACAGTCATTTCTTGGATTTTTTCCACCAAATTTGCAACATAGACTTTTTGAGTGGCTACCTAATGAACACTGGCACTGTCATTTTGTTAATCAGTCCCAAAACCTAGGGAGGTGGATCAGGGGAGGGCGGTGGACATGGCCTATCTGGACTTCAGCAAGGCCTTTGACACCGTGCCACATAGAAGACTATTACACAAACTGGGGAATTTGGGTGTGGGCAGGACAGTAATGTGGTGGGTAGGTAACTGGCTGAGTGGCAGGACACAGAGGGTGGTGGTAAATGGCTGTCACCCACAGAGGGAAGAGTGACCAGTGGGTACCACAGGATCAGTGCTGGACTGGTCCTATTCAACATCTTCATCAGTGACATATGCGAGGACCTAGAAGGCAGAATTTCACTGTTCGCTGATGACACAAAGCTCTGTAACAGAGTAGATACACCAGAGGGTGTAGACAGAATGAGAAGGGACCGCAGAAACTTGAAGAATGGTCAGGAGTTTGGCAGTTGAAATTCAATGCAAAGAAGTGCAAGATAATGCATATGGGACACAAAACCCTGGCACAATATATCAGTTGGGGTGAGGATATAGCATGCACCAAGCAGGAAAGGGATCTTGGGGTTATCATCTCTGATGACCTCAAGGTAGGAAAACAGTGTGACAAGGCAGCAGGAAGCAAATAGGATGCTGGGATGCATAGGCAGGGGCATCACCAGCAGGAAAAGGAGGTCATAATTCAAGCTATACAAGACACTAGTGAGGCCCCACCAGGAGTACAGTACAGTTCTGGAGACCTTACCTACGTGAGACATAGACAGGGTAGAGAAGGTTCAGAGGAGGGCAACAAAGATGGTGCATGGATTGCATCACAAGTCCTATGAAGACAGGTTGAAGGAACTGAACATGTACTCCCTGGAGGAGAGGAGGGAGAGAGGGGATATGATAGACATACAAGTATCTTACAGGGAGGAACAGGGTGCAGGAAAACACTATTTTTAAGCGAAAAAGATGTTCCAGGACTAGAGGGCATGGGATGAAGTTGGAGGGAGGACGATTCAGAGGAAACATGAGAAAGAATTTCTTCACAGAACGGGTGGTGGACAAGTGGAACACCCTGCCAGAGGAAGTGGTGGGGGCTGAAACAATCACAGGATTTAAGAATGCATGGATAGACATAAAGGAATTCTGGAGATCAGGGTAAGGGCAACAGACTTCTAGGAAAACAAACTGAACTTACAAGCTCAAATGGGCAGACTGGGTGAGCCATAGGCCCTTATTTTGACACTGTCTATGTATCTATGTATCTATGTATCAAAGGCGATTCCGGCAGTGACCATGAAATCACCTTTCAAGACCGAATAACGCCATGACAGTGGCTGAATTCACGAGGAAGGGTCCCAAAAACCCCATGTTGAAAATTTGGTGCCCAAATTCCCCCAAATGCCTGAGATATGCAACAAAGTTGAAAAAAATCTATTTATGCCATTATACAGCTTACCGGCATTTCTTCAGTCTTCAGTTCGCGGTCAGCTTTGAAGAGTGCAGACGTGTTCCTGGTCCACCGAAGATCATCACGCTGGGCTTTGGAGGTAAGTGTGGGGTGAGGGAGGTGTGGGAGGCAGGGTGCACAGAGGGTGGGCACGGGTTTGGGGCAGGACTCCGACTCAACAAGGGGCCGCTTTCTGATTTACAGGGGAAAACAAAAACATTGCAGGATGGGTTTTTTCTTCACAGGGACATTTAACATGCTGGGTGGGCTCCCAGCATGCCACCCTAGTGTTTTTGTTTGTGGGCCTGTAACCAATGGGGATTGGGCACCCCCGCGCACATACGGGGGCAAGAGCCAAGGGATTGACACCCTCAGCACAAAACCCACATTTATTTTGGGGGACATTATGCCGATGGGAGTTGGGCTGCCCCATTGGCAAATTACACTGGGGAAATGAAGCCAATGGGGATTGGGGTCCTGTCGGCAAACAAAACTGTTTTGGGGTAGACATGATGCCAAGGGGATTGGGCACCCTTGGCACTAGGGGCATCTGATATTGTTTGTGAACATGGCAGTGGCTTGCCGCCACGTTCACAAACAATATTACACTAGGCAAATGTTCTACCCAGCAATGACGGGTCACTCCCTCATTGCAGCGGAATGGCTGACCCTGCAATGACAAGGCAGCCCCTGATTGCTGCGGCGAAAACATTACAAGTTGGTGGTACTTTGGAAGCCAGTGTCATCAGCACACTGTGCCTCCATTGGTCCACCAGTGCCAAGCCCCCAAATGCAATGCCTCCATTGACTACCACAGTGTCGTGCCTCCACAACCCGCTTTTCTCCTAAGCTGCCACATAATGTTTCTTGCGCATGTGCGCAAGCAAATATAAAAAGAGAAAACCTACTAAACTGGGCAACTAGGAAATAAAAGGAAGGTGCAGGGAACAGGTAGGAGGTAGAGTGGAATGGAGAAAACAGGAGATGGATGGTTACAAAAGCAGAGTGAGGGAGGGAGTGGGACAAGGATTACAGGGGAGTGCATGTGAGCAGAGGTAAGCAGATATGAGAAGTGGGGCTGATTGTGCCAGCAGACCAGTGTGACGGGTAAGTGCCAAACAAAAAGCATAAGGGGAAGAGTTAGGCATAACACTGGCATTTCTCATTCAACAGAAGCTTTAGCAGGGATTTGAAGGCAGCAAGACTGACATAATGGGTTAGCTTTAAGGTATTTTGGAGTGCGTTCCACATCATGACTAGCGCATACCCAATGGATGAGCTGCCAAAGCGGGATCCAATCCTGGGGGTATTGAGATGTATAAATGTGTATTTCCTGAGTGAATACATGCAGAGTGTAAACTTAAAGATATTGGAGATGTACAAAAGGAATTTATTGGTGAGAGCTTTAAAAGCCCAAATAGAGGCATTATATCACCTTCTGGTGTATAAGGAGGTCCAGCCTAATTGAGAGTATAGCAAGCAATGGTGAATTTTAAATGGGGGATCAGTATAATGGCCAAAGTGGCTGGTCCAGGACTTGAACCCACAATAACAGCACTTCCAAAAGCACAGTACCCCCTAGTACAGCATATGAGGGTCAGTGTTGGATATTAATCAAAGTGCCTGTTACTGGACGTAATCCCACAAGGACAGACCACCAGCAGTGCAATATACTTTAATGCATCACTGCAGTCAGTGATGGATATTAGCCAAAGTGCCTGGTGCAGGATATGAACCTAAAAGGACAGCATCTCCAACAGCACACCACCCTATAGTGCAGTACCACAGGATCAGTGTTGGATATTAGTCAAAGTCCCTGTTGTAAGATTTGATCCCACAAGGATGGTACCTACACCAGCACAGCACCTTCTAGTGCAGCACTGCAGGGTCAGTGCTGGATAATAGCCAAAGGACTTGAATCCACAGGTATAGCACTTTCAAAAGTGCATAATCCTGTAGTGTAGCAATGCAGGGTTCATGCTGGATATTTGACAAAGGGCCTGGAGGAAGGTGTGAACTCAGAAATATGACACCTTGGACAGTACAGTACACCACAGTGCAGCACAGCTGGGTCAGTGTTGAATATTAACTGAAGTGCCTGGTGCAGGACATGAACCCCCAAGGAGTGTGCCTTCAACAGTGCAGTACTCTGGTGCAGCACTGCTGGGTGAGTGTTGGACATTAACCAAAGTGCCTACTGCAGAGCACTAACCCACAAGGATGGCACCTCCAGCAGTGCACC
Source organism: Neoceratodus forsteri (assembly GCA_016271365.2). NCBI lineage: Eukaryota > Metazoa > Chordata > Ceratodontiformes > Ceratodontidae > Neoceratodus > Neoceratodus forsteri. The sequence continues at coordinate 325,515,350 of CM028136.1, forward strand.
CCCCCAGTACAGCACAGCAGAATCATTGTTGAATATTTACCAAAGTGCCAGCTACATGACATGAACTCCCAAGGATTGCACCTCCAGCAGTGCAGTACCCCCAACCCCTAGTGCAGCACAGCAGGATCATTGTTAGATATTAACCAAAGCATTAGCTACAGGACATGAACCCATAAGGATTGCACCTCCAGCAGTGCAGTACCTCCCACACCTTAGTACAGCACAGCAGGGTCATTTTTTGGATATTAACCAAAGTGCCTGTTAGAGGTCATGAGTCCACAAGGATGGCACATCCAGCAGTGCAGTACCCCATCTTAGTGCAGTACCCCATGATGCAACACTGCAGTAGGGTCTGGTGGATATTAACCAAAGTGCCTGGTGCAGGACTTGGTGTCGCTGGAAGGGCAATGCTGGATATTTACCAAGGTGCCTGATGCAAGACTTTAGCTAATAACCATCTGATGTTTCTGGCCCAGAGACAAATGTGGTACACACTGAGCCACTGGCATGGCAGTGGAGGGGAAGGGGGACTCAAACTTACTGATGCCAGAGTGAACAATTTATATCTAGCAGGCTTTTGAGTCAGGAGCACGTTTCCCAGTTGAAATATTGCAACCACTATTTTTACTCATTCATGGGTGCATGGTAATGCATTTACTGGGGATGCTTTATGAGGATGCACTTTATACAGCAGCAGTCTAGCCTGACTCACTCCCGAAACTACCCCTCCTGCTTTTATTCCGCCCCCACTGTGCCAAATTTACCACATTTGGGATAAGCCGCCAGCAGCATATCATCCTTCCAAGCCTCAAAGTTCTCTAGTGCCTCAAAAGTCTCGGACTTATTTTGCATAGCAGGATACTGACATCCTTTATAATGCATGACCAAATCTTCAGGATTCTTGTTCCGTATTTCATCAGCACACCACTCAATTTCTGTAACTAACTGCTGTCTTTGCTCTTCCATGTTTTTCCTGTTTTGGTGGGCAACTTAGTCTCTCGCTCATTCCCTCTCCCCTCCTTGCCTATCTCAGTGCTTCTTTTTGTGTCCAGTGTCCTTAAAGGGAAGTCTCCCATAGTTTCACACCCATATTTTCCCAGCTCCTTATGTGTAACTGTTGTGTTCCTCCTCTAGTTGCCAGCAGTCCTATTGCTGTCCAAATCTAGGTTATAAATAAAAATATATAGCCCCAGAAGTTATCAATGTGTTTGTCCTCCATTTTACCATCAATGCTGCTGGAGGTTGATGTCATCAGAGCAACAGATAATGGTGCTGCACTAAATGCTGTTCCACCAGTAAACAGAACCCACAAGGTTTGTTCCCCACTTGAGTAATGGGGAACTCTTTAAGTGTTGTGCACATCCTGAAGTGCAGGTCTAATAGGGACTAGGACCATATGAGTGTAATTCAGCACTGATTTGACATGTACATACAGTATGCCTATAAGGAAGTGCCTGTATGAGTTGTGTTAATGTTTCTGTTAGCAAAAACAGTTTACCCAATAAATGACTCTGGGTACAACAAGAATCTTAAGTGGCATTATATAGCTGTTTTATTATGTTCTGTGTGTGTTAGCATTCTCTGTTTTGATTGACACCAGCAGTGAGATACAATCTTGCAAAAATGGCTGATGTAAGGCAATAAAGAGTTCAGCTATAACAAGGAATAGGTTACCAGGACATCGGCTGCATCACATGGAAGAAGAGTAATCTAGTGGTGTTAAAGCACAGGCACAAGAACTGGGAAACTCTTGTTCAAATGCTACTAAAGTCCCTTATTCTCTAACCCTTAACAATTTCCACTAACCTCCTTGGGAACTGTGATGGCCCCTCAGGTCCATGACTTTAACAGTGCTCCCATTCCCATTATAAATCATTAGCAGTGATGTGAGAGCTACAGCACTTCACTTTGAAGGTACTGAAAACAAGCTGTGGCAGCCCCCCCCCCTTCGTAATGCCAGCATTTGAAGTAGGATGTCCCTCACAAATCAGATGCTACACTTCAGCTGTTGTAGATAAAGAAACTAATCAGTCTCAGTGTTTGTAGTACTCTGTATTTACTTAGCTCATCCCTCCCATGTCATATGCATTCTGTGTCTTGGTATTTCCAGTCAAAACCCAGATGTAAGGAGCATTTGAAACGTAAAATATTACACTTTATAAAGTAAGTGATCTAGCTCTCCACTTTCAGGCTGCTGAAAGGGGAGTGTATAATTTGTAAAAAGGAAGTATCCAGTCTTGTGTGAGCCTTTGGGAAACTGCTCAAGCCTACCTTGTAAATGAATCCTCTCAAAGGTGTTCACCTGGTTCACTCCAGAGTGACTGATTGACTGCTCAATTGATTGATTGGTTGGTTGATTAGTTGATTGACTGATTCAGTCTACTGCTTTCCACAACATGTTACAACTGTCTCACAGAGAAATGAGCAGTACACAGGAACAGATTTTGTTTCCTGTGAATGCAATACTATTATATGTATTATTTGCTCTACACATGCAGTATTAAGGCTACAAGTACCACTCCCTGTGATCAGCTGCATGACAGAACTGTCTTAAGCCATTGCAAACTTAAATTAAAATCAGGCTAGACAGCATTGATACCCTTATGTTTTGTTCTGCACTGTTGCTGCAATGACATCAAGGAATGGGAGGGGCTGTATTACAACTGACTCATTTGCATGTAAATGGAGGCTTGCTTGACATTTTACTACCTTGTGTCAGAGCCTCAAACTCTAGATAAGTGTTGCAACAGAAGAAATGGCTGATCTCTTATTGACATATGTACAGTACTGGATGTAATGTATAATAAATACATCAGACATATCCAAATCATAATTATACAGGAGTCTTCTCCTTTAAGTACTGTAGGGGTGCCCAGAAACTAGTGTGACAATCACCAAGGATAAGCTTTCCCTGCAGCCCAGTCACACACGTACGTCTCAACCTCTTGCCTCATGAATTAGGGATAAGGCTTAAAAAAAAATCAGGGACACATCTTAATAGGTGCTATTCTCTCAGAAAGTTGATAGAATAAGGGGATTTGCTTTAAGATGTATTTTCTGAAGAAGAACATGCCTGTAGCTTTAATATTTGACATTATTTTTTATTTTAATCTCCATTGTTCTGTCACAAAAACACAAATTTTACGAGGAACAGAGGAAATTTTGAGATAAAATCAGGGACAGTTGAGAGGTATGGTCACACAATATTTAACTCCTCCAGTAATACCTTTTGTGCAAAATGGCATTATATTGCAAGAAAGACTTCTCCTTGTAATAAAGGAGATTGTGAGGCTAATTATATTTTGAATTGGGAACTTTATATTGAGAACTGCAGAACACATATGTAAGGTGGAAAAGTTACCAAATGTGACTTTCAGCACATCATCCAGAATGGGTAAATGGGGAAAAGTGACTCTTTTGAGCCATTTTTGGCATGTGCCAAGGAGCAGACCCAAAACAAGTTAGATTGCCCCTTTGGGCATCTTGCAAGGATACAATGTTGAGCTATGAAAGCTCAAATATTAGGTATATTTCCCTGTGGTGCTTGGTGCACACTTTTATTTATTACAGCACTAGTGGGTGCCTGGGCTTCCTCAGAATAGGGGGAGGGGTACGACCCCTTAAGGTGCTGGTTGGCACAGTAGTCCTGCTTTTTGTAATGGTTTTGTTACTGATCCTCTGAGGCATAAAAAGTACACAGTAATTAGATTTTTTGTTCGCATGGCGTTGATTGCTGGCTCCATATGCTGCTATTCTGGATGTTTTAGTCTCTGCTGTACTAGTTATTTTTTCCAAAGGCACGAGATTGGGAAAGGCAGCAGCAATACAACTAGTGCTATTTCAACGTTATGCATAGTGGACCATGATTTGATGTGCCAGAATACTCCTCCATGCTAGCGTCAGACTGTGAGAGAGAGTAGAAGAGTGCATCACTGACCACTCAAAGTTCCCAAACTCCGATTGTCCTTTTACTTCACCCCCCCATGCCCCATCCAACCAGCAGTCTGTAGCTATAAGTGTTGTGCAGGCAAACCTTGGTGATAAGAAGGTGGAAAAATCATTTACAGTGTTCAGTTTGCAGCATATTCTGAGCTTCTCATGCCGGCTTCTCCACATGCCATCCCATTGTGTTTTCTGCTGCTTAACAAGCGAGCACTCCATGCCCCACCACCCCTTCAGCTTTCCATTAAAATGCATTTGAATATCACTTTTTTTAGTAATAAGTGGATATGTCTGTCAGTATGTTGACTGAGCTGCAGAAGGGTGGCCAGGTGGAATTACTGACGATCAAATACACCGTAAGTTTTGAGATGCAAGTTGACAATTGTATCATCCTTTGCCATATCTTTGCTCTCGGTTTCCTCATAACGTGTGGGGCTTTGGGTGGTAGCAGCCTGCCTCTGATTGTGGCCATGCTAATAATGGGTCTGGGTTCTGAACTGTGACTCCAGGCTAATTCTATGTTGCTGTAGTGAGTGGGGAAAAAGCAGACTTGATTTTTTTGTGTGACCTAAGCTTGGTTCACCCTTTCTCTCTCACACTGTTTAATTACTTGTCAGCATATTGAATTACAACACTAAGGTTCCTATACAAATATTTTTCCAAGATAAAATAGCAGTGCACAGTACTGTGAAATTACTTGACGTGACAATACTGTGTGGAGTGTGCCGCACACTCATACTAGAAAAAGGTTACCAGCACCACATTGAAGTTCCATTTCATTACATTTTATCTGATTGGTCCTTTTATTTAATTGAACATGCATATGCGAGGGTCTGAATTGGAGGTGCATTTCAAAATGGCATTCCTAGTGGAGGTCCATGCTAACCTCTAATATAAAAACTGACACGACTATAAAACAAAAGAGGCAGTAATACTGTAGCAGGCACTTTCTATATTATAGATGAGATGCATCAGATGTACGAGTGTTTGGTGAATTTTCACTTCACTCTCACTTCATTGCTCTGCTGCTTTAAATGAGTCTGACTGCTAGAATCAGGAACGCCCTGGCATCACAGCTGATTGTTCCGTGATGAGGCACTCCCTGATTGCAGCAGTCAAATCCTTTGAACATAGTGGCACAAACTGCAGCATGCTCCTCTATTGGTGCAGAAGAGACCAGCCCCAGAACGGACTGCTGCCGTTTGCCACAACACTGCCACACCTCCACAACCCACTTGTGCAGGCAGGAAGCTGATGCAATGTGTTTCTTGCACATGACTGCAAGCAAACACAAAAATGATTCAGAGCCAACAGGACAGATTCTAAGAGGAGTGCCTCAAGGCACCACCGAACATGTACTCACTGGAGACTGGAAGGAAGAGGGAAGATATGATAGAGACCTTCAAGTTCCTAAAAGGAATTAACAAGGTGAACTGCAGGGAACAGTTTATCTTGAATGCTAGTTCACGGTCACGTGAGCATGAGTGGAAACTGACAGAAGAGAGGTTCAGGAGGGTTCGCAGCATGTGGTGCTCAGTCTCTACACACACCGCATTTTATCTGACTGCAAAGGGTCTTTGCAGTCAGAGGGACCCTTTGCAGTCAGATAAAATGCTGTTTGTGTAGAGACTGAGCACCACATGCTGCGAATTCGGTCCATGTATGCAGGTGGTTTGGGTGCAGGTTCTAGTGATTTATTTCTATTTATGTTTGCTTGCACGCATGTGCAAGAAACAGCGCCATCATCCGAGTTCTTGTAGGTGTGTTACCCTGTCTTCCAATTCAGTCAGTGTGTTTGCAGGCATGGCCACAGTTCACCAATGAATGCTACAGCAGTCTATAACAGCAGTTGAAAATGCAGTGCCATACAGTTGAAAGGGAGAGCTCCGCTTCAGTGAGCAGCGATAAGATAGTGTTGATTAGTATATTGCCGGCAATCCTGCTTGTATATGTCTCTGCTTTCTTTTCCTGTAACATAAATTTAGTTTGAAGTGAACTTTTCCTAGGACTATCATTCTGGGAGGAGGCGATGGGGGTGCCCAAAACAGACTTCCAGTTGCCACGCTAGGGGCCCACCCAGCGTGCACTTTGCGTCTGTATACTGATGGGGTGCCCAATTCCTATTGACTCCACTGCCCCCTGAAAATCTTCAGCTGCCATGCTGGGAGCCCACCCCAGCATGGCACAAGTCCTGCGTCATCCTCCAAAAAAGAAAACAAACACCTGAAAAGTAAAAAACGATCCCTCGATTGTCTTGCCCCCCAACCCGTACCCAACCTCTACGCATCCACCTCCCTACACCCCACCTCACCCCATACTTACCTCCGGAGGCCGGCGAGATGATCTTCGTGGACCGGAACACGTCTGCACTCTTCAAAGCCAACCGCGAACTGAAGAAATGCCGGTAAGCTGTATAATGGAAAAAATAGGGTTTTTTTCAACTTTGATGCATATCCTAGCCATTTTTGGGAATTTTGGCACCGATTTCAATATGGGGTTTTTAGGACCCCTCCTCAGAATTCTGGCACTGTTATGGCATTAATCGGCCCTGAAAGGTGATTTCGCAGTCACTGCATGGAACCACCTTCCGGACTGATTTACTGAAACAACAGCATCACAGTTCATGAGGTGAGGCTCCAAAACCCTATGTTGAACATCTGGTGAAAAATTTCCAAAATGACTGATTTATTTAACGGCATTGTGCAGTTCCTACAAACACTGTAAGTTCGTGAATCTTTAATTTTTACTCCAGATTTTCAACATTGCCATTTTACCACACCTCCTTATGAGCAGTAGAGCTGTCATTTTCACATCTCACCCAAATGTGCCTGCCAGTATGTAATGCACAATGGCGAAGTCGGTGTGTGAAATCAGTGTTTGGGACAGATTAAGAAAATCACAGTGACACTGTTCATGAGCAGATGTCTTAAAATGGCTATGTTAAAAATTTGGTGACAAAAGTCCATAAAATGACTGTGTTACGAGCATGCATTACACAGTTTCCACGCACCCTCATAAGTTCATGAATTTGTAATATTTTCAGGCCAGATTTTCAACACTGGCATTTTTCCACACTTCCTTAAGAACAGTACAGCTGTCATTTTTCACACCCTGGCAAAATGTGTTTCGCACTTCCAAGCGCAGAAATGCATGGTCGCTGTGGAAATCACTTTTGGGACAGATTAAGAAAATCACAGTGACACTGTTCATGAGTGGAGGTCCCAAAATGCCTGTGTTGACAATCTGCTGTAAAAATCCCCAAACTAATTACGTTCACGGTGTGCATTGCACAGTTTCTATGTGCCTCATAAGTTCACCAGTTTTTTTATATTTTCACTGCAGATTTTGAACATTGCCGGTTTTTACACCTCCCCATGAACAGTACAGCTGTCATTTTTCACATCCTGTTCGAAATGTGTTTTCGCACCTGTGGTGCCAAATGGTGTAGTCACTGTGCAAAAGCAGCTTTAAACTAACAAACTGATATTGCTACTGTTCATGAGGTGGGGGTCACAAAAAAAACATTTTGAAAATTTAGAGTGAAAATACCAACGAACGCCTGTGGCATTAGGGTTTCCGACCATAACGCCCACCCTCTACAGAATGACAGGCATCAGGTGTGTCTTGGGATTGTCATCTGTAATGATAATACCATTCCACCCCCACCCACACCCTGCAGCCAGTGAGAGGCATTGGGGTGTGCCTTTGGGTCGTTGGCCATAACACCCATGCCATTTCACCACACCCAACCCTGCAGACACCAAGTGTCATGGTGTGCCTTGAGGTCTTTGGGCTTTACGCTCACCCCATTCCATAAAGAAATATGGTGAGATGGGTGCAGTAGAGGAGAATGGGGTGAACTTTGGGGCTGAAGAGTCCAAGGCACACCTCAATGCCTGTCACTGGCTGCAGGGTGTGGGTGGGGGTGGAATGGCATGAATATTACAGGCGACAATCCCAAGTCACACCCCTGATACCTGTCAGTCTCTACAGGGTGGGGAATTATGGTTGGAAACCCTAACACCCCAGGCGTTCATTGGTATTTTCACGCCAAATTTACAACATGGGTTTTTGTGACCTAACCTCATGAACAGTGGCAATATCAGTTCGTTAGCTGAAAGCTGATTTTGCACAGCGACTACACTATTTGGCACCGCAGGTTCAAAAACACATTTTAACAGAACGTGAAAAATGACAGCTGTACTGTTCATGGGGAGGTGTAAAAAATTGGAATGTTGAAAATCTGGAGGGAAAATATAAAAAAACTGGTGAAGTCACAAGTGTGTGTAGAAACTGTGCAACGCACACCCATAATTTAATTAGTTTGGGGATTTTTTATAGCAGATTGTCAACACAGGCATTTTGGGACCTCCACTCATGAACAGTGTCACTGTGATTTTCTTAATCTGTCCCGAACACTGATTTCCCACAGCGACAGTGCATTTCTGCACCGGAAGTGCAAAAACACATTTCAGCCAGGGTGTGACAAATGACAGCTATACTCTTCATAAGTAGGTGTGTAAAAATGCCAGTGTTGAAAATCTGGACTGAAAATATTACAAATTCGTGAACTTAAGAGGGTGCGTGGAAACTGCGCAATGCATGCTTGTAATACAGTCATTTTATGGACTTTTGTAACCAAATTTTCAACATAGCCATTTTAAGACCTCTGCTCATGAACAGTGTCACTGTGATTTTCTTAAACTGTCCCAAACATTGATTTCGCACACCGACTGCGCCATTGTGCTACATGCATGAAAACACATTTTGGGCAAGATGTGAAAATGACAGCTGTACTGCTCATAAGGAGGTGTGTAAAATGAGTGTTGAAAATCCTGGAGTAGAAATAGTAAAATTTTCAAAGTTATGAACGTGCGAGGAACTGACATGAATGCACGCCAGAATCAGTCATTTTAAATCTTTTCACTAGATGTTCAATATAGGGGTTTTTGGGGCCTACCTCATGAATCAGGATGTTGTCTTTCATAAACGTCCCAAAAGGTGGTTCTAGCGGAGTGACCGTGAAATCACCTTTCAGGGCCGATTAATGCCATGACAGTGTCAGAATTTATGAGGTGGGGTCCCAAGAGCCCCATGTTGAAAATTTGGTGAAAATATTCCCCAAAATGGCCGAGATATGCACCAAAGTTGAAAAAAAAAATTTATGTCATTATACAGCTTACCGGCATTTCTTCAGTTCGAGGATGGCTTTGAGGAGTGCAGACATGTTCCAGGTCCACCGAAGATTGTCGCGCTGGCCTCTGGAGGTAAGTATGGGATGAGGTGGGGTGTGGGGAGGTGGGGTACACAGAGGGTAGGCGCGGGTTGTGGAGGGGGCAAGAGAGTCAACGAGGGACCATTTTCTTTTGTTCTAGGTTTGTTTTTTTTAGAAAGATGACATGGGGCTTTTGCCACGCTGGGGTGGGCTCCCGGCGTGGCACCTGTAACTTTGTTGGGGGGGCAGTGGAGCCGACGGGGGATTGGGCACCCTGTGGGCTCAGACTTTGCCATGTTGGGGTGGGCTCCCAGTGTGGCACCTGAAGTTTGCTTTGGGGGGGCAGTGGAGCTGATGGGGGATTGGGCACCCCCGTTGCTCATACAGTGTGCGGGTTGGAGGGGAGCGCATGAGCATGCTAGGGTGGGCTCCCAGAGTGCTACCTATGTGTTCATTGGGGGCTGGATCTGACAGAAACAAACTGTCTATGACAGTTCAGATGCAGTGCCAACATGTAGGCAATTTGCATACTGCTTACGGCAGTATGCAAATTGCCTGCAGATGGCAGTATGCAAATTGCCTACATGTTACCACCACTGATTGCAGCGGTGGTTTTCTCAGAACTGTAAGGCATTGATCTGAACAGCTGTCATAGACAGCTCGACATTCATTGGTGCAGTGCAGCCATGCCAAAACAGAGCAGGGCATTGGAAGTGGGGTGGCACACTACAAAAATTTGTATGGTGGTACTATGTTTCTGCACATGTGTGCAAGCAAACATAAGAAATACACCATACGGTAAGCAACAGCATGTTGAACCATCTGTCTAAAGAAAAGACTGGTGACCTCATTTATAGTCATCTGTATTGTTACTTCTGAGTAAGTCTTTCTGTATTTTTATTTAAGTTTTTTTTCAATTGGTTATATTTGTCTCTTGAGTTTTTATTTTATAGGCATTCATTAAATACTTTAAACGCAGAGAAGACTAAACATTTAGGCCCAGATATTCAAAGGGTTGAGCCTGGCGCAACCGAGTTGCACTGGTGCAACCCCAGTAATGTGCCCTGGGATGATATTCAAAAAGGGGACTTGCACAGCGCAAGTCCCAATGTGCCGAGGTGTATTGGTAATGTATGTGGTGCATCTGAAAGGAGCGTGCCCATGCATATGCAGCACATCCTGATATTCAGCCCGGGATGTGTGGCACATCTGCTGGCAAAACCCCTAGATGCACCGCATACTGGGGCACAAAGTTGAGCCAGAAAAAATAGACTCAAATGCTGGCCACCCATGGCTGGCTGCTACATTGCAGGGTGCAATCCAGCAACTTCCCAGCTGTGGTGGCCACCTGCCCACCCGGAACACCATCCACAAGCTCTGAAATGGTCCCTGATTGTACAGTGGCACCCCTTCCCTGTAGGCTGATCATGGTAGACAAGAATAGAATCAATCCCTGGCAGTCTAGCTGTAACCTCCCTACCTCCCATAGCTGTGATCACGGGTCATATGAATGTACAAACTCCCTGGTAGTCTAGTGAACCCCCTCCTGCCCCATAGTTGCGACTGCCATGAAAGACACATACCCATTCCCTAGTGGTATAGTGGCACCCCCAGCCAAATCTCCGAAAATGACATATGTCACTAGCACTGGTGATCTAGTGGAACCCCCACCCCTCCTGATGCACGATCACTAGTACTCCATCATGAAACATGTCCCTGGTGGTCCAGTGGCACCCCACCCTCACAGGACCCCTGCCCAGCTTCCCCCACATCCTTGACAGGCAGCTGCTGCCACCACCCACATACCACCCGGCTGCCCTTCCGAATGACAGCTTACAGTATCAGCTGTAAGCCCATTGAGTCCACACTGTGGACCAATTGGTTTGCAGGGCATACTGTAGCAGGACAGTCACAAATAGTGAATGGACTTCATTCACATATTTGTGACTGTCATGTACAGTATGCCATGCAACACATGACCCACAGTGTGGACATGTGGGCTTACAGCACATACTGTGCTTATCATTCGTGAGCAGCCAGGCGGTAGGAGGGTGGCAGCTGCCTGCTGATGATAGGGGAGCTGGGTGGGCAGGGGGTCCTGTGAGGGTGGGGGTGCTACTGGATCACCAGGAATATGTTTCACAATGGAGTACCAGCAATTGGAGCATCAAGAGGGTGGGGGATGCCACCAGACTCACCAGGACTAGTGACATATGTCATTTTCAGAGATCGTGGCTACAGGGAGAGAGGGTGCCACTAGACCACCAGGGAATGGGTATATGTCTTTCATGGTGGTCAACCACAGGGCAGGAGGGTGGTTCCACTAGACCATCAGGGAGTTTGTTCAGTACATATGACCCACTATCATGGCTGTGTGGTGGGGTTGCCCAGGACCCCTCAGTTCCTACACATGCTGTGCAGGGCACCAGGTGCATTTCGCTAGGCTGCCCTGCTCCGCTCATGCAAATGGGGCCATAATGACATGCAAATGGACCAATCTGCACCTTGCATATATTCTGGCCCCATTTGAATATCCAAGTCTGAATATCTCGGAAATATGCCCAGCGCAACTACAGTTGCACTGGAGCATTCCAGGCCTACCTGTCTGGGGAATGCACCAGCATTGTATATGCACCATGCACATTCTGTGCTATATTCAATGATGATGCACCATGGCACATCACCTTTGAATATCCCTGTCTTGCCCCGGTGCATCTCAGTTGTGCTGCATCTCCACTCTGCGCCATTGCCTGGTGCAGTCTGAATATCTGGGCCTTATTGTACAAAATGATCTACTTTGCTCCTCAGTATATTTAAAGTAGTAAGTTTCAGTATTCCTACAGTTTAACTGATTCAGTATTTCAGTGGTACATTTCTTTATTCCTACAGTTTAACTGATGTGTGTGTGTGTGTGTGTGTGTGTGTGTGTGTGTGTGTGTGTGTACATATTGCTTTCATCATATTTAGTTCTTCAATGGGAAGTTTCTAATTCCTAACCGACTATTTTCAGTATTTTTGTCTTGTCTAACAACATTTTTAATCTTTAATTTTGGCATTTTCTGTATGTTTTTTTTTTACTTTGTGGTGCTTGCACACCTACTTTATCCACCTTCCGCACTACCCTTTGGTCCACTCCTTCAGACCACACTGATCAACCCCCAGGAACACCCGACCCCGAGTCTGCCCCCAGAGTGCTCTTTCCAGTTCTCCCCCTGTATTACCTTGATGCCCAGCAATCCCCCCTGGGTGGGGTGAGGATGAACCCTCCTCAACCTTACTGGAGGAGAACTTTGGCACAGTGAGGTCTGCCTTTAGTCCGGTGGATCCCCAGAAGGCACCCATCAGTCTTCATCTAGGACTGAGAGGGCTCTTTTTCCGGTTTTCTTGTTTTCCCCACCCAACCCCTAGAGGCACCGGCACAAGGACTAATGTCCAGAGAGTGACGTGCTGATACACGTCTATCTCCCAAGCACCCAACAGCATCTCTCCCTCTCCAACTGCACTGTACGGAGCCGCCAGAGCCCTTTGAGAGACCGTGCTTCCACCGGCTCTCTTCGGGACATCGGGTACCTCCCGGTACCCTGGTATCCCTCCCCGAGGAAGGAGAGCATCCGCTGGGACGTTCAATCCTTCCTCTCCCCGCCGACCTCGTCGGCCAGAGTCCGTTCCTGGACCTGGGTCACCGACACAGCACGAGATGTGGCGTCCAGTGCCTCAACCCTCAGCGCCACTGGGCTGGCCAGTTTTCTGTATGTTTATCTTTTTTTTCTAAATAATAGTGTTTTTTTTTTATTTCTTTAAATGGCAGTTCGTTTTGGTCACCTTATTTCTTCTATTGATAGTCTTTCCCCAGTTTCTTTTTATGGTTTTCTTCATCTTACTAGGAGTGTAGGGAGGGAAGACAATCAAACTTTATTTTATTTAGGCCGAGAGCTCAATCAACAATGTTTATACATTTCAGAATCTTTACATGGGTATTTGTCCTGACAAAAATTCCAAACACACGCGTGTGTGTGTGTGTGTGTGTGTGTGTGTTTCCACCGACATCAGAATTTACAAGGCATTCAAATTATGGTACTTTCCTATGACATTCCAGACAGACTGTTGTCTTCTAAACAAGGTTTCATATTTTGCTGCAACATTTATTTGCAACTTTTGTGAAAGCCCATATTTTTTTCCAGTAAAGTTGTCCTAAACAGTCGTTAAAGTAGTTTTTCTAACTTTATTATTATAACACTAATAATGAAAATAAACATAACTATTTTATCTCATTTACATATTGCACCTGTGCTGCTACAAGGATTTATTTTACTTTGGGCAGATATAAATACTGTTACTATCACTTTTATTTATTTATTTTGTTGGTGTGAAGTGCTTCAATTATTTTTCTTTTATAATTGTATTTCTAGACCATGAGTGGCTTTTTACAGCAGTTACAGGATCTATGGAATTAACGAAAATATTTCTTGAAAGGACCAAGGAAAGAACATGATGATGATTTATTTGATGCTGAGATATCCATACTTTGACATTCGACCGAAACTAATTTTTATTCATTTTAGAGTAACGATGCCATGAACAGACTTCCCACACATAAAACTAAACTACCATGTAAGGTTGCCTTCTTGTGGATACCCATTGCATCATTTCCCTGTGATATAGTGCCGGAAGTCTACCTTTAAGCACTAATCATCTATCCCTTAAGTGGTTTTACAGCTACATTAATTTTATCAAGGCTTTAATGTTCTGGGTATTATTGTGACAGTTGACACAGTCATTTTGATGTGCTGTTGTAGCCGGCTTGGGAACCACCAGAAGAAGCAGTTCAGACTTGATTTACTAATCCACATTTACTTGCCTAACAGCCATACCTAGCCTGTACTTATATAACTGAAATTATTTAGGCACAGAAGAGGTGAGGTATGAAGTAATAAGCAATATACTTTAACTTATATAATGTACTGCACCGTCTGCTGTTGTCACACTCCAGTGTAGATTATTTGTTTCTGATGTTAAAATAACCATCTTACATTTTGCACATTAAGCCTGATTCATGGTTCAGGTGATTGTATATTATACCTTCCATGCAGACTGGGATGGGGTTTGGAATCTGTTTTGGCTAGTGTGGTGCTTTTCTCTGTCTGTTCTGTGTGAATTGTTTTCTGAAGTCTAGGGGTTTGTACAGTTTGGATACTGACAGTAGGCTGAGGAGTGATAAGGTGAGAGCTGCAACACATTCCATGCTGTCTGTGTTCCCCCCCCCTCAGCAGTGTTAAAAGAAGGGCACCAAACAACAGAAGCCGGATACCAGTCAGTCTCCACACCCACAGCATTCACATTATTAGCCAAAAGGAACTGATCAGGCGGCAGGCCTGGCACCGCCTGGAGATAACATTGAAATGGCTTGGGTTTTCCTATCATTAAACACTGATTCTAAACCAACGGCTCTGTAAAAACATACCCCCTCACATGTCAAAAGACACACATATGAGAATCATTTTGAATCCCTATAGCTTTTAAGTTATGTCTTTGTTAAAGAAGCAGTGCAAAGAAAACATGTTCCCCCAACCCCAAAACATAGCGAACCTGTAAAATCTGCATTTCTATGGTATCTCCAATGCTGCTTACTATGAGGGTTTTTTTTTATCTTAATTAACCCCACCAGGACTGTAATGTTATTTCTAAGTCAAATGTGGTTGTCGTCTTTTTTTTTTTCTCTAAAGGAAAAAAAAAATTAAATTAAAACATTTACAAAATACTAAAATTTTAGTGGAACTAGAAAATTTTACCACAAAATAAAAGTGGAAAATGCCAGGAATCTTTTACAGTGGAAAGGGAAAAACAGTAGGGTCCCATTTGTTGCCTGATTTGGTTGCCCACTTTAGGGGAGTATTGTGTTGACGGCAGCAGGAGAACCTTTACAAAAACAGTCATACAATGAAGAATACACCCATTCAAGCAGCATAGGAAGAATCAAAATCGTGGGCAAGCGACTTGCTAACAAGGGTGTAGGCAAGCATACTCACTGTACAGGTTTGTGTACAGTTTTTGTGAGCACCTGTCCCAAACCATATGCCTTTTTCTTACCATTATAATTTAGAGCATCTGAGTTGGTGTAGGCTGCTTAGGATCTGTATCTGTTTAAACTTCTATTGTTTAGGGCATATATATTTGTACAACCTGTTCTGAGATTAGACGAGTCATCTGATAATCTGATTTGTTTTGAAATGGGGAGCAGCAGTTTGAGAGGATGTGTACATGTGTACATTTGAATGGGGGCAGCAGATGTATAGAGTGTGTACAAAATGGAAATTTCTGGCTAAACTAAAATGTCTTTCAGTCTTTTTTTCAACATAAAAATAATTAATGCAATTTTGGAGAAAGGGAGACCTTTGGAGAAAGGTTATTCCAATATTTAGCAGTTGAGTATATCTATGTGTGTGTGGGGGTGGGTGGAGGGGTGACAACACACATCAGGGTTGAAACCAGTTCAACACCAGGCACTTATCCCCATCACACTTCCTCTCTGGCCCTTCCCCACTCCTCTACCCTCTGTTCCCTTCCTTCCCCCAAGTAAACACTCTTGCCACTGTCTCCCAGCAAGAGAGCACACGCCTCTCTTTACCTGCTCGCATCCTTTGCACTGATGTGGTTCTCTCCATGTAACAATGTATTTCTCCTAATCATGTGAACTTGTTCATATTGATAATGTATACCATCTTCTTGTTTTTCGGTTGCCTTAGGTAACATGTAATACCGTATTGTTGTTGTTTCATTGCCTGTTACCATGTACATTTGTTCATAATGTTGTACTGTACTCTTCAAATTTGTCCAGAATGTTGTAGTGTACTCTCCTGGGTCGTTCCTGAAAATAGGCATATGTTTGCCTAGTGTACCTTACCTGGTCAACAAAAGCTAAATAGATAAATAAAATATTCATCTTGATATATGAGTAGTTGTGGTTCCAAGCTGGTGCCAGATAGAACACATTCTTCATTAAAAATCTACTATGCCCAAGTTGTGCCCCAAGCAGTTCCATAACTGCCAACATAGTCCAGATTGAAAGTCTGACTATGCTCCCTGTCACAGGGCCTCTTTTCCTCAGTTTTTATTAACTCTGGATTCACCGCTGAATAGAAGCCTCCTCCAGTGTGTGAATAGGCAGGGTGATGTCTGGAGAACTGCATGTATCTACCAATGAAAGCAGCAACATGAAGTGTTAAGGCACTCATAACATAACCTAGCATTACAAGTTTTGACTAAAAATGCAGCACCTTGCCAGCTCAGTAGCGTGGTGGGTTGATGCATCCATGCCTCCCTGCTGCCACGTTGATGACCCAGGTTTGGGAACGGACTCAGGTCACTCAGGGTCCTGGCCGGAGAGGGAAGATTGAGCATTCGTAGGACTGCTGTCTTCCTTCAGGGAAGGGGGATCCCATGACTTGCTGCTCAACTGCCACCTGGTGGAAGGCAAGTAGTGGCACGTGTGAGTCTCATAGTTAGGTGGAAGGGCCAGTGTGCAGAGTGCTGGAGTGTCTCCTTGGAGGTGGAGTGATCTTGTGCACTCTTTGCACCTGAGGCTGAGCCCTGGGGAGAAAATCAGGAGGGAAAATGGAGGATGGGCTTCATGAAACCCTCCTATCTAGCACCAGTGGCCCGCCTGGTCTCAGGAGATGGATGGAAACTTAGGACGGCTGCAGGCTATGGGACAGAGCTGATACTGTCACTCAGCCTGCCAAAAGAGTGATAAAAGCCAATATGGAAAAACAAAACAGCACCATGCTTTTGTGAGTGCTATAGGCAAGGTAGGTGGCCAGCTTTGTCCCATCAGAGAACAGTATTTATGGCAAACATACATACTCGGAACCATTTTGCAGATTATATGGACACTGCAGGTGCATTGTGAGTGGAGTACCCAGGATTTCCAGATGAACTGAGATTAATGACAAGCTCTACAGCATGATAGTATATCTATTATTACTTCCTATTAGTTTCCAGCTATCAGAAATCCAGGTCAAATGCAAAACGTTCCCTAAAATTATCTGGACAGTTGATTAAAATCCAAGACTGCCCTCTCTAAACTGGGACACATAATCACCATAACTGTGATGCACAAGTACATTCAGTCTCTGGAGAAGTCTATATAATCTGCCTGTCTTGGCACCTAGAAAAGTGTTATTTCAGCATAACCACATAGCTTAGTGTTTGCTGCTGCTTTTTCAGGATATGTATTACTTTTTAAGTAATTTAAGGGGAAATGCATGTGTGCAGAGTCCCTCAGTGTTTGAAAGCACATGGAAGTCTCTTTGAGTAATGTATTGGTTTACCTGTAGGTGACACAGTCCAGAGATACAAAACATCGAAAGGTACTAGTGAATATTGGAATGCAAACACCAGGCTGTTCGGGAACCCTGACTTGAAACTATTGCTCTTCTATTCCCCAACCCCACAATTGCTTCCTGTTATTAATGCCTTTGAAAACATCCAGTCCAGTCTTGAACCCAATTTACTACCACACTGGGCAGGCTATTTCACTCATCCAACACTCTCTCTCCATGAATAAGAACTTCCTTGTGACATTTTTGTATTTATTCTCCCCCACCTACACACACACACACACACACACACACACACACACACACACACTCACACCAATTTAAGGTTATGGCCATTTGTGATCAAATTTTTATTCACTTGTAAAATTCAGAATGGTTGATCCTATTGTATTGCAAAAACGCTTAGGTCTCTATCATATTTCTCCTCTCCTGTTTTTTGCCTATCCCATTTTTTTGCCTACAGAGTACATATTAAGGCTATACAAATCTTTCCTTATTTGATTTTCCCTGTTGTCCCAGGATAGAAACATAGAAGTTGATGGCACATAAGGACCGCAAGGCTCATCCAGTCTGCCCATTTTTTCTACCTTATGAATGTGCCATAGGCCTGTACTCTGTCAGTGGCCTATCTATTCATACTCATCTGTATTGCTCTCTTATGTCTATCCCATGCCTATTTGAAGCCCTGCACTGTATTCATATCCACCACTTCCTGAGGTAGGCTGTTCCATGCATCCACCACCCTTTCTGTAAAAGGACTTCCTCACATTACCCCTTAATCAAACTCCTCTAATCTCATGCTGTGTGCTCTTGTCCTGCAATTTTTCTCATATTGAAACATATTAGACTCTTTCACTTTGTTAATGCCCTTAAGATGTTTTGAATGTTTGATCATATCACCTCTCTCCTCCTTTGCTCTAGGGTATACATACTGAGCTCTGTTAATCTGTCCTCATATGTTTTCTGATGCAGTCCCTGCACAATTTGGTTGCCCTTCTCTGGACTGCCTCCATTTTGTTAATGTCCTTGTGTAGATGTGGCCTCCAGTACTGCATGCAGTACTCCAGATGGGGACTAACCAGTATCTTGTAAAGAGGGATTATTACCTTCCTCTTATGACTTGCGATACCCCTACTAATACACCCCAACATCCCTCTAGCCTTACCTACTGCTTTAGTGGTCTGCTTGGATGATTTCAGGTCATCTGTGATGATGATGCCCAAGTCTCTTTCTTCCCTTGTGATTGCCAGCAACTCCCCTCCAAACCTATAGGTGGCTTCAGGGTTTCTCTTTCCTATGTGCATGATCTTGCACTTCTTTGCATTAAACCCCATTTGCCACTCTTCTGACCATTTTGCTAGTTTATCCAGATCTCTTCTCATTCTGCCCACCCCATCTGGATCATCTACTCTGTTGCAGATCTTGGTGTCATCTACAAACAGACAAACCTTACTCTCCAGTCCATCTACAATGTCACTGATAGAAATATTGAAGAGGACTGGCCCCAGAACTGATCCCTGAAGTACCCCACTTGTGAATTGCATCTCTTCTGTCTGTATACCATTTACCGCCACTCTCTGTTTTCTGCCTGCCAACCAGTTTGCCACCCAGTTGACCAACTTCTGACCCACTCCAAGCCTACCTAGCTTATTAATCAATCTTCTATGTGGAACAGTATTGAAAGCTTTGCTGAAGTCAAGGTAGGCAACATCAACTGCTCCCCCTTGGTCCACCACTCTGGTTACCCAGTCAAAGAAATCTATGAGATTAGTTTGACAGGACCTTCCTTTTGTAAACCCATGCTGTCTTGGAACCTGTGCTCTATGGATTCCAGGTGTTGCTCTATCCTTTCCTTAAGGAGTGCCTCCATAATCTTGCCCACTACTGAGGTAAGACTGACTGGTCTGTAGTTCCCTGCCTCCTCCCTGCTACCACTCTTGTGGAACAGAATCTCATGAGCCCTTCTCCAGTCTTCTGGGGCCTCTCCTGTGCTCAGGGACTCACTAATCAGATCTGATAATGGCTCTGCTAGTTCCACGCTTAGCTCCTTTAGTACCCTGGGATGTATGCCATCAGGTCCCATTGCCTTGTCCACCCTGAGCTTAGCGAGCTCTTGTAAGACCCTTTCTTTTGTGAAGGAACTAGTGCACACCTCCCTCCCCCCAGTGTCCATGGTGCAGAGCTGTGAGCCATGCCCCACCTTCTCCTAAGTAAATACTGAGCAGAAGTATCTATTTAGGATAGATACTTTTCCTTGGTCCTCCTCCACACACTTCCCCTTATCCCCTTTGATCTTAGCAATATCCCTCTGGACTTTCTCCTTTCACTAATGTATCTATAGAAAGTCTTGTCTCCTTCTTTTACTGTTTGTGCTAGTGTTTCCTCAGTGTGGGCCTTTGCCTGCCTTGCTGCCTTCCCTGCTTCCCTTAGGGACGTTTGGTATGCCTCCCTATCTTCGTCCCGCTGCGTTCCTTTATCTTTCCTGAAGGCCAGACTTTTGGCTCTGACCTTTTCTGCCACTGCTTTTGAGAACCAAAGTGGTATCCTCCTTCTTTCGCTCTTGCTTTTCTCTCTAACATAATGGGATTTTGCTTCAAGTATTGCATCCTGCTTGCCCACTTTGCCTGTACCCCCTCACCTGTATTTCTTCTTGCCAGGGCTAGCTGAACTCTGTTGGCCATCTTATCAAAGTCAGCTCCTCTGAAGTCCTATATTTTTGCCTTGGAATGGGCTGATTTAGTTCTAGTGGCCAGATTGAACCATACCATGTGATGGTCACTGGCCCAGGTGGCATTCTACCTGGAGATCTATGATCCTTTTCCCATTGGTCAGTACTAACTCTAGGATAGCCATGTCTCTTGTGGGTTGTTCTGCCAGTTGTTTGAGGCCCTCCCACTGCTGGGAATCTGCTATGTGTCTAGTTCTGGTGGATAATACTGCTGGTATTGACCAATCTGTATCTGGCATGTACTGGTATTGACCAATCTGTATCTGGCATGTTGAAGTCTCCCATTGGAGCCATTTCTGACTGCAGGACCATTTTAGTCACCCTCCACTGGATGGTTTCCAGTCTATTCCTGTCCTTTTCTTCAATGCAGGCTGAAGAGTTAAGCATGGTACTCAAGGTGAGGCTTCACTAGAGACTGAGTGGCAGCCTCACCTCCTGCCTGCTGCTGATAAAGCTCCACCCTATACCCCACCATTCTCTCAGCTTTACCACATGCTTGTTGCATTGGGAAGTGGTCTTCATATTCATCTGTAAGTCATCGCTATATTGAATAAAGGCACGCCATTTCATGGAATTGTCAGACAGAAACTGATGTTACATCTGGGCAGCTTATGCTTAGTAACACATAGTTTGCCTAACTGTAACATCATTTTCTGCTTGACATGTCACAAAATGGTTGCTACAGTATCTCTATTTAATAAAGGGCTGACTTAAACATGAGTATCTCTGGACTTCAGACACCTATGGTAAGCCCAATATCTCATTTGAAAGAACCCTTTTAATGTGTGTGAGGCTATGAGTGATACTGCACAGTTGTTTTCCCTTATAAGTTTGTTTTATACAGTAAGTGTAATACATTTCAAAGTGTCCTGCTGTGTGAGATGTATGGACTCCATCACAACAGAAGACACAAGCAACACTCCCAAGGTGTTTGCATTTTTGAGCAAAATCTGGCAACCTAATTTGTTTATGTGACTGGTCAGGGTTTTTTCCCCATAGGGAAACATGGTTATAATTTACCATTCTAACCTGTGGGTTATAATGGCGAACACGCACCCAGTTTTCCTTGGTCCATGCATACACCAGCTGCTGCTCTTCCTTTCATCCTCATCTTTCCTTAGCACTGGACACTTTACACGCCACTAGCACTTGGGCAGTAAGCTAAACTGAGCTCTGAGCTCTTTCTGGTATTAAAGCAGCATTTAAAAAAAATGAAAAAAGTGAAATGTTTCATTTCACCAGCCATTCACCACGAGACATATGCTGAAACCCAACCGAATCACAGCTGCACAAGGATGTACTGTATTTTTATTTTATATAATTATTGTGGTGAAAAAGCACTCCACAGTAATTATGTAAAATAAAACATGAGGTGGTATGTTTAACTTGAGATTTTACACACACTCTCGGTGTTGGGTGCTTAAATAAACCCCTCGAGCTTCGCTCACAGGGTTTATGTAGCATCCAGCACCTCGGGTGTACGTAAAATCTCATTAAACACCATTCCCCATGTATTATTCTATATATAATATACTATTAGGGTCAATAATGACCAATAAGGCAGATAGAAAGTCCTTATAATTCACCAGTTGTAATGACATAACTGTGAACTAGAATTTGAATTCACAGTTTTGACATCACAACTATGAACTGCCAATCTGTACTCTAACTGTGGGTAGGGTAAAAAATATTTTATATAAAATGCATGATAGAGATAACTGGAATATGCAACAACAAACACCCGCACTACTCAGAGCTAATTCCAAAAGGCAGCTTTAATGTAGAAAATGTGAGACCGTCAAACAAAATGCAATAGTGCATCAGAGATCAAAAGCTAAGACCTCTTCTGGTTTCACATTCAAACATGCACCATCAGGAGGTTAGTGAATAAAACAGTTAGGACCCTTCTGTACACAAGTCCTAGGACTCTTAAAGCAACAGTGCAATCAACAAAAGTGCATACACCTGAAACAGTGAAAGGGATCCCATAAAACATTTAAAACAAATGAATCTATCAAATCCAGGCTAAAGAGGTAATTCAGGTCAAGACACTAACATTATAATATATATTTCATAACAACTGGACCACTTCAGAGATATAGAAAAGATGAAGTCTATGTGTTTACAAAACATGAAATGAATTCATTAATTCTCAAGATGTGGAGATGCTGCAATGAAGTTGAAGCGGAGTTATAATAATATGCCAGTAATATGCAAAATGTTTTCCACTAATATACATAATGAAAATGAAACCTTAATGTAGACAAGGCATGAAATGAGTTAATCAGTTCTCAAACACTGAGTAGACACTGATAAAGAGACAAAGGCATACACATACTGTATATTCAAATTTGGTACCAGACATAATTACAGTAGTTCAATATGGTAATTTGCTGCTAATAAGTAGGTGCCCTGCAGCAACCTTAAGTTAACAGATACAGTGTTTTTGTTTTTGAAACAGTAGTTTGTATTGAATTTGTGCGTGGTACATACAGAAGTCAATATGCACAGATTGTACATAATAACAAAATATATGACCTTTCAGCACATAGCTATCTTATACATAATACCTGTCATACATGTCTGGGTAGGAGACAGGATCAGAAGACAGGACCCCATTACAGGTAAAGCAAGGAGGGGGGGCTACTCCTGAACCTATAATCTGTGTACGGGATCACTCTGGGATGGACTGACCAGTCACCAATCAAACCATTCGGGTCTCGGTTACATTAAGGTATTATTTCTGGCCTGTGGTTGGCAATATGCATGAACCGAGTCATCCACATTTTCATTATGAGGGTAATCTGTCCTGCAATGTAGCAGTCATGCTTTCCATATGATAAATATCATATGTGGTATCCTCCTATTGCTTATTGTCGGTGGGGTAGGTTGTAACCAAAGTCTAGTCAGTACTTTTGTGGCTGCTATTAGGAAAATGCTAAGGAGATAAAGTCAGTGTCATTGTTTGAAATGAGGAGGGAAATGTAGAAGAATTACAATTTCTGGTGTTTTGGGCCCCAATTCAGGAAATATCTCTCCTACCTGTCCCTGCCTGCCAATACTAAGGTTATTATAGGGCAGGACCAGAAAACATAATTGATATGTTGACATCTCACATCTGCATTGCCCCAACATGAGGAGTCCCACCTGAGAGAAATTTGGCCTTGATTTATGGGGTGTGGAAGTATCGGGATACCAGCTTCGAACTATACTCCCTCCAACTTTAAGAGCCTGTTGTCTTGTGTTGCCTGCTCCAAATCTGGCACCAACTGTCCAGAGTCAGTTCTATTGAAGTTCTGCCTCCCATTTTGTCTGGACCACATACATTAGGGTAGTCAGGATGTCAGTAAGGGCCTGGTAATATCAGGAAATAAGATTTGCCAGGGGAGAACATATTTTTTAAATACATTGTTATTCAGTCTTTTGTCAAGAATGGTTATGGCACTCTTTTTACCACGTGCCATATTTATAACAGGCAAATGTCAAGCAATTTAGCAAAGCATATTCATTGCTACATTCAGAATCAGTACTTGGGTACAAACTCAGCTAAATAAAACTAGTCATTACAATGATATCACATTTCACTAGCTTCTATCCATTTGGACTTGTCCCACCCGAACAAGTCCAAATTTAACCATGTATTCTCATATCGTTCTATACATTCATTGACATCATATGCAATTTTCTCAAGTTTAGCAGCATGTGTCAGTCTATTCACATAAGGGTCAATTGATGATGGGGGGGTCAGCAGACTTTCAGTGAGCTAAGATTTTTTTTATTTTGCCTTAATTATAGCAAAAGAGATACATTGCTGATCTCCTTGCAAAATATCATCTAAACCAGCAAATCCCTCAAAGGGCAAGGAAGATCAAGATAGAAAAAGGGATGAAACAACAGCAGTTTTTATGATCAGTAGCAGTTATTAAAGATCAGGGCTAGATTCACAAAAATTTGCAAGCCCAGCACAAACATTTGGGCTGCACTTTGTGATTGTGCTTGTGTCTAAGTCTGTGAATAGGGCTAGGTTAAGGGCCTCCTTAATCCCATTACTATCAGCACTAACCCCAGTAGCAGTGCCCTGACATGCAACCAGGAGTATAGCCCGCAATGAATAGTGCAGGTGAGCTATTGCCAATTCACAAAAGCAGCCATGCAAATGAGGCCATTGGGCATGCAAGGCACTAGGTGGCAATTTGCATGTCCATTATGGGCCCTTTGTATATGCTACAATGAGCTTAGCATGGACCCACCCACCTGATATGCAGTCACAGTCCCTGGTGGCTAGTGATCCCTCTCTCCACTAATTGCCAGCCGAAGTGTAGAAAGTTAAGTATTCCCTGGTGGTTAGTGGTCCCTCCCACCTCCAATTGCTGGCCCAAGTATGGGAAGTTAAGTATTCCCTGGTAGCTAGTGGTCCCTCCCTCAACAATCATAATAATAATAATAATACTAATAATAATAGTATCTTTATTTTTTATGAGCCTTTCAAATGCCAAGGCACCTAACAAATTTAAAGCACAAATCAAACATCCCAGCAGCATAAGTTATATAAAATCACTGATATCATTATACAGTTATTTGCCAAATGCTTGGTGACATAAATATGTTTTCAAAGCTTGCTTAAATCCCTCCATGGTCGTGCACTCCCGTAACTGACAGGATAGAGAATTCCAAAGGGTTGGGGCCGCATGCATAAATGCTCTGGCCCCAAAAGATTTCAAGCACACCCTAGGAATCTCTAGTAACCCCTTGTCGGCTGAGCAGAGTGATCATCCAGGGCAGTAAGGAACCAGGAGCTCTTTCTGGTAGTCCGGGCCCAGTCCGTATAGTGCTTTAAAAGTCTGAAGACTAACTTTAAAGGTGATCCACCACTGTACAGGCAGCCAGTGCAGTCTGCGCAGTGCCAGTGAATATGACAGGACCAAGATGATCCTGTCAAAAGCCAGGCTGCTGCATTCTGCACTAGCTGCAGGCGCCGGGCTTCCACCCCCGGTAGCCCTAGGTAAAGGGAGTTGCAATAATCTAAGCATGAGGACACAAAAGCGTGGACCACAGTAGGAAGATCACTGGGCAGAAGAAGGTGCTTGATCCTGGAGATATTCCTCAGGTGGTAAAAAGAGGATTTGATGACGGCTGATACCTGCGAGTGCAGGGTCAGCCCTGCATCAAACATTACCCCAGGTTTCGCACCTGTTCAGAGGTCGGGAGTGATAAGCCCCCAAGAAAGAGTCCAGAGGGTGAACCAGACCCCAAACCCCCTATCCGGTGACCTGGATCCACAGCCAGAACCTCAGTCTTTTCCGAGTTCAACTAACCAACTGGAATCCATTCACTCCTGGATTTCTGTGAGGCAGCTATTAAAGACTGAGAGAGCTCCATCCTGGTCAGGTGCAAAAGAAAGGTAGAGCTGGGTATCATCAGCATAACAGTGAAACCTCAGCCCATACATTCTTACAATGTCTCCAAGGGGCAGCATATACACTGCGAACAACATGAGGGACAACACTGATCCCTGAGGTACTCCACATGACAGAGAAACTGGATCCGAGGAGTAAACCCCAGACACCACTCTCTGAGTTCTTCCCATGAGGAATGATGTAAACCACACGAGAACTGTACCTGACAGTCCACAGATGAACCTCAGATGGCCAAGCAGAACCCCATGGTCCACAGTGTCAAACGCTGATGAGAGATCCAGAAGAACCAAGATGGAATGGCTCTTCTGATCTCTAGCCATCAGAGATCATTGAGCACCAGACCAGCGCTGTCTCACTACTATGTCTCTTTGAAATCGGACTGGAGGGTTCATAGATGCATGGATGGTCAAATGGTCCTCAGCTGTACAGCCACTACCATCTCTATCACCTTCCCTAAAAAGGAAGGTTAGAGATTAGTCTGTAGTTGCATGGCAGTCTGGGTCCAAAGAAGCTTTCTTCAAAGTGGTGTTACCACTGCCTCTTTCAGGGAGCTAGGAAACTCACCTGTTTCAAGGAGCACCAGACTATCCATGCTAGAACCAGACCAATGGAATCAATACAACCCAAAATCAAGGAAGACTGGTCCTCAGTCAAACTACAACATAGGGTGCTCACTCTGGATAATCCGAGCATCCATGAACTCCAGTTAGTCAAGGTACTCCAGGAAAACTGAGGAGCAGTGGTCTCATGCTGATCCAAAGCAATGCCCAAGAGTGTGCTGGTTGGAGTACGCCTGATATCAGCCACCTTAGTCGCAAAGAATCGAACAAGTTCATCACACTCTACTTGTGAAAAAGGGTTTTCGGACTTGTAATCAGGCTAGGTTGCATAGTCTGTCCATAGTTCGAAACAGCTGAGCTGGTCAATTCTGAGCAGCCACAATCTCCCTGGACAGGAACTCTGCCTTCTTATGAGTGATTGCAGATTGATAGACTTGATAATGGTCCATCAATCTAAGGTGGTCGGCATCGAGGGTGGATTTCCACCAGCAATGCTCTAACCTTTGTCCTAGTCACCGCATCTTCCTCAAAGTCCCATCAAACTATGGGGATCGAGGGTGAAGGGAGAGAGGACAAACTCGGACAGGTGAAATGACATCCAGGGCTGCCAAAATGGCCAAATTATAAGTCATCATGAGGGCCTCTGGGTCACTGTTTGCCACTGGGAGGGACAATAGATCAAGCAAGGAAGATGGAGGCTACTGAAGAATACAGGAAGTTGCTGTCACAGAACAGGAAGGGTGAGAGTTGTAAGGAAAGGAGAGAGTAAGCATACAGAGAAACAAGAGAGGGGACACAAAATAAGACACAATGGGAGTGGTGCAGTGCAATGGCTGTGGGGTGGCAGTGTTCCGGGAGACATTCTGGAGGCTGCGATGCTGCCCTATTTGCAGGCACCTCTCTGGTATGAGGGAGGAGGTGCCCGTCTCCAGGCTGACTGCTAGGATTTGTGAAACCTCCCCCTCCCAGGGACCACCAGGGCCACTGCCACTACCTCAGAGGTTGCCAAGAAAAGAAGGCAGCTGGACCAAGGTAGGCTCCAGGGAGAGGAGGATGGAACAGAGGTGCATCCCTCCAGCTGTACCTCTCCACACATTCATACACTGTTCTGGTGGATAGTGGTTCCTCTATGGAGGCACCTGCAGTGGAGACCAAGAAGGATGCTGGGAACCTCCACAAAGGAGACTCACAGGAGGGTGGCACAGGACCCCATAGGGGACTCAATCATTAGGGGGGTAGAAGTGGGAGGGGAGGAAGGGGAGAGGGAGGTAAGGTGCCTGCCTGGTACCACGGCTTGGAGGAACAGGAAGTGAATCCTCAGGATCGTGGGATCAGCTGCATGAGGGAAGGAGCTGGATGTCATTGTCCACCTAGGGACCAATGACCTGGCTAGGAACAGGCTCAGAGCAGTGCAAGAGGAGTTTGTAGAGTTGGGGAGGGGCCTTAGACAAGTAGCGCATATGGTAACCTTCTCAGAGGTGCTGCCTGTCTATGGCAAGGGTGATGCCAGGGTACTCCTCACCTTGGAATTTAATGAATGGTTGAAAAACTGGTGTGGAGCTCAGGGTTTTGACTTCATTGGAGACTGGGGAGCCACCTGGAGGATGCAGGCCTATACTGGTGCGATGGTCTGCATCTGTCGAGGGAGGATCAGGATCCTAGGTGATAAGTTTAAATGCTTCATTGTGAGCATTTAAACTAGCCAAGGGGGCACTGAAAGGAGCAGGAAGTCCCAGCTTCCCACAAAACACCGTAATTAGTGAGGTAAACACCAAGGCAGAGAAGTCATTAAGGAGCAGGACAGAGGTAAATGCAAAAAAAGGCAAAGGCAGTAAGGATAGGGATGGGGCAGAAAGGTGTAAGGTCATCAACAATTGGAGGGTGATGAGTACCAATGCCCATAGTCTGTGTAACAAGCTCCCTGAACTAGTGGCCTTGATGGAAGAGGGATGCATGGATATTGTGGCAGTCACAGAAACATGGTACACAGAGAACCATGACTGGGATGTCAACATACCAGGATACACAATCTACGGGAGGGACAGGAAGGGTGAAAGAGGAGGAGGAATAGCCCTCTATGTAAAGGAAGGTATCAAAGCAACAGAACTAAAGAGTAAACAGGGAGCAGATGAAGCACTCTGGGTCACCCTGGAGACAGGAAATGGCACCACAATCCCCGTCTCAGGGAGAGGAAATGGACAAGGAAATCATCATCCTCATCATCATCAAATCTTTATTTATCCAGGTGGTCACCGTTGAGCAAGCTCATTTACAAGGTGGACCTGCTGTTGGCAGGGACAGTTATACATACATAGACTAAAGGTACAGAATACAAAATGAACAAAGTGATACAAACAATGATTACAAAAAATGGTAGGTACAGAAAGTATACATTACAAAGGCACCACGTGACAAAAATATATATGTCACAACATTATTGTGGTATTTACAACATCCATGGAGACAGAACTTGTAGTATTATCTTATTCAAACCTTTGTAGAAAAGGACAATTATTTACATTTCAGCCCTCAGTGACCGGGTGCAGGTTTGGGTGGAAGACCCTAGGCTACCAAGGAGCGAATAACAGTGTCTGCATCTCAGGCTTGAGTGGCGGGCGGGTAGTATGGGAAATGTGGTACAGAGGGTGCTAAGGGCCAGTGTGGCAGCTGAATAGTGAACTAATTGATAGAGGAAGAAAGGAACTTAGGTCACAGGCTGGAGGCTGTAAGGATAGGGAGAGAAATAGCAATAAGACTGCTAAGAACTGTGGAAACAGTTACAGATTTCAGCGAATGTTTTGTCATAAATAGTCTTAAACAAGGCAATACTGACAAGGGAGCTAAGTTTGAATGATCTTTATATCCTATTCCAGAGCATGGGCAAAGCATAGCTGATGGCAGCCCTACCAAAGCGGGTACTGATCCTTGGGATTTTCAGGGAAACCAGTGAGTGGCTTCTTAGGGTACAGTTGCTGATTGGACTCAAGGGGAGACAGGTAACAATGTAGTATGGAAGTCTGTTGGTAAGGGCTCGAAGCGTCCAGAGGGATGCATTTCTACACCACCTGTATTGAAGGGAAGGCCACCCTACGGCTGCGTATAGAGAGCAGTGATGTGTGGAGGACAGAAGGCCAGTTATAAATCTCAATGCTCTATGGTACAAACATCCAGTTTTGCAAGGTGTGAGACAGGGCATTGGCCGTAAATAAAGTCGGCGTAGTTGATTAATGAGAGGAATGTAGATCGAACAAGCTGTCTTTTTGCGTCTGCAGTCAGGAAGTGTTTAATTCTGAAAAAAGACCAAGCCTCTGCCTTAGCTTTTTCATCAGTTCTTCTGTGTGCTCCACAAAGGAGAGTTTGTTGTCCAGCCATATACCCAAATATTTGAATTTAGGCATGAACTCAAGATTTTTGCCTAGTAAGGTGGTGATGGGAGGAATGTACCAGCAGCAGCAGCAGGAAGTAGCCCAGTGCTAGATGGTGAGAAGAGCATGGCTTTTGTTTTTTGCATTTAGCAGTAGCTTTTTGCTGAGAAGCTGGTGCTGCAGTGTACTAATTCAGTTTGTAGTTCAGCGCAGGCAGCTCCAAGAGAATCACGGCTTAGATAGAGCACCGTATCATCGGCAAACAAGTGGATACTGGCTTCCGTGATGCCTAAGTCCAAGTTGTTAATATAGATGGCAAACAGTAGAAGGCCCAATATGGATCCCTGAGGACTCCTCTTTTTATTGGTTTGAGTGGAGAGAACTCTCCTTCAGCCTTGATTTGTTGCTGCCTACCAGAGAGGTAGTCTTGGAACCAATCCAATGAGACTGAGTCCATGCCTATAGTTTTTAAGGTGGAGAGAAGCAGGCAGTGGTCAACTGTGTCGAATGCCTTGCTGAGATCTAAGAACACGGCACAAACAAATTTTTTATTGTCGACATCCCATTGCCAGTCATTAGTGACTTTGGCCAGTGCTGTAATTGTACTATGCTTTGCTTTAAAGCCAGACTGCATAGGGTTAAGCAAGGTAGAGTTGTCTAGGAACAATCTCAACTGTATATCCACAACGTTTTCCAGCATTCTCAAAAGTATGGGTAGAAGAGAGATTGGCCTATAGTTATTTAGGTCACAGGAGATCCCCTGCTTTAAACAGAGGGATGACATGAGCAGTTTTCCATTCCATGGGGATAGAGCCCTGGGCTAGGGACAGGTTGAATAGGTGTGATATAGGTGTGACAAGTATGTGGTATGCTATTTCCAAAAAGTATAGGTTGAAAGAGTCAGCTCCTGAACTTTTTCTAGTATCTAGCCATAGTAGGAGGTCTTCAACTTCTTTTATGGTGGTTGGGGAAAAGGAGAAGATCACGTTATTGTTACTTGGTTCTGGAGGCTGGGCATTGACCTGCAGATGGAGACTACTTACTGGTGCATTATCGAACGCCATGCCTGCGGTGGCAAAATGGTTATAGAAAGCTTGAAGAATCTCAGATTTATCATTGATGGTAACATTATCAATGGTAATTTTGGAAGGTAGCACACTACCTGGAGAGTGTCCAGACAGTTCCTTTATGGTGGACCAGAATTTGGTTGGGCAGTTGGATGCAGACAGCAATTCATTTTAATAAAAAATGGCCTTAGCCTCTCTGACCAGTTTCGTGCAGGCATTTCTATGATAGAAGGCATCCTTAGAATGGCAGAAAAAGGGGACATTTTGTTGCTGGGGGACCTGAATATGCCAGATGTTAACTGGAGCACCTTTGCTGCAGGCACATCCAAGAGCAGGGTCATTCTTGATGCCCTACAAGGGGCATGCCTCAGACAGCTAGCATTGGAACCCACTCAGGAGGGAGCAATCTTAGACCTGGTACTCTCAAACAGGAGACGGAGAAAGAATCTCAGATTTAGAAGTGGGTAGCCATCTGGGAACAAGCGACCACCAAACAGTGTGGTTCACGATAAACACAGCCATACAATCAAGCCATACAAAAGCAAGAGTATTGGACTTTAGGAGGGCTGACTTTGGGAAAATGAGAGAGTGCCTCAGAAAAGCACTAGCAAACAGGCAAGAAGGAGGGGTGGAGGAACAATGGGGAGTAATCAAAACAGCCATCACAGAGGCAACAAGCCTTTGTGTAAAGCAAATCAACAAAACACAACAAAGGAAAAAACTGCTATGGTTCTCAAAAGAGGTGGCAGGGAAGGTTAAGGAGAAAAGGACAGCATTCAGGAAATATAAGGAAACACAGAAGGAGCAGGACAGAGAACTTTATCAGTTAAAGCAGAAAGAGGCTAGGAAGGCAGTCAGAATAGCAAAGGCCCAAACCGAGGAAAGGATAGCCAACTCTGTTAAGAAGGGGGATAAGACCTTTTATAGGTACATTAGGGAGCGAAGAAAGACCAAGGAGGGATACTGAATGAATATTTCTGCTCAGTATTCACAAAGGAAGAGGAGGGGGAGGTACCTAAACCAAACAAGAGAAACACTCTGAAGATGGGGTCGATACCAGTCCATTTACAGAAGAAAGGGTTCTGAAAGAACTAATAAAATTGAAGGTGGACAAAGCAATGGGGCCTGATGGGATTCACCCAAGAATTCTAAAAGAACTAAGGGTAGAACTAGTGACACCGCTGATTACTCTCTTTAACAAATAATGGGAGGATGGGGTAGTACCTGAGGACTGGAGGAGGGTGGTGTGATTCCTCTTCACAAAAGTGGGAGCAGGGCAGAGGCAGAAACTACAGACCAGTTAGTTTGACCTCAGTGGTAGGAAAATGATGGAATGATGTCTGAAGGAAGGAATTGTTGAGTACCCAGAGGCCAGTGGGGCACAGGACCCAAGGCAGCATGGATTCACAGCATGGAAGGTCATGTCAGATGAATCTAATAGATTTCTTTGACTGGATGACCAAAGTAGTAGACCAGGGAGGGGCTGTGGACATGGCCTACCTAGATTTTAGCAAGGCATTTGATACAGTCCCACACAAAGATTAATACACAAGTTAGCCAGCCTTGAGTGGGTCCCAAGGTGGTAGCCTGGATAAAAATTGGCTGGACAACAGGATGCAAGAGGTGTAGTAATGAGAGTCCACAGTGAAGAAAGGAGGGTTACTAGTGGGGTACCGC
The DNA here is from genome assembly GCA_016271365.2 of Neoceratodus forsteri. Lineage (NCBI taxonomy): Eukaryota > Metazoa > Chordata > Ceratodontiformes > Ceratodontidae > Neoceratodus > Neoceratodus forsteri. Next base: position 325,547,657 of record CM028136.1, read on the forward strand.
ATGGTTCAGTACTTGGACCAGGTCCTTTTAATGTCTTTATAAGTGACATTGCAGAGGAACTGAAGGAAAAGTATGTCTCTTTGCAGATGACACAAAGATCTGCAACAGGGTTGATACACAAGATGGAGTGGAAAGGATGAGAAGGACTTGGCAAGGTTGGAGGAATGGTCAAATGTATGGCAGCTCAGATTCAATGCAAAGAAGTGCAAGGTAATGCACCTGGGAAACAAAACCCAGGGAAGAGTACACAATGGGGGTGAGATACTGACAACAGTAAAATGGAAAGGGACCTGGGGGTAATTATATCAGATGACCTAAAGGTGGGCAAGCAATGTGAGAAGGCAGTAAGGAAGGCTGGGGGGATACTGGGATGCATAGGGAGAGGCATCAACAGTAGAAAACAGGAAGTTGTTATCCTCTGTACAGACAGTTGGTGAGACCCCATCTGGAGTACTGTGTGCAGTTCTGGAGACCCCATCTCCACAAAGACATAGACAGAGTGGAGGCTGTCCAGAGGAGGGCAACTCAAAATGGTGCAGGGTCTGCACCAGAAGACATACAAAGAGAGAGACTAAAGGAGCTTAATATGTATACCCTTGAGGAAAGAAGGGGGGGACATGATAGAAACTGTTAAGTACCTCAAAGGAATCAACAAAGTCAAAGATGGTAGTATCTTTGAGAAAAGAGATATGTCAAGAGCAAGGGGCACAATTTGAAGATAGAGGGTGGACAGATCAGAGGTAATGTGAGAAGTATTTTTCACAGAGAGGTTGTGGATGCATGGAACAGCCTTCCTGAGGAGGTCATGGAGTCAAGAACAGTTGGGGAATTCAAGAATGCTTGGGACAGACATAAGGCAGTCCTAGTGGGGGTAGGAGGAAGTAGGCTGTTGGTTAACTAGGATCTGCAGCTTATCCATTAGGTAGGAAAATGGGCAGACTAGGTGGGCCAAGCGGTTCTTATCTGCCATCAAATTCTATGTTTCTAAGCACTGCCAGGCCTTGAGAGCTTACATCTTGTAAAGGGCGGTACCTGACCATCTCCACAGGGGTAGGCCTATGAAGGGGGGCGCTGAAACTGAACCCCACGGTGTAGTGATCGAACCATTCAACAGGTTCCACCCCCTAGTCAGAGACTGCATCCCCAGGAGAAAGACTAAGTCAAGAGAGTGACCATGTTTGTGAGTAGCAGTGGTAACTATCTGTGTGAGGCCCAGAGATGTCATCAACTGGAGGAAGTGCTGTCCAAATTGTGAGAATTTGTCGTCGATCTAGGTGTTGAAGTCACCCAGGACCATCAGCCTGGGTGACTCAAACGCCATGTTGATGATGAAGTCCATGACTTCCTGAAGGAATTACTTCTCATCTCTGGGTGGATAGTAGATGAGGGCGATCCGACAACCTACACCTGTTACTGCGGTACACTCAAATGACTTGGTCTCCTCAACTGGCACACTCGTGAGGTTAAGTTCGGTCTTGAAACAGACCACAACACCCCCCCGATCCAATCTCGGGCAGTGTATCACCGTATACCCAGCTGGAGTTAAAGCCTCCAAAATGGGGTCAGAATTCTCATCCAGCCAGGTCTCGGTGATGCAAGCCATGTTCACAATTCCAACAAGAGCTGCAATAATTTCAGTCTTGTTTTTAATGGACCTGGCATTGCATAACACCGTCCGAGTTGGATGAGACCTCGGCCGCTCTGAACTGACGTGCCTACCACAATCTGGGTAGTGCCCCTGGGTATGGAAACCAGACATGGCGGACCACGTTCTAGGTTCCATTTAGCCCCAGGGCATCTTCTGAGTTTACCACCCGATGCAGTGGCCCCTCATTCACCCTCCACTGTTCGCCTCCCCACGGTCAATACCCAGCACCCTACAGTGCTGTTAGGGTTGTAACTGTAGTGGGGGGAAGGGAGGGCGCCGAGCAGAGGGTGAATAGCGACAACCGTAGCAGGCCTTCAACACATTCTCATGACCAAAATATAAAACAACACACCCTCAACTAACCAATTATGTATCAACATTAACAGTACACAACAATATTATAAAATAAAATGAAGAATATTAAATCTTACTTAAGAACAAATAAATTACCCTCTGAACCCATCCCCAAATAAATAACCCTTACACAAACCTCTCTAATGTCACAATTCTAAAATAAATCAAAATCGTGATAGTTAACAAAATTTCAAATGCAAACTAGATAAATCGAAACAACAAAATCTAACCACCCCGGGGCCCTCTCACAACCTTGGGAAGTGAACAAAGCAATATTACACTAAAAAATAAATAAAACAAAACATCAGAGTCATAAAATCAAATTGGTAGAGATGGGCAAAGTTGGCTGATGATGCAGTAACCGAAAGAAATGTCATCAGACCGAGTGTAGAAAGTTTAGTATTCCCTGTTGGCTAGTGGTCCCCACTCCCGGCTCATCATCAGCCCCATTATAAATGTTTCCTTGTGTCCAGTGGTCTCTCCCCACCCAATGCCCTTACTGACATAGAAAAGTATATTCTCTGGTGGCTAGTGGCCCTCCCCCCACCAGATGCCCTGCCTGACATAGAAATGAATATTCCCTGGTGGACAGCAGTCCCTCCCCACCACACAATGCCCTGCCCGACATAGTCAAATATATTCCTCAGTGTCCAGTGGCCCTCCCTCCACCTGATTGCTCACCTGACATAATGGAACATATTGTATTTCTGTGGTGTCCAAGGGTCACTCCTTCCACCTGATCTCATGCCTGACAAAATGGAAAATATTTCCCTGGTGTCCACTGGTTCCCTCCTCCACCTGCACCCATGGCCCATGTCAAGACACATATTCCCTCATATCCAGTGGTTTATCCCCATGTCCTTATCCCTCTAGTCCATAACAACACCATCCCCAGTGTCCACGCTTTCTCCCCGCCCCCTCCCTATTCCCAATCCGCTGTATACCACCATTCCACATTTCCCTGGTGTCTACTGGACCCCCCCACCCTGGCAGGTAGTGCCCCACCTCCCCACTTCCTCCATCCCGACCTTCAGCCAGTGACTGGCACAGCCCTCCACTCTTCACCATGGCCAGCTTCCAACTGAGCTGTCAATGAGCGCGTACTATATACATTATGAACTCACTGATTGACAGCTCACTCTGAGCTGTCAATCAATGAGTGTGTAATGTATACAGTATACACTCGCCCCTGTGCTCATATTGCCTAATGATTTCACCCAGCAGCAACAAGTACATGCTAAATAACATTTATTTTTATTATTTTGTTTGTAATTTCTGACCAGGAAAGGCACACTATGCTGAGACAGCTTGTTTCCAGGTGAGTCCTGGGAGGTGTGTGGTATGTACTGGTTTAATGGGGGAATTATGGTTATGACACTGGGGAGCCCCCCCCAATGTTCATCAATAAGTGCCATGGTATCGTTTAACTTCCACATGGACACTGACCATAGATGGGCAGAAGGGATCTCTGTTTAATGTTTCACCTGAAAGACGGCACCTCAACAGTGCAGTACCCACCCCAGTACTACATAACAGTGTCACTTATGAATATTACCACAAGTGCCTGATGTGGAGCTAGAACCTGCGATATTCTGATCTTCCAACCCCAGAGGCAAGTGTGCCACCTACTGAGCATAAGAACTAAGATCAACCCCTGAGGCACTCAACAACAAAGGGCAGCAGCCTTTGATATGTTACTGCCTAACACCACCTGCGATACCCTGCCAGACATGTAGGACTCAAGCCACCACATCACAGTACCAATGAGTCCTACATAGTGCCTCAAATGGGTCAATAACACCCCATGATCCCCTGTGTCAAACATCAGTAACAAGATGGAACACTGACTGGTCTTTCACCTGGAAGATCATTGAACACCATGACTAGTGTGGGCTTCACACTATACCAAGTTCTAAACCCAGACAGAAGTGGCTCAAAGATATCCATAACATTACAAGGAATCCTACATCTTGAGGAAAATCTATCAGAGACTATTGACTGCTGGCATGGCAACAGGGATACAGCAAAACTATTGATAGTTTTCATGTACTAGGCTGTAGGTAGAAGGTAGCAGCAGAACTGGTAACCCTCTCTGACATACTACCACTGCTATGTGAAAAGAGAGTGGACATATTACAATTTAGGAGTAAGGTGCTACCAGTGCCATGTGAGAAAGAGCGGCAGTGCTAGGAAAAAATTCTAATATTCTTGTGAGATTGTGCACAATTGCCAATTTTGCATTTGTGCAAATTTTCTAAATTGCATCAAAATCCAACATAATTTTGCTTTTTTTTACAATTGAGATATTTTTCCAAACTATGCAATTTTAAAAATGTGAGTTCTTAAAAATGTACAATTTCTGCAAATAGCACCATTTCCCCCGAACTGAGCATCTTTAAAAATGTGAGTTCTTACAAATGCACAATTTTACCAAGTAGCGTTATTTTTTCATGAATTGCACATTTCTAAAAATGTGACTTCTTAAAAATGAGCAATTTCAGCAAATGATGCCACTTGCTACTGATAAAGAAAAACATTGTTTCATACTTCTCAGCCTTTCAGTATTACAAATTATATCAATGGCCTTCAAAATTCAGAGCAAATGACCAGAATGTGTAGCACTTTATTTTAAAGAATAATATGTCAACAAATAGTGGGTCCCACATATTTAATGTTAAGGAATGTTTCTATCAAGTTACTTCAATAATTTAATACTTTGTGTGTCATGAAATAGTGCTAACATTATTAAGAATATCAGTAAACCTTTGTAGAGCAAAGGTAATGTGAGTGCAAAAATCATAGTGTTATGTGAAGTTTATACCAGTTGAGAGGTATGCATGTTTTTTATTTTAATGTACAGCTCCTTGCACAATTCCCCTGTACAATTTCTGCTTGTGCTGCTTCTATATGGTGCATTTCTGTGCAGATACATCTGAATAACAGCACTGCAAGTGTACCACACTGCAAAGCATGATTCAGATGTCACCTTTACAGTATATGGGATGCTTTTACTGATACTGGCAGATCACAAAAAAAAAACAATGTTTTCTCTTTAATATACAGCTGATATCACAATTTCCCTGTACAGTGTCTGATGGCACCCTCCTACAATGTGAATTTCACACACACACACACACTACACTGATTTCCTTTTAATATATAGTTGTTAGTATACCTTCCCTATATAATTTCTGCTGTGCTACTGCAGCAGTATGATACATTTAACTGCTGATGCATGAGAATTACAGCACTGAATGTGTATCATGCTGCACAACAAAGGACCTCCTTATGGATCTATGCTAAATTTAATTGCTCAGAAAAAAGCTATTTGTTCCTTCCTTAACGAATTTGCTATGGCAAAACTAAAACTTCCAAAATACATCCTGTGAAGTGAAGGCACTACAAAACAATATTTAAAAATGGACTGCCAAGTAATCTCTGGCAGATTGCAAAAGAAAACATGGATGTTGAAATTTATTTTATTAAGGAATTCTCTAGTTTACAGCTCAGTAGGTTTCTCTCTCTCTCTCTCTCTCTTTCTCTCTCTCTCTCTCTCTCTCTCTCTCTCTCTCGTTACCACCTTTTAAGAAGCCCAAAGTGGTACATTTCTTACTGAAACAAGATTTTTGCAGGACAGTGCAGTAACCTCGACCAATACAACAGACGTGTTTTCTCTATATAATCAGAATTAAGGCTAAGTATTGTAGTTTCTTAGTTGCTTCTATTGTTTCTTATCATTTTAAGGTATTTTAGTTAAGATATGATAGTTTTCTGCAACATTTAGTGGAAAATTAGAAAATATTTTTACTACTACAAAGTCAGGACATGTAGTATTTTTCATGTTTTTTTTGCAGGACAAAGCTGACCAAATCAGGACTGTCCTGCGAAAATAGGAACAGGTGGTAATCCTATTTCTGTCATGTCTTATTTATTTTATTGATTTACAATTTGTGACCAGGAAAGGCACACTATGCTGTAATAACATTTTTTTCCAGACGCTTCTTGGGTGTGGATTGCATAAACCTGTTTTATTGATGCAGAATGTTGGCCATGACACCGGAGAACAGTCCCCTGCTCTCCATCATAGGCAGAAGCGTTATAGTTCCTTATGTAAACTCAAATCTGGGTCCCATGACCTAGGAGAAATGTGGGGTGGGGCAAGATTGCCCACTGAGTTCTCTCTTATATGCCATTTCATAAGACCCCCTGATTAGACTTCTACAGCAGAACCCAAATATTAGAGGTATCAGGCTGACCCTGGACTCTGCAGAAATCAAAACCATTGTCAATTTGTGTGTAGTGATGCAGGTCAAAGGCTGTGACCTACTACTTCAGGACACCCTAGACAGATTTTTGGATCTAGCTAGGGCCAAAATAAATTTTGGCAACTGTTCAGGGACTCTGATTAATAGACTGAGAGATTACACAGTAGGTGATAAGATTGCACCCAAAAAAGGAATCTGTTAAAATATTGGGGTGTGGTTTGGTCCAGGAGATATGATCCTGGAAAACTGGACTAAATGCATTCAAAAGCTGAACACAAGTTATTGCTATGGAAGAATACACCTCTAAATAAACAGAAAAAGGGTTTTGCTAATAAAAGGCCCTGCTGTTCAATGCTTTTGTAGCATTACTATGGTATTTCCACCTCCTGCTACACTTACTGTAAGTGAGCACCTACAGCTTTTCAGGGCATATGGGGCAGCTAGATAACTCCATTAAAGCTACATACACAGATTATAAGGAGGGAGGGTGAGACTGGTTAACCCCATTGTTATCTTTATAATTACATTTTATACCCCGTTCCTCTCCGGTTGTGAAAGTAGATAAATCCTGGGTCCCCTTGCTCCTTGATTGGCTTACTCCATAGCTGGTAGAATGGCAAGATGGGGTATGGGTAAGCAGGTCACAGGATTATGTACATATTACCCAGTATGTTTTCCACACCCTGAAGAAGATTAGAGCCTGGAAAGTGACGCTAGATCACCGTGTCTCATGTCCCAATAAACTACAGTATATTCACATATAATGTCCACCTGTTATTCACAGTCTTTGGTTCTTAAGAACTGCCCAAGTAGAAAAGAGCCCCAGGCTGCTACTCAGCTACAGAACTGATGCATCCCAAGACAAAAGTGGGATACACATGGCAGAATATCCACAGGAGAATGCCAGTAAATGGCTCCTTCAAGTATAAGAAGATGGAGGAGAGGTCTTGCCATAGAGAAGGCTGTACAAATATCTCTGAGACTCAGATTCATGTCCTACTGGACTGCCCTTATGCTTTTGGAAACTATTGAGTAAGACATAGGAAGAACCTTTGTTTAGGGAGGTGGATTATCTGGTAGCAGTGCTGCCAGGGATCTTGGAAAAAATTCCACACATCCACTCAGCAGACGTGCTTTGCCTGCTATGGATATTATCTGTGGCAGGCAAGATGTACCCTACAAATACAATAAAAATATTATACACTGGGAACAGTCATTGGGATGTTTGACAGGGCAATGAGTACGTTCATATGTCTGACAGTATTAATGTGCACTCCAGTACTGTAAATGATTTATGGACAGCATGCAAATTGATGCCTGTGAGAGTATAACTGTTGTGCACAGGTTTGGTGTAATGCTGCAGTTAAGAGACTATGTTACATAATGCTGCAATTAAGAGACCGCGTTACATTTATGATGGTTAAGTATGATGCTTGGGGCTTCTTTTTTTTACCTTTCTTTCCTTTAAGGTTATTGTTTCACTTAGTTTTCTTTGTACTGTGATCGTCCCCCATTTTTATGTTTGCTTCTGCGCATGTGTGCAGCGCATATGCAAGAAATATCTTGCAACAGCGGATTCTTTACTGGGCTCATCCCTCAGCCACCAATGAAGGGGTAAGCTGCTGATGACAGCAGCTTCAAAGAGAGCTATGGAGTTTAAATGAATCTGCCACTGCAATCACAAACAGTTTCGTCACTGTATAATTTTTAATATTCAAGGATGAGCTAGGTGGCATCATGAAAGAGGTGTGTTTGGAAGTCAGTTTAAACTATTCTGTGTCTAATCATTTACACACTTTTCTTGGTGGGCTCTTAGAAACAACATCTACTTTAAGCACTGTTTAGAAGGTAATACATTAGATAGGAAAGCCTAATTGTATTGTGGTAGGAGTTTATGTTTGTACTTTAACTTTGTTCTTTTAAGTGATTGTATGCTTTGTGATATATGGTTCTGTGTTTACATTTTACATATTTTTTATCCATTTTTAAGTAACTCTATATTCAAAGAGACTGCCTGGTGTGCCTTCGAAATTCTTTCTTTTGCATGTGAAGTACAGATGGTTAAAGTTGACACTGCTCATAAGCTTAATGGTAATACCAAACTGGAAAAAGGTAAGACTTTTCCTAAGGTCTTTCATAGAGTTTTTAGGGTTCATTTTGGATATCTGGTTAGGTTCCCTTAGGCGAAAGATATATGGCATTCCCCAAAGAGCAGAATTATCTGAGCCTGTACATTTGGGTACACTAGCATAAGGTTCACAGTTTGAGTCCCTCCAGAACTTGAGGCCAAAGGTGATTCAGACCCACAAACAAACAAGGGGTTACCCTGTTCTGTTACCTGTCCACAATACTGCACTCGGAGGTTGGCACTGTGGGAGCAGAGGGCCTGACCTGCTGAGTGGGGTTGTGACAGATTAGTTGGCAGCAGTGCTGATAATTTTGGTAAAACAAGCTTTAATTGTTCAGTGTGTCAGCTTAATACTGTACAGCTCACTTGCAAAAAAAGGCAGTGATTTATTTTTAAAAAGGAAACAGAACTACAGTATATTGTTTGGCTTACAGTCAAGTTCCTACCTGTTTTATGTTTTTTTCTAAAGTGCAAGTTAGAGTAGCCGTAGTTAGGGAAGAAGATGGCTTCCAACTACAGCGGGCACACTGTAGACTACATGAGGCAGTTGTGCAAGGACAGAGGTCCTGTACGAGGTGAGAGCCACCAAGCAGAACCTCATTGATGCCCTGATGACAGCAGATACCCAGAGCATCGAGTTACAGACTGTGACTGTAGGGACCGAACTTGAATGTGGAGGGCTAGCGCCAGTGCAGTGTCCAGATCCAATGAGGATGACAGCAGGGCCAGTGCCAGCGAGGGCCACAGCAGCAGGGAAGGTCACAGCATCATCCTAGGCCAAGTACTCAGGCTCCAGACTGAGTTGCCTGAAATGGAACTGGGTTCAGGAGAAGAGAGTGTGAACAGCGAGAGGCTGACTATGAGGAGCGTGAGCACCAGCGAGCTGCAGAGGAGAAGAGGGAGCATGAACAGTGAGAGGCTGACTGAGAGGAGTGAGAGCGCCAGAGGCAACATGAACTGGAGAAGCTACGACTTCAACCATCCGCACCAGAGCAAGTAAGTGGCTTGGGTTTAACTGGAACTACAGGACTGGGTTACAAATTGAATTCCAAATTGATAGCCAGATTTAGAGAGGGAGGATATGGATGCCTTTTTAAATTCCTTTGAAAAAGTTTGTATTCAGGTTAAAATTCCTAGAGGTCCTGGAGCTTCCAGCTATCCTCTCTACTTAATGGGAAAGCTTGGGATGCATTGGGTCAAATGGACAATGAGGACAGTAATGATTACAGCAAACTTAAAGCAGCACTTTTAAAAAAGTTTAACTGCTGAATCATACAGAGCTAAATTCTGCAAGCTCAGGAGAAGCCCTTACATGAGCTATGAGGAGCTAGCCACAAGACAATGTCAGTTTTTAAAACATTGGTGGGAAAGAATTGAAGCAAACTCTGTAGATAAAATTGAAAATGCTATTTTACTAGAACAATTTTTTTGGGCATGCCCAGCAGAGCTAAAAACTTGGCTGGAGGACCGAGATCCCAAAACAGTGCAAGAGGCTACTGAATTCTCGGACCGCTATGCCAAGAGCAGACCTGCTCTGAGAGCTAATGGGGCAAGCATAGCAGCACAGAAAGGGAAAAGCGCACCTTCAGGGCAGCTAAAACCCTCACTGCCTCCACCGAAACTAGTTAGCCCCAGGTTTCAGAGAAAAGATTTCTCTGAAAAAAGAAATGAATGTTGGTTTTGCAAAGAAACTAGGCATATTGCCAGTGTCCCACAAGGACAAGCAATACACAACATGGTGCTAGGAAGGAAGTGGGTTATTTGTTTGTCCCTGGAAGCATGCCTGTGAACATGAGGAACACATGCACCTGGTCATGGTGAATGGTGTACAGACACAAGGGTTAAGGGACACAGAGGCATCCTGACATTGGTAAAGGGGATCTGATAGAGCCTGGTCAGCTTATACCCAGTAAATATGCCACTGTACAAGACTTTACTGGTGAGGAAAACATTGCCCCTCGCTAGTGTTCTCCTAGACTGGGGTGAAACAGGGGGAACTGTGCAACAGGTGGCTGTAGCCAAAATGTTAGCAGTGGACATCATCCTTGGCAACAATCTCAAATGGGGATGGTGTGTGCAGTTACCCATAGCCAAGCGGCAAGGGAAAATTGTAGTTCCCTAGACCCCACAGAAGCCATTGTGGACACCACTGGGAGGCTGATTCCTCAGCCTGTGTCTCCTGATATGGAGACTAATGAAAAGGGGGTAGAAATTTCCCAGTAGCAGTTAACCACACAGCTACTGAAGGTTACTCTGAAGAGGAGGTGACCCCTTGTCAGAGGGTTAGGGATGACAGTGATCCTGAGTGCCCTGACACTAGTGCTAGGGACCCTAGGTTAGAGACTGAAGGGGACCTGTCCCATGCCTTGGAAATGTGTGAGGAGTTTGCAGCTGCTCAGAGAAGTGACCCTAGCCTAGAGAAGCTGAGGGCTTGGGCAGACTCTGGCAGAGCACAGGGAGGTGACGGTAGACATAAGGTTTATTGGGAAAATGGACTGATGTATACTCAGGCTGTGCAGACAGAGGGAGGGGTGATAGGCAGGCAGCTTGTCATTCCCCAGGGGTATTGTGAGCAGTTGCTGAAGACTGCACATGATATCCCTTGTCTGGTCATCTGGGAATCACACGCACTATGCAGCGGTTGGAATTTATTGACCCAACTTCACCCAGAAGGTGAAGGAGTATTGCAGGTCTTGCCACCAGTGCCAAGAAATAGGAAGTGCACAAGAAAACCCAAGCTGCCCTAATTCCATTGTCCATAGTGGAGGAGCCATTCCAGAGGGTGGGAATGGATATTGTGGGGCCTTTAAATACCCCAGCTCCTCAGGAAGATTCATCCTCACTGTGATGGATTATACCACCCGGTACCCAGAGGCTGTCACCCTATCCTCACTGAGGACAGACAAAGTGGCAGATGCCTTACTTGGGATTTTCTTCTGTGTTGGGTTTCCGCAGGAGATTATCACCGATTGAGGGGGTTCCTTCATGATGGACCTGATGAAATGTTTGTGGGAGAAGTGTGGGGTGGTGCAGAGATGCATGACACTGTATCACCCACAAGCCAATGGGCATGTGGAAAGGTTTAATGGTACCATGAAATCACTGCTCTTGGGTTTGCTGAACAGCATGGGAGGGACTGGGAGAAATACCTTCCCCACCTGTTGTTTGCATACAGGGAGGTGCCCCAAGAGTTGATAGGATTTTCCCCTTTGAACTCTTTTATGGATGCTAGGTACGTGGGCCCTTAGACCTGATCCAGGAGGACTTGGAAGGCAAGCACACCACCCAGGGAACTCCCATAGTGGATTACATCCTTAGGTTTAGGGAAAGGCTGAAGGAGCTTATGGGGACAGCCCAGAGCAACCTGGCAGCTGCCCAACAGAAACAAAAAGTGTGGTACGACCGCAGAGCCAGAGCTCGCTCGTACATGGTGGGTCAGGAAGTCATGGTCCTTATTCCGGTCCGGAAAGACAAGCTGCAGGCTGAGTGGGCAGGACCGTGCAGAGTAGTTAGGAAGGTAAATGACGTGAACTATATTATAGAGTTACCTGACAGAAGACAGACAGAAAGGATGTACCATGTCAACATGATGAAGCCATATGCTAATAAGCTAACATGGTGTTTGCTGTATATAGTCCTGGGAGGGACGGAGAGAGACCCCTTCTGGACTTGCTGGAAGAAAGCAAGTGGGAGTCCTCTGGGAGGCATTTAAATTGTCTCCCTAGCTGGCCCCAGACAAGATCCAGGAAGTAAGGGAGGTTTTAGCAGACTTTGCCCCACTGTTTAGCACCAAAACTGGACTAACCCCCTTAGCGACACATGATATGGAGACAGAGACACAGACGCCCATACGGCAGACAGCATATCGGGTGTCAGAGGCTGTCCAAAAGGACATTAGAGGAAGTGGAGGAGATGCTGGATTTAGGGGTAATCCAGAGATCCCACAGCCCCTGGCCCTCACCTGTAGTCCTTGTGCCCAAGCCAGATGGCTCTACTCATTTCTCTGTGGACTGTCATGGACTGAGTGCAGTCACGAAGTCAGACGCCCACCCGATGCTCCAGATAGATGAACTCCTGGACAAGTTGGGAGGGGTGACCTACCTTACTACTATTAACCTGACCAAGGGGTATTGGCAGGTAGAGTTAACGGACAGAGATAGGAAAAGATCAGCCTTCATCACTCCAATAGGCTTATTTGAATTTAAAGTAATGCCTTTCGGAATGCAGAACGCCCTGGCCACTTTCCAAAGGTTGGTGAACCAGGTGTTAAATGGTGCTGAGAAGTACACTGTGGCGTACCTGGAGGACATTGCCATCATTAGTGGCAGCTGGGAGGAACACCTGTCCCACCTTAGTGAAGTGCTGGGCAGCATACAGAGGGCCGGGCTCACTGTCAAAGCTGAGAAGTGACAGGTGGCCATAGGAGAGGTGGCATACCTCAGGCATGTGGTAGGCCAGGGACAGCTCCATCCTAACCAAGCAAAAATAGAGGTGATCAAGGCATGGCCCAGACCAGAAATGCAGAAGCAGGTCAGGAGTTTTCTAGGGACAGCAGGGTACTATAGGAAATTTGTACCCAATTACTGTGCCCTGGCTGCTCCCTTATCTGACTTGGTAAAGAAAAATATGCCAAATAAAATTACCTGGGAACCAGCCTGTGAAAAAGCCTTTACCAGACTGAAGGAAGCACTGTGCAGTGCTCCTGTATTGACAAGTCCTGACTATAGCAAACCTTTTATAGTTCAGACTGATGCCTCAGACGTGGGTATTGGGGCAGTACTGAGTCAGACATCCAACCAAGGAAAGATCACCCAGTAGTGTACCTGAGTAACAAGTTACTTCCCAGGAGCAGGCATACTCTACTGTGGAAAAAGGTGTCTTGCCATAGTGTGGGCCCTAAAGAAGTTAGAGCCATACTTATATGGGCAGCATTTGTGGTACAAACTGACCACAACCCCTGGTTGGCCGCTGACGCAAATGGGAAAAACTAATGGTAGGCTGTTAAGATGGAGTCTTGCCTTACAAGGTTATGACATGGCAATCCTACATAGGGCTGGAGTGACAAGTCAGAACAGCGATGGCTTATCGCGCGTCTATGAGGAGTGAACTGATTTGGGAAGCTCATCCCATGCAGGGGATAGAGCCCCCAAATTCAGTCTACATAGGGAAGATTGTGACACTTGGCCAGCTGGTTCTGATTTCTCTATGATTTTGAAAAATAAAAATGTAATGTGTGATTGTCTGTCATGAGACAGCTTGTGCTCCTGGGATGACCCCCCCCCCAGGTTTCAGTTCAAATGACAGGATATGTTAAACAGCAGATCTCTGTAATGTGATTAACTTCCAAGTTGCATTTTATGACCCTGTTTATGATCTGAGTTGCTTTGAAGCCAGGAACTTAAAATATCCATTTTAGGACATCTCCAGAGGAAGGACAGTTAATTTCAACTGGTGCTAAAAAGCCATATGGCATCTAGGTGAGAAAAACTGCAGAGTTGTAAAAGTCCTGTGATGTCCTTGGAATGTAGGAAACTGCTCAAAGATTAAAGAAGGGACAGGAAACCACAGACTTATAATTTGGGAAATTAGTTTTTGCTGATGTCACCTTATTTAGTATACCTCCTGAGTGATAAGACATCCTGGTTGTATAATTTTAATATTCAAGGAGGAGCTAGGTGACATCATGAAAGAGGTGTGTTTGAAAGTCAGTTTAAACTATTCTGTGTCTAATCATTTACACGCTTTTCTTGGTGGGCTCTAAGAAACAACATCTACTTTAAGCACTGTTTAGAAGGTAATACATTAGATAGGATAGACTAATTATATTGTGGTAGGAGTTTATGTTTGTACTTTAACCTTGTTCTTTTAAGTGATTGTATGCTTTGTGATATATGGTTCTGTGTTTACATTTTACATATTTTTTATCCATTTTTAAGTAAATCTATATTTAAAAAGACTGCCTGGTGTGCCTTTGAAAGTCTTTCTTTTGCATATGAAGTACAGATGGTTAAAGTTGACACTGCTCATAAGCTTAATGGTAATACCAAACTGGAAAAAGGTAAGACTTTTCCTAAGGTCTTTCATGGAGTTTTTAGGGTTCATTTTGGATATCTGGTTAGGTGCCCTTAGGCGAAAGATATCTGGCATTCCCCAAAGAGCAGAATTATCTGAGCCTGTACATTTGGGTACGCTAGCATAAGGTTCACAGTTTGAGTCCCTCTAGAACTTGAGGCCAAAGGTGATTCGGACCCACAAACAGACAGGGGGGTTACCCTGTTCTGTTACCTGTCTACAATACTGCACTCGGAGGTTGGCACTGTGGAAGCAGAGGGCCTGACCTGCTGAGTGGGGTTGTGACAGCGGCCACTGCACGGAATCACCTTTCAGAACCAATTAACAAACTGACAGTGCTACTGTCCCAAAAAACCCATGTTGCAAATTTGGTGAAAACATCCCAAGAAATGACTGAGGTATGAGCGTGTGTTGCACAGTTTCTATGCACTCTTGAAACTTTGCCAGTTTTTAACATTTTCATTCCTGATTTTCAACATTGCCATTTTTTCCCACTTCCCTATGAACAGTACAGCTGTCATTTTCCACATCCTGCTGAAATGTCTTGTCGCACCTCTGATGCAGAATGGCGCATTCGCTGTGGGAAATCAACTTTTGGGACAGAGTAACAAAATCACAGTGCCACTGTTCATGAGGGGAGGTCCCAAAATGCCCATGTTGAAAACCTGGTGAAAAAAGTCAAAAAAATGATTGCGTTACAGGCGGGCATTGTGCAGTTTCTATGAATGCTTGTAACTTCACAAAGTTTTCATACTGTCACT
This sequence comes from Neoceratodus forsteri, assembly GCA_016271365.2. Lineage (NCBI taxonomy): Eukaryota > Metazoa > Chordata > Ceratodontiformes > Ceratodontidae > Neoceratodus > Neoceratodus forsteri. The sequence goes on from CM028136.1 coordinate 325,562,885, forward strand.
CCAGATTTTCAACATTGCCATTTTTTCACACCTCTTCATGAACAGTACAGCTATCATTTTTCACATTCAGCCTGAAATGTGTTTTCCCACCTGTGGCACAAAATGGCATAGTCACTTTGCAAAATTACCTTTCGGGATTGAGTAATGAAATGATAATGCCACTGTTCATGAGGTGGGGTCCCAAAAATCCCATGCTGAAATGTGGAGTGAAAATACCATCAACGCCTGGAGACGTTAGGGATCCAACCAATGCCTCACCCTGTAGAGACTGACAGGCATTTGGGTGTGACTTGGGGTCATTGGCCTTAATGCCCATGCCTTTCCACCCCACACCCACCCCTGCATCCAGTGACAGGCATTGAGGTGTGCCTTGGGGTCTTTGGCCTAAACATTCACCCCATTCTTCTATACAGCACCCATCTCAGCTTATTTCCTTATGGAATAGGGTGACCGTAATGGCTGAAGACCCCAAGGTACACCGGGCCACACCTGTCAGTGTCGGTGGGTGGAGGATGGACTGGCATGATGCGTATGGCCAGTGACAAAGGCACACCCCCAACGCCTGTTAGTCTCTGCAGGGTGGGGGTGAGGGTTGGTGTTAGTTCAATACTTCACTGCCATTCTTATTATGCATCTCTCTAACTCCTGCACTACCAATGCCAATGCCAGCAAGCAAACATTTGGCATTGACAAATGCTTGGTTTTATATAGACTTTATCCTCCTGCCCTCCCCATCATCGCCCTTCTGCTGTCATACCCCAACCCCTTCACCCCAGTTATAGAACTTACCCCATAAATTTCTTAATTCATTGTGTGAGTGGATGCCATGGATGGTGGTTGTGCGGTGTCTTTCAGGTCGCAGCATCATCCTGTAGACAGGGATTCTTTTCTTCCCATTACTCCCCCTTAAGTCAGAGCCAACAGTGTGTAATGGTACACACATGGACAGTGAAGACAGTGCACGCTTTCAGTGCTCATCTCCAACTTTCAATTCTGGTGGCCGCTGCTGTGCCAACTACCCTCCATTAGGTGGCAGCCAAGCAGCAGTACACATCCCCCCACACCTCGGAGGAGATTCGTTGATGAACGCTAAATCCTCGTTCTTCCCCCACCATCCCCCAAGTGACCTTGGTCCATTCCCAAAACGAGGTTGCCTGTGTGGCAAGAGGTGAGACATCCAGCACTGCAGCACTCCACATCACTGGCCCAGCTGCAAGTTCAATGAAGCTCAGATTTCCTTAGATAATATTATCCGTGGCCCTGAGGGGGCTGAACTTGCAACCCACTGTTTTACAGTTTTGTGCTTTTGCCCTCTGTACCATTCAGCCAGAACTATATTTTATACAATTATTTCCCCTTTTTCTGCATTACTGAAGGAAGTGACAGAAAACAGGGTTACTGTCCCTCGTACTTTATTACCTTTGACTGTTTGTCTACACATAACATTGTAATGCTCTTTTTATGACATTGTAATTATCTCCATGGCAACAGATTGGGAGGTCATAAACAGAATTGTGACTGCAGAAGTAGACAAGCAGACAGAGTAAACAGGGCAGAAATCCTGTTTCCATGCAAAAGTCCTTCTTAATAAACAAGGGCAACAATTACAAAAAAAGGGTGAAATATGAACTAAATTGTGTCTAGATTTTACGTTTCTCAGAGTTGTCCTAACAACATCAGTGGCTCTTTAAAGCCCTGTTATACTGCAAGCAAACATTCTGCATTGACAAATGCTTGTTTCCATATATGAATATATGAAAGAGCCAGTAGAAGGAGGCCAAATTGGTCTATTGAGTCTGCTCATTAGTAATGCCATGTTCCTGGCTTGTGACATTGACCATGGGTCCCCACCCCTGTCAATCTTTCCTCCATAACTCCCCCCCCCACAGTCCCCAGGGTAACCTTTATGCCTATTCCAGGCCCAAATAAAAGCCACCCACCATTTTATGTGAGATCACCTCCTTTGGCTATGCATTCCATGTGTCCACCACCCTCTTCTTGAAAAAGTGTTTCCTAACATCCCTCCTAACACTTCTCCCCACCAACTTTAAACTATGCCCCGTCATGGTTCTATTGTCTCTTAGCTTGATAAGACCCTCCCTATCCTCTCTATTTATTCCCTTCAGGTATTTAAAGGTCACTATCATAGCATCTCTCGCTCCTCTCCTCCAGGGAGTACATTCTCAGGGCTCCTAGCCTCTGTTCGTAAGATTTCCCCTGCTGTCCTATAATCATCTTGGTTGCCCTCCTTTGCCCCTCTCTAACAAGCTGATGTCCTTCTTATAATATTGGCTCCAGAACTTTCCCCATATCCTAATTGTGGTCTCACCAGTGACCTGCACAAGGGCAGTATGACCTCTCTGTGCCTACAGCTATGTTTTTTCTTGCTTTCATTGCCAACTTGCCCCCTTTTAGCCAGGTCCCATCCTCATTGCCCCTTCTCCAGGGCTTGTCTCTCTGAGCTTCAATGGCTTAACCTACTGTGGCAGGAAAGTCATTGATGACCAGACCCCTCTGGAGATCAGACCCACTGGGGAAGGTGCCTAGTCAGTGGTGGTGGGCCTGTGAGGGGCTGGTCATCCTCCTGGTGTTTTCCACCATTTTTCTCCCTCCCCTGGGACACCACCAACAGATGATATCAGGCTACACGCACAAACTTTGTCATGTGGCCATGCTGAAGTCAGGCAGCATCCCCTTCCCTGTATTGTGGCTTCAGCTGCATCATCAACAGGGAACTCCCAGGTGGTAGTAGCACACCAGCCTCCCTCCCTCCTCAGAAGAGGAGAGTATCTGCTGGGATGCCTGACCCTCCTCTCCCCGGCTGGCCTGTGGTGTCCTGGGCTCATTTCACAACCTAAGTTGCCAGTGATGCAAGCAGTAACCCTACCACTGAGCTGATGGGATGGCTTTGTTTATCTTTTGTTTTAAACAGCCAGCCTGTTGGCACAAATATTCCACCATGGCACTGGAAACCTGGGCTCAGGAACAAGTCTGAGCTACCAGAAGGTCAGTCGGGGGGTCAGGCTCCTGCTGAATCACTAGAACCATCTGAGGAGCCCACAGTATGTGGTGCAGTCAAATGCCTGCCTTGTAGGAGGAAAGATGCATGTCAGACACTGTGCATAGAGGACGCTCTGTGTGTGAGTGTCATGTAGTTCAGGATAGTGGCCTATTTGTAGGAGGGAACAAATGGAATAAAATATGGGCTGCAATGAGCAGGATGATGGACCCCATCATTCTCAGACCCTCGACCCTCCAATACCACCACCTAGCAATGCAGTTCCAGTTTGGCTGCCAACACACCATTCACCCCTCTGCATAAAAGAAGGGCAATAGGGTTTAGAGGGCACTATGAAGGAGGTCTTGATAGGGGCAGCTCAGCCCAGCCTTGGAGCAGGAGTGAAAAACTACAAACTAAAAAAAAAAGTAAATCAAAACCAATATATTTTTCTTCCATTAAATTAAATTAAATTAGTCCTGCTGCTTATTGCACACCTGAGGTTGTGATCCTCTGCTTGTAACATTATAATCATTTCCATGGCAAAAGAGTGATGTCACAAAGAGGACAGCTCCACCACATGAGAGGCATGGCAGTAGATGCGGTCATTACAGCACAAGTGGTAATTTTGCTGTACAGTCCTTTTGCAGAGGGGCTGTGCCCCCCACCCCCTTTTCTAATTATTATATTTCTGGGGGGTGGACCTTGGGGAGGGGTGGCGAATCCGAAAATCGGCACTGTAATGACCCGGCACTGTAATGCTGGCGCCCGAATTTCCTGAAAGGAAAGAGGACTATGACTTCAGATGGTGTGTAAGAAGCAGGGACAAACTGAATCTATGGTACAAACATCCTATTTTCCTCATGGGAAAAAAAATTGAAAATACGGTTCATTAAGTATGAAAATATGTTTAATTTACACAACCCCTTGTTGCTACTTGTATGGGACTAAAGACCTTCTCAGTTGATGTGTCCATGCATTGGAATAGCCTGCCTTGCTCACTATGCTTTCTTGCATCAAATTTCCTTTTCTAATCACTCTATAAAGATGCTTTACTGACTAATTCTGCTTGATATGCATGCACATTTATCTTGCATAACCATTTAAGGTTTTTACAAGTATTTACTGTCTACTTATCTGTCTGCTGTTGCCGTGGTGATTAACTCCATTTTGTAGATTATGTAACATGATTGTAAACCGTCCTGCTCTTTGATCACTTCTGTCTTCTTATCTCCTCTGTATTGTGGTTCTACTGCTACTGTGTCATTGCCAACTTTATGACTAGGGTAAAGCCTGAAAACAGGTCATGGACCAGTGCACCCAACAGTGAACAAATAAAAACAAGCAATGCCGAATGCTTGCTTGCTGGCATTGGCATTGGTAGTGTAGAAGTTACAGAGCTGCATAACAGAAATGGCAGTGAAGTGCTGAACTGAAGCCAACCCCAACACCACCCTGCAGAGAGTGACAGGCATTGGGGTGTGCCTTTGGGTCGTCAGGCATAACGGCCACGCCATTTCACCACGCCCTACCCTGTAGACACTGACAAGTGTCACGGTGTGCCTTGGGGTCTTTGGCCTTATACGCATTCCATTCCATCAGAAATACAGTGAGATGGGTGCGGTATAGAGAATGGGTGAACTTGGGGCCGAAGAGTCCAAGGCATACCTTGATGCTTCTCACTGGCTGCAGGGTGTGGAATGGTATGAGCATTACAGGCAAGAATCCCAAGTCACACCCCTGATGCCTGTCATTCTCTACAGGGTGGGGTGTTATGGTTGGAAACCCTAACACCTCAGGCATTCATTGGTATTTTCACTCCAAATTTTGAACATGTTTTTTTGTGACCCCCACCTCATGAACAGTGGCAATATCAGTTTGTTAGCCGAAAGCTGCTTATGCACAGTGACTATGGCATTTAGCACCACAGGTGCAAAAACACATTCTGAACAGGATGTGAAAAATTACAGCTGTACTGTTCATGGGGAGGTGTAAAAATGTCAGTGTTGCAAATCTGCAGTAAAATATAAAAAAACTGGTGAAGAGCGAGTGTGCATAGAAACTGTGCAACGCACACCTGTAATGTAATTAGTTTGGGGATTTTTACAGCAGATTGTCAACACAGGCATTTTGGGACCTCCGATCATGAACAGTGTCACTGTGATTTTCTTAATCTGTCCCAAACATTGCATTTCGCACACCGACTGCAACATTGTGTGCTACATGTGCGGAAACACATTTTGGGTAACATGTGAAAAATGGCAGCTGTACTTTTCATAAGGAAGTGTAATAAAATGGCAATGTGGAAAATCTGGAGTGAAAATATAGAAAATTCGCAAACTTACGAGCGTGCGTAGGAACTGCGCAACGCGCGCTCGTAAAACAGTCATTTTTAGGAATTTTTTCACCAAATTTTCAACATAGCCATTTTAAGACCTCTGCTCATGAACAGTGTCACTGTGATTTTCTTAATGTGTCCCATACATTGATTTCACACACCGACTGCGCCATTGTGCGCTACATGGGCGGAAACACGTTTTGGGCAAGATGTGAAAAATGACAGCTATACTGCTCATAAGGAGGTGTGGTAAAATGGCAATGTTGAAAATCTGGAGTGAAAATATTGAAAAATCGCAAACTTATGAGCGTGCATAGGAACTGCGCAACGCACGCTCGTAAAACAGTCATTTTTAGGAATTTTCCCACCAAATTTTCAACATAGGCTTTTTGAGACCCAACCTTATGAACAGTGGCAGTGTCATTTCATTACTCATTCCCAAAAGGTGATTTTGCACAGTGACTGCGAAATCACCCTTCGGGGCTGATTAACACCATGACAGTGAGATCACTCATGAGAAGGGGTCCCAAAAACCCCATGTTGAAAATTTGGTGCAAAAATTCCAAAAAATGCCTGAGATATGCAGCAAAGTTGAAAAACCCCTATCTATCCCATTATGCAGCTTACCGGCATTTCCTCAGTTCGGTCGGCTTTGAAGAGTGCAGGCGTGTTCCCGATCCACTGAAGATCGTCGGCTGGAGTACAGAGAAAGTATGGGGTGGGGGTGGGGAGGCAGGGTGCGCAGTGGGTGGATGCGGGTAGGGGCAGAGACAGCAAGGGACCGTTTTTGAGTTTCAGGTGTTTTGCTTTAAAAATGATGACAACGGGATGTTTGCCACGCTGGGGTGGGCTCCGGCGTGGCAATAATGGCTGGTGGGAGGTGGAGCCGACGAGTTGAGCACCCCGTCGGTGATGCATATGTTGCCACGCTGGGGTGGGCTCCCAGCATGGCACCCTCTACTCGGGGGCAGTGGAGCCGACGGGGATTGGGACCCCGTGGCCAGCTATGAATGTAGCCACGCTGGGGTGGGCACCAATGTGGCCTAAGAACTCCTGTTTTGGTGGGGCGCAGCACAGCCGACGGGATTGGGCACTGCCATACAGTGTGTGTGTGTGAAGCAGCACGCAGTATGCATGCGCAGCGTGTGTGTGTGTGTGTGTGTGTGTGTGTGTGTGTAGGGGAGGCGTGCATGAGCAGGCGATATCTTATTGCTGCTTATTGAAGCGTAGCTCCCCTTTCAACTGTACGCCACTGCATTTTGGACGGCTGTCATAGACAGCTCGAGCAGGCATTGGAGAACTGTGGCGGCTCTGCAAACACACTGCCTGAATGGAAGAGGGCTGCCACACCTCCGAAAACTCGGATGATGGCACTATGTTTCTTGCACATGCGTGCAAGCAAACATAAAAAGGAAAGTAAAAGGAGCTTAATTTTTCTCTAAATATTGTACTTCAATGTTTTCCAGAGTTATCAAAACTCTTTAAAAAACTGTTACCACTAGACTACTCAAAATAAGTTCCTCCTGTTGCAGAAAACATGCTTACCCTACTTACCCTGTGAAAAAATAAATAAAACGAAGCTGGGAAAAAAAATAAACATTTCTTTAGTGCTGTCCCCAGAGTTCTGGAACCAGCCATTGCCATCCTGCTACAGAGTTTGGGATCTCTGAGACTAAGGACCCTAGTCAGAATTGATCCTCATTATTTTATAGGAGTCTGAAAACTTTAGCAACACCTGAAAGCAGTCTCTGGGGTCCTGCCGGACTACATAATGATTCTCAAGAACCTTTAGTGTTACAGAGGCAGGCAGTATAGCCGAGAGGTTAGAGCACCAAGATGTGAACCTCAAGACCCAGCAGACCTGGGTTTCAAACCCACAACTGCCACTTGCATAATGACACAGAGCAAGTCATTTAACCTCCCTTTTTCCTAAGAAACATCATGAAGCTGGCTTCAGCTCAGCTAGCCAAATATTCTAAAAAATGTGTAGTGTGCCAAGAGTCCAGACCTGAAAGCAGAGGTGAACTGAATAGTACTACAGCATCCAGACTGATGCAGTAGTTCTGCAGTTAGCAGTGATTAAAGTGAGGGGGAACTCAGTGGGACTAGATCCCCCATGCCCACTCATGGTTCTCATGAGGGAGAACTCATGTGCACCCCCCAAGCCATGTTTTAATATGTAATTACTGGTGGCTCTGGCCCTTTAAGAGTCCGAGTTCAGCAACTTGGTATGCATCTGGCACTAGGACCTAGCGGAATACTTGATGCACCCTTGCGCTGGCTGGAAACTTGAGGAGGAGACAGAGTGTGTTTACTTATTCGTTCATGATCCTCCTACTCCTCTGCTCCTGGCGTGTGCTGATTGGACAGTAAGAGACATCCGCATCCGATCTGCCCCGCCCTGCTGCCCCCCCACACTGCCTATTGTTGCCAGCAAGAACTACAAGAGAGACTACTGGCACCAGGTGACCATCAATAGGCTGTCACCTGACCAATCTGCTCTGTGGTGGTGGTCAGGAAGGAGGCAGCATCCTTCTCAGGGACATCTCAGACATATAAACTGCACACGTGCAGGGCGACTTCATGTGCAGTTGGCGTGTTTGGACCTCTACCTCTCACCATCAATTGGCTGTTTCAAGAGGAGGAGAAGCACTGCTATGAGCAGTGAGCGAGCAGAATTAAAATAAAGCATATAAAAGCCAAACAAGGTAACTATAAGCGACACTACTTGACGTCTGGAGGATTTTCTGTTCAATTTCTGAGTAAAAATAAATAGTAATTAAAAAAGAACCACCAAAGCTGTTTGACTGACATTGGCTTATCTAAGGGCTGCAGTTGTGGCTGCTGTCTTAAGCTGAGGATGGGACCGTGAGGGACAGGGCGAGACTAGGGTTGACTCCAGTGGTGGGTGGGGAATTAGGGATAATAACAGTTGGACTTCACTGTGGATTATTAATTGAAAAAATAAGCTGCTGCTGCTGAGCTCTGGGCACTGCAATGTTTTGCTGCACTAGTCTGACTCTGCCTGCTCCTCATTCCAGATGGTCAGACCTGGTCCAGGAGCTAACCAGACAGCCAGTAAGCCAGTGAAAGAACTAAGTGAAAAAAAGGCCAAAGCAAGAACCCTGTTTGTTAGGGCAGTGAGTCTGTGTGATTTAGTAAGCCAAAAAAAAACAACTCAGATTTCAGGTCTGCAGCGGAGGGGGGCCTCTCTTGCTGGAGGGGAGAGAGTAGGTGCTGTATGTGTGTGGGGGGGTGAAATTTGATAATATTGGGGAGAAGTGCCCTTTCCTTTTTGTGATCTGTTTAGTGGGAAAAATCAGATTACAGAGCTGGGGAAAGTGGGGTGCTTTGTTTGAGGGTGCAGTATCAGCTGGCTGGACTCTCAGCAAGTATTGCAGGTGCCGAGTCCTGAGTGGGGGGATTTTCTCTAGCCTTGAGTGTGGGGGGGAACAGAACATTTAGAAGAAAAAAAGAAGCCCTTACAGAGATATTGGGGCCAAGAGTACAGAAACAAAAAGTCAGATAACAGGGTTGTATTAAGGGCTGCAGTGCAGCTGGCTAGGTTCTCATAGTGCTGGAGGGACCGAGTGGTGGAGTCTGGTGACCCTTTTAGTGAGGGGACAGAAACATTTTGAAAAAACAGCCCTCTGGGATCTTGTGGAAAAAATACAGAAACAAGCAGATAACAGGACTGTCTTGAGGGACGAGTGTCAGCTGACTAGGTTCTCAGCTAGTGCTGGTGGGGTCGAGTGGTGGATTTTGGTGACCCCTTCAGTGAGGAGAATGGAATCATTGAGACAAAAACAACAAAAAAAGGTTTTCAGGGATCTCTTGTGGAAGAAAATAAACAAACAAACAAATGTAACCCCTAGGTGGCACTATCCTATGGGCTACTATCCCTGCCTGTGTGACTAGCACAGGTTGAGGGGCCTGAGTTTGATGAACGGGTGCCTCCAACCGGAGGAATGGTCTTGGGGTAGTGTAGTTGCTGTTGGTATAGCCCTCCAGGATGCTGTAACCCCCCACCAAACCTCTAGTGGCTTGAACAGTTTAGCAACAGAACATTCACATTTACCACATGACAGTAATGGTATGCTCACACTCCTTGCACTTACCACCAGGGTTGGATCTTCTGCAGCTGCCCTGGAGACCCCCTTGGAAAATAAGACCAGTTATGCAACAATACAATAGCAGTACTATAACCCCACCAAGAAGGTACCACTAGCCAGGTTAAATGTAAAAACCAACAATCTGATTTATTCAGGGGGATGTGAACAAGGGTGGGGCATAAATTTAGCACGTATTTTGCAGTTCTGATTAAATTCATGTTGATAAAGCATGCACAGTGAGTCCCTTTGACACAGTCCCACAACCCTTGGTACCCAGTATGGAAGACAGGCTAGCCTGAAGCATTGCCCAGGGTAGGCCAGCATTGCAGCTGATCACTGGGTCCCTTAGGAAAGAAAACAATAAGCATGTACTCTACCCAAATACTTGTAATCTGGAGCCAGACGGCTCAGTCCATTGCAAATAACCCAGAACAAGAAAATCAGATGAACACACAAAATGATTGTAGCTTTGTTGCAGGGAGCTACCCTGTCTGTACTCAGACTATCAGACCAGGAAGTTGACCTGGCGACATGAGACCTGTGCAGTGATTTCATGAAGCGTGAGGAAAGTTCCCTCATGGTCCTCGTCAAAATGATGGTCTTTGGGATGCAGAAGCAGATAGCCGGCGCTTAACTGGTTTAAATATGCAAACTGGACGTCTCTAACTAGTTACGCCAAATGCTTCAGCAGCTAAGTATATTTATATGTAAAGCTTGTCCTTTTCTGGTCCTTCCAAGCCAGCTTGCAGGCTAATCCTGATTTTCAGATTGATTGCTGCTTGAATCCCCTGCTTGGACCCGTGGACTAACAGCTGAAAAAGTCTAGGCCTCACAGGCCCAACCCCCAAGAGCTGGCAGGCTCCCCATAGGCACACACACACTGAACTCCTGGGCTAATCCATAAATCTGAATCTATCTGAGCATTTACCCCCTTTTATATGGGGCTGAGTTCCAGAGATCCAACTGGCTGCTAAAACTGTCCTGAACCATTTCCAGTTACTTTTTGGCACCTACATTTTGTCCCAGATAATGCCCCATAAGTCTCTGGCAGTTCCCCAGAAGCTCTTTTGTTAAATTCTGACTCCTAATTGGCTGTTGGCTGCTAAAATGGTGGCTGTAAATACAATCTTTATGCAGTTTAACAGTGTCCTCACATATAAAGCCCTGGTGCAGCCAGATAGATCACTTTTAGCAAATAATATCCCCACTGTCTAGTAGCCCCAACAGTTCTCTCTCAAACAAGTCCACTCTTGAGTTAATTGACTATCCCCTTGGGGAGTCACAGCTCCTGTAACACACTGCCCCTAGAACACTGCAGAGCTTATGAATATTTATGAGGGCTTCACTGCCCTGACCTTTGCCCTTTGGCTTCTGGTGCCCCAGAGGCAGCACTTACAGAGTCTGCCAGCTTATTTATTTTAAAATATTTTCTCCTGCATTGCGTGTGTGTCCCTGGTGCCTTTCTAAACTTAGACATGGCATTGGCAACCATTGGAAACCATGAAGACACATTTCCTGACTGTTGACTGCAATGGCGGTCGGTTGCGCAGTGCACCTCCATGATAGTGTGAGCAGCGGCCCTAGCAAACATACCAACCACTCACAATTGGATTTGCGAGTCCTGCAGGGCTTACTAACATAGGGCGACATTGGGATGCTAACAGGCAGCGGGAGGTGTCGAAGAGGAACAGGCGATGCTGGGAGACAGCAGGAGAACACCCGGAGGCACTTTTTAAGGTAAGCCCCCAAAATGTGTGTGTGTGGGGGGGTGTTACACAAAAAAGATAACTCAAGTGTCAGTTCAGCTGTTTGCAAGACTAAGTGCTGGAGGGGGGATTAACTGGTTTAATCCGGGTAGAGAAGAAAACGGTGACCTTTCACTTCTTTTTATTCTGTAACTCAGCATTACAAGGGTAGCTGTATAGCTATGTCTATGAAAAGGAAACTGTCTGGTGCAGAGTATCACAAGGCCAGATCACGATTATTATTAGTACAGTCCGCACATAGTACCAGGACAATATCTGATTTCTTTAAAAGCGAAACTTTGAGCCTCTCCATTGAGCAGCAACCCAGACTCTCTGAGTCACTTTCAGTGGAGCAATTTGAAACAATTACTGATCAACACAAATTGCCTTCTTCTGAGAACAGTGAAAATAGAACTCATCTGGAAATGCTGCAACCCTCTGTTGAGCAACAAAACACAACAGATGTGGTATTGTCTGCATCACCTAAGCAGTCATCATCATCCTCTGAGCACATTCAAAGCACAGAATGTCAGACCACAGAGGCTGATTCATCATCTGTGATCAGCCATTTGCCTGACTATTGGACAGCTGATCAGGGTAAGTATTTCAAGAACGCCACTAGGACAACAAAACACTGATGAACTCTTAAAAAATGTGCCAAAAAAGTTATCAAGAAGGCTGCTGAAAGGTTGACAAGTGAACATCTGGAAGCTACTGCACAAGTCATGAGAACAGCATGTTACATAGCCAAGGAGAACCACCCATTTACTGACCATCCAAAACTACCTGAGCTGCAAACACTAAACAGAGCTTCTGTTGGCACATATCTGCAGTCTAACGTAACCTGTTCTGAAATGATTGACACAATTTCTGAAGGAATGAGGAGGAACCTAATGAGATACATAGTACAGACCAGATGCCCCATGTTGGTTCTGGTTGATGAAAGTACAACAGTGAGCAATAGATCAACTTTAATCATTTACATACGTGTATACATGGAAAAAGAATCAATTTGAGTTACGTTCTTCCTTCAGCTGGTACAGCAGTCTGACACAACTGCACAGGGAATTCATGATGCGATCTTATCCACATTGGCATGATATAGCTTGGGAGATGAAGAGCCGAGGACAACATGGGTGTGTCTCGCATGTGATAGTGTGAGTGTGATGCTCGGTGAGGGTGGGGCCTGGAGCATTGCTACACCTCAAATATCCTGATCTCTTCGTGTGGCACTGCCTCTGTCATTGATTGGAACTTTCAGTTGCTGATGCAGTTGACTGCTGCAAAGCTGTGAATCACTTCAAGATATTTCTAGATAAACTGTACTCGTTTACAGCTGTTCACCTAAGAATGCATGAGAATTAGAAGTGACTGCTGAGGCTCTCTCCACTTAGGTGGTTAAACTTGATAGGTTGTTGTCAACTCGGTGGGTTGCTAGTAGCTACCATGCTGTTTATGCTTTATGGAGGTCCTTCTCTGCACTAAGTTAACACTTGAAATCAGTTTGTGACAATGCTAAGAGAAGTTCTGACAATATGCAGCTCTGTCGTGGTCTGCTGAACAAGATAACAACCACTACCTTCATCCTCAACATGGAAATAATGCCGGATGCTCTTGACAAACTACAGTTCTTGTCAGAACATCTCCAGAATCAGGGTGTGACAGTGTTTGACACTGACAGATACATTAAACACTGCATACAGGTTGGAACAGCCTGGCACATACACAACAGAAGCTGAAGATGTGGTTAAATGCAAAGAGTTCTGTGGGGTCTTGTTGGTAGCGGACAGGAGGGGCAATGCCATTAGTCACCAACAGCTCTTCCAGGCCTTGATAGACATGATGGCAATGCAGTGTTGGGTAGTAACGCATTACAAGTAATGTGTTACTGTAATTAGATTACTTTACTGTAATTAGATTACATTAACCAGTAACTTGTACTAGTTACAGGTACTTACATGAAAATGTAATTCTCTCCAGTTACTAATTACTTTTTTGCAGAAGTAAAGCTGTACTGTAACACTTTACAACATATTACTTTTCTTTTTTTTCCCTGCCCTCTCTAAAGGAATAAAAATGCTCCAAAATTAAAAAAAAAAGTTTTTTTTTCCCGGGCTCTGACTGGCTGTTGGCTAAATAATTAGTATTTTAATTGTCAGCCACTGTTGCTAGGCTGAGCATTGCTGTCTGTCTGGTTTGATCAAGCAATAAGCAGCCAGACACTTGACTCGATGAGGCAGGGTTAGAACAGCAGCAGACTGAACATCTGCACAAGAGCACTTATTGGCACCCGTCATCATTTTAGGAGCAGTCAGTGCGGAGAGCGGAGATGAGCACGCATGGTCATCGGCGGTCGGGGTGGTTGTGTGGTGCGGAATACTGGGGAATACACAAAAGAGGTGAAGATTCTATTTATTTAAAAAAGTAACTAAAGATCATCTGCCTTATTCTCCTGAGAAGAAGACTAGGGCTGGTGTCGAGTGTGGACATCGTCACACTCCACCATGTGTGGTCTGGATTAGGTTTCAACTTGAGGCACTAGGAGGATGCAGGGTGTTACCCAATCCATTGCATGTTTTGTTTGGGTGGTGTGCCAGTGGGTGCCAATAAATACACCACTCACTGTGTGGTAAGCCAAAAGGCAGGGTGACCTTGTGTTTCCAGGCATTGGGCATCTGGGGAGGTTTATTTTTCTGCGACTGTGTGTGTAGGCAGGGAGGGTGCCGTGGTTGCAGCTTGCTGCCTAACTTTTTGCCTGGTCTGGCTGGCTGGTGGTGAGGAGCAGGAGGAATGAGAAGTCAGACCCTCCGACCACACCAGTGAGGACGGAGTTGATCAGAGAGAGCTGGGGAGGGTCAGAGAAGACAACTGGTCTGGCGACTCAAGTGGCGGGTGTTGACTCAGTTAGTCAGAGATGGCTGGAGTGGTCTGTCATCATGCTGAACTGGATCGGGTGCAGGCTGTGGCCTTGCAGCAGCAGAGAATACTGGCAGCTGGTAGACCAGGCAGGCACTGCTACTGAAGAACAGTGCACAGCACGAGGGAAGGCAGAGGAGGGGAGCCAACCAGCAGTAAGAAGAAGAAGCAGGTGCATAGGCCTGCAACCTAGGTCAGTCGAGAAGATGTGAAGCGATGCAGTAACCTTCACCAGCACAAGGGAGCCACTGCTACAGGATGGACAGAAGCAAGCCAAGCCCGCAGCAGGTATGGTCCACCACAGAAACCACCTCAACTAGTAGTCTGGAGGTATTTCATTTATTTAATAAATTTTTGTACATTGTTAATGTTGTGCAAAGGTGGGTCGTGCATGGAACTAACAGCACAGTGCACAGCACACTAGCTCAGCTGCTGCCGGCAGCAGTCCCTCTCATTATTCTGGCAGGCATGGCAGCATGGTGGCATGTGGACGGCAGCCAAGAGGAGGTAGTACAAGTTGTCACTAGGTCAAGGTCTGTGGGTTACTGGCGTGGTCAGTGGTGGTGGTCCGCACAGTTGGATGGAAGTGAAAAATATAAGATGTCATGTCATGTGATTAATCATGTGCATTAATTAAGATTGAGGAGGAATGAGTTCACTCACTCAGGAGGCACAGACCCCCCCCCCAAGTCTGAACTGGAGGAGATGTATTGTAGTCTTCTCTCTGTTTCCAAGCTGTCCTGTCCCCAAGATGGAAATTATTTTTTTTTCCCTCTAAAGTTGACTTTAAGATTTTCTGTGTACTACAGTGCCCCCGGTCACCCTGAATCATCATCACACTAGCTACTTCTAGACTGTGACCTCAATCAATGGTGGAGCCAGGTTTGGGAGCGTTTGGGAGTTGAGGGGGCCAGTCAGTCAATCATGGGCTCCACAATGGGCACTAAACAGTGAATAAAGATGATGGTGGGGCACCACTACTCACACTGGGGCAGCCAAGAGGGGTGACCGCCCACAGCCCCCTCTAGCTCTGCCACTGACGTCAATCATGGTGTTGTTTGCTATTGTGTAGGAAAAAAAATGTATCTGTGCTGTCTGAAGTGCCTGCGCTCTCTGAAAGGAGTAAAAGTATTATGGTTGTCCATCCATGTCTAGCCAGTTTTAGTTTATTTATTTAGTTTTTGTTGACCAGGTAAGTGCACTAGACAAATTCTGCCTATTTTCAGGCACGACCTGGTGAAGAGGAATGCAGATGAATGCCATCTGACCTTGAACCAGATTAATCCGTTGGTATTTTTAGTGAATGGGGGAAATTTGGCCAGGGCACTGAAGAAATTCCCCTACTCTGCTGTGAGGGTCCCCTTACATCCTGGCCTTTCCGCCAAGATGGCTGTCTCTGGAGCTGCAGAGGAGGACATGGAGGTGCTGGAGACAAAGGAGCTGGTCTTCTCCCTGTCTCTATCTTGAGAAAGTCCATAATCACTGATGACTCTACATCTCTTTCTGA